>CM064071.1:8344584-9825834 GCA_032594955.1 Panicum miliaceum
ACAACAGATACATATCACTGAGGAACATCAACAACTCGAATCATTAAACTTAAGGCTGCACCAAGTGAAGCCTTGTAACTGGCAATTTTCAAGAAATTGATAGCATAGGATCTTTAATAATCCTAAAATTTGACAGTTCTGCTTTCCAACTGGCCCTGTATCAGGGGAAAAAAAAGCACAACACTGACCAAGGTGTGGTGAACTTTTATAAAACATTGATTGAAACATCATTCATTGAGAAATGAAACCTTTGGTAATCATACATTACTTTCTTCGTCGCTTAACTGTATTCATATGGTGAATCTGATAATTTAAGTCAAACTCATACATATGCATTTTCAGAAAATATCGAGCAACATGAGCAGGAAATCTAAATTTCAGAAGTATATACCATGAGATAATAACCTTACGACCTCAATCTTATTTGATCCAAGAACAAAAAATACAGTCATCCAGCTAATTGACTAACACTCGAGCTCAGCAAAGTATTGATCTCTCCAATTATATGCACCGGCCTGCCATCAAAAACAGATGATAGTGTTGCCTCACACAGCTTCTTTAGTTCCCTTGTTTTTGTAATTGCAGCCTCCTGTAAAATATATAGAATGGCAATAACTAGCAGGCTCAACCTTTAGCAAATTAACATACATTTCTTGGCCGCGTAAAGCACAAGGAGACCTATTAGTGTTTTCGTTCATTTTATATAGCACATAATGGACTAATGGATAAATAATTTTGATTTGCACAGCCAATCATGAGCAAATATGAAATATAAGAAGTCATATTTTTACAACACTAGGATGTTGTTTCTTATTCCAATTTAGGTCACAGCTTTTACAAGGATCAATATCAAGTGTTATTTCATGATGCTTTGAGTACGCTCAGAATAAAAGCATTGTGTAAAATGTGAAACTGGTTTCTGGACATAGTACTGTTAGAATCGAAACTCTTACTCTCATCGAGAGGATGACACTAGGAGTTAGGGCAATTTTCTGGTTTACTTCTCACACAATGCCATGCCAACCCGAGGGAGGGGTTGGGGTTACATATTTATAGCTGGCCAAGACAGCCAAGCATATGCCAAGATGCTAGTCTAAAAGCTAGTGATGCTTAGTCTAAGATGTTATCCTAGATGTTGTCCTAAAAGCTAGTCTAAGATGTTGTCCTAGATGCTGTCCTAAAAGCTAGTCTAAGATGCTAAATGTTGTCCTGGTAGATGCTGTCCTGGTTGGGGCAGCAAGACCACCATGCCGAGGACCACAAGACCAACAGTACAAAGACTTATCCCATCATTCTCCCCCTAAGTCTTGTGCGTCGTCTTGTGGGAAAGTTGGACCATCCCGGTCCGGGAACAAAGCTCAAGAAACTTGATCCTCCCAAGGGATTTGGTGAGCAGGTCCGCAAGCTGGTCCTTGGTGTTGATGTAGTTCGCCTTGATGCTCCCTTCCTCCAAGCAGCCTCGGATGAAGTGGTACCTCACCCGGATGTGCTTGCTCCGTTCATGGAAAACGGGGTTCTTTGCCAGGGCCAGAGCGGACTTGCTGTCCACCCTGAGTTCCACCGCTTCAGTGTCTCTTCCGAGAAGATCACCGAGCAGTCAAGCGAGCCAGAGCGCCTGAGTCGAAGCGGTGGAGGCCGCTATGTACTCAGCCTCGCAGCTGGACAGGGCCACCACCTACTGCTTGACCGATTGCCAACTAACGAGGCACTTGCCGAGGAAGAAGAGGATCCCGCTTGTGCTCTTGCTGGTGTTGATGTCGCCGGCGTGGTCGCTGTCGCTGTACCCGACGAAGTGTGCCTCCCCAGGACACCTCGGGTAGTAGAGACCGTAGTCGAGAGTCCCCGCAATGTAGCGGATGATCCTCTTCACAGCCTGCTGGTGCTCCGTCGTCGGTCGCTGCATGAACCAACTAACGTAGCCGACGGAGAATGCCAAGTCCAGCCGTGTGTGAGCGAGGTAGAGAAGGCTCCCCACAAGATGCCGGTACTGCGTAGCGTCCACCTCCTCCGTCGTGCTGTCGCGGCTCAGCTTCAACCTCTCCTCCATCGGAGTGAGAGCTGGGTTGCAGTCGGTGAGCCCAGCCAGCTCAACGACGCGCTTGGCGTAGGCGGTCTGTCGAAGCGTGATCCTAGAGTCATCCTGGTGCACCTCGATCCCCAGGTAGAAGGAGAGAGGTCCCAGGTCACTCATCTAGAAGGTGGCCTTCATCTCTTCCTTGAACGTCGCCACCTCCGCATCCTTGGTGCCGGTGATCACCAAGTCGTCGACGTAGACACCCACCAGCAGGGCATTTCCTCCATTGCCCCGCCGGTAGATGGCCGCATCGTGCAGGCTTTGCTCGAAGCCCATCCCCTTGAGCGTGGAATCCAACTTGGCATTCCATGCCCTCGGTGCCTGCCGCAAGCCATAGAGAGCCTTGCGCAGGCGTAGCACCTTGCCTTCCTTGCCGGGGATCGCGAAACCCGGCGGCTGGTGTACGTAGACCTCCTCCTTCAAATCGCCGTTAAGGAACGCCGACTTGACGTCCATGTGATGAACGCGCCAGCCCTCTTGGGCAGCTAGCGCAAGGAGGAGTCGCACGGACTCCATCCGTGCCACGGGGGCGAAGGCATCGTCGAAGTCGATCCCCTCCTGCTGCACGAAACCTCGTGCCACCAAGCGGGCCTTGTGCTTCACGATGGCGCCGGCTTCATCCCTCTTCCGCTTGAACACCCACTTAAGGGTGATCGCGCGATGACCGCGAGGAAGGTCAGCAAGCTCCCAAATGCGGTTCTTCTCAACCGCGTCCATCTCCAACTGCATCGCGACACGCCATGCCGCGTGTCTCTCGGCTTCTGCGAAGGACCGAGGCTCGGCGTCGTCGCACGCAAGGTGCAATTGCGCCTCCAGGTCGTGAGGCACCAGTCCTGGCACCGGCTGGTCGCCGAGAAGGTCTTCCATTGTGCAGTACTGCAACGGCTCGCCGTCGTGGTACGCGTCGATGCGCTCCTCGTCGTGGGAGAGAGGAGTGGCAAACTCCACTGGGCTATGCTCGGCACGGGCTGGTGTTGGAGTAGGCGTGCCCGGAGGGGTAGCTGGTGGTGCTGGAGGCCGTGGGGTCGCCGGCTGTGGTGGGATCGGCGAAGAGATCATCGCAGTCGAAGTCGTGGCTCGAGAGCGTGCCGCCGCCGAAGTAGTGGGCGCCGGAGTCGGTGGAGACTCGGGGACTGGGGTAGGCACGCTCGGTGAGGAGCTGCCTACTCCCCCAGCTCCCTCGAAGTGGACGTACTCGACAGTGAAGTCTTCGTACGTCGGTGTCGAGCCGTGGTCCACCATCTTGTCCCATGCCCATCCTCGCCCTTCGTCGAACACTACGTCGCGCGCCGTGCGCACACGCTGTGTCTCCGGGTCGAGAATGCGGTAGGCCTTCGAGCCCTCCGCATAGCCGATGAACACCCCTGGAGTGCTCCTGTCGTCGAGCTTGCCGATGTGGCCAAGCTCCTTGGCGAACGCGAGGTAGCCGAAGACCCGCAGGTGGGAGACATGCCAAGCCTCGTACGATGTCCTGCCATCGAGGGCCTTGGTGGGCGAGCGGTTGAGGATGTAGACAGTTGTCACCACCGCCTCTCCCCAGAAGACAATCGGCATCCCCCTCTATTTGAGGAGGGCCCGAACCATCCCCACAACCGTCTGGTTGCGCCGCTCGACGACGCCGTTCTGCTGCGGGCTGTACGGCGCGGAGTAGTGGCGCTGAATGCCCTCATCAGCGCAGTACGACGCGAATCCAGCCGCCGTGAATTCGCCGCCGTTGTCGGTGCGCAGCACGCGCAGCTTGCAGCCGCACTCCGCCTCCGCAGCAGCCTGCACGCGCCTGATGGCGTCTGCAGCCTCTCCCTTGCTGCCGAGGACCATCACCCACATGTAGCGGGAGAGGTCGTCGACGAGCAGCAGGAAGTAACGTCATCCTCCCGGTGTGGCCGGTGTCACCGGGCCACACAAGTCCCCGTGGACGAGCTCGAGCCGCTCCTTGGCTCGGAAGCTCGTTTGCTAGGGAAAGGGGAGCCGCCTCTGCTTCGTCATCACGCAGACGTCGCAGAACTGCTCCACGTGGTCGAGGCATGGCAGGCCTCGCACCATCTCCGTGGCACTGAGCCGCTTCAGGGCCTCGAAGTGAAGGTGCCCGAAGCACTCGTGCCACTGCCACGCTTCGTCATCCCGGCGAGCGGCGAGGCAGAGAGGTTGTGCCACCTGCAGCTTAAGGATGTAGAGTCGATTCGCGCCTCTGGTTACCTTGGCAAGAAGGCGACGATGGCGATCCCAAATCCTCATGACTCCGTCCTCGATCGTTACGCGCGAACCGTTCTCATCCAGTTGTCCCAAGCTGATGATAGAGTTCCTCAACACGGGGATGTAGTAGACTCCGGTGAGCAGCCTGTGCTCACCAGACCCGGCGGTGAAGATGATGGAGCCGACACCCTTGATCTCTACGCCGGAGGCATCCCCAAACTTGATGGAGCCTCGGATGCTGGAGTCAAGCTCGGAGAAGAACTCCTGCCGACCGGTCATGTGATGGGTGGCGCCGGTGTCGAGGCACCACCCATCAATCTTGTCGTTGTTGGAGGCGTCGCCGAGAAAGGCGTGTGCCCTCGACTCGTCAAGGTGGAGGAGAGCTGCTGCGGCCGATGCCGCTGGAGGTAGCTCAATGCTTGCGTGTGCCAGAAGGAGAGCCGACTCCTCCTCCTCCACCTGTGCGATGTGGGCCTGGCCGCGTCGTGGCTGTCGACAGTTCCTGGCCCAATGACCAACCCCACCGCAGTTACGGCAGGTGTCATCTCGTGCAGGCTTGCGTGCGCCGGCGGCGTCGCCCTGGGCGCCTCCACGAGCGCCACCCTCGGTACGTCCTCGCGCCCCGGCCTGGGCGCCTCCGCGCGGCTTGCCGCGCTTGCGGCCGCCTGTCGAGGAAGAGGACTCCCCCTTCCTCCCGCCACCCTGGGATGCCTCCCACTGCTCTCGAGTGAGATGGAGTTTCCCGCTAATGGTGATAGGCCCCGAGAGAGGCTGTGGCTCATCGCTATCGACGACCTTGAGGCGACCTATCGCCTCCTCGATCGTCATCGTAGAGAGGTCCAGTAGAGATTCGATCGAGCAGAGAGACTCGATCGAGCGAGCAATCTGCCTGTACTTCTCGGGGACGCAGCGAAAGAGCTTCTCAATAGCTCTCTCCTCGTCGTAGGTGTCGTCGCCGTACTGCACCATCTTCTGCAGCAAAGTGTTGAGACGGAGAGCAAAGTCATTAATGTCCTCACCTGGCTTGAAGGCCAGGTTCTCCCACTCCTTGCGAAGTGCCTGCAGTGTGGACTTGCGGGCGCGGTCGCTGCCGATGGGTGCCGCAGCGATAGCGTCCCAGGCGTCCTTGGCGTTCCGCTTCTTAGAAAGCGTGAATTGTATCTCGGTCGGGACTGCAGCGATGAGAGCATCCAGCGCCCGTCGATCTTCATTGAAGTCGACATCGCCGTACCGGACTGCCTCCCACATGTGCCGCACCTGGAGCCTCACCCTCACGACCGCGGCCCACTCGACGTAGTTGATCTTGGTGAGGGTAGGCCACCCACCACCGGGACCAAGGTCCCTGACCACCGCCTGGACGCCATGGTAGCCATGTCGCCGGTATGGGGAGGGAGAGCCGCGCCGCCTGTGAGGGCCGCGCTCTTCGTCGACCCGGCCGCCGTCGCCAGGAGCACCGCCGTCGTGCGCGCCCCCGCCTGGGGCTGCCGCCGCCGCGCCCGCCCCCACCTGGAGCGCCGCCGGCGCATCCACGCCCATCTAGGCCGTCGCCACCACCCCCGTGGGGGTGCGCAGCTGCCCACAGCCTCGCCCGCTCGCGAGCTGTTTCCCTTGCCAGCCCGAGGTCCACGTCGGTGCCGCCGTCGGCAGAAACAGAGCTATCGGAGCTGCTGCCGCGCAGAACCTCGAGCTCCGCTGCCGCCACCGCCGCATCTGCCGCTGCCGCTGCCTCCACCTCCGCCCTTGCTGCTGCCAGCTTCGCCGCTGCCAGCCTTGCCGCCGTCGCTGCAGTTGCTGCCGCTGCTCGCTCGCGCTCCTCTGCCGCGCGACCTCGGTCTCCTGCCGGTGCCGCGCGCTCAAGGCGACCGAGCGCTGAGACTGCCCTTCGGACATGGCGTGCTAATGGGGGGCTGCTGCGTGGGGAGGAGGTTGCCTCAGACATGCTGCTGCTGCTGCTTGTCTGTGCAGGGGAGGAGAGGTGAGCAGAAACAGCAGGTGTTGCTGCTGCTGGCTGAGAGCGAAAGGAGACGTGGGAGGGAGAGGAACATGAGATGTTCAGGCTGCAGGAAAAAACGGCTCTGATACCAGTTGTTAGAATCGAAACTTACTCTCATCGAGAGGATGACACTAGGAGTTGGGGCAATTTTCTGGTTTACTTCTCACACAATGTCATGCCAACCCGAGGGGTTAGGGTTACATATTTATAGTTGGCCAAGACAGCCAAGCATATGTCAAGATGCTAATCTAAGATGCTAGTCTAAAAGCTAGTGATACTTAGTCTAAGATGTTGTCCTAGATGTTGTCCTAAAAGCTAGTCTAAGATGTTGTCCTAGATGTTGTCCTAAAAGCTAGTCTAAGATGCTAAATGCTGTCCTGGTAGATGCTGTCCTGGTTGGGGCAGCAAGACCACCATACCAAGAACCACAAAGACCAACAGTACAAAGACTTATCCCATCAAGTACTTGGTCAGCAATTACTCGGATATTAGGCCAAATGGAACAGCGAACAATGTGAAAATTCAGAAGTGGTCTTTTCCATCATCCACAAGCAAATGAACTGTGTCTTGTGGTGTGTTTGGGCAACATAAAGTTCGCTAGCAAATAGCCAGGATATTTGCCTCGTCCATCAGATAAACAACATTTTACAGTGTGTCAGCAAGTACCAAACAAGCATTGTGCTCTAGTTAATTAATCCAAGGAAAAAATCACTTACTTGCTTCGGCCATGATGACGACAGCGCATTCTGCAGCTCCATGCGCTTAACGGATAAATCACCTAAACCTTCCCGTAGTTTTACCTCATGATGCTTCTTCTCTTCTAAAGTAGAAATTAATCTGTCTAGAAACCTTGTAGAGAGGAAAGAAAGAATATTCATTTAAAGAAAATGTAGAACTAGAAACATAATGCACTTATTGTGGAAAAACTGCTGTAACATGCAAGTCTTTAAGTCCCTAAGAAATCACCACTGTAGTAGACTAGAAGTAATGAAAGACATAAGCAAGTGTGGAGCTTCATAATCTTTTACCTTTTAGAGTTAAGGATCATTATAAGGTCAAGAGTCTTCTGGTTAGTGAGCAATGAGATTGCTGAAGAAACCTCTACAAGCATATTCTCCAAACTATCAGGAGCATACTGCTGGAGAACAAAAGGTGAGACAGCTTGCACTTGATGCTGTAGAGATGATGTATCACCATTCCTCATCTCCCCTAAGCGTTGAGTCAAAAATGATTTTACCTGTTTCAGTTATTATAAATTAATGAGCTACAGCACTATGGTAAAGAGGATGCATCGGGGAAACAATCTCATACAACAACAATACTTGTCAAATACTGAATTTCTAAAAGACAACATCAGTATTCATTATAGCCAAGAAAAAACTTCAAAACAAGAAGGCTTCAAAATGATGAAAACACACCTCAAGTAAATCATCTAGAATATCATTCCTGTATTCCTTCTCCAGCAAACGACTTCTATCTTCAGATAACATTGGAGCATTCTGAATATTAGCATTATGATGCACACTTTCTTCAGAATCATCAGCAGTGATGTCCCAGCAAATCCCAGACTCAGATGAAGCAAGACCCTCTTTGTTCAAAGATGGGTTGTCCGAGACACTAACATTATAATTTTCAGAACCCGCCAGCTCTATGTTAGCATCAATGATTTCATATGATCCAAAACCGTCACCAGATTCTTCAACTGGTTGTTCAACAGCACCAATATCCCAATCAATTTCATTGGCATCCACAGAAATGTCCCAATCAATATCCTCTGCAGGAACATTGGAGTCAATTTGTTCCACAGACCCATGAGATTTCAATGCCTCCCCAGTAGAACTTTCGACCTCATTATATACTGAGACATTGAGAGAAGGAGGACTTTCCTGCAACTTTTTCAGATTGTGCAGCACAGAATCACAATTTCCCTGAGGTTTAGAAGAACAAAGTGGTTAAAATAACCACAAAGTTTCTAGCTGAAACTTTTTTGTTTACCAGTAGTAACTGATACTGTATGTTCTACATAGTCCTGAGCCTACCTTGTCCTCAGAATGGCAGTCTCTAACAAAAGCTGTGTAGTGCTCAATGGCCTTTGAGACAGGGTCACTGTTCAGCACTTCCAAGATTTTGCTAAATGTAGATGGAAGTGTCTTTGCAGACTCTATTAGTTCTTCCCGCACATTTACTCCCTGCAGATGAAAGTATGATGTGGTGAGCAACTTAATGGAAAGACACATCCCACTCAGCGCCATTCAGATAGAGAAACTGACCTGCAAACCAAGCTCCTGGCAAGCTTCTACATATCTAGTAGCTGACATAGCTGCGAGCCGCTTAATGTCAGCCTCCCTTCGATCGAGCTCAGCAAGCTGCTGCTGAGTCTTCTGCATCTGCTTTCTCTGGTATGGACTTGGGACAGACAAAAGATCAAGTCAAAATTTAGCTGTGGCCACGGTGGGTCAGGCATAGTAGCCAAGCCAAGAACAAGGAAGAAGAGAAATCGTACATGTCGTAGTTCACATTCTGAACCATGATCTGTGCCGCCTCTCCAAGGAAGACATGCTCCTTCTCGTAAGCTTTCACAATGGACCCCCATTCACCCTATGCATAGCAATTGTATTAAAGCGTATGCCAGTTTCCGGTGGCACATGAAGGTGCAACTGCCCCCGTAAAAGATAAGAGAAGCAAACTCGTACCGCGGATCCCGTCAGGCGGCCAAATATGTTGCGGCTCTCCGTGTTGGAGTCCAGTAGGATGCTGTATATCTTCTTCGCTTCAAGATACCCGATTTCTAAACCAGGAAAACGAAGCACAGGCAAACAATTACACTCCACGCACAGAGAAACTAGAGAATCAAGCTGAAGCTGGGGGAGGGAGGGGGGGGGGGGTTGATTGGGCGAGGGTTTAAAAGCGCGACGAATCGAATTCGCCGAATCTCTACGCCGGTCGGGAGGAGTAGAATTCAGTTACCTTCGTGCTCGAGGCCGAGGAGCGAGGGGTGCAGGTCCCGTGGAAGGGACGGGAAGGCCGCGGCGATCCGGGCGCGGATGCCGGCGAGGCGCTTCCGCCAGTCCTGCGGCACCCGCTTGCGGTCGACGAGCCACTCCTGGAGGCGGCCGAAGGCGATGTCGATGGGGAGGTTGCGGATCTCCGACGGGTCGTGCATCGCGGCGGCCGCGCGGCAGGCGGATCGCCACCGGAGCCGATAAGTGGGGCGGCGAGAGTGATGGACCCGGGGGCGCAGGCCTCGCAGTCCCCGTGGTGGTGGTGGTGCGGGGCTGTTTGTTGGGCTTGAGTACGTGTTGGGCCGGTTCGGCCCACCGGATCGGGCCCAAACCACCCTCGATTCCGGCTCGCGTACGCGACACGCGGATGGGGGGAGCGGGCCCCACCCGGCAGCGTGCGAGAACACCGGGAGAGGAACCACGGCACGCACCCCCGTAAGGGACGGAGATAAAAGCCGGCGGCGGCCGTCCTCTACCTCCGTCTCCCAATCTGCTGCTCTGCTCTTGCTCCTCCGAATTTACTGCTCTGCTACTCGACCAGCCGGGGCGACGAGATGACGGTGGAGAAGGTGGACGCGACGCTGGCCGACTTTGGCGCCCACTTCGAGCGCCTCTTCGCGTCCCCCGACGCGGCCTCCGACGGCAAGGTGAAGCTGCTGCTCTTCCTGGCGGACCGCGAGCCCGGCTCCTCCCTCACCTGGTGCCCCGGTAAGAGGAACCCACCCACCCTCGCCTGTAAGATTCTCTTCCCCGGCGGTAGTTCGCCGTGCTCACCGCCGTTCGTGGTGCGCCGCCCGCAGATTGCAACGTGGCGGAGCCGGTGATCTACGAGCGGCTGGAGGCCCTGCGGGGCCGGGACGCGGTGCTCCTGCGCGCCTACGTGGGTGACAAGCCCACGTGGCGCGACCCGGCGCACCCGTGGAGGGTGGACCCCAGGTTCGCGCTCACGGGCGTCCCGACGCTGATCCGCTGGGAGGGCGGCGCCGCCGCCGCCCGCCTCGGGGACGAAGAGGCGCACCTCAAGGACAAGGTCGACGCCCTCCTCGGCGCCGGCAGCAACTGACGGATCAGGCTTCCCGTTTGGGATCCATCTGCCGAAAATCGAGCTGGGATCCGGCTATAGCTAATCTGTAGTTCAGTTCATGTATGAGGGAGGAACCTGTTCGTTTCAAAAAAAAAACAGAGGCTGGGAAATAATAATCAAGATATAATAATAATTACGAGTGACTTTCCGATTGATGAGCAAGATTGCTCCACAATTCTCACTTTCTCAGCATATATAATTTCTAAGAATTTACAGGGTGTATGAATTCAGTCAAAAAATGGCAAAGTGCGTATGAATTTACAGAAATGAAGTCCTTCAGACTTGCACAATCGCTGTTCTGTTATGCAAACTAGTCGACGACAAGAGCGACGAACATTGTAAAACAACAACATACATTTAGTTGCCAACTTAAGTGATCGTGTATAAACAACAGTTAATTGTGATTGGAGGGGGAAACCACTACTAGTGCAAAGGAAAATGGAAGATGCTTTATCAATGTGATTTTTTTTCATGACATGGACAATAGTTCATCTCCTCGCAAATCTGACCACGCATGTGCAGTCTCCAACAACAAAACTTGTTAGTCACCCAACCCTAGGGATTTGGACAAGTGCAGGTTTTCATAGTCGCAGCTAGTGTTGCAATTCACAAAGATCCTAACACGATTGCAGCAGTAGTCATAAGTAACAATGGCATCCTGGGGCGTGTAAATCACAGCATCAACATAAGTACTCTCTTTCAGAATCACAGCCTTTGCTTCCCTGCGCTTCTTTCCCAGCAGCTCAGGCCTCAGGCCATGCCTTCTTGCCACCTTCAGTTGCAAAAGTTTCGAGTATTAATAAATGCAGCATTTTTTTTATTTGTCACTGTAATGTCAAAATGAAATGGATATTTTTGTCAATATTGAAGAAACATGAAACCAAAGTCTTACGGCAATAAGGATATGAAGGATCCTGGACCCAGCACACCGATTCAACATGGTATGACATGGTTCCTATGGAGTAGCTTTTCTTGTGTTCATGCAGTGGATGTGGGGTGAAACTTGTTTATACTCAAAATTTTGTGACGGTTAAATGTTACACAATGGTCAATTGGTCATTAACACAAAGGATCCAAGCCAGTTAGTTATGAAATTAATTCAGATTCAATACAAATCTACTGAATCTCCTTAATATAATGCATATCCTTGATTATGATGTAAATGACGCATTACGTTATTACTACAGCTTTTTTATGCCATATAAATAATAAATAATTATATTATGTTTTCAAGTTAGTAAAAATTTTAACCTTTCCTAAAATAAAAAATAAATATTGTTCTCAGCATTAACTTTGACATTAGTGTTTTTCCTAATATTTAGTGCATAGTTGGAAACATATGCAAATTTCAATAGATTGTTTAGGCAACAAATAATAGCCAAAACAAATAGGATTAATTAATGCATTAAGAGAATATATATCGTGAGGGTGGATGAAAAATAACACATTAGTCTGTTGTGAAAAATTTTAGGTAACACATAGATAGAAATCAACCATCTTCTATTGTTTGATTTTAGTATATTTTATTGGAACCCTCTACTAACAAAGTATATTTAGCACATTATTGAAACATATGCATGAAAAGTAAAATAAAAGCATAATTTAAACTCTTTATACAGAGTCCATATATGTACACATTGAATCGCTTGGATAGGAAGCATACTGAAATAAATGCGATTTGCATATTATCCAAGGTTTTTCTATACAATTATTCTCATAAATTTTTTTAAAAATAACGTTAGTTATGTGGTCATTAAGTTGCAGATTGAATGCCATCGGTTGGTTTATCTAAAAATAGTAGCGATATATTCATTTGATGTTTTTATCTGTGTTCAATTATTTATTTTGAAATGGTTCACTATTGAAAATATCGCCACAAGGCTAACACCTGTATTTTTTTTTCCTAGATGTAAAATAGTTTTATTTCAAATCTCTGCCCAGCAATTAGCAACGAACACCTGAGTCCATGACAGACATTCCTAACTAAGATAGTGAATAGGAATTGCCATGTTCATATGACATCCAATGGGGCATCCCAGCCATACCGACACCCTTGCATGGAGGCCCATCATCAAGGCGTCTCGGCAGCTTTCACTAGAGCCACATCACCCAACATATTATTCTTTCTAGGTACATAAGAGAGATATTGGTGGGAACATGAGCTCCGCTCCCAAAAGAGGGAGCCAAATGTGACGCAATGAGTTTGGGAAGCATTGAACTCCTTATAGTTGTAGGGGCCGCACCTTTGTTTATATGAACCAGAAAAAGCTCCTAGCATGGCTTACAAGTTATTGATCTCATCCTTAACAATTCGGTTAATCTATTTCTAATTAGGTTATAATAAATCTTGATCATCTACAATAACAAACCAAATCATATAAGGATAAGATCTCATGTACATCTAGATGTTTCTGTTAACACCAAAAACGAAAGAATAATCCACTACCTCAAAGTAGTATTCCGTCGCGCTAGCAGCTACCACCGTGAAGCCATCCATCTAATCCCAGCAGGGTAATGAATAGGGTTGGTACGTAGCGCACGCAATACCTGTAGCAGTAGTCAGTAGAGGATTCAAGATAGCAAGTTTGCACTTGTTAGCTGCCGCTATTTTACGGGCATATAATTGCTCATCATGTTAAGCTGATATTACTTATGTTCATGGTTCAAGTGACACCAGAGATGGTTCAAATGGCAATAAGAATATTAAGATTGATGATTTAGACGATGATAAAGAATGATGGGATAACAAATAGTGTTCTTCCTCGTTGTTATGAAAGCTTAATGTCAATATGTATCCGTGCACCATCTTTATATCTGTTATTTATGCTTCTTTTGTGACTTCTTGTATAAAGTAGAAATGCTGTGAATAAAAACAGCCACCAGTAGTGACTTCTTGTGAATTGCAGAATGAAGAATGCTTTATTAAGAGATGATTCTTTTGCCCGACCTGACAACAGTTTACTCCATTAGCAAATACCGCCTACAGGTACATGCACATGCATTTGCAACCCTCAGCCAAGTAACTTGCGCATCATCCAACCATTGGGACTTGGAACACCGTAGAATTATCATAGTCACAGCCAGCATCGCAATTCATGAGGAGCCCAACACGATTGCAGCAGCAGTCATCAGTAACAATGGCATCTGGCGGAGCATAGACCACAGCACTGACATAAGGATTCTCTTTCTGAATCACAGCTTTTGCTTCCATACCCTTCTTTCCCATCAGCTCAGGCCAGGCCAACTTATTGCCTCCTACAAATGTACAAGTTTTGGAGGATTAAGACATGGAACAATTTCAATATGGCACTGCGTGATATCGAAATGAATAGAAAAGGCGTATGAACACTAAACATAATATGAAAACAAAGTCTTACGGCACTTGGCGTTGGAAGGATGATTGGGCTGGCAGGCCCATTCAGGATGGTATGACATGGTTGCAAGTTTTTCTTGTGCAAAGTATTGTGGAAGATGTGGAGCGAAACCATATTTATACTGAAAAATGCTGTGAATTGTTAATGCCGCATGAAGGACTCAAATGAAATTTACGAAATTATATATTCAATACAAATCCAGGAGATCGTACTGATATAATGCCGGAGTAAATGAAAATCATGTTATAAATGCCATATATGAGCAAATCAATTACCTTGTGCGGTTTTAATGTTGCAGAATTTGTTTTGCCCCATAACTAAGAATAAATACATTTATCTTAGGACTAGTGTTTTTAGTTAAATTTAGCAGACGATCAAGTATGCTGATATAAATGAATTAGTTACACCATTAATAATATCCAAGACAAATATGATGAATACGATTAAGATAATACATATCTGCTGCACGGACGCATATGACACACTAAACCATAATTTAGAATTCAGATGCCACACATATGTTGTGAAGCAAGTATCTTATGTTTTTGTCTTAGAAGACTTATTTTGCCTGCTGTACAAAAAATGTATAATCCTCTCAAGATTCAATTTGAGCTTAATTTTTAGGTAACATTTAGCATGTAACTAAAAATGTTTGTGAGTAGGGGACTAGTTGAAACCTATTTCAAACTCTTTATACGTGATTCATACTTCATACACGTGCACAAATACATAACATAGTGGCCTTGACACTAAGTATATGTACTGAGGTGCTGACGGTTTGCATATTTGTCATTACTACTGGGGAAAAGTCTAACTGCGAATTTAAAACTGAAAATGCTTTTATGCTTTCATACCTTCCATAGTTCCATCGGACTGACAGGACTGCTGAGCTCTCTTTTCTAGGGATTTACATTATGATGAGAATCAATACCATTTTAACACACAGTAACCAATTAAGTTTCTGAAAAATCAGAAATTCACATAAACTCAAGGAAATGCTCCATATTTAGGAAAAGAAAAATCCAGAAATGACACTTTAGCCTCCTAGACAATACCGTATTTGCTAATTAACATCCGGAATTTCTGGGCGTTTGCAGCAACGTATAAAACTAACACACAAGCAAGCTCACTCATGAGTCATGATCCCCAAAAAGCTGTAACCTTTTCTCAGAAACAACGACAAGAGTGGAGCTGCACCTTACCATCCTCCCCATTGTCAATTTTGACAAGTACTTTGCCATTGGACGCTTCAGATGCCCGTTTGTTGAGATCCCATGGATCCTTGCATCTGTTCTGCTGCCCATAGCCTTGAGTGCAAATGCACACTTTCTTCCACGATTTCAGGGGTGACATCCTCTTGAATCTTGATAAAGACACTCTCTGACAGTTATTACCGTATCAGGTAAATGTGTAATTTGGAGACTAGACACCAAACAAAGTATTACTGAACGGGACAGTATCACGTTGGCAAGTGTCTGTTGATGAAGCAAGCGCAAATCCACTACCTCCTAACAAAACAAGGGGAAAAGAGTTCGCACTCATCGAATTCAAATGGAAACGGGACATGATTCATGATATTCATCAGACATCTAGCATAGCTGAACAAACGATCTGGATCCACAAACCGCCCAGTATCTTGAAGAGTTCAATACCAAGCCGAGTAAGCGATGGAGACATCAAGAGACACCGCACGTTCCTCATAAGGATATTGAACATAGTGCTAACAAACACAAAAACACCAAAATTTGCTTTCATAGAGGAAGGCAGGTACACGGGCAGATCTACTCATCGTCCTCGACAAGCTTGGTGCCCAGGCCCTTTAGCCCCTCCGCAGGGATCTCAGCGACAGTGACAAGAGAGTAGAGCTCCTCCTTGGCATCTTCCTCATCATTCCTCTTGCGTGCAATCCTGACACGGACGCGCCTTGGCACGCTGCGGATACCACTGCTCCAGATGTGCTTGTTGAGCTTCACGTCAACCCTGACGTCCATGGTGCCCATAGCCTTCTGCGCAAACTTCCTGATCTCCTTGATGGCGTTGGGGGCCTTCTTCTTGAAGGTGCTACAGCAAATCAGGTGAGCTGTCAGTTACTGATCAATTATCATATGCGGACCAGAAAAACATCATAAAACAGGAGTGGCAAGCTTGGAGAACAAAACTGAAGTGAAGGTACACGACCATGAAAAAACATGCAGATCAAAGCATCAAATTGAACAAGACACTGGACTAATATCCAATGGTTGTAGGCACCAAACTTCGATCGTTTGTGCACTGCTAAAGTATTGTGCAAACAACCATAAACACATCAAGCAAAAGGACAAACTAATCATCCAGGAAACAGGAGCACAACAGCAGCATCTCATATTATACAGCACATAATAGAGCTTCAAAACATGATTCACAAGGCACCCCAAGAGAATGTGACCAGAAGTAAAATGGAAAACCAAAAGAGGGCATCAAATTAGAGACATTTCCTGCCCAAATGGAACACATGGTAGCATTTGAAGTAGCAACACGTGTAACGATGAGCAGATTCCACTCTGCTGGGCATGTAACTGTGCACAGCCACAAGATTTAAAAGACAGGCACCTGACTATACCCGGAAACCAAACATTACAACAAGGAGCTACAACGTAATCAGAGTGCTAGTCCAATTGCAGCGACTAGTCCAAGATATAAAGATCAACCAAAGGAAATGTGCAGCCAAACAAGCTTGGCTTGCATCAACCAACCTCCAGGTGATCTATTCCCATCCATGAATCTGCCATCACAAGCACAAAAGCAAGATTCATTCATGAGAGGAACAATTCATTTGTTGAGGAGCGAAAGTGGTCATGTGAACTTTTACTTATTAATTTCTCAGGCTCCATGTTGAGACCTGCAACACACTCATGCACAGACTCTGATCTGTAAACCTATCTTAATTGCACTAGCCTTGCCAAATTGACATCTGGAGCAAAACTGAGCAGACAATATCATAAATAAACCACGTCAATTAAGCACGAACATAGAACACAAGGCAGCCATAGTAATGAAGGCACAAACTGCAGCCATTTGTCTTCCTAACGACGCAACAAGTAACGGGGCAAACACAGCACGCAGGAAAGCATGAGTTAGAGAGATTTCCTGCCCAAATGTAGCACATGGTAGCATTTGAAGACGCAACACGCGTAACGATGAGCAGATTCCGTTGTCCCGGGTAATGTAGCGTGCACAGCCACAAGATTGAAAGGCAGGCACTGGACTATACCCGGGGGCTGTAGTTGCTGAACAAACAAGAAGCTACCACACGATCAGAGAACTAGACAATTGCAGCGCGCCAGCCCAAAACGTACAGATCAATCACAAGGAAATGCGAGATCACACATGTTGAACACGACTACAAGACCCGGAGCCCGGCGCCCCACCGAGCGATTCGTTCCCATCCGAAAATCTACCGCCACGAGCAAGATCCGTTCACAGCCAGCATCGGGAAGATCAGGTGGATGGAAGAGGCGAGAGGCGCGGAGGTGTTGGCAACCATACCATCCGTGGAGGCGCTTGTGGAGGTTGATGGTGTACTCGCGGGTGACCACCTCGTCCTTCCTGGCCCCGCCAGGGCGCTGCTTCTTCTCCGACATCGCGGCCCTCCCTCCGGCGGCGGCTGTAGATTAAGAAACCCTAGGTTTAGCCCCGCGAGGTCTTACTGGATCGCGTCGTTATATTAGCGCTGAGCTTTCGCATTGGGCCGAGCCGCTCCGCCTTGGTTCCAGCGTTTGGAGGCCCACTAGTCGAGCAATCAATCGCGGGTGAGCTCACCTCGTTGCAGACGCCATCTACGTTTTCCTTCGGTGGAAGCGTGAACTATTCTTACGTGTACGCTTCAGAAAAGCGCATTTTGATCATTTTTCTTTCCACCCTCGCCGCGCATTGTTTAGTCCATACAAAGACTGCATCAATGCTGGAACGGACCAGCAATGTCCTTGGTAGGTTTATATTCCAATGGCCAGTGGCATGGCATGCTTTTGCTAAATTTGCAAATTGTCTCAGTATTTCGTGGCTAAAACCACAATTGCCACACATGGTATATATCATGGTTTTGCTCTTTTTCTTTTGCACAAAATTTGTCGGTGTTAGTTTTGGCGGCAGTTAGCAAGCTGGCGAGAAATACCAGGGCAATGCCATGCAAGGTTGGGCTCACCAAACATTGCTCTTAATCCATGGGCATCGCGCAACCCATATGGGTCAACGTTGAATTTTGTGTTAGACCAGCTTGGGTGTTTATTCAAACAAACTCTAAGAATATGACACTTACATGACAAGAGAATATGGGCGATGAGTTGGTGTGAAATTGGGTAAGTCAAATTGGCCACATGGACACAGATGGCCAAGTTATTTTGAAACACCATTTCTATTTTTTTCTTCTTAAAAGAACAGGCATGAACAGGCTTAAAACTCTATCCTGGAGAACAATTTTTGTTCCCAAATAATATTATTTAGTAGAAAATTGTATTTTAGGTGTATGAATTTTGTTCTTTTAAAAAAATATAGTACCTTGGCATTTGAAATACCGATCACGACCTATTGGCATTGCATATGCCAAAGATGCAATTTTTTTTTTTTGCAGTTTTCTCAATTCGTACCATCTAAAGTACGAGTTTTCCATTAAGGGAGAATATAGTTTTCATAAAGCATCTCATATATGCATTGGAAAGCTGTAATCCGCAGAACTCACCCTGACACGTCATTTGGCTATATTATGGTCTTGCTCAAGAGTAAAACTCTTTTAGTTTTGATAGGTCTGGAAATTTTGCGTAAGGATGGACTGTAACTTTGGTAAATCAGTCTATATGACTTTGGTCCTATGAGGCCTAGCGCAACATTTTTCCAAGCTGAAGGGAATTTAGCTATAAGCTATCGGCCGCCACAACAGTCGCTAAACCCTACCTAGCAGTAGCTGAAAAGCTGAATTGATTTACAAATTACGACAGCAGGTTGAAAACCTCGAGAAATGCAAGGAATCTTGCCGTTGAATTCAAACGCGCCATGCATGGTGCACATAATTGATCAAAGCATTCCACAAAACTCAAAAAAGAAAACGTTAAATTGGTCCAAGCAGAGTGTATGTGCATCTACTCCGGAAAAATCCGGATCGATCAGAGCTCGTGGCCTACTGTTTCAGGTCTGGTCTCTTCTTGTATTGCTGTCTTGCAGACTTGCAGCCCAGCTACCTTGTCTCTGTTGAATCAAAGTGACAGTGTTTGGGTGAAGCATATGCATTTGGCATGGCTATATATTCCTTTTGAGGTTGAGGTAGGTTCCATAGCTCCAACACTACTGCCTATACATGATCCAAAACTGCAACGAGATTCCGCCTATCTGTAGTCTTGGATGCATTAGACCACCAATGAACTTCTGTCACCACTCATTTGGATGGCAAAGATTCACTTCAACAGTATGATCATTGCCTGACAGGAATATACTAGTAATATTCAAGTGTCAAGGTAACTAACCAGGTTTACTCTAAGCAAATACATAGCGTTACCATTGGTACTATTGTCTCCTTTTCTCTATAAATAGCCACTGGCCGTGCGAGGAGGATGCACACACAAGTCTGTCAGTACTCTCTAGTCACCTTCCACCTTCTCGATCTAGCCATGAAGCTTTGGAGGTCTTCCCTTTTCTCATATTCACAAGGGCACCCTAGTCGACTGCCAATTAAGAGGTTGAACATGATGGTCCTCTGTGATATCTGAACTCTTGGATGACGCTATCCCAAATGAGCTTTTGGTTGAGCCTACAATCTTTTCCTGCCATGTAACATTGGGCGCTTCTTCATCTTCTTTATGGAGGATGGGGAAATCCTTATGTTAGTGATTGTCAGGCTATTGGCCTTGCAAGGCCAAGGTTCTGGCTTGCTGCATGGCAGACAGTGCTGCTGATCCATGATGATAGGCTCACCCCTTATGTTGACTATCCCTTCTGAGCTTGTAAAAAGTTTCGTTTAAGAGTTTGAACTCTCTCTCTCTCTCTCTCTCTCTCTCTCTACCACTCTTTCTCTCATGCATTTGTAGTGATTTTATTTCCTCAATCTAGTGATAAATCTGGTCGTGTTAATATTTGTACCTTTTTATTGCACAAATTTTATAATACTAGATCTTGGTTTTGAGACATTCTTGCAACTCTTGGTTCTTCTTTGCTGATCAGGATTTTATCAACGTGAATTCAAAGGCCATATTCTGAAAGTCCTGAGGGTGTTGATGTAATGCTCCGAATGCATATATAATGTGTGATACCCATATGTTCCTTCTTTCGTTTTCTTCGTGAGCTTTACAGTTGTTTTTTTATCAGTCTCTAAAGAGCCATGCTTAGTCACATTATGCCTTCCATTAATTCATACAAAAAAACTAAAGAACACTGTCTGAATTTTTTTCAACTCACAAATAAAGCTTAAAACTCGCAATACAGAGAAGGCTTGTATTGTCAGAGGAAGATGCAGAGGAGATGTTTGGCTTATTCCGCATGGAGGTCTGAATTCTAGCCAACGGCAGGTGGGCACCTGATAGAAACATATAGTTTCTTAAATGGAACAACCATGATCAACGAGAAGTATCTTACCTTTTTGATGTTATTAATTGTTAACATTTCTCTGCAAGTGGTACGGTTCTAATTCTAGTTATGATTTTGCAATAATCACGGGCACTATCCAGAAACGGATAAATTCTTGATCAGGACAACCATATCTATATTCTCAATTTACAGCAGGTTCTTCTGTTCATATATCAATTGTCAGTTAAGTAATGAGATAGCTTGGTGAAGTCAGTAGTCGCTTAATATGTGTCATTCGCTTGCCTGCAATTAAACTATCATTTCAGACGCTCTACTGTTATGAACGTCTGATCATAACACTCTCTCTTGGAAGCTGTTCATAATACAAAATTACATAGTTCTAACTTATCATAACATAGTGTTGTAGTTTGTTGGCTTGAAGCGACAGCTGGTTCCGCTGTCTTTGGATACCAGTTATCAGGTAAACAATGGAGTTATGAGAAGCCATTTTGAATATCAATGACCAATGGCTTAATTTGTGGCATTCGGTTGCCTGAAACCAGCACTATAGTTGTTCCACGCCACATATGCTACGAGAAAAAGCCCAATTTAAACTAACTGTTTACTATAAACCTAGCATTGGTATCCCTTGATTTTGAAACCGGAGCATATCACCCGACTTGATCAATCACTTGAGCTCATGACAAATAAAAATGTAAAAATAAAATAAAATGCCAGAAAGCAGAAACGATAACAGCGTAATTCAAACTGTTAGTAGCTGAATTGACTTGTTCTCCTTGTATTTAGCTTAGCATGTGCATGTACTGTTAGTCAGTTAGATCGTGGGCTGAGAGCCCGGGCTTGCAGCCCTTGTACTGGTTATATATGTACATCAAAATCATCAATAGAGGGTGTGGTCATTCTTCCTCTTCTACATGGTATCAGTGTAGCTCGCGATCCGTTTTTTCCGCTGCCTCTCCACTCGATCGCCATGAGCTCTTCTTCTTCCTCTGAATCGGCTTCTCCTCTGGCCTCTCCTGAGCATGACATCCCTCAAGTCGTCACCGCTCCGGCTCCTGCATCTCAAGTCCAGGTGATCAACATCAAGACCCATGTTCCCATGGTTCTTGAGTTCGACGCCGGCAACTACGGTCGGTGGCGCCTCTGCTTCCTCGCCGTCTTCGCCAAGTTCGGCCTCCTCGACCACATCAACTCCGCCGACGTCTAAGGCACATCTGACTAGGTGCAGAACGACTACTCCATCGTTTCTTGGCTCTACTGCACCATCTCCGCCGATCTGCTTCGCACCGTCCAAACCGGGACGGACACGGCCTACTCCCTGTGGCGTTCCATCCGCGGCCTCTTCCACGACAACAAGGCCACGCGTTCCGTGTACCTTGGCGCCGAGTTCAGGAACATCTACCAAGGGGATCTGCCCGTGATGGCCTACTGCACCAAAGTGAAGTTGCTCGCCGTTCAACTACGTGATCTTGGGTCGCCGGTTTCTGATCCGGATCTCGTCATCACTCTTCTGCGCGGCCTGAACCCTCGCCTGCAACATGTCATCCCCGGCCTCACCGTCAACAAGCTGCCTCCGTTCTTCAAGGTTTGATCCCATCTTCTTCTTGAGGAACATCGTCTTGACAATGCTGCCAAGATGGCCCAAGCTGCCGCCTTCTTCGCCAGCCAGCAGGCCGCTGGTGATGCGATGCCCGGCGTCGCGCCGCTGGCCCCTCTCGGCCTTGCCACGCAGGTGACCCCGGGCAGCCCATCCACCCTCCATCGTCTGCTGGCGGATCGGGCAAGAAGCTGAAGTTTAAGAAGAAGGGCAGCGGCTCTCCGTCCACCGGTCCTCGCCAGAGCGGCCCTCCGCAGCAGCTCCCGTTCCAGGCGCCATCGGCAAACCCATGGGCTGGCATGTTCCAGGCCTGGCCTGTGGCGCAACACGCTCCACAGCCGCCGCCCGGCACCGGCGTGCTCGGCCCTTGTCCCGGCGTTCCGTCTGCTCAGGCCTACTACGGCGCTCCCTCTGCACCGCTGCAGCCGCAGGCTCCCTCCTGGGATCAAGCGGCTCTGATTAGCGCCCTCAACAACATGTCGCTGCAGGGATCCCCTACCGCACCCAACTGGGTGATGGACACGGGTGCGTCGACGCACATGTCCAACCACGGTAATCTGACATCTCTCTCCCCTTCCACTTCCTCCTCTCGCATTCTAGTTGGCAACGGATCTTCTATTCCTGTTTCTTGCACCAGCTCTTCAATCATTGCTACTTCATCTCGTCCTTTACATCTCAATAATATACTGGTTGCACCGGAACTTGTTGAAAATTTTTTATCCGTTCGCCAACTAACCCGTGATAATCTTGTTTCTGTGGAATTTGATCCTCGCGGCTTCTCCATCAAGGATCTGCGCACCAAGGTGGAGATTCTCCGATGTAACAGTGATGGGTATCTCTACCCTCTCACCACTTCAGCTGCTCGCACCTTACTCGCCACTGCTGCCTCACGCTGGCATCAACGTTTAGGCCATCCAGGAAATAAAGCTTTGTCCCAAGTTCTTTCTTCGTTTGATTTCACTTGTACTAAAGATAGTTCGAGTCCATGTAATGCTTGTCGCTTGGGCAAACACACTCGGCTGCCTTTCAGTTCATCAAATACAGTCACCAGTGCTCCTTTTCAGCTGCTACATTGTGATGTATGGACCTCCCTCGTTCCCAGTGTTTCTGGATTCCAATTTTATTTAGCTATACTTGATGAGTGTTTCTGGCTTCCAATTTTATTTAGCTATACTTGATGATTATACTCACTTTGTCTGGGGTTATCCGCTGCGCCAGAAATCAGAGGTTGCTCCTATCATCACATCCTTTTGTGCTTATATCCAGAACCAGTTCAGCCGCCCCGTGCACTGTTTTCAATACAACAACGGGCGAGAATTTGACAATCATGCGCTGCGATCTTTTTTTTTTCTGCTCACTGGATTCTTTTTAGACTTTCTTGCCCCTATACGCCGCAACAGAATGGAAAGGCTGAACGGATCCTGCGAACACTAAATGACTGCACGCGCACATTGCTTCTTCAGGCTTCCATGCCATACAGGTTCTGGGCTGAAGCACTTGCCACAGCCGCGTAACTTCTCAATGGCCGCCCTTGCAAAACTACTTCTCTCATCTCCCCCTTTCAATCTCTCTACGGTGTCCCTCCGGATTACACTCATCTCCGCGTTTTTGGATGCCTTTGCTATCCAAACACGACGGCTACAGCCCCTCACAAGCTTGCTCCACATTCCACACGATGTGTCTTCCTTGGTTATCCTCTTGATCACAAAGGATACCGATGCTACGACCTGTCATCTCGCCGTGTCATCACCTCTAGACATGTCATCTTCGTGGAAAACGAGTTCCCTTTTGTGCAGGAACAGCAACCTGGTGTGCCACCCGTCGCCACGCACCTCGACGTGATGCACGATGCGGATGTTCCGCCGCCGCGCCGCGCGCCAATTACCGTGCCCGGTTCACCAGCACCTCCCTCGCCTCCTCAACAAACTCCACCGAGTCCTCCGCAACAACCTGCGCCGAGTCCCCTACCAGCAGCACCAGCGCCATCTGCTACGACTCCGACACCTGCGCCGACATCTTCCACCACGCCAACGCATTGGATGGTGACTCATTCCCGCGCTGGCGTGTTTCGACCGAACCCACGCTACACCAACGTCGCCACCAGCACCAGCGCCTCCCCGATCCCCTCCTCCGTGCGCGCAGCCCTCCGAGATCCAAACTGGAACGCGGCCATGCAGGAGGAGATCGACGCCCTGATGGCCAATCGCACGTGGGAGCTCGTTCCTCGACCGCTGAAATGCAACATCATCACCGGCAAATGGGTGTTCCGGCACAAGACACGCGCCGATGGCACCTTGGAGCAGTACAAGGCAAGATGGGTGGTCCGCGGCTTCACCCAACGACCGGGCATCAACTTCGCCGAGACATTTAGCCCGGTCATCAAACCTGCATCCATCCGCACCGTCCTCGCCGTCGCCTCATCGCGCTTGTGGCCGGTTCACCAACTTGACGTCAAGAACGCGTTCTTGCACGACACCCTTGATGAACAGGTGTTCTCGCTGCAACCTGCTGGTTTGTCAACTCTATCCACCCCGACTACGTCTGCAAGCTATCCAAGTCGCTGTATGGCCTCAAACAAGCGCCCCGTGCATGGTTTCACCGGTTCACCGAGGTTGCTCGCTCTATTGGATTTCAGCCGACACGCTCCGATGTTTCGCTCTTCACTCTACGCCACGGCACTGAGATGGCCTTTCTTCTGCTCTACGTCGACGATATCATCTTGACGGCCTCATCTGATGCGCTCCTGCACGGCATTGTTGCTCGTCTTGGTGCCTTGCTTGCCATCAAGGATCTGGGACCACTTCACTATTTCCTTGGCGTCCAGGTAACACGATCACCGGCCGGCTTCTTCCTTTCCCAGGAAAAGTATGCAGACGAGCTCCTGGAACGTGCCAACATGTCACTATGCAAACTAGCGTCTACACCGATCGACACCACTACAAAGCTTGCTTCTGATGATACTGCACCAGTTCCTGATCCTGAGGAGTACAGAAGCTTAGCAGGTGGACTTCAATACCTGACTATGACACGGCCAAACTTTGCTCACGCCGTCCGGCAGATATGCTTGCATATGCATGATCCGAGAACCTCCCATCTGCTCCTTCTAAAGCGCACATTACGGTATGTTCGTGGCACTACCCACTTTGGTCTTCACCTGCATCATTCAGCAACACTTGACATCCAAGCCTACTCTGACGCTGATTGGGCCAGTTGCCCTGACACAAGACGATCAACTTCAGGATTTTGTGTTTATCTTGGTGATTCACTTGTCTCCTGGTCATCAAAACGGCAACCTACCGTCTCAAGATCAAGTGCAGAAGTGGAATATCGTGGTGTGGCAAATGCAGTTGCAGAGTGTGTCTGGTTACCACAGCTGCTTTCTGAGCTCGGCATTCACAACGACAAAGCTACTATAGTATATTGCGACAATGTTTCAGAAGTTTACATGGCAAGCAATCTAGTTCATCACAAAAGAACCAAGCACATTGAGTTAGATATACATTTTGTTCGCGAAAAGATTGCTCTTGGTCAGCTCCGGATACTTCACGTTCCCACAGATCAGCAGTTTGCCGATATCATGACAAAAGGTTTGTCTACACAAGTGTTCAATTCTTTCCGATCTAGTATGTGTGTTCATCCAAGGCATGAAGTACAGACTAAGGGGAGGTGTTAGTAACTGAATTGACTTGTTCTCCTTATATTTAGCTTAGCATGTGCATGTACTGTTAGTCAGTTAGATCGTGGGCTGAGAGCCCGGGCTTGCAGCCCTTGTAGTGGTTATATATGTACATCAAACTCATCAATAGAGGGCGTGGTCATTCTTCCTATGCTACACAAATAAATGGGTATATTGATTAATTTCCAACTTTCACCTCCGCTCCTCCCCTCTTTACAGGTGGAAATTAACATAGAGGGGGGAGAAACGGCAAGGCAAATCAAATGAATGGATCAATCAACATGGCCAAATAATCCAGAGTAAACCCAAATTAAGGTACATTTATATATATATATATATATATATATATATATATATAACATAAATAGAACTGAACCGCAGCCAGCCGCATGCTTCCTCCTCCTCGATCCTCTAGCAGTTTATTACTGGAGGTAGTAGGCGAAGAAGGAGAGCACGGAGGCGCCGAGCACCGCGCCGACGGCCGGGAAGGCGGCCGAGGAGGCGCTGGTGGGCGCGGGCGCCGGGGCGTCGGCGGCGAGGGCCACGGTGGCCGAGGCGGCGGCCACAAGGACGGCGCAGGCGACCTTCTTCATCTCCATCTACCACGACTTGCCAAGGATCGCTAGCTGTCGTCGGTCGGAGAAGGGCTGATTAATTAGCAAGCCTGATCAATGATGATCACACTTGCTAATATTCCTGCCGCGCCCTTGCTTGCAGCTAGCTTGCCTGGGTGGAGGAGGGCAGGGGGCGGGGTGGGCTCTTATAGCTTGGATTGGTTGGAGGAGACGAGGGGTAGGCGGTGGGGTGGCCGCCATGTGGGGGAAGGAGCGACGTGCGGGCATGTGCGATGAGTGGGCGGGAGGTTTGTTGGGGACGAGCTGCTAGCTGTTCCAACGGAACGAGTCCCTCCTCTCCTTGGACGCGTTTGAATGTGTATCTCTTCTTGGCGCGTGAAATTAGTGGGCCTAATTTATTATAGGAAACTGGAAGCTAATTTGGGAGCTAGTGTCTGGCCCATCCCATGGCAGTTGATCTCTCGCTGTAGTTGAAGGTTTCAGAAGTCAGAATGCTGGTACTGCCACGCGGCATCAACCATTGCTCCAAAATCGAGTAGTAGACGATGATCGGAAAAAATGGCAGTAATGAAAAGATCTAGAATAATCGTGTCATGATGTGAGGCACTCAACAGACTTGGAATTTGCTGGACCAGTTGCTATGCATTCGTGTTTCTCTGATCCTCCTTTTTTACAAGAAAGTATTGTAATTTAACTGGATTTTGCAACATATGGAAGCAGGCCTCATGGTTCCAAGGCTGGCAAAGAGGATGTTGACAACTTGTCGATGCCGTTTGTCCTTGCTGGCCTGCAAAGCCGCAAGCACACAACCAGTTCAACGACGACCCTGCTCAATTAATGGTAATGACGCTGGCCAATTGTTGGCATCTCCATTTGTCTCATGGTTCCTTTGTGAGGCCAGATTCTTCAATGCTGTGGCTCTAGTTTACAATTTTGTTTTCTCTCAACTACGGTGCCGTCACCCAAGGTATGTACAGTACAACTGGTTTGGGAAAGGGGGAAGAAGAAACTCATCAAGCTGAAATAATTGAAGTTTTAAATAAATCATCAAGTTTACAGACAAATCAAAGCAAAAATGGAACGGCCATCAACGATGTTCGATTAGTCCTGATCAGGCAGGCAATGCATGCTCTGGAGTCGGCAGCCATTCAGCAGCAGGCTCCGTTCACGCATGCGCAGCAGGTGGTGCCGACGAAACACATCCGTGATCCGTACGCTCGGTTGCATTGTTAAACACTCGGCTTAACCGACCAATTAGCACCATGCATACGCTACTAATCATCCTGACAGCTAGCTAGCTAGAGAGCGATTCTTTTGTCCATGGCATGACGGCAGGCAGGAGGATAAACTACCAGTACTCTTATCTCTATCTCTTACAAAGCTAGTACGTACAGATTGTAATAAGGGATCCCTGCTTGTAATAAGCTTGAATGCTCTTGCAAGCTTGGAAAGAAGAGGGAGAAGAAAGGAAAAAAAAAAGATCTTTTTTACGGCGTACAATACTACCACTTAGTAGTATGTCATATAGAAAAGATCCAACCGTCCATTAGAGGGTTAAGATTGTCATTAATAACTTAAGGATAATTTTTATAATTTTTTTTGTAATTTTATCTATTGCAACCATTTTTGGCATTTGCAACACTTTTAGGCCGTTGGTTCAGGGGTGAAACCTTGTAGTGAAATAATTTTTTCTATATTACCCTTATACTACCTCATACTACTAATTAATATTTTAGTGGTACAGAAAAATCTCGACCGTCCGATGTTTACATACGAGTCCTTCTCAGACAGTAGTACATGGTCGTACTGTGCACTGTAAAAATTTTTTAAAAAAAGGCGTTTGCAGCAGCTGCTCAGGGTGGTTGAGTGAGTGAGTGACCAACCCAATCAGAGATCATGTTCGTCTCAGCCTGGATCGACAAATAATTCAGGCCGCCCAGGCCCAAGTGCGCCGGCCCTTTTTCTACCCAAGGTAAGCGTCTTTGGACTTGTTTTATCCTTTTTCTCTGGTGGATTCACGATTCAGCGTCTTTAGACTTTTAACCGCCTCCTTTTTTGCAAAGAAAACGAGAGTGAGTTACTAGTGCGGTCGTAACCGCAAGTCCGCAACGCGTTCGGCGAGCCGCCACCCACCACTCATCCAGCCCAGCGCCTCCGCCTGCAGCCGGCTGAACCCCACAAGCCACGACACGGACCCGGCCCGTTCCCCGTGCGCCGTCCGTGTCGGTGGCGTCGTGCCAACCTGCCGCCGCGTGTCGGGCCAACGCACCCGGCCGGACCCCTCGGCGTCCAGGCGGCGCACCCCGCGCGCGAGCCGTGGGCGCGCTCCGCGTCAAACCGGCCCGCCCGTCCCCACGCGGAAACTTTGCCGAGCCGCCTCGCCGCGCCGACGGCCGCGTGGCGCGCGCGCGACCATGAACAAACGAGCGCGTCTCGCCGCGCCGTGGCGTGCCCCCCCGCGGAACGCAACGCGCGGGCACGGAGCGGAGAGAAACCCGCGACCGCGACCGCCGAACCCACGGCGCCCGCCGCGCGCGACGGCCTATATAAACCTCGCGCACAGCACCCTCCTGCTCCCTCATCCCAGCATCGCAGCACACACACCGCGCGCCCCGCCGCCGCCAGAGCAGAGTCCGCTTCGCGCTACTAGCAGGTTTCAAGCTCTCTCTCGGTCCCGATGGCTCCCCGCGCCGCCGCCGCCGCCGTGCTGCTCCTCGCCGTGGCCGTGCTCGCCGCCTGCGCTTCCGCGCAGGAGTTCACCACGGCGCCCTCGTCCGCGCCCGCGCCCGCGCCGGTCGCCGGGGCGGCGTCTGCTCCGGCAGCCTCCGCCGTGGCCGTGGCGTCGTCCGCGCTGGTGTCCCTGCTCGTGGCCGCGCTGATGCAGTAGGACCATGCGTGTGACACCGCTTGTATTACATACTAGTAGGAATATGTAGCTTTCTCTTGCAGATTTGAGTCGTGCGAGGCCTTGCTGCTATTCGTTATTCTTTTTGTACCATGTATATGTATCTCGTACTATGTATACTCTGTGCCTTACATACATATGAATAAAGTTGGATGACCTTGTCGTCCTCTTTTATGAAAATTTGTTTGTTGGTTCCTTGCAAATCAAAAGCTTTTGATACTCACTTCTGCTTCTTCAAGGATTTTTCTTTTTAACTTCGTCATGAATGCAATAGGATGGAGGACGGGTTAGTTCGGCCCGATTTTCTTTTATGAAACAGGAGGAGGATCCCACGCTGATTATATATATATATATATATATATATATATATATATATATTAAAACGTAAAACAAAACATAGGATACAAAAGGATTCTAGCATCTTCAAGAGATAGAGAAAGAGAGAAAGAAAATAAGAAAAGTTACAATAAAGCTTCTAGCCATTCAGACGTCACTGCTTTTTGTCTCGATTTTGCTCTTAGTTTGGCACGATTTTACTGTGAACCCTGGATAATGCGGTGCCAAGACCAAGGCTATCATCGGAGCATCTAGTGTAAAGATGACCTTACGGACTTAGACAAAGATGCCTCTACATTTTTGAATCCGGTACAAGCATCCGGTCACAGACGACCCAGAAGCATGAAAATTGTGCCTTTCAATTTTAAGTGCGATAAAAGCATGTGCCCTTTGAATACATGTGTGAAGTCCCTTTCAAAATCTGCCGGAACGATGATCTCGCTTCATCTTTGCAATGTTGCCAGTAGCATGTTGTATTCCACTGGTACAGAAAAAGCCTTTCATCCACCCCCTTTAGTCCTAGCTGGGGTTGGATCCAGGACTAATGAAAGCATTAGTTCCAGGTCCAACGGGTAGAGGGGCGGGAGTGCTCTTAAGTCCCGGTTGGAGCCACCAACCGCAACAAACCTTTAGTCCCGGTTGCTGGTACCAACCCGGACTAAAGGACCCTTTAGTCCCGGTTGTTGTTACCAATCCGGACTGAAGGGTCCTCTATAGGTTAGTTCAAAAAGAAAGCATCCCAACTAAAATCACATGTGCTATGTAGGTGGGATGGCAATGAAGTTATATGCAAGGCAAGATATCTCGGATTCAAATTCCACGGGGCATCAAAGAAATTTGTGGTTGGAGTATTCGTTCATTACCTTTGCAGGTGGTTATCCTGCAATGCCATGGTGACCTCGAAATTAAAAGGCCACATACAAGGATAAACAAGATTGGGTATGGTTGAGGAAAAGCCCCAATCACTTTCATTTTCACATTTGTACTTGAAATCAAAGTCGACATCTGGAAAGCCATGTATGAAAATAATATCGGGTATATATAATGGGATGTCGAGACCTTAATCTGGGATGTAAAAAATGGAGCAATCGGATCTCAGTCATGTTGATAATGGTTCTGGGACTAATAACTAGTACATGAACGCACAATATTGCGGGCATGATTTCAAATGTTTAACTAAGCATGGCTGAACAATAAGAGTTTGTTTCATGTTAAGCCATTTTTAATTTATTTATTAGCATATTGCTCTAGCTTTCTCCTAAACGTTGGGAAACAAAGACCACAAAACCGCAAGCACACTAGGAAAGAAACACATTGTTGGACATATATGAGAATAAAATATTAAAAGTTCACTTAAAATATTGTGAAGTCACAGCTAAAAAGGAAAAGAATAGAAAAAATCATGGCTCACACTGGACGACAAAAGCAATATTGCGTGGGCTTGGCGCACAACGTCTCTGCTGTGGCTGAGAAACTAACGGCCCAAAGCAGCGGGGAGCTCAGTTCTCAAAGTTTATCTCAACGACCAGGGTAGAGTGAGCGAAAGAAAGAGTCAGCTAACCCAGGCCATATAGGAAGGGGTGGCCACGTTGAGGCCCAATAGCTTCTTATCTTTGGGCTTACAGTGGGCCTTAGGATAAGAACAGTGGGCCTTAGGATAAGAAAACGTAGTGATTCCCAGTCCAAATATGGGACATCAAGAAAAATACACTTTTCCCTATTTTCATGGTATTTTCCTAGGCAAGAAAAATACGATAACGGTTGGATTGGAGGTTTCCTTGTTTTCACCCCTACAGACCGTCAAGTTGTGCTCTATCAAGTACATGACGTAGTAGAGTATATTGGGGACAGGCTACATTAGACGTGAGCTCACAACAAGTTCGATCTGGTTCCATCACCTAAGCATCCCTATTTTTTAAATATATTATGATTATATATTAGTACCAGTATATAAAAATGAGTATATCCATATACTTTATGTATGGTCACATACTTAAAGTATATACCATCACAGATAGTCTAGTATAATCACATACACCTCGTACATACCTTTCATACACACCTCGTACATACTTGGCCGGAGGAGTGGGAGCTAGGGGAGGGGGGAGGGTGGAGTGGCCGCCGACAAGAGGTGGGAGGTGGGGGGGAGCGGCCGCCGGCGAGGTCGCTGGCGGCCGAGGTGGTGGTCGAGGCGGCGAAGCTTAGGGTTTCAGGTTTCGCGAGGGCGGGTTGCTGGGGGATGGTGGTCATCGGCGGCCTTAGAAGAGGGGGGAGGAAGGGAAGAACGGCGGCGGTGGCGGGTTGCGGGGGTGGCGGCGGGATGACGCCGCCGGGGGTGGTGGTTGGATAGCCGGTGGGCCAGGGACCCGGGCTGGGCGCGGAAACTAGACGATGGGCGGGGGCGGGGCAGGCACCGGACCGTGAGATCCGGCGGCGGAAGTCGTCGGAGGCTGGAAAGACCACCGGCAGCGGGGGCGATTGCCTTCTATAACGCGTCGCTCCCCACTCGCATATGCGGGGAATAGAACCCCCCAATCCATCACAGAATGTTACGTGTACTATTAGCGCCTTCCAGCCACTGGGCGAGTTTCACGTCGGAGATGGTGAGGAGGTGTGCGTGGCGGTGAAGACCCGAAATCGAATTGTAGAAAACATGCAATCAGGAGTACATGTTATTGATCTGACCTTTCCGAATTTGAAGATGACCATTATTACACCGGTGAGCCAGGCGTTCTCCTGGATCAGCAAGCATGCATGTTATTATTGGTGGAGGCGCAACGGCCAATTTTTGTCCAGATCATGCGCCCATCTTATTTTTTACTCTTGCTGATATGTTCCCCGTCACCGATTCCAAGATATATAGTCCCGATATGAATTGCGTATGTGATAGATATTGTCGAAGAAACATTATATTCAACAATTGGCTTGGTCATTTGGTGAAGAAGAAAAGTCAACGCGAGTCAGTAACAAGCAACCGCCGGCTAGGCTACGCTCAACGGAATACAAATGCATGGCATTAGATTTAGGGAGGGAAAGTCACATCACATGAGGCACCTGAATGACAATGACCTCTGGCCGATACTCCACCCAGCCGGCCGGCCGAATACACCGCGGCATATTTAGTTTATTCCAAAGTTTAGTTCCACCAAATCGGATGTTTGAATTATTAAATATAATCTAATTACAAAATCAATTGGATAAATGGTTGTTGATTCGCGAGAAGAATTTATTAAATCTAATTAGTTCATAATTTGACTATATTGTGCTACAGTAAATATGTGCTAATGATGAATTAACTAAAGCTTACTAGATTCGTATAGTGAATTAGCACCGGTTTATGCAATTAATTTTATAGTTAGCTCATATTTAATCCTTCTATTTGACATCAAACATCCGATGTGATCTAACTAAAAATTAGCAACTAGATCCAATCACCCCTCGAATAAAATAACGGCTTCCATCAGTACTGAATTGGCCATACTTTGAACTGTGTGCATTCACATGTGACCAACAATCGTATTCTAAACGAGATGAGACTCGATAGATGCGCCCAGTCTCAACTTGCTTGCATTGGGTTGGGGAGCGAAGCTTCGTCATGCACATATAATGATGGTGTGGCTGCTAACTTGTACTCCTACATCGATCTCAGTGTTTGACAAATGACAAAATAAATAAAGCAGCCGCCGTATTACGTACATACAGCTGCCTGCCGATCGAACGAAGACGGTAGCTGCCCAAAGTTTGGAGCTCAAGGCTAGAGCCTGCTACTACTTTGCGCGCTCTCTCTCTCTCTCTCTCTCATCGATCCATGGCATTCTACCGTGGCTCCGCCCTCTCCCTGCAGCTACAACATACTAGAATCCTCCCTGTTAGTAGTAGTGTCAAACAGTCCCGAGCCTTCTGCGGAAACTCACGGGATTTTAGTAAGATTTACCGCGTGCCGGCGTCGAGGATACGTGAGGGTGAGGCCACACATCATGGACATGGGATCGTCTCGGCCGCCGCCTCATCTCCAGAGCCTGTACAGCAAAAGGAGTCTCCACTACCAGGGCAGCAGCATTCGCCGGCGGCGTCGTGGGTGGAGCGCTGGCTCCCCGCGGCGGCGAGGCACTACGCGTTGCTTGCGCGCCTCGACAAGCCCGACGCCATTTGGCTCTACGCATGGCCCTGCTTCTGGTATGTCGATCACTAGCTGCTATGTTTGTAATGTTAGATCGATCACCTTACATTTTTAATGTCCAAGTTCTTGATGCTAGATCACTTGGCCATGATTCCATGCCACGTCGGTCAGATCTAATATTTTAAATTTCCCCTATTTATTCTATTTCCCTTAAAGGAAATATAGAAGTTTGTAGATATAGAGTCATTTTCATCTATTGCCTCCTAGGAGGGCAATATGTCACGTTTTACAAATCTGTCCGTTTAGATCTAACTCAATATATGGTCAGTCCATATTTATTTTGATGAAACAATCCTATATTCACTTCTAACTATATCCGTATCTTTTTGGATTTTTGCGATGTTAAAGGAATTGGATTATACGTAACTCTTCCCCCCATATCTTCAATGTTCGGATTCAGATCGGATCGGACATAGAATTATTCATGCCGCTTTCACCTAATAATAGCCATGTCAACTAAGCGTTTGTTTGCCACGGCTCCTCCTAGCTTCTGCTTCACCTGATCTGCCACGCGACACTATAGTAATGAGCCGGATCTTAACTCGAGTAGAAAAAATGAACGGGAGTAGTGAAGCCGCTTTTTTTTTTGGGCTTCCTCAAGTCTGGTTCTCTTGCTACTGCAGCAAGGAGGCACTGAGGCAGTTTGTGAGAGGCCTAACAAATGCAACCTAAATTAGATAGAGTATCTTAACTAACTTCTAGGGTGGGTGGGCGCACTTCTTTTGCCATTTAATCCAACAAGAACGTGCTGTTATGTTTCAGCAGTTACACACTTGCACTTATATATTGACAAAAATCACCAGCCTTGGACTGAAGAATATTAGCCATAACGACTAATTACCGGTTTCAAGAGTGTATCGCCACCACAAGCCGGTGTAGACCCAGCGCTTCGCCTATGTCATTTTTGACCCAGCGCTGTCAAGTGGCTGCGGACAGAGCCTCGCAATACAGGTATTGCAGGAGCTCGTGGTTGACGCTGTCCGAGGAGAATAAAACAAAGTAGGCCAAGAATGAAAGTGAGAGGAAGCATAATCGCGTAAAAAGAGCACCGGAGTCAGCTCCCCCGTGTGTTACGTCCGGCCGACAGCTGATGCCTGATGCGATGGGGCATCTCCAACGGCGCCAGGAGTTACGGTACTGCTAACGTGGCATGAATCCTTTTAGAATAAGTTTTAAAGGATAGGGCATGTCTAACGTGGCATGGATCCTTTTAGAATAAATTTTTAAGGATAGGGCATGTTCTATATCTTAAATGTAAAAGTACTCGGATACGAGTAGGACTAGTCAGTATAGAAGAAAGCTACTCGGTACAGCTGAAGTAGGACTCTAAACTCGTACCAGGCTAGGAAATCTGTAACCCTGCCCCCCGTAGTTTATAAAGGCGGATAGAGACCCCTCCAAAACATCCACAATCTCATACAATACAAACCACCACACAGGACGTAGGATATTACGCTATTCAACGGCTTGAACCTGTCTAAATATTGTGTTGTGTGCACCTTCGAGTTTCTGATCTCGGCGACATTCTGCCTAGAACTCTACTACCTCGGGGTATCCCTCGGTAGGTTGGTGGATAAAATACCGACAGCTAGCGCGCCAGGTAGGGGTGTTCATCGAAGATTCCCTGGAGAACGCGATAGCGTCGTTCAAGTTCCCCGTCGTGTTTGAAGAAGGCGCGACGTTCATCTTCGGCTCCTGGATCTGCATCACTGATGACACAGACAACTTTCATCATTACCTCGTGGATACCGAGAAGCCAGAGACACCTGCACCAACTCCTCGTAGCGACATCGACGAATTTGTTGATGATCTGGACAAGATCCAGTTTCCTAACCCAATCTAGAACCACGAGAACGAGTTCGGGTTCCACCCGACTTCTACTCGTACCCGGTCCGGACTCCAATTCCCGTTTGGACTACGCAACTCAGCAACCGTTTATCGGGAGGCAATGCAGTCCGAGTCCTTATCCGTACTTGAGAAGGACTTGAATCACTTACTTCAACTCAGAAAAGAAGAAGAAGGCACCGCATCTCGGGAGGCGACCATCTTGTCGCCTCCCGACTACGACTCGGACTCCATCAGGCGCCCAACAGGGTCTAACAATCACATCAACCCCACAAGGCAGATTCGTGTACTAGAAGAACATGAAACTCTCCTAACTACTCGACAACAACGAGTCTCGCCTCGTGGTCTGTCTCGGTGAGCTCCCGTTCTAGGAAGGCAGGCCCTCTCCACCATTGAGGAAGAAGGAGGTTCAACTGTGCTGGTCACTTCAAGCACCGGAGACTACACGCCAGAGCGAGAAGTCTTCATGGCAGATACTAAGGAAGATCAGTACGCCAACGAACTACCCGGAGATTTCTCCGCTGACGGAAACACGGCCGACTTCCCCAAGAAGACGAGCAGCAGAAGGCGCAGCGGATAGCCAAGAACGCCAAACGTGCCCAGCGCAGGCAGTGAGCAGCTGAGAGAGCGGGATGCCAACGCACAGCTCGGAACCTGGGCAATGAGTTTGCAGTGGTCGATTGTCGCCAGTTCAACACCCCGTTGGCCAATATCGCAGAAGCAACTTTCCTCCTGCCTTTCCTACATCCATGCCCAGAAACTGCGGAAGCCCTCAAGCTCACTCAGCGAGCTTACGTACTACTTGACGATACAATTACTCCAAAAAATTGCACTTGTTATAAAAATTTACATTTACACGCTGCCATTATCAGGATCAAAGTTTCAGAAGAAAAGTAGAGAAAATGTATCAAAGGTTCTGTACAAGCGATGAGTTCATTGTGGAGAAAAAGCGTAATCAAGATTAGGACAGTTACGTTTACTACGGACAAACTTGAAAATGTAGAAATGTTAGTTTCGTTAGGAAAAATTAGGACAAACCAATATTTTTCCTCACGTAGAAATGAGAAACTAAATATGCAAGATCACCAGTTGTGCTAGATTCCTATATTAACTAGTATGAAGGCCTTGTCTACAACAATTTGTGTGTATTTTTATTCTGGTGTCAACATGTTAGTATATATTAATATTACGTGGATATGTACACAACACTTGTTGTCTTTGTTATGACAAAGAGAGGCTGCATGCTTTGCTTTATTACAGGTCAATTGCAATAGCAGCGAACAAAGCGGAGCTCCCCGACACGAAAATGCTGGCACTCTTTGGATTTGGCTCGGTTATCTTGAGGGGTGCTGCTTGCACGGTTAATGATCTTCTCGATCGAGACATCGATAAGAAGGTCACTTTTCTTTTATTGTCCCGTTCTTATTAATGTCTTGATCGATCAAGAAGATCATTGAATCTTCCTAGGCAGTTGCATGGCATCTAATATAACTGGCACGTTTCTCTTGTAGGTTGAACGGACAAAAAGCAGGCCTCTTGCATCAGGTGCTCTAACCCCTGCTCAAGGATTTTACTTCCTCGTATTTCAAGTTCTACTATGGCTCGGTTTTCTTCTTCAACTAAATAACCGTAGGTATGCTAGACATATCTTCATTGCGAGTGAGTCTGACTGAAATTCATTTTTTACTATGTTTGGGGCTATTGGGACTAAACAGCTAGACATAATAAAAGGACTATATGTATACCAATGTAAACGTACAATATATTAATCTGTTAATGTATCATAAAACTATGTATTCGAAAAATATATAACAAAACTACATATTTATATAGTGTACCAATGATCCAAAAAATGCATATTTCATCCAACTTATAATATATTTGGTTTTGCAATTCACGGACACACTAAAAATATATTATTTTGATAACTGAAAAACCCTGAATATTTGGATAATGTGTATGAAGAAGGACAAAAAAAGTAAATAAGGAAAAATAAAAGAGGAAAAAACAGAACAACGAAAACATAGAATACACACAGTAGTAGATGGTACATTAAGGTGAAGCATGGGGCAAATCAAGTTTTATTCTTAATTCTATGGCAGCATGCCAGCGTGCGGTGAATCAAAATTTGACCAAAACATAATTGAATATTAAATTTACAAAGGAAACTAGTTTCTTTTGTGGTGAAAACATAATCAAATGTCAAATTTACAAAAACATAGGCATCTACGACTCATTTTATAAAGCATGTGGTGAAAGCAATTATATATAGTTTTGACATAGATGCTTAGTACAAAACACTCTACAAAACTAATAACAAACACTCTAGAAAATTCGACTGAAATTTAATGAAATATCATATTTTCCTAAAATTTATCTAGATTAAAAAATAATGGACTGGCTGGAACCCCTACATGTATACGTAGTTTCCAGAAAGGCATGATTCATAGAAAAATATTTCACTCGGTGGATGACATGGAATGACACAAAAGAATATTTACATGTTAGAAATTAATGTGTGTTAATCTACACCTCACTTAATTCTTTATCTCCCTTGATAATCCCTCTAGTACTGTTTGCATTATATATGAATTGTTTTTTTAACAATATACATACACTAATATTCACCTGTAATTGTTTGTCATTTTCTTGCTACAGCCTTATTATGGGAGCTTCGTGGCTTGTTCTGTTTTTCTCTTATCCCCTGATGAAGAGATTCATACACTGGGTATGTATATGAAACACAATATGAGGCTTGGATTAAATGCATTCTTGCTCACACACTCGCCCTTATTTAATCCACTCATATCAGCCTCAAGCCTTTCTTGGCTTCACCATCAACTGTGGCGTTTCCTAGGATCGGCTGCTATTAAAGAAAGCTTAGATTATGCAGTCCTCCTTCCAATGTATTTTGCTGGCATATGTTGGACACTGGTATATGACACAATATACGCACATCAGGTATTTATTGATATATTGTTTTGTTTTATAGTTGTAATTTTCCCAATGGAAACCATTTTGTGAGGTTCTTGTACACGCATGCATTGCAGGACAAAAAGGATGACTTCAAAGCAGGAGTTAAGAGCACAGCCATAACTTTTGGAGATAATACCAAGTACTGGCTTAGTGGCTTTGGTGCTGCATGCATTAGCAGCTTAGCACTCACTGGATGCAATTCTCACCTTGGTTAGTGCTCAGCATCACATTTGTTATATGATATTTAGTAAAAGCATTACAATTTCACATTAGGTTAATGAATACTTACCTTAATCATGTGGAACAGCCTGGCCCTACTATCCCTTTCTGGCAGCTGCAGCTGGACATTTAGCATGGCAGGTTTCAACTGTTGACTTATCCAACAAATTAGATTGCCACAGGAAGTATATACCCTTACACTCAATCTTTGCTGTTTAGTTAAATATATGTTTTATCGGTAATGTACTTATTTGGTACTACTATATATGGAATGCTTGAAACTAACTTTCATTTGATTCCTACTTTGCAGGTTCGTGTCAAATAAGTGGTTTGGAGCATTTTTATTTGGCGGAATTTTATGTGGAATACTAGCATCATGATAAAAGGAGGCATGTATTTTTAATATAATTATTTTTCACAGTAATCATTTTAATAATAGCTTTGTTAAAACCAAAAACAAGATTGCAGTTATGCCTTGCACGCAGGAGCATATGTTGTGCAAACTTCTTCCCTAATAATAGTAAATGCATCCAGGGGCGACGCTACGTTGCCCTTCCCTGGTGCCCATGCACCATGGTGAAAAAAAATTTCCATAGTAGACTGAATTTTACCACGTAAGCTGCACTAACTTTCTTTTATGCAATGGAATAGGCACCATGGTCCATTCTATTCTTCTAACCTGCATTTTTAATTTATCCTCTATTTCCAGATTATTTAATCAAACTGCTAATAGTGTGTGGATTTTTCTGGTACTCCAGTTGCAAAACTAAATTGGCAAGGTGGAGATCAGCTTGTAAGGGGATATACACTTCTACCCACAACTCAGAAATGCTGAAACCATTCCCGCGGAAGAAAGCCAAAAACCATAAATATATTTTTTGCGGGTAACTGAGAGCTTTATTACTACTAGGGAGAAGGTTTACAATCGTTCATGATCAGATCCTCGACGCACGCAGGCGCTCGACCTAGCCATACCGCCGTATGGATATTCCTTCTACCTAGTTGAGCTAATTCTTGAGCAACTAAATTACACTCTGTAGTTACCTTGGCAACTTGCCAATCTACTAGCAATTGCGCCTGTTCCTTCACCTCTGCAATTATGAATCCGATTGCAAAGCGATCCTCCTTCTCCTTCATGGCTCTGACAGTGCGTGCGCAGTCGGATTCAATGATTACCGGCCCCTGGGACCATTTTGCCGCAAGCCGAAATCCTTCCAAGCATGCCTGAGCTTTTGCTTTTGCTTCAGCCGCATTCAGGCACCTGAATAAGACGCGCCACGCCGTGAGAATAATATGGCCCTCGCTATCCCGGGCGACGAGACCAACACCTGCCGCACCTGTCTGGGAAACAAAGGAACCGTCAACGTTAAATTTGAACCATCCCGCGGGGGGTGGCTCCCAAGTGGCTGAAACCCCATGTCCCCTTTGTATCATTCTGCTCTTTCCTCTATTGTTGGGTTATGAACAGGGAGACTTTCCTTTGCCATTTTCCACTTCATTTTCAGACATAATCCCTGAAAGCGCTGCCTGCATAGCACAAAGAGCATGTACTGCCTGTGGTATATTAGTTGGACCTGCTTGGTGTGTGATGTTGTTATGAACTGCCCAGGCTTTCCATAGCAACAGCTTTGTGAGGTCTCGCTGTGACTCAGAGCATTGGTCCAGGAGCAGCAACAACCAATCAGGCCCTGTAAAGGAGAACTGTGCTTCGTCCGGTAAATCCCAGTGGTCACTCATGGCCATGCGAATGCCTTTGGCCAATGGGCAAGACACTACAGCATGGAAACTCGTCTCCGGTTCTCGGCTGCACAATGGACAGATATCACTTGGCTCCAAATTTCTGATGAACTTAGCCCGTCTCGTCGGCAGAATGTTTTTGGCCAGCTTCCATATGAACAACCATAAATATATTTGGAAGCCAAAAACCCACAATTGATATTCTCTTGGTATATGATTTAATGCAACTGAACATGCATTTCAAATATATTTATGAGGATGTGTCCAGTGGTTTGAAGTAGTAATAGCTTTAAGGATGTACATGTCACAGAAAGACGATATTAAAGTTAGCTTATCCAATTGTTAGAGATATATAGTATTAGCTCTATAAGTATCTCTTATTGTTATTAATGCTTGCATATGTATTGATAACATGGTGATAATTGCCTCGTATCCAGCTATAATAAGTATAACTTTTCAACAAGAGCCGGTTTGGTTCTCTTTCCTCTTTCTTTTTCCTCCACATTGGATAATTGAAGATGTTGGCACTCTAAGAGATAGAAAATGTTGACGCTCGTTACAGACCATTTTCGACCGTCAAATCCCTCATACAAGTGGAATAATATCAAAGGCCAATACTAGAATAGGGCATTTATTTAACGAATTTCACAAGTGCTGGTCTAAATATGTGTGCAGGTGAATTGGGCAGAAATTGCATAAAAAGGGCAAGCAAGATCCAAGGCAAAGCAACTCCGACCAATCAGAACACGCCATTCAGCCTCACACACGCAACCGATTTAGGACAGCGCCAACGCACGCACATCTGCATGTGGGACCCACCTACCAGTGACTCAGCCAAAGGGTAGGTCGGTTGGCGACCTGGCCAGGTCGGCCGAACCAGGGTTCGGCCGAACCAGGTTAGGCGCCACCGATTTTCTCCTTCCACGTGGCGATGCCTCAGCTCCTCTCCAAGTCGGTTCTGCAGAGCTTCAGCTACTTGCACGGCCGAGCACCGACCTACACACCCTTATAAATACAAGGCGGCAGGGGGGGGGGGGGGGTAGAATTAGGACACACAACACATTGCTCTCTCACTCTCATACACGAGCTCTAGCTAGGTTCATTCTAGAGGTGTAGCGCTGCTTAGATGGGGTTTGTCGGCACTCTTCTCCAGCTTGTACCTTGACGGATGCTTATCAATCAAAGTAAGTGTTCGTTACTTCCTTTATGTTCTAGTTTCTTAGTTAAGTAATAGTTCTAGTTCCCTAGTTGTTTACGAGATCGATAGTTCACTAGTATAGTGGGTGCTCTAGTCTAAGACTCCTGATAGAGACAGATGCTCTTGGCTAAGGCTAGAGATAGTGTAGACGTGATGTCGAGACTAGACACTACCTGTTGGTTGTATTATATCCCATGGTTAGATGAGGTAGGTAACAGGTGGTGATAATTCTATTTACTCAGCGTAACCCTCCCCGTTCGTGTATATCACAGTGCCGTATTGCTGGAGCAGGATAGGTCTTGTCCAGGCGAAGCCAGTAGCCCGAAGTAAACAATTAGGACAGTTCTATCTTAACTTTGATTCTCAGCCTCTGCCCATTGCCTCTAGCCAGTGTGGTGTCCTTGGACGAACCAGAACCTTACAGAGTATACACATGTTTCTCAGTGGATACGATACCCTGGAATACTCTTGAGTGAAAGCTACAATGATATCTATGCGCTTGCGGATTTATTTGTGATGTTAAGAAATACCAACAAGCTTTTTGGTGCCGTTACTGGGGAACGGTAGCTATATTCTCTTCGGACCTAGTTCGTCCTCGGATCTTTTTCAGTTTCTTTGATTCTATCTCTACCCTCGCTACCCATGGAGCAACCATCCATTCAACAGCTCTCCACACCCTAGGGTGAGTTTTGCGAGCCACCACCTTCTTCTGATCCAATTCTTTCATCTGGCTATGAACTCAGTCCCGGCTACATAGCCTTGGTTCAGGAACATTCCTTTTCAGGATGGGATAATAAAAATCCTTACCATCATTTGCGCTAATTCAAGCAAGTGTGCTCGTGTTTGAAAATTTCAGGCATGACACATGAAACTCTCAAGTGGAAATTGTTTCCCTTCTCTCTCATAGAGTCGACGAAGCAATGGTACACATCCAACGTAAGAAGTGCGAATGGAGGATTGGGATGATCTTCGAGGTCGATTCTGTCTTGCATTCTTTCCACTCTCCTGTATCTGCGCCTTGCGAGCAGAAATTCTGACCTTCCGTCAGAATGAGAAGGAATCTATCGGTGCAGCTTGGGCCAGATTGTCTTTTTTAGCTCAATCCGGTCCTGACTTGTCTTTACCCGATCACTTATTACTTCAACATCTCTACACGGGTCTTACCAAGGAAAATGCACATTACCTCGATGTCACTACAGGAGGATCATTCACACACAAGACTCCAGCCGAAGGGAGGGAAATCCCTGACAAAATCATGGAAAATACCTCCTTTGTCTGCAAGCGTGAACCTCCTCAGGTAGAATCCGAGGTACACCATGAGGAAATCTTAGAGAAGAAATTCCTTAGAGAAACCATCAAGGAGTTGACGACCCTAATGAGTGATGAATGGTTAAGAGAAGGGGAGTCATCCCGAGAACCACTCCAAATCGGACACCCTTCTTCTTTCATTCGGTGCCGCATAAGGGACCAAAATATGATAGCTCTCTACAACCCCACCGTTGGAGCCAATATTATGTCAGATAATTTTGCGCTAGCCTTTCTAGGTGGCGAAACTCTAGCCCCGATGGGCAGAACTCTCAGGGGGCTTTCAAGCTGTCTCGTTGGGAGTTACGGGGTGATCCAAAATGTGGTAGTAAGACACAAGGTTGTTAAGGCAAGTCTAGATTTCCATGTGTTCAAAGTTCCCAACTTCGACATCTTAATCGGTCATCCCGTCGAGAAGCTTCTCACGGATGCACCAGATTCATGGAGCCTTAGCATCAGGTTGGGGAAGGAAACTCTCTCTGTTCCGATTACTCGAACTACAAATTCAGTAGCAGAGATCTCCCCCATCATAGAGCTGATAGAGGAAGTGTTGGACATAAATCCTCTGGACTCACCGGAATCAACTTTTGAAAAAGAAGCTGAAGACTTTATCCAGGAAGAGGAAGATCCCGATGAAGTCCTTGAACTTCCAGAGTTTGGAACTCCAACACGATCCCCGATCGAGCTGAAACCTCTACCTTCTAGGCTCCGATATGCTTTCTTGAACAACGATGTAGAATCTCCAGTGATCATTAGTGATAAACTCTCAGAAGAGGAGACCAAAAAGCTTATTGCTGTCTTAGAGAAGCATCGGCCATTTCTCGGCTACGCCCTCCAGGATCTCAAGGGCATCAGCCTGACTCTTTGCACTCATCGCATTCCTATCGATCCTACCATGGTACCTTCTAGGGAACCCCAAAGAAGGTTGAAAAATGCGATGCGAGAGGTTGTGAAGAAAGAGGTCCTAAAGCTCCTACATCATTTATCCCGTCCCATATAGCGAGTGGGTGAGTCCGGTGCAGGTAGTGCCCAAGAAAGAAGGTATGACGGTCATGGAAAACAACAAAAATGAGCTAATTCCACAGCGAACCGTCACGGGATGGAGGAAGCTCACCAATGCCACAAAGAAGGACCACTTCCCGCTACCCTTCATCGACGAGATGTTGGAAAGGTTAGCAAAACACTCATTCTTTTATTTCCTTGATGGCTATTCTGGATACCATCAGATTCCCATCCATCCCGATGACCAAAGCAAGACAACCTTCACATGCCCCTATGGAACCTACGCCTATCGAAGGATGTCGTTCGGGTTATGCAATGCACTTGCTTTGTTCCAAAGGTTCATGATGTCCATCTTCTCAGACATGATCAAAGACATTATGGAAGTCTTCATGGATGACTTCTTGGTTTATGATAAGACCTTCAATCATTGTCTTAGAAACTTGGATAGGGTCTTGCGAACATGCCAAGAGAAGGACCTGGTGTTGAATTGGGAGAAGTGCCACTTCATGGTTCGAGAAGGCATCGTCCTCGGACATTTAGTTTCTGGGAGAGGGATAAAGGTGGACAAGGCAAAGATTGAAGTCATTGAACAATTGCCACCTCCCACCAATGTGTGAAAGGGATCTAAAGTTTCTTAGGCCACGCAGGGTTCTACCAACGCTTCATCGGTAACTTCTCTAGTATCGCCAGACCTCTTACAAGCCTACTATCTAAGGATGTTCCCTTCCACTTTGATGATGAGTGCCTAAAAGCCTTCGATACTCTCAAAGAGGGACTCATCTCAGCTCCAATCATCCAACCCCTAGATTGGAAGCTTCCCATTGAAATCATGTATGATGCTAGCTAGTGATTATGCGGTGGGGGCCGTACTTGGGCAAACTAAGGATAAAAAGTATCACACATTTGCTTACACTAGCAAGACACTAATAGGAGCTCAGCTGAACTATGCCACTACAGAAAAAGGGCTCCTAGCAGTAGTCTTTGCGATAGATAAGTTTAGATCTTACTTAGTGGGGGCAAAGGTCATTGTCTATACAGATCACGCTGCTCTGAAATACCTCCTCACTGAAAAAGATGCTAAACCAAGGGTAATAAGATGGATCCTTCTACTCCAACATGTTGACTTGGAAATTAAGGATAAAAAGGGAGTAGAAAACTCGGTAGCAGATCATTTATCGCGTATGAATATCACTAACACGCAGGAACTTCCGATAAATGACTTCCTTTGAGACAACATGCTACTCAAGGTGACGGCTTCAAACCCCTGGTATGCAAATATTGTAAATTTTATGGTTTCAAGATATGTACCGCCAGGAGAGAACAAAAAGAAGTTGGCATATGAAAGCCGACGTCATCTATGGGATGAGCCATATCTATACCGAGTATGTGCAGATGGATTATTACGAAGATGTGTTCCCACGACAGAAGGGATCAAGATCATTGAGAAATGGCATGCAACACCATATGGAGGAGATTATGGTGTATTCCGCACACAAGTGAAGATCAGGGAGAGTGGCTTCTATTGGCCCACAATGTATGAAGACACCAAAGATTATATCCGCAGGTGTCACAGTTGCCGGAAGAATGGGATAATCTCAGCTCGCAACGCCATGCCACTAACATACAATCTGCAAGTGGAGCTCTTCGATGTATGGGGGATTGATTACATGGGACCTTTTCCAAAGTCCCACAACTGTATATCTCGGCTGACGTGGACTACATCTCCAAATGGGTGGAAGCCATGCCATGCAGGGCAACTGATGCTAAGCACGCCCGGAAAATATTCCAAGAGGTGATCTTTCCAAGGTTTGGAACACCGCTGATGGTGATTAGTGATGGAGAGTCTCATTTCATTGATACAGCCTTCCGTAACTTCCTCAAGGAACTAGGGACCATCCACAAAGTCGCAACCCCTTATTACCCCCAGACGAGCGGTCAGGCAGAAACATTTAACAAGCAAATCAAGAAGATTCTGCAGAAGACCGTTGATGATGAGATGGGCAAGGCATGGAGGCCAAAGCTAGCAGACGCTTTATGGGCATACCGTACAACATACAAAACTCCCATTGGCATGTCACCCTATTAGCTCGTCTACGGGAAAACATGTCATCTACCTGTCGAGCTGGAGCACAGAGCACATTGGGCTATCCGGAGATGGAATATGGATCTCAACCAAGCTGGAGAGCACATAAAAATGCAGATCTCAGAACTAGAGGAATGGAGAGACAAAGCCTACCATGGTTCCTCAATATACAAAGAAAGAACTAAGAGATGGCATGACAGAAGGCTAAAACTAAAGGCCTTCAACCTAGGAGATAAGGTATTACTTTTCAATTCCAGGGTAAAGCTGTTTGGTCACGGGAAGCTACGGAGAAAATGACTAGGACCGTACCTTGTCGTCGACACCTCAATTCATGGAGCTATAACGATCCAAGACGACGAAGGTAACATTCATAAGGTAAATGGGCATTGCTTGAAACTCTTCCTAGAGCATGATAAAGCGATTAATGAAGATATAGACGTGATCAATCTAGTTGATCATGAATATTTGCTTGATTTGATGTGAACGAGGGTTCTCGATCTTTTGAAAGGTTCTGTTAACTCTCGATTTGGTGGAATTGCGACACAATTTGATCCGGCTTCTGAACAACACGTTCTGAACCCCGCAATCGCAGCACCACGTCATCTCAGGTTATCGACGGGTGTTGCATGGCCGACCTCGCCAAGAAGGCTAATCCTTGCCTGCGAATCAAAGAACACAAGCAAGAACAAGGAAGAACGCAACCAAATTGCAGATGAATGATTAATCTCACGAAGTTGGGGTCTCACAAACTGACGTACGACAAAACTGTTCTTGACAGAAAAATCTAAGTAAAACTCAAAACCTAACTTGGGTGACTCTACTGAATATAAGGTTTTTAGGGGTGTGCAAGACCCCTGGACGCAACCCTAATGGCTCTAATACGATACACAGGCCAACGACCCAAAAGACGGCGGCGCAGCACCGAGACAGATTCTGGACGTCCACTTGATTCTACGATTTCTGTTGACTCAGGCGTCATTTGGTCGTGGGGCTGGTGCCATTGGAAGCTCTATGAAAATATTTTTCCAACCATATGTGGAACGTCAAAATCGGACTCCGTATGTGGCCTGGGCGTCCAATCTAAGGCAGACTGCTCCTGGACTCCGAAGTAGACTCGAAGCTGAGTTGTATTGGGCCTCCAAGTGTCTTGGACATCCCTTGCTGGCCTTGTCCGACTCCAAGCTCCTCTCCACGCATCCCCTGGTCCTCTCCTTCATCCCTAATCATAATAGGTAGTAATCTATTCTTAAAATCATGAAAGTAAGTGCTTAGGAACAAGCTCATCTCTAAATTCAATTGTCGCGCGCCAGCTCTAGTGGTTGGACCTTTAATGTCCAACGGGGTGTTGTGTGCATCCGAAGGAGTGATGTTCTCATCATCCTCCCCCTCTTGAATTGAAGTCGTCCTCAACTCAAGCGCATCTTCTTCTCCCAAGTAAGGCCTCAAATCTGAAATGTTAGTAGGACTAACCACGAACTCGGGAGGCAACTCAAGTTTATATGCATTATCATTAATCTTCTCAATTATTTTGAAAGGACCATCAGCTCTAGGCATTAACTTTGACTTCCTCAAATCTAGAAAACGATCCTTTCTCAAGTGCAACCACACTAAATCACCCTGTTCAAGTTTAACTTCTCTTTTACCTTTACTACCAGCAACTCTATATTTTTCACTCATCTTTTCAATGTTATGCTTAGTTGGTTCATGCATTTTCAAAATAAAATCAGCACGTTCTTTAGCATCACTATGAATTCTCTCACTAGTAGCCAAAGGTAGAATATCAATAGGAGCATGGGGATTAAAACCATACACTACCTGAAAAGAACTTACCTTTGCGGTAGAATGCGTTGCCCGATTGTATGCAAATTCCACATGAGGTAAACATTCTTCCCACATCTTCAAATTCTTCCTCAAAATAGCCCGCAACATGGCGTCTAAAGTGCGGTTCACCATCTCTATTTGGCCATCAGTTTGTGGATGACAAGTGGTAGAAAATAACAATTTTATACCCAACTTGTTCCACAAAGTACGCCAAAAGTGACTCAAAAATTTTGCATCACGATCTGAAACAATAGAAGCAGGCATACCATGCAAACGTACAATCTCTTTGAAAAAGAGGTCAGCAATATGAATAACATCATCACTTTTATGACATGGTATAAAATGTGCCATCTTAGAAAATCGATCCACTACAACAAAAATACTATCCCTCCCCCTCTTAGTCCTAGGCAATCCCAACACAAAGTTCACAGAAATATCTGCCCAAGGAATAGAAGGAACAGGAAGAGGTATGTATAAACCATGTGGATTAAACCGAGACTTAGCTTTTTGACATGTCCTGCAGCGAGCAACGAACCGCTCAACATCTCTCCTCATCTTTGGCCAAAACAAGTGTGAGGCCAAAACATCCTCCGTCTTCTTAGCTCCAAAATGCCCCATCAATCCTCCTCCATGCGCTTCCTGCATCAACAAAAGACGAAAGGAACCAACTGGAATGCACAGACGGTTAGCTCTAAACACAAATCCATCACTGACCACAAACTTGTTCCATGTACGTCCCTCTTTACAATTCAGAAACACATATGTGAAATTAGGATCAAGTGCATATTGGTCTTTTATTGATTCAAGTCCAAAAATCCTACAATCAAGTTGGGACAACAATGTATATCATCTAGACAAAGCATCGACAATCACATTATCCTTTCCTTCCTTATGTTTGATGATGTAAGGAAAAGATTCAATAAATTCAACCCATTTAGCATGTCTACGGTTCAAATTATTTTGTGAACGAAGATACTTAAGCGATTCGTGATCAGAATGTATAACAAATTCTTTAGGCCACAAATAATGATGCCACGTCTCTAAAGAACGTACAAGAGCATAGAATTTCTTATCATACGTAGAATAATTCATAACGGTCCCATGCAATTTTTCGCTAAAGTATGCAACAGGTTTACCATCTTGCATCAAAACACCACCAATGCCAACTCCACTAGCATCACATGCAAGCTGAAAAGTCTTACCAAATTTTGGAGGTTGAAGCAATGGCGCGTGCGTAAGCTTGTCCTTCAAAGTGGAAAAGGACTCCTCTTGTGCTTTTCCCCAATGAAACACCATACCTTTCTTCGTCAACTCGTACAACAACGCAACAATGGTATTGAAATCTTTGATGAAGCGGCGATAGAAACCTGCAAGACCGAGAAAACTTCTGACCTGTGTGATGGTTTGGGGTAGCGGCCAGCTCTCGATGGCTTCAATTTTCTTCTCATCCACCTCAATTTCCTGTGGAGTAACAACATAGCCAAGGAAAGAAACTCTATCGGTGCAAAAGATGCACTTCTCAAGGTTAGCAAACAAACGTGCATGTCTTAAAGCATTAAAAACAACACGTAAATGATCCATATGTTCAACCAAAGACTTGCTGTAAATTAATATATCATCAAAGTAAACCACCACAAATCGGCCAATGAAAGCCCTCAAAACCTCATTCATCAAACGCATGAAAGTACTAGGTGCATTAGTTAAACCGAAAGGCATTACTAACAACTCATACAACCCGAATTTGGTTTTAAAAGCCATTTTCCATTCATCTCCAAGTTTTATCCTTATTTGGTGGTAACCACTACGCAAGTCAATCTTTATGAAAGTTATAGAGCCACACAATTCATCAAGCGTGTCATCTAGCCTAGGAATATGATGACGATATCGAATAGTAATATTATTGATGACTCTGCAATCAACACACATACCCCAAGTACCATCTTTCTTAGGAACCAAAAGCACAGGAACAACACAAGGACTAAGGCTCTCACGTACATACCCACGGTCCAAAAGGTCTTGGACTTGTCGCTGAATTTCCTTAGTCTCCTCAAGGTTGGTTCTGTAAGCAGCACGGTTTGGCAAAGTGGCTCCCGGAATCAAATCAATTTGATGCTTTATCCCTCTCATAGGTGGTAGCCCCGGGGGGTATCTCAGGTGGAAAAACGTCCTCATACTCCTGCAAAATGTTAGTGATAGTAGGAGGCAATGAGCTAGCAATATCATCAAGTGAAAACAAAGCTCGTTTGCATATCAAAGCATAGCATACATTATCATCAGAAATTTCAGCAAGGTCATATTTTGTTGCAAGCATAACTCCCCTCTTTAATTTAATTCCCTCGGCCTTTGAATTAGGTGGGGGCTTCTCCTTTTCAGGTGGAAAAACTGAATTAGCAACTTGCTGATTTTCAGATTTATCTTTGTTCGAACTAGCAGCTCTTTCCTTATCAGCTTGTACAATTTCAGCAGGGGTCAAAGGAGCCAAAGTAATTTTCTATCCTTTATGAATAAAAGTGTATTTATTACTCCTACCATGGTGTGTAGCATCATTATCATGTTCCCAAGGACAACCCAACAAAAGTGAACAAGCTTGCATAGGTACCACATCACAATCAACAAAATTAGCATAGGCACCAATGGAAAAAGAAACTCTGCAAGTTTTTGTTACCTTAGCTTTTCCAGAGTCACTAAACCACTGAATATGATATGGATGTGGATGCGGTCGTGTGGTCAAGCAAAGCTTCTTGACCAAATCTTAACTCACCAAGTTGTTGCAGCTACCTCCATCAATAATCACACGTGCACGACGGTTCTTGATGACGATGAAAATCTGGAACAAGTTGTGGCGTTGTAGCCTCTCAGGCTGCTGAACTTGCGTGCTGAGCACATGCTGAACAATAATGTTCATGTAGCCCGAAGTATCTCCACCACCAAGGACATGGTCCTTGGCGTCATCGGCAACGACATCATCATCTTGTTCTTTTTCTTCTACGTCGGAGGTGTTGATGTAACCTCCATCTTCTGTCACCACATATGCCCGCTGGCTTGGGCAATCCTTCTTCACATGGCCAATCCTAAGGCAGCGATGGCACTGAATGCCGGAAGTGCGTCCCGTCGAGGCAACGAACGAGGTACTTTAAGCAGGAACCTGCAAATAATTTTTACCTGAATCTGCAGCACGTGTGGAAGGCTTGTTTGGTGTAGCAGGAACGCCACTCGTGGCATGTCGTTTGCCCGCTGATGTAGGCATCCGAAAGCTGAAGGGCTTGGGCGGCCCTGAATGCACCTGTACGTGGCGCAAAGGATGTCCGTACGCTGGTCTTATTCTGCTGCTCACGTCCCTGCAATTCCTTCTCCGCAAGCATAGCAAACTGGAACAACTGGTTGGTAGTATTAAATTCTTTATAGTCAACAATGTCCTGAATTTCCCGCCTCAAACCAGAATAGAACCGACAAATAGAATCCTCGGTTCCCTCCACTATGGTACAACACATCAAGCCTTTTTGAAGCTCACCATAGTAGTCCTGCACAGATTTATTTCCCTGTTCTAAGCGCATCAATTTCTTACGCAGGTCTCTAGTATAAGATGGTGGAACAATCTATCATGCATAGCAACCTTAAGTTCTTCCAATGTACTAGGTGAAGTTCCCTCTGCAGCTAAACCAGTCCACCAAATGATTGCAAAGTCTTTAAATTCACTAGTGGCTTGTCTAACTATATGTTGCTCAGGAACAAGGTGAGCACTAAACTTTTGCTCTACTATCATCTCCCAATCAAGGTATCCCTCAACATCATAATATCCCGAAAAGGAAGGTATGGTAAATTTAATCTTAGCATAAGGATCATCGGGAACATGATTACAATTACTAGTACCGCCCATACCTGTGGTGTTATTGCAAAGACAACATCGTAGCTACCTGTGGTGTTATTGCAAAGACAACATCGTACCGCCCATACCTGTAGTGTAGCTACGTGATCTATATTACCATGGGCATCATACACCTCGTCCTCGAGGTGTCCGATGTCTTCATTGGTCGGTTGACGAGTTTCCAACGCAGCAACCCTGTCGGATAGCGTGGAGACCCTCCTGTCCAACCTCTCAATGATGTCGCCGAGCTTGAGTTCAATGAACGCGTCGGCGTTGGCCTTGACGACCGTCTCCTTCATATCTTTCTGAGCATTGTCTACAACAGACTGTAGTTGCTCTTGGCTGACACACTCGTTGAAGTCCTTAGGAGTGTTATTTCCATCATCACTTGGCATTGTAGACACAAGAACAGCAACAAACAGTAAAGGTTATCCCTAATAATCTACTATGTAGGGGTAGTGGGGCCTCTCAATCAACACAGTAAAAAGGAAACACCTTACCAAGCTCTTACAAGGTTCTTACCAGCAAGACAAAGAATACCTAGGAGGTGTAGCCCATGATTGCAAGGGTCAAAAACCTATGTAATCCAGAAGAAGTATGTGGAGCTATAGGAAAGCCAAGTATGTGAGTGGAACACAATTCAATAACATATAACAATGCTGAATAAATGTCCGAATTGCTTGTCCTTAGTTGCTGGTCTAATCGTATCCTTATAACAGTAGTGTCAACAAGTAAGAAGCAAGAAAGAGACAATGAAGATCAGCAATGATACAATATCAGCAAGGAACCAGCAGCGCACACGATATCAGCAAGTGTATCTTCTCTATGTGCCTCCTGTTTTGTCTTTTAGTACTTGTAGAAATCAAATTTTTTTATTTTTTCTTTTATTTTTCTGATATTTTTTTCTCAACCAGGGGCACGAGAATAGGAACACCACAAAGTATCAGATCAATATGACGTAAGACGTGATCCATAGAAAATCACGAGCTTTCTTTAAAACGGGTGCTCGAACTTCTAAGAAAAACAAACAATCTTCTGAATTTTTTTGGGAGTTCTGAAATCGCCAAACCCGGAATTGTATGTAGAAAATTTCGCAAGGAAAATTTGAAAAAAAAGAACTGCTCAATCGAAGTTCTGAGCGAAAAGTTATGCCTATTTTAAGGAAGACTCTCCGTATTAGGTTTTTGTTGAGGTCGAAACTGGACCGGATGGATGAATATGGTGGCAGCGGAGAACGGGGATCACATGACTGAACTCAGACACGAAGTAAACCAGCAACCAAAACATGAACTAGGACACAAACTCAACACAAGGTCTGGGACGCGGAAAACCTAACGACTAAAATTTTTTTTTGGGCTTTTCTGTGGACTCTAGGATGAAAGCGAAAACACACGAACTAGGTTAAGGGCGAACCTGACGGTGAACCAGCAGCTCTAATTACCAACTGATGTGAACGAGGGTTCCCGATCTTCCGAAAGGTTCGGTTAACTCTCGATTTGGTGGAATCGCGACACAATTCGATCCGGCTTCTGAACAACACGTTCCGAACCCCGCAATCGCAGCACCACGTCTCCTCAGGTTATCGACCGGTGTTGCACAAGCAATAACACAAGCAACAACAAGGAAGAACGCAACCAAATTGCAGATGAATGATTAATCTCACAAAGTTGGGGTCTCACAAACCGACGTACGGCGAAACTGTTCTTGACAGAAAAATCTAAGTAAAACCTAAACCCTAACTTGGGTGACTCTACTGAATATAAGGTGTTTAGGGGCGTGCAAGACCCCTGGACGCAACCCTAATGTCTCTAATACCATACACAGACCAACGACCCAAAAGACGGCGGCGCAACACCGAGATAGATTCTGGACGTCCACTTGATTCTACGATTCCTGTTGACTCAGGAATCATTTGGTCGTGGGGATGATGCCATTGGAAGCTCTATGAAAATATCTTTCCAACCATATATGGACGTCGAAATCGGACTCCGTATGTGGCCTGGGCGTCCAATCTAAGGCAGACTGCTTCTCGACTCCGAAGTGGACTCGAAACTGAGTTGTATTGGGCCTCCAAGTGTCTTGGACGTCCCTTGCTGGCCTTGTCCAACTCCAAGCTCCTCTCCACGCATCCCCTGGTCCTCTCCTTCATTCCTAATCATAATATAATCATTAGTTAGTAATCTATTCTTAAAATTATAAAAGGAAGTGCTTAGGAACGAGCTCACCTCTAAATTCAATTGTTGCGCGTGAGCTCTAATGATTGGACCTTTAATGTCCAGCGGAGTGTTGTGGGCATCCGAAGGAGTGATGTCCTCATCATGATTAAAGGCCGTATAAGCCCATACCAGCAGTAAAACCCATGTCCATACCTTCTAGAACCCTCTTCGTGCCACCCAGAGAAAACCGAGGGCTAGCTGGGCCCAGCCCAGTTCGGCCGAACTATCTTGGTAGGCTAGTACTTTATCTCTTGTTGCACTCATGCACGGCCGCCATGAGGAGTTTTGATAGGAGAATTTAGGGTTTAACCATAATCTTTAAAGCCATCCATAAACTCTTCTCCTCCCTCATCTTTTCAATCTACTCCCGCATCTCCAAACCACCAAAGCCATCTGCACTGGGTTGGCACCTCAGCCTCCCAACCTTGGTAGGCTAGTACTTTATCTCTTGTTGCACTCGTGCACGGCAGCCACGAGGAGTTTTGATAGGAGAATTTAGGGTTTAACCATAATCTTTAAAGCCATCCATAAACCCTTCTCCTCCCTCATCTTTTCCATCTACTCCTGCATCTCCAAACCACCAAAGCCATCTGCACCATCTGAAAAACCATGGCCGGCAAGGGAACTCCCCAACTCTCCACCTATGGCGTCGTCTCCAACCCGAAAGGAGCACCACAGCCGGCCAACATTCCAAACCTGTCTAAGCACATTGTGGAAGAAGCTCAGGCACTCACCATGGCACCCCTAGCCATCGTGCGGGCCATTGTGCGCAACGGGGGCCCGAGGGGGGCTGACCATGGTTCGGCCGACCCCCTAGTTCGGCCGATCTAGGGTCGCGAACTCTCATGCCCCGTTCCTCAATGCGCTCCCCGTTGCCTCACAAGATCTAAAAACCAAGGGGCCGGGCCCAGAGCCTGTACCAGAGGCCATCTACAGGCACGTCGGCACTTCGGAAGCCGGTGGTTCAGCAGCTGTTCAAGGACAACGGCACGTCCGGGTCATCCGCGCCTCCTAGGGGCGAACCAAAGAGTCCTCCACCTCAAGAGCAGATCCCGGTGTTCACTCCGCCCCACGCTGCAAGAGGGAAGGAGCAAGAGGAGCTAGTTAATTTTTCTCCAAGGCGAGTTAGGCGACAAAGGTCACAACCAACAATTGCTGGTCTAAATATGTGTGCAGATGAATTTGGACCAAAAATGCATGAAAAGAGCAAGTATAATCCAAGTGACAAACTTCTAGCCAATCACGAGCAAGCACGAGGATTGAAGGACCCACATGACACCCTAAACACACCTCAAGAGCAAGGAAACACACCCCTCAATCCAAGGCAAAAGACATCAACCAATCAGAACGCACCGTTCAGCCTCACATGGATCAAAGGGCCCACAAACACATGCAACCGACTTAGAACAACACCGGTGCATGCATGACCGACCCAAGGGCCCACTAGGCAGCCACCCTGCCAAATGGTAAGGCGGTTGGCTGCTTGGCCAGGTCGGCCGAACCACTGGTTCGGCTGAACCAAGCTGAGCTCCACCGACTTATCTCTTGCACGTGGCAGCTCCTCATTACTCCTCAAGGTCAGTTCCAGGTGAATTCAGCTGTTTTCTCGGCAGAGGCACCCCTGGACAAGGCTATAAATAAGAGGGGAGGGGCTCCAAATGAAGATACACAACACATTGCTCTCCCTTGAGCTCTCACTCTCACACACGAGCTTTAGGCTCACCTCAAGAGTTTAGCGCTGCCTCGGCGGTGTTAGTAAATAGGGAGAGAGTGAGGGGAAGTCGGGGAAGTGCCGGGTTTGTCGGCACTCTTCTCCAGCTTGTACCTTGACAGATGCTTATCAATCAAAGTAGTGTTCGTGACTTCTTTTGTGCTTTAGTTACCTAGTTAAGTAATAGTTCTAGTTCCTTAGTTGTTTACGAGATCAATCATTCATTAGTTTAGTGGGTGCTCGTGAGTAAGACTCTTGATAGAGACGGATGCTCTTGTACGCCTTTAGAGTTAGTAAAAGATAGTGTAGACGTGGTGTCTAGACTAGACTTTACCTGTTGGTTGTGTTATATCCCATGATTAGATGAGGTAGGTAACAGGTGGTGACAGCCCTGTTTACTCGGCGTAAACCTCCCCATTTGGGTATATCACAGTGTTGTATTGCTAGAGCAGGCCAGGTCTTGGGCAAGCGAAGCCAGTAGCCCGAAGTAAACAGTTAGGACAATTCTATATTACCTCTGATTCTTAGCCTTAGGAATCCTCTCTGCCCCTTGCCTCTAGCCAGTGTGGTGTCCTTGGACGAACCTGAACCTTAGAGAGTATACACACGTTCCTTAATGGATACGATACCCCTGAAATACTGTTGGGTGAAAACTACAACGGTATCTGTGCTCTTGCAGATTTATCTATGATGTTAAAAAGTACCAACTGTTGGCATTTCTCAATGTCTGTACCAGAATTGTTAGTCCCCGCCAACGGCGCTAGAAATGCTTGTTGGCATTTCTTAATGTCGCAAACAGAATTGTTAGTCCTTGGCAATGGCACCAGAAATGCCGTGATGGTATATCTTAACGATTACAGAATGAATCTGCAAGCGCACGGATATACCATTATAGCATTTCACCCGAAGACTATTCGAGTATCGTTATTTATATTTTCCCATAGGATGGCATGGTGTAAAAGAGTTTACTAGGTACATAATGAGGACAAAATGATTAAGCTATAGACTATATGGTAAGCCATGATAAATGATAGATATGGGTAATGTGACACACACAAGCCAATCTCAAGAATAACGAATAACGAATAAACCAAAAGTTAGCGGGAGCATAGGCTTACAAACAGGGTCCTGATAGCATCTATTCATACAAGCAAGGGTTAAACAAGATACATGATCAGGGCTCAGAGCTAAGACTCCAGATATCAGGGAGAATGTCCCGCACCGGTATACAACCATTCCCGTTACATCTTTCAGAACTCCTACACCATACTCGAACGTGGGGGAGTTCACAAACCACGGCAAAGCCGTTGCGGACAGATAGGGCTGTCACCACCTACCGCCTACCCTTACAACACTGTGGAGCATGGTCATATCCAAAGGATCCCGCATACCTAGGCACCACGCTCGTGTATGAGGTCACTACCCTAGCCCCCCGGGTCTCCCACCCTTCGGATGGACAAGTAAAGTGCCAAGGCAAGCCCATAGGCACAACGAACTGATACCCTTACTTAGTTCATCTGGCCTAACCACATATATTGGATAAATTGTGATAAAGCGAGGCATGGTATGATAAACTATCAAGATAGCATAACAACCATGACTGAACTCTGAATTATGAATAAGATACTGACAAGTTGAATACAGTACCATACCAGAGGCCAAGGATTGCTCAACAACCTCGAGGACGACTTGGATTCGCTAAAGAGAAGTTCTAGCCTAGCTCCACTAGCCTGAGGATTACAAGACACAAGAGTGAGAGAGGGAGAGCGGCTTCAAGTGTGGTGTGTGTTGAATGGGGGGGGGGGGGGGTGGAGGGAGGCCTCCTTTTATAGCTTGAGAGGTCGGTTCCCGCCATCTTTATGTATGGAAACCTTGGCCACCATCTTTGAGAAGATAGGGACGATCCTCCTGCCAAAGATCAGGAGGCCGGGAATGTGTCCAGGTTCGGCCGACCCCAGGTGGTGCCTCCCCTGTACCACCTTCCTCTGGCTGTCTGGCATGTGGGCCCTGGTGATGATCCTCGATGATTCGCGCCTGGTTAAGATGGTCTGCTCTATCAGGTAGGTTCTCATTGTAAGTGTGACGCAGGATACGATCTTCTGTGTATTCTGTTGCATCTTCTGCGTGTTTTCTTCTTATTCCGGACTTGCATCCCTGATGGCTTATAATCCAAAATAACTGTGGAACTAGGTTAGTGATACAAATATGTGAGTAAGGTGTATAATTTACCTTTATTTATGAGTATGTTTGACGGTCGAATTTGGCATTTAAGGACCGTCAACTAGGTCCTCCTTGACGACCTCCGTTAGTTCCGCCGCAGCCTTAGTGCTAAGCTAAAGCTCTTATATAAGGCGTGGGACAGGAAGCACTCTACTATGCACCATAGATGTGAGCCTTCCTTAGTTCAGTTTAGTTGGGCGCTTAGTTTAGGTTTGTTTCCCTTCATTTACTTCGTTTCATTGAAATTTTATTTCCATCATTTTAAGCGCCCCCATGTTTTGAATTGAATAAAACTTTGGCTCCCTAGTGTTAGTGGCGGCAGAGCCCTTTGCTTTTACACTTTTTCTTTGGTTTGATTGAATAAGACAGGATCGAAAACAAGTGTGGGGGGAGATTCTCGTGCAACATCCGTACGCTGCAAACATCCGTACATGTCACGTGCAACACAAGACGGACCCGTATGCTCGAAGACAGACCGAGCAGGCACAAGCCTAGTACGGCCGAACCCTCAGTTCGGCCGACCCATGGCTGTGGCTTCTCGTGAAAGAAAAGAAGGGGACAAACTTGATCAATTGCAAATGGGTCTATAAAATCAAAAAAAAAGGCAGATGCAACCATTGATAGATACAAGGCTCGCCTAGTTGCAAAAGGTTTTAGACAATGCTATGGAATATATTATGAGGACATATTTAGTCCCGCGGTGAAGATTGCCACTGCCAGATTGGTTCTTTCTGTAGCTGTTTCAAGGGGCTGGTGTCTAAAGCAATTGGATGTTCAGAATGCGTTCCTACATGGTGTTCTGGAAGAGGAAATTTATATGAGACAACCTCCAGGTTTTGAAAGTACTCACTCACCGCATTTGGTATGTCACCTTAATAAAGCCATCTACGGGTTAAAGCAAGATCCAAGGGCCTGGTATGCAAGGTTGAGCTCAAAATTACTTGATGTTGGTTTCAAAGCTTCAAAATTAGATACATCGCTGTTTATTTTTCAAAAGGCCGGTGTAGTCATCTACATGCTGATTTACGTCGATGATGTTATAGTTACAAGTTCATCCAGCGAAGCCGTGATAGCATTGCTGCAAGACCTAAAGAAAGACTTTGCGTTAAAAGATCTCGGTGACTTGCATTACTTCTTGGGTATAGAAGTACAAAGAGAAGGACAAAATTTGCTTCTGTCGTCCTCTGAGAAACTATCTGGACATGTTTACAGAACCACTAAGTGAAATACCTCTTATTATGGAAAATAAACTGAGTGAATAGTGAGTTTTCGTATTCCTGCAGTACAGCCACAACGGCTCGGGGATTTCACAGCTCTATGGGAAAAATTCCTTTTCATCCAAGTGGAAGGATCCAGTGTTATCCGAATCCGATAACATGCGTATCCGATCCGCTTCCATCCTTATACGATTATTTTTTTTACTAGGAATTCCGCTCTCTCGAAAAGTTTTTTTTGGGGAAAACAAAAATAAAAAGAGAATGGAAGAATTCTTCTTATTCCATAAGAAAATAGAGGAACCCTAGAATTCTATTTGCATAAGGTACGTTACGCCATACAATCTAAATATAAAAAAGGGTATGGGGCAATTAATGACTTTGAAAATGCAAAATAGCTGATGAGAGAAGTTGTTATTGAGAAATAGGAAAGTGGAATGAAATCTAGTCTTAGTCAAATATTTCATATCTCTTCTTGTCCAAACAGAAGGAAAAGAAGACAATTTGAGCTGAGCGGAAAACCCATACCTCTCTTATCCATTTAGAGCATATGTCGATTTATAAGAATCGAATGTTTTGTTTTTATGTTATTTTGTGATAGAATGAAAAGAATTCTATATAGAATGGGTTGGGAATTATGCCTAGATCCCGTGTAAATGGAAATTTCATTGATAAGACCTCCTCGATTGTAGCCAATATTTTATTGCAAATAATTCCAACAACCTCCAGGGAAAAAAGGGCATTTACTTATTATAGAGATGGTGCGATTTGACTCTTTTTTTTTTCTTTTTTTTAGCCCTACCTACATCTCATTCTTACGAGAAAGAGAGGGTGTTCGCATAGAGTGAAGAAAATTTGTAAAGGAAACCCACGCTTGGGGAAGGTGAGGTGAACTAACAATTCCTTCCGTCGTGTATCCTCGATTGATGTGGCCTCAGATGCTTCAATTGTAGATTGGAGTATTGAGCGAAAGGTTACACCTACAGGATAGGTTCTATATTACAGGCCAATCTGACTCTACTAGTACCAATAGGCAGCATAGGGGAGAAAAGCACTACACCTCGAAATAGGAACCAACAAGAGAAAAACTTTGTTAGAAATTAGCCCTTTCCTGATTGGTATCAGGGTTGGGAAGAATGGTTAGGATAGCAAACAACCATCAGGTTTGTACTTTGGATACCCTTATAACCATCAAAGGTCGTTGAAGTGGCTAATTCCTCTAAATAGGAGGCGTTGAGAACAAAGAAATTCTTGGAGCTTTCCTCTAGCATTAATAGAATTCATTGGTGTTAAGAAAAACCTCTTGGGGGAAGGTTGTCTAGAGATTTCTTGGAAAAATACCAGCCCCATTCGGTCCATAATGAGATGGGACTAATTCTATTTTTATTCTATAGATTTTTCGCTTAGTACTATGTACAGAAGGGAGAAGCCGTATGAGATGAAAACCTCATGTACGGTTTTGGAACGGAGATTTTTTGAATTGAATAGAATGAACGACCATAACGGATGTTGGCTCAATCCGAAGGAAATTATGCGGAAGCTTTGCAGAATTATTATGAAGCTACGCGACTAGAAATTGATCCCTATGATCGAAGTTATATACTATATAACATAGGCCTTATACACACAAGCAATGGAGAGCATACAAAGGCTTTGGAATATTATTTCCGGGCGCTAGAATGAAACCCCTTCTTACCGCATGCTTTTAATAATATGGCCGTGATTTGTCATTACGTGCGACTATCTCCACTACAGAAAGAAGAAAAAAAAGAAAGGAGAAAATTTTCTAGTAAATACTAGAAAAAGGGCTTTCTACATAGGGATCGGCAAAACAACGATTTTACCCTATCAGCTGTAGGAAGGAAGGACACTTCACGAGAATCAAAATAGGAAGAAAGTAGAGCCTATACTACTCTATGGATAAAGCTGAAATTGATAGAGAAAACACCGTAAAGATCAATTAGTGAGCAACTGGGTCGATACAACTAAAAAAAAAAACTGCTTCATTATACCACGATATGGGACAAAATTTAGGAATCCGCTTATGTAATAAAGCCGATCCACTAAGGGATTAAGCAGCGGTGTAGTATCAGATCCCAAAGATAGTAAGTTCTTTTTTCTTTTTTATGGGAAAAAGTCTTTTTCGAGGATTCTATAGAAATTTCATATATGAAAGAATCGAAACCGAGATACCTTTCAGAAAATTGGAACGAAGGATATAGGTCTATCTATGCTTCATTCTTCTGAAGGTGGGAGAAAAGATCAAACTGATTATTGATCAAAATTAGGGTTTTAAACTTAGGTAATTAACTTCTTCTGCTTAACCCAAGAAGAAATTGGATTTATTTTTGAGAAATCGAATTCAGTTAATATAGGGGAAATTAAGATAGCAATTTCCGAGCCGTATGAGGTAGGAAACTCTCAAGTACGGTTCTAGGGGAAGGAACTGCCTATTCCGACCGAGGAGAAAAGGCCATTTTACAGGGCAATTCGTAAATTGCGGAAGCTTGGTTTGATCAAGCTGCTGAGTATTGGAAACAAGCTATAGCGCTTACTCCGGGAAATTATATTGAAGCACAGAACTGGTTGAAGATTACGAAGCACTTTGAATTTGAATAAGACCACTCTCCATTTCCATAAAATGGGTGGTTTGGTTGTTGATCCATTAATAAAATAATTTAGGTAAGAAGATCAAATCAAGAATTTCATTATATCCCTTTCTTCTGCTTTCGATTTTATATCATATTTCATAAGGATAAATAATAGGGATAGGCTCTGGAACAGAAGTAATAAAGCACATAAAAGGCGGCAATCTAAATATTCCTACCTAATATATAAGGACGGTCTTATTAATAATTCTAATGAGTTATCTTGGAATTTGGAATCGCATAAAAAAATCTATATTATGCTCACTCAAGGAAAGTAGATGTAAATAGGGGCTTATACCCTAAAAAAATACACTAGCTTCTTAAATTAAAACGAAATTATCTATATGTTAAGATATCTTTGACAAGGGCTATAGCTCAGTTCGGTAGAGCAACTCGCTTACTCGTGCGCCAATGCTTTTCAAGGGAACTTATTACGCAATGAACATAATTGAACTTATTGCAAAATCAATGTCTCACTTCATGGATTCGAAAGAATAGGAGAACAATAGCCTGACAAACAGTCGGTTCAGTCCAATTCAGGTGCCAATTTAGGTGCTTAATCAAATGGAACCCCTATTGATTTGCTAGTTGATAAGGTAAATATCCAGCCCACTCAATGCTAGGCATAATGAGGATAAGGGCCTCCAAAAAACTTCTTTTTGTTCTATGAACTTTAAAGTGTATGAAGTCTCATAGTAAACTCTTGCAGCGGAACGATAGAGACTCCATTTCACTTAGGTTGATTTAATTTAGGCCGGAGGCAGACCTAAGTCAAGGTAATCCTCCTTTGAAACACTTTGGTATTGCTCCTAGATAGATATTAAGAAAAATAATCAATCACAGCACAGGGAGCCATCTTATTATTTTGCCCTAAAGAAAAACTATGGCGGATTAACCGATCTTTACATCAGTTGATGAAAGAGCCCAATGCAGAAAAAATGCATGTTGGGTCTTTGAAACAGTTTGAATCATTTTGATAATAATCCGTTGGATCTGTTTTACCAAGAAGGTCTACGGTTCGAATCCGTATAGCCCTAATATATACGTCTTTTTTTCATTTTAGGATGGATATCTTGTGTTTCCTTTAGTATAGTTTTTTCCATATTTCCTTATTTAGTACTTGTTTATAGACTCGACGGTCGATTGCGCCATAGAATAGAGATAAAAGCATTACCATAGGCTCCATTCATGGAAAATCATAGAGACAGGAAAATAAAAAAGAATTTTGATCAAATCAATAGAAGGGAGGAAGGGTCCCTTAACTGATTTGAATTCCATCCTCCTTCAAATAGGATATGCTCTAAGTCCCTATACTTTTCTATAATGACTGAAGTGATTTTCTCCATTTTGCGAATTCCTATTTTGTTTGAAGTATATTACTATATATACATTGTCTAAATCGATCCACTATAAATAAAATAGAAAAAATCGAAAGAAAAAAATAAAGAGTAAATAATAAAACTAGATATTCTGTTTCATAATTCTGAAATAGAGTTCTTTTTTTAGTATTACTCCTCATTAGGATGCATACATTAGTTATCCCATTTTAATTAGGTTCTAATCTAATTAGTAGTAAGTAGTTTATTTTTTATTTCATAGTCTATGACTATCATTAAATAAAGTGTGGAGCAATTCTTTTTTCTAAAGATTTTAGAGAAAGCGAGACAAAGTGAAGCGAAAGAGTTTTCTTTGTATAAGAATTAGGTCTATATCATATCTAAATAGAAGAGAAATAAAAAAGAGGGAATGGGGATTCCATTGGATGAATCCTTAAGGAAAGACATGTTACAAAAGAAACAAAGGCTAAAGTAAGCCGCTTTTTGCCTTTGGTTTGAGCAAAACAGATTCTTGTTTCACCGAGGAAAAGAGAGAAGTTCTGAATAAATTGATAATGTCATTTCAACTTGAATTGACTAATTCAGTTCCGCCTATTCCACATTAATGGGAGTACATTTATGTTTCTGCTTCACGAATATGATATTTTTTTGGACATTTCTAATAATAGAAAACCTTATTCCTATTTTGGTATTTTGGATTTCAGGACTTTTAGCCCCTGTTAGTGAAGGACCAGAGAAGCTTTCTAGTTATGAATCGGGTATAGAACCCATGGGGGGGGGGGGGCTTGGTTACAATTCCGAATATGCTATTACATGTTTGCGCTAGTTTTTGTTGTTTTTGATGTGGAAAAGGTCTTTCTCTACCCTTGGGCAATGGGTTTCGACGTATTGGGTGTATCCGTTTTTATCGAAGCTTTCATTTTTGTGCTTATCCTAGTTGTTGGTTTAGTTTATGCATGGCGAAAAGGAGCCTTGGAATGGTCTTAACTGAATATTCAGACAAAAAAAAAGAAAGAAGGAAAAGATTCCATTGAGACAATTATGAGTTTGATTGAGTTTCCATTACTCGACCAAATAAGTTCCAATTCCGTTATTTCAACTACACCAAACGATCTTTCGAATTGGTCAAGACTCTCCAGTTTATGGCCCCTTCTATATGGTACCAGTTGTTGATTCATTGAATTTGCTTCATTAATAGGCTCACTATTCGACTTTGATCATTATGGATTGGTACCAAGATCAAGTCCTAGGCAAGCGGACCTAATTTTAACAGCTGGTACGGTAACAATGAAAATGGCTCCATCTTTAGTGCGATTATATGAGTAAATGCCTGAACCGAAATACGTCATTGCTATGGGAGCCTATACTATTATAGGCGGAATGTTCAGTATGGATTCCTATAGTACTGTTCGAGGAGTTGATAAGTTAATTCCTGTGGATGTCTACCTATCGGGTTGCCCGCCTAAACCAGGGGTTGTTATAGATGCCCTAACAAAACTTCGTAAGAAGATATCGCGAGAAATAGTTGGGGATCGAACTCTATGTCAAAGTCAAAAGAAAAAATAGATCTTTTACTACCTGTCACAAGCTTTATGTTCGGCGCAGTACTCACACTGGAACTTACGAACAAGAATTGCTCTATCAATCACCATCTACTTTAGATATATCTTCTGAAACTCTTTTCAAATCCAAAAGTCCAATATCTTCCTACAAATTAGTGAATTAGGAGGGGTTCTTTTGTACAGAAAAAGAAAGAGCAGTGCAATCTTTCAAACTTGCATTTGAAATGTGAAATATTTATACAAAGGGGGAGAGATCAAGACAATGCAGCAGGGTTTGTTATCTAATTGGCTAGTCAAACATGGGGTGGTTCATAGATCTTTGGGCTTCGATCACCGAAGAATAGAGACTTTACAAATAAAAGCGGGGGATTGGGATTCCATTGCTGTCATTTTATATGTATATGGTTACAATTATTTACGTTCCCAATGTGCTTATGATGTAGCACCCGGTGGATCTTTAGCTAGCGTGTATCATCTTACGAGAATACAATATGGTATAGATAACCCAGAAGAAGTATGCATAAAAGTCTTTGCCCAAAAAGATAATCCTAGAATCCCGTCTGTCTTCTGGGTTTGGAGAAGTGCCGATTTTCAAGAACGCGAATCTTATGATATGGTGGGAATTTCTTATGATAATCATCCACGTCTTAAACGTATCTTAATGCCTGAAAGTTGGATAGGCTGGCCCTTACGTAAGGACTATATAACCCCCAATTTCCATGAAATACAAGATGCTCATTGAATGATAATAAATTCATGTTCACTTATACAACACAACTCCAGATTTTATTCAAGTCAAGGAATATTTTTACGTTCTGTTCCTAGATGAAACGAAATACTTATTATATTCTAATTAATTCCTACTGTATTATATTCTAATTAATTCCTACTATATTATATTCTAATTAATTCCTATTATATTATACAAAAAGATCCAGATAGACTGAACAAAAAGGGCTTCATTTCGATTTTCCAATTTGGAAAATCACATATTCGTTTCCTTCGTATGAACATAAAAATACAATGACTCAAAGAAGTTCCTACCATGAACTTTGTACCGCACGGATTACTTAGAACAACTAGGGAAGTAGGATAAGCAAGAATAAAAAAAATTCTTTGGAATAGCGGCATAAAAAATTAATAAGAAATGCAAAAATAAAGAAAAAAGCACCTAATCTCCCCTCTTTCTATATCTATACCATAAAGAAAAGAACCAGAAAGAAAATAACCAGAGATTTTAACCCTTTTTAAAAAGAAGTGTTTAGAGATTTATCTACTTACTCTATAGTATCTATATTATTAATGAATATGTACCCCAATCCATCTCAAGATATTTGTATCAATATCTATTCGGTAGATCCTTTTTTTTCTATGCCAGGAACAAGATTTGAAATGGTAACACGAGGATTTTCAGTCCTCTGCTCTACCAACTGAGCTATCCTGACCCTTTCTTGTGCATCATCCTAGTAGAGTATTTGCATCTATGTCAATTAAAGGGACTAAAAAATCAATAAAGTATTCCATTCTAAATTTGGAAATGGGCGGGGTAATCCTATCAAATAAAAAAAATCATCTATTTAATGAATAGCATAAGATTCATTGAGTTCTCGTCGCACTCCTTTGTGAAAGAGTAGAATGAGAAAGATAATGAATCTTAAACCCATTGATAAAAGAAAAAAAAGGATAACTACTATGGTTAGGGAATAAAAGAGGGTTTGGGGATAGAGGGACTTGAACCCTCACGACTTATAAAGTCGACGGATTTTCCTTTTACTAGAAATTTCATTGTTGTCAGTATTGACATCTAGAATGGGACTCTCTCTTTTATCCTCGTTCGATTAATCAACTTTTTTGAAGATCATAAAACAATGAATTGAAGGATTTGATTACTCAATATTCGATTGGAATGGATTCACAATAATTCTAAAAAAAATTCAGAATTTGATATTTCATAATCATTCCTAATTTCATTTTAAAAAATAAAATAAAGAACCTATATTATGATATGGGTTCTATGATTAATCGTTTGCTATGTCAGTATCTATACGTGTGTATTAGATGTATAAAGCCCTTCTTTCTATAATTTCGAGGGAGTTCCACTACCAACACAACGTAATTACTTTGATTCGTTAGAACAGCTTCCATTGAGTCTCTGCACCTATCCTTTTCCTTTTGGTTCTAGTCTGAGAACCACTTGTTTTTTCAAAAAAGAGATTTGGCTCGGGATTGCCCATTTTTCATTCCAGGGTTTCTCTGAATTTGGAAGTTACCACTTAGCAGGTTTCCATACCAAGGCTCAATACAATCAAGTCCGTAGCGTCTACCGATTCGCCATATCCCCATTTTCCTTTTCTTTGAAACCAGGATTCCTTGTATAATTTCATCCATCTCTTAGTTTTTTTTGAATCATTGAATTGATTATTCGACGTAGTCTAGCAGCTCATCTCTATTTGAGAGAGCCCGCTCGCTTATTGCAATTCAGAATTGAATTGATTCTATCGTTGATATATTTGCAATTCAATCGGAATGAATATATCCAAAAGTTTTTCTCTCTCCAGCCTTCCTCCTTCCTTTTTTAGAGTATTCAAAATCATACTATAACGCTTGATATTCATTCTTTGTTTTCTAATCTGCATTAGAAATTTCATTTGTTATGATTCTATCTTCTCCTTAGTGAACTATTTATCCTTAAATTATTAACAAATAAAAAAACAAAATATCTCAAATAAAAAATGTATATAATGATCGAATGAAAATGCTAATCTCTTGGCATTTTCTCTTTATTATAATATTCATATATATTCTTCTTTTATATGTATTAGATTATTCGTCCGAGCCATATCAAATTGAAAATATCTGAAATCAAATTCAATATAGAATTTGGAATAGATTCTACTAGAATACAAAAATCCATTTGCGAATTAGAAAAATAAAAAGAAAGTTCAATAAATTCTAGAATCCTATTTAAGAATATCATTTAGTTAAGCATATCGAGCTAATTTTATCTTTATGAAATTCTAGTATTTTTTTTACTAATTCTTTTACTAATTCTAAGTAGAACTTCCAATTTCGAACTAGTTAATAACTAAGATTAATAATTAAGATCTGACATTTTACAGATTCCCTATATATATTTCTATTTATTACACTATTTATGTTATGAAAGCCCACTTAGCGCAGAGGTTAGAGCATCGCATTTGTAATGCGAGGGTCATCGGTTCAAATCCGATAGTCGGATTTTTTCTCTATCGATGTTCCATGAACAAGAATTTCTCTTTTTCTCTAAATTCAATGGGGAAACCAGGGTCTTTTATGTCATTCTACCTTACAATTTTTCTAGAAACAAAGCATAAAAATAAATAATATATATACAAAAAATTCGGATGTTGATGAAATTCCATCTTTTGTGGTACTTCATTTTTTGTGGTACTTTAGTTTAGTTTAATTCAGTTTGAATTTTGATGTATTTTGTAATGTAAATAGAATGAAATTTATTGTGTAAAATGAAATTTCAATAAAAAAAGAGTCTTCATGTCCCGTTATCGAGGGCCTCGTTTAAAAAAATACGCCGTCTGGGAGCTTTACCAGAGCTCACTAGAAAAACGCCTAAATCCGGAAGAAATCAGAAAAAGAAATTCCATTCTAGGAAAAAAGAGCAATATCGTATTCGTCTTCAAGAAAAATAGAAATTGTGTTTTCATTATGGTATGACAGAACGCCAATTACTTAGATATGTACATATCACTGGAAAAGCAAAAAGATCCACAGGTCAGGTTTTACTACAATTACTTGAAATGCGTTTGGATAATATACTTTTTCGATTGGGTATGGCTTCAACCATTCCTGGGGCCGGGCAATTAGTTAACCATAGACATATTTTAGTTAATGGTCGTATAGTTGATGTACCAAGTTTTCGTTGCAAACCCCGAGATAATATTACTACGAAGGATAACCAACGATCAAAACGTCTGGTTCAAAATTCTATTGCTTCATCCGATCCAGGCAAATTGCCAAAGCATTTGACGGTTGACACATTGCAATATAAAGGACTAGTAAAAAAAATTCTAGATAGGAAGTGGGTCGAAAATACCTCTTATTATGCAAAAAGCTTTGGTTCGAAATGCGCGTGATATTCTCAACCGAGTAGGCATGAGAAATTGTAAATCAGCAGCTACTCCGTTGTCATCCTCTGAGAAACTATCTGGACATGAAGGAACACCTCTTAGTTCTGAAGATAGCACTAGATACAGGAGTATTGTGGGCGCTCTCCAATATCTTACATTGACACGTCCTGATCTAGCATTCTCAGTGAATAAAGTTTGTCAGTTTCTTCATGCGCCAACAACTACTCATTGGACAGTTGTAAAGCGCATACTAAGGTACATCAAGCAAACACTTGAGGTTGGGCTGAGTTTTGAACGCTCTAAATCAGTAGTGTTGAGTGCCTTTTCAGATGCCGATTGGGCGGGCAGTGTAGATGATAGAAGGTCTACTGGTGGTTTTTGCCGTGTTTTTTGGTCCTAATCTTATTTCTTGGTGTGTTAGAAAGCAAGCCACGGTTTTCAATCAAGCACAGAAGCTGAGTATAAATCGATGGCGAACGCTACTCTAGAATTGATCTGGTTAGAGTCTTTGCTGGGAGAATTAAACATCAAATTGGAGTAGCCACCCATATTTTGGTGTGATAACCTGGGAGCTACTTATCTGTCCGCCAATCCTGTTCTCCATGCACGAGTCAGAGAAAGAGTCACGAGCAAGCAACTGCAGGTACGTCTTGTGCCGTCAAAAGATCAGCTCGCCAATGGGTTTACAAAAGCACTTTCAATTGGCAAACTTGAAGAGTTCAAGGGCAATCTAAATCTCAAGAGAAAGAGAAGCTTAGATTGAGGGAGGCTGTTAGAATATCTGTAATTCCATGTACTCTACAACATGTAATCTAGAAACATAGGATGTTGTACTTGGTAAGGACTTGGATAGTATTATAGATAGAACAGGTTCTTGTTATACAAGTTGTAACCGAGTCCTACACAAGTACATCTCCTACCATGTAATTGTTGCCGGCTACTTGCCCTGTAAACATGCAACCGTGACATGCCAAGATATGCAATCACGTTATGTGAAATATTTCATACATAACAAAACCTATATATCTAATAAAATCAAAATGAATTGTAATTTGGGACGGAGGGAGCAGTTGCATGTGCAGCTCACCGCTTGCCATACACTGTAGACCCGATCGATCTGAATAATTCAATATGTGATCATACTGCCGAAATTAAACAACATTCTTCAACAATTGGCCTGCCATTTGGTGCAAAAGTTGACTGAATCAACAAGCAACGACCGCCGGCTAATAAGCTACGGTCAACCGATCGAATACACGTATGTCATTGGATGTAGAGAGGGAAATAAAGTTACACAAGCTAGCAGGAATCTATCTGAATGAGCTGGCACGTACGTACGTACTAAACTCCGATCCGATCCACACGAGCCGGCCGCTTCAGTACTGAATTGCAATAGGTTGAACTAGTAGCTAGTTGATGACGTGAATTCACATCTGACCAAGAATCGTTTCTTCCGAAACGACGAGATGGGATGGGAAGCGTCCAGTGAACTTCGTCATGAAATGCACGTAATTATTTGTCTACGATCGACGGTGCGGCTGCTAATAACCTGTTGCCGTGTTTGACTAATAAAGCAGCCGGCGACCATTTGAAGTATTATTATACATGACGTCAGCTATGTATGACCAAAGATAGTAGTATATATGATGATCAGAATGGCAAACCATTGTCCAAGCAAGGCTAGCTCCGATCGATCGAGGACGGTACGTAGCTGCCCAAGTCTGGAGCTCAAGGAAGCCTGCTACTACTTTGCTCTCTCTCCTCTGATCGATCCATGGCATCCTACCGTGGCTCCGCCCTCTCCCTGCTCCAACATACCAGAATCCCCCCTAGTAGTAGTGTCAAACAGTCCCGAGCCTTCTGCGGAAACACACGGCATTTTGGTAAGATTTACCGCGTGCCGGCGTCGAGGATACGGCGTGAGGGTGAGGCCACACATGGTCATGGGATCGTCGTCTCGGCTGCCGCCTCATCTCCTCCAGAGCCTGTGCAGAAGGAGGCTCCAGCAAGGCAGCATTCGCCGGCGTCGTGGGTAGAGCGCTGGCTCCCCGCGCCGGCGAGGCCCTACGCGTTGCTTGCCCGTCTCGACAAGCCCGACGCCATCTGGCTCTACGCATGGCCCTGCTTCTGGTACGTCGATCACTAGCTACTATTTGTTGGACTTTTCAGAGCCATACCTGCACCGCGTTCTTGTGCCGCAACTTCTTTCTTGGCCATAGTACATGAACACATAATAGTGCGGGCATGATTTCAAATGTTTGACTAAGCATGGCTGAACAATAAGAGTTTGTCTCATGTTGAGCTATTTTCAATTTACCAGCAAATATATCTGTACGTTGCTACGATTAAAAAATAATATATACATTATTGCACCGTAATGCTAAATATGATTTTATAAAATGTGATATACTATACGTTATTTATACCATAATATACCCTGGATTTTTAACTGAAATAAAAAATTTCGCACGACTGGAGTGAGATCTACGTTCAGCCTTGTATGCAACGATGGGCCGTACTCCTTTGGGGTACATCTGGAGTTTTTATAGTTCGATTCCAACTTAGAAACGACGATATGATGTTGACTCGTGCGCCCAAATAGAAAGACACATCTATCTATCTAGAAATAACTTTAGGGATATAATTCATGACAACGTACATGTAGGAGCCGTCTCACCGCCATTGGCACTAGCCGAGATCCTCAGCAATGCGTTCAGCAAGATCGCCGATAGGCCGCCCGCGTACACGATACCACCAACTTTGTAGCTCTTCTATCTACTCCTTGTGCAGTCCGTGACGCAACTATGCGAAATGCTAGTACCCCTCGCAAGCATGAGATACAGATACCTCTTCTCGAAGTCCTCGTGCATCACTAAGCACCGGTTGCAATCCACAGCTCGCATGCCAGCTTTGAAGCACACCGTCTCACTAGTTCCGTATATACGTACACGAGGCTTGGTTGGTAGGATCTTGGGTCACTATGTGTCCGCTTATATGGAGCTAGAGCGTGAGGGACGTGTGTCTGGGTGGAACTCGATTAAGCGAAGTGCAGCTACAAGACAGACTCACAGATATCAACTGAAACGTGCAGTTATTACCCGGGTTCCAATTAGAACTCCGATTGGTGGACCAAAGAATCATTATTTACTTTAATAATAATATAGATTTAACATATTGCTCTAGCTTTCTCCAAACTGTTGGAAGAAAGACGACAAAACCGCAAGCATACTGGGAAAGAAACACATTTTTGGACATATATGAGAATAAAATATTGGAAGGTCACTTCAAATATTGTGAAGTCACAGCCAAAAGAGAAGGAATAGAAAAAATCATAATAATTAAAACATGGCTCACACTGGACAGGACAAAAATAATATTTCCATGAGCTTGACGCCACAGTGTCTCTCAACTAACGGCCCAAGACAACGGGGTGCTCAGTTCTCAAAGTTAGTCCCAACGACCAGCGCAGAGTGAGCGAAAGAGTCAGCTAACCAGGCGGCCATCATATAGGAAGGGGTGGCCACGCTGAGGCCCAATAACTTCTTATCTTTGGGCCTTACAGAATAGTAGGCATTATGATAAGAATAGAAAACCTAGTGATTCCTAGTTTAAATAGGGGACATCGAGAATACAGCCAGAAAAATCTTTTTTTTTATGTTTTCATGGTACTTTCCTCGGCAAACAATAATAGCTGGATTGGAACTTTCTTTTTTTAACGGGTAAAAGAGAGCTTTATTATTAATTAACTAGAAGGTTTACAATCATTCATGACCAGATCAGATACGCATGCGGCGGGTGCTCGACCCAACCAGACTGCCGAATAGACAGTTCTTCTAGCTAACTGGGAAAGCTCATGCAGCACCATTAGACTCCCTTTTAACCTGAATCACTCTTCCACTCCCCAACGCCTGGGCCTACTCTACAGCTTCAGCAAAGATGAAGCCGATTTCCGACCAGTCCATCTTCCTTTGTAGAGCCTTAACTACTCTTAAGACAATCCGATTCTAAGATCACTGGTCCCTGTACCGACCGTCAAGTTGTGGTATCAAATACATGACATAGTGTAGTATATTGGGGCCGGGACGGGCTACATTAGACGTAAAATCTTGTTCACAACAAGCTCTGGTTCCGGAATAATCTCATCACCTATTTATAAACTATAGAAACTCATGTATTTGAATTGCGAAGGCACAAACATCGAGCTCCCAATTAACCCAAGAATCAGCTCAGCATAGGACTTGGCATATCAATAATATACACAAGCACTACACCTCATGATGGGATCAATTAATAGGCCAGTATCTGCACTAAGGAGAACATCCTAATCCCTCACAGAACGCTAGCTGCGTGTATTAGTGCCTTCCGCTGGGTGAGAGCTTCACTTGGAGATGGTGAAGAGGTGTGCATGCATGGCGGTGAAAACACGAAATCAGAATCGTAGAAAACATGCAATCAGGAGTACATGTTATTGATGATGATCTGACCTTTTGGAATGTGGATGACCATATTATTATTACACCGGTGAGCCAGGCGTTCTCCTGGATCAGCAAGCATGTTGGTGGAAGCGCAACAGCCAATTTTTGTCCAGATCATGCATGCGCTCATCTTATTACTCCCTCCGTTTGTCCTAAATCAAATTTGGGTAACTTTGACCATATCTATAGAAAAATATAACAACAATTATACTACCCAACATATGCACTATCAACATATAATTCATCGTGGATTCAATGAAACAAATTTGGTGGTGTAAATATTATTATTTTTTTTCTATAAATTTGATCAAAATTAGCCAAATTTAATTTAGGACAAACCTAATACGATATGTAAATAAAAACAGAGGGAGTATATTTTTGCCTCTTGCATTGATGAACTAATAATAAAATATTCCCGGTCATCGATTCCAAGATAGACCCGATATGAATTGCGTATGTGATAGGTATTGTGTCGAAAAAACATTATATTCAACAATATTGGCTTGGCCATTTAATTTGGTGAAGAAAAGTCGACGAGTCAACAAGCTGCAAGCAACCGTCGGCTAGGCCGCTACGGTCAACCGAATACATACACATGCATGGCATGCATTAGATATATATAGACAGATAGATAGAGAAAGTCACATTACATGAGGCACCTGAATGACGACCTGGTACTCCGTCCACACCAGCCGGCCGGCTGCCGCGACCTAAAATAAAATGGCTTCCACGATCAGTACTGATTGATGAATCCGCAATAGTTTGAACCAGTAATAATGACGTGAATTCTCAAGTGACCAATAATCGTTTCGTTCGTAAACGAGAGATAGGATGCGCCCAGTGAACTTATTGCATTGGTTCGGGAGTAGGGATGCAAGTGGGTATCCAATGGTATTTTATGGGTCAATTAAATAATTACGATGGTATGTCATCCTAGTTCATTTCTCCTCCTAAATTAATTAGGTACAATGCTATTCTAATTCATTTTATCAAATTTTCGAATCGACCTAGTGATCCAAAATAATATAACTTGCATCGCTAGTTAGGAGCGAAGCTTCGTTGTCATGCTCGTATAATTTGTCAACGATGGCGGGGCTGCTAACTACTGGTCTCAGTGTTTGACAAATAAAGCCGCCGCCGGCCGTACCATTTGAAATATGGAATATTCTTACATATTTCGAATATATGATGACCGAAGATCGTATATATGATGATGATCGGAATTGAATCCTTCCCCCACCACAAAACCTGTCCAAGCAAGGCTCCGATCCATCGAGGACGGTACGTACGTAGCTGCCCAAGTTTAATTCGGAGCTCAAGGGAGTCGCAGTAGATCGCTAGCCTAGAACCTGCCAGTACTTTGCTACCTCTCCTCTGATCAATCCATGGCATTCTACCGTGGCTCCGCCCTCTCCCTGCTGCAACATAGAATGCTTCCTAGTGTCAAACAGTCCAGAGCGTTCTGTGGAAACACACGGGATCTTGGTAAGATTTACCGTGTGCCGGCGACGAGGATACGGGAGGATATGGCCACACGCGGGAGGGTCTCGGCCGCCTCATCTTCTGATCCAGAGCCTGCACAGCAAGAGGAGGCTCCACCAGGGCAGCATTCGCCGGCGTCGTGGGTACGTGAGGGTGAGGCCACACATGGACATGGGATCGTTTCGGCCGCCTCATCTCTAGAGCCTGTACAGCAAAAGGAGTCTCCACTACCAGGGCAGCAGCATTCGCCGGCGTCGTGGGTGGAGCGCTGGCTCCCCGCGGCGGCGAGGCCCTACGCGTTGCTTGCCCGTCTCGACAAACCCGACGCCATCTGGCTCTACGCATGGCCTTGCTTCTGGTATGTCCATCACTAGCTACTATTTGTTGGACTTTTTTCAGAGCTACCTGCGCGCCGCGCTCTTGTGCCGCATGCAAGTTCTTTACACGCTGCGGCTATCTTTGTAACGTTAGATCACGTTACATTTTTATTGTCCAAGCTCGTGAGGCTAGATCACTTGGCCATGATTCCATGCCACGTCGGTCGTCAGATCTAACAGGCTGAATTTCCCCTATTTATTCTATTTCCCTAAAAAATGTAGAAGTAGATGTAAAGTCATTTTCATTTATTGCCTCCTAGGAGGTAAGGAGGGTAATATGTCACCTTTTGCAAATCAATCCATTTACATCTAATTAAATGGACAGTTCATATTATTTGGAAGTACTATAGCAATTCCCATCCGTAGAATGTGTGTCAGCTGCTGCTGTGATTATTTTTGCATGTGTTAAGCATTTGTTACAGAATTGGAATTACTATTGATGAAAGACAACGCCTAAACGTATGTGCTTATGATAGAGAAAATCAAGCCATTCATCCCATGCTCACCCCTACTCCCTACTCCCAAATCACAGCAGAGCGACAGAAACGGAGCAGATAGTACCCTTCTCAAGTGTCATATTATAATAATCCACCTTCTTTGGTCGGATGGGGCAGAGTGTATATATTACACGATGCAGAAATGGATACGAGTTTTTTTCAGATGTCGGCGATGGTGCCGAGTTAGTTAAATCAATATAGACCGGCTTCGGACTTAAATATATAGTTTGATAATACACGCATTTATGTATAGTTTTGACCTGGTTACTGGTTCACAAAATAAAGCTAAAAAGTCAAAACTAACATGACATAAAATACTCATGGTTCATTAAGTTCTCCGAAGCAACCACAAAGCAAATTTAAAACATGGTTCACATGCTACAGAATTAAAGCTAACAAGATCAAGGCAAAAAGAACGTCGTCTGGCAAAGTAGCTAAGACAAACTAAGTCCTCGCTAGAAGAAGAAAAAAAACTGTCGCTAACAGTAGCAAATTAAACCCTTAAAAGCTTGATATGACCAATAGTATATATATCATTAGACAATCCTATCACGACTGGGATAATTCACTTCTAAGTATATCTGTATCTTTTTGGATTTTTGCGATGTGATCGGAATTGGATTATACATGACTACTCTTCCCCATATCCTCAAGGTTCGGATTCAGATCGCATCGGGTAGAGTATTATTCATGCCACTTTCACGTAAGAATAACACAACCATGTCAACTATGGGCATGTTTGGCATCACTTGTCCTGGCTTCTACTTCACCTGATCTGCCACGCAACACTATAATAATGAGCCGGTTCGTAATTCAATTATTAAAATGAACGGGAGTGAAGCCGCTTTTTTTTTGGCTTCCTCATCTCTAGCTTCTCTTGCTACTTTAGCAAGAAAGCAGTTTGTGAGAAGCCCAAACAATGCGACCTAAACCAGATGTTATGTTTCAGTAGTTACACACTTGCAGTCTAATATATTGACAAAAATCACCACCCTTGGATTGAAGAATATTAGCCATAACGACTAATTACCGGTTTCAAGGTTGTATCGCCACCACAGGCCGGTGTAGACCCAGCGCTTCGCCCATGTCATTTTGACCCAGCGCTGTCCAGTGGCTGCGGACAAAGCCTCGCAACACAGGCATATATTGCAGGAGCTTGTGGTCGACGCTGTCCTAGGAGAACAAAACAAAGTAGGCCAAGAATGAAAGTGAAAGGATCATGATCGCGCGTAAAAAGAGCGCCGGAGTCAGCTCCCCCGTGTGTGTTACGTCCGGCAGGACTTGACAGCTGATGGCTGAGATGATGCCATGGGCATCTCCAACGGCGATACAATATTACAGTTACTTCACAAAATTTCACTTGTTATAAAATTTTACATTTACACGCTACCATTATTAGGATCAAAGTTTCTGAAGAAAAGTAGAGAAAATGTAACAAAGGTTCTGTACAAGCGATGAGTTCGTTGTGGAGAAAAAGTTTAATCAAGATTAGGACAGTTTACTCCGGACAAACTTGAAAATGTAGAAATGTTAGTTTCCCAGGACAAACTAAGACAATCCAATATTTTTCCTCACGTAAAATGAGAAACTAAATATGCAAGACCATGAGTTGTGCTACATTCCTATATATATTAACTAGTATGAAGGCCCTTGTCCACAACAATTTGTGTGTATTTTTGTTCTGGTGACAACGTGTTATCAATTTTGTGACAAAGAGAGGCTGCATACGTTGCTTTATTACAGGTCAATTGCAATAGCAGCGAACAAAGCGGAGCTCCCAGACATGAAAATGCTGGCACTCTTTGGATTTGGCTCGGTTATCTTGAGGGGTGCTGCTTGCACGGTTAATGATCTTCTCGATCGAGATATCGATAAGAAGGTCACTTTTTAATGTCTTGATCGATCAAGAAGATCATTGAATCAGGCACTTGCATGGCATCTAACGAGCATGTTTCTCTTGTAGGTTGAGCGGACAAAAAGCAGGCCTCTTGCATCAGGTGCTCTAACCCCTGCTCAAGGATTTTACTTCCTTGTATTTCAGGTTCTACTATGGCTCGGTTTTCTTCTTCAATTGAACAACCGTAGGTATGTTAGACATATGTTCATTGCGAGTCTGACTGAAATGCATTTTCTTCTTCAACTGAACAACCGTAGTATGTTAGACATATGGCTAGTCATAATAATTGAAAAAAAGGACTATATGTATACCAATGTAAATGTACAACGGACAAATGAATATAGTAAACTCCATAAAACTAACAGATTGATTGAATTTGTTAATGTATAATAAAACTATGTATTTGAAAAATATATCACAAAACTAAATATTTATATAGTGTACCAATGGTCTCCAAACTGCATATTTCATCCAACTTATAATATATTTGGTTTTGTATTTCGCGGACACACTAAAAATATATTCTTTTGATAATTGAAACCCTGAATATTAGGATTATGTGTATGAAGAAGTACAAAAAGAAAGTAAATAAGGAAAAATAAAAGAGGAAAAAAACTGAACACTGAAAAAAATAGAATACAAACAGTAATAGATGATACATTAAGATGAAGCATGGGGCAAGCCAATTGTATTCTTAGTACTATGGCAGCATGCCAGCACGTGGTGAAGCAAAATTTGACCAAAACATAATCAAATATCAGATTTACAAAAGAAACTGGATTCTTTTGTGGTGAAAACATAATCAAATATCAAATTTACAAAAGAAAACATAGGCATCTACGACTCATTTTATAAAGCATGTGGTGAAAGTAGTTATAGATAGTTTTGACATAGATGCTCAGTACAATGGGAGGCTAATTACCCGTCCTTCTAAATGAAACGATATGACAAAACATCCTACAAAATTCGACTAGAACTTAATGAAATATCAAATATGGCTAAAATTTATCCAGATACGAAAATAATGGACTGGCTGGAACCCCTACTTGCAGTTTCCGGAAAGGCACGATTTCATGGAAAAAAATTTACTCTTGGTGGACGACATGGAATTGCACAAAAGATTATTTACATGTCAGAAATGTGTGTTAATCTACATTTCACTTAGGTCCCATTTGGATTCCTTTATTTTGAGGAATTGGAATCTACTTAATAGAGTAGGCTATTTGTCTTAGAATGTGGCATTCCACAACTTTCCAAAGTATAAATATTAGCTTATCTTAAATTCATAGGTTGTGAGATGAAAATTGATTCTATAGATCCTCATATTATGTTTCTAATGTACAACTTAAGCACACTCTTCGATTCGCTTCTCTATAGCAGAAGTGCAGTGCATAAGTATCTCTCCCATATGGTCAACAATAATATACAAATATATTACACATACAACTATGTTAGTTTAATTAATTTATATCTAAATTATGATTATTAGAATGAAATTCAATTCCAACGATCCAAACGGGGCCTTAATTCTTTATTTCCCTTGATAATCTCTCTAGTATTGTTTGCATTATGTACGAATTGTTTTTTAACAATATACATACAGCAATATTCACCTGTAATTGTTTATCATTTTCTTGCTACAGCCTTATTATGGGAGCTTCTTGGCTTGTTCTGTTTTTCTCTTATCCCCTGATGAAGAGGCTCATACACTGGGTATGTATATGAAACATAATAAGTCTTGGATTAAATGCATTCTTGCTCACATACTCACCCTTATTTAATCCACTCATATCAGCCTCAAGCCTTTCTTGGCTTCACCGTCAGCTGTGGCGTTTTCCTAGGATCGGCTGCTATTAAAGAAAGCTTAGATTATGCAGTCCTCCTTCCAATGTATTTTGCTGGCATATGTTGGACACTGGTATATGACACAATATACGCACATCAGGTATTTATTGATATATTGTATTGTTTTATAGTTGTAATTTTCCCAATGGAAACCATTTTGTGAGGTTCTTGTACACGCATGCATTGCAGGACAAAAAGGATGACTTCAAAGCAGGAGTTAAGAGCACAGCCATAACTTTTGGAGATAATACCAAGTACTGGCTTAGTGGCTTTGGTGCTGCATGCATTAGCAGCTTAGCACTCACTGGATGCAATTCTCACCTTGGTTAGTGCTCAGCATCACATTTGTTATATGATATTTAGTAAAAGAATTACAATTTCACATTAGATTAATGAATACTTACCTTAATCATGTGGAACAGCCTGGCCCTACTACCCTTTTCTGGCAGCTGCAGCCGGACATTTAGCATGGCAGGTTTCAACTGTTGACTTGTCCAACAAATCAGATTGCCACAGGAAGTATGTACCCTCACACTCAATCTTTGCTGTTTGGTTAAATATATGTTTTTTGTTGGTCATGTACTTATTTTTTTACTACTATATATGGAATGCTTGAACCTAACTCTCTTTTGATTCTACTTTGCAGGTTCGTGTCAAATAAGTGGTTTGGAGCATTTTTATTTGGTGGAATTTTATGTGGAATACTTGCATCACGATAAAAGGAGGCATGTACTGTCAATATAATTATTTTTCACAGTAATCAGTTTAATAGTATCTCTGTTAAAACCAAAAACAAGATTGGAGTTATGCCATGCACGCATCAGGAGCATATGTGTGCAAATTTCTTCGCTAACAATAATAATAAATGCATCTCTCTGAGAAAGAACCTTTTTGTTCTAACCTGCAATTTTGTCCTCTGTATTCTCAGATCATTTAATCAAACTGCTAATGGTGTGTGGATCGTTCTGGTACTTCAGTTGCAAAACTAAATTGGCAAGGTGGAGATCAGCTTGTAATTAAGCGGATATACACTTCTACCCACAACTCAGAAATGATGAAACCTTTCCTGCATAGAAAGCCAAAAACCATAAATATATTTGGAATGCATGTTCTTTGTTCAATTGGAATAAATCATATGCCATTGAAAAATTAATATTCTCTTGGTATTGATTTTTTGGAATTGAACATGCATTTCAAATATATTTATGAGGGTGTGTCCAACTGTTTGAACTAGTAATATATAGCTTTAAGGATGTAGATGTCACAGAAAGACGATATTAAAGTTAGCTTCTCCAATTGTTAGATATATAGTTTTATCTCTATAAGTGTCTCTTATTGTTATTAATGCTTGCATATGTATTGATAACATGGTGATAATTGCCTCGTATCCAGCTATAATAATAAGTATAGCTTTTCAACAGGAACTATGGTTTGGTTCTCTCTCCTCTCTTTTTCATCCACATTGGATAATTGATTATGTTGGCTCTCTAAGAGCTAGATAATATGGCACCATTGGGACGCTCTAAGGCACAGGTTGCATGCCCGTTGTGGCCATAACAGATGCCGTAGCGACTAATTCCTCGAGTGGAAGGAACGTGAGAGCATTGCATGAGTAATGCTACGCATACACAGAAAGTTCTATACAGAAACTCTATTTATATGCTATTGTTGCTCAGGCATCACATAAGTGAGTTTTTTAAGAACCTTTTTTATAGGTGCAGTATTACTCGAATTGCATGGTGTGTGCTAACAAAGGGATCTTGTAGATTACGGTTTGAACACTGACCAACGAAATATGCAGCTATGTCAAGGAGCATAAAAGTTGTCGAGTGCGACGACCATAAAAGAAATCTTGAAAGTAAGGTGGTCAAAACTAACTTGAACACACTGTGAAATTCGGTGAAAGAATGGAGGTGTTGGTTCAATGAGATGATAACATGGCAATCAAGTAAACAAATGACAGAGGCACCGGTTAAACCGACGGTGCAAAAGAAGGCGTCAGTGCAAGTATGCTGTGGTTACTCGGTATGCATGTTTTCGTTCCAGAAAGGTTCCCAAGCAAAGTTTTCAGCACCGGTTGAACCTACGGTCATCGATGCAAGGCGTCGGTGCAATGACGTCGGCTAGTGGGCAGGCTATGTGTGACCGGTTAAACCGACGGTGGCGACCGGTTTAACCGACGCTTTATGCTATTCAGGAAAAAAGCATATAACGGCTAGGAGTGGATCTCTAGCGTATATAAGGCCTCATCCCGGGTTATTTGAGACTGCTGGAGTTCGAGAGAAGCTACAGAAACTCTGCTGAAGTTCTCCAAGCCAACCGAAGAGCTCATTGATCAAATCCTTGGATTTAGCACAAGCTTTGTGAGGTGTAGTGATAGGCTAGCTCTAGAGAGAGTGTGAGAGCAAGGTGACCTTGTGCCGGTTCTTGAGTAAACCTCAAGCTTGTATCTCGGTATGCCGGTCCCTTGGAGTCTTTGTGACTCGTCGGCAAGTCTTTGACCCTCCGGCTTGGTGTAGAGCGGCGACGACGACTTTGTGCGGGGGATGAGGAGACCCCTCCTTTGTGGGAAGCTCCATAGTGAAGGTGGCATCAATGTGACCGGGGACTTGGCGTGAGCCTTAGTGGCCGAGCCTGTGTGGCAAGTCAAGAAGAGTCCCGAAAGGGACTTGGTGACTGGGAAGCAGTAATTTCTGTGAGTGCTTCAACAACGTGGACTAGGGGTGGCTTAGTGCCTACCGATACCACAGGATAAATCCTCGCGTCAAGAGTTTACTTCCTCTCATCCCCTCCTTTAAGTTTCCACATTACTCTTACAACTTGTGTGCCTTTACTTTCTTAATGTAGTATATTGGTAGAATTAGCTATAGGTTGCAAAACTTGTTTTGGAATGAGGGTTTCACACTAGATGAACCATAGTTGCGCATTTAGATAGCATGCTTTAGCTTATATTTTGTGCAAACTAGTTTGAGCCATAGGTTAAGGTTTTAGAATTGTCTAATTTATCCCTTTTCCTCTTAGTTACGAGCACCGATTCCTTTCATTGAGACCAAACAAGTCCAGAAAACATCATAGATCAAGACTTTTTTTTGGCAAAAAATATTATAAAACATTGCAACCCAACAAAAAGTCACTAACTGTTACACCATAATTTTGTGATGAAATGTGACGTAACAAATCATCATAAACCGACCAGCCCAAAGTGTTTGTTTGAGAGGTGAAAAGTACGGAGGTCAAATAAAAAAGAAAAACTGCTCCTAGCAAGAGTTGAACCCTATGACCGTGTTGACGAGGAGAGTTAGCATTATTAGTGAGCTATGAATTACTCCATCCATTCTAAATTATTAGTTATTTTGATTTTTCTAAGTGTATAGTTTTTTATATGCATTTATATATATATATATGTTATGTCTAGGTACCGATATATATAGATAAATCTATGTATCTAGAAAAGATAAAACAACTAATAATTTGGGATGGAGGAAATACGTTTGAGTGCTCATCGCATCTATATTTTTATATAACTCTACCAATAGGTGTGATCCACGTGCCAGTTGCATCGGATATATTTGTTTCAGAAGCAGCATATTGCAGTAATCATAGAAAGACAGGCATGTACTAGATGCGGGGAGAAGACGAACTCTTGTTAGTGAGCTCCTAGTTTCTTTTTCCACCTCTTGCCCCATCATCGTAGGGCCTGGGAGTTATGGAGTTGAGGATTAATTTGCGTTGAAGGAAGGATAATTAGATTTGGAGTAGAAACTAATAGGTTCTAGTTTATGATTAGTAAAATAAAGCTTCGATTTCGAGTTGTAATGTTCGGTTGTGAATCCTGTTCTGCAGGTAGCTACCGCTCGGAGTCATCTTCCCATGAAACTAACCGAATGGAACCTAGTAACATGTCCCAACATAAGTGACCTGCTATAGTCAGGGGCGAAGCTGCATGGTCGCGTAGGGGTCGGCCAACCCCGACGACTTCCGTGAGACCGTACTCAGCAATTTTCCACCGTGTTGGACCCAGGCAACAATTCAACAAGACTCCGGAATTGGCTGCTTCGAAGAGGCCGGAATGGATCGGATCACCGAGGGCTGTTGCATGCTCGTCTGCAGGCTGCAGCTAGCCCAGACGGCCGAATCGATCCAGCGCAAGCACGCAGAGGGGCAATTTTGAGCTTATTATTATCTCCTCGAAAGAAGATCTGATGAGTCACCAGCTAGCTCTCGTCAAATAAACATGAGAAAGTAGGAAACTGATCGAGAGGAAATTACCAGAAGACGGTTTCCATCCCCAGAAGGCCAAAACCCTGACCACTCCCGCATCGAAAATTCGAAAAATTGGGATTGACGGGTAGTTGGGATCCCGGCCCTCCTCCCCTCCCCTCCCCTCCCATCCCTCGTCGCCGCTGATGTTTTCAAAGATCTTAGAGCAGATCAAAACACGCAGCAGCGCGGCTGGATGGGCTCGAGCACCCGCGACCGGCTGCAGCACCATTGGGTTGAGGAGGAGGAGGAACGAGAAATATTCAGAGTCGATATGGCCGAGGTGCGAGAAACTGCTAGGGAGAGGATGGGCTTTTGGGCTAAACGTGGGGAAGCGGCCAAGAAGCACGGCTACAACCCGACACCGCCGCCGATGGAGATACTCAGACCACCCAGGTACGGCGTGCCTGCCTGCGTGTGCTCCTCCGTCCATTGGAATTGGACTTAACTACAGTTCCAGCCCACCACTAGTAATAATGTGATCATGGTCGATGCAATTAAAATGTTCTTTTACTTCTACTTTCGTTTTTCTTCTTGTTTCGTTACCTAGGGGAATTAGTTGTCGCTTCCTCCCGTAGGAATATTTCATTTTCATGAATAAATGACTTCTTCCATCTCTCGCTGTCTCGTGTAGATCTTTCCCAGAGAGCATGGGGATGGGATACCATATTTCCATGGGATCTGGTAAATCCTTTGTCCCAATACAAGAGATACCTCCAGGATTATTACAAGCACAACCAAAGTGAAGCCAATACTGCCGGTCTCAATGGAGATGATCGGGGGAATGGCCTGGCAGCTCTGGCCCACTCGGTAGCTTCCTGCCCGCCACCTTACTATCATCATGTTTAGTTTCTACATGTATTCCTAGCTTCATCTTCTAATTACTTTATTATATGCACACAACAATTTGCCAAACGATGTTTATTTTCAAGTGTACCAAGATGGAGGGCCATCTTATGTTTCTGTTGGACCTCTGTACTGGAAACCTTGCTACTGATGAAGAGATGGAGATCAGGCTGACGAGTGAAAAGATCTCCAAGCGCGCTCGTGAAATGACTAACGTTCTGGAATCTGAATTTCCTGCTGCCGCTGTTTCCATGAAGGTGTACATGTCTCGCTCCCTGCCTCTAGCATTACCAAGCAAGCTCCTTAATTTGGAGATATGTTCATCAATGATGTGTGTAAATTGACTCTTGTGTCATTTGCAAATCATGGTAATTTCAAGTGTATCACCAAGGAGGCTGAGCTGATGTGCCGGTTGCTGCTTCGTGGGACTGCTTCACCAGCCACCTCCTTCATCGCTACGACACTACTTAAAGAACCATTCGCAGGGACGCCTCTTTTTTTTCTAGGGGTGGACCACCTCCTACAAATGGAGCGCAGTTACTGTAGCATCCGACCCACCTCTAGAAGAGTATTTTTAGAGGTGGGTGACGTCACCACCGGCCCCTGCAATGGGCATAATTTTCAGGGGCGGGTGGTGGCATGACCTGCCCCTACAAATGGTCTCACAGAAAAAATAATTCCTAACTTTTTTATATGATCTTGGATGAAGTCAAACTTTATATCAAAATTGTAGAGAATGACGAGATCTAAAATTTTTGTAGTTGATAATTTTTTCATTTAAGGTCATTTCTTGGTAAAAAAATTATTATAATTTCTCTAATTTTAAAATCTAGAAGTTTTGATTTTTTTTCCAAACAACCTCCGAGTAGGTCCATATCAAAGTTGTAGTGGTAAGTTGTAGTGGTAAGATCTAAAATTTTATAGATTATACAGTATTCATTTAAGATCTTTTAGAATCGTAAGATCATTTAATAGTTGTACCCTACATATGGCTATGACTATATAGTATCTCATAGAACTCAAGTCATACTTTGAGTTTTCCACAATCTTCACATTTATATACACCGAAATATACTTGGCATATTTTTTTATCTATAGATCACAATAACCTTAGTGTAGATGTTTCACTTTTTTTATTTATTTTGCTATATGTAAAGATTTAAATAAATTTTTGGAATAAAATTAAAAAAGTATTTTTTGGGGTAGGTGGTGGTGTCACCCGCCCCTGCAAATTAATTTTAGAGTTAATACCCGATAGAGTGATAAGTGATTGTGTAGTGTGGTGGAGAGGAAGGTACGCGCGAGACTTAAGGCATGCGGTTCGAACCCCGGATGATGCAAGTGCGCATATTTCATCAAAAAAATTATACCTCGATAGTACAGGGGCTTGTGGTGGTGGTTGGCTATAATATTTTTTTTATTTTTTATTTTACTATTTTCAATTTTATTTTTGATTTTCTTTTTATTTTCTGGAAATGGATTTATAGGGGGCGCCCCTAGAAATCGATTTCCAGGGGCAGGTGAAAGTGCATTGTTGAGTATATGAGCAGGAGTTGATTGTTACATCAATGGAATATTTATGATGGAAAATATTGAAAGTAAAGACAAAAGGCTCATATAACAAGACGTGTGACTAAGCTATGATTGAAGTGAGAATATTGACAAGCAATGATTACTATATGGATTGAATTACATGTTTGATGACAACTATTTATTCTCACATCCAAATGAAGCTTGTTGACAAAGTCATAGCACTAGAAGTGAATTTCTTATGAAGAAATGGACAATCTATCAATAGAAGATAGGTTGCAAAAAATTGTGAAAAATAGATTTCATTTATGATTTAGTTATGATACAAACCTATATGGAACTCTATGTGATGCAAGGATGAAGAGTTGGAATTCGGAATAGTGTTTCGAGGGACTAAGCTTGGCGAAGGGCAATTGGTTTGTGTCGAGGTACCAACGCTAGGGTGAAAAAACTTTCTTTGGATTCAATTTGAAGAATCTTGGTCATGTAGGGTGTTCATATTAGCAAGTATCAATCTTTTTAGAATCTTATTGTAAAGATGGTGGTTTGAACAAGAAGTGGAGTTCATTCAAAGATAATGGTTCAAGTCACTAACTCAAGAAAGTTGTGCTCAAGTTATAGAAACCAAGTTGGATGCACTCCTCAGATTGAGAATGATCAAGGTACGACGTGGTACACTTTTGAGAAACTCAAATGGTTGAAATATAATCTATCTTTGATCTTGAGTATAGGTGTGCCGTACTATCAAGAGGGATGCATCATATTGTGTTTTGGTTTAGTCTCAGTGCTCAAGTAACCCAAGTAAGTTGAGAGAGACATAAAAGCCTCAAGTGCACATTGGGTGGATTTAATAGGGACAACCCGGAAGTTCCGGGTTTCCCAACCCGGAAGTTCCGTGTTTTGATTACGTGGCACTAACGGCTAGTAGGTTTGAAAACCCAGAGGTTCTGGGTATGAGAATCCGGAAGTTCCGGGTTCTAACTGTCACATAACGGCTAGTTTCTTTGGACCCAGCTATTTATACCCTTGAGCCTCCTCCTTGGTGGGCTGCTGTTCCAGGCATTTTTCTGCTGCTTGCTGGTCGTCCTAGGAAAGCCTGGTAGCCTTGTTGAGCTCTCCCCAACCTCTCTTTGTGAGATTGTGTGATTCTTGTAATATCTTTGAGTTGGGTTTGAGAGAGTGAAAGCTTGAGAGCACTAGAGAGCACAACAAACCTTGAGCACTTGAGTTTGGCCGAAATCGTGTGTTTCGCATTTGTTACTCTTGGAGCCTTGGCTCCTAGACGGCTAGGTGTTGCCCGGCGAGCACCCAACTGTGTGGGCTATTGCGAGAAGTTTGTAAGGGTCGGTTTCCACCTCCGCAAGGGAAGGGAATCAAAATAGTTGAAGGCCAAGGTGTGCTTGTGTAGCGCCTTGGCGGGGAGGCTTCGCGGCGCTCCTCAACAGAGAGTAGGATTCACTGAGCTTGGTAGCACATGCAGTGAATCCGAACTTCGGTAAAAATCCTTGTGTCAATTGTGTTGATTTCATCTTGTAGATTTGAGGAGCTCTCCATTGAACACTTGTGTTCTTGGAGAGAGTATTTTTTTTGTAATTACAGAGACTGTGTGGACCTGCTCTAAAAACTCCACTCAGCCTACTCTACATCTGGGGTTTGAACTTGTAACTATTTACTCGCACTAGATTTATTGTCTTCACTCTGCTCTGTGAACTCGGAAGTTCCGGTTTGTAGAACCCGGAAGTTCCGAGTTCATCTACTGTCCTGCTTAAATTCGGTAGTTCCAGATTTGCTAACCTGGAAGTTCCGGGTTTAGCAGGCAGTGAATTTTATCCGCTGCTTTGGAGTGGAAATTTTTTAGGTGCACCTATTCATCCCCCCCCCCCCCCTCTACGCGACATCACGGTCCTTTCAGCAGGTCATGACCTGCCCTTATAAATAGATTTTCAAGGGCGGGCGTATTACCTGCCCCTAAAAGTAGCATTTCTAGCTGCAAGAAGTAGGATCGGGTATCACGCCCGCCCCTAAAAATACGTTTTTACTCGCTCTGGAAACCCTTTTTAGTAGTGCAAGCAATGACATCAGGTGGTGTGCCTTGAGCTTTATGACCTAAGGAGAGCATGAATATGTTCCTGCTGCTGCTGCCATGATGGTACGTGCCTTGAGTCTACCAAAACAAACTGGGACCTACTTAATCTTCAGCATTAATACTTTGATATTTATGAATGTCTTCGTGTTGCTTGGAATATAACTTTTAGGGCATCATGAAAGAGGCCGAGTTGATGCGTGAGTTGCTGAGGAAGAAACTCGAGCATGAGGACACTAATGAGAACATGTTGAGGACCTTGTTTATCCGGGATCGTACCTTGTCAGTTATGTTGGACATGTGTGATTGTTCTTCTGTGGGAGAGCCTACTGGGTATGACCTAGTAACATATTATTCCGCGCAGATATTTTTGGATTATCACTATATCAAATACAAGTATTCCATACAAAGTGTGTTTTCATTGCCACAACACATAGTGGTGTGTTTTTGTGCTATTCTATCACCAGGGGCAGCATTCCTGCGAATTTGAATTCCAATGAATCTGATGGCATGACCTTTCCAGAGAATGAGATAAATGAAAATAAGGTATGCTGAAGATTGGGCGGCTAGCTCAAATAAGTTGGTACCTTTATGCTCTGCTCGTCGAACTCCGTACTAATATGCATTGAATTTGGATAAATCCAATGGCAAGAACTCCGAGGAGGAGGTAGCAAGAAACAGCTCGGGAGAAAGGAATGGGATAATTGAAAATAAGGTTAGTCTTCGCTGAATACTGGTTGGCTAGCTCAAATAAATTGGTACCTTTGGAACTCCCGAGTAATATGCCATGAATGATGAATCCAATGACAAGAGGCCCAAGAAGGAACTAACAAGAAACAGCTTGGAGAAAAAGAACAATGTGAAGCTAGATACCATGGCAGAGACTTCAAAGAAAATTTGTTTATTCTTTTGCAGTAGAAATTTCGAAGGAAACTAAATTTGTTAACTCTTATATTTGGAATTCCTCACTAATACTAAAATAAATGAATCCAATAACAAGAGGCCTAAGAAGGAACTAACAAGAAACAGCTTGGAGAAAAGGAACAATGTGAAGCTAGATACCATGGCACGAGCTTGCAGCTTGGTGGTTGGCTGGAGAGAGCTGGGAGCCAGCCGGCCGGGGCTCGAGCCCCGGTCCTACATGCCTTCAAGCAAAGGCTGGAACTTTGATCCTTTTTCTAAAAAGAAAGACTCCAAAGAAAATTTGTTTATTCTTTTGCGGTAGACATTTCAAAGGAAACTAAATTTGTTAACTCTTATGTTTGGAATTCCTCACTAATACTAACTTTATTTTAGCTGGAGGATATGTTGAAAATTCAGCTGAGTCCCTTGGATCGAAAAGCAGGCAAGAAAGCACAAGTGGAGCAAAAAAAGGTTCGTTGCCAGCTTGAGTATCGCCCTACTCTTGTGCCTTTGCCTCTTTGAATTCAATTGGCATATTGCCATCTCTTAATTGATCTTGGTTTGAGACAACAAACACGTGTTTTATAAAATTCAGCCGAGTCCCTTGGATGGAAAAGCAGGCAATAAGGCAGAAGTGGAGCACAAAAAGGTTCATCTTTGCAAGCTTGACCATCGCCGTACTCTTGTGCCTTTGCCTCATTGAATTCTATTGGCATATTTCCATCTCTTAATTGATCTTGATTTGAGACATGTGTTTGATAAATGAAGCGCTCTCTCTCTCTCTCTCTCTCTCTCTCTCTCTCTCTCTCTCTCTCTCTCTCTCTCTCTCTCTCTCTCTCTCTCTCTCTCTCTGTGTGTGTGTGTGTGTGTCAGGGGGGGGGGGGGGGGGGTGCCCTGGCTCTTTTATACCTGGTTGTCACATAACTTTGTTACCTGATGACATGTTTAAATGTTTTCGTTATAATTCATTTTCTTCAACAGTGGAAGGCACTATGCTTTAGTTGGCCGAAACCAGGAGGAAGGGTCAATGGCGCATCAGGCAAAAGGGTCAATGGCAGCAGCAGGCAACAATGGCCATGTCTCTGTCTAGTCGTTATATATCATCGACCACATGTAGAACGCTCAAACAAAACTCTTTGATACGCACTGCTGCTCGTCATTTATTGTCAGCAACAATTAGTACAATCCTTTTGCAGCGTGTTGATTTGGTATTTAATAACTATTTGTTTGGTGGTTTGGTGGTTTCTCAATCCTTGTAGATAGTATCTTTTGATGTACTACTATATGCCTAACAGTCCCTTATAGCCTTTTGGTTTATAGCAGTACCTCAAAAAATGGTCACTGAATTCTCACTCCGAGGAACACAACCAAATTAATCCTATCGAATCGAGTTGCCATCCATAGACCAGCCTAATTAACTAATTAGAGGATTATAATCCTTAATAATATATGTCATGAGCAGTGTCTACAGTTTATACACATCTCACAAAGCACAATAATTACATCATCACACACATAGCTTATCCTATCTAACATACATAAAAGAGGTTCAAGTTTACGCCACAAGTTTTGGAGTTTTGCAGCGGAAAGTTTACATCGTGATCATATGATACGTAACACTGGATGCTGAACTGGCCATCAACTCCTCACCCACACCTATGGCGGAGAAGAATTGAAGTAGCCATACACTTAACAGTAGCACCCGTGAGTACATACATGTACTCGCAGGACTTACCCAAGTATGGGTAGAGAATGCATGTGTTTAAGCGGCAAGAAATGGTCATGGATAGATATTTTGCGTAAAAGCATCTACATGTGATCAGGTTGTAATAAACAAAAGGCACAACATTCTATAATTTCTAAATCAAATATAAATACAATTGCATAAATAAAGTGATCATAATTCACGAGCTCAATCTTCCATAATCCCCTCACGAAACTCTACGTTAAAATCAAAGTAGTCCATTCTATAATGATAATAATGCACAACAAACATCCACTTTGAACGCATCGGTCACTCAAGGCATTTGAAATAATCACTAACTGCTCTAGAGTGCTGAACCAACGACGGCATTTCAGCAGCCAAATTAAAGAGTTCCACATGGTTTGTTAGTATGAGGCATTTGAAATAACCACTAACATGAGGCATTTGACTAGTTGCGTACTTGCATATAAACCCAAAAGTTAACGACACCAACCTTCAAAACGGCAATGTTCCGGTAATCGTCCACAACGCCCTACTTCTACAATATATCAATATATGTAGTTCTAAGCAACCTTGATATTTTTTTTAGGGATCAACCTTGATATATTTGGCTAAGCAACCGCCAATTGCAGTCTAGCGCACTTCATTTCTGGCACGGAAAGTGATCCTAGCTACCTTAGGCCCAACTTGGATCGGGGAGCTAAACTTAGCCCTCTTATTCTTATTTGGATGCTAATTAGAACCAAATATGAGCTAATTACTGAGCTTACTGAGCTAATCTTAGAATTTACATAGCTTTTACTATACATCTAAGATACATAGCAAAAACAGCAAAAACTATATATCTAGATTTATCAAAACGACCTACAAGGTGGAACAGAGGGAGTGGAACAGAGGGAGTAGTTAAGAGTCCATTAGCCCTAATTAGCCCATGTTTAGTCCATTAACAAAACTAGGGCTAAATTTTAGCCCCTCTATTTTAGCACATCCAAACAGGGCCTATTAGTCTACCCCCAGCCTTGGTTTACATATCTATTCATATGGCGCCAACCGGCAACAACACAAATCAAGCGTTCAAAAAGACAAACCCAACACGAATCAACCATTGCTGCGCTCGAGAGCTGTTTGATCACGAAGGGATGCTCTCTCAAATAAGAAACAGCATTTGAGCTCCAGATGCTGCTGTTCTAATGCAAAAACTCTCAAAAGTTTGGCTACAATTTACTGGAGTATTTTGCACTTATAAACCACTGCAGAATAGTGACCATCATGTGTTCATTTGTTATTTTTCACATAAATTTCAGCACTATGACCAAATGACCTCAATTGACCTGCTGTCCCGAGGCCCTTCCAGCTGGGAAGTACAACTCACCTTCGACTCAGCTGTAGGACAATGACCATTCTGTGTTTCATTTGCTGTTTTGTCCACCTTCGGTATAATAAGTAATACAACCAAATGACCTCAGTTGACTAATTGTTGCAATGGTGCTGAACCCTTCCTCAACACAATACGAGCGCCAAGGTATAAGGGAATTATTTTACACACCTGCCATTTTACTGACGGCCAGGAAATGTTCTACTGAATCACTGGTAGCCCAGAAGACCAGCACTCGAACCCATATAGCGAAATCTATAAATTGTTTTACTTCTGCTTTGACATTCCAGCACAATTCTTCTGGGACTATTTTCCCCCATCGTCCTTAGGTCAACTGTGCTTCTTTCAAGAGGTCATCCAGGCATCTAGCCAGACAGCAGAGAACTTCAAAATTTCTGCATTGGGAGTGTTCAATACTTCAATATCAGATTATCAGGCATGTGGCTAAGATAAAAAGATTGTGCAAGTGAATTTATGCATGGCCTTGGAAAAAAAAAGGAACATCAAATCTTTAGTGCGCAAGCATTGCCTTTGTTCAACTGGCGACAAAGCAACCACCACTAAATGGAGAGAAAGCTTTGGTTTCCGAAGATGCCTCAAGTTAAACTGCTCTTCAGAATATTGCAAATAATTGGTGGATAACGATATCCCAGAATGCCTGGTTGCAAATGTTTCAGTTCACTTGGTCAAATGATGAAGGAAATGATTTTTGTAAGAATAAAACACTGAAGTAAAATGAATGAAAAATCGAGAGAAAAGAAAAATAAGTGCAAGACAATTCACATATTGATGAATAGAGAAAACGATTCCAGAAGTTTCAATGTACAGTTATATCCAATTGTAAATTTCAAATTGTTCAACGGTGACACAGGACTACTGCTAAACTCCTACATCAGAAAATAAAATGGCATTTGAAGACATGTATTGCGTATTGGATTATTTGGCCAGAACTAGAATCATAATGCGGACTGGGTACTAATCATAGACTTTCCATTTTCTTACATTTGAAATATATACAGCTGGTAATCCCTAAAGATGCATCCGACTGAGGAAGTCCGACAGCCTGGAAGACAAACATGAAGGTGAGAAAGGGCAAGTTAAGGGCAAAGAAACTTGATAGAGAATACATACCTGATATTTTTTGCAATTACTGTACTTCCATCGTCAGCATCAAGATGCCGCAGTACGACCTCTTCCAAGCGTCCATCCCTATAGGCATGCTGCAAAACATGCAGGCTACAAGAGTGAGTTCATGGTTGAATGAAAATGAAAGCCTTTACTGAGCAGGTAATATTACAGTTTACCAAAACACATTACCAAGGTGAGTCATACAGGGAAATAATAAAAAGTAATTCAAGTTTCGTGCTATAGCCTCTGGTATATGAGACTATAGCAGATTGAGGAGAGTGCAGCAATTTGTTCCCATGTGCAACTTAGCAGCTATTAGTGGCTATGGCTCCATTTAGCTGGCTACTAGCCGTTTGAGGAGGCCAAATGCTAAATGTCTTATCCGGTGATTTAAAACTTAAAATACCTAGCCAGAAAATCTATCAGTGAGCACACACTATTTTACCACTGAACAAGACTTAAGAATTGTCTCATACAAATGAATCTTTATCCGCTAACTAATTTTCACCACTCCATGTAAGAGAACTTTTTATATTGCCAGTAAACCTGAACCATTTTTAAGACTAACATCAGGGAGAAGTATCATGACGCAAAAGTCATATAACTCAAATATCTCACAGAAACGATGATGATGATGATGAACAGATAAATTAAGCCACAATTTGCCTCACTGTTGTCAGATCCATCAACTGATATAATACAATACATATATATTGAAAAACCTTTCTTCAGTCAGCTACACTATAGGTAATGCATTTTATTTGGACAAGTCACTGTGATTTCATATGAACCAACACCTACCACCAGAAACAAAAATTGAAAGACTCAGCTAGTTTAAGGACTTGAGGATAATCTGAGCTCACAGTACTACTTAGATCACAAAATATTAAAACTGTTCAGAAATCGAAGCAAACATGAACATTGGGAACCAGTTCCAGCTAGAGTTATAATCATTACTAGATCAGGTACCGCACATAGGTAGCAAGGAATCTGTCTGGTAGGCTGGTACTGGGCTCTAAAACACTCCTCCTGAGAGCAATTCCAGTGCTTCACCCCTTGAGGTGCTCCCACACGGCCACACTCCACCAGGAAAAAAAACCACCAAAAAGTGTATCGAAAATTCAACCAAAAAATGGATGGATAAATGATGCAATGATCTATGTTCATGCAAAATTTGGGGTTGCACAAAATTTTGTACAAGGAGGAAAAAAAAAAGACAAGTCGGCATATGAATAGGTTCAGGCTATGGATCCATATGAACAGTACACCCAACCTAATTGATATGCCGATTTTATCTTTTCTGTTTCTCCTCTCATGGAATTTTGTTAAATCCCAAATTTTGCATGAACATAGATCCTTGCATCATCTATGCATCCACTTTTTTGGTTGGATTTTTTATGTGCTTTTGTGTGTGTTTTTTTCTATGGAGTACGGGACCATCTCAAGGGGGTGAAGCACTAAATTTCCCCTCATCCTATCCGGATGCCAAAAAGAAATTTGGTTTACAGATCTCAGAGTACATCAGCTGCATTCAAATATTCATAGCATGTAAAAGATTCTTACCCTGTAGAAACAACTTGTACCAAAGGGGCATGAGCCAGTCCCAAAATCGAAGTACTTGCAATCAATAGACCTGCAACATTATATTCTACATTAGATACTAATAAATTAGATAAGTAATAAGATGAACTAGTATTCACCATAAATTGCTTCTCGTGAAACATATGTTTGATGCCATCTTCTAGTATATTACTAATATCGCTCACTCAACTGAGTTAAGGTGTGAATGCTTGAAATATTTGAAACATTCTAATTTTAATTTTAATATACAACACAAATAAAATTAGGGGTGTTTCACAAAAGTAACTACAAATGGGAAACATAAATCTTACTTGAGCTTGGATTTGTAGCTTTCAATGATCTCCTCCTTCTCTTCCTTCGAGAAGTACCAAAGAACACTTGGAATGACATAGTACGAAAGTTTGCGACATATTGGACATGCCCTTAGTGCTGAATTCACATCCATACCAGATGCAGGAGAATTGCTACGCCAATTTCTAATGCATGCGACACAGAAAGGATGATCACATTCAGATAACAGTCCAAACTTTCTTTCAGAAGCAGTAGGCTTTGATAGCACACGATCCAAACAGACACTGCATTCTATCTCTTGGCTGCGTTTCAGAGCTTCAAGACGTTTGTGGTTTTTCTCACATAACTTGATATGCTCCTCCCTCTCATCAGGACGATAAGGATGCAAGCACATTTTCCCACAGGTACTGCAAAGATCTCCATGCATTTGAGGGCACCCTTCCCCATAAGGACAATTACCAGCAGCAGCAAAAGAACAAATAGGCAGATCAGCAGGTTTCAATGATGTCTGGTTTTGCAAAGTTTGGTTAGAGGACCAGTCAATTCCATCCTCTGAAACAACATGTTGAAAATCATTTCTCCATGCAGGCTTACTGGCAGAATGTGCCGGCACATCCACAGACATCTGATTTCTTTGGTTACTTGAATCTGTTGGGTGTCCTGCGCGAGGAGGATGACCGGAACTTGAAAGTTGAAGAGAAGTAGATGTAAGTCTTGCAGTACTTGACGATGGTGATGGCAGCAGAACTGTAGGGTTACGAGAAACTTTGACATGGTCATATCTGCAACGGCTACCATATGAGCATGCACCTTTCTGGTAGAATGTGCAAACCTGAGTAGGAAACTATCACAGTAAGAAACCCCAACAGATGTGCACTGTAACTCCAGATTTAAGATTAAAATGCATGTAGTAGTTATCAATACATTACATTATTCGCTTGATCTTTCCAGTCATGGGAGAACTCACAATACTCTCCTTTCAAGCAAGCTCCATGCATGAAGAACTTGCAAAGAACCCTGGAACAGTAAGCAAATTATCAATTGCCGGTTTCATCTCTGACAGAATAACTTTATTGAGACCAGTGTCAAAATACTGTTTATTAACAAGTAATTAAGATAAAAATGTAAGTCTATCAAGGATTCATACTTAAAAAATTTGAGCAAATAATCTGTCTGTATCAAGGATTCATACTTAGACAATTTGAGCAATCTGAAGGAATGTACAGGATGTGTTTGGTTCACACCTTGGCTAGCCTTACCAACATTAGGTCATGTCTTTGAAATTTGGCTACCATTTGGACAACTACAAAGTTTGCCACATCTATTCCTTTCATGCCAACTCGTGCACAGATTTGAGGGTGCAAAAAAGTTTCAATCAAAATTGTGTTACTTTTGCTAGTGGAGTTGAAACATTATGTAAATTCAAAGAAAGGATTATGGATAATTACCCTTGGACCACAAAAAAAATACAAATTAGCTTTACGAAACCAGTCATAAACCGAACACCTTCAATTTCCAAATTCCATTCATGCACCAGTTTTGGTCATGACCGAATACTGGGAAGGTGAAATAATATATATTTTCCTTTAGCACCTCATATATTTGCGATTCTTTTCTATAAATAACAGCAATAAGCTTTTGCTATACCAGGAAAAGAGTAGTAGTTTTCGGATAGTACTCGTACAAGATAGATACAGAGTATGAATGCATGGCACAGGATTAACTTATTACAAAAGCAAAAATGTCCAACTTATACAAACATAATGCTGGTTCCAACATAATTTTGTTTTTACTGTTATTTCTCTTGCTAGCCACTTTAAGAAGATTTTTAGAAAATGAGCACTTCCATTGTTTCATCAGATACATAAACAATTGCAAATCCTTATTTTCCATTTGCTTTGTTTAGAATACAGCCATACTAACCAAATTCTCGGTTATCATTGGGGGACCCACATACCTCGCCTCACGCGTCGCCTGTCAATTATAGAACCAAACAAACAACACATGCACCATAATTAATGTAAAACGGTGTATGGAACTACCAGCACCCAAAATCAACACCAGTGCTTGATTCACAAACAAAAAATGATCGCATCAAAAGCTAAAACAAATACAGAGGTGCCTTTCCCATTAAGGCAATCATCAGAGCAGAAAGCCCAGACCAATGGGCGCACAACTAAAGTTCCTTAACAATTCGACCTAGATCGAATTCCCCTTTGATTCAGAAAGCTCAGGACTCTCCAAGTGTTAAAGTGCCGCATTGCATCAAGCCTACGACACTCAGGTACCTACCTCTGCGCCTACTACCAAAAGACTAGCAGCGGGTCAGCTAGAGCTGCCCTCCAACTCAATCCCAAATTGAAATTCCGAAATCCTAACTAGACACGTATTTTCCTCAGCTCTGACATCCAACCCTACGTCCAGACGAAGCCCAATCCGCCTCAATCCAGCTCTCACCACCGGCGTCATCGACACACCGGACGCACCGCACAAAAACATCGATCGAGCCTGGACTCGCGCGCAACTGAGAAAGAGGATCGAATTCAAACCGAGGCGAAAGAGCAAATCACCTATTGGTCGACATGGCGGGACCGAGCCGAGCCGAATCGATCGGATCAACCCGGGTCCGACCGGCGCAGCCCGCCGAGGATGCAACAGGGGAAGAACCTAGGGCTTCTCCGCCGATCGAATCCTTCACCGCCGCGTCGCCAAGGGCTAGGGCTTGCTTGAAACCGGTGGCGCCTTCCTCGCCCTCGTCGCGTCGCCTGTTTTGGGGGCCTTGGCTTTGCGGGGGTATCGCATCCGGGAAACAGGACGACAGGATATGACGGTTTTGACCCTCGGGTGGTTAAGAGCAGAGATAGAAATGCGAACGTGGATATCCGAAATATCCGATATTCGTATCCGCTTAAATATTAATATGGATATCCGTATTTATATTTGAATTTAATATAGTAGTAAAGTGGATATATCCGAATTAGCTTTTTATTATTTTTCTTTATCTAATTCCACATCCGTATTCGACAATATCCGACACTATCTGTATCAGTTTTTAATAAAACTATATAAAAAATTATATTTATTTTCCTATAACCAATGTTATTAACTTTTATATTAAAGATATAAGAAGATTCTTGTTTTATCTATTTATGGTTGAAATTACTTTTATAATTTTTATAATATATTAATAAAAATTGTTTATATATTTATTAAAATATATTTTTATTTCTAGTTTTATTTTTATATATTTATTTATTAAAATATTTGTTGATAAATAAGCTATTTTTGACTATATCTTTGTTATATTGTCATACTTTAGTTTATAAATGTATAATGATTTTATATTCTAAAACTACCAATAAAGAAAATAGCTAAATGTTATCCTATATATCGAGTAAATATCCGAATTCAAATCCAAATTCGAGGCATCCGTTTTGCATTCGTATTCGAGAATATCCGAATCTGTATCCATATTCGAGTTAAAATGTGGTAAAAAGTGTTATCCGAATTCAATTTTATGCGTATCCGATCCGCTTCCATCCTTAAGGAGGAGGATCGGAGGAACGGACACAAGCGTCATTTGCATGACCGGTGTTCGGAAAGGGGTTTGACTCGTTTATAATCTTTGACCAAGTTTAGCTAGGCTTGTCAACATGCTTCACGCATATTATGTGCATGGTTTTGAAATACACATAGGAGTAACTTGGTGATTAGTTTGGAAATTAGCTTGTCCTTACATTCTCATGCTATTGTGTGCATGGTTGATAGAAATATTTATACTAAAATTGTATAGAAAAAATATATATCTTGAGAGCCCTTTTATAGAAACATTCTAGTGTTTGAATCCTAAAATCACTGCTCCATTGACCTCTAGAACAGAAGAATACCCTCTTTAAATTGGAATCTTATGAAGCCGCGGATGGAACAATTGAGTTCATAGAAACTTTGAAGAAAAATAAATATAAAGATCAACAATTCTTCATTTTTATAATCTTTTGCATACAGGAATTGACATAGTTGTTTCAAGAGATTGCTCGTGGCTTACTCATAAGGACTCCCGATCGAGGTTTGATTGGCGATGAAGCTTAGTTGAATTTGGCATTGCTTCGTATTTTTTGCACATGTGATTAATGAGGAAATTGAGCATGCTATGCTACAACCGCCTGGATTCTATCCTTTTATAGTTGATGCATGCTAGCCATTGAATTTTAATCAAACCCCACAATATTCATTCTACTTTGCGCATATATTCATACATTCCATTCAAATTCCTTCGTTCTCCTGATCACGTGTTTCAAAATGGCCCAGAAACTTTGTGGTCTTAACCTATCATACTGGACAGTATGCCTTATGGACAAACCTCCAAAGAACGTTCTAGACTCCAATTGGAATTATTAGATGCTGATGAACGTTAGGCATTACACAATAATCAACAGTCCCAATTACAAATTTACATGCTATAATTCTGAATTTCTGATAATACATGTTGAGAATCAATGCAACACAGGCATATGACAAGGTCAACTCATACACATTCCCATGAACAGCCTAATAAATGATGCCTAAAATCAAACATGTGAGGATCAGTTAGCCTATACAACCTATACTATCAAACATAGCGTGACAGCGCTTTATCAGTCTATACTATCAGCTATACAACCTACAGTAGAATACAAGAATATACAGAGCCCATAAGCTGAACATCTAAGAAGCAGAACCTTTCGTTTGCTCAATTTCCAATGCTTGCTCTGCCACCATGATACATGAATCCATCTCCAAACTTGTGGCTTCGCTGTTTTCTCTTAGTGAAGGCGCTCTCGGCAAGGATAGTATATCAGGGCTGCATTGTATGTCAGGCTGGATTCCTACTTGATCGATTTCATGCAGTGCTGGAGAGAGGTACTTCGCAACCGTGATAAACAGAGCAGAGCCATCATCCAACTCAGTGACACTCTGCGCAATAGTACACGATTGTGAAGCATACCAAATTCAAGCATTTTACAGAAAATAATTGAGCGTAAGTGTATTGTGAAGTTGGGCTTGCCTGAATTTTTCCTTTACCAAAGGTTCTGTGGCCGACCAGAATAGCTCGCCCATTGTCATGTAATGCCCCTGCCAAGATTTCACTTGCACTTGCACTTCCTTCATTGACCTATGTTTATGCGCATGAACAAAGACCAGGTGTCAAGTAAATCAGAGCAAATACTTCCACCTATTTAACAAATGGAAGTCATCACAGAAACAAATGCAGTCTAATATTCCAGTATGGAATCTCTGATGCACCGACACATCCCTGAGCTCGCGTGTCGGTGTCGGATACCGTGTCCGACACCGATACGTCTCCGACACGGCCCCAATACGTATCGAGGAAGTATCAGTGATTTAAACACTAAAAAAAATATTTTTAGTTTCCGACACGTCGTCGACACCTCCTCGACTCATCCCCGACACGGCCCAGCCCAATAAGCCATCCCTCCATGGATAACCCTACGTATAAAACATACACCTGGCAATGTTTCCTCCCGGAACAAGCACTCGAGCCACCACTGCCTCTCCTTATTTCCACGCGCTGTCGTCGCTTCTTTTAAGATCGACACAGCCACCATAGCTACCTCTCCTTCTCGGGTCGACACACTACCGTCAGCCCGTCACTACCTCTCATCCCCAGATTGTCACGCCGCTGGTGCCCAATGCTGCCTCCTCATATATGTATATGACGTGTCACCGTATCGTTATTTTCGGTAAAATGGCGAATCGCCGTGTCCGATACGTATTGTGTCTGACACGCGTGTCGGAATCGGTGCAACATAGTATGGAATGAAAAGTATCTGTACTGTTGTGTTTCGTCCTTGAGAAAAAAATAACGATGTCAAACAACTCACTGAAGGTCCACTGGCAAACAGATTATGATTTTGGAAGAATTTAAACAACATAAGTTATTATATCTCATCTTGAACCAAAAATCATATTTTACTTTCTAGGTCTGAGTTTATTAAAAAAATATTTTCACGTTCAAGGATAATTTTGCCAAGAGTGAGAAATAGGCTTCGGTACCGTGATGTTTTTATAAGAAATCCAGAGTAATTAAAGAATGTGAACCGTATGATCATCCTTCCAAAGGTAAACTAATTAAATCCATGGTTAGCATGGCAGTGTATTGGTTCTTCTTGGCAAAATCTGCCGATGTAGAACAGAAAAGAAACACAGTCCAAGGTGCACTGAATGGAGAACTCACAAGCACTACAAGAGGGTCATGTGTTAATGAATGCCCTTGGATCATATTTATCGGTAGCACATTTCCCTCGCGATCAATAGTGTTGACGAGAGTTTCATCTCCATCCAACCAAATTTGAGCCACATCGAGACCAGCTTTTACTAATCCGCCCTATTGAAAACAGCAAGATTAATATGAGAAAAATTTAACCGTTGAACTTCTGAAGAGCAATTGTGACGAAAATACACTGACTGGGTTATTCCGCAGGTCTAGAATATATGACTCGACACCCTCATCCTCCATCCTTTTTACAGCATTTTCCATTTCAGCTGCAGCAGTCTGATTTAAAAGAAAAGGACATCATATGAATGGTCTAAAAATGTCATATAGGAAGCATTTCAGGATATAACTGAAAAATAAAATAAGAACATATTAGGTTTACAATAAAACAAGTTCAGGGGTTTTCCAAACTCTTTTTTATTGTTGAACAATAAATAAAGAATTCTGAATTGGAAAGTGTGAGTTCTTGTAAAATATAATGTAAGATTAATTTGAGTTTTCAAAATAACTTGGCTGATTGGCACCGCCACAAAATGTTTACACTCCTTCAATATACTTATTTCACAGGGCATAGCTTAACTCTGTTTATAGATAACTTCAATTTTAGGTGCAAACTTGAAAAGCAAAATAGGAACATGTATTGTATTTACCTGAGAAAAGGCAGCTAGTCTAACATACCCAGTCTTGCACTCATGGCCATCGTCCGACCTATGAGAGATAATTGTAGTTGATAGAGGTGAAAGGTTGATGATTTCACGAGACAGCTGGACCTTTGGAAAGAAAAGGTAGCAGAAGGATTAGGAAACACCCAATCAGTCTTAGTAGGAAAATAGTTCTCTTGTGGCTAATGCAATTTCACCAGATTTGCAAATGACTTTGGTTAGCTCCATAGGCACAATGCACATCTCGGATAGAATTGAAGTAGATCATACCTTTCAAAATACACACCTAAAAATCTGCTTAGGCTTTTAAAATTGTTCAGACAGTAAGTTAGGCATTACCTCTTTTTGCCTACTCCTGCCACCCCTATCATTGTCAGTTCCCTGGAGACATGATTATGCATTAGTCAGAAAACAAATACACTAAGACTTGGAAAGAAGCTTTCACACCTAACTTGACCAGGTACATAAAAGGAATATGGGATATGATAATAATAATAGAAGCCCAGCATGTTAGAGAGTTTCGGTGAGAATAAACTGTTTTACAGTGCTAGATCAAAATAATGGGCATTCTATTGTTAGTATTTAAAGCTGAAGTATGCTTTATACCCAGAAAAGAGAGTTAAATGAAAGTAAGAATAATTAAAAAAATGAAGATCAAGATTAGGAAATACATCTAATAGTTTCACTTTCACTGTTGTTCCTACACGGCCTCGAAGCCTCTGAGCCGCAGCCTCTCCATCCAATCCAGAAACACTCTTCCCTGCAGAACGAGGAAATATCACCATCAATTTAAACCTCCTGAGCATGAAGCCTAGTTTTATAACAACTTGGTTGCACAATGGCAGGGAAAAAATAGATAATGCATAGTCGATATAGCATCAATCTCAAATTTGGCTCTTAATGTCAAGCGATCCATATCAAACAATTACTAACAATTTATGCCATCCGTGACAATTGTTAACCAACAAAAGTATCTCGACAATAAGGCTAATTATCTATCATTCCATCACCTGTAATGATTTCTCATCTGTGTTTAGAATTTAGATAAAGGACAATTTTTCTGACCTCTTGCATCATCCAATGCATAGGGTCATGTAATGATTTCTCTTTTCTCATAGTATTAAGATCATCCAATGCATACGGTCATGTAATGATTTCTCTTTTCTCATAGTATTAAGGTTCATTCTTTTACACTCGTCATAATTCAATGCTGACAGAAAGATAATGCTTAAGTCAAAACAGATGTTTCATGAATATGTAATATAACACATACCAACACTACAACTACAAGCATGCCAATTGCCAAAGAAAAAACTGTATTTATACATAATAATGAAGCGTGCATTTGTGCAATCACTAGAACAGATTAAGAGTAGCCCTCAAAAAAAAAAAGAACAGATTAACAGTAGAAAAACTCAAAAAAAGTAAAATACCATCTATCTCAACTAGCTCATCGCCTTCATGTATGCCTGCTCTATCTGCTGGGCCCCCCTGAATGCAGTCCATAACAAGCTGAAACAGATCTGGGATTTAGAAATTGGAATACTCACTTATTATGTCCTCTTTATAAAAGGACGAACAAAGACAAACTTACCAAGCGTCCAGTGCTTGGCTCCCTGTTTATGAACACCCCAACCCCTTGCACATTTCCATCGCTTCCTATCCTGAAACTCTGATACTCCTGCATGTGAACAACCATGCATAGAGTTGGCACAACTCACATCAGGCTTGTGCAGGTCAGATAGTCGCTGTTGTTGACATTTGACAGTTTCAATCCGTGCATACCATCGGGCTGATGATCCTTGTAAATGGGTCGCCAAGCGTGGAAAGCATCCCACTGATTTTACTGTAGGCCGCGTCAGCCGATTTCAGTGGAAACATTTCTACCATGGTTTGCTGCAGTTTCTGATCCCAATCTACACACTCAGCAAAATAAGTACACTGAAAATAACTTGCCCTACTTCTTTTGTTTTCGGGCGGTGATTTCCAAGAACTATTCATTCTGCCTTTTCATTGTTCGTAATGCAGACTGGGCATAATTACTAACCAAACACTTGCAATTTCACTTCACTTCTACGAAAATTATCTGAAAACACTCAAACAGCACTATTTCGCAAAATTGGGGTATACCTTGATGGTTGAAGGTGGGATCCACGAAGGTCTCACGGATCAGACCCCACGCCTCCACCAGCGTCCTCTGCACCCGGTTCACCTGCCAACAACCCAAACAAACAAAATCACCATAAAAAATCATTCTTTCTTGGAAACACTCTCAGTCGCCGTCCATTGGTACTGGAGGAACTCAGGAGCCCGACCCACCTCGCGCACCTTTGCGACGGGGAACGCGACGGTGAGCGACTCGGCCCGGGCCGGCGGCGTCGGCAGCGGGGACACGTCACCGGCGAACCCGGTCAGCGACACCACGGCCGCGGCGGCGAGCCCCGCCGCCGCCTGCCCCAGCGCCCGGCCGCCGTGCTCCGTCCCAGAAGCGCCCCGGACTGCCACCGGCTCCGGCGGCGGAGGCTGCTCCCGCCTCGCCGACCGCACCCGGAGCCTCGCCCTCCCCGCAAGAACGCCCGGCCGCGGCGGGGCCTTCCGGACCCGGCCGGGCAGCGGGCGCGGGGCGAGTGTGGCGGCGAGGGAGCACTCCACCATTTCCATGGACGCGACGCCGACGGCAACGGCGAGCTAGCTTCTCCTCTCGGGAGCGCGCGGGATACGGCTATGACGCTATGTACAAGTGGACACCGGAGACATCCACGGGAATCTCTCTGGCTGTGCCGTCCTCAGTTGAAGGAGCCGCAGCCGGGCTGGTGGACGGGAGGAGATCCGTGCGGAGGGATTTTCCCGCGCGTCCACGTCGCGGGCTCAGGCTCGCACACGTATCTCCGGTCGGTGGGTCCGGCGTTTGGGTGGTGGTGCGCGCGACAGATACTGTGTTGCTACTCTCTTGTTTGCTGCTGGTGGCCTACCCGAACTGATATATCAAAAAGTGCACGAGTGTCTCAAAAATCCGTGAGAACTTTTTTTTGGCATATCTCTGAATGGTAATCGTTATGCACATTGAGATGATTTCGAAAACTGTTTGTTTTTATTTCTCTCAGCTTTGTGCTTGTTAGCATATCGAAAACATATTTTATATGGTGGTGGTGATTATATGTCTGTTCAGCCAAGAGTTAAATTTCTATTTTTTTAACTGGAAAAAGTTAAAACAAGGGCTAACAATTGATAAAAAAACATTTTGACAACAATTTGGGAGGAAGCAAATGCACCATATGTCCATAATATAAATCCGTGGACTTTCAAAAGTGATCATCGAGGTCATTCAACTTTTCAAATACTAGTTTGCTCTATGTTCACTTGATGTCCAATCATAAACCTAGTCTCAACTTGGAATGAACAACTCTGAAGGTTGAAGGATACATTTTGAGAGTTCATGGATCTAGATGAGAACGATGTAATAGTTTAGGGACCTACAATACATTCACTTGAGAGAAAATTTTGGAGCTTTTTATATAGAAAAAGATTAAAACTCTAGTAAAAAACTATGAAGGAAAGTTAGGAAGAAAATGATTTGAGCAAAATAAGTTCCAAAAATGGAGAAAAAGTTTGCAAATTAGAATTTTAATGAAATGTTCGGCAGAAAATCAAAATAAACTTATACCTTGCATTGGCACCATCACAAGCTCTTCATTCTCCATGGCGATGATCGCTTCCACCTTCACATGATGTGAACTCATTATCTACATAGACATCGAGATATGAAAGCGGCAGAGGGGCTATGGAGGGCACGGTAGAAGGTTCCTCGCCAAAAACAGATTAACACCTTACTTTTTATTTCTTTGAAGACAGCTACCAAACTGAAAAACTACAAAATCCAAACAAGATTTCAAGCCTATGACAAAATTGATCTACCCTAAAAGGAGTATAAGACAAGTTAAGAAAAGAGTTAAATACATGGTTAGCATATAAATTTGGTTGGAGGGTGTACTTAGATACATCATCTCTTTGACTGCTCATGAAAACCAAATGCGTGCAAGCTTTCAGGAAAACTAAACGGCAACCTAACAAGAGTCGTGTTGTTCTCCTTCTACTACTACTAGTCTTAGAGCATCTTCATCAATCCCCATTCCCAACCCTTTATCTAGAGTTAAATATGAGAGTTGGTAAAAAATAGTACTCCGACAGATTCTCTTTTTTCTCGATAATTATTATGATGAACCAATAATCCATCCTTTCCAAACTAGAGGGGGAGTCGAATCTCTCCCAATGCGGTAAGTTGAATTAGATGAGATTATTAAGAAACTGCAAAAACAACTTCTCCAATGCCTATAAAAAATATTGGAACATAACTATTAGCTAATTATTAGAAAAGATTTATTTGGGAACTCTGGAGATCCTCTCGCCCGCTGCAAATAAAGCTCCGAGTCGAAGAGAGAAAATTAGTATGCTAAGAAGAGGCCGATCACTGCAGCAGCAGGGGTTTTCAGTTTCGGTTCCCGTTGTGATGGCGGGCCGAACCAAGTGACCCAGCTGCTTCTTCGGCAAGAAGTTCGGCTTCGGTGGAGCCTAAACACACGAGAATTCAGGGAAACACAGTAATAAAATGAAGAGAGATGATGACGACAAGTTGCGTTTGGTTGTCTTATTTGTTTTTACAGGTTCTGATAGATGTTTATAGCTCTAATCTGAAAATAAGACGGATTGTTTACTCCCTTTTGACATGCACGATTGCAGTGATGTAAGAAGCATACTCCGAATAAAGAGGGAAATTAAGTTGCTCGGAACCATTCTGTCAAAAACTTTACAGTGCCATGCATGAGCAAACTAGGCAGGCAGAATTCAGAGAAACTATTATCAGCGCAAAACACAGTAGCTGTTTTATATGACAGCTTCCTAAGGCCAGACGTTTCAGGTTCAGTCTCAGGGCAGCGAGCCAAAAGCTTGCCTTCTGCATTTGGCATTGTGAAACTAAACAGGGAATCGCCACCATGGACGCAGCTTCTTTATCTGCGCTTGATTTCAGAACACCAATTGTATATGGCAGCATCTGGCTCTGCTTCATGCACAGTCAGTGTGACTGCGGTCCACCGAAGATTGGCCTCATGAACTTGTCATCGAACTTCCTCCAGTAGATGTGAACCGTGTGGACGGGCCTCTCCAGCAGCAAAGATATGCTTCTCTTCGCTTGCTCCAAGACGATACCGCTGCCCGATGCGTCTTCATCAGTTGAGAAAAATGGCAGGGTGAAGTCATCATTTGGGGAGTTACTGCCGGTGCTATGGCCTCTGGACAGCGCCCTCGAGTGACGCGGGAGCATGGTACTTATGAGAGGCCTAGTCAAGAAGCCAAACACCTGAAATCATGGGGACATATTTCAGCTTTCTGAAGTCTTAACTATGAACTGATATGAATTCACATAGTGTTAGATCAGTAGGATACCGACCAGAGTGGTGAAAAAAACTATAATGATTGTGCTGGTGATGATGGTGGCATGAACTGGATCCGATGTTACCCCTGAAAACGTGAACTGCAACAAAGCAAGTTTCAAAATCAAACATTCCAAGGACTCATACATGATGTAATTACACAGAAGAAAAGTGGCACCTGATTATATGCTAGTGCAATAGAAACAGCGCCTCTCATGAGCCCAGCCCACCAAATGACAACCTTTGGACATGATTAGTAAAGAATTTCAAGTGTCATTTAATTGATGGTCTAATAGAGAATGTTGAGATATGCATTTCAGTCTAAAACTACTGAAGAAATGAAGAAAATTAAAATTGTTGGTGTAGAAGCTACCTGGTGCTTGAACGTAATTGGCGTTCTCTCAGAACTTCCACTCATGTTATTTGACAAAATGGATATAGGGTAAACAAATGCAGCCCGTCCAAGTAACACGAGCAGGATGATGATACCAAAGATACTGATGGATGTCTTAAAACTGAAAATTACAAAACCATGGCATTGAGACATGATTTTAGATAACTTAATACGAAATAATAAATAGAAGCTACTTCGGGACAGCAGAAGATAGGGAAAAACCAGAGACATGTGATCTGTGTTGCTCACCTTGCCTTTGATGTCTTCCACTTATCAATGTCAAGGGCATCCATACCAACATAAAGAAAGATGAATGTCTCAGCGATGAATGATAATGTTGCAAATATATGCCTGCATTTCCAGCCATCACCAGATAAATATCACATAACAACTTAAGCTTTCCTAGAAACTGGAACTATTGACCTCAAATAATGATACCAATTTATATAAATTTAGAAACAGTGTAATCTCACTTTGTCGTGATTCTTGAGCTTGCTGTCACATTGTGCCATGCATAATGGGACATGACAATGCCACAAAAGAACACGGTCAAAATCCCACTCAGGTCTAGCAACTGTCAAGTGGGATGCATACATCATCTTCAGATAAATCGTGGAAGAAATTATTGCAGTGCTACTGGTATTAATTGGATAATCTTACCTCTGCCAGCATATATGATAAATAAGCCATGAGAGCCATCAGGGCTACCTCTCGGTCAGTTGAATGCCTGACAAATAAGGGGAAGAATTTCAAAGATAAAGAGCAGAAGGTGAACACGAACCACATATGTTTATAGCAACTTACTCACCTACCCAAATACAAAGCTTTGAGAACATAAGCGGTGGATAGACTCATCTGATAAATTATGGTAAAAATTAAGGTTGTGTAAAGAAATGGAATGCTGTAATTCCAGAAGATTAAAATTCTACGTTACTACTGTATATAGAGAATAATTCAGATCTGGAAGAAAGATACGGTCCTTACTGAGATTCCGAGGATAGTGCTGGTTGCGAACAGGTAGAGAAAATCAGATATCACTTTTAGCACAACCTCGCCCTTGAGGTGACTGATATTGAGATTCTTTATAGCATTGAAAAGAACAACTGCTGTTGCATCATTGACGACTCCTTCTCCAAACACCAGGCTGTACAACCTTGGTGTCTCATCTTGGTTTATGACCTGTGTTTCAGCTACATATATTAAAAACAGATGGAAGCTGAACAAGTATTAGGAAGATGTGGCAATTCAGAATGCCAGCATATAGCAGACCTGCAATGTGCACACGGTATCTGTTGAAGAAAATATGGCTCCCAAGGCTGAATTGTCAATGAGGTCAGTACTAACTAGCGAAAAGGAGGAGCGAAGGATAGTTAGACAGAACACAAATAAGGAAGACGAACCTAGATAATCTGATGCGTCAAGTTTTCCAAATCCGACTTTCGGGAAGAGCCAGTAGCAGCCTGATATCAAGAAGTACAATTTATTCGATGGGGTCGAAATTTTTTAGTTGTTATGCTCTGAAAGATAATGTGATCTATATGTGATCCATATGCAGAAGAAGCTTAAGCATCGGCAAACCTACCTGCAGAAACTATTGCAACCGAAATGAAAACACCAAATACCCCGAAAGACATGATGGTCATGAAGTTGTGGAAGAACTGCTTCTTCTTGACCTGAAACCTGCACACACAAAAACCATGTCCACATCGCTCCATTGCTCAGAAAGTTCAAACCCTCAATTAGGCAGCCATTATGATGCCACAGTAGTGGAAACACGCATACCCGGCATTGAAGATTATGGGTGGAAGCACGTAGATGAAGAAGAGCTGCTCATCGAACCTCAGGATGTGCGATTGCTTCCCTTTGGTGAGCAGAAATATGATCGCTCCAATGAGGCACCCCTGCCCCCAAAAAAAGAAGTAAAATCATTCAAATAATTGCAGAATAGTTGTTGACCAAAAAAGAAAGACTGAATTAATACTGAGTGATGAATAGGTCGGACGTACGATGATGAGTGCGGTGATGGACTCGTTGACCCACTTGTTCTCCTCGAGGAGGTGGCCGGCGACGAGGCACAGGCACAGCACCGCCGTGAACACGCAGATGGACACCACCGTGGTGCTGCTCCCCGCCGTCCCGCCCACCGCCGCCGCCGCCACCAGCGCCTCCCACCACTCCGCCGCCGCCATCGATTCTCTCCCTGCGTCTCGCCCATGCCCTCTGTTTGCCTCTCTGCTTTTGCTGCCGCCGAGTGACGGAGGATTTTGGCGCGTAGCCGGGCGGCCTCGGAGACCGCGGTGCACGTCAAGGCGGCACGCGTGGTCGCGTCGACGGGCGGTGCCTGCGTGGTGCGGGATCCCAGGAGCCACGTGTGTGCGAGGAATCCTGGCGCCGCTGACGTGGTACCCTCCCGGGCCCGCATGTTTGGGCCGTCAAAAATTTGGGCTCCAGAAGGGCAGAAAGTTTACAGCAGCTTGTGTTCATGGCGCTTGTATTGTTGCTAACCCTCTCTAATGTTGCTCTCTCCATCATGTTTGGTTAGTGTTAAAACTTGAAACTATCCGAAACGGCAAGCCCCTAGCCACTTTCATTTTCACATTTTTACCGAAAACAAAATCAATGATGGCAAGTTGGGATTCTTTTAAAAAATAGTTAGAAGTTAGGAATGAAAATGACATTAAATTATTTAATCTAGTACCAAAATGAAGTCACTAAATTAGAAATATATCGACAATAATTAGAAACTAATGATTGACACAAAGAACACCAACCACTCAACATAAGCCCTTGCAAGTATTGGAAAAGCATATGTGACATGTAAAGTCAAGTAAATCTCTGTCTCTCTTGGAACATACTCCCTCCATTCATAGATAATAGTCTTATTTAGGATAGGCACAATGATCAAAGAAAAACCGTTGCTTATCAATCCTATTTATCCCGCCATTATTTACCTCATGGAAACAAACAACTTTTAATGCTTAAACTGGTACCGATGCGGTAACTTTCGCGGTCCACGTAAAAAACGGTTGTTTCCTGAGGTATTGGTGCTTAACAACCGCCGCAAATTTAATTGTACGCAGTTCATTCGCGTTGGTCCCGAGAGGCAACCAGCGAATGGGCTCAAATAAGATTATCAATCGCGAAAATTTTAGATTTTGAAATAATACTATCATCGAGGGAGTATAAAGACAAGTGCAATTATAGACCGAAGTAATTAATCTGTACGAATATAAGGTCACACCGAAGACTCATGTGATTCTTTTAGAATAATGAATATATGATTCGTATTTCCAAAGTTTAGAACCTAGAGGATCCTAATTCCTAAGTAAAGAAGCGCTTATGTCTTGATTGCTCCGGGCCAGTGCGGTTTTGGCTGCATGAGGCTATGGTCCACAAGAATAGAGCGTCTAAGATGGTGCGACACTGTACACATCTAATTTGTTGATCTTTTCGGTGGCCAGTTCCTGCTTCATTCTAATCACGCAGTTTGTTAGATGCCACCAGAAATTATGCCTCAACCTTTTTAGTTGTGAGACTAACAATGTAAAGCAAAGGATCCTACATATTTGTTATAATGATGTTGTACTATGTAGTGTATTAACACGTAGGAAAAGACCCAAAAGAGAAAACACATCGAAAAGAGAAGAAAAATAACATAAAAAGTTGTGACGATAGCAGTCCTCGACTAAAAATACTTGGCAGACTTCGAATGTAATTACGGAAGTAATACAACAAATTTTGATGGATACCTCTGTTTGTATGACCACTACTTTTAACTGTAAGGAGCACACCAAAAAAAGAACTCGCATATCAAATACATCTAGAATAGCTACTATGAGTAGCTGCTAGTCATGTAATACAACACATCAATCAATTTATAAATACATCTGCAAGAACTCACCTTTTAACTTTGTACTTATTCAAGTTCGAATCTATTAGCAATGTTCATGTCTGCATGCCCAATTGCCCATATCAATCGACCTAATCCAAATGCCTTGGACCTTGTAAGAGAAATGAGGTAGACACCTGTCTGCAATAGATCATATTCATAATTTTGAAGTCCAGTCCTATCACATATCCATATTTCATTCCTTTACAGCCTACGTGATGCCATATAACCGCAGATTTATGTTATCAGGAAAATTTATGAATGCCATGTCTCCCTATTACTGCTACTCTGAGAATATTTTTATTTGGTAGCTTGTGTACCATAACTATCAGGCAAGCATGTAAATGACAATACAGTTATATGATTATTGACAACATAAAAATGACTGCAGTGGAAACCAATTTAGAACAAACCCATCAATCACATGGTATGACACAGCTGCCAATCTGATCCACTAATCAAAAGTCATGTCACCATGGATATCATAGAACATGGGTCATGTATTTCAAGTGAGGGTAAAAAATGCACTAACATGTTGCACTTTGCTCTATGAATAAACTGGTAAGCCTAATCATATATACTTTCAATTTGGAAATAAAGTTTTCTCTTCTAGTTTACTGATATCTTCAGAAATACAGTTGTGCACTTGGTACTTCTATTTGTTATGCAGAAGTATAGGCACCTATTTATAATGGCAATTAGAGGTAATGTCAGAAGGGAAATCAAATGTTCAAGTACTCTGCAGTTTGTCGTTGAAATAATTTGTAATGGCAGATCTGATCCTGCAAATAAAAGAAAAAAGGTACCATTAAAATAGGAGCAGAAGCAATGGATAAAATAAGATAGCAACAAAAGTCGCTATTGAAAATTACTGTAAGTGAATTTGATAGAATTTGATAAAAGATGGCTACTGTAGCCACACTCCGCCGGCAGCTATGAACATTAACTGCTGATTATAGCAATAATATCATGAGAACAAAGGCTCAATAATAAGCAAATTATTTCTCACGAAGACATAATGGAAAACTCAAGCAGTAGCTCAATGCTTTACCACTTAATTGGCAAGCTACAGAATGTAATCATAATAGACACCAATACTCAGCATGTTCTCATGTACAGAGAGGTTCATTCATGTTCTCAAATTTGTTGAATATAGAGGCTCATGCAGAACATTAAGCTGATAGTATATTAAATATTAATCAGTAAGAATATTAAGCAGCTTATTTGGTATGATTGCTACATCTAAGGGAAAGAACACATCTCAAGAAGTCAAGATAGTAGATGCTTGTAAAAGGGCAAGATCCGTGTCTTTATAGGAAATCTGCCCAAACTAATTTGTATAGTAAAAATTGAGAGAGTATGAGAAAGATATGTCTCAGCCCGCTGGGAGGGAGAGAGAGAGAGATGTGCGTTGGCCGGCATCCCAACCGTCCAGCTTCCCTTGAATACGCCGACGCCGCAGAAAAAAAACTGGATTTGATGTCGACATATGCTGCAGGGCAGAATAGGGGGAGGACGACAGCGTCGGACTTAAGCTCAACGAAGATGATGGATAGGGGAATGCTTCGTCGGAGTGGAGAGGTGAAAGGCGAGGGGGAGCATGCGTAGGATGGACTGGTTTTGGGGATGGGGTGTGCGGCTCAGCGGGGGAGGAAGAAGCGCGGGCTCGCATCCAAGCGAGCGTGACTCCAGTCATGCTCCAGCATCTTTTAACCTCCGCTCGTTGTTGCCGTCGTGTTCCCCTCGGCGACTCATCGCCCCCCACTGTACAACCGCCGGCTCGACGAAGGCCAGCGACAGCGCGGAGAGAGTGAGAGACAATGGCGCGGGAGGCAAGGCGAACCAGGCGATGGCGATTTCTTTGATAGGCGACGACGACGCGTTGGCCTTCATCCTGACTCCTTAGTGGATTTTTCTTCGGGAGCGCTTAGGACGGATGCAAACTACCCATGGGCGCCAGCGCGACGCGGGCGCCACGTGCTCAGCAAGCATGCGCCGAATGCTGGATGGTCACCCTTTCTTCGAGCGATATGGATCTACATATGCTCCACATATTCTGCCGCCCGCCGCCAGCATCGTCGAGAGAGCTCTCTTTCGTCGCCAGTTCGCTACCGCCGCTTGCTTTCTGCCTCTCCCTCACTCGACCCGACTCTGTCGAGAGGGTGATCTGCACAAGAGAGTGGTAGGTGGGTCGTGGGGGCGACCTGCGTGGCAGGAGATGGGACTTGGGAGCTCAAGTTCTATGGTGGAGGCCCGGCTGGGGCGAGCTGCGGAGTTAAGGCGGTGGCGATTTTGAAACTATTGATAAAATATTATAGAAGAAAAACAATTTATCATTATCGGAATTGTTCTCCGGCAAGTCCACCCAGAGTATACTCAAGTAGTAGATTTGAGGTGGGGGAGATCGCAGGGACAAGAACTTGATGGTAACACAAAACACGAGGCTTTTTTAATAGGTGCGGGTGCCAAGAGCGTAACACTCTACGTCCTGTGTTCTGTATTGTATTGAATGGTTAGGGTTTCTGGATGAGTAGGCTAATTTGTTGTGTCGTCGAGTCTAGTCTCCCTTCTATGGGTACCCCTACCCCTCCTTATATACACCGGGGGATAGGGTTTACATGGCAAGTCCCCTAGTCCATTACTATACAAAAGATCTATTCGGATTACAAATGTATCTAGATAGAATATGCTTTCCTTGTGTTGTCGGTCCGGCCCATCTGGTTGTCGGCTAGGTCCTTTTCGAGGGTACCCGAGGTCTACCTCCATCAAGCCCCCGAGCACCGAGCAGCTGAGTCGATCTTCTGCCCGGGCAGTCACGAATTCAATTGGTGCTCATAACGGGAAGAACACCCTTTCCATCCTTCCTGACCTGTTCAAAGAACCTTGATATGGAGAGCAACGCAAGTCACACTCCATATGAAGCAGCCCCAGAGCTTCAGATTAATTAGAATAATCAATTCAAGGGTCAAAAGTCTTGAGTCTTCAAAGATAAATCATCTGGAGCGTAGTGACAGCCAAGTACCAAAAGCACTCGGCTGATGATCCTCATGAAGTGTAGCAGTAGTCGGTGGCCGGTGGCCGAGTCGTTTTTCGTTTCCAGCTCCCGAGCATGGGAGCCAGATGTTAGACCTGGGCCTACAGAACTGCGCATATGGCCTATGTCTTACAGGATAAGGGGTGAGACATAGCCCACGTCCTACACTAGTTATAACTACTCGTAGCGTAGTAGAACTACTCATACAGTAGCAAAACTAGTCGGAACAGAAGGAAACTATCCGAATACTACTCGGATAGGACTCCTGGGCTCGTATCCGACTAGTACTTCCATGTAACCCTGTCCCCGCAAACTATATAAGGGTTGGCAGGGATCCCCTCAAAATAATAGACACAATGTCAACACCTAAGGCAATACAAACCACACAAGACGTAGGGTATTACGCTCTCGGCGGTCCGAACCTGTCTAAACTTTGTGTTCCTTGCACCTTCGAGTTCATGATCTCGGTGATATCCTACCTACAAACTCACCACCTTGGGGGTATCCCTCGGTGGGCGTGGCGGTAAAATACCGACAGCTAGCGCGCTAGGTAGGGGTGTTCATCGAGCATCCACCGGAGAACTTGATGGCATCTTTCTGCTTCACCAGCCTCGTGCTCGATGAGGGCACAACTTTCATCTTCGGCTCTTGGATCTGCGTCGCCAACGGATCGGGTGGCTTCAACGGCCACCTAGCCAACAATAGGAAGCCGGAGGTCTCTACAACAACTCGAGGCAGCGACCTCGACAAGTTTATTGACACCCTCGATGAGTTGCTGCTCCCCGATCACGTCAGGGAGATCGAGACGGCATCCGTTTTCGACATCAATTGCGCAAGCATGCAGGGAAGATTTTTTTCTCCCATTTATCTTCTATATCAGATCCAATCTGATCGATCTTATTTTTTTATTCTTGGCAAGGATTATTCTAATCGATTTTTCTTCTAATTGTGCATGCAAGACGGATACGATGCATGCAATTTCCATTGCTGTACACACGCATGCATGAAGAGGCCGGAGAAGTACACGCGCGGATCGCCCTCTGATCAAGCGCCGCTTATGCCGTCCAATAAGGCCACCACAACCTATGTCGATTGATGCGTTGCTAACGATCTCGACTACTCGGACTCCGACCACAGCTCCCCCTGCAATATCGATATGCCACGACTATTTCAACTACTCGTCTCGACTAGAAACTAGTCGGGGATGAGTCTTAAACTACTCGACGACTAGCTCCGCAGGGTCACCAACTAGTTGGAATCAGCTCCGACTAGTCGGCTTCATCGACAAATCGTCCGCGAATCAAAGACCTTCTCCGCATTGGAATTGATTTGGATCATCGACTACCACTCGAAGAAGGAGAAGCCACCGTGCGTCGGGGGGCTACTGTTTCCGACAACTATTTGGATTTGGCTGCTCATATGACACCTATAATAAGTAACCCCCGAGGTCTGGTAAGGGGATCAGATTGGTCGGGTAGGTTTGAGCATCGGAAGGGCATGAAACCCTCCAAGTTTCTCAAATCAAGTCCACCACGATCCATTACCACACCCGGCGAACTCCCTTTTCAAGAAGGTAGACCCCTCCCTCCTTCCGACGACGAAGACGAGGGCCAGGTGGAACGGAGTGCCAAACGCTTCACCCCCAATCGGGAAGGCGTAGAGCAGGTCCAGCTAGACGACTACGACGACTACCTCCTTGATCCACTCGATGAAGAAAGGCGACGGGACTACCCGCATAATGATTTACTCATAAATTAATTATCCAATTTAAGGAGATTTTCTGAGGGTCTTTTAGGTGTTTCGTTTGTTTAAACCATTGTTTTGGGACTCTATCTCGAAACAAGGGGTTTCGTACACCAAAAAGCACCCCTTTTTACCACTTAGTCAGGGTCGCCATTTATGTTTATCATTCGGGTTAATCATGACTCCCTCGCTATACTACTCTGAGATGTGCCCAAGGAACGTCCAGCCTAATTAGTGCAACATTTTTCCAGCCGATCTCCTATCACCTATTCTTCATGTCATGAGCCTTTTTTACCAACGCTCGGGGGCTAAGGATAGGGCCAGTGGGGATGGGCTCCGGAAAGAAGAAAATGATTCAATTTCTTCAGGGCTAAGCTCAGGGAACCCTGTCACAACCGAGCCATGCGACTGCCAAAAGTGGTCGTTTTGTTTGGCAATGACTACTGGAACCTGTTAATTAGCCAAATAAAGCACCTACGTGATTATCCATCAAATACTTCCAGTAACGCTCATATTACTAGTTCCCTACTAGTTTTCTATGTTACTGAAGGGGCCTTGCTCCCAAACTTCTAGTAACACTCCGTTTACTAGTTTTTCAACTAGTATGACGCGTTGTTTACTGAAGGGGCCTTGCTCCCGTACGACCTCACCAACAGTTTCGGCGGAAATTAATTTTCTGACCAGAAGCAGAAGCACCCATACCACCCGCCATGGATGTCAATCGTGCAATCAACGACTTGATCGACAACCTGGAACCCCTTGAACCGAGTCTGCCTTGGTCTGAGGTCCTGTACCACAAGTCCTTCTCTGAGTCGGAGGAGGATTTGGATCGTCTAACACAAGTCGGAGGACGATTCGGATCGTCTACCACAAGTCGGAGGAAGATTTAGATCGTCTACCGCAAGTCGGAGGACGATTCAGATCGGCTACCACAAGTCGGAGGAGGACTAGCCACCGTCCATCGAAGGGCTCCCATCTCTGTTGACTACTCGGACTTCATCGATGACGCACCACCCTTATCAAACGGCCACCAGGGCCTGAGGGCGCCTCCAACTTGGTCGGGCGGGTCCGGGCATCGGAAGGGCACGGAATCCTCCAAGCTACTCGGCTTAGCCCACCTTTCTGTGCTTTCAACTTGGTCGGGCGGGCCCGGGCATCGGAAGGGCACAAAGTCCTCCAAGCTACTCGGCTCAGCCCACCTTTCTATGCTTTCAACTTGGTCGGGCGAGCTCTGGCATCGGAGGCGCACGGAGTCCTCCAAGCTACCCGACCTCAGCCCACTTTTCCGCGGCATCAACCCCGACAACCTTTCGGGCATAGAACCGTTCCAGGAAGGCAGGCCCCTCTATTCCTCCGACGAAGAAGAGGGGTGGATCGCCAAAAGCTCCTCGCCGGATCGCGAGGTCTTTATGGTTTTCATTGAAGAAATTCCATTCACAGAGGCGGACGCATCGGATCGCGTCCAACTCGACGACTACTTCACCTTCGCGAGGGCACTCGACGATCCGCCGGCGACTACTTCGACTACAAAACCAGTCGGGAGCGGGACTCACTCCATCAGTGACTAGTTGGAATTGATTCTGACTAGTCGGGTCTCATCAACAAACCGTCACGGCTCCATCGACGAGCGATACGGCTTTGTCGGCAATCACCCACGAATCAAGATCGACAACTATCCACGCTCGTCTGGTTTCTATGCTCGGGGGCTGGGCGCAACAAGACGGCTGCCCACGTGAAGACTGAGACCTGATTCAAGGAGGTTTTACGGAGATCTTTAGGGAACTTATTTAACCATTGTCTTGAGTTTTATCTCGAAACAAGGGTTTTTTCCCAAAAAATTCGTTCAACCACTCGGTCAGGGAATCAATGAATTTACCTGATTCAAGGAGGTTTTACGAAGATCTTTAGGGAATTTTTTTAACCATTGTCTTGAGTTTTATCTCGAAACAAGGGGGTTTTCCCAAAAAATTTGTTCAACCACTCGGTCAGGGAATCAATGAATGTACCCAAAACAGGGCTTGCCTGTCCATCCACATTTCAGCTCCGTCTTGGCCCGCCCAAGGAATTCCTTCAGGCTAGCCGAGTCATCTTCGCACGACGACCACTTTCGTAACAACGCATGTGAAGGATTGCGTTGTCCCTTCCTTTGGGCCAACCGAGACATCTTCGTATGGCAACATATGACTTGTCTTGGCCCGCCCAAGGAACTGATCGAGATCAAGGGAAGGACATTGTCGTCACTTCCTTTGGGCCAACCGAGACATCTTCGCATGGCAACATTCGACTTGTTTTGGCCCACCCAAGGAACTGATCACCCCACGTGAAGGACCTCGTCATCAATTCCTTCAGACCAACCGTGACGTTTTCGCATGGCAACATGTGAATTCTCATGGTCCACCCAAGGAATCGACTGAAGCTACCAGCAAGATTTATTTCTCCCTTGCTAATTGACTTCCAGTCACCTTCACATACTTTGAGTAACACTCGGTTTACCGGTTCACGACTGGTACTACGTGCAAGTTTACTTAAGGGACCTCGCTCCCATACTTCCAGTAACACTCCGTTTACTAGTGTATGACTGGTACTACATGCAAGTTTACTTAAGGGGCATTGCTCCCATATTTCCAGTAACGCTCAAATTACTAGTTTCCGACTAGTATTTTATGTTACTGAACTGGTCTCGCTACCATACTTCCAGCAACACTCAGATTACTAGTTCTTGACTATTACTCTATGTTACTGAAGGGGTTTCGCTCCCATACTTCCAGTACTACTCCGTTTACTGGTTCACGACTGATACTACGTGCAAGTTTACTGAAGGGGCCTCGCTCCCATACTTCCAGTAACCCTCAGATTACTAATTTCCGACTAGTACTCTATGTTACTGAAGGGGCTTCGCTCCCACACTTCCAGTACTACTCCGTTTACTGGTTCACGAGTGGTACTACGTGCAAGTTTACTTAAGGAGTCTCGCTCCTATACTTCCAATAACCCTCAGATTACAAGTTTCCGACTAGTAATCTATGTTACTGAAGGGGCTTCGCTCCCATACTTCCAGTACTACTCCGTTTACTGGTTCACGATTGGTACTACGTGCAAGTTTACTGAAGGGGCCTCACTCCCATACTTCTAGTAACGCTCAGATTACTAGTTCTCGACTAGTACTCTATGTTATTGAAGGGGTTTTGTTCCCATAACACCACGTTTACTAGTTCCCGAATAGTATTACACGCAGGCGACTACTTCGACTACTCGTCTCGCCTACAAAAATACTCGGAAAAATAGTCGAAATCGACTCCGACTAGTCGGCTTCATTGACAGTTCAAGATCCAGCGGCAACTTGGCCAATGCCTTGGCTCGGGGGCTGGCGCCACCGACTGCTAGGTGTATCTTGTGCGACTCATCTAGCACCTAGGCTCGGGGCTGGATATGACACGGCTCTCAGCGAACAAGGTTTGATTTGAGCGGTAGTTTAGGGCGCTTTTTGAAGAAGTTATTTGTTTAACCATTTTTTCAGGAAATTCATGAAAAAAATGGTTTTTGAATTTTTGAACCAATTGCCCATCTTAACCGTCAAATCTTTACTGTCATGTATTGCATGCCACGATTCTTTGGATCCTTTATTCCAAACCTTGGAGATTTGGATTCAAGGCACGGGGCTGCGGGACACGTGTCATCAGCGACCTATTTTTCAAATCTTTTGAAAGATAAGGACAAAAGATTCAAGACTAAATTGACCCTCAGCCTGATTCTACGAGTCAACCTAAGGCTTGGGGCTACTCCATATGGAGTGCGAGTTCAATCGCACCCCATATAAAGGAAGACTTGACAACTACTCGGGGCATGAGCACCTCACAACCTCGATGCGGTCAAGGAAGTACTCAGAAGACACCTTCAAGATGGAGTCCGGAAGAACTCGAAGACACCTTCGGAAGTACTCGGAAGCCTGCAGTACTCGACTACGAAGAGCTCGGGGGCTTGTCAGACCCGGACCCATGGGACTGCGCACATGCCCTAAGTCTTACAGGATAAGGGGTGGGACATGGCCCACGCCCTACACCACTTGTAACTACTTGTAGCGTAGTAGAACAACTCATACAGTAGCGAAACTAGTTGGAACAGAAGGAAACTACCCGAATACTAATCGGGTAGGACTCCTGGGCTCGTATCCGACTAGGACTTCCATGTAACCCTGTCCCCCCAAACTATATACGGGCGGGCAGGGACCCCCTCCAAACAACAGACACAACATCAACATCTAAGGCAATATAAACCACACAGGATGTAGGGTATTACGCTCTCGGCGGCCCGAACCTGTCTAAACTTTGTGTTCCTTGCACCTTCGAGTTCCTGATCTCGGTGACACCCTACCTACAAACTCACCACCTCGGGGGTATCCCTAGGTGGGCGTGACGGTGAAACACCAACACCAGACGAGTCGCACGAGGTACACCGAGTTGTTTTCTGCGTCCAGCTCCGAGTGTGAGGGCCAGACGAGCCGCCGAAAGTACCCTGAGTACCCTATCGTGCCCAGCCCTCGAGCGTGGGAGCCAAACGAGCCGCCGAAGGCATGCGGAGTGCCCTATCGCGCCCAACCCCTGAGCATGGGAGCCAGACGAGCTGCCGAAGGCACTCCGAGTGCCCTATCGCGCCCATTCCCAAGCATGGGAGCCAAACGAGCTGCCGAAGGCACGCCAGTGCCTCGTCGCGCCTAGCCCCCGAGTCAAGGAGCCAAACGAGTCGCCGAACACACGCAGAGTGGTTGGCGCTGTAAAAGAACAATGCAAACGTTTTGTAGCGCGATGTATAATATTAAACGATTGGAGGTGACAGAATTGATCTGATGTGATAAGATTGTTTTTGCATCTTTGCTCCCGTTAGGTCATGTAATTTTTCGAGTAGTTCGTCTGTTGTGTTTAAGCACCTGACCCTGCACGACCTCAACTCATTATGCTGAGAGCGGGTCATCGGACATGTGATGAGAGAGTTGCAAGGTAAGTTGAGGTTTCATGAGTTAAGGCATGTGCTACCTGAGTACTTTAGCAACCGTTGGGAGAAACAGACAGCAGTCGGCGACGTGCGAGAGAAGAGAATGCGCGTAGAGCGTACTCGCAGGGTGCAGCCCAACTGCCCGTGTAGCGGGCGGACCGTGTAGACAGTTGGGGGATATAGAATATGGTTGGCGATAGTCACAGAGACTAGAGAATATTTAATTGATAAATATTTATTAAAATATGACTTAGTTTAATTGGTGGCCGAGTCGGAGTGGCCTTCGTGGCCGAACATACGGCTATCAGCGGCCGAGCCAGAGTTGTCGCCGTAGTAGCAGTCGGTGAGTGTCGTGCGATAGTGCGCCATTGCTCTCGGCAGCAGCAGGCGATGAATCCTGCACGTGCAGCCCAGGTACATAGTAGGTAAGATTTTATGGAAGAAACAAAAGAATTCGTTGCATGCGTTAGCAGATTGCAATAAAAAAAGAACTAAAAGTAGTAAAAGGAAGGGGTAGGCACATGCATAGCTTGGTTTACTCTTTTTTTTTCTTGCCTTGATTCGATGCATGCATGCATATGCGCACTAACCCGTTTTGCCTTGCCTGCTCGTGTAGGCCAATAGCGATGAAATCGTGATGGTGATAGCTGCATGCTCTATGTTCGCAGCGGCGGCTGCACCCATCGCAGGAGGGCTCGAGCATAAAAATCAGAAATAGAAGATTGGATCTTGATTTGTCACGTGGAAAAGCAAATGGAGATATTAAGAATGACTCACCCGGTCGTTGATGATTGCTGCCACCAAGCTCGCTGTAAGGATCCTAGAGATCCCCTACCTGGCGTGCCAACTGTCGGATTTGAACTCCGGCAAGTCCACCCGGGGTATCCTCAGGTAGTAGATTTGAGGCGAGGGAGATAGCGGGGATAAGAACTTAATGGTAACATAAGACGCGAGACTTTTTAGACAGGTTTGGGCCGCCAAAAGTATAACACTCTACGTCCTGTGTTCTGGATTGTATTGAATGGTTAGAGTTTCCGGATGAGTAGGATAATTGCGTTGTGTCGTCAAGACTGGTCTCCCTTCTATCCTTATATACACCGGGGAATAGGGTTTACATGGTAAATTCCCTAGTCGGTTACTATCCAAAACATCTAATCATATTACAACTGTATCTGAATAGAATATGCCTTCTTATGTTGTCGGTCGGCCCATCTGGTTGCTGGCTAGGCCCTTCTCGAGGGTACCGGGGTTCTACCTCCGTCAAACATATTCAAAGATCAATTTTGGATACTCCAACCATACTCACAATAAATGAATGGAGAAAGTATTTATCTTGGAAATAAATGTTTGGACTATGATGATTTAACATTAAAAGCACAAAAACAGATTAGGTCGTTCTTAGGTGATGTAACAACTCAAATTTACGATACTTATCTATCAAACATACCACCTTACAAAAAAATCAACTATACTACCTCAACAATATATACAAATGTTTAGTATGTATGTTGGTTTATGTTTCACATGTTACATGTTCCACAAGTTATTGTACTGTGCCAAATGCTGCATATGATTTAAAATGTTGATTATATGACATTTCTGATACTTGTAGCCACATAATTAGATTTTGTAAATTGTGCATTGAAATGTGAGTGCATTATCTTTAATCATTGTTGAATCTTTTATATTCGTGTGTCTTCGGTCCTTGCCAAGGTTCCTGTTTCTCTCGCCTCCACGTCAACGGATCTCAAGGGTGGTCAGTATGGCATCGTTTTCTATCTACTAAATTAAGACCGCATAAAGTGCAGTTTAAAAAAGAGATTGCATAAAGTGGAAATGTCCTGCAGTTGTAGTATTGGGTATTGCATTTCTTTTCTCTTTCAGAACAAATCAGTAAGGTTACTCCAAACCTTCTTGTAATTTTTTTGAACAACTTGAGCAGGCTCACTATAGTAGAAAGCAGCAAGTATTTACATAGATACGCCAAACCGAAAAAGGAGAGAAAAAACCGAAAATACACAACCTATTAATTACAGTCTAAGGTGGTTCTTCATACGCCCATTGGAAGGCGGCTACATCTTGCCGAATACAGTCAGACAGTTGCAGTGGTGTGTATGCTTTATCATTGAATACTCTTTTCAATATCATCAGAAATCCTAGTGAAAAGAATAACAACAGGTTCAGTGGTAAATGGCCATTTCTTTTCAATGCAATTATTGATAGTCTTTGATCTGAGAGAACTAGAAATGTTATGGAAAAAATACACTTGGGCAAACTCTTTGAAGAATCCAACTTTTGAAGGACTGGATAGGGTTTTGATCAGCACTGAATGGGACCAGCATTTTCCATTGGCTACTGTTGTGGCATTGAGTAGAGAAATTTCAGATTATACTCCTTTACTCTTGAACACTGGGGAAGATGAGAGAAGAAATAAGCAACCAATGTTCAAATTTGAGCTTGGATGGCTTCTGAGAGAAGGTTTTTTGACCTTATCTCAGAAGTATGGAACAAAGAAAAGAGAGGTAACAATGCTTTGCAAAAATGGCAGAATAAGATTAGAAGATCAAGAAAATTTCTAAGGGGCTGGGCAGTGAATATGAATGGTGCTTACAAGAAGGAAAAACAGGAACTCCTAAGGAGAACTGATGAGTTGGACAAGAAAGCAGAAAGCTGCCTACTGAGTCAACATGAATTGGATCTTAAGCAAAGTATGAAAAAGAGAATAGCACAGCTGTTAAGAGAGGAAGAGATCAAATGGTACCAAAGAGGTAAGACCAGAAAGTTGCTCCATGGGGACAGTAATACGAAGTATTTTCAGATGGTGGCAAGTGGCAAGAGAAGGAAAAACAGAATATATAGATTGGAACAAGAGGAAGGTGTAATTGAAGGGGAAGAAAACTTACAAAAAAATACATTATAGATTAATATAAGAAATTGTTTGGGAAAACAGAAAGGAATGATTGTACTCTTGATGAGGCAATAAGAGGGGATATGCCGCAGGTTTTGGGGGAAGAAAATAGTATGTTGATAGAGGAGTTCACTGAGAAGGAGGTAAGAGAAGCAATTTTTCAATTGAAACACAATAAAGCTCCATGTCCTGATGGCTTTCCGGGAGAATTATATCAAGTCTTCTAGAGTCTCATAAAAGATGACCTAATGGCCATGTCCAGAGAATTCCGTAGAGGGGAACTTGATCTTTTCAGCTTAAACTTTGGAGTTATAACATTAATTCCAAAATTACAGGAAGTTAAAATGATCCAGCAATATAGGCCAATTTGTATACTGAATGTTAGCTTTAAGATCTTTACTAAGGTCTTGTCTAACAGACTCATAGAAGTGGCTAACAGAACTACTAAACCTTCTCAGAGTGCTTTCCTGCCTGGGAGATATATTTTGGAAGGGGTAGCAGTGCTACATGAAACCATACATGAATTCAAAAGGAAGAAGCAGAGTGGGATCATGTTGAAGCTGGACTTTGAGAAAGCATATGATAAGGTGAGCTGGGATTTTCTACAACAAACCTTGAGGATGAAGGGATTTGCTCCTCAGTGGTGTGATTGGATAAAGAAAATAGTATCTGGGGAAGTGTTGGGATTAAAATCAATGATGAGGTGGGGAACTTTTTCCCAACAAAGAAAGGATTGCGGCAGGGGGATCCTTTATCACCAGTTTTGTTCAATCTAGTGGCAGACATGCTAGCAATACTTGTCTCAAGGGCAAGAGAGAGTAAAGCAAATGGAGTTATCCCACATCTGATAGATGGAGGGCTGTCAATACTGCAATATGCAGATGACACCATTCTATTTTTAGAGGATGACTTGGAGCAGGCCAAGAATCTGAAACTGGTATTGTGTGCCTTTGAGAAACTGTCTGGCCTTAAAATACTTTCACAAGAGTGAGTTGTTCTGTTTTGGTGAAGCCAAGAGGAGGATAGAGAGCTACATACAAATTTTTGGGTGCAAGGAAGGCTCTCTACCTTTTAAGTATTTGGGTATCCCAATGAGTCACCAAAAATTAGCTAACAAGAATTGGGGCCAGTTGGAAGAAAGATTTCAGAAAAAGTTGAGTAGTTGGAAGAGGAAACTTTTGTCAGCAGGTGGAAGGCTAGTGCTTATTAACTCAGTATTGACCAGCCTTCCTATGTTCATGTTGTCTTTCTTTAGAATCCCTAAAGGAGTTCTCAAGAAGTTTGATTATTACAGATCCAGATTCTTTTGGCAGTGTGATGAGCACAAGAAAAAAATACAGACTGGCAAGGTGGAGTGTTCTTTGCACTCCCAAAAGTGTGGGTGGCTTAGGGGTTACTAATATGGATGCTCAAAATGTGTCTCTTCTTGACAAATGGCTGGTGAAGTTGCTAAATGAGGAGGGTACCTGGCAATTGTCCTTAAAAGAAAGTATTTAGGTGAAAAGACCCTGACACAAACAAGTAAACAACTAGGGGACTCTCAGTTTTGGTCCGGCATATTGGACGTAAAAGATCTTCTTTTGGCAAGGGGCAGGTTCCTGGTTCAGAATGGTAGACAAACAAGATTTTGGGAAGATTAGTGGATTGGGCAGAAGCCTTTGATGCAACAATATCCTACTCTCTACAATATTGTAAGAAGGAAAAATCAGACTGTAGCAGATACTCTGAACTCAACACCTTTAAATGTGTCTTTTAGAAGGGCCCTGACAGGGGATAAGCTGAGATGGTGGTATGAGTTGGTCTCTAAGGTGCTGAATGTGGTACTGACAGAAGATAAAAGACTCTTTCCTGTGGTCTCTGAATAAAAACTCTGTTTTCACTGTAAAGTCTAGTCTATGTACATAGGCTTAATGCAAGCTGATAGGGTTCCTACTAGTGGAATTGTTTGGAAGCTAAAGGTACCTTTGCAAATAAAAGTCTTCCTTTGGTACTTACAAAAAGGAATTATTTTAACAAAGGATAATCTGGCTAAAAGAAGATGGAAAGGGGGGAGCACTTGCTGCTTTTGCAGTGAAAAGGAAACCATTCAACATCTATTTTTTGAATGCCATGTGGCAAAATTTGCGTGGAAGGTTGTTTTCTTTACTTTTGGAATAAAACCACCTGTTAGTGTCATGGACATGTTGGGTTCCTGGCTGAGAGTATATCCTCAGATTCTTAGGAAATAAATTTTAGTGGGAGTTGCAGCAATGTGCTGGGCAATTTGGCTAAGTAGAAATGATGCAGTGTTCAACCGGAAGCACCTTTACTCATACTTGCAGGTCGTATACAGGGGACGCACTAGGCAAGATTTTGGTCGCAGCTATCTAAAGAGGAAGAGCAGACTCGTTTGAGAAGCAGCTGTCGGCAGCTTGAAGGTCTAATGCTGGAGCTGTTCTCCATGATGGGGGTTGGAATTTCAGAAATAGAGTGGCGTTCTAGGAGTTGCATGTTATGTTTTCTGAACTCATTTTCAGCTTTGTTCTGTGGTTCGGTGTAGCGTTGGCTAAGCAGCCTGCGTGCTGCATTTCTTGTTTTGGCTATGGACTCTCGCTTGTGAGACGTCGAGGCCGGACTTTCCTTAATCTAAAAAATCATCGAATACCCTCCTGCATCTCTCATTCCAAATATTCCAAGCGGTATAGATGATAACTTGCATACTACGTTTGTGGCTGGCCGCCATTTGTTATTGTCAAGGATGTTTGTCCACCACTCTTTGATGTTGTTCATATTGGTAGGGGAGGTAAGATGCTGTAGTTGTGACCAGGCCTCAACTCTCTCCCAAATATCTTTAGTATAAGAGCAGTTTGAGATTAGATGGGTGTGTGATTCCGGGCGGCATCCACACAGCTGAAAATGGGATTAGCTTGACCACCACGCTTAATGATGCGATCAGCCGTGGGGAGCTTCTATTGTCGCAATAGCCATATGAAAAAACTGCATTTTGGTTCCACCTTGGCCTTCCAAACATGGTTCCATTTCTGGTTCGGATATGAACCTCTGTGTCGGACTTCATAAGCTGAAGTGGTGGAGTACTGTCCTGAGGCTGTGAAGCGCCAAATGATCATGCCTTTTTGTTATGGTCTTTCCTCAAGTCATTTATAAATTGTGGTTTTGGAGAGTTTGATTCTATTTGGCGATGTGTTCCAGCTCTACCTATACCATCCATGTATACTACCTATACCACTAGTTAAGATTTGAGTAGTATGCAATTAGCCTAGACCATCCGATGTTTATATACTAGTCCTTTTTGGACACTAGTATACATCAGTATTTTGCGGAGCTCTATTAATTTTTCACACGAGCACACTAAGTGTATGTCTTCCTAGTGACAAACCTAGAACATTGTCTCAGAATCCATAGAAATTAAGGCACTTATGGGATAGATTATTGTGTGCTCTAGGACTATCCGCAGCGTGGGTGAAAACCGATGCATCGGTTCATCACTCGAGAAAGTCATCTTACAGATAACATACATGCACCGATGTTGATTTAATAAAAAGTTTATTTCTTGGCCGGTTGAGTCACATGGCCGTTGGGGAAGGAAACGAATGTGGAAGGAGGTGGTTGTGACGAATTGGTCCTACATGCACTTGGCGCGTAACGATGCTGAACCTTGCATGATCTGATCAAGTGTTTTTCTGCATCAGTGTGAAGTGTCACAGAAAAGTTAGTTGGAGCACCGTGTAGCTTTTTGAGGAACATAAAAGAAAAAAGTTGACTCAGCGACGGCACAAAAGATAGAACCACTTGACGAATCGAACATCTAGCCTTTTGACTATGGAGATGAAAAATACTTGTCTTCCGTGTGTATTATATTCTACCGTTTGTATGTTTGTAACACGATTGGAGCTGAGAAGATATAAAGCTCGTCCGTTCTAGAAACTGGACCACCTCGGCTATTATTTTTTGAGCGGAACGACCTTGGCCAATGGCAAAAGCAGTAGTTGACTGGAACGCAAGACGTAGCCATCAGCAAAAGTAGTAGTAGTTCAGTACCCGTAGAATCGAGTCTCAGACAAATTTGATCTGAACAGTGCGGTTTCAGATGTTCAGAACGGTTTTTTCGAGGAATGGAATTCAGACGGCTACACAGCAACAAGCCAACAACTACCAATGATGCCAAGCATGCGGCGCCACAAGTGAAGACATTCACAATTTCAACGAAGCCTCCTCCAACTTCAACTGGTACCACGCCGCCCGCCCCCCCCCCCCCCCCCCCCCCCCCCCCCCCCCCCGCGTGTCAGGTACCGGTGTGCCGACCATTTGGATAGAGTTCACGCCTCTTCTTCCCTGAGAATGAAGAAAGTTTCAGCCAAATTCTTATTCTTCTGTAAGCAACGTGGTTCAACTTTTGCAAATGAACTTCCATGTCAAGATCATACTAAGCTTCTACTCTGCAAGCGTGCTTGTTTCACGCGCGTTTACCCAACGCGTCACACAACGTTCATGTGTTTCGGCATTTCGCTCTTTTTTCTTTCTCTAAGAAAATGAAATCAAGCACCAATAATGCACAACATGAGTAGGAGTTAAGTTTATACAAGCAGCCGTCATGATCGCACGGAGCACTAGGGGGTTAGGACTAACGCGTGGCGTCTTGCCCTGCCCTGCTTCGTCGTGCTCGAGTTACCTCCATCGCGTTTGCGTCAAGAACGGAGAGGACGGGAGCTCCGCATCTTGCAAATGGCAGCAGCCCATCCGTTCTGCCTTCATAACTGCACCCATCCGCCTGAGCGTGACCTGCTCCTGCTGCTCGACAACTTAGAGCTTGGGAGAGCTCTGGCCGGCTCCGGCTCTTTCTGATAAAACACTATTTGTTAGTGCAAGAGAGTGGAGAGGAGGGAGGAATTTATTTACTGGTGTAAGAGAGGGGAGAGGGGAGAGGAGAGAGGAATTCGGCTCCACTGCCTTGACATATCCCGGTCCCGGCTCCTGGATGCTGCCTGAAACGGCAGTGGAATTCCATTAGTGGCCGTCACGTTCTCCCCACCTGCTTCCTTCTAGGCCATTCTCTTCCTCTCCCTCCGTCCCCCTGGGCCCTGGCCCCCTCCATTCTTGTGCGCCACCAGACAGACCTTCTCTTTTTGGATCCTTGCGCCCTTCTCAGCTCTCTCTCTCTCTCTCTGAGCAGAAGACCTTGCTGTGACTGTGATTCATTCGCAGCAGCTTATCACAGCAAATTCCACCGCTCCTCTCGGCGCGATGTCGTCGGCCGCCGTGAGCGCAGCCTCTTCTTGCCCCGCCAAGCCCCAGAAGGAGGAGGAGCCGCCGGTCGTACGACGACGCGCGGAGGAGGAGGGCAGCTCCGGCGCCGCCGCCGGGGAGCAGGAGCAGGAGCAGCGCGTGGCCGCGGTGTACCGGAAGCTCAGCGAGGCGTCGCTGTGCGCCAGCACCACCGAGGAGGAGACGGAGGAGGACGACGACGAGGAGGAGGAGGCGGCGGCGGCGGCGAAGGACGGGATCGAGCTCGGCCCCAGGGTCAGCATCAAGGAGCAGCTCGACAAGGACAAGGTGAGCACCGAAACGAAACGGCTCATCGTTCAGCAGCTCGCTTCTTGATCCTACCTGCAGTTCCTGATGCAATTCGCTCCTGCTTTGCTTTAGTTTCTTACTCCATTTCAGGCCAATGCTTAATTACCTTTGTAGCAACAGTGAATGTTTTAGCAGTTACCACTCCGCTTAATTCTCCTCTCCCTGATTCCTCTGTTTCAGGTCGCTGCTGCTCAATTATGCAGCAGTGGCCTATATTTAATTAAGATTCTTATTAATCTCTCGCTAAGCTGCTGCTGCTTGTTTTCGTTGCTGACCTGCAGGATGATGAGAGCCTGAGGCGATGGAAGGAGCAGCTCCTGGGCAGCGTGGACTTGAGCTCCGTCGGAGGTAAAAACAGCAGCTTTTCAACCCCAAACTGTCGATTCAAACCTCCTTTTGTCTGCTCGTATGTGTTCGTTGCGTGATGCGTCATCATCCGAAGACCGTAGCGCACAGGACGCACGTCACAGTTTGCAACTTGAATCTGCACCGTCCGTGAGTCTTTCCGTGCTCTGGTCTGGTGAACTACTCTGTCGTTGGCTTCTGGCGTTCCCCATCTCTCCGTGTTCATTGTATCACGACCGTTGACCCTCCCACCAATATCCACTTTTTCTTAAAAAAAAGTTTAGGAATGGAAATAAGACGAGATAAACTTAGCAACCGGGGAACACATTCTCAATTTGCTTTGCAAATAGAATTCGAAAGGAAGGAACTCCAATTCGATGTCTGCCATTGTCGCAATAGTATATGTATATGTTGAGGACTTGTTCGGAACATAGGAATTTCGCACAAAGTGGCACAAGCACTATGAATTGTCTTTTCTTTTTTTTAAAAAAAAAAGGCATTATGAATTGCAAACCGTCCCTTAACCAGTCAGCAGGTTCGTATGGCGTGCTTTGACGCCCTGTTGTTGCCAGTCATTATATTGTAGCCAAAGGTTGCACAAATGCCACCGGTCGGCACTTTGCTGCGGCATCTTTCTTGCATCATTTCCTGTTGCCTAGGTATCTCATGCTGTGCTTTAGTTTAGCTATATGATGCTCCTACCCCGTTGGTGTAGTGGTCAATCACAATGTCCTCAAAAGCTGTGAAGGACAATGATACAGTGTCTCCCCCAACCAGCATGGAGGACGAGAGCACGCAGCAACTGTTCATGATTCCATCCTGTGTGAACTTTGTTCGCTGAATTCTTTCGATCTTATTTTCTGCGTTCAACGAAATGGGTGCTGAATACTCGTGATGCTTACAAACATTTGGGCAAATTCCCGTTCCAAATTGACCTCACGGTTTGTCACCAACCAAACTGCAGAGACGCTGGAGCCGGACGTGAAGATGACGAGCCTGTCCATCCTGTCCCCCGGCCGGCCGGACATGGTGCTGCCGCTGCCGCCGGAGCCCAAGAGCAAGGAGCCCTGGTTCACGCTCAAGGAGGGCAGCGCCTACAGGCTCAAGTTCACCTTCGCCGTTGCCGGCAACATCGTCTCCGGCCTCCGCTACACCAACACCATCTGGAAGACCGGCATCAGGGGTAACTGCACACCCTCCTGCTAGTCTTCTGCGCGCTGCATTTTTGCCTCCTCCCATGGATGCACCATGGATTGTTGGGTTTGTTCTGATGAAATTGCTTTTTGCACAGTGGACAGCACCAAGGAGATGCTGGGAACATTCAGCCCCCAGGCCGAGCTCTACACCTACCTGACGCCCGAGGAGACCACCCCGTCTGGGATCTTTGCCCGGGGATCATACTCTGCAAGAACAAAGGTAAGCAACCCTCCTGAAACATTGTTTCAGACACCACTTCAGCAATGTTCACTTCACCTGCATGATTGGAAGTCAATGACTGAACGAGGATGTTTTGGTTCCCCACTTTACCAGTTTCTCGACGACGATCGCAAGTGCTACCTGGAGATGAACTACACCTTTGACATCCGCCGGGATTGGCCGTCAAGCTGATGAGCAGCGTGCCTTTTCAATCCCTGACTGATTGATCTGCTTGACGTGGGGGTACATACTTTGGTTCTCAAGGTCCCAAGCTGTTGCCATTGCTTAATAACTTGATGACACAGCTCTGATGTGTGTTCGATATTACAGCTCTGGTAGCTTTGTTCAGGTTGTTTCAGTCTGGGTAGTGCGACTTGGATGTTTTGTTGCAGAAGTTGTAGCCATTTTCTTCTACAAACAGTTTGACGGTTTTCATAGACCTCCAGCTGCAAGATAGGACCTGGTTCATCCAATTAATTCACATCAAACTGAAATAGGAAAACAACTTTGCTCACCATTATTATGGATTTTTCATCTGATCGCCCAGAAGAAACAACTTTGCATTATTCTCCAATAGATGACAAAAAGGAATTTCAAGCAGTAGCCGTGCAACATCGACAAATCAACATAGTAAGATGATTCACGAGCAGGACTTGAGCAACAAAGCAATGAACTTGGACTTTGTAGACTGCATGTAACCAGATGTTAAAATTTCAGTATAATCTAGGACCTGTTTCAAACTTTTAGATTATATGGAACAAAACTGAGACAAGGTAACTGTTGATACTATGCTTGGCTCTCTAGATATTAAATTTCGTTCATAATTGGTCTGTTTGATGTTCATACAACAAAAGATAAACTTGTACGGAGTAAGCACAAAACCTAAGCCACTCCGGTAAAGACTACAAAAACAGAGTGTCTCCATCAACAGCTACACGAGACACTAGTCCTCGCTGAACTCAAGCTGTCTTCATCAACAGCTTCTTTCTCCGCAACAAGCATAAGCGTCTCCAGTCGCTTATCAAACAGAGCTGCACTCTCATCCCTCTCATCAAGCTCAGCGCCCTCTGCTTCTAACCACTTCTCACGCAAATCATCAAGAATGTTGCCTTGGTCAGTATTTCCTGCACTCCCAGGTGCACTGGGACGAGTTGTCCGCAATGAGTCATCTCCAGATGGCGGTGGGAGAGTCAAGAGCAAGGCCCGGAACTCTCGAGTGGCGGCGAACATCTCGAAGTTGCAGGCGATGATATCCAAGATGTACTCCCTTATTTTCATGACACCATATCTGTGTTCAGGAGCAAAATCTGACATTAAGTAACAGTGTAACACACTAAATAATCTATTTACGACAACTAGCATCAAGAATAGTGAGCACACGTACATGTCTGACAGCATCAACCAGCGGCACAATTCTGCAGGTGAAGCATGTTCAAGATGTGGCAACAGCATATCAGCTACAACCCGCTTAAGGGGAAACAACAAGTATCTTGATGCAACATCAAATAGTTCTTCAGCCTGCAATAGTTGTACTTGAATTTTGTTAACCAAAAAAGGGGCAACTATATTGGCATTTATTACAATGAGAGGTAATAAACTCAAGTTTTGTATATCTTACCTGATCAGGATCTAAATGCTCTAGCTTATCAGTATACCTAAAAGTAACGCAAGAAAAAAGTAAGCTAGAAAATAGCAATAACAACAAAAATAGTGGTGAAGCATGTAAACTACAATTGGATATTACATGTATTCCAGCATCTTTTCAAATGCTTCTGCACTCAAGTCATGCTCCTCAAGAAGTGGAAGGTTCTGAGCTGCTTGAAATCCACAGTTACCTTCAAGAAAATCAACAGTTCGAGATAGCCTGGCTCTAAAGTACTCTGACCTTGAGGCCAAAATCACCTGATGACAATGGAAAACCTTATCACCTACTTTTATATAAAGATCAGCAAGATCCTCCTCCAAGTTTTTGGGCATGTCATTTGATTCCTCACTATCATAGCCCTCTTCTCTTGAGTTAGCTAGACAAGTCTGCAGAATACGCTGCAATGCTGATGGAAGGCGATCTTCCTCAGGCAAGGACTGCGCTTGTAAAATGAATCGTTTCTGTGAATTGTCCAAATCTAATTCTCTCGCCGACTTGTACTCTGCATACTTCTGATGCACAACTTCATTATCCAAAATCTTTTGCAACTCCTCACACTTGCAAACTTTGCACGCCCGCGCCAAATTTTCCATTTCGTCCACAGCTACCTCAAGTCTATCAGAATAGAAGAAATGGATGAGGCTGTATAAGGCACCATAATACAACTTTTGGTTAGAAAATCTCACTTCCTTCCTGTCTTTCCAGTCTGTCTTGAACTTCTTATCAAAGAAAGGAGATCGAGCACAAAGGATGACGCGGTGAGCTTCAACAGGTTTTCCATCCACGTAGAATGTAATATCAGGAGGGAAAAGGCAAGCACTTGATGGATCATCCTTTGGCCCAAATCCTGCATATTCAATATATATGTTAACACATCTTCTATATGTAATAAAACAAAGTGAGCATTCAAAATTTTGCACATTGTGCTGCATGAAACAACTGAAGCTGGTATTACCTTTTACTGGCATTTTGCATATATCTAGATGAATAGATTATGCATTATGCACTTCAATAGGCAAGCACACATGATTCAGATTTTTTTCATAGTGTCAGAAATTCAGAAATCAGATAATCGCTACTCATAGTAATCTTAGATTGGCATTGGCACATACATGAAATGAACGGCTAACAATTCAAACTTAAAGTAACTAAGTATCCTTACAATTATTACGAGTGGAGTGGTGCCCAAATTGCAAATCCTATTTGAAGAACCCCAAAATCCCAAATTCTGAACTGCACAATAAATTCTAATCTTTCTACTTGTGATCAATATAGCCCAAAAACGAGCAAGGAAGTCACTTTCAGACTTACGCTGGATCCGTTATTTCAGAAAAAAAAAACACACAGCAATATATCATATTAGCCTTCGCATACAACAACATGAACTGATTGCACATGCTCCATTTCAGCATGCAAGCATACTAATTAAAACTAAAGATGGTTTCCATTGACAATCATCTTAGTGGCATTGGCATATAAACGAGATCAAGGCTAGCAATAGGAACTTCACAAAAAATTAATCCTTCATATGATCCACGGAATAATGAGCCAATTACTAATACAATCATTCCACTTGACATCAATATATTGCAAGAACAAGGAATCAATGAAACGTGAACAAACAACACTCACCGGCGGCCGCGGCGAGGGCGGCAGCTTCGGCGCCGGCGCTCCCCTGGAGCATCTCGAGGAAGGCGGCGCGGTTGGCGGGGCAGGCGAGGAACGTCGCCCGGAGCGCGGCGGGCAGCGGCGCGAGCGGCGGAGGCCTGGCCTCGAACGACTTGAGCAGCCAGCGGAGGTGCAGGTTGAGCGCGGCGTAGTGGCACCGGTCGCCGTCGAAGGTACGCTCGGCGCAGACGGCGCCGGCCTCGAGCAGCATCCGCGCGGCCTCTGCGTGGCCCGCGAGGCAGGCGTAGTAGAGCGCGACGGAGTCCCAGCGGTCGCGCGCGTTGACATTGGCGCCGGCCTCGAGGAGGAGGGCGAGGCGGTCGCCGTCCCCCGCCCGCGCCGCCTCGAAGAGGTCGCCGCCGGGGACCTTCTTGAGGGGCACCGACGGCTGGAGGTCCTCCGGATCGAGTTTGACGTCGATATCGAGGCCACGGAGCTTGACGTCAGGATCTGAGTCCATGGCTATCGGAATTGGCGGCGCGGGGACCGGCGGCGAGGAAGAGGGGCGGTAGGGGAAGAGCCGACAGAACTGGTGCGCGCAAAATATCTGCGGACGGGACACGGCCACACGGAACGGGAGGCGCCGGAGGAGAGATTTCTTTCCTGTTGAGATTGATAAAAAGAAAACGCATTAAGTCAGTCGCGGCTGTTTGGAAATGGGATTTCTGATTTGAAGAGAAAGAGTTTTACTTCTATAGAAAAGATTTTCAAAAAATAAGCATCTTATACTTGATTATTATTAAGAAAAATAATAAATCAGTAAAAAATACCATCCTAAAAAGATTATAATTAATTTAGAGCTAAAATCTTCTTTTTTCCCCAACGCATTTATTGCAACCATGACCATATTATGTTGTCCACCACCGTAAATTATGTTGGTAGTGGAAGAGAGGATAATAGTTAGGGATGACAGCGGGTCGGATAAGGTGCGAGTAGAGTAGGTACCCGTCCACGAGAGTATCCGAAATTCTATGATTTACAGGTACCCGCAAAATTTTGCGGGTAAAATTTTATACCCGTACTCATCGGGTACCCGTCGAATCTATTCACGATAGCATAAAATAACATGTCATTTTGGGTGTATAAACTAGTATTGTTCGAATCTATAGCCCATACAAGCCGATGCAAATTATTAGTAAAATAAAAGAGAACTAAACCATCCGTCCTACACCTTTTATCTTATCTTCAGGGTTTACTTTGTAGTTGCATGTAAGCAAATACATTCACTTTCCAGCTAAGTATTCCATATGAGCTAACACAACAAGTAATGATACAAACACATTGCTGCAAATAATTAGGCAAAATCTCAATCACATTTATTTGTGCTTATAATATCACTGATAGTCTATGTAGTTCACGTAATCACAAGAAACAAGAAACGGAGGTAGGAGGGATATGACAATTATTGTGACACAAGCGTCAGGTAGTCGGGAGGAAAACGAGCAAGAGTAAATTACTAAGACACTTCCAAACTAATCTAGTGAGCTTAATTAGATTAGAACTTGCTCCTAACTAGATGTCGGAGAACCGAAGCTTACTTCAGGGGTCTCAGTAAGGAGCCCATGCAAGGATGAGGAGGCCCCGAACGGTTACTACTCCTTTGAAACTATCTGAATATGGTGGTCTACAATGGACGAACATGGAGATCAACACCTACCGCCTATCACATATTTCGTGGTAGAACACACTTCAAGCTAGCATGAATCTAAACACGACGTCTATTCTTAATGTTAGGATTTCTCTTGAGGTCTTGAAGAGTAATTCTCCACAACCTAGAAAAGCTAACTTAAACTTCCTAGTTCAGGTGAGAATACCTGTAAGATAAGTTCTCGAATAACAAGCTAAACAACAAAATTTAAGCTAGAGGTGATAACTCCGCAACTCAAGCCAAGATGATTTGGAAGAATAAAGTGTGAAAGTAATGCTGATTTGAAAGATAAAGAAGATAAATAATATTATAATATCAAAAGGGAAAGGATACAAGAGCTATAGCAAACTTCTGAAGATGACTCCAGAATCCCGAGAGAAGCTCGACTCGACTCGGCTCTAATTTTCAACTACTACTAACTCTAGAGAGAATAAAGAGCTCCTTTGGTGTGTGTCAAACAAGTGCTACCTTCACCCATATTTACAGTCTTTTATAGTCTAGGAGGAGTGGGAAGCAAGAAGGTGCAACGGTTGTGGCGGTTGGCACGGTTGTGGCGGTTGGCAATGAAGTGGGGCTCGCCGACCGACTCTTGGATCCACATCTTCATCTTGTGCAGCTTAGTTTGCCTCTTGGAGACGGTTGTCCAGCTGCGGTAAGAGATTATACGACTGTGGTGCGAAAGGCTAGGCAGGTAGGGGTCAGACGGCTTGCTACTCGCACCCCCGGTCATCCAATGCACCGCTTCGCCTCTTGTACGTCCTGGATTCTTCGCACACATGCTGGTTTTGTATGTGCCAATTGTGTACATCATCTTCGAGTGCGGAGCATTCATCGGATTTGTAGTTCGGCAAGTCCACCCGAGGTATCCTTAGATGGTAGATTTTAGGTGAGGGAGATCGCAGAGACAAGAACCTTGATGAACACAGATTTAGACAAGTTCGGGCTGCTACAAGCGTAATACCCTACATTCTGTGTTGTTTGTTGTATTAGATTGCTTGAACTCGGCGAAGCTCGGAGCTGCGACGAGTTGTGGGCTAGCTAGGATTACAACTGGGTTGGTGCGTTTTCTATGGATTACCCCACGACCATCTTATATAAGCTGAGCCATAGGTCACAAGTTAGGTTAAAGGATCTATTAAGGGTTGTTTATTAGGAAACGAGTCGGTTTAGCTTTATAACTTCCAAGATGTAGAGTCCGACTCAGATCCGATCCACAAAGGACACAGTATGTATCTGACATAGTGCCCTGCACACCTAGAGCGCAGCATGGGGGCATCTCCTGAAGATCGGGGTTCCTCTTCGTAGGGACATCCCAGGGTCTACCTCCGTCACTATCCAATCCAAAAGGGAAGCCTTCCGGTCCGTATGATGAAGTTGACCTTCGATCCATGGCTCCGGAGCAAGGTAAGTGTGTTTCTTTATCTCTATATCCATGATGTGGCCTAGCGGAGAGGGTATGCCGCCAGGCTTTCACAAAGTTCATGCAATCACAAATTCACCAAAACTCAGAACTTTATTAATATAAGTAAAATATGCATGAAGCATAGTGTGAAGCTATGTGTTATTCGCGATAAGTTGACGGACAAGACGACCTCCATGATGGATTTTAATGAGGAATGATCCTAAAATAAGGAAAAAGACTCACCATAATCAATTCATCACAAAATGCATGATTAATTCAAAGGAAAAAATGTAGGAATCAAATGTAATTGCTAGTTACCAATCTTAAAATAAGTTGGTGCATTCCATACATAAAATTGGGAAGTTTTCATGAGAATTTTGGCAAAAACCGTCTGCAACAATGATGGAAAGAAGGGTGTCCATCCGGGTGAAGAAGGGTGGTGGGGTAAAGAAGGAGGGTGGGTGGTTACCATTCGAGCATCACCGTCGGTTCCAATGGCCACTATGCATGGTAAACTACTCCAAAACCGACGGTTTAGTTGAAACCAGCGATGATGGAGTGTTTACAATGGATAATTTTGCAGTAGTGATTACTATTAGTTGAAAACGTTTTTGCACCTCAACCACCCCATGGTTGCAATGTCATGAGAACCTCTTTCCGCACAACCTCTTGCGTTAACACATTACCCTCTTACTTCATTTCATTGCTCATGGCAATACGACATCTGTACCTTTAACCCTTGTTAGCCGAACTTTTGGATGAATAGTGCAAATTGGTATTCTCCTACTTGAAACATCGCAAATGCTTCTTGGTGCGTGTCGTTCCGCGATGCATATTTTTCAAAAAGACCCTCAAATTTTAATGAAACCAACCCGCACTACCCGTTCTTTCGTTTAGCTTCCTTCCGTCCCTCCGCCTCTCCTCCACCCTCCCCACATTCCGCTGGTGGTGGTGACGGCGTCGGATTCGCTCCGGTGGACGTTGAGGGCGGCCGGATTTCATGGCCGAAGCCCGGTGGCGGCGCTGTTCGTGGGCGTCGGCGCTCCGGCGGACGGCGGACGGCGAGGAGCAGTGGAATGGATTCGGCTCGACGCGAGGAGGCTCATGATGGTGTCCGTTTGCTCGATTGGTGTCGGGACGCGTCGATTCAGGCGGCCACAGCCAACGACTCTCGATAGCACGCGGTTCCACGCCGCGGGCCCCACCAACGCAGTTTCCTGTGCCAAGCGCCGGAGCGGGGAGTCGGAGCATGGGCGTGGCGGAGCTGGCCTCGCGGGATCCGGCACGGGCGAGCTCGCCGCGAGCGGCTCCGGCGTGGTCAGACGGACGGCTCGACCGGTACTCGGCCGCCGCCGCCTCCGCCGCCGAGCGGCAGGGTGGAAGCGGGCAGCCGCGCGTGGGCAACCGTGCGCGAGGGGAGGGGCGGAGGCTAGCCAGGAGCCCAGGAGCGGGCGGAGCAGAGAGCGGCCGCGGCCGCAGCAGCCGTGAGCTAAGGAAGGGAACTCGCGCACGCGCCGGGTGCGGGGGCGGAGCGGTCGGCAAGCGAGCGGGCGCAGGGACTGGCGCGAGCGGTGGTGGGGCGCGGCTGCTGGTGCGGTGCGGAGGCGGCGCGTGGTTGCCGACCGGACGCGTGCGAACGGACGGGAGAGAGGCAGGTAGGATGACGATTGATGCTTCTGGATGAGATGGGAAGGATGAATCTGACACCAGGGACCCACGACATATTGGCAGTGTGCGCTGAAGATAGTAAGATCGTTGGACGGACTTGGACGGGTTGTCGTTTGTGTCTGAGTTGGCGTGTACACGTAGATGCTGTAGATAGTAAATACCTATAACCGTTGTGGATGCCCTAAGCAGACACGGGAGGTGCGCAGGGGCCGCACCTGGGTGTGCGTGCCCATGCCCGCTCGCGCTTGGGTTTCCAATCCGAACTCGGCCCGGCCCTGCGAAGGGTGTACCCGACAGGCGGGGTCCGCCTGTCGGTCGGCATGCGGAGAGCAGGCCGCGGGTGGCAGCTCGGGTCGGGCCCGATGTGGGCCTCGCCGCTCGGCCCGATCCACTAAGGGTTGTGATTTTTTTTTAATTCTTGGGAAAAGATATTCCAGAAAAAAGATATCCCCATTGAAAACAAATTTAGAAATACTCGAAATTTATTTTAAAATTTAGATAAACATCCCTAAGCATCCGAAAATCCTGAGATGAAATTGCACACCACGAACCCAATTAAAATATTCGGAGCTCGTGAAAAAGATCCAAGAAACTTCCAAAAATTGAATTTTGCTCTAGAAAATTAAAATTAAAATTAGCAAAATCTGAAATTTTTTAGAAAATATGGAAAACGGATAAGTTTAGTTGAAAAGATATTGAAAATCCAAAACTAAAATTGAGGTGTGACATATGCTCTCCTCCTCCTATCTCCCCAATCAGTGTCAGCTCTCCCTCCAATCTATTCCTCCTCCTACCTCCCCAATCAACGCTCATCCCTTGCCCTTCAACTGCTCCCTCTGCCTCGAACCACGGCAGCATCTGCTAGGTGGTTCTTAAAAATCGTAGAAGTTTAAGTGAAGATATTTGGTGCGTTAAATACTCTTTCTTTCCATCATTTTTAACATATATTTTACTATTTTACTATTAAAATATGTGGCTTAGGCATATTAGTTTATGTTGCTATTATGTTTATTGTTTTTTATTATAATGTTTTTTTAGAATGGTTGTTGTTTTGTTCAAATTGTATCTGTCCGTAGCATCCCACGGGCCATCACCTAGTAACTACAAATGAACAAATTTTCAATTGCAAAGTTGTGGGTCTCATTGAGAGCTACCATTTTTTATATAATTTGCCTCCATCTATCATAATATGAAAAATCTATGGATTTTTTTAAAGATCATTGTAAAACACATGTGTCAAACGTAACGATAATGGTACTAACGATAATGGTACTATGATCACTGTCCGTTCAGCACACAAACTGGCAGTGATACTACAACTATTATCTTCGCCAGTTTATGACATAAATTGCTTTTCAAATAAAAACACAGCAGTGATACCTTATTATTGCTGCTGGTTCATTATGCATGGGGTTTAACTGCTGCTGTACTAATACCTTATCATTGTAAGGTATTCTATTCAAGGTAGCGAATGGCGCATGCGCGTGCGTGTGTGTGTTAAGGATCATCCTTTCTCTATAAGTGTTGGTATATTTTTTCCCTCCGGTCACTGGTACAAAATACTTCATTACTTTTGGTTGGGAAACCTTAGTATTCTTGGTTTTGAATCCTGGACTAAAGGTTCCGGCCTGGGTCACGCAACCGGGACCAAAGGATTGTTGATGCTAAAAATATTTTTACGCTCCGCAGGACTTGAACCCGAGATCTCTTATCTCGCGCATAGCTTCCTTGCTACCCTACCTACACATCACATGTAACTTTATTTTGAATACTTTCCTTTTGAACTAACCCGTGTACCTACACATCACATGTGACTTTATTTTGAATACTTTCCTTTTGAACTAACCCATGGAAGACCCTTTAGTTTGAATTTTTAATCTCTATTCGAGCCACCAACCGGGAATCCCGGTTGGTGGCTCCAACCGGGATAAAGAGCTCCCTGCCCCCCTAGCCGTTGGACTCAAGGCTAATACCTACATTAGTCCCGGGCCCAACCCGGCTTGTACAAATATCAAAAACCAATGAGGGATTCTGTACTAGTGCGTCTATACCTAAATAAGTTTGATTTTGTCCTAAGCCAAACTATCTTAAGTTTGATCATATTTACAGAGAAGAGTACCAATATGTAGGACACCAAATAATTACACTATGAAAAATATGTCATGATGGATCGTCTAATGATATTAATTTGGTGTCATAATGTCACATCCTGAAATTGTTGGATTTCAGGATGTGATTAGAAAAAAAAAATAAAGCAATGATTTTCTCATAATTATATAAAAATTTCAATATTTATTTTCTTTACAGAGAATTTAGTATAGGAAAAATAAATAATTGTCCTTCTGAATTAAATAAAATAGTTTTATGTATGTTGCATTCATGTCGTTGCATTGGTTTTTGTTTGTTAGCGTGTTTGAGTTTGCAAAACAAAAATACCCAAAAACCATCCCAAAATCTTTTTTTCTCTCTCCCTTTCTGCCCCGCCCAGAATCCCTCCTCTTTTCTTTCAGCCCGGCCCAAACCTCTCTCTCTTCTCCTTTTCCTTTTTCTCTTCCCGCGGCCCAAAACCGCACCGCCGGTCGAGCCCGCAGTGCTTTCCCACTCTCACCGCCAGCTGGGTCCCACTTGTCAGCCTCTCCCCCTCACCTTCTTTTCTTCTTCCTCCCGCTCCTCTCTTTCCTTTCCTACCGCGACACCAGACGCGCCCGCGCCCGTCGCCGTCGTCCGTCGCCCGCGTCTCCGCCCCCATCCTTTCCGCGATGCCCGCCTGCCATAATGTCGTGGCACGCGCTTCCCCGGGCGACCAGCCCCCATTTTGCCGCGGAAATCACAGCCGCCATCCCTGGCCGCCGCGAGAGCCGCTGCCTCCCGTCCCCCAGTCGCACCGCCCCGCTCCCTCACCTTATAAAACTCGAGCCCGAGCGCCAGCGCTCCCCTTCCACTCCGGTTTCACCGCACGCCCGACTACCCCGCTGCTCTGCGCCGCCATTTTCCTGAGCCCGAGTCCGTCGTCGCCGCCGCGTCGTCGAGCCGCCGTCTCGCCGCCTCTCCGTCGACTGCGACTGTCGCCGGAGCCCCGCCTTGGACCCAGCGCCGTCGTCGTCCACTCCTTCCCCTTCGCGTCGTCGCTCCGCGCCGGCATTTCCTCGCCGGAGCGAACATCTCCGCCCGTGCCGCACCTCGTCGTCGACCCGCCATTTCGCCTCGACTCCGCCATCTTCAACCCTCGCAAGACTCTCGCGAGGAAGTAAGCACCACGCCGCTCCCGTTTTCCCCCTCCCTCTCGCTCACTTGGCCCCGCGATTGCTCGCCGGAGCTCTGTCTCCGCCCGCCACCGTGGTCCGCCGGTCTACAGCCACCGCATGGCCATCCCGTGACCCCCACTACCTTCGCTGTGCCGCCCTCTCCCTCCCCGACCTCATCCCGGCCTGAACCGAGCCCCGGAGCACCGGATTCGGTGTACTCCGGCGGTCCGCCGCCGCGCCGCTCGTTGCCGGCGCCCAGCGCCGCCTGCCAGCCCAAGCCGAGCCACCCCAACAAACCCCTGCCGCCCGATTTAGATCCAACGGCCAGAACGGATCTGAGTCGCACCCGAGCTGCCAAGCCAAGCCTGAGCCGAGCCGCACAGCCACAGTCCGGATCGTGATCCAACGGATCAGATCCGCCCGATTGAGCCAAACCCTAGCCGCCTGTGGAACTATTGCAGAAAAGCCCCTAGGTTATCCAGAAATCAACCCGCGGTCCAATTCTGTTTAAAAGTAATTAGAATCAGGTCCTTTCTTTTCTGTTTAGGCTCCTGACCTTTTTAGAATTAGAACCCGCCGTACAGGACCTCCAGTTTTGCACCCAGGGCCATCTGTTTTGGGTTTAATTGTGTTTTAGCCCTTGATTTCTTCAGATTTAGCCCCTGGAAGTTCAGTTTCTTCGCAGATAAGTCGCTGGAGCCTTGCTTTAGCCCTATCTTCGTCGTTTTAGATCCGTTTCAACTCGTTCTTGTTGCGTTAGTCTTCTAAAACCCTAAGCTATTGTTTAGTCGTGTCGTTTTGCCTTAGTTCCTATTTTTAAATTAAATATATATTTAATTTGATTAAATTTCTCTCACCTATTTTTTTCGAATTAAAATCTACATAGGTCTTTACCTCCGGTTTTCATAACTAATGTTAATTTAATACCAATTCAAATGTGTTCTAAATATAATTTGTTTAGTTGAACACCAAATATAAAGTTATGCGTTTAGATGCTCTCACAAGTTTCTTTCTAATTAATTGATTAGTGTAATTTGTACATAGACAATCATAAATAAAATATGACTAAGTTCTACTCCGCTTTTATAAATAAAAATATAATATAAGTTAATTATAATCAGGGATATTTTATTTTGAATATCTTTTACATTTATTTTCCAATTAAAATAAATAAAGCTCATAGTTCTTTTGTTTCTTTTATAATACCAATTTTCTGATAGTTGTGTCTTTTCAACCCTAGCTCCGTTTTTCGTGTTTCTTGTGCTCTTGTAACCGTAGCAGCGAGCCTTATCCTTTAGCACGCTCTTTTAAAAGTTTTTATTTTGTGATTGGTGTATTGTTCTTAGCTGTACTTGTTTGTTGTTTTGTATGTTTGTGCTCGATGTTTGCTTCGAGTAGAATGATCGCTGTTGAAGCTTGAAGATCAAGATTTCCAAGTAAGCAAGAGCTGAAGAACAGTAAGAGTAGCTTTTCGTTGGAAAAAGGCAGTGACCCTAACCATCCTTCTACCTATGTTTTATTACAAGAATACTATGAATTAATTGGAACATGAAGAACCACCCAAGAGAACAGTGCAACCACAATACTATATGGCTCTGGTCTTGGCTAAATAATTAGAAACTCTGGCTTGTGATGATCTTACCGAAAGGGCAAGAGGGGAGTACGTAAGATGGGGTATAGCTCGGTCCTCTTGGGGTAGTAGCCTTTGCTAAGGTATTGACCATTAGGGAGGGTTATGACCACTGCGGCCTGAAACCTTAGCGGATTGTCACAAGTTAGGGAATCTTTGTAAAGGCCTCGTAGCGTCCCTATGCAACCACACCTCAGAAGTGTGGTATTGTGCCTAGCTAGCACAACATGGTTGGGTCCAAAGTTCTTCTGAACTTTTACGCGACTTGTGGAGAAAGTGTACAACCTCTGCAGAGTGTAAAACTGTTATAACAGCCGTGCTCACGGTTAAGAGCAGCTTGGACCCTCACATGATTAGTAAACTTAAAGATGGATTTAAATCGTTACTCTGGTTATATCTTGTGGCTTTGCTGAGTACCAACCATAAGTGTACTCACCCTTGCTAACCGCTGCTCAGAAGAAGAAGGTGTGAAGGCTACTGAAGATGATGAAGAGTTCTAGGCGTACGCAACCCCCAGTCGTTTGCCTGTGAAGTTTGGAGCCTTCGTTTCCATGTTAAGCGCATATCTCTGATAGTCTTGTAAGTCCTTATTTATTTTTCTTTACGTGATACTGTTGCTGTTATTCACTGATGATGTCACTATATGTATGAAATTTGATCCTGGCATACATATAGTTATGCATTCGGTTTTATCCTTAAACCGAGTGTGACACATAATTATAGGTTTTTTATAAGCTGGGTTAAACTTAAGGTAGTTTGGCGTAAAATTAGAAATCAACTTATTCTAGGCGGATGAAGTACTGTAGCACACTATGGCCACTAGTAGAGAAAGGGCTATCCGTCCCAAGGCTATGGATCCACCCTAAAAGTACTGATATAAAGTAGACCCGGTACTAATGCTACTATTTTTGAGGTACCAGGTGGTGTTTTTGAGGTACTAGTTCATACCAGTATTTTTGAGGTGGACCGAAGCCTATGGAGCCCTTTAGTAAAAGTTCCCTTTTAGTACTAGGTGGTGTTACCACCGACTTACCACCCGGTATTAAAGCATCCATGTGGACATTTTAGTACCGGGTGGTAGGGTCCTCCACGGGTTACTTAAAAAAAGTATCTCCCTTCTAATCTCTGTTGTGTAGGTGAGATGGTAAGGGAGGCACACGCGAGGTAAAATGTCGCGGGTTTGAGTCTCGGCCACCGCACGCGCGCGTGCGCCTGTGCACCGGGTGGAACCTTCACCCGGTACTAAAGAGGGACTTGGGTACCGGGTGTTTTACCCAGTGACGAAGATCGAGACTTTTTTAGTCTCGGTCACCGGTACTGAAGGTTCTTTTCAACAGGTGCTCATGGAGTGTTTTCTAGAGTAGTGAGGTAATTTAGTATGTTGTTGACACTTGATTTGTTTATCACTTCATTTTGGCTGATTGATTTGAAATAAGGGGTCCTGCATGTTGCGAAGAAATTAGAATTAGTGATCAATTTCTATAATTAATTAATCAGTTAGTGATTAATGATATCATTAAGTTGCTTACTATTCATGAAAGGGCCAATCCGAAGGGGTGTGTCCCTTCAGCCCTTCATCCCTTAGACATGTATAAAAGGAGTGGTCCCCCATCAATAGAATACAACAAGTCACTTTCATCTCTCTTTTACTTTCACTCTCAACACGTCATCAACACTTTGGTTCTACTCTACTGAGCGCAAGGCAAGAAACAGAGGCTGGAAGGCCTCTCGCTCCCTAGGTGAGAATGGATCCTACAGTTTTACGTTTCTTTGCCTGACGATGGTTTCCTCATCCTCCCGCTTCATGGTCGCCGCCACTGGATGAATGCACGCCGATGTTGCGAATGTCGCCATCGCATCAATGGTGGTCGAGGCCAACTCTTCACTGGTGGATCGGGCCGCTGGATGCCTCGCCATCGGAGTCCTCGCCATCGACGAGGAACTCCGGCACTACTACTGAACCAAGGCCAGCGGCCTGGTCCCTCGACTCCCGCTGCAGCGGCCTCGAGCATTACTACAAGTGTCTCCTCCGAGCGCACCATAACAACATCACCACCGGCGGCACCTCGTCTTCCGACGCCGACGCCATCCGAGGAGCCTCCTCGCCGCCCTCTGGTCTTCCGACTCCGCCGCCCGGGATGCACTGAATTTGGCATCAGGGTCATCCCTGACCTCACCTTCTCGGTAGTAGCGACGGCTGGCACCGCCGGCTTTGGCCCTCAGGCCGGCCCCTCCAACACTGGCGGCCGCCCCATCGTCAACTCGTTCGCCGTAGCAGGAGCGCACCCAAGCTTCACCATTGGTACAATGGCGGCTCGTCAGAGTGCGCCCCCATTCTTCAACTCCGGCGGCCCCTCAGCGGCAGCCGCATCAGCGGCGGCTGCATCAACAGCGACAGACGCGCCTGGGATGGCGCCCGCATCGCCATCCGCGGAAACCGACGCCACGACGTCCACAACACCCACGCCCGCCCGTCTTTTTGGTCGCGTGGCGGCTACTGACCGCCGGCCCGGCATCCGCCGGGGCACATGGAGCCCCGCGGCACTGGGGCTCTCCTCCGACAATTGATGCCGGCGGTCGGTCCACGACCGGCGCATGGGGGCGGGCGTAGAAGGGAGTGGAAGAGGCGGCGCTACAGCACCGCGAGAAGGTGGCAAGGTGGCGGCGCTCGCGGAGGTGGTGGGGAGCGCTCGCCGTTTGGCGATGGCGGCGCAAGAGGCTGCAGAGGAGGCAGGCGTCGTCGGTGCTGGTTGGCAGGTGGCGACGAATGAAGAGGCGGGCAAAACCTAGCCGTTCCCGTGTCCTTTATACGGGCTAGGCTCGGTTGGGTCAGAAGCAGGCCAAACCGGCCGCTAGCAGGGAAGCGCCGCTAGTAGGGCGGCGCCTGACCGTGGGCCGCCACAAGCCAGCCAAGCGGGCCGGCAACAGATCGAAGCAAGTCAAGCCACCGCGCCAGGCCGAGCCGCTCTCTCTCCCATACATTCTTACAAGATAGCTCCTGGACTATGTTCATGTTTTATATTGAAGGTCCTAGATTATTCTGTTTTAGTTCTCTGACTATTTTAAATTTGCATAAATATTGCTATCTAGACCATTAGGTTTGGAAGTTAGTATGATTACCGCAGTAATTGTACATTATGTGATCCGCATATCTCACATTGGTTTTGCAAATATTATTTTAGAACAATCTTTCCATGTGCTATTTATTTTATTTGTATCTTTACACATATGGCACTTGATCTATATTCTATATCATGTAGTAATATGCAAAATTACAACTAAGGTATATAAATTTGAATATTTGGAAAAACACAAGGTAATGGAGACCTAGGCATCATTTGCAATAAATTCTTTAAAAATTTATTTGCCCTGATATCATGATTTTAGGCAGCAAGTTACTTGCCCTTTAGTGAGAGATGTACATCTTATGATGATTACGTACAATGTGTATATCCAAAATATTCTCTACAATGGAATTTGTATAAAATATGATTATTAAGTCATTAATTCCCGCAGGAATACAAACAAAATAGTTACACTATTCAATCCAGTATATCTTACATTATGTTGCAACAATCATCTTGACCTTATTATTTTGCATAAATTTACACACCACATATTATTTAATTTACCACAGTAAATTAATCCTATACATGGTCTCTTATGTAGGAAAATGGCTCATTTAGTCGACAAAGATTTCGCTGAACTTGCAGCGGATGGTAGCAAACTATCTGACTTGGGCTATGGATGTAAAAATCATCCTAACAGCAAAAGGCTTCAATAATACAATTGAAGAGCCAAATCCACAAGCCCCTGTTTCAGATGAAGCCAAATATTCCACATTATACTTCTTGAGACACCATCTTCACCCAAATCTCAAGAATGACTATACGATGGAAGAGAATCCTAGAGCACTTTGGGTTGCACTCAAAGAACGCTATGATCAACAAAAGGCAATCATTTTGCCCGAAGCATGACGAGAGTGGTCTCTACTTCACCTTATGGGTTTCAAATCTGTTGCAGACTATAACTCTGCCATTCACAAGATTTGTTCCAAGCTTCATTTTTGTGATCAACCGGTTAATGATGCAGAAAAGATTGAAAAGACGCTGTCTACATTTCTCCCTGCAAATAGATTATTGCAACAGCAATACCGCCGCCACAACTATGCCAAATATTCTGACTTGATATACGACTTACTCCAGGCAGAAAAACATGATAAACTCTTAACAAAGAATCATCAAATGTGCCCTGTGGGTGCATCACTTGTGCCTGAAGTTCATTACAATAGTCAGAACACTCAAAAGAAGTTTGGTGGTAAGAAATTCAAAAAGAATTTCAAGGGAAAATGGAACAACAAAAATAAGCATCATTATCAGAAAAATAAGGATTCTGACAAAGGCAAAGGAACTTCCAAGAAAAGTTTTCACCATGACAACTCTCAAGTTTGTCAAAGGTGTGGTTGTCGCAACCACATCACTAAGAAGTGCCACACTGCCAAGTATTTGGTTGAACTCTACCAGAAATCTGTTGGCAAATAAGTTCAAGGAAACAAGTACGAAGCACACTTCACTACCCAACCTACTGACACCAGTTGCTCCAAGGATACTCCTATGAAAAATAATGATGAGAAGATCCCTCCGCAGATGGACGACTTATTTAGCACGGACGATATGCTCGTGGAATTTCAATCCAACGACATATTTTGAGATACCAACTAGTCTCTATCACCCCAAAAACTTGGTTATCTAGCCATATTCATGTAATATTACGTTGTGTTGTAAATATTTGTTGTTAAAAAGTATTGTAACACATACAACAATGTATTGTAAAGGCATATGATACTTGATCAATAAAGTATGTATTATATAATATTTTGAGTCAATATTAATATATTTTGACTCAATCATTATAGATTATCCTACGGGGTCAATCCAAATGGAGGAAGAATTTTGTTTAGTGGATAGTGCTACCACTAACACTATACTTAGGGAAATTAAATATTTTCAAACTCTCACTAAGAGTAAAGGAAATGTCACGACTATCGTGGGCCGCGATGCTGTGATTGTTGGTTCAGGAAGAGCTATAATAATTCTCCCTATGGGTACTCATCTAGTAATTGAGGATGCACTCTTGTATCCTGATTCAACTCATACCCTGTTAAGTTATAAAGATATCCATCGTAATGGTTTCCATATAGAAACCCATAATGACAACAAAGAGAATATCTATTCAACACCAAAAATGACGGATATGCCAAGCAACTGCTTAAAAAATTCCTTCACTATCAACTAGATTATATTTCACATACATCAAACCCGTACAACATGTTGCATATAAGATAATTTTTCAAAACCTTGATATCTTCAAGACTTGGCATGATCGCCTAGGTCATCCTGGAATTGGGATGATGAGAAAAATTAGTAACAATTCAATTGGTCATATGACTGCTTCAAAATTTTTCAAACCTTCAGATTTTGTGTGCACCGCATGTGCCATGGGGAAATTAATCTTAAGACCCTCTTATCTTAAGATAAAGGCTGAACCACTAACATTTCTTGAACGCATTCAAGGTGATATTTGTGGTCCTATTCATCCATTAACTGGACCATTTTGGTACTTCATGGTACTTATTGATGCATCAATAAGATGGTCCCATGTATGTTTATTATCCACCAGAAACCATGCTTTCGCAAGGTTCATTGCTCAAATTATCAAATTAAGAGGACATTATTTGGACAATCTAATAAAATCCACCAGGATGGATAATGCCGTCGAGTATGTGGGAATCAACCAAGTATTTCCCATCTGCGAAAATTCGGTTGTGCTATATATGTACCGATTTCACCACTGCAGCGTACATCAATATGTCCCCATAGAAAATTAGGGATATATGTGGGGTATAAATCACCGTCGATCATAAAATACCTCGAGCCTCTTACAGGGGACTTATTCACTGCCCATCACGCTGATTGCATCTTCGATGAGGATAATTTCCTGGCATTAGGGGAGACAATATGTACCATAACGAATACTGGAAAATAAATTGGAATGCCTCATGTATTCAGTCCTATGATCCACGTACTATAGAATCTCACCGTGAAGTTTAAAAGATCGTCAATTTGCAAAACATTGCAAATAACCTGCTAGAAGCATTTATTGACTACAAAGGTGTCACAAAATCACACAATCCTGCTATTAATGTACCAGAAAGAGTAGAGATTCCTACTCAAAATCTCCCAAATCAAAATAAGAGGGGAGAAGTATGGTAACAAAGGATAAAACTCTAAAACAACATCTGTGAAATAAAGGAAGGATACTTCCAAAATGGTAAATGCAAATCAACATCATGTTGACAGACACAAATTGGATATTGAAAATCCAAACAATATGGATGTTCAACAGATACATCATATACCTAACACAAATGTGCACACAAATATAAGTGGTAGGACATTGGGAAATCTTGACTCTAATACTTTGGGAAATGAAATTTCCACTAATTATACTGATTCTGGAGAATCATTCAAAATGGGTTTTCGTCCGTAAAAGGAATGAAAATAATGAGGTGGTGAGATATAAAGCAAGGCTTGTAGCACAAGGATTCACGCAGAGACCCGACATCGTTTTGATGAAACATATTCTCTAGTTATGAGTGGTATAACATTCCGATACTTAATATCATTGGCAGCTTAAAAAGGTCTATCCATGCATCTCATGGATGTAGTGACAACATATCTTTATGGATCACTAGATTCGGATATTTATATGAAAGTTTCTGAAAGGCTTGATATTCCAAACAAGAATCATTCTCGCAACATGTATTGTGTAAAGATTCAAAAGTCATTATACAGTTTGAAGCTGTCGGGATGAATGTGGTACAACCGACTAAAGGAATTCCTTCTACAGAAATATTTTTCCAATAATGATGATTGCCCATGTGTGTTCATCAAGAAATCCTTATGTGGATTTTGTATCATATCCGTGTATGTGAATGGTCTCAATATCATTGGAAATACACGGGATATAGATGAAGCACGCAACCATCTAAAGACGGAATTTGAAATGAAAGATTTGGGTAAAACCAAATTTTTTTTAGGCTTTCAGCTTGAACATCTCCCATCAGGGATATTAGTACATCAGTCTTCATATATCCAGAAAATTCTTCAAAAGTTCAAAATCATATCCATCAAAGATACCTATGGTCGTTCGATCTCTTGATATGAATAAGGATCATTTCAGACCTAAGGATGAAGATGAAGAATTAATTGGACCTGAAGTTCCATATCTAAGTGCCATTGGAGCGCTATGGATGTCGCAAATTGCACCAAGCTTGATATTGCATTTGCTGTAAACTTACTAGCTAGACATAGCGCAGTTCCAACAAAATATCATTGGATGGGAGTTAAGAATATCTTCAGATATCTCTAAGGTACAACAGATCTTGGTTTTTTCTATCAGTTTGACCAAGATAAAGGAATACTTGGATATACAGATGCTGGCTATCTATCTGATCCCCATAATGTCGGATCTCAGATAGGCTTTGTATTCTTACATGGTGAAACAACTATATCATGGAAATCGTCCAAACAAACTCTAGTAGCCATATCCACTAATCATTCTGAAATAATTGCATTATATGAAGCTTCACGTGAATGTGTATGGCTTGGCAGAATGATCAATCACATACAACAGTCATGTGATATTGGTTCAACCACGAAACCAACAATTATCTATGAAGATAATTCTGCTTGCATTTCACAAATGAATGCAGGTTATATAAAGTGCAATATCACAAAACATATTGCTCCGAAATTATTCTATCCTCATGAGCTATAGAAAAATGGAGAGATAGAAATTTTGCAAACTAAGTCATGTGATAATCTTGCAGATTTATTTGCAAAGTCCTTACCTACATCATTATTCCAGAAATATATTTTCGAAATTGGTATGAGACGACTTATAGATTTGCAAGTATCAGGGGGAGTAAACCCTTGATATAATATGCTTATAATCTTTTGATGATTAAATTGCACTCTTTTCCTAATGAGTTTTCCTATCAAGGTTTTCTCATACATAGATTTTTAATGAGGCAATATGCTATCAAGCAATCATACATGTCATATCAACATTTTTTTCTATTTTTCCAAAAGGGTTTTAAAGAAGTTTTTCCTATAACATATCCATACTTATCCTTACTTTTTCCACAGGGTTTTCAAGGAGTTATTCCATTGTTTCCAAGACCACAAGAACAAATTGATCAAAGGGGAGTGTCATGAAGAAATTAGAATTAGTGATCAATTTCTATAATTAATTAATCAGTTAGTGATTAATGATATTATTAAGTTGCTTACTATTCATGAAGGGGTGTGTCCCTTCAGCCCTTGGCCCCTCAGGCATGTAAATAAAAGGAGTGGTTCCCCATCAATAAAATACAACAAAGTCACTTTCATCTCTGTTTTACTTTTACACTCAACACTGCAGATGCTAGATGGCATGCCGATGGCTGGCACAACCTATGGAGTGGTAACACAGTTACAACAATACTGAAAGGCACATATTAAGACACTTTAACAGAAGACATATGCTGCATGCAGGCAAGTATTCATGATGGTTTATTGATCAGGATACAGCGCACACAATGTATATTTCATAAAACACACATAATGGTAGCGAAGCTTTGAAGTTCAGTGCCAACCGCCACTGGAGCCACCACCACCACCGTATCCTCCATGTCTGTCGACATATTCACCACCATGACCGTGGTAATGGCCATATCCACCACCATGCCCAGGGTAATGACCGTATCCGCCACCGTATCCACCACCATGTCCAGGGTAATATCCGTATCCTCCACCATACCAACCATGTCCTGGTGTATAGCCGCCATAGCCGCCGCCGTATCCTCCACTGTAACCACCACCACCATACCCATACCCATGTCCATGCCCCATCTTCTCTTCTTTGGCGCCATCCCCACCGGTAGGCTTCCCATCAGATTCTGCACCATTTAAGTTGTAATCCAACTTTCAGAGGCCAATTCGCAATATATTAATGTATATATGCCCACCAAGTCATTCAAATCTTAAAGGAGTTGAGACAGATGTGCAAACCTTTGGCCTTGTCAGTGAGCCGATCGGTAGCGGCAGTTACATCCTGTGTGAGGAGAAGCAGGGAGGCCAGGACAATGCCAAGCAGAAGCAGGGACTTGAAAGCCATGCTTGTATGAATTGCTGAGGCTGAAGCTCTTGATGATGAGAATGCACCGGTGTCTCTGGTGCTATTTATATAGCAGCTGCTGGCCACACGCAGGCACATGCTGCACGCGTGTATATGCGCCAGCTGATCGAGCTGGAGGTTTGCACACTAACACATGAGACCGTTGAGGTGATTGATACAGAATGGTTGGATGTCAGGGTTTGAGAAGGTTGATCATGATGTTTCTTGTTTTCAGTGTAACCAGCCTTATGTTGGGTGCTGTAGTATGGACCTTCATCCCTGTGGATTTATGTGGAGCTGGGAGGTTGAGAGAGCATGATGGCATGAGGTAATTAAGGTCAGCTAATGAAGTGGTGGATATGATATTGTTGTGCATGCTTGTCAGATTAATTCAGTAAGGTATCTCTAGTTAGGTGTACATGCAATTCAATTATAAAAAAGATGGACCGTGGAAGTGTCAGTACTGCATACCTAACTAATTGAGTAAATTGGATGAATCTTACAGCCGCGTCAGACGCAAAATTCAAGTCCTGCAACCGTGCCTCTGGTCCCCTGTGTTCACGGTCTGACAACAGGATTCTTCAATGTAGCAACTCAGGCTCATGGTATAGTCCGTGTGAATGATTTCTTAGCCGCGTACATTCATCACTTGTTGCAGAAATCTTGGTCCTAAACTCCAGAGACTAACAAAATTCAGCAATTAAGTCGAGTTGTTCTATCATTTCTGAATTTGTTAGTCTCTGGAATGAACAATTCAGGAAGGCTAGTTTTTTCTTTAGCATTCCAGTTCTGTGCTAAGTTGTGCATGCCATGATCGGATCAATTCCTGCACGAATTGAAGGATTCATGTTCAATGCGAAAGCCGTAGACCCATGAGAGGAACACAGAACAATATCTTAATCTCTGCCTGCTAACCACTTTGTTAGTTGAGCCTGAACCCCAGCTGCACGATGAACTACCGGACAAAGAACGCTAGCTACCAGGCTCGATCGATCTGCCCCAACCCCGACGTCCAACCACGTGGTCGCCCATGCATTTACTAGTCCACTGGAAGGCACAGCCGTGTGCGTGCGTACATGCCGTGGCGCCGCTGCTATATGTAGGGCATCGTAGCGGTGCTGCACTCTCATCCAAATCTCACTCATCAAGCGCTCATATTGAAGGGCAGAGATGGCTTCCAAGTCTCTGCTTCTGTTTGGCGTCCTTCTGGCTTCCCTCCTCCTCGTCACCAAGGATGTGGCTGCTGCTAGAAATCACTTCGTCGAGGCTAATGGTTTGTATCTACTGTGAGATCTAGAACACATTCTGGTAAAACTGGTCACAACCTAAATTTCACCCAAAATTGAAAATCTAAAAGGAAGGAGATATGTTTGAAATAGAAAATTAACATTTATCGTTTATGGACAAGGGTGATAAGTTTGTAGAAGATATCCCTATATAAACATATTGACTTTTTAGCATTTTTTGTTGGATCCATCTTTGATGTTCTAGTAATGTATATTATGAATAGTGGTAGCTAAAAAGTAAGTATATTCTATGTAGAATCTGAGGGAAAGAACATGAAGCTTAATAGTGAGGCCAAGCTCAATGATGAGAAGGGGGCTCACGGATATTACGGCGGTGGGTATGGTGGTGGATATGGTGGAGGGCCTGGCGGTGGCTACGGAGGCTACGTACCTGGACGTGGTTGGTATGGCGGCGGGTATGGTTACCCTGGGTTTAGCGGTGGATATGGTGGTGGTGGTGGCGGCGGCAGCGGCGGTGGATATGGCAGCGGCGGCGGTTATGGTGGTGGATATGGCGGCGGCGGCGGCGGTGGTGGGGGCGGTTATCCTGGTGCTGGATATTATGGTGGTGGAGGTGGTGGATGGCACTAGAAGTTATAAACAAGCATTATACTTCAACAATATTACCTGGTGAATTTGCATAAAAGAATTACGGTAGCTCGCTTGCTTTATGCACGGTTTCATGTTATCCCTTTGGTATTAACATTGTTTTGGTATGATATTGTTATACATGTTGTATTATGCCATATACACATATATCAAATAAATTACAGCCCAATTACTTTCGAGAACATTGGTGGCACTGCTAACCTTAGTAGTAGTACCGGACGGAAAGCCCCGGTTAGTACGGTTCTCCACCCGGTACAGACTGGTCGATACTAAATTGGCATGCATTTAGTAATGGGTGCATTGCCCGGTACTAAATGGCGCATTCCGGCACATATTACAAGTAGCTACATAAGTTGTTTTCTTGTTTCCTTACAAGTACTTCAAATATTACAAGTCATCATCATCATCCCTGTTTTCATGAAGTTGACCCATGCTTACCTTATGATCGGCATAAAATTCTTCGTTGGAATTTATGACCTCATCCAGTAGGAATCCACGTAGCGCTTCTTGAACTGCCCTGACTTTTTCCGGTTCGATGAGGTCTTCTTTTATTTTCCAAATCTGTCATGTGCAAACATCATTATTTTAAATCAATATATGTACGGAATTAAATGCAAAAAATAGTTATTAATTTTTACGTACATCGAATTCTTTTTGCGTCATTTTCTTTTCACCGGTAAAGTCGTGGATGAACTCGCATACGTAGTATCCACATAAGTTGTTTCCTTGCTTTTGTCTCAAACACTATATATAGATGGGTTATGAAATGTTCACGGTGTTAAAAGAAATGACACTAGATGTGCGAATTGTATTCATACCGGAAAATCAAGTTTGATATCAAGATCACACGGCTTATCTGTGACTCCTATGTGCCTTTTGATGAAGCGAGCCCATGCCCTTTGGAGGATGTCTATGAGGTTTTGATATTCTGCTATTGATTTTCTCATAGAGTCGAACACCACAACTTTGGCTCGATCAATCTCGATAGAGAGCAGGATCCAGTGTTATCCGGTGATACACATATACAGATGAAATATTGAATATATTTATTATCAAATTTAAGGAATGAAAAAAGAGTCGAATGTCTCGCTTGAAGTTGTATGACAACAGAATGAATGTACAAGTATGTTGCTTATCCACGGCCTTGAATATATTGTTCTCGGTCCGATTTGACCATTTGATTACACTATTCTCGTTTATAACATCCGGGTTCATGAAGCCGATGTTATAGTACCCCTTTCTTCGGTATTCTTGCACCTTCATCCTACATGATACAAAACAAAAGAGGGGATGAGAAAATGCAAAAGTAGTAGAATATAGAAATAAGATGAAACACTTACATAACAAATGCACTGACGAGGGACTTATCCAGGGCATCTTGATGGTATAGAAACAAGACTTCACAAACTCGATCCATACGTCAGTTAGCCTCCGATGTAAATGGCTATCTTTAACCCGAGCCGCGAACATTACGTCTCCATCTGCAGAGGCCCTCATGTACTATTCATGCAACTCATGCATTCTCGTTGGTAGCATCTTCACCAACTCAGGCCACATAAGAGGTTCCTCCAATACAAATTATTTTCTGCCTGCCTCTGGTTGAATTGGGATATGATCCTCCCCTCGGAGTTGAGCTTTTGTGAGTTTCGTTTCCAGCACAAAGTCAGCCGTAGCAACATTCTCTTTTGAAAGCACTTGGAGCGGAGGTATCGATTGTTGGGATTGTTCTCCGAGCTGGGGAATGGTGGACCGATGAGTACCCTTCTTCTAATAAGACTTTATGATTGAGCGGTCGTAGTCCGATAGTCTTTCTTTCTCCCTTGGCTGGCATATGCCTATAAAGAACTTCTGCACGGCTGGATCCACTGGTCCCTTCGGCTCAGGCTTCCTTGGCGCGAAGTGATCTTGAACCTCCTTGCTCACTTGCTCACCCAATTCCTCATCAGTCTTTTCATATGCTAACTTTGGAGGTGGAGACTTCTCTTTCTTTTTAGCTTGGTTCTTCTTCCGCCTTAGGAGATGGTGGTGGGGGGGGGGGGGGGGGGGGGGGAGGGGGGCGAAGCCTTCTTAGGTGGGTTCTTCCTTGGCTTAGGCTGTGGATTCATGCTGGGGTCCCTTTGAGCGGTTGGTGACGGCGGATCCATGCTAGGATCCCTTTGTGGAGACGGTGACGGCAGATCCATGCTGGGGCCTCTTTGTGCAGGTGGTGATGATGGACCCATGCTGGTTGGTGGCATTGGCGATCTTGACTCTAAATTTGCCACATGCCAACTATCCAGTAAACCTTCTCTCAAATTCAAGTCATCACTTCTATATATCTCAAATGAATGTATAAATAAAAAAATCATGCTCATTCTCACTCTTTCTAAAAATCACAAATTTTTCTAACTATAAAGCATGAAACGAAGCATAAAGACTATCAAAGAAGAGAGGATGAAGTTGCTAACATTTTGAGCAGTTGGATGAGTGAAATACCCACAAATATTGAGAAAAATAGGCAGCACCTCCTCTCTAAAACGCCATGGAGAAGAAGCCCGAGCTCGGTCAAATGGTTGGCTCATGCTCGGGGAGGAAGAATATGGATGCTGATATATAGAAGACAGATTAGTACTGGCTGGTGGCTCTAGCCGGTACTAGATCTCTCCACTTAGTATCGGCTGGAGCGTCGGGGGATCTAGCCATTACACCCGGCGTCTGTGGCGCACTTTAGCGGCTGGTGGATACAACCGGTACTAAATGGCCCCTGTGGGCACTGTGATGTAGAGCCGGTTCTAAATGTTTGCGTTAGTACCGGCGGAAAGACAGCCGATACTTTTTAGCCGGTACTAACGGCCGCAGACGAAAGCTCCGTTTTCTGGCAGTGTGGGTCAATAAATATGGGGAGTGTTTTTGGAATGTGTGAACCTGAAAACACATTTGCAGGAATTCAGAAATTTCCAGCATTAATGTGTGGTATGCTAATTTTTTTTAAACACAATATAAACATACACGCTCGTAGACACACATGTACAATCATCCATATAAATATATGCATTCACCCACATCCCTATGAGTATCGTGACTCGGTAGGTATATATTGAGATTGGTAAATCATCACCACACAGGCACCCCGATAGGTACCAAATTGTTATTACATTTGCAATGTTCTCTGATGTTATGTACTCCTAAGTAGCAAGATGTTTACATTCTGCCCTTCAATAGCGATGAGTACCGTGGTACCATCAACACATATTTCTAAACAAAATACATATAATTCTCTTCATCTATTGGTTTACGGAGTCCCTCGGACGCGATGATGCAAACGGCTATGATTATGGGCAATCACTGATGCTCAACACAGACTGGACCTCGCATGTATAGCCTTCTTATGTTCAAAATAAGATACAAGATTCTTCAAAAAAGGATACAAGATTATATTCGGTATTGAATAATTAACTTAGCCTACCCACGACCTCTTTATTTTCATCGTGGCCCAGCTCAGCCATTAGTTAGGTGTCATGATACCAAAAAATCTATAGAGTAAAATGGAAAAACGACAGAACCGGCCGTTATTTGACTACCACTAGTTTGTGTGGGCACGCGCGCCCATATACGCATAATTTATTGACGAGATGGGGCCATCAAGAGATATACATGTGGGAGTAGCTACACGCGTGTGTAGAATAGATTTTTCCTTTATATATTTAATTAAATATTTTTGAAAAAAGATAGTAGTACGGCAGATTGCTTAGCTGTAACATGAAAATTAGTGATGTTTTCTGTATTAGCATATTCTAGTAATCAATAAGCAACGATTTGATTAGTAATTGTGCGGCAAAATTGCTTGGGCAATTTGGGTCTAGTAAGAAGGGGAGTGAGAGTATACGGGGCCATCCACCAACTGTAGTCGTCTTGTGGACATATTGTCATTTTAGCTAATGGCTTCTCTAGAACGTAAAATCATGGTTCCATACAGATGAAGCAAATCGAGTGTACCGGTAAGCCGGAGACCCATTTGCCGCCCATTGAATATGTTCAAGCGCAGCATGCTGCGATTGACTCACCGGCCAGTACATACTATATATCTCGTTGACACATCGGATCAGAACACATATATGGAGATGGAGGTAAGCGTCCAGCTACTGCAGTACTGCTCCAACAAGTAGTCGGCGTCATGGCGATTGGCAAAATGGATGCCATCATTCAATCTCATCTCAAATTGTGATTGTGAAGTACCGTTGGGTACTCAGCCCTAATGATGCCTGGTCATGCATGCATATCACTTTGTAGCAGTTGCATACTAAAATTGTGGACCTTTGAGCGAGGCTAACTCAATACAAGTAGCGGGAGCGATTTTGGAAATCTTATTTTTTATGTTCTAATTTGACATGTTTAAGTTCATTTAACCACTTCATCACTTTTTTATTTGGCAAGGATTTAATTTAAGCACTTAATTAACTTATTAGGTGACAAAAATCCTGAGATCATGTGTAAATTTGCGTATGTGACGTCAAGTCATCACATACGAGTGAAAATTTGTTTATAGTTGCAGTTAAGTCCAGAGGTTTGTTCGTTTGTACTTAGGTTCAGAGGTTTAGTGTTCGACGCTTGTGGGCACAAACACTTCCCTAGTGGGTACGTTGTTGTGCTACCGCAGGAACGTATTTGCTCTACAATTGAAACGTGGCAATGAAATGAGAAAACCACAACTAGATGCTCATTGAGTCATAAATCTGTATCTTTCGACTTTTATTTTTCATGACATTTGCTCCTCTTGTTTCTTATAGCCTCATATGAACTAAATTTCTAAATGTCATGACACCTCTAGCTTTAGGAGAAATAAATTTCTTATAAGGGTGTCATGACAAGAGGACATGACATGACACTTGTCATGTCATGACATTTGCTCCTCTTGTTTCTTATAGCCTCATATGACTAATTTCTTCCGACTTTATTTCTCCTCTTGCAAACTTCTTGGCTAGCCCTCTAAATTCTCGGTTAATCATGACTAGGTCCTTCTAATCTCGTTTAGCCCATAGATTCCACGTTTTAGCATCATTTTAGCTCGTTCTTGTTCAGCTAGACTTCTAGGAGCATAGGCTATAGTTTAGGGATGCAGTTGTACCATAGTTCATATATTATAATTAAATTTAGAATTAACTCAATTAATAACTATTTAAACCTAGCTTTTCTAATTCAAAGCAAATTAGAGTTCTAATTCGATTTTCATAATTAACATTAATATGATTAATACTAATATAAACATAGTTTCAATTAATTTTTTTTAGCTCAAACATGAATTATAAAGTTTTACGCTACATGATCTCACATGTCTTTTATTTGAAACTTAAATGTTTAATTGGCATAAGTTGTGTAGAAACTTAATAAATAAAATGTGATTAAGTTTTACTTTGACATTATAAATAAAATTTTAATTGAATTAATTCTAATATTGGGTATTTATTTTGAATACCCTTTAAATATATTTTCCTTAAAATAAAAATAAATCCAGCTTATTATTTTCTTTTCTTTTATATTAAAATCTTCCGATAGCTATGTCTTTTCAACTGTAACTCTATTTTCGGCATTTCTTGCGCTCACGTGATCATAGCAACGAGCCCTATCCTTTAATGCACTCTAAGACTTCTCTTTTGTTTGGTGCATTATTCTTAGTTGTGCTTGTTTTGCATGTTTTCTTGTATGCCTGTGCCCAATGCTTGTCACGAGTAGAAAATAGCGCAGTTCAAGGGCTATGAAGCTTAAGAGTTTCAAGAGCAAGAATTGAAGATATGAGCAGTTGTTCTTTGGAAGAAAAGCAACCGTATTCCTTTATCATACTTTCACCCTAATAGCATTTATTTATTTCTCATGCATGCAAGGATTAATATGATGAGACCCATTTGTTTTGTTCTTTGTTATCCATGTCCTTAAAGTTGGGTTTAGCTTTAATATATGGGTAGTATGCTTAGTTGATGTACTTTAGTTATGGGTGGTTAATTGATGATGATCAATACTAAACAACTGGTTATTACTCTATGGATATCTTGGCCTGTTAATGATCATGATTAATTAAACCAGGAGTGGCCACCCAGGATAACAATGCAACAACAAGAAATAATGGGCTTGATTATGGACAATTAATTAGATTTCTCTAGCTTGTTAGTAGCTTACCGAAAGGCGCAAGAGGTCAGGGAAACTAGGTTTAAGAGGGGTACCCGGCTTGCCAAAGGGGTTGGTACGCTTATGAAGGTACACCCGCTTTGGGGAAGGGTACACTCGCCTAGCGGCTGAAACCTCGCTGGCTACTACTTGCTATGGAGTCTTTGTATGCAGTCACACCTCGGTAGTGTGATGAGAGTGTCTGATGAGCACCGTGTAAATAGTTATGCATTCGATTTGCTTTTAAAAAAAAGGTGTGACAAGACCCATCTGTATCACAGATGTGTAAATACTTGGATTAATTATACTCACGCAAGAAAGGTGTCCTCAAGACGCTTCTGTAATGAGTGACTACCGGAGATGGGTCTTTACCAGGCTAGATATCAGACTTGTTGCCTATCTTTGTAGCAGTTGTCAAACGTCGAGTGTGCCAATACAAGTGTAGTTAAGGTCAGTCAGTCGTTACAGACAGATGTTCTCAAGACGCATCTAGTGACCTCTATGACATGTACGTGATGACTGACGCTCTTGGGTAGTCTCAAGACCCATCTGTATCACAGATGTATGTGTCTACAAAACTTATCCGTGGATAATACTCTCACAAGAGAGGTGTCCTCAAGACGCGTCTGTAATGAGTGACTACCAGATAAGATGGGTCTTGACTAGGTTAGATATCAGATTTGTTGCCTATCTCTGTAGCATTTGGCAAACGTCTATGATATGGGTGGCTCTTTTCCAATGACTAGGACATAGGAAAAAAAATCCAAAGAGTATGTATTTTCAACGTTTCTCTATAGGTTATAGCTACTCCCTCCGTTTCAAAATATAGTTCGTTTTAGGTTTTCTAGATTCATAGATTTTGATATGCACCTAGACATACATTATATCTAGATGCATAGCAAATACTATGAATCTAAAAAAGCCAAAACAAACTATATTTTGGAACGGAGGAAGTAGCATATACCGATCACTGACACGTGCCACACTAAAGAATTCTCGTTGGTTTTACAAAAATCATGAAGTGTCAACCACTAAAACTATTTATATGCTTATTTAAGGTCAAATTCTTTACATAGTTTGCCCAGACGAGTTTTACCTAGGGAAGATCAATCTCGTTGAAAAATTTGCACATATATTTATGGAGCAAAGCACCATTCTGTATGGCAAGGTTCAGAACTCCTAATTCCCCTTCCTTCCATACAGCAACTGTTGTTCTGGCAATAATGTCAAACCATTGGACGATGTGTTGGCAACTGTGGGTTTCTAGATAATGCTTATTGGCATCAAAGGTTTGAAACCCAACTGGCCGCAGGAACACTTTTGTATATGCAGCTAACAGCTCATCGAGCCGGAGGGGTTTGAACGATCACTTTGCTGATACTGTTTGTTGTTGGATGTCAGGGTTACAGCAGTTCCTATATGGTGTACCTCTCGTTTTTGGCGTAACCAACCATGATGCGTACAGCTATATGGATTTATGTTAGCTGGGTAGTTGAGACTTGAGAGTGCCTGACACATGAGCCAGTAAAGGTCTAACCAATGAAGTGGATATGACGTATATTGCTATGCATGCCTAAATAGGTCCTTTCAGTAAGGTCTCACTAGTTTTTTTTTTGAGGTTAAGGTATCAGGAAAAAGCTTTATGGTTACTGTAATACTGTTAGTACCAATTACCAACTAACTTCAGGGAAATGGACGAATTTTGCAGACTTCACTTACCAAATTTTTTTTAAGCTAACTTGTTTATGCATAGGGGGAATTTCCTTGATACTGCTAACAATGGGATGGACAGATCCATATGGGTGTACTGAGAGTTTCGTTTGTTAGATTCCAGGGGCTTACACGGATAAATTGTAGCGTGCTTCGAAAGAGCAAAAGAAAGGGCTATGGGTGGCAATTTACCCCTGACATCAGAACAATATCTGAACACTATAACCCCTATCTTTTTCACAGGTGGCTCATATGACCACTCATATGAGAAGTCAGACAGGGGCTTCTCTCCGATCTCGGGCCACTAGACAAACATGTTTCCGGATGGACGATTGTTTATGATAACCATGTCTCTAGCTAGAAAGGGGATGGACGATTTCCAGAGGCAACGTACATAATTAGCAACCGGGATTATGGGGTGCAAATGTTCAAAGTGAAACTAGGCATGCAAGGAAAGAAGTTCCTTAATGACGGAATTGAGGAAGGGTATGGTTGATAAAAATAGTTGAACGTTGCCGAGATGTTGTAGAACTATAATTTTTTTGAAGATTGTAAAAAAGGCTAAAACAGCAAGTATTGTGAACCTGAGGAAGTGCAAATTAAAAAAAATGTTTGAAGAAAAGAACTGAAGAAAAAAACTATACCAAGTGGTCTGATACGAATTTAAAGATTAGTAACCGGAAGGAGTATCTCTTTCCTTGTTATTATTTTATTAATATTCACTTATTGCACTGGTATTGGTTTTCTCTAGTGTTTCAATATAGCTGCGTCCTGAGAAAATCATATGTACCCATAGATGAATTTGCAAAAATAAAATTCAGCACTGGTAAACACTAAAAGACAAGTGTGCCCAGAAACATTTACAGTACTGTTCTCCTATATAGACATGAGCACATGATCAGTTGATAACATATCTTAAATTATAAGTCTTCATTTTCTTGCGTGCTCTATAACTATCAGTGCATATATGACCAAATATCGTTGCAATTATTTCGATCAGAAGCAGCAGAAGCACAAATACATAGCAGAACCATGACATCACATTTTGACACACAACTTTAAAGGATAGTTATTTATTTATATGTATATATTGGTCCATACATGATGAGGTACCAGTTCTAAAAGCCAGCTGTGCACACTACCATACATAGCAAGCTGCCTAGCTCTTATTATCACACTCCATGCAAGACAAGATTCCATCTACCATGTACACAACAGTACACCATGTTTTATACCAAATCTAGACATGTTTTGTATCACCAAAGTGCCATGCATCATTCAAATCCATCGTCACCTCACATTACTTATTTGATATAGAGAAACATATGTAGTTGTGCCCCTTAATTCAATCCACCATGATGTCCATCCCTAGGGTTGCCGCCCCCGACACCGCCATATCCGCCTCCATAGCCCCCACCTCCACCATACCCGCCGCCACCACCATATCCTCCTCCATAGCCACCACCATACCCTCCGCCATATCCTCCACCATACCCAGGTTGACCATATCCAGGGCCACCATACCCACCACCGTGTCCAGATCCGTATCCTCCACCATATCCGGGCCCATAGCCTCCTCCGTGGCCATGGTGGTATCCTCCACCATATCTAGGCCCATACCCACCACCATGCCCACCACCATAACCTCCACCATAACCACCTCGGTTTCCATATCCTCTATTGTATCCACCTCCCCACTTCTCATCCTTGAGTCCAGGCGCTTCTCCAGGTTTCACATTTTTTCCTTCAGACTCTGCATGGAAAATGCTATCATTGTCACTAAGCACACTCATTTTATAGCATGTGTGTCAATGCTTACACGGTGCATGGCCTCTCCCAAACTCTGAATCTAAGTTAGTGTTTATTGTGCCTTTATTAAACTGATTAGAGTGTGCTATCATATATATGCTTTACAAAAGCTTTATGTAAACAACACACAAGCGTGTGTGCGCCCGCGGGGAGAGAGAGAGAGGGAGGGAGGGAGGTGCAAACCATTGGTTTCAGTGAGCTCTCTAGCATATGCCAAATCTTGGGAGACGAGGAGAAAGGCCAGGACAAAACCAAGAAGAACCACAAACTTGACCGCCATTTCTAAACCTCTCGTTGAGCTGCTAAACTCGCTTGGGATGAGGATATGGGCACCTCTCCTGCATGGTATTTATAGAGGAAACAAAGCAACGTATGCATGGACGTTGCATGTATGTTCACCTATCGTTGAGTGTCCAAAGTTTCCACGCTCAATAAATGCACTGGTTAGCTGTTAGCTCTCCGATTGGATTGAGCAGAGCTTGGTATGTCTCGTTGTCATATTTGATTGCTATATATCGTCCCAATGGAGCTGGACATTGACATTCATGTACTCTCATCAATTTGGCTTTTGTGTGGTTGTGGGTGCAGAACAAGTTGAAAATTAAGGTCAACTAACAAAGTAGAGACCACTGTCCTCTATCCGTGCATTGCCGATCAATAGAGCTACCTGCTGGATGTATCCATTAGAATTAAATACGTGTGTGAGCAGCTACAGATCCGAGCATTAATACCGGGCGGGAACCCCCAGTTAGTACGGTTCCCCACCCAGTACAATCTGGGTGGTACTAAAGTGGCATGCATTTAGTACCGGGTCCAATGCCCGGTACTAAATGCCGCATTACTAGCCGGTACTAAGTTTGTTTTTTTATTGTTTGCTTATTTTTTCTTTCAGTTTCCTTTTTAGTTTTAATTCGTATTCTATCCGTATCTGTCTGCGTATAGCTAGCATTCATATTCGTATTCATATCTCGCATAGCAAAAACTACATGTATATTAATTATATATATACAGTTTATATACACCTCAAATATTACACTTGGGATCAAATATTACAAGTAGCCACATAAGTTGTTTCATTACAAGTACTTTAAATATTACTCATGTTCATCATCTTCCTTGCTTTCGTCCAATTGACTCACGTTTATCCTATGATCGGCATAAAATTCACCAGCGGGATTTATCACCTCATCCATCAGGAATCCACAGAATGATTCTTGAATTGCCCTGACTCTTTACGGTTCGATGAGGTCTTCTTTTATTTTCCAAAGCTATCACATACAAACATCATTATTTTAAATTCATACATGTACGTAATTAAATGCAAGAAATTGTTATTAATCTGATACGTACATCACAATCTTTTTGCATCATTTTCTTTGAGCCGGTAAAGTCGTGGATCCACTCACATATGTAATAGCCACTTAAGTTGTTTCCTTCTGCCTGTCTCATACACTATATATAGACGGGTTATGAAATATTCATGGTGTTTAAAGAAATGACAGTAGGTGTGCGAATTGTATTCATACCGAAAAAGTCTGTCTTGATATAAAGATCACACGGCGTGTCTATGACTCCTATGTGCTTTTTGATGAGGCGAGCCCATGCCTTCTAGAGAATGTCTATGAAGTTTTGATATTATGTTATTGGCGTCCTCTTTCCGTCGAACACCACACCTCAGGCTCGATCAATCTTGATACTGAGCAAGATCCAGTGATAGCTATTGATACACATATACAGATTAAATGTTGGATATACTTATTATCAAATTGAAGGGATAAAAATAGAGTCGAAGTACTCACTTGAAGTTGTACGGCAACAAAATGAATGTACAAGTATGCTGCCTATCCAAGGCCCTGAATACATTGTTCTCGGTTCGATTTGGCCATCTGTTTACACTATTCTCGTTTGTAATATCCGGGTCCATGAAGCCGATGTGATAGTACCCCTTTCTTCGACATTCTTTCACCTTCATCCTACACGATACAAAAAAAAGAGGGGATGAGAAAGCACATAAGTAGTTGAGCTATAATATAGAAATGAGAGGAAACACTTACATAAGAAATACAATGACGAGGGACTTGTCCAGGGCGTCTTGATGGTATAGAAACCAAAGACTCACAAACTCGATCCGTACGTCATCTACCCCTGATGTAAATAGCTATCTTTAACCCTAGCTGTGAACATTACGTCTCCATCTGCAATGGCCCTCATGTACCATTCATGCAACTCACGCATTCTCGTTGGTAGCATGTTCAGCAACTCAGATCACATAAGAGGTTCCCCCATTACAAATGGTTTTCTTCCTGCCCCTGGGTGAATCGGGATTGGAACCTCCCCTCGGAGTTGAGCTTCTATGAGTTTCGTTTCCGCCACAAACTCGGGCGTAGCTTCATCCTCTTTTGAAAGCACTTGGAGTGGGGGATATTTAATTTTTTGCCATCCTTACGGAACGCCAACATTCAAATGCTAACTTTACGAACGCGCCTACATTTTTGCCACCCTGAAGTGCTGGTTTGTTCCATTTTTGCCAAAATCGCGGACATGGCTGTACAACTCAGCTCGCCAGCGTGGATGGGTCAGGGGAAAAGACGCACTTGCCCCCCATCTTTTCCTTTACAGGCGCTCGTGCTCGACACCCCTACCCTAGCCGCCTTCCACTCTCGTTTCCCCCCTCCCCTCCCCTCCTCTCCTGCTCGGCTCACGGCGGCGGCGGCGGACGGCGGCGAGGGAGCGATGAGGGAACTGCTCCGGGCCGACACTGGAAAGAGGTAAGCCTATGAATCCCGTCATCCCTTATTTCCATCTTGTAGCCTATGGTTTTGGTTCAATCTCGGTGGATCTAATAGGATTTGTCTGTGATGTTTAGGTGGTTGATGTAGTGTAGTTGTGGTGACAGAATGAAGTCCGCCAATTGCCCTCCTTGGTAAGTGGTTCAAAACTTTTCTTGTGTTAACCTTTTTTAACCGACCGAGATGTGCTTACCTGTTGTGTGGATTTGGAGATATCCTAACTCCAAAATCTTTACCTTTCGTTGTTATGCCAGGATTGATCCTGGCAATGCCTTTAGAGTTGTTGTTAAATGTGCTGAGTATGATGCTGATCTGGAATATGGGATGATGCATGTGGGAGAGGATAGTCACGAGCTCTGGATAGATGGATCCACAGGTTACAACCTAGACCGTTTTGTGGCTGAAATGGCGGGCATCATTATCTGGGGCCAAAGGCAGGAACTTGTAGTATGGGGAGTTGATGCAGAGAGTAGTTCTAAGTGGAAGGTGACCACAAATGATCAATTTGTGGAAATATTGAATGCAAGGTGGGATGTGAAGTTGTTGGAAATATGTTGTGAGGTGGTGGAAAAACATGGATACAAAAAATGTGGCAGCTCCACAGCAGCAAATTGTTCAAGTGCTCATTCCACATCTGCTGTGACTAGTGCTGGTGTTGGAAAGCAATGTGAAGGTGTTGGTGACACTTGTAGTAGTCCAGAACAGGAAGCTGAACTTGAACAAGTAGATTGGGATAATCTTGTTATTGTGGCAGAACCTGGTCAAGATGGTGATGCATATGCACTGGTTGATGAGGATGCACTGTATGATGCTCTTGGGTTGAAGGAGGAAGATGAGGCAGTTCAAGTAGAAGAAGGAAATGCAAAAATTCCAGCTATTCCCATAGAACTGTAGGCAGATATTAGAGATGCTGAAATTTTAGTTGATGACAATGACCTTGCAGAGCCTATTGCTGATTGGGATAGGGATAATCCCGATATGAGTGTGGGCATAGTGTACCCATGTATGACAGACTTTAGGCTGGCAATGAGGCAATATGCAATTGTAGAGGAGTTTGAGCTTCACACTGAAAAGACGGACAAAACCAGATTTAGAGGGAAGTGCAGTGCAGATGGGTGCCCATGGAAAATTAGAGCTAGAACTCAGGCAGACAGCAGTGTCAGGGTATATGCTTGTGGTGTATTATACTGTTTAGTTATTAATAAATTCGGTTTTGTTCCCAATGATTCTTAATGTCATTTGTTTACATATTTCAGGTCCAAATAAACACTGGAACACATTGTTGTGCAAGTAGGATTAGAGTGGTGGGTAGGATGGCTTCACAAGCCTGGGTTGCAGAGAGGGCTATACCATTATTGAAGAGAAGCCTACTTTGGGGGCCAAGGATTTAAAGGAGGAGTTAGAAAATAAGTACAAGATTACCATCCCTTACAAGACTGTATGGTATGGAAGACAGAGAGCTTCAGCAAAGTTATTTGGTAAGTGGGATGACAGTTTTGACTGGTTGTATAGATTTAAGGCAGAAGTTGAGCTCAGATCTCCAGGCAGTGTTGTTGAAATAGATACAGTTGAGGTAGATGGAAAAATTCATTTTAGTAAATTCTTTTGTGCATTCAAAGCTTCTATTGATGGGTTTAGAAATGGTTGTAGACCTTACATTAGCATTGATTCTACTGCTCTTAATGGCCAATGGAATGGGCACATGCCAGCTGCAAATGCAATTGATGGTCACAATTGGATGTTTCCCTTGGCATTTGGACTTTTTGATTCTAAGACCAAGGAGAACTGGACATGGTTTATGGAGCAACTAGGCAAGTCAGTAGGTCATATTCAGAAATTAGCAATCTGTACAGATGCATGTAAAGGGTTAGTTGCAGCAGTTAAGAAGGTTTTTCCATGGGCTGAACATAGAGAATGTTTCAAATATCTCATGGACAACATGAAAAAGATGTTCATTGGTAGTGTGTATGCAAAGTATATGTGGCCTGCAGCCAGGGCTTATATGCATGAGAAGCACAAGTACTTGCTGAATAAGGTTATAAGTGCTACCCCGGATGTTGAGAAGTGGCTGCAGAAGCATCACAACTTATTGTGGACTAGAAGCAAGTTCTCTACTGAGATCAAGTGTGAGTACATCAACAATAACTTAGCTGAGTGCTGGAATGCATGGATAAAGGAATACAAAGATCTGCCAGTAGATGCTCTTGCAGATGCAATTAGGGAGAAAACTGTAATCTTGTTTGAGAAAAGAAGGAGAATGTCTAGAGCTCTTAAAGGTGTGATTTTACCAGCAGTTGTGCATCAACTTAATGCTGCCTCAAAAGGATTAGGACACCTAAGGCTGACCAAAGGTGATCAAGATCAGACAGAAGTTACAGAAATCTATAAGGATGAGGAGGTTAGAAGACATATGGTCTATCTTGCAGATCACATCTGTACCTGCAGGGAGTGGCAAGTAACAGGCAAGCCATGTCCACATGCCTTGGCAGTGCTCACAACAGACAGACAACCAAAATTGGAGAATTATGTAGACATGGCATTTTCTGTGCAGAAATTTCAAGCTGCTTATGCTGGTGTTATCCCAAATATTACAGACAAGTTTCAATGGCCTCAAGTTGACAAGGAGTTCAAGCTGCACCCACCAGTTGCAAAACCAAAAAAGCTAGGCAGACAAAAGAAGAACAGATACTTATCTTGCTTGGAGAGGACTGGAAAGGCCACTAGACAAGTTAAATGTGATAATTGTGGAGAGCTGGGTCACAGGAAAGGAAGTTGGAGATGTGCACTTGCTGGAACCAAGAAGAGGTTAGCTTAGTTATAAAACATTTTTCTTAGGTGTTCTAAAACCAACCACTAATACATACAACTTGCAGGAAAAGGACCAAGAAGACAAAGGCAAAAGTGGGGAGGAAGAAGGCTAAAGAGATGAAGCACCTTCAGAGGTGCTTAATACTCCAAGAACAAGGGCTACAACAGCTAGAGAAGCAGCATCTATAGCAGCAGCTGAAGCTATAGTTCCAGGGCAAGTATCAGCAGCACAAGCAGGAGCAAGAAGGTTAGTTGCTTTTTCTTAATGACAATGCCTCTTTTTTCACATTTCACTAATGTACAAGTCATATATGAATGCAGGAGGCTTGGAATTGGAGGCTCCAACACAATCAGCAATGGATGTTCAACCACCAGAAGCTCCAGCTACATTGGATGTTCAACCACCCAAAAAATTCACACGAAGAAAGAAGCAGCTCACAACTAAAGTGAGGAAGGAGTCCCCAGTGAAGACCAAGAAGGCAGCAAGTAAAGCGAAAAAAGGCAGCAAGTAGTACTTGATAGATGATGGTCTATTTTTTTGAAAACATGGTCTATAATATGATGGTCTATTTTGTTCAAAACATGGTCTGTAACATGATGGTATGCTGTTGAACCAATTATGTAGGTCTATTTGGGGTAATTTTGTTGGTTTAAGAATCTGAACTTGTTAAACATGGTCTGTTCCTTGCTTGTTTCATGAATCTGTAGCTTTCATGTGAACTTATTAGCACTGAATGGATGCAAATTGAACCATATTGTTTCATGACACAGATTGTCTGATGCCACATCATTTTAATATAGCAAAGCCATTACATTGTTCCAGGCCAAAGCATAGCTACACCATCACATTCACAGATTATTTCATCACATGCATGAAGCCCACAACAACACATACAACAGCCATAAACAGCAACACCTTCACTGTCCTAAACAACATATCAATCTTAGCTTCCAGGTCACTTGTCCTCAGTCTTGAATTGGCTTCTTCTCCTTCTTCTTCAAGCCTTGAAGCTTCTTGTCCTTCATGCACAATGACGATGACCATGCTAACAAGCTTGTGGAAGTACTATTTTTGCCAGAAATAAAATGGACATCTATCTGCTGCCTACACAATAATCACACCACCAAAATTAGATGCAAAGTCCAATTCACACATAACTAAACACCAGAACCATGAATCAGCTCACCCCTTTAATGTTTCTTGGGCATTTGAAGAACACCCTACCGAGATTGTTGTCAGTCCATGCCCGTAGCTCAATGACTCGAGTCCGCCCACACTCTGTACACTGAATCAGAGGGAAACCAGTCTCCTCTCCAACCCCAGTGCATGATTGATTCGCCTTCGAGACACTCCCCTTCGAGGCAGACGACTCACCTGTCCGCAGATGCATTCCGACGCGGCCGCCGTCCGCCGAGCTGGAGCAGGAGAGGAGTGGATGGCAGGGGAAAAGAGAGTGAGAGGCTCCCTCACCACCGTCCGCCATCGCCGCCGTGAGCCGAGCAGGAGAGGAGGGGAGGGGAGGGGGAAAACGAGAGTGGAAGGCGGCTAGAGCAGGGGCGTGGGGCGCGAGTGCCTGTAAGGGAAAAGATGGGGAGGGGGGGGGGGGCAAATGCGTCTTTTCCCCTGACCCATCCACGCTGGCAAGCTGAGTTGTACAGCCATGTCCGCGATTTTGGCAAAAATGGAACAAACCAGCACTTCAGGGTGGCAAAAATGTAGGAGCGTTCGTAAAGTTGGCATTTGAATGTTGGCATTCCGTTAGGATGGCAAAAAATTAAATATCCCTTGGAGTGGAGGTATCGATTGTTGGGGTTGTTCTCCGAGCTGGGGAATGTTTTTGCCTCGATGATTACTCTTCTTCTAATAAGACTTTTTGATTGAGTGGTCGTAGTCCGACAGTGTTTCTTTCTCCCTTTATTGGCACATGGTTACGAAGAACTTCTGCCCGGCTGGATCCTATAGTTGCTTCGGCTCAGTCTTCCTTGGCGTGAATTGTTCTCGAACCTTCTTTCTCACATGCCCATTCAATTCCTCTTGAGTCATTTCGTATGCTAACATCGGAGGTGGAGGATTCTCTTTCTTCTTAGCTGGTTCTTCTTCGCCTTAGGAGGCGGCGGTGGCGGGACCCAAGCCTTTTCGTTCTTCCTCGCCTTAGGAGGTGGCGGCGGACTCATGCTGGGGTCCCTTGGAGTGGGTGGTGACTGCGGATCCATGTTGGGGTCCCTTTGTGTGGGTGGTGACAGCGGACCTATGCTGGGATCCCTTTGTGTGTGTGGTGACGGCAGACCCATGCTGGGTGTTGGCATTGGCGATCTTGGCCTTGGGCTCTGAGCCGATGCTGCGGGATCTGTGGCTCCTTGCGGAAATCTTATGTAGCGCTTGTTCCAAAAGATCCAAGTGTGGAGCGCATGTTGTAGTTCCTCTTCTCCATCGCCTCTAGGGATATCGAGGTCGAGGTCTTCCCATCCTTTCTCGACGTGGTCAACAATGACTCTAGCAAATCCTTCACGAATCGGCACGTCATGAATTGTCCCGCCTTGGATAGGTATTTCGACAATACTGTGAGCCACTAATTTGACCTTTTTCCTCCACTCATAAAGAACCTCGCAGGGGTCCTCACTGTGATGTCATCCACGGGGTAACATTATTGGTTTTCCGCAACCATTTCAGTTCGGTCTCCGCCGACCGGATGCTCTGTGGAAGCGACGCTGCTACGGCGTTGAGAGCCGGGGCTGCTCTCCATATTAGGAGCTGAAGGAGCTTCTTGTAGTCGTTGTCTAGCTACCATTGCACCTTCAATTGAAGCTACTCGTTCTTCTAGGGCACGCATCTTCTCTTCTTGTTCAGCCTTCCTTCTGTATCGGCTTCGATAAGTGTCGATATCTGCACTGAAGCCATGCTTCCATTGAACTATGCCCATGCCTTAGACACGTCCTATATGTTCTGGTTTCCCAAGAGCGTATGCCAGCTCGTCTTTCTCTCTGTCAGGCTTCAAAGTGCCTTCGGCAACGGCCTTTAGTGCCGTATCGAGCCTGTCGGCCGCTTCTCTTATTCGATTAGTAGTCACGAACGATCCATCTTTCATGTTTAGTGTGCCTCCATGAGCATAGATGAAATACTTTGCTCGCAATGGCCAATTGAAAGTCGCCGGTATGATTCCTCTTGCCATTAGGTTTTCTTCCATCTTCTGCCATTTCTGAATCGCCGAAGAATAACCTCCTGGCCAAGATGATGGAAGTTCTTCTTCTTGCTTGCATTGTCTTTGTTCCGTCTTGTTCCCTCCTCGCTGTCCTCAGACAACTTGTACTGCATGAATTCATCCAAAAAGGATGTTGCTTCTTGTAGTTGTTCTCAAAGTCTGGCACGAGGCCCTTTTTTACGTAGTCTTTGTTCAAGTTTTTCTTGAACGTCTGGAAAGCAATAGCCATAGTTTGTAGCTAATGGGGATGTTTTCCCGGACAAAATATCCACATTGATTGACCAATGTCCTGTCAACACCCTTAGGAACCATTGGTTCACCGTCCTCTTTCAATAAGGTGATGTTGGTACGCCCCTCCATCTTTTTCTTCAAGCCCCGTTTCCGTTTTGGCTTCCTCGATCCAGATGCCTGGAAAAATATCTTTTAATACATGCATTTCATATGTAGAGAATTCATACATATACATATATATACATATATATACATATATATATATACATATATATACACACACACATATATATATATATCATGTTAGTTTATATATGCATGAATTTCATATACTGCGGCTTGAACCTCTTCCTAAGCAATTTCCATCTGCTCATTATCGCTATCGCCAGTATCGTTGAGATATTGGCTGCCGTCATTCTCGGGTGCATCATCTTCGAGGCACGGTGGGTGATTGGTACCTTCACGAATTATATTGTGCAGGAGCTCGTCGTCCTCATCATTAGGACTCATTTCGATTCCTGTGCGAACAAAATATGCAATGTCTATAATATTCTACAATATTCAATAATTTTCTACAATAAATACATGAAGTTGTACCGCAACAAATTTACATCACATATAATTTTCTACAATTTTCTACTATTCCCTAAAATTTTTTACCTTCTTCTATAATATTCTAAACTATTCTACAATTTTCTACCATTTTCTACAACATTCTAAAAATTTCTATCATTTTTCTAATATTTTCTACTATTCCCTATAAATTTTCACCTTCTTCTACAATATTCTAGAATTTTCTACAATTTTCCACCATTTCTACAAATTTCTATAATTTTCGACAATTTTCTATGACATTTATAAAAATTAAAAAAAATGAAAAAAGGCTGACGTCAGCACATTGTAGTGTTGGCGTTAGTGTGGTGCTTACGTCAGGGGGGGGGGGCACAGGGATGCGACGGCGCGCGCGGGGGGTGGCGGGCGGACGAGGGCGCGGCGGGCGAGATGGTCGGTGCAGACCAGAGGCCGAGGGCGTGGTGGCGGCGGGCGTGCGTGAGGCCGGCGGCGCGGCTCGACGCGCGTGGAGGCTGGCGGTGAGGGCCGGGGTGCGCGAAGGCCGGCGGTGAGGGCTGGGGTGCGGTGCGGCGGCCAGGCCCAGGGTACGGCGGCGCGCGGCGGGGAGGTCGGGTCGTGGTGGCGGTCGGCAGGGACAGGGATGAGACAGGACGGCAGCGCGAGCAGATCTGAGGCCGACTGGGACGACGAAGACGGGACGAGGCCGGTAGATGACGCAAGGACGGTGGCACGCGGCGTGGAGGCCCTGCAGCGGTGGAGCGACGGTTTGGAGGCGCGGTGGGCCGGGAGGTGGACTAAGGCAGAGCGGCGGCAGACGACGAAGACGAGAGGGGCTTGGCGTCGATTGAGATTGACGCTAAGTTCTATGCGCTATATAGGGCAGCCCATTTAGTACCTGACCGTGGCTATGCCCGGTACTAAACTGGCGCAGTTGCCGTTTTGTACCGGGCACAGCCACGGCCTGGTACTAAACTTCGCAGTTTAGTACCGGGCAATGCTTCGGCCCGGTACTAAACTGTCTCCACTGGCGGAAAATTTTGGTGGAGGCAGTTTTGTACCTGGCGATGCCTCGACCCGGTACTAAAGAGCCAAATTCTGATTTCTTTTATATCTTGCATTATAGGTGTTTTAGATGTTTTTTATGTGCAATAAATTAACTAAAGGCACAAAAAATACAAATATATAATATTTTGAGCATGCAAAATTATAGTATTGTGTAGTTTACATCACTTGGTCACATGACATTTTGTTTTATGCACTTAATTCAACATATTGATTCCAAATTGCCTTTTATAAGTGTTTTAAATATTTTTTGTGTGTAATAAATTAAATATAGGTGCAAAAAATGCAAATATATAACAGTTTGACCACATTGTCCGAATAGTATCGTTATTTGAAAGATACAACAACATACATTACATAAATCACCTAATAGAACATAACGGTTACACAAAACTACTCACCATTATTTAATAGAATATTGATAATCTTCCGTTTGACGAAGGTCCTTGGTTGTGATCGTGGCGTAAGTAAGGAGCATCCTCTTTGGATAACAGGATGTTGGGGTCAACATTGTCCGACAATGGAGGAAGGTCATTAAACTGATCAAAATCTTCTAACTTGTCCGAAATGTCATTAACTCCAATGATTTTTCTTTTTCCTAGAAAAACTATGTGGTGTTTTGGCTCATCGTTCTTAGATTTGCTTGACGTGTCCTTCTTAGGTTTGCTTGACATGTCCTTCACATAGAACACCTGTGTCACATCCTTGGCTAGGACGAATGGTTCGTCTTTATATCCAATCTTTTTGAATACAACTATTGACATCCTATACCGGTCTGTCATCACGCCTCCTCCAGCTTGATTCACCCATTGGCAGCGAAACAAAGGAATCTTTAAAGGTCGATAGTCTAGTTCCCATATCTCCTCTATGACACCATAGCAGCTGTTCTTTTTTCCATCATTGCCTATTGCATCTATATGCACACCACTATTTTGGTTCGTGCTCTTTTCATCTTGGGATCTGGTGTAAAATGTATACCCATTTATCTCGTACCCTTGGTATTGCATGAGTGTGATTGATGGTCCCCTAGCAAACCATTGAAGTTGTTCATCAATCGTGCCATCACCCATGAATTTTCGTCTGAGCCAAACAACAAAGGTATTCATGTGATGACGTGTGATCCAGGTCTCAGACTTGCCCGGGTTTTCAGACCGTACAATATTCATGTGCTCCTCCATATATGGAGCCACAGAGATGAATTCTGTAGAACCGTGAAGTTTGCTTTGTGGATTTCATTGTCAGGGATATGCATATTAGATTTCTTCCCTAGTGTGCCCTTTCCCTTTAGTCTCCCTTCATGGCGTGACATGGGGACCCCAATCGAACTGAGATCATCAATAAAGTCAACACAAAACTCAATGACCTCCTCTGTTCCATAGCCCTTGGTGATACATCCTTCTGCACGAGAACGATTGCGAACGTACTTCTTTAGGACTGCCATGTACCTCTCGAAAGGGAACATATTGTGTAGGAATACAGGGCCCAGAATGTTTATCTCTTTCACAATGTGAACAAGGAGATGTGTCATAATATTAAAGAACGAAGGTGGAAACACCATCTCAAAGCTGACAAGATATTGGACCACATCATTGTATAGCTTTATCATCTTATTTGGATCGATTGCCGTTTGCCTTCTGCGAAATTTCATTGAGGAAGGCACATAGCTTCACGATCGCCAATCTTACATTCTCCGATAGAATACCCCTAAGTGCAACCGGAAGCAATTGTGTCATCAGGACGTGACAGTCATGAGAATTTAAGTTTGCGAACTTCTTCTCTTTCATATTTATTCTTCCTTGTATATTCGAGGAGTATCCGGACGGTACCTTCATACTGTTCAAGCAATCAAACATGCTTTCCTTCTCCTCTTTGCTAAGAGTGTAGTTAGCAGGACGCAAGTAGTGTTGTCCATTGTCTCTCTTTTCAAGATGTAGGTCTTCTCGTTGTTTCATTTCTTTCAGGTCACGCCTTGCTTCGATTGTATCTTTTGCCTTCCCATACATACCCAGACCGAGCAGGTTCACGCAAAGATTCTTCGTCAGGTGCATTACATCAATTGCGTTGTGGACCTCTAATACTTTCAAATAAGGTAGCTCCCACAATATAGACTTCTTCTTCCACCATGGTGCATGTCCGTTTTTGTCATTCGGAACTTGTTGACTGCCACAGCCCTTTCCAAACACTACATGCACATCCTTTATCATCGAAAAAACACGCTTTCCATCACGGAATATAGGCTTAGCACGAGTTTCTGGTTCCCCTTTAAAATGTTTTTTTCCCTCTTAAGGGGTGATTGAGGGGAAGAAATCGACGATGGCCCATATACGCGACCTTCTGACAATTTTTCAAATAAAAGTTGTCGGTTTCTTGTAGACAGTAGTGCAGGCCTGGTATCCCTTGTTCAACTGTCCCGATAGGTTACCAAGTGCAGGCCAATCATTGATGGTTATGAAAAGCAATGCTCGGAGATTGAAAGTCTCCTGTTTGCACTCATCCCACACACGTACACATTCTTCCTTCAACAACAGTAAAAGTTCATCAACCAACGATCTTAGGTACACGTGAATATCGTTGCTAGATTTTTTTGGGCCTTGGATAAGCACCGGCATCATGATGTACTTCCACTTCATGCATAGCCAGGAAGGAAGGTTGAACATACATAGAGTCAAAGGCCATGTACTGTGACTGTTGCTCCACTCGCCAAATGGATTAATTCTGTCCATACTTAAACCAAACCTTATGTTCCTTGCGTTGTTATCAAAATCTAGGAATTCTCTGTCCACGTTTCTCCACTACAACCCATCTGTGGGGTGTCTCAGCATCTCATCCTGCTTACGCTCTTCTTTGTGCCACCGCATCAACTTAGCGTGTGCCCTGTTTCTGAACAAGCGCTTCAAGCATGGTATTATCGGGAAATACCACATAACCTTAGCGGGTATTTTTTTTCTTGGCGGGCTCCCCATCGACATCACTAGTATCATTTTGTCTGATCTTATATCGCTTTGCACCACAAACAGGATAAACATCCAGTTTCTCATATTTGTTGCTGCGATAGAGGATACAGTAATTAGGAAAAGCGTGAATCTTCTGTACATCCAATCCAAGAGGGAAAACAACCTTTTTTGCTTTGTATGTTATCGAGGGCAGTTCGTTACCCTCGGGAAGCATGTTTTTTACGATTCCCAGTAGCTCCTCAAATCCCTTATCGTAATACCATTTGCTGCCTTCCACTGCAGCAATTCCCGTGTAATACCCAACTTTGTGTGACCCTGTTTGCAATCTGGATACAAAAACTTTTTGTGATCCTCCAACATCTTCCCAAACTTCTTTGACTCCTTCATAGTTTCACTGTCTTTCTGTGCATCTAGCAACACTTGACCTAGCTTGTCATGTGGTTGCTCTTCTACGGCATTTTCTTCAGTCTCGTCCATTGGTTCATCATCAAAGGCACCCGCTTCAAGTGAGCCAAGTCTGGAATGTTGTTATCATTATCAGCATCTTCATCGTCTTCCATCAGAACTCCAGGTTCACCGTGCTTGGTCCAAAGAGTATAGTTATCCATGAAATAACTTTCAATAAGGTGGACGTGTAGAGTGCTTCTTCTAGAGAATTCCTTGCTATTTCTGTAAATGCAGCATGGACAGCACATAAAACTTTTCGATGACCTGTGGGCCTCAGCCGCATCGAGAAAAGACGTTAGGCCATTAATCCACGGCATGATGCACCGGTCGCCGTACATCCATCGTCGGTCCATCTGCAATCATATTATCCACGCCCTGGTGCACTGGTCACACTAATTTTAATAAGGAACTATAATCAAAAATGCACATTTTTAACTATTACATTTCATGAATAATTAAAAGGTCTAAAATCTCCATCACACAACATGAATAATAAATTAAGAGGTTCACTATTAAAAGGTCCAAATAACCATCACACACCATGACTAATTAAAAGGTCTACGCTATCATTACAAATTTATCAATTACACAACATGATTAATTAAAAGATCCAAAATTCTGAACAAGCTACATGCTAATAAAAACTACTCATGAATCCTATTGACCGATGCCTGGTGAACCGTCTCGCAAACTCTCGACACCGAACGGTCAATTTGTGCTATCCCCGACGCTTCGCGCCTTGCATTACGTCGAGCCATCAACTCGCGATCATCATCCGAACCATGCAACTCAACATCTAATTCACGCTCAACATTGCGCCTTGCATTATATAGGGTGAGGCAATCAAATGCTTTCTTAATCCAACGACGAATACGACCGCTAACAAGTCCAAGATGGTCTTCAGGGCGGAACTCAAGGGAATGGCCGGTGCGCCTCAAATGATTGCATACTGAGTATGTACCAAGTATACACATCTTTTCACTTTGAAAAATTATATATTTCACATTCACTAATTATACATTTCACTAGGTTCAAAGCATAACAATAATGGCCGCCCCTTGGAAATAAACGGGTCACTTGAAATTAATTGAAAACAAATATTAGCATAATGATATATACACACATGTTACTTGAAATTAATTGAAAAAAATCACTCTACATTTCCCACATGCAAACTAACCACATTCAAATTATATTCGTGGCTTCTAGCTATATACCTCAAATGAATGTGTAAATATCAAAAAAATCATGCTCATTCTCACTCTTACTAATAATCACAAATTTCTCTAAGTATAAAGTATGAAACGAAGCATAAAGATCATCAAAGAAGAAATGATGAAGTTGCTAACCTTTTGAGCACTTGAACGCGTGAAATCCCCACCAATCTTGAGAAAAATGGGTAGCACCTCCTCTCTAAAACGCCATGGGGAAGAAGAAGCACGAGCTCCAAATGAATGGCTCGGGATCGGGGAGGAAGAAAGGTGCTGATATATAGACGAAGGCACATCACTACAGGCTGGTGGCTCAAGCCGATACTAGATCTCTCCATTTAGTACCTGCTCGAGCCTCCAGCCGGTACTAAATATCCTCGGCGCCAAGCCGGTACTAAAGTGGCACTAGCCGTCGCCCCCCGGTGTCGGTGGCGCACTTAGTACCGGCTGGTCCAGCCGGTACTAAATGGCTCCCCGGAGAACTGTTTTTTCGGTCCAGTACTTAATGCAGGCGTTAGTACCAGCTCAAAATGCAGCCGGTAATAACGTCAGGGACGAATGCTCACTTCTCTGGCTGCAGTCCAGCTAACTAGATGGTTTATTTCTTCTATTGATCCTTACACATGCATGTAGCAATGAGTGATCACAAGATGGACAAAACAAAAGACTGAAAAGTTCACCAAGTAGAAGTGAGCACAAATGAGGGACAAGTCACATGATGTCTTAATCACAAGATTTTGTTTGATGTTTGGGCTTAGAGTTCAGTACTATACCAGTCAACTAGAGTATATATTTGTACTTTGTAATCGAAGCTTACTCCTATTGCAGCATATTTTTTTCTAACATAATTAGGAAAAGTAAAATAGAAGATAAATAAATTGTGGAGTGAACTGATGGTAGCTCATCAGCTGTTAAGATACATGCTTATCTGGGTTCAAGTCCTCGACTGGATATTGATGTTTGCAACAAGAAAGAGGATCCAATATTTTATTCCATGAAGGAAGTATCCTGCAAATCATTGATTTAGTTTAGAGTAATAAACTAATAAAACCTTAATCAAAACTACTCAACTAGACTAAAAATAAAAACCACCCTTCAATGGGAGGGTATACACTTTTTTTTACAAAATTTCTGTAAGTTCGACGTTGAGCTTAAATGAAAAGGTCAAACAATTCTATTTGCTCACAAGAAATTTGTACCGCGCCATATTTCTTTCCCTTTGTTTGTCCACTACCGCGCCCGAATCTAAGCAAAGGAAGTCCAAAAGATAAACCCGAATAAAGAATAAATAGTAATATTTGACAAAACAAATAAGAAGAAAAATGATTCTTACTTCGATACAAGAAAAGAAGAACCGACACAAGCCTTTTTCTTGTGCCCAATAGAGGATTAAGAAGATGCTATTGTTTAGTGATAGGCGACCTGCCCGTGACGGCGAGGCACCCGAGTCCAAGGTTAGAACTAACTCTCACATTTAATAATTTGGGAAGAAAACATGAATATGATTTTTATTTATTCAAGATAAATGGACTACATATCCTTATTTAATTAGTGGCTCCAGATTACTTCATCCTGATTTATCAAACAAAACATTATTAGGATTAGTCTAGACAGATCCAACTGTCGACTGATCTCCATAATATTTAATTTGGGCAATCTCTTATCAAGAACGTCAAATCAAGGTTCCATACAGCGGAAGCAAAGCATAGCTTATTGTAATGTTGATGGATGACCGTTTGCCGCCCAATGAATAAGTTCATGCAGCACGCTGCGTTTGACTCGCTTGCTACTTATTCTCTTTCTCGTGGACATCTTGGAGAACTGATGGAGTTAAGCGCCCGGCGACTTTCAACATGGTAAATGGCAGCTGGATGCTAGCATTTACTCAGAAAATTTTGTAGACCAATTTAATCAGACAAAAAAAATGCAATATACCGTTGGAATCCTGATCACTCTATTCTTTTGTGGACGTAATGCATGGTGCTTCATCATGCATTTCACTTCATTGCAGTTAGAATATCGATTCATAAACATTTAAAGCTAAGTCCATGTAGCGAAGGCGACTTTGAAACAACTTAATTTGATGGTATAGTCTATTTTAGAAACACCTCGTAATTATGAAGCTTTCGAACTGTTCACTTAAATATATATTGTGCACATTATCGAAAAAAGTTCCATGATACGATAATTGGAGTCACTTTAATCTGAATATAAGTACTATGAAAATCTAAGTTCTTCCATGGTTATTATATTAATCTCTTAGTACATAGTATTCTTAATATGATCTTAGTACTCCCTCCGTTTTAAATTATAGATGTTTTGGTATTTCTATGTGCATAATTTTTACTATGAATCTGGATACTGGTGTATATCTAGGTGTATAGAAAAGCTAATCCTCGTCGAGCGGAGAATTCTGCTGTCGCACAATCAGATGCTCTAGTTTTCTGTTGTGTCCGCGGCTTTCATCCATGGAGGATTCTACCGCGCGCCGAGCAATCAGACGCAGATGATGGGAGTATGATATCCGTATCATTCTGCCATCTCAACTCACATGGCTGAGGCTGACACCGTCGTCGCGATTGCATCCACCATCGCTGACGAGACCCCCATTATTCGCCGGTCACTGACTCACTGGTTCCTTCAGGAACGATGCTCGAAGCCATGTCACCTCAGGATCTGCCAACGGATCATGTACGTAGTTCAAAGCTAACAGGATTACATCATTACATGTTTGCCCAATCTGTGGCCTGCTGGAGACCATCCTGCTTTTCCCAAAGAGAGTGGGATTTGTTCCAGCTTGCCGTTCACACGCCGCAGCGCAGCTCGATGATCTACCATATGCTCCTGTCGCTCGCTCCTCGCCCTTGCTACCTACGCCGCCTCCATGGCTCCATTAGATTCAAACAGGAATGGAGTCTTCCACGAGGAACAGGGATGGACCTCATGGTCAGTGAGGAACGACATGGCGGCGGCTTCAGACGTTCAGGTCCTTGAGGATGCGGTAGCTCGATCTGATTTTGGAGCCGGCTTGGATAGATGCTGCAGAATCGGCCGGTTTGGAACCGCAAATGGCTCCAACGGATGGGCCTGCGTCTGGTGGGGCCAGAGTGCCACGTGGTGGGCATCCATCGCACGATTGGTACAGTGCGGCACCGACGGTAGAGATAGTAACGGATCATGGTACTAGTCCAACTTAATTTTTTATATATTTTTAGCTTAAAATATAAGATAAAAGTCCGGTTCTTTTGTGGTCCGGCTCATAGATTATCTAGGCTAAAATTTGAGGCCCTTTTACCACTTCTACCGACGGCACACTTTTCAGCACACGTGGTCGGCACCTGGGGCTGGGAGGTTGAGGGCTGCGAGTGGAAGTACAAAATATTTCCTTTAGTTTTGACATGAAAAGATTGATAAATCATGAGAGGAACCGTCTAAATTGAATCCATTTAATCAAGTCATGATCCAAGATGTTATGAGCAATATCCAGAATTTATACACACTTCACTAGCATAAATTTTATATAAGTGGTTCAAATTTACATATTGATAAGTCTTAGAGTTTTGCAACATAAATTTTATATAATCGCACTCATACAATATATATCACAAAATAAGAAGATTAACACTACGTGCCGATAATGCCCTTCTTACAACCGGTGGCATCTACTCACCGTCCCTCCATATGTGGGGTGCCAGTATCCAAAGATGGCCTCCTGGATTGAGCGGTGTAGTGCTTGAACCGTTCAGGCTACTACGTTTTATTTATTTCAGAAAATTATTTCCAAGCTCAAATACAATTCCAGAATATTCCAGATAATATTGAAAGCCATGAAAAATTCCCAAAAAGATCAAGAAACTCCAGGAAAAATCCTAGACATAGTTTGGGACACGAGGAATTCAAATAAAATAATTGGAGCTCATGAGATGGGTGATAGAAGCTTGGAAACAAATTGGATTAGCTTTAGAGGAATAAGAATAATTTCTAGAAAAATCTGGTAAATTCTCGGAAAAGGCCTAACCGTGGAGTAAACGCGTTTTAAAAGCTAAACACTCATGAAATAATAGCTATAGTTCAACATGAGTGCAACATTTATTAATATACCTTTAAGCATAGTAACTTAGATTTAGAAAATACTTATTTTCCTGCACTAAATATGGTGACAATTAATATAATTGTTGGAATAATTTTAAAACTATGAGAAAAAACTTGCATTAATTATCGTCCTTACTCATATTCCAAAATTAAGAAAAAATCGGGTGTGGTAGAGTCATTTAAGATTATGAAAAAAGGGTAAATACTACAACAGAATGCTAGGTATAGCCTACGCATAGTTCTGGATCACAGCGGCTTGGGTTGACATCCCATCCGGAATGTTCCACACCACCCATGCATCTTTATTTAGCATCACGGCCTTTGTCACTCTTCGTTCATATTGAATTTTTGGCCACATATAATCTATCAAGCTGGGTAATTGCATCTTATAAATACTAAGCCAAAAATTACATCAAAGTTGAAATATTGACTGTTGCAAAAAGAAGAACGTAATCATACGAGAATAAGTCATACGTACTCAAAGTATTCAATGTGCTACCAGTAGTCCATTATACAACTACATGTGTTTGACTATGCACAGATTATTGCTTGATTAGTCTTTAACAATATCAGATGTCCAGTTAATCTGAAACACTGGTTTTCTGGCTAAATGCAGCAATTAGTGGACAGAGCGCAAAAGACTACAGTAACCTCATCGCAAACGGTTAGAACAACCGCACTTAACACTCACTTGTACTAGAAGCATGATCTGTGATAAAAGAAATTTCGTTCTCTGATAGGTCCATACATGACGAGGAATAAGTTTAAGAAAAACACGGTAATACATGATCATCCCTAGCTTTTATTGTGGAGCTAATACCTCTGATATGGAAATCCCTAGCTGTGTTAAAAAACACGGTAATACTCTGGTATGGAAACAGTCCATACATGATGGAGCAACACACAAAGCCTAGTTTTTATTGCGGTACGGTACTTCAATCAAGGAAACAGTCAACCGTTTATTCCACACGAACATGATGCCATACATAATTAAGTTTTTCAGAAACATCACCCCTGCATGATTTATTTGACATACTTGTGCTTCAAATCCTTAGTAGGATTGCACTGCCGCAGTATATGCTTCATGGAGAAGTGCCACCACCATATCCACCTCCATAGCCCCCACCTCCTCCATACCCACTGCCACTACCATATTCTCCACCATTGCCACCACCGTTGCCCCCACCGTAGCCTGGACCTCCATAACCACCACCGTAGCTAGGAGCTCCGCATGGAGGGCAGCTATTCCCACCTCCATAACCGGGTCCGTAGCCTCCACCATATCCAGGTCCATAGCTACCACCGCCATGGACATGGTGCTTGTATCCTCCACCAAATCCTGGCACGTATCCTCCACCATATCCAGGCCCATATCCACCACCGTAGCTAGGCGGGTCATTTCCGCCGCCGTACCCACCATTGTTTCCATACCCTCCACCATACCCACCTTCTTTTCCGTACCCATTGCCATGCTTGAATCCACCCAGTAGCAACTTTGCATCCATGTGCCCAGGCCCTCCAGCACGCTTCACACTCTTCCCCTCAGGCCCTGCATGTTAAAAACTAGAATTAATGATGATGCTTGTTTCCCACAGGATATCACAAATGCAGAACTCGTCCTAGTAAAAATAGCTACAGATGCAGCTCGTTTTAAGAATTACGTAATCCATGAGAGGGACACGAGCGAGCCAGAGAGAGAGAGAGAGAGAGAGAGCGCAAACCATTGGCTTCAGTGAGCTCCCTAGCGTACGCCACACTCTGGATGACGAGCAGGAGGGAGGCTAAGACAAAACAGAGAAGAACTACAGACTTGACCGCCATCTCTGCACCTAGCTTGTGCTGAACAAGGCTTGCGCTGCTGCGGCTCGGTTATTATAGAGCCGGCAACGCATGCAGGCACGCTGCACGCGTCCAAGCCTATCGCTGAGCTACTGGACGGCCGGGATCGAGCCGAAGTAATTCAACCTCCAATAAGTGCAGCCATGATACGGTTGGAAGTTAGCTCGCATCGGACTAGATCACTATCTAGATGAGCTTTGGTACATCCCGGCATCGACTTGATTCCTACCCAAATGTAGCCGGGCATTGAGATTCAAGTATCAGTGGAGCTACATGTGTGGTTGAGGGTGCCCAGCAAGTTCATTATTCCCCGGCATGCAGTTGCTTCGGAGTCCATTGCTGGAGTTACTAAAAGCTAACATAGGAAGCTATGCTGTAGATGTATCCACTCGGATTCTAGTAGATGTGTTAAATTGGGCTACAGCTCTACCAGAGCTGCTAATCAGAGCTCTATTAGTCGAGTTAAATTGGGCTGGCTCTATTAATTCCACTACCTGCCCAACAGGATGGACAGTAGGACACAATAAAAGATTGGTGTCGTTCAGAACAGGAAGGAATCACAACTAGTAAAAGCAAGTAATGAGGGGCGTAGGCCGCGCATGATCACTAGAGTTGATTTGATGTACCTTGAGGTGAAACCAACCAAAATTGCTTCACTATACCATGCATTACTACCTCCGCTCTTAAGTTGATTTTTTCTTAAATTTTGAACAATAATATTTACTTACCCAATTAGTTAAGTAAAGTAAAATAAGTATCAGTGACTTGTATATTTATCAATTTGCATAAATATTTATCAAAAAGATGAAAAATCAAACAAAAGAAAAAAGTCAATAATGTCATATATTTAAGAACGGAGATAGTGCATCGTTCAGCAATAGCCTACAAGTCTATAACTATAGTTTGCGTGTGGACCCAGCAACTATAAAACCATCATAAACACAATACTTAAATATCAAAACAATATCACAGGAGTACATGACCTCGTCGAGCCATTCTGCAGCTTTAATGTGATTAAGATGTCCAAGATCAACATAATTTTTTCTCGTGAAAAGTAAAATGGATTTTATACTTGTACGCCCACACATTTCAGACACTAATCTCTGAATCATCCATACAGGTTAGAGTACACTAGTTCCGTTATTCTAATTTCTTGTTAAGGGATTTCATGGTTGCCTGATAGCTTTGAGAAGCCACGCTAGTTGATGTCTACCTACTTGTTGGTTTTGATGAGTGAACTCTAAGACCAGATGGTGAGATTGGAAGAGGTCGGACGATGAAGCGTGAGTTCAATCAATACACCAACGTTTCTGTTTGTTCATTACTTTAGCAAGGAGTACAGTAAATTGTTCAACATCTGCCCCTTATTCAGTGAAAGGGATCCATATATATTTGTAAAAGATCAAGGAACGCAGTTTCCCTCATATAGATATTATGTAAATAATGGTTATAAGGTTAAAAGGGGATTACACACTTGGCACACTCACCCTAATCAGACCCCCCCCCCCCCAAAAAAAAAAATAAAGAAAGAAAAATGTGAACAACACTCCTTCCCTTCTAGATAGCTTGGGTCATGGCTCTTCTTCCGGATCCCGACTTTTAAGTGCTGCTTCCACAGCGCTTGCAGGGACTACGCACCCTACATGGTAGGACATGCCCTGAGTGTTTAAGGAAGGAGAAGGTGAGACCTCCTGTTGACATGAAAACATGTCATGCCAAATACTTGAGCACTAAACTTGCAGCACCTCTGCAAAACTTAGAACTTGTGGTTTCAGAACCGGAACATCCAGTTTTGTCGAAGCTCCGGCGAAGATCCAACGGAACCTTGCCCGGAAAGGATCCCGTCGAGGCAAGCGAACCTTAGGTTGTTTTAGCACTGCAAGTCATACAAGATTTATTTCCTGTTGGAACAAGCGCACCTTGCAACACACAGAGGGGCTCCTTGCAGCACCTACCTCTGCAAAAAAACAACATTTTACTAATAGTTCCAATCGAGATGTGATTCCCATTAAATATTATGAGTAGTGACATGAAAAGTCATTTAACTGAAAATTCTAACTCTCGACAAGATTTGTATCTTCATAGTTGACAACTTTTCCATTTGAAGTTATTTAGGTGCCCAAATAATCATCAAAAGTCTCAGAAATGAAATTTAGATTAGATGGAATGATATTGTGGGGATGTTATGCGTTTGAATCCTATAAAATGCGTGCATGCATATTTGTATGAAAAGACATCACTTGTGATGCATGACCCATGCATATATTCCTAGAAAGATAATATTTTTTTGTCATTTTGGGTAATTGTATATGAACGAAAATGGCCTCATCTTTAACTGGAAAATTCTCACGGGTGTAAAACTGTCATGGACGATGAGGAACTAAATGCAGATGATGCCACTGTTAGTTTGTTGCATTGTGATTGTGACACAGTTTGCTTTCATGGGCGTGACAGCTGGTGCAGGACGAGGAAGGAGATAAGAGACCCATAGAAAAAAAGGACCATCATTTTAGAGGCATCCTTCTTCGCACTGTAGCTTGCATATGACTAATAACAACAACTGAAAACAACCCATTGGCGAATGAAACCAACAACTTCAAGATGGTATCCTTGTAACAACTCTATTGTTTATAACACTGTAGAGATGCAATCCAAATGTGCAGAAAACAATGCTCTGTACAGAATACGGGTATCTAAGACAAAATACATCGTTTACATCATCTTTCACAGGGAAAAGTATCCAAGCAATATTTAACTCGTCATTCACGCTAAAAAGTTTCGACTTCATAATAGCCTGCCGGTTGTGGCATCATTTCACATGTTAAGTAACCATATTTTCTCAACACTTTAACCAACCAGTTACCCAACCCGCTCCATGAGATACAGAGATAGGGAACATGCACGTAACAAGTAAGATGGTTTGAACCTACATCAGCCATCGTTCCAGCCAATCGTTTTGATGGCAGTTATACCATCTTTTCTCAAATTGAAGGTATATTAGAACACATGCATAGTTCCTTTAGACAATTATCAAGATTTGTTAAGACATAATATATGGTATTAGTAAAATTTTGTAATTACAAATGCTTCAAAATCATTTCATTTTCAACAAATAATGGAAACATGTATTGGAACATGATAGTGGTGAAAGAAGAGTATAGGGGACTATGTCACAGTCACTATACCACAGCCCAAAGATAGCGACTTCATTAAAGTAGGTATAAGTCGTTTCAGCGATCAACCATTGGTCGGCTCGGTATAGAGTTACGCCGATTCTAACTATTTGTTAGTAAAAGTGGCATCAGGATAAGTTTTTACCGACCGACAAGCTTTTACCAACCAACCGTCCGACGCTATACGAAGATATTACCGACAGATAGTTCAATGGGATCGTTCAAATGGATAAAAAAAAAAGAGAAAAACCTAATATAACCATATCAGTAACCACATTAACCATACAAAATATGCATCAACATATTTTTCATTTATATAGTGCAAGGTCCAGAATATCACATTAATCAGTATCACAATAGATACTCTATTTTACATATACCCTACATACATATCCTATCTGATAGCTATATTGGCATTCATCAACAGCTCTACATACATATCCTATCTGAACAAAGCTTATATTGGCATTCATCAACAACTTAGCACTTTGATCAGTTTAGCTTCTATCAAGCATCCCTCCTAGAAATTCCTGAAAAGTAAAATTGTCATTCAATCAGCGACATCCTACAAACCTGCATTATTAATTCACAGAAACAAATATAAAATAAGAAGATGCAGGACCTCAATCACAATCGAGTGTTACAGGCTGGAGGTAATATTCCTTTGCTGAGGCGATATTTTAGTGCTTGCAGGGATATTGTCGAGATTATATGCCAGTACATATGGTGGTTTATAGTTAGGTAACTGGCAGACCATATTGTTTATGAACAGACAGTGAGCAGCCTATCATAAACTTCAGAATGTTGAAGATAGCTCAAAGGAAATTCAATTCTCAAATCATGTTTAGTCATTTAGTTTCTGAGACTAAAACTACAAGTAAACAAGAGTAAACACACCCTGTTCTAGAAGCCCACAACACTTGCAAATGCACCACCTAGTGAATCTGCTACCTGAAATCAAGAGAGAAAAAGTAACATAAGAATACAATGACATCTAAACCAATGCAACAAAGTTCTGCAATCACACCTGTATCTTTTGAAGTCACTCTTGCACTAAACTAATAAAATCCTGGAAAATTCTTGAACCATCTTTGATCCTGAGGGCCTTGTCTGGGATCTCATCAAGGCTCTGAAAGGTTCAAAGTATTACTAAATCAGGAGAGAACCAACTAGTAATAAATGGCACAAAAAAGAAATTGTACCCCTAAATGTGTATCTAAGCATGAATTTCTGTAGATCCAAATGCAAAGGACAGTACCAACTGTTGTGCACACTGTACAGAAATGACATGAAAAAGAGTCACTATGCTCAAATCATAATCCATAGGTTTCACATTCAGACTAAAAACACAACGAAAGATATATAGCTTGGCTAAAACATTACCCTTAATCCATAAAAGGGATGCTAATCCCATCTGCTAACTGAATCAAGTAGTAGCGGAGGGGGAGAAATTTACCTGCCATGAGCCTTTGAAGGCTGCGTGACGCCTTATGGCACAGGGAGAAAAGATCTGGTCATTGCCTTCTGAAGCTTCTCCAAATTCCCTCAGATCTGAGATGAGAACCTCACAAGGTGGTGAGCAGGGAAGGAGCTAGCGAGCATGGCTTGGAGGGGCAGCAGCTACAAGAGCTCCACGCAATGGCGGGGGCAGGAAGGCATCGGCAGCGGCGGCGGCGGGACGGGCGCAAGCGTGGGCCGGAGCTGCGGCAGGGAGGCGTCTGCGGCCCAAAATCAAAGTCACGTTTGCCGACAGATGGTTAGATTCTATAATACCTTTTTACCAACAAACCCTCCAATAATAAATGTAAATAGAAATAGCGACTGATTGTTACACGTAGAAACTCGAATCACCGACTGATGGTGCGACGTGCACTTTTACCGATCGATCGATAGTCTATCAGCGATAACTGACTTTTTCCGACATACGTGTGACGCTAATTTAGTGTTGTGGCATAGTGAGTCTAGATAATAAACAAAGTACTTCTTTGACTTGCATTTTTCTCATGTTGGCAATGCTATTGTACTGAATGTGGTTTGCTTCATGTTGTTCACGAGTTAGGACCTAGAGCACTGATTCACACAGGTCTGCAAAACATTTCCCAGTTGTACATATCTGCTCAATTCATACTAGGACGCGTTGATCTTAGAGCATCTCCAGAAGCCTATGTAAAATAAATTGAATAACTAAACATAGCAAAACTAGGGTAAAAATCGGATCCAACAGCCTCTCCATTTTTCTCTCCTCGCCATCCCACTAGGTATCCACTCCCCTTCACTAGGCAAATGTACCGAGCCACTCCCACTCACCATCCGCTCCCGTGCGCCCTCCGCCCGCGCTCGTCGCCCTGCTGGAGCCCCACGCGCCAGATCCTGCCTCCCCGCCGGAGCCCCGCTCGTCGCCCCGTCGGAGCCCCGCTCGCCGGAGCCCTAGCTCAAATCAGTGGAGAAGAGAGGGAGGAGAGCAAGGAGACCTGGGAGAGAGAGGAGAGGTCCGTATATCAGGTATATACATAGATGATTCGGCTAGTCTGTTGAAGTGTACCAAAATATAGAGGGAATTTTGGCTAAATACATAGAGATTTGGTTAGACTCTTAGAGATGCTCTTAGATAGGTTGTGGAGTAACAGTACTACAGAATTAGCTATCTGTCAGAAATTAAAGTGTACAGGGAGCATCGCTCCGTTCTTGTAATAAACAAGGAAAGTGATCTGATGGAATAGAACTGCCAGTTTGTTATAAGAACCAGTAAAGATGCACCTTGCACTGCTGCACGATGGTTCTTCTTATAATTAATCCTACATGGATTGCTGCTCTCATTGCCCCTAATTCTTAAGTGATCAACTTCATCCAGTACAAAATGAGAAAATCATAGTAATAGTAAAGAAACATACAAGCAAAATAGAGGAGTGGAAAACATATGGATTTTAAGGTGTATAAATTTTGGAAGTAGATAATAATCTAATTCTAGGGGCTGAAGTATAAGAGCAAGTCCAAGTTCATGGCACTGCTACGAAAAAGATTTCTAGGGGCAGGTAAAAATTTATTTTAGGGGCGGGTGTGGTATCCGCCCCTACTTCTCGCAGCTAAAAATACGATTTTTAGGTGCGGGTAACGCGCCCGTCCCTAAAAATGATTTCTAGGAGTGGATCACGGCATGACCCACCCCCACAAATCAATTTCCAGAAAATGAAAAAATCAAAATAAAATCAAAAACAGCAAAATAAAAAATATTGCAGCCAACACCACAAGCCCCTGTACTATCGACTTACAACTTTTTTGATGAAATATACACACTTGCATCACCCGGATTTCGAACCGCATACCTCTAGCCTCTCGCGTACCTTTCTCTCCACCACACTACGCAGTAACTTGTGACTTTTTGGGGTATGTTATTCTTTTATATTAACTCTAAAATTAATTCGTAGGGCCAGGTGACGCCATCACCCGCCCCTATAAATCGTTTCTAGGAGTGGGTGATGCCACCACACGCCACTAAAAATATTTTTCAATTTTATTCCAAAAATTCATTTAAATCTTTACATATAGCAAAACAAATTAAAAAAAGTGAAACTTCTGCACTATGATTATTGTGAACTATAGATAAAAAAATATGTCAAATATGTTTCAGTATATATAGAGGTTAAGATTGTTGAAACCTTAAAGTATGACTTGAGTTGTATGAGATACTATATAGTCATGGCCATATGTAGGTTCATAATAATTTTTTGGACAAATAAATGATCATAAATGAAAGAGTTATCAACTATAGAGTTTTAGATCTAGTCATTCTCTACAAATTTGATATAAAGTTTGACTTCAACCGAGATCATATGAAAAAGTTATGATTTCTTTTGCGTGGAACTATTTTTAGGGGTGGGTCATGCCATCACCCGCCCCTAAAAATGCAATTTTAGGGACGGGTGACGCCATCACCCACCCCTAGAAATGTCACCATTTTCAGGGGCGGTGGTGGCATCACCCCCCTAGAAATGCTATTTTTAGGGGCGGGTGATGCAATGACCCGCCCCTAAAAATAATACCCATTTGCAGGGGGCGGATGATGGCGTAACCCGCCCCTAAAAAAGCATTTTTCGGGGCAGATCGGATGCTACAATACCCCCGCTCCATTTGTAGGAGCGGGTTACCTTTTGACCCGCCCCTAGAAAAAATAGAGCATTGCTACAAATCATTTTTGTAGTAGTGTGGTATCCCGTATAAGACTAACATTGAAGTTTTACATCACGGGAACAAGCAAATTATGCAATTTAAATCGGTGCATACATACGTACCCAATGAAGTATATGACATGGGAGGCCTATTGCGACGCAAATCAATCTTTATGAGAAGTAATCTACACACAATGAAACAATACACCAAATTAGAGACAAGCCTAAATTTTACTTGAAAGAATTTAAATTATCAAATAAGAGTAGAATGGAGCATACCACCATATTCCTTTTAGGCACTAACATACGATGCTCTTTCATCTCTTCAAATCTCTTAATGATTTTTTCATTACTGATGCTTCTAAATAGTTCCTTCTCGGTGTAGCATATCATCAAGTCATTAAGCCATTCATCTCCCATTTTGTTACGCAGATCTGTCTTTATAATAGACATAGCTGAAAAGATCCGCTCAATTGAAACCGTTGCCACTGGAAGTATCAATGTTACCTCAATAAGGTGATAAACCAATGGATATGATTTATGCATTCCAATCTTCACCATAATTTAAGAAACTTCTGAAAGCTCTCCATTTTACCAATCAAACCAAAGGCTCCAACATTACTTGTTGGTTTAATAGAATCTTTCTTTACTATCTCAAGGACATCTATGGTAGCCTCCCACATCTTTTGAAATACTGTACTCCAGCCAATCAAATTCATCAAACCAAGTTTTCTAAAATAATCTCCATTCACCACTTTGCCATATATGAGGAAAACAATGATTACTAGGTTGGGTTGGACCACCGAGAGCATATGCCCTCCTTACTGATCCCTAATTTCAGGGGGATGTTCCTCAATTGGTTGTGGTCTCCTGGATCACCAATGATATCTGTGTGCCTAAACTCTACCCTAGGTTTTTTCAATTCACCGATGTTCTCATTGGTTGTTGGAATTGGAGTCCCACTGCTTGAACTCGAATAATATGTGTACAGCGTTCTTTTTGGCATTTTGATTTTTGAGTTCTTCACAGACAAGCCAAAGATCTGCCATTTACCCATTAAATACAACTATACAAGATTAACTCATGGACATTGGACATTTGGATCAAACATTCAGACCATACGCATGCAAAAAGCCAAATTGAGCTAGACATTTTTCCATTACCTTGAATTTTTTTCCTGTTCTCCTATCTCCTCTGCGAGTGCTTCAGCGCCTACTCGGTCGCCCGCTCGCCCGCTGCACACCTGCGCCCGCCTGCTAGGGCCGAGCGGCCGCCGAGCAGCCGAGGCGCCGAGGTGATTCGCCGTTCAAGGTGCCGAGTAGCCGCCGGCGGCGGCCGCCGCCCACTTAGCTTAACGTGAGTGGGAGCAGGAGGGTGGGGCCAAGGTTTTGGGATTCAAAACCGAAAAAAAATCGGTTGCTATTGAAATGGGTTAATTTCAGAAAATTCGGAAATTTTGGATCGGGATTAGGTTGTTTGACCGATCAATGAATTTATTTTTAAATGAAATTTGGATAGAACTTGATAGAAATTTAGGCATTGATCACTCCTGAAGTAGATAGTGGGGAGAATCGGGGAGATATGGTGAAAAACTAAGGAGAAAGATGGCGAATTATACTGTTTCAGCATCTGATAACTATCATAAGGTGAGAGAGGCACAAAAGAGGTCTATAATTAGGGTTTACTCACATTTTTATACCTAGAAGAGTATGTTGACTTGTATGGACCATAGTCATGGCATAAAAATTCAACTTCGATCAAATTTTTGGGACGATTTGGTTTTGTTTCGGTCCTCACCGAAATGGGCGAATTTCGATGAAATTCGGTGTTTCGGACTGAATCCCAGAACCCTCCCAAGTTCAACTTTTGAATCTGAGCATTCAATCCATCCAACTGAGTGTTGAAGCCCTGATGCATGTTGGCAAAATATGGATCAAAGTAATTGGCTGGAGGCACCCACTGTGGTTGCATAGGAGGTGGAGGAGACATATTCTAATGATCAGCATTTTGAGCTTCATCTACAGCACCCCCCTCATTATCATTGTCTCCCTCATCAACCTCAACATCAGGGAAAGGAGTCGAAGGCTGTCAGACCCGGGCACACGGGACTGGCCACGTGGCACACTTCACGAAGGATTCGGGGTGGGACATGGCCTACGCCGCATGTCCATTATAACTACTCGTAATGCAGTAGGATTACTCGTACGGTAGTTAGACTAGTCGGAGTCGGACAGAGACTACCCGAGAAGTAGTCGGGTAGGACTCCTTGGCTTGTACCCGACTAGGATTTCCATGTAAACCTGTCCCCCAAACTATATAAGGGTGGACAGGTACCCCCTGGGGGACAATCACAATCATCACCATCAAAGGCAATACAATCCCAGCGGCCCGAACCTGTCTAAGACGCAGTGTTCCTTTGCACCTTCGAGTTCCTGATCTCGGCGACACCCAACCAACCAAACTCATCACCTCGGGGGTATCCCTCGGTGGGCGTGGTGGTAAAACACCGACAGCTGGCGCGCCATGTAGGGGAGCTCATCGAAGATCCACCGGAGAACTCAATGGCGTCGTTCATCTTCACTAGCGCCGTGCTCGACAAGGGCACGAATTTCATCTTTGGCTCTTGGATCTGCATCGCTGATGGTACAGGTGGCTTCAACAGCCACCTAGCCAACTCCAAGCAGCCGAAGGCTACTTCATCGACCTCAAGCGGCGATCTTGACGACTTCATCAACAACCTCGACGACATGCTCCTTCCAGATCTGGCTAAGCAGATCGAAACGACGTCCGTTTTCAAAATGACTTCAACTCGAGATGCAACAGATCTACTCGAATCGGATTCAAACCGATTTACAAAGACCCTACGATCCAAATCGCTCTCCGACTTGGAGGAGGATTTGGATCTGCTGCTCCAAATCGGGGACGTGGGCGCCACCGCTAACCGGGAGGCCACCGTCCCCGACTTCTACTCGGACTCCGATGCAGAGTACTCCACGTGCAGGACTATATCTCTAAACCGGATCTGAAAGGACTCGGAGATGAGGGAGCCACCACCCGTCGGGCGGCCCCCGCCCTTCAAAACCAGTCGCAACCTGATGGCCACCCCGAACTCTTGTCGGGCAGCCATCTGGGTTTAGCGATTACATCAATGCCACACGGACGTTTCGTGTACTAGAAGGGCTTTGAGCCCTCCGAACTACTCGACTACGAATCTCGCCTTGTGGCCTTCACGCAAGAACTACCCTTCCAAGAGGGTAGACCTCTCTCGCCCATCGTGGAATAAGGTGAGAGTAGCACAGAGCTACTCAACTACAGCCTTAGAGTTAACCACTCGCCGGATCGACAAGTCCGCATGGCTTCCCTTCGCAATGCGGAAGAAGATGAGCTGGGCACCCAGTACGACAACGAACAACTCGCGGAAATCTCAGCCGATAAGCCCACAGCAGACGCTCCTCAAGATGAAGATGAGGAACACAGGAGGATCCGGCGGGCAAAGAATGCCAAGCGCGCTCAACGCAGGCGCAACGCGCAGAACCATGCCCGTGGACCAAGGGATCTCACCAACGCCTTCGCAGTAGTCGCGGATCGCGAGTACCATACCCCGATCGGCGCGATTGCAGAGGCAGCACTCTTGGCCCAACAACTCCCATCTAACCCCCAGATCCAAAGGTTGCAGTACTTGACCCAGCGCGCGCTCGTGCAACTCGATGGGCAACATCCAGTGTCATCCACTCGGAACAAGCTCTCGAGTTCTCAGCAACACGGGAATACCGCGTTGGTCAGTCGCACTCCGGTAGGAGGCCAAGGGAGTCAGAAGAACGACAACTGCCATCACCATGTGGGCCACACGTCTGTGCGCTGTAATAATGAACAAGAAGTACAACAACCCCCTCGCAACCAGCGTGGGGTAAGGCACCGCGGCCAAGATCCAGTCGCAGCCAACCTCTCGGATGCTCCCACGACTGACCTCAGGCAGAAGATTAATGAAGGCCGTGACGCGCGGCTTGTCATTGACGCGAGGAGGAAGGACCGCGCCGGCAGGCACTACGACGACAACGACAGTGACCGCTTCCCCGCCTTCACCATGACCATTACCGACAAGTCCTACCCCAAGGACTTAAAACCAGTTGAAATCCCCAAATATGACGGTAAGCAGGACCCACGCCAGTGGCTTCGTTGCTATTCCGTCGCTATTGAAGTTTCAGGGGGCTCCAACTCTACGAAAGCACTTTACTTCCCGGTGGTCCTAGAACCTGCACCCCTCACGTGGCATGAAAGCCTCAAGCCAAACAACATCGACTCGTGGGAGGACCTCAAGCGGGCCTTCATCGACAACTTCCAGGGCTCCATGATCAGGGCAGGCACTCATCACGACTTGTCCCAGGTGAAGCAGGAGATGAACGAGACCCTAAGGTCTTACACATGGCGTTTCTTTGAGATGCGTGCCACCATCGCCAACATCACCGATGAGGATGTCATCCGCTGCTTCCAACACGGCCTCTTCTCGAAGAACACGTACCACGACTTTGGGTGCAACCGCCCGACAACCGCCGTGGAGCTGCGGGACATGATGGCAAGATGGGCTGACTAGGAGCACGAGGAAAATGACCGCTTCCCCAAGCGTAACCACGACAAACAAGGGAACGGCAATGGCCACTTGGACAAAAGCCAGCGGAACCACTCAGGGAACCCCCAAAAGCGCAAGCCAGACCATGAAGTCGCGACTGTCGAGCGCAACCCGCGCGGCAAGAAGCCGGGGAAGAACCAGTGAGAATACGAGCAAGTCCTGCACAAGCAATGCCCAATTCACCCGAAGTCACGTCACACGCTCTTTGAGTGCGTCACCATCCGCAAATCACTCAACGCTCCACCCCTCCATCAAGTCGGAAAGCGAAAGGACAAGGAGGACGATGAAGAAGGAGGTGACAAGTCGGGACCCCAAGATTTCCAGGATTCAAAGAACGTCGTCAACATTATCTTCGGTGGAGACGGTGGATTCCCCACCAAGCGCGCGCAGAAACTAACCTTGCGCGAAATCCTCTCTATGGAACTAGCCACGACAAGGCCCTTGAGATACAGCGAGGTCCCAATTTCCTTCTCCAGGGAGGATCAATGGACCAGCTTCTCCGAGCCGGGAAAGTTCCCGCTCATCCTAGATCCTGTCATGGCGGGCTCGCAGCTTGAAGCGGACTCAATCTACTCTTCGCGAGTACCCTAAAGGAGATGGGACTGGACATTTCAATAATGCTTATACCCAGCAAGGCTCCCTTCTACGGGATCGTCCCAGGCAACGCGGCTACACCACTCAGATCAGTGCTCCTGCCAGTCACCTTCGGGACCAAAGACAACTACCGCACCGAGTACATCAAGTTTGAGGTGGCGGATTTCGACTCATCGTACCACGCCATTCTGGGCAGGCCGGCACTAGCCAAATTCATGGTTGTGCCCCACTACGTGTACCTACTACTCAAGATGCCGGGCAAGACAGGCGTGCTCACACTCCGTGGCAACCTCAAGAAGTCGTACGACTGCGACCAGGAGGCGATCGAGTACGCATCGACTTCACGCGTGCCAGAGCCATCTGCAGAAGTACTCGCGGCCGCGCTGAAGCCAACCAACACAGAGATGGAGGTCTCCAACCAGCGGCCAAGCCAGTCGAGGGTTAAGCCTAACCCCAGTGACATTGGCATCAAGACAATCCAGCTGCAGGAAGGCGACTCATCCAAGACGGCTCTGATTGGAGGCGGCCTAGGTGACAAATAGGAAAGCGCGCTCGTCAACTTCCTTAGGTCCAACCGCGACATATTCATGTGGAAATCAGCGGATATGCCAGGGGTGCCCAAGGAGTTGATCGAGCATTGCCTAAAAGTTGACCCTAAGGCCACTCCGAAGAAGCAACGACTGCGCCGTTGCCCCCGACAAAAGATAGGCTATCAAGAAAGAGTTAGCAAAACTACTCGTGGTGATTTTATTAAAGAAGTTTATCAGCCAGAGTGGCTAGCTAACATTGTACTTGTACTCAAAAAGAATAATAATGAATGGAGGATGTGTGTGGATTATATTGATCTCAATAAACACTGCTCGAAGGACCCCTTCGCGCTACAACGCATCGATCAAGTCATCGACTCCACGGCTGGCTGCGTTTTGCTCTTCTTCCTCGACTACTACTCGGGCTATCATCAGATAGCTCTCATGGAGGAAGACCAGATCCAAACGGCGTTCATCACCCCCTTCGGAGCATACACTTATACTACAATGTCTTTTGGGTTGAAGAACGCAGGAGCCACTTATCAACGGGTCATTCAACTGTGCCTCGCAGATCAACTTCACCGCAACGTTGAGGCTTACGTGGTTGATGTGGTCATCAAGACCAGATCCCATGACGAGTTCATCACTGACTTCGAGGAGACCTTCAACAGCTTGCGACAGTTTCGATGGAAGCTCAACCTGACAAAGTGCGTCTTCGGTGTCCCTCAGGGCAAACTACTCGGGTTTATCGTTAGCCACCGCGGGATTGAAGTCAATCCAGAAATGATCAATGCCATCACAGCCATGGATACAAAAGACTGTCAAAGACATCTAGAAGCTAACCGGTTGCATGGCAGCTTTGAATCGCTTCATTTCCCGACTTGGAGACAGGGGACTACCCATCTTCAAGTTGCTCAAGCATCACGACACGTTCAAGTGGACCGAGGAAGCAAACAAGGCGCTACAAGACCTCAAACATCACTTGCAGTCGCCACCCATCCCGACGGCTCCCCAACCAGGCGAGAACTTGCTGCTCTACATCGCCGCGACTACTCACGTCGTCAGCACGGCGATCGTGGTCGAACGACAGGAAGAAGGCCATATCTTCGGGGTGCAGCGATCGGTTTACTTCATCAGCGAAGTCCTCTCTGAATCCAAGGTTCATTATCCGACGATTCAAAAAATTCTTTACGGTATCCTCATCACTTCCAGGAAGCTTCGCCACTACTTTGATGCATACAATATCCTGGTGGTCTCCGACTTCCCGTTGGAGGATATCCTCCACAATTAGGACGCTACCGGGCGCATCTCAAAGTGCGCGGTGGAGCTGGGAGCCCTCACACTCGACTTCAAGCCCTAGACAGCCATCAAGTCACAAGCACTAGTCGATTTCATGGCTGAGTTGAGAGAAAACCAAGTGGAAACCCCAACCAACCAGCCGGAGCATTGGGTCATGTACTTTGATGGTTCACTCAAGCTCGGTGGCGGTGGTGCAAGAGTACTTTTCATCAGTCCGAGAGGAGAACGGCTCAAGTATGTTTTCCAAATCCTATTCGAGGTCTCCAACAACGAGGCCGAGTACGAGGCACTGCTGCATGGCCTACGCTTGGCTATCTCCCTCGGCATCAAGCGATTACTAGTCTATGGCGACTCCTTACTGGTGGTTCAATAGGTCAATAAGGAGTGGGACATCAAAAGGACACCATGGATGCCTATGTCATGGAAATAAGCAAGCTCGAGAAAAAGTTCTCGGGGCTGGAGAGTCATCATGTGGTCCGCAACAACAATGTAGGCACAGACGTGCTCTCCAAACTACCCCCGGTGTCGACCCAAAAAGTGCCGAGGCTACTCGCATCCTTCGGTGTAGCAGAGGGTATGTTCTAGTCGGGGGCAATTTGTATAAGCGTGGATCAGCATCAGGCATACTCATGAAGTGTGTCAACGCGGAGGAAGTCAAAGAAATACTCCAAGAGATTCACGAAGGCGTGTGTGGGAACCATGTTGCTTCTCGCACACTAGTCGGCAAGGCATTTCGCTCTGGTTTCTACTGGCTAACTATTTTGACAGATGCCGAAGCACTCGTTCGCCGGTGTACCAAATGCCAATTCTTTGGCAAACAGCATCATGTTCCGGCTCATAATTTGATAACCATACCACCTTCATGGTCGTTCGCATGCTGGGGCTTGGACATGATTGGGCTCTTTACAACTGCGCCAGGAGGTTTCACACACGTATTGGTGGCCATCGACAAGTTTACAAAGTGGATTGAGTATAAACCTATCGCAACGCTTACTGCTGATCGAGTGGTTACTTTCACGTCAACGCTTACTGCGATATCCTACACCGCTTTGGTTTCCCCAACACAATAATCACAGATTTGGGGTCAAATTTCTACTCGTATGAATTCTGGGATTTCTGTGAACGCAGCTCCATTGAAGTTAGATATGTTTTGGTGGCTCATCCGCGGGCCAATGGCCAGGTTGAGCGTGCCAACGGCTTGATTCTTGATGGACTGAAGAAAAGACTTTATGATGAGAACAGCAAAAAGGGCGGCAAGTGGATCTATGAGATCTCATCAGTAGTCTGGGGGCTTTGCACACAACCAAGCAAAGCCACAGACCAGTCACCTTTCTTTCTCGTGTATGGGTCCGAGGCCATATTGCTAGTTGACATGATGTGGAGGTCTCCACGACTGGAGATGTTTGAAGAAGGCGAGGCCGACACTGCAAGACAACTTGAACTTGATTCAACCAAGGAAGTCAGATGCAATGCACTATTGCAGTCGGCCCGTTACCTGCAAGGAGTTCGTCGTTACCACGACAGGAACATCCAACGGCGCTCTTTCAATGTGGGAGACATGGTACTTCGCCGGATCCAGGATGATACTGGCTTGCACAAGCTCAATTCATGATGGGAAGGACCTTTGATTGTGCACAAGGTTACAGGCCCTGGATCTTATCGCCTGCAGTACTCGGACGGCCAGGAGGTACCAAACTCGTGGAATATTGAACACTTGCGTCAGTTTTATCCTTAACTCAACTAGGGCTATCATATTTTGGTGCCAGAAGTTGATTGTTCCAGTACAACTCTGTTTTACTGTTTCACGATTGGTACTACGCGCAAGTTTACTGAAGGGACCTTGCTATCATACTTCCAGTACCTAATTACTATTGCATGACTAGTATTTTGGGTTACTGAAGGGCCTTGGTGCTTATACTTCCAGTACAACTCCATTTTACTGGTTTACGACCGGTATCATGTGCAAGTTTGCTGAAGGGACCTCGCTCCCATATTTTTCCAGTAACATATTACTTGTTTTCGACTTGTACACTATGTTATTGAAGGGGTCTTGCTCCCATGACAAGAATTTTACTTGTTTATGACTGGTCTCATACCAGTCCGACTACTACGACTACTTGTCTTTTCTACAATCCTAGTCGGGATCACTTCCGACTAGATGGCTTCATTACTTGCTCTACGCTGGGGCTCGGGGGCTAATGCCACCTTTTCTGCATCTACTACTTTTGTGCCCCTGCCTCGGGGGCTTGATGTGGCAAAGCTCTCAGATTTCTTTCAAAGGCAGTACACATGTTCCCTGCTGGATACCGCATGATTATTCGACAAATACCTGAACCAAGAGGCTTTTTAAGATTTATCTTGGGTGTATATTTGTTAACCATTATTTCAGGGATTTTATTCCGAAATAAGAGGTTTTGTTACATTTATTACCCATAGGATTTATTTGGTCATTGTCTTAGGCACTAAGTTTGGTTTGAGAGGTAATTTTGGGTGCTTGTTGGGGATGTTATTTGTTTCACCATCTTTTCAGGGAACTCATCCCGAAAAGAGAGGTTTTCAAATTTACTACACCAATTTGCCCATGTTTACGATCAAATCTTTACCATATTGCATGCCACGACTCTTTGGATCCTAGATTCCAAAACCTGGGGATTTGGATTTGAAGCTCGGGGGCTGCGGGACACGTGTCATCAGCGATTTATTTTTCAAATCTGTTGGAAGACTAAGATAGAAGACTCAAGTTTATATTGACCCTCAGCCCGATTCTACGAGTCAACCTAAGCTCGGGGGCTACTCCATATGGAGTGCGAGTTTAATCGCACCCCATATAAAAATAAGACTAAACAACTACTCGGGGCATGAGCACCTCACAGCCTCGACGCAGCCATGGAAGTACTCGGAAGACACCTTCAAGATGAGGTTCGCAGAGAACTCGAAGACGCCTTCAGAAGTACTCGGACGCCTGCAAGTACTCGGCTATGAAGAGCTCGGGGGCTTGTCAGACCCAGGCACACGGGACTGGCCACATGGCACACTTCACCTAGGATTCGGGGTGGGACATGGCTCACGCCCCATGTCCATTGTAACTACTCGTAATGCAGTAGAATTACTCGTACGGTAGTTGTTAGACTAGTCGGAGTCGGATAGAGACTACCCGAGAAGTAGTCGGGTAGGACTCCTTGGCTTGTACCCGACTAGGATTCCCATGTAAACCTGTCCCCCGGACTATATAAGGGCGGACAGGTACCCCCTCGGGGATGGTCACAATCATCACCATCAAAGGCAATACAATCCACACAGGACGTAGGGTATTACGCTCCCAGCGGCCCGAACCTGTCTAAAACCCAGTGTTCCTTTGCACCTTCGAGTTCCTGATCTCGGCGACACCCAACCAACCAAACTCACCACCTCGGGGCCTTGATGGGCATGGCGGTAAAACACCGACAAAGGCCTTGCAAGAAATGTTGTATCATTTTTTAATGGTCTGAAAGGGGTGTGCTTGACTTCACAAATGCCTCTAAATCTGGTCTTGGCCTTAATCAAAGACATGATATATGGAGCAAAATATAGGTTCGTCTCAAGGTCCACCCTCACATCAGCCAACTGACCCATGATAATAGCAATAATATCTATCTTGTTGTCATTCATCACATGAGAGATCAGATTCCAATAATAACCCCGAATTTTATCCTTGTTACCACTTTTACGCATGATAGTGACACGAGCAATCTTGTTTATCACAGCTGGATGATGCCTAAGGCCTTGAGTACCACCAAGCACATGAGGAATTCCAAGACGAGCAAGCTCGTAAAATATTGGATAATCAATTTCATCAAGAGATTGATCAAGGAGCATAGTGACTTTGTGCTCATCTTTAAGAAAATTATATTCTAATTGATTAGCGGCAGCAAACTCAGCAAATGTAGCATGATACCTTCTCTTTGCAGTCATCCACACAAATGTTTCTTCATCCGTATTGATTTCTAGAGTAGCATAGAATTGACGAACAACAATTTCATTCCAATCACATCTATGCTGAAAGAAATTTGGAAGACCCATATTCTCAAACTTGTCAACAAGATCAGTCATGATTGCCTGACTCCAAATGTAGCCTAGGTCTATGGTTTGATGCCTAAACATAGTTTTCTTAGCTATGTGACCAAAGAAGGCATCTTGATGTACCTGAGTTTGAAAGTAGAGGATGTTGGTGTCTCTATCAAGGTTGTACTGATTTTCAGATCGTGCATTTGAATATGCTTCAGTTGTCCATTGTCTGCCAGGAATGTTGAGAGCAACAAGATCAATTACTTCATCCTCATCACTTCCATCATCTTCTTCCATAGCAGAATCATATCCCCCACCACCAACAGAGGATTCATCAGCTAACTCACTGGTGGCGTCAGGACTATAATCATCATCATTTGAGTCATCATCATTCTTTCTTTGTCTCTTTGAAGTACCAATCTTCTTGATTTTTGATATAACACTCTTAAAGATCTTTCCAGGAGACCTAACATCAGCAATAAGCGTAACATCAATATAAGTATTCAATAGTAATTAACCATAAAAGCTGGTTGTTCTGCAAAAGACAGTGAAGGGCGGCTGTTCGCCAGGGAGGAGCGGGTCGTCCGCTAGTCACTGTGTAGGCGCGAACAGCACAGTAACAGACCCAAACTTTGATCCTTCCAAACTTAAGTTTCACTTTAAATCCACCAACCAAATTTTAACCATAGCCTTTCCTCAACACTAGCAACAAATTCCACCAACCAATTTCACGAATCCATGGCCCAAAAATAGATCACAATCCCAAACCCTAACCATCTTCATTGATGAAAACCAAGAACATGAGATGGGGAATCAATGAAATACCGAGAGGACATGATGGAGGAACTTGCGGAGTGTCGGGGGATGCGCTCGGACCGTCCGGGAACCACACCAAACGCCCTCCCCCAATGGAGGTCCTTTTCCACGTGCAAGGGACAAAGAGACAGATTTTGGAGAGATGTGGCCGGTTTGGTGGAGGTAGAAAGGGATGGTGAGGAGATAAGGCTTGGGTGGCTTTGGGCCCACACAGATTCTGCAGGCGCGGACCGTCCGCAGTCCATGGGCGGACCGTCCGCCAGTCATAGTTTCAGCCCAGTCCGATCTGAGATGTTTCTGACTGTTTTTATCAACTGTCTGCGGACCATCCGCCTCTTACCCACGAACAGTCCTCCTTGTACTATCCAGATTGTCCAGAATTTCAGTGATAAACTCAAAGTTGAATTTGAATTAGGGATCATTGCTCATAAACACCTTCAAGACTTCCAACAAAAGTATGCAAGCAAACAATGAAGTTCCAAAAGTATGTTAAACCAAGACAATCCAAGAAATTAAGCATGATCAAGGTTAAATCAAAAATAGCTCAAAATGCACCAAAAATGCTAGAAAGCCATGGTCAAGTATGCACAAAAGAGATGTATGTCACAAGCACTAGATTTCAAGCCACATTTGAGAAGTCAATGACATTTAGCTCATTTCTAAACTTGCAAAACCAATTCTCATCCAATGGCTTGGTGAATATATCCGCCAATTGATCATCGGTGCCAATATCATCAATCTTGATATCACCCTTGTTCACATGATCTCTAAGAAAATGATGTCGAATATCAATATGCTTGGTTTTTGAATGTTGAACCGGATTAGTTGCAATTTTCACAGCACTTTCATTATCACATAATAAGAGAATTTTCTCAAATTTTACACCAAAATCAGGAAGTGTTTGCTTCATCCATAACAATTGAGCACAACAATTTCCCGCTAAGATATATTCCGCTTCGGCGGTAGAGAGAGCAACTGAATTTTGTTTCTTTGAAGACAAGGAAACAAGTGACCTTCCAAGAAATTGACAACCACCGGAAGTGCACTTTCTATCAACTCTGCAACCGGCATAATCCGAATCCGAATAACCAACCAAATCAAAATGAGCACCCTTGGGATACCATAAGCTAATATTTGGAGTGAATTTCAAGTATCTCAAGATACGCTTGACAGCGGTCAAATGACATTCTCTACAGGCAGCTTGAAATCTTGCACACATACACACACTAAACATGATGTCGGGCCTAGATGCGGTTAGATAAAGCAAACTACCAATCATGGACTTATAAAGTTTTAGATCTACCAGTTTACCTCCCTCATCAAGATCAAGATGTCCATTTGTAGTCATAGATGTCTTGATGGGTTTAGCATCTTCCATGCTAAATTTCTTCAATAAATCCCTCACATATTTAGATTGGCAAACAAATGTGCCATCCTTGAGTTGCTTGATTTGAAGTCCAAGAAAGAAACTCAATTCACCAATTATGGACATCTCAAATTCCCTAGACACCATCTCACCTAAATTCTCACAAAAACTTTGATTAGTAGAACCAAAGATAATATAATCGACATAAATTTTACAAATGAACAAGTCTTTTCCAATAGATTTAGTGAACCATGTAGTGTCAACCTTCCTAATTTGAAGCCCTTAGAAATAAGAAAGTCTCTTAGTCTCTCATACCAAGCCCGAGGAGCTTGCTTAAGATCATAGAGAGCTTTAGAAAGCTTGTACACATGATTTGGCTTTTTTGGATCTTCAAAACCGGGGGATTTTCGACATACACTAGTTCACTAATTCTACCATTTAAGAAAGCACTTTTTACATCCATTTAATAAAGTTTTATGTTATGTGAGCATGCATAAGCTAGCAAGATTCTTATTACTTCAAGTCTAGCTACGGGAGCAAAAGTTTCACCGAAATCCAAACATTCGACTTGAGTGAAGCCTTGTGCCACCAATCTTGCCTTGTTTCTCACACAATTCCATCTTCATTTTGCTTGTTTCTAAAGACCCATTTTGTACCAATAACATTATAAATCTTGGGTCTTGGTACTAATTCCCAAACTTCATTCCGAGTGAAATTGTTCAATTCTTCATGCATGGCATTCACCCAATCCGGATCTCTTTAGCGCTTCATCTACACGGTTAGGCTCAAGAGAAGATACAAAAGAATAATGTTCACAAAATAAAGCAACACGAGATCGAGTTTGAACACCCTTACTAATGTCACCTATGATTTGATCCACCGGGTGATCTTTTGCAATGGCATGATAAATTCTTGGTTGAACAACAGGCTCTTGAGTTGATGTAGATGGTGAAGTAGAAGATTCTGGTTGATCTTGAACTCTAGAATCATCATCATGACTTTCTTGCTCAATTGGTTGATCTTGATCATTGGAAGTTGAGGTAGAAGGATTCACCCAAATAGAAGTAGATGGACCATCTTCTTCCTCATCTTCTTCTCTTGGTCAAATATCCCCAATCGACATCATCTAAATTTCTCACATCATCTAAATTTTCTTGCTCTTCATGTGACCCGTTGGTTTCATCAAATTTAACATCACATATTTCTTAAATGGCACCAATGTGTTTGTTATAAACCTGATAAGCCATAATACAAGATGAATACCCAAGAAGAAATCCGTCATCACACTTGATTTGGAATTTTGATAACCGAGTTCCCTTCTTGAGAATATAGCATTTACAACTAAAAACCCCAAAGTATGAGATATTTGGCTTTCTTCCAATCAGGAGCTCATATGGAGTTTTGTTGAAGAATCTATGACAATATAGTCTATTTGAAGCATGAAAAGCGGTGTTAACTGTCTCAGCCCAAAAACTATCCGAGATATTATATTCCGAGAGCATTAACCTTGACATATCAATCAAAGGCCTATTCTTCCTCTCAACAAGACCATTTTGCTCCGGTGTATACTTGGATGAAAATTCATACTTCATCCCCTTCTCATCACACAATTCTTCAACTCTTGTATTCCTAAATTCACTTCCATTGTCACTTCTTACTTTCTTCACTTTGAGATCAAATTCATTTTCAGCTCTTGTCAAGAATTTCTTGAAAATATCATATGTGTCGGCTTTATCATGAATAAAGAAAATCTAAGTGTATCTTGAGTAGTCATCCACTATCACAAGACAATAACAATTTCCTCCAATGCTTCTATACGTAGTTGAACCAAATAAATCCTTATGCAATAATTCCAATGGTCTTGATGTTGACATAACACTTTTGGAGGGATGTGAGCTAGCAACTTATTTTCCGGCTTGATAAGCACTACATAATTTATCTTTCTCAAACTTCACATCTTTTAACCCAACAACCAAATCATGTTTCAAGAGCCGGTTGAGTTGTCTCATACCAACATGAGCAAGCCTTCTATGCCATAACCAACCCATAAATGATTTTGAGAATAAGCTAGTTAGGTTGGCATTGCTAGAAGAGAAATTCACAACATATAGGCTTTCATATCTAAAACCCTTAAATATGCAATCATTCACATCCATGCAAGTAACATCAACACTATCACTAGTAAAAGTGAACGTGTAACCATGATCACAAAGCTGAGCAACCGATAAAAGATTGAATTTGAGAGAATCAACTAGCAACACATGCAACACATTTGAGAGTGAGTTATCATTTGAGATAGCAATTTTACCCAATCCTTTCACTTCACCCTTGCTATTGTCACCAAAAGTGATATCATTGTACCCAATAACTTCATCATCAAGAGAGGAAAACAAATTTGGATCACCGGTCACATGTTGAGTGCATCCACTATCAAGCACCCAATGTCTTCCTCCAGCCTTGTAATTTACCTACAAAAGGAAATTAACTCTTTTAGGTACCCAAACTTTCTTCGGTCCTCGTATGTTAGTGACCAAGGTTTTAGGGATCCAAATTGCATTCTTTTTAGTACCATCTATAGGTAACCCAACAAATTTAGCACAAAAACTACCACTAGAATTTTTCATAAGAACATATCTAGTATCAAAGGATATAGCTTTCTTGGTTGTGTAGTTTTTCTCGTCATGACCCATATTTCTGCAATTTTTACAAAAAGGAATGCCACTATCTTCACAAAGGTGGTCTTAGCTGCCTTCCCTTTCTTTGGAATATACCCAAAACCTTGTCGGTTTATTGTGAATTTTTTATTTGCCCAACATTGATTGAATTGAGCTCTTTTATCGTAGCACTTTCTCAAATCATTTGTCAAGCATACAACTTACTTCTTCAACAATTCATTCTCCAAAAGAAGTGACTTATCATAAGATTCATCACTCAAGAAAGATAAATCACTAGAGCTACAAGATGGGTTAGTGAAAGTAGAAGCACAAAATTTTTCACCAATTAAGTCACAACTAACACCCACACTTAATTTTGCTTTGTTTTCATGAGCAAGCAAGGTGTTGTGAGCTTCCTTAAGCTTCTCATGAGTTTCTTTTAGATTCTCATAAGATGTCTTTAGCTCCTCATAGGATGCTTGAAGAGAATTGAATTTCAACTTCAAGTCCCTCAACTTTGTCTTTTCTTTACTCATGAACTCATCGGCATCATTGAGCATGTCAACAAGATCATCATATGTAAGTTCATCAAGTTCACCATCTTGTAATACCTTTGCACCACCTTTTGCCATAAGATAATGTGGCGTGGAGAAGAGTGAAGGAGCCTCTTGATGGCAATTCCGGCAACTCCCTTGGATGACTTGTCATCATCATCATCGGAATCGGAGCTTTCATCGGAATCTCACTCAACATAGTATGCTTGGCCATTTCTTTTCTTCTTGAGAAATTTCTTATTCTTCTTATCATCATCTCTCTTGTCTTTCTTGTTCTTGACATCTTTCTTGTTTGGACAGTTGATGATGATATGACCCAATTCACCACATTCAAATCATTTCTTGTCACCAAAAGGATTCTTCTTTGATGATTGCCCTTTCTTGCCATAATTCGTCTCCTTCATGAAGAGAGCCATTTCTTCATCCGATTCATCCCTATTGCAATCACCATCACTATCTTCTTTTGAACCTTGTGCCTTGAAAGCCACACTCTTTTTTCTTCTCGTCATTGGCTGCACCATGAACCTCATCTTGTGACTTCTTGAACATGTCATGAGTGAGTACTTCTCCCAAAATTTCAGTGGGAGTACTAGCCTTCAAGTTTGACCTCACAAGCAAAGTCAAAATGGTGTCAAATCTCTCCGGAAGAGACCTAAGAAACTTGTGAGAGAAATCCACATTCGGCACATCAAAACGAATTCCCTTGAGCTCATTCACAATTTCATTTAGCCGGTTGAACATCTCGGGCACACTTTCATCCTTTTTCATAGCAAATTCACTAAATTTTCCTTTAACAACATACATCTTCGCTTCTTTCACAGATGAAGTACCCTCATGAACTTCCATAAGTTTCTTCCATATCTCATTTGCGGACTTGTGAATTCTTGACACGGTTGAACTCACTCACATCAAGAGCACTATATAAGACATCCATTGCTTGATCATTGAGTAGTTCATTTTCTTCATCACAAGGTGTCAAGATTTTATCATCTACTATAACAAATACATCATTTACAATTATCCATATCTTTCTACTCATAGCCTTGAGATGAACTGTCATTCTAGTCTTTCAATAATCATAATTGTTCACATCAAAGAACGGTGGCTTCCCAACATGAATATCATTATCACTGGTCATTATCCTTACTCCGAGATAGTTAAATCCTTGCTAAAAAAGAGTCCTCAGCTCTAATACCACTTGTAGGGTCAAGGATACCGACAAGAGGGGGGTGAATAGGCGGTTTTAACTAAAATCATAAACACTAAGTAAATTTAATTAGTAACACAAGTGAGCTCCTATTTCTACTAAATCCTATCACTAGTGGGGTTTTGCAACCTAGGGCGATAAGTAGAAATTCAATCTCTAGTAAGGTAAAGTGCTCAAAGTAAAAATGCAAAAATAAATTGAGCAAATAGTGTTGGTGTTTAACCTCCAAGCCCACCGAGGAATATCCCCGAGGTGGTAGATTGTAGGTGGGGTGTCGCAAAGATCAGGAACTCGAATGTGCAAGGAACACAAGATTTAGACAGGTTCAGGCCGCCAAGAGCGTAATACTCTACGTCCTGTGTGGTGGTTTGTATTGCCTTAGATGTTGATGTGTTTCGAGGGGGTCCATGCCCGCCCTTATATAGTCTTAGGGGACAGTATTACATGGAAATCTTAGCCAGATACGAGCTTAGGAGTCCACCCGAGTACTACTCGGGTAGTTTCCTTCTGTTCCGACTAGTCCTATTATGGTACAAGTAGTTACAACTGATGTAGGGCATGGGTCATGTCCCATCCCTAATTCTAGAATATGAACGCCATGTGCGCAGTCTCGTGGCCCCCTGACAAGTCCCCGAGCTCTTCATAGTCGAGTACTGCAGGCTTCGAGTACTTTTGAAGGCATCTTCGAGTTCTTCCGAACTTCATTTTGAAGGTGTCTTCCGAGTACTTCCTTGGTTGTATCGAGGCTGTGAGGTGCTCATGCCCCTAGTAGTTTTCAAGTCTTCTTTTATATGGGATGCGATTGAACTTGCACTCCATATGGAGTAGCCCCCGAGCCTTAGGTTGAATCAAAGAATCATGCTGAGGGTCAAATTAGTCTTGAGTCTTCCGTCCTTATCATCAAAAAATTTTGAAAAATAAGCCGTCTTCCGTCCTTATCCTCAAAAAAGTTTGAAAAATAAGCTGTCGATGACACGTGTCCCGCAACCCCCGAGCCTTGAATCCAAATCCTAAAGTTTGGAAAAAGGGATCCAAAGAGTTGTGGCATGGGTTGTGTAAGAATGTAAGAGTTTGAATTGATGGTTAAAATGGGTAAATTGGTTCGAAAATTTGAAAACCTCTTTTCGGAATGAGATCACGGAAAAATGGTTAAACAAATAACTTTCCCAAAGTAACCCGAGATTACCACTCAAAACAAATCTTATCCCATGAAAAAGCTCTTCGCATTCCGCACAGTAAATTTAGGCCCGCCGCTGGTTATTTAACCGCGCGGTGACCTAGTGTTTTACTCACCCTTTCACTTACGCTTTTTACTGCTCGAGCCTTTCGTCTTCCCTTGTCTCGCAGCCGCCGCCACTTTCAGAGTTAGATCTAGGTTATTTGTATTGCAAGAAGGAGTCGCCCAGTTCATCCTTCTCCCCAAAAGCCCTGCTCCGTCGCCTCTCTCATCGTAGCCCCCGAGCGCATGCAAGTGAAGTATCTCGTGACCACAAGGATGGCCAGTAGAAAACGAGGTGCGTCCAGGGAGAAGGAAAAGGAGTGTAAGGCCGACACCGGAGACGGGTGGAATGCAAGTGCTTGGAAGCTGATCCCCAAGCCCTCGTTGACGATTCATGTGATTGAATCTTACTACATTTTGCTGCTGTACACGCTGTCGGCGGAGGAGGAGGTGGCGGTGATGGAGGCAGGCGGCCTGTTCGATGTCCGCCGGGTGCAGCTCTTCCAGTCGAACTGGGATCCTCACGACGACACCGAGGACGACAATGACGTCATCCAACGGCACGCGGGAGAGTGGGGAGAACGTGGCGAGGGTGACCAGGGCGATGCTGGAGGTCCTGCTCACCCCGCACTTCGCTGAGCACGTGCTCGACGAGCTCTTCAGCGTTTTCGCGCAGCTCGTCACCAAGCACCTGGAGAAGGAGAAGACCAAGTTCACCGTCATTGTCCTCGTCCTCTCGCTCAGGGCAGGGCGGTGAGAGGCGTCCAAGTCCATGCCACAGACACCTGCTTCCGTGGATGCTCATGCAAGCACAGAAGCGTGGGGGGCCTCTGACCTGAAACAGGAGGAAGCGTCTCGGCATTTCGCAAGGACATTTGGTGCAGATTTGAGGTTTTGCACGCCATGCTCCATGGGGGGTTCATACTTGTATCGGTGGTCCTTCAGGCTTTCACTTTGACCTAAAGGCCACATATTAATTTACAATTTACAATGTACATCATCTGACTTCTGCCAGGAAACATCGCTAGCTTGATGCTGAGAACAGACGATGATTCAAAAACTAATTCCACTACCTGTATGATATAAGTTTGCTATCAAAACTACATAAACACCTAAAGAAAAGGTAACATGTATATACCTCTTTTGGCCATAGTTGACCATCACCAACCGTATTCTGGACAATCAAGAATGGAACCACCACAGATGAAACCTTCAGCCACTCGAAAACATCAACATGTTTGTTGTCAAAAATGGATTCTTCACTAGCAGTCTAGCTCTTAGCTATAAACAAGATGCTCACTATAAACATCTCTGTTCACATTTGCCTCAGCAATGTCATCTTCAAGATTGACTCAAGAAATCCAGTTTGTGTTTGATAAATTGGGATGCTTCAATATTGATAGTAGATAAATCCCTAGGGCAGTAATGAACATTTCAAACCAGGGTCATCCTCTTTTCCATATAATCTTTGCAATCGGCATGACTGCTCCTTTATCAACTTATATGTTGAGGGACGATCACGTGCCACCATGGAGAAGCCATCATTGTACATCTGACTCCCTTCAACCATCAATTGCCAAATAAGAGCACCACCTCCTGCCTGCAGCTTTTTCGCTGAATTGTATATTTTATCATAAACAAGTTTTAGAACAGTGTCTCCATTGACTGTGCTGTTCACTTCTGGATGCTGGAGGTACCCTACTTCTGAAAACAGGACAGGCTTTCTCAAGATGTGTTCACTGTCATTCAAGTGCCAATCAACCCAGTTAGAAAGATAGTTGACTTTTTCATCCATGCTTGCTTTCGGTAGCCTGTAAAACGATGCATCAATAACATGGCAGAATGTGCAATTAGATCCAATAAGAAAAATGGAGTTATACAGACCAGCTATCAGGATAAGCATGAACTGAGGCAAAATCAATATCTTTGACAGCTGAGTTCTGTATGAAGTCTGAGCAGAGTGAAGCTGCCCAGTCTCCAGGATTGACACCCAGCCTCTCAGATCTCCCAGGGCCATAAAATCCTTCAATACCAACTGTGACAAGATGCTTCGTGTCCAAACTCTTAACATATGCTGCCATTTCTTCTATCCAAGCCTGCAAATAAACTCCAGAATTAACCAATAAGGATTTCATCTTTCCACTGTATTTAAAGGGAAGGGCTTCTTCAAATAGTATGCTACCTGAATATGAGGACCAGATGAATTGGACACACACCTAGGCTCATTCATGAGTTCCCAAGCAAATATAGCAGGTTCATCACAGTATTTGATTCCACTGTAAGAATTTCTTCTGGTTAACATCACCTGCCAATAACACAATCATATTGGTGTGACGAAATCATGGAAAAAAAATTCCACAAATAATGAAATAGCTAAAATATCTCCAAAGGTAGACTGGCAGTTTTCTTGGATAGTGGCGGCAGCAATGAAACGAAAAGGTGCTTTTTTAGTGGATAGCATAGACCAACACTAGGACAGTAGGACACAACATGCTGGGCTATATTCATTGTAATTTCCCAAATTATGTGCATGAGGGTATGGCAAAAAGCTGATTAAGGGCCTGCTTGGTTGGCTACCAAAATGTGGGCATGTCAAAACATGGGCATGCCAATCTTTGTTACCAAAACCTTGGCAATTTTAGAAGGTGGGCTACTTTTTGGATTCCAACCAAACAAGTGCCAAAATTTATAGTCTTGCCCACATTGTGGCATGGCAAATTTTGGTAGCCAACCAAGCAGGCCCTAAAACAAGGGTTTTGAGGCGTTAGCCTAAATGGTTATGTTTTTTTAGAAAAAAATGATCAAACATGTATAGTATGGACATCTTATAACACAGGTCTTGGACATTGGACAATCAAGCTGACTCTGATGGCTAGATGGTTACGTGAGAGGGAAAACAGAAGGTATCATGGCATATTTAGTATGTTACTGACATATATGTTTAGTCCCTTACTATTAAGTGAAGTGGAATGAGCAGTGAAATACATTTTTAATATATGCAGTATGTAGATGCAAATGGAAGTATATATGCAGTATGTTGCAACTTGCTATAAGCCAAGAACTGCCCATGCAAACACACTAGTAATGCGGTGGTTGGTCAGCGAGTAATGGTACCAGCCAGCCAGGGTTCAAATCCCAGCTTGCACCCCAAAAAAAAATCACCTTGCTGTGCCTCCCAAAAAAAATAGTAGGAAGGCGCTGGCATGTGGTAACAGTGCGGTCATACCAGGGGGTAGTGGCAGTGGTCGCCGGCCTAGGTTACAGTGCAGCCCTATAGGGTAAGGATGGGGTTCAGGAGTTTTCTCGGCTGGTTTGGCTGGGTTTCTTGCACCCCAAAAAAAAATCACCTTGCTGTGCCTCCCAAAAAAAATAGTAGGAAGGCGCTGGCATGTGGTAACAGTGCGGTCATACCAGGGGGTAGTGGCAGTCACCGGCCTAGGTTACAGTGCGGCCCTATAGGGTAAGGATGGGGTTCAAGAGTTTCCTCAGCCGGTTTGGCTGGGTTTCTTCTCAGTGCAAAGCCGTGAAGATAGCCCAACTAGGTTTGGCTGGGTTTTCACAGCCTGTTTGGCTGGGTGTTCATGGCCGGTTTGGCTGGGTTTCTTTAGTGCGGGCCACAACTTAGGTTCCACTAAACCAATGCTGAATGCTGAGAAAATCAGATGCAGTACTCTAATAAGCTCATGAGTTTGAGAATTGGGATATTAAGAAAATATTGTGTATTTGTTAGCCAGAGCAAGATTACTTCTTATATGAAACACATTATTTGATATTAACTCTGTTGCTGGCTAATATACAGTAGAATCATGACTTGCAGAAAAATCATTATCAAATAATAGAAACTATGACTCATTGCAAGAACTGTAAGCTTGATATCAGCTTAATGATGAAATTTTTATGCATATTGCTGTTGCATAAGCCCATTAACCAAGTAAACCCAAAAGAATGCAGTGAATATATAACTAATCATATGTGACACAACAAAAAGGCAAAAAAAAATCTATTTCAGACATGATGATTACCTTTACATACTCCTTATAGTAACCTCTAATAGTTGGGTGAGAGAAAAAGGAATCTGCAGAATTCGTCACATTAGCACCAGCTGCTTGTGCCCACTGAACATACTGAGCCTTCCCTCCAAAGTTATCAAGGTTGTTGACAAGGCATAGAATCAATCTAATATGATTTCTTCGGGCCTCATATATCACATAATCCAGCATCTACAATGAACAGAATTACAGTTTAATAATCACATGAAGATAGCCCAGAAATAGGCTTCTATGAGGCAGCTTGCTGAGGGGTTCAGAGTGGTCTCTAAAAGTGCATTCCTCTAAAAATAAAAAAATAAAAGTCTTTACTTCAGAGATACCTAAACCCATTCAAAAAGAACTACAAACATTTGTGAAAGGGGGCACATTAAATCTTCAAAGTATAGGTAAGGAATTATAGCTAGCCGGGATGTTAAAAAAAAGGATACGCGTTAAATCTCTAAAGTTCAGCTCAGTTGGTTTTTTTTCCTTTTCTTTCCTTTTTTTCATTGGAAATCTAGTTTCTATGACTTTAGGCAACAAATTATACTTCAAACAGATCCTAAATATATGATACTTTACCCCATTATACAAGCATTTGAAACTTCAACTCGTTCTTATTCAAGGAAATATAAACTGGCCGTTTTCTCACGTCCTGTAATCATCAATTTATTGGAAAAATTGCCACTTAACAATACAGCATTTATTGCAGCATTTCCATCTGTGCAAAAGATGTTAAACTGGCCTGTTACACATATTGGGCGCTTTTCTTCGAAGTTGTAGAGGTTCTTCTCATCGCAACGAATTGTGCCAATACAATTCATACAGTTGCCATAAACAAGATAATCCAATGGCTGTAACAATTAGCTGGTTTGTAAGTTACTGTTCCACAATAGGTGCCATAGATTGAATTTGCAAGACATGTTCCAAAAAAAAAAGGTCATTCCAGTCGGCCTATGCGTCCCATGATCATGACACCAAAGAATTTCAGCAAGTCACAACGTTGTCATGCTGCCTTAAGCCCATTAAGTGGCAACATCCACATGCTTACGCATGTCTGCCTGTTTGTTAGCTACATTTATAGTCATACCGCACGGCATGCTTTTTGCTGCATCGCCACAGGGCGCTCGTTAGTTAGATTCAGACAGCGTAACCAATTCTAGTCGAATAGCAGTCAGTAGTGAGTACTAGCGCCGTCCCGATAGCTTTTTTTAGGGGAGCAAGAGAAGGGGACGAAGAGAGGGCAACCCGGACCTGGAACACGGGCTCGCTGAACCGGCCGGGGGAGATCTGGAGCGCGCCGGGGCCGCCGTCGCTGAACGCCCACGTGCGGCAGACCGTGAGCCCCATGCGCCGGCCGCGGCGCAGCATCTCGGCGGCCAGTGCCGGCGACCGCGCCGAGAGGAGCCAGTAGGAGTTCCAGCCGTTGACGTAGAGCGGCGCGCCGGTGCCGGCGTCGATGAAGTGGGTGCCGGCGCGTCCCGCGAAGGACATCCGCGGCTGCAGCCACGGGACGGGGAGCTTGAACCCGCCGCCGCCGCCGCCGGAGGGGCCGCGGCCCGCCGGGAGCCAGTTGAAGTACGCGAGGGCCAGGAGGAGGAGGACGCCCAGGAGGCTGTGGAGCCGCGTCCCCCGCCGCATTGCTCCGCCGCCGCGTGGCTTGGGGCTTGGCGTTTGCGGCCGTCTCGGGCGCGGCGCGGGTAGCGCAGGTGAGAAAGAAAGGGAAGCGAGTTGACTAGCTGAGGTGTTCGGGGCTTCCGAAGCGTCGGTGACGGCGTCGCAGCCGTTAGACGGTGCACGCACAACCCGGATCGATCCGTACGCAGTCAGCAGGGTCCCGACGCCCCGTCATTCTGTCCAAGAATTCTAGTGAAATTTTTTTTTGTCTCATAAGTCCATGTTTTCCGTTTGAGTCTCCCAGTTCCTTGAGGGTACTTTTGGTAAATTTCTGGTTCACTTTTATTGAGCAAATTTGTGATTTAGTCTTCTTACAAAGATGTTTCTCTGGAAACTTAGAATCACTTGTAAAACCAAATAGCCAAATATATCCTTCAACTTTATCTCAAGGATCGTTTTAGTCCCTGAAGTATCAAATCAGCCATCTAAATCCTTCAAGTTAAGTTTTCTTGTTGGGACTACATGGTCCCTGAGTTGACGTGGCACGCCACATGTTCATACCATGTCAGCTATGGTCATCCTTGGATGAGTTAGTATGTTGGCATTGTCTCATCCACCTCTTATTTAGTGAGATTAGAAATGACACTTGATGTGAACTCAATGGATTACCAGATGTCCACTATTTTATGAGGTTGCTTGAGAAGGAATAGACAGATATAGCAAATTTTATGAAATGACACTTTTGGTAAATTTCTGGTTCACTTTTATGAATTTTTTTATGATGTGAGAGGGATCAAAATGTGCTTTGTAGCAAGAACTGAATAAAATCATTATATGTTTCTTTCCAATCCGAAATATATTTGATGAACAATAACGTGATGTGTTAGCATTCATATCTGAGGTCTCAACAAATGAAGATCAAGTTGCATTTTATAAATTTTATACATAGTTACACTAGTCGAATGGCAAATAATGCGTAGAAAATATTATCCATACATGCTAACTAACCTATAAGCACCCAATGCTGATGTGGCACGACCACAAGGCATGACATGTCAGCCTAGGGATCATTTTGGCCCAACAAGGTATCTTGAAGGACTTGGATGACCTATTTGATATTTCAGGGACTAACTTGAACCTTCGAGTAAAGTTGAGGAATGAGTTTGACTATTCTGCCTAAAACCATTTAGCTAGCTGATTGGATTCTTATTCTAAAAATTGGGCGCAATAATTGAATTGGATAATAATGTACTCTTTTGTTTATAATGTGATGATAATTTGCGTCTTAAAAATCTAAATTATAGCATAGAGCACGAGACAGAGAATTTCATTAGTGTGCGGATAATGAGTAAATTCTAATTAAATTAGAGAATTCAACTACTCCCTCCATCCCATAAAAATTACAATTCTAGCATTTGAAAAAAATTCAATAAAGAGTGCAATCCTAAAATTTGACAACAATTATTGCCTAGTTTAGTGGTCAGATTTGATTTGCATACTAAAATTAACTTATGTCCATGATTTTTTTTTTGAAACTTGCTCATTCGTTTAATCACCAGACACTGGATCAGCCTCATCGCGATCCAACAGAGTACGTACAAAACTTGGGAGGGGATCAAACCAAGTGATCGGTTGATCCGGGTCCCTAGCTAGACCAGAATGAGCTAATTCGTGCGCACACCGATTACATGAACGAGGAATAGAAACAATTCTGTCAGGAATAAAATGCAGCGACAGCAAATCTTTTTATCTCCCTGAAAATGACACCAGCCGGGGCTTGATCAAAGTCGCTGGTTGTGATCGCAGCAACCAGATTCTTCGAATCAGACTCGACGATAATTCTAGTTATGCCCAGCTCCATTGCCGCGCGAAGAGCTGCCAAGCACGCTTCTGCTTCGGCCGACAAAGCATCATGCACCGCCCGCAAACGGCCAACTCCTGCCAACACCCCATGGCCATCGCTATCTCTTATCACAAAACCCCACGCCCCATCTTGCTCCTTCTGCCGGAATGAACCATCAGAGTTGATCTTCAGCACGTCAAGTGGGGGAGGGATCCATCGCTTATCATCACTGCATTTTGAGGAACCATGGCGACCTGCTCCTGCCACCTGCTGCTGAGGTTCAGAAGAGAACAGCAGGGCCTTATGAATGATTTCATCCACCGAACACACTTGTTCCCCAACATTTACTTTATTTCTCTCTGTCCACCAGGCCCATAGCACGCTGACCACTAGCTTTTGCTTTTCACGTGGCATCTTCAGAATATCATGCACAACCTCTCGTGCTGACCCGACGGTGATCAAATGTAGACGAACATCCTCCAGGTTCAGGCGCTGCCAGCACTTTCGGACCTGCTTACATTTGAGGAAACAACGACCACCATCCTCATCAAGACGCCCACACATTGGGCACCGTGTATCGATTTCCATTCCCCTGCGAGCAATATTCATCCGGAGAGGTAGACTATTGTGTGCCAACCGCCATAAGAATTGTTTCACCTTTGGTATGCACTGGATCTTCCACAGCTGTCCCTAGAAATTACTGTCATCTGCAGTCTCTCCTGAACTTGATGAACCAGACTGCTTCACCTTCTCTCGCTCCCGCTTGTCATCAAGAGTGTGATAGGCCGACTTGACAGAGAAGCGGCCCTTTGAGTCATTATGCCATGCCATTGTATCCTCATAACCTGGCTTCAAAGGAATAGAGAGAATATGTTGCACGTCTTCCTCCCAGAACACATCACGAATTAGCTCATCATCCCATTTGCCAGTTGCCGGGTCAATCAGGTCTGCAACCTTATTCAGAATCACTCTCCCCCTTGGGGAACAGGTTCTTCTCGTCACCCCATTTGGAATCCATGGGTCACTCCAAATATTGATTCGGGTTCCATCACCCACACGCCATATCAACCCTTCCTTCAACGCTTTAAACCCACGAAGGATACTCCTCCATGAGTACGAAATACCAGGTTTTTCCTCAGCCACTAGCGGATCTCCGCCTGGGTAATACTTAGCCCGCAGCACTTGGGCACACAACGAATCAGGCTCGATCAGGAGGCGCCAGCCCTGTCTGGCCAACATGGCCGAATTGAGAAGGCGTAGGTCCCTGTAACCCAGACCACCCTTCTTTTTCCTGCTGCGCAACAACTCCCACGAGAGCCAATGCATTCTATTCTCTTTCTCCTGTTGTGACCACCAATACCGATAGATCATTGCTCCAATATCATCACACAATGTCTTTGTCAAATCAAAGCATGACATCGCGTAAGTTGGGATGGCTTGCGCAATTGCCTTAATGAGAACATCCTTCCCTGCCCGAGATAGTAGTTTTTCCTTCCAATCCTGAATTCTTTTCCACACCCTTTCTTTCAAGTAAGTAAACGTCTGCACCTTGGACTTAACCCATGTAGACCGGTAAGCCAAGATATTTCCCATTGCTTGCTTCTGATCTAATGTCCATTGCTGACATGAACTCTCCTTTCACCTCCTCTCTTGTGTTTCTACTGAACATAATGGAAGACTTATCCTTGTTTATGGTTTGCCCCGAACAATCTTCATACAGTGAAAGAATATTTTGCAAATGCTCTGCACAGCTGCTGTCAATTTTGAAGAGTAACAAAGAGTCATCTGCAAACAAGAGATGATTGATGCTCGGCGCATTCTGGCACACTCGGACTCCCACAGTTTCTCCTCGCTCCTCTGCAGAGTTCAACAGACATGAAAACGCTTCAGCACAGATCAAGAATAGATAGGGAAACAAAGGATCTCCTTGTCTCAAGCCCCTTCGTGGGATTATTTCATCGGTCAACACACCACTGACACGGACCCGGTACTTCACTGTGGTTACAAACTTCATTAGCACTTCCACCCAACTGTGATGAAAACCCAGTTTATGCAACATTTTCTCCAGGAAGATCCATTCAACCCGATCATATGCTTTGCTCATATCAAGCTTCAGCGCAGCATACTGGTCTGCTCCCCTTCTCTTATTCTTAGATTCTGTCCATGATTTTAGAAAGTCTGGTTAGTTGAATGGTTAATAAATAAGAGCATTCATAGCTACGGAGGGAGTAGGTCAAAACATTGAGTGGCCTTAGAATATTGATAAAACACAATAATGTTTTTTTACTGGAAAAATCACATTACCAAAGAAAAACTACCATAAGCCCACGAAGACAAAAGTTAATGTCAAACTTGGACCAAGGGACATGTAACTCATCACAAACTAAAAGCATGATCCATTCCTAGCCTCGAGATTGGTTAAGCTTGTTGGAGTTTGTATTCGGAAAAAAAAAAAAGACTAGTTGGAGTATTTGACCAACATCTAATCGGTCAATCTCATGGGAACTTGCTTAGCCTTGCAAGCTTCATTTCCATCGTCATCTGAAAACGGAAACGTGCAAGCCTCGCCGAGCACCAAAATATCACAGCACAATTCTGGTGCTATATCATGATGAGACTTCCTAACGAAATAATTTGCAGCTTCTGTATTTGTTAGCTTTTGTAGTTCCAACTCGAACTCTACAGGTTTTCAGAAAAGTTACACTCAATACTTGCCCAATCTAAGATTGTGATCCTCGCTCTGATGATTCGAGCAAACACGTTACAATTAAACAAAGCCATTTTATCATGTAGGCTAGCTCGTGTGGCACCAGCAAATACGAATCATTATCAAAAACAAATACGAGTCGTCGTCTCGGCTCAATCAGTACTAGCCCCTTCCTCCTTTTGGCTTTGCTTCCTTCCGCCGTCCGCCCCCACCCACCAATGGCTCAACTCCACCCCCTTCCCCTCCTTCTCCTCCTCCTCCTCTTCGCCGCCGCCGGGGTGTCCGCCGGCGGCGCCAACGGGGCGCACGTCTCCGCGGTGGTCGCGGAGAAGGGCCTGGCCTTCGCCAAGGATGTGCTGATCGGGGAGGCCGTGCGGTCGCTGACCCCGCTCCGCCTCCCCGGGGTGGAGAAGGCCGTGCGCGTGCCCTTCCTCGGCGGCGTCCGCGTCGCCGGCTCCAACATCACGCTCTTCCACCTCGACGTGGGGGACAACTCCACCGTCCACCCCGGAGGCTCGGGCCTCGTCGTCGTCGCCTCCGGCATCACTGCCAACATCAGTATGCACTGGAGCTACTGCTACGACTCGTGGTTGCTTCCGATAGAGATCTCCGACAGCGGCACCGCCTCGATCCTGGTAATTGAGGAGGTTATGGTACCTTGGTTATTGCTGATTGTGCTGGATTTTCATGTGCATTGTTCTAGATTTGGTCTTATGTAGTCGTATACTCGTAGAGAGCTGAGTTCGTAGGGTTAATTTTTGTGAAAATTATCTCCTGATGAAGTTCCCTTTTTAACAAATTCTAGCAATGGTTTTATGAACTGCTCAAGACTTGCATACTGACAGAATTTTGGGCTTTAGGAGGGCAGTTGTCTTCTAAAATTCGTTATTTAGGTCACTGCGTCAATGGAGAAATATGCAGAACTTTTTGTCAGTTAAAGTTAATGTGCATTGGATAGGAAAGGCGTCGTCTGGTTTCCATGCTTCTATCAAATCAGGGTCCTTCCCTTTCTTCCACGGACCTTATTTAGTATCCATATTTTAAGTTGCTATATTTCCCCGTATTTCTGACAAGAATAGTATTTCGATTAGGCAGTAACACAAATGGTAAATTATATGTCATATTCAAGTCAGAATGGTGGATCATGCTGCAAATCATCAAGTTTTTTATTTATTTAAGATATTGATCACCGACCTATTCCAGATATGCTTGTCTGCTCAAACATTTTTTGTATCGAATATCTAAAAAAATATTTAACTAATCATGAACCCATGGGGTGAAATAATCTTCAAAGTCATTGTTTCTATATCATTATTTGGCTGGTTACTAAGTTTGGCTTCTTATGATTGCGTGGTTGGTACTAACTGAAAACCCGTAATTACCTTTCGGTTCTGGTCTATTTATGGTCATCCCAGTCTTTATTTTCCCCTTAAATGACATTTCTTCTAGCTAAGTGCTGCTTAGTGCTTGGACAGGTCATGTGTTGAGTTTGTGGGTTGGGTGTTGTTTTTGTTACTCTTTCCTATTTAATGAGATGAGGCAGCTCTCCTCCATATTTGAGGGGGAAAATTGGTACTTGTTTGACAGTGTAATCCTCCATAGAGAAACGAAATCTAATTCTTTTGTGTTCAAGCATTCATATGCTGTTAAAATAAACTCCTGATGGATAATCTTCTTAATTGAGGATTTTAGGATGCTTTGTGTTCTACCTAAGAGTTTGATGTTTTTTGTTCCGCTTACTGAAAGGAAGAAATTATCCTTCTATACTTCTAAGGTTCAAGGAATGGAAGTTGGGATAACAATGGCAATAAAGAACAGCAATGGGAGCTTGGCTCTGTCTGTTTTGCATTGTGGTTGCTATTTGAAGGACCTAGTGATATCCCTGGATGGTGGTGCGTCTTGGTTTTATCAAGGGTATGTTGCACTGTTAATTTTTATAATATGTTGAGATGAAATCATATTAACATCACATTTGAATTTTCAGAATTTTAGTGTTCTGAAGGTGATCTCTCGTTTAGTGGAGAATATTATACTTAAGTTTTGCTGCAATACTTGGTTGTTTTAGTGGTTTTATAAACATTCAATTGAGATCTTGATGCACCTCTTGTCATGTGCTACAAAGCAAATGATATATATGTCATGGTTGTTTTAGTGGTTTTACAAACATTCAATTGAGATCTTGATGCACCTCTTGTCATGTGCTACAAAGCAAATGATATATATGTCATGTCTCGAGCTCCTGACAAAAATTTTGCTGTTTTTCTTTTGCATTTGCATTGATTTCAATATACTGTAAATTAAGAAGCGGTGGTATATTAATCAAACCAAGGATAATATATCATGTAAAGATAATCTCTTCTACTGAGTGTTATGTTTAGTTATGTTTAGTTTTGAGCCCTTTCCTTTGATGCTGACAATTAAAAGTTACGTGCAAAGAGATGATATAAGTATGTTACTTATTTGTATTGTGAATTATGATGTGTTCGCACACTTGTATATATTCATGTAAAACATATATATTTTGCCAGAGTTCTTTGGATTTTAGATAATTGGATGCATCAAGAAGCAAAAGTTCGGACTTACTAAGTTTCATTGCCTACTTGTCTGAAGGTTTATAAATGCTTTTGAAGATCATATTAAAGCTGCAGTTGAGAAGGCAATACCTGAAAATATTATTGGAGGCGCTGGGAAACTGGACTCATTTCTGCAAGGTCTTCCTAGAACTGTTAGTCTGGATGACGTTGCTGCCTTGAACATGACTTTCGTTAATGATCCTCACTATGGCAATTCTTCGATTGAGTTTGATATCAATGGGTTGATTACTTCAGCAGTTGCTAAGACAACCAATAATCTGCAGAAGCATCCACACCTTTCTTTATCTTGTGGTGGTGCATCCAAAATGCTTTTGCTTTCGCTTGATGAAGATGTATTTAATTCAGCATTAGATGTTTATTTTAAGGTAAGAGCAACATTGTATATAGGATACCATGTTGCTTGTAGAATGTCTTTCTTTGCACTCTACAATTATTTTTTGCCTGGTTTTTACATGAACATCTTTTTGGCTTCAGGCAGGTTCAATGCATTGGGTTGTTGACAAAGTCCCTGACCAATCTCTACTGAACACAGCTAGTTGGAAATTTATCATTCCTCGCTTATACTGGAATTACCCAAATGATGATATGCTGCTAAATATTTCGATGGCCTCATCCCCAGTGATAAAGATTACATCTGAAAAAATTGGTGCTACCATTAACGCAGACATGATAATTGATGTTGTAGATGGCAAGGAGACAGTTCCAGTTGCATGCATCTCAGTGGTAAGAACCATCAAATGCTAAAATCATTTTGCTTACTTCCTAATCATATAGTTTTGTACCTTCCAATGGAATTACATCATATAATTCCTTGCAGGTTGTAAGTGCTTCAGGCGTCGTGGAGATATCAGGAAATAAAGTTTATGGTAGAGTTGGATTAGATGATTTCTCCCTCGCGTTGAAGTGGAGTAAAATTGGTAACATCTATATGTCTTTGATCCAGGTAGCCAATCTCAGCAACTTTGTGCATTTCGCTCTTGTTTATTTTGTTTTTTTAGCGTTATGGTTGTTCTAGCCATATGTAAAACGTAGTTTATCAAAGAATGATTTGTTCTACTCATTTTTGGTTCAGTGAATTGGATCATAATAAAGTGATACTTTTGCAGGGAGTGATCCGTGTTTTCTTGAACACAGTATGCATGCCCTATTTGAACTCACGGCTAGGGAATGGATTCGTCCTGCCCGTGGTCCACGGTTTCACACTTCAAGACGTCAATATTTTAACTTCTGCTAAGCAGTTGACGCTTTGTTCTGATGTCATCTTCACCAATGCAAGCAGCTTGGCGAGTTTAGCATTTTTGTGATACGGGGACGTGCGTGTACCTTCTGTCTGGGCCGCAAAGCAGGCCTCGGGCATTTCAGAGTTGGAAGTACAACACTTGCACATATGTGTACATTATTGTACATATGATCTCTTTATCAAAATTATTAACATTCATTTGTACTAATTCATGAATGGTGTACATATGAACTCAGAAACATTTGTGCAAATTATCGTGCATAATCTGATCTTTCTCAGAATTACCCAAAACTCAAAGTCTTACTTATGGCTTTGAAATGGAGGAAGATAAGATGAGCAACTGTATATTATGTTGGGGTTACGCCTTAGCTTAGGCCATCAGTGTAAAAGAGGCTAAATTAGGCGTCTAAGAGCATGTTTGTGAGGTCTAGAGATTTAGTTGCAGCGTTCAGGACCGGTTTGTAAGTGATAGGGACTTCTTTATAAATCCTGAGGATCTATTTGTAATACTTGATCCCACCAATAGAATAAATATAAACAACCACCTCATTCTCCCTATGTTCTAGAGCTGGGAGGAGAGGACTTTTGGCCACTTTGCTCATTTACTCACTTGCTTCTCTCCCTCTCACTTTAAGGTTTTACATTAAGCTTTGGCCCTCTCTTTACCTTTTCTACTTGGTTTCGGCTTGTCCGCCACCGTGGGCTCAGCTCAAGTTAACAACCTTCGATAACATCCGCAAGGTAGATCAAGAGGAAAACGAGAGCGAAGCTTAGTCCGATATGGCCAAACGTACCTCAAGCATGCACCTTCGAGTGGAAAATACTAAGTGAAGCTGCCAGCTAACGACATCCGTCCACTCGCCACCCGGCACGTGATTAGCTATTTCAATTAACTTTTATTAGCTAATCTGGTTTCTCATTCGAAGGTTCCAGACGAGGATGCAAGCTATGAGCTTTTCCTTGCCACCTTCGATCGTTCATGCAGCCATGTCAAAAGTGGATTCCGGCAAAAAAAAAATCATCATCATCATGAGTCGAAGGTGTCAGGCAAGACTGCAGGTGTCAACGTCATCAACGCATCACCTTCGCTCAAATAGCAACATGCAGAGGAACAACCATGCACCCGATCTGGTTCCGGATCTTGAACCTATGCATCTGGGGTCCTAACAAAAACAATCAAAGGTTATGTCCCATTTCTCTGTACAGGATATTCTACCCTATCACCTTCGAGGTACTTGTCAAAATGTATTGCAGTTCCCAATCACATTTCGGTTTACTGCCTAAGCTGACTAGCCAACTGCTCTTTGCTCGTGATGCATGTGCGTCCTTCCACATATATACTCTCACTTGCATCTGTCAAATTAACCGAAAGCTCTGATCGAAGCTGCTAAGCAAGGGTGCAGGCGCCTCAGGCCGGGCGACGCTAGTCAATCGTCACTGCCGCGCGCCAAGCTGCTGTCCATCCTAGGAAGCTGAACCTTCGCCATTATCGGCGACCCCACGGTGGGCTGAACCCTCGCGGCCATGGGCTCCGCAGTGAGCTGAAACCGACCCCCACGCAAGCTGCAGAACCTCCGCGCACTGCAACCCTCGCAGCAACCGCCGGCCTCATCGAAGCTGTTGCGTGGGCAATTAAGGACGCACCGACCCTTGTAGCAAGCGTAACCACTGCGGCAAGCGCCAACCACTACTACAAGTTCAACCCTCGCAGCAAGAAGCTTTTCGTGGCCATCAACGGCTACCTGACTCCTCAATTATCAGCGACCTCCTCGGCGAGCTGAAGCTTCGCGGCACCGAACCCTCGTGGCCGTCGGCAACCTCCGCACACCAAGCGCAGAGCTTCGATCAGAACCTTCGGCGTCAGCAAGGGCGTAACAGCTACGACCTGCACCAGAACTCTAGTCGAAGCTGCATGCCGCTCTACGTCGATCCCTCACAGCAGCACGTCACCTCCTGATTGAAAGTACCGGTGCTCAAGCCACTAATTCAACTGGAAACGCAGGCCAACTCACTGCACCCCTCTGATGGCTTTCTGCATGAAGTACCCTCCATGCAGCGCAAAACAAGGACCGAAGGTTACCACTAACCCAGTCAGCTTTTATAATTAATCGATTTCATTTTTCATTTGTCTTTTTACCACAACATGGCTAAACGCTCATCTACAGCATCTTTCCTGCCTTGGGATAGCAGAATGAGTCTTTATACCTACCCAGCAATGATTTTATGACAAGTGTCGGGCATTTTGCGTGCTATCAGCATGCAGACTATGAAACTTTATATTCTTGTTTATTCCTTTCTCTAAGCTAACCTCGGGATGTATATATAGATATTCTATTTATGATTGCACAAAAAGAATTTCTAGTGGGGCTTCGATACTAACCTGTGCAGTTAGAGAGTTCTCAAGCTGGTGCTCGAAACCGGTCAGCAGTCCATCGAAGCTTGCTAGTTCAACCGAAATATGATTTCAGCTTTATGTTGCGGGCACCCCCAGTCCTTGAGCTGCTAATATGCCTTCAGCTGCTTCTCCTCTACGTACGCAAGGAGTTCCAGGGTGCAGCAATCTACTCTGGCTTGCATGCATGTTTAATGACCTAACCTCCGCTGGCAGCAAAAGCCGCATGCAGCGATGCAGTCAGCCCTGACTTCCAGGTGGAAGCAAAGGTGCCAGCTATATTATATGAGTGGCAAGCTAGCACATGGTAGTTCAGGCATTTCTGGAAACTAAGTTGCAGGGCATTTCCTCGAAGCTTATTTCATCACGAGGTCAATTACCCTCCAGCTCTCCATTACCCTCGGCTTCAGGAAATTGTGGTCTTTCTCCTGGAACTTGGCAATTTCACCGTATGCGACTGGAAGATCCTAACAAAGGTAACCAGCAAGCTAACAGCTTCTGCATTTCTGTCCACTAAGGACCAGTCCATCATGTTACATAGCGAAGCTGGCAGCCACCTTGTGGCCGTGGTTTTTTACCTGCTCACGTGCCAATTAAGCACAAGTGCTCATACATCGAAGGTTACTCTTCCACCAGTTAAACCATGCTCATTTTTTTGGTAAGCTTCGGTTCCTTTTTGTCTAGCTACAGCCATCAAAAGTTAAAAAAAAAACCTGCTCTAGGCAAGAATAGGGTCTGGCCTTATGGCAAAAGAGCACAGCACTAGCAGCTCGTCTGTCTCAAATTTTCCGATAAAGTCTTTGTTCGTCTTACACTCGTGCACGTGGAGTAATTTGAACCTAGTTCTATTTATCAAAGCTAACGTCCATGCTTACAGGATGTATCCTTTAAAATACTTATTAAATTTATTTTACTATTTTTATATTTTTTCACCTCTTTACAAACTGTTGGAATTATCTAGCCGACTATGGAAGCCACCTTCGCTCCAAAGAACGCAGAGCTGTGGTACTCCAACAAAAAAAAATATGTTTACCATCTCGAGCTGCCGCAAGGAAGGGTCATTGGGTTCTCAATACTCCATTTCTACTGGCCTTGAAGAAAGTCTGAATATTTCTTCCAAGTACCCAACGAAGGTTTGGGAAATGTCTCGACATGGATAAAGTTCCAACAAGAAGTTATCATACTTGACCTCCTAGAGAAAATTGGGACGAAGGTCCCTAACCTAATTGGCTTTCCTTAGTCATGGATGAGGGCTTTCCTCAAGCTAAGAACCACTGCAAGCAAATAATGTGCTAGAGAACTCCAAGCAAAACATCCCGAAGGTACCACACCTAGAGATGCTTATCTACCGCTTTTGTCTACGTGTTTCAGCTTATCTTGGGTCGAAGCAACGAAGAGTTGCAAACATCAACCATCGCATCTTGAATGCTCCAATTGTGGCTATCATGCTTGGCTTTTTGGAGAAGGTTATGACTTTATTGATTTTCTACCTTTATTGACCTATAGAGAAGTTCAGGGTTCTCGGAGAAGGTTATCACCTTATTAGTTTTCTACCTTTATTGATCTCTAGAGAATGTTACAACTTTTGGAGAAGGTTATAACGAAGGTTATGATCTTATTGGTTTTCTATCTTCATTGACCTAGAGAAGGTCAGAGCTTTTGAAAAAGGTTATGATAAAGGTTATCACCTTATTGGTTTCTACTTTTGTTGATCTCTAGCGAAGGTTATAGCTTTTGGAGAAGGTTATAAAGAAGGTTATTAACTTATTGGTTTTCGATCTCTATTCACCCCGAGAAGGTTATGACCTTATTGGTTTTCTACCTTCTTTGACCTATAGAGAAGGTCAGAACTTTCGGAGAAGGCCATAACGAAGGTTATCACCTTATTGGCTTTCTACCTTTATTGATCTCTGAAGAAGATCACAGTTTGTCTCGGATCCAAGCAACGAAGAGTTGCAAACATCGACCATCGCATTGTGAATGCTCAGATTGAGTAAGTTAACAAAGTTCCCACACCCCGCGAACTTTGCATACTTATCTAAAAGTGCAACGCGCACTTGAAGGCCAGGGGCTGTCAAACCTAAGGGTTTCGAAGCCAAAACACCTTCGGCTCAAAAGCAAAAGTGCAATAAGCACTCGAAAGCCAAGGGACTGTCAAACCTAAGGATCGAAGCCAAAACATCTTCGGCTCGAAAGCAAAAGTGCAATAAGCACTCAAAAGCCAAGGGGTTGTCGAACCTAAAGGTATCGAAACCAAAACACATTTGGCTAAAAAGCAAAAGTTCAATAAGCACTCGAAAGTCAAGGGGCTCTCATGGTTCAAAAGTAACCGGAGGCCAAAAAAAACTTCGGCTATATTTATGCAAATGCATTTATTCCATTCATACGCATCAAAAGCATACATCAAATTATCTCATCGCATGAACACATCATCTTCATGCATGGCAAAGAAAGATTAGCTTCGAGGAGCTAAGAGGATTGTGATCTCTACAATGAGACTTCGCCTTCTTAAAATAAGAAGCGTTGTTTTTCTCTAACCCAAGGGTCATCCTTTTTGCTCTTTGAAAGCACTTGTCGGAAAAGAAAATTTTTTGCAGGATCAAATGTTTCACTTTCAGAGTAGCATCGAACCTGTTGAGCATCATGAAACGATATCGAAGCTGCTAAGAGACATAACAGCCAAGCTAGAGCATAGCTCGTCGTCTCCAAGTGCGCGCTCGAGGTACCAGGCAATGATGTACCTCACCTCAGTTCCCAGGTGCAAGAACCTTCGTGGCCAGCATAAACCTCCGCGGCAAGCCGGTCCTAAACACATGTACACAGCCTGCGTGGCTCACGGCAAGAAGCAAACTAAGTCGGGCAAGCAAAGCTGCTACCTCGCCATGCTTCACTTGTCACACCCTTGCAGTGGCCGGCAAGCGCCGAGCTCTGCAGCAAACCCTAGCTGCAGGAACCTCCGCGGCGAGTGCCAAACCCTCGCAGCAACCGAGGAAAAGTGCAGTCCTCAAGCTCAGAGAAGTTCTTGCATAAATCGAAGTTCCTACGGCTGTTCATAGTACAAGCACGGTGCTAGACAGAACCTTCGCTCGGTGAAACAAAAAAGCAACAGTTACTACACTAGCGTGCACTAGTGTTTTGTCTATGTATCGATTCAAGGCCATGTACATTTGATGCCTGCGCCTAACAAGTGATCGAGAGGCGACGCTCAATTTCATGGGAGCAGCGAGGCAAACCTCCGTTTATTGGGTATCACAAACCTCCGCGGCAAGCTCAGAGAGCTGAACCCTCGCGGCTCTTGCTGGAACCCTCGCAAGCTTCAGTTACGGGCCGCCGTCCGTGACTTCCGCAAGTCTTCCTGTGCTCGGAGGACAAACCATCCCATCGCTACTAAAAAATAATTTGAAGCAACATCCCATTTTCTTCTAGGGGCGGATCAAAACGTAAACCACTCCTGCAAATGGAGCGGGGGTACTGTAACATCCGACCCGCCCCTAGAAAAGCATTTTTAGTTACGGATTACACCATCATCTGCCCCTGTAGATGGGCATCATTTTCAGGGGCGGGTGATGGCATCACCCACCCCTAAAAATGGTTCCTCACAGAAAAATTCATAATTTTTTCATATGATCTCGGATGAAGTCAAACTTTATATCAAAATATAGAAAATGATGAGATCTAAAACTTTGTAGTTGATAATTTTTTATTTAAGGTCATTTAATGGTCCAAAAAAGTATTATGAACCTACATATAGCTATGACTATATAGTATCTCATACAACTCAAATCATACTTTGAGGATTTAACAATCTTAACCTTTATATACACTGAAATATACTTGGCATATTTTTTTATCTATAGTTCAAAATAACCATAGTGTAGAAGTTTCACTTTTTTTATTTTATTTTCTATATGTAAATATTTAAATAAATTTTCGGAATAAAACTGAAAAATATTTTTAGGAGTGAGTGGTGGCGTCACCCGCCCCTACAAATCAATTTCAGAGTTAATATAAAAGAATAGCATATCTCATGACAAGTCACTGTGTAGTGTGATGGAGAGGAAGGTACGCATGAGGCTAGAGGTATGGGGTTGGAACCCCGGGTGATGCAAGTTTGTATATTTCGCCAAAAAAATTGTAACTCGATAGTACAAGGGCTGGTTGGCTACAATATTTTTTTTGCTGTTTTTGATTTTTTTAATTTTTTATTTTCTGAAAATCGATTTGAGGGACGAGTCATGCCGTGACCCACCGCTGCAAATCGATTTTCAGTGACGGGCGCGTTACCCGCTCCTAAAAATCATATTTTTAGCTGCGAGAAGTAGAAGCAGGTACCACACCCGCTCTTAAAATTATGTTTTTACCTGCCCTGAAAACTTTTTCGAAGTTCCTACGGCTGTTCATAGTCCAAGCACGGTGCTAGACAGAACCTTCGCTCGGTGAAACAAAAAAACAACAGTTACTACACTAGCGTGCACTAGTGTTTTGTCTATGTATCGATTCAAGGTCATGTTATCCATTTGATGCCTGCGCCTAACAAGTGATCGAGAGGCGACGCTGAATTTCATGGGAGCAGCGAGGCGAACCTCCGTTTCTTGGGTATCACAAACCTCCGCGGCAAGCTCAGAGAACTGAACCCTTGCGGGTCTTGCTGGAACCCTCGCAAGCTTCCGTTACAGGCCGCCGTCCGTGACTTCCGCAAGTCTTCCTGTGTTCAGAGGACGAACCATCGCATGCTGCGATTGGTTGACTCATAATGACACAAGCATTAATCACTGGCATGCCTATTTCAAACCCAAGCAATAAGCCAACATGCGAAGGTTATCTCATGTGTGCAAAGAAGCTACAAAGCTAAGATCGAAGGTTATGTTCCACCTCTCCATACAAAATACTTTAATCCTGCTACTTTCTTTGTTCTCCTTTTTGCTTTGCAAAAGTAAAAAAGCATAGGACAACCGCACAAGGCAACGTTGGAAGCTTCGATTGGCAAAGGGCCAAAGCCCAAACGTGCGGGTGGCCGTGCAGGCCCGAGCAGCGAAGCTGAGCGAAGCCGCCGAGCAAGCAACAAAGCGTCAACCGCTCGAAGCTTCCAGGCTAAGTTGAGAAGTGGTCACCACCACTTAGGCTCGAGGGACTCAACGACATCCTCGGCACCCTCGGCCTCAACTTTGGCATGCCTCAGCTAATACGGTTTGAAGGACTCGTCATGACCTTCGGCTTAACCACCGACGTCGCCCTTGCTGCTACTTCGGCTCGAAGGGCTCGCTAGCTCATCATCATGTTCAACGGCTCGAGTGCTTGCCGCCTCATCATCACCTTGACCGCTGCTACAATTACAATGTCTACATCATCTTTACTATTTCTACTACATGCGAAGCTTATCTCACAAACACCAGCCAAAAGGGGCTGGAGGGTGTATTGGAGGACAAGTCCATCCTAAACGACGGAGTCTTGTCCGGTGCTCGTGAGATAAGGCTTGAAGATTTTGCGGCACCTTCGGCTACAGATATTTCGACTACATCAACTTTTGAAGCAAAGCCTACTATCCGAAGCTTGGAAAAGGAGCTGCTCGTTGATCGAAGCTCAAGAGCGAAGCTGCCCGCGAAATCGAAGCTTCGTAGGATCTAAATTTGGCACTTGTGTAAGTTGAAGCATGTGCGTGCTCTTTTCTCCATGCGCTTCTTTCCCACTAAGATTTTGGGATGGAGTTTTTAGCGAGGCGCACATGTGTAGGTTGCCAAGGACATTCCTTGCAAACCGGGGTCCGAATTGTAGATATGCCTCTTTTAACAGGATCAGTTACTTGGTCTCGTTGTGCCAGCCAAGACCGAATAGCTGAGGGGCTACTGTTGGGGGTGCGCCTTAGGCCATCACCTAAGGCTAGGGACCCCCTTTGTGTAAAAGAGGCTAAGTTAGGCATCTAAGGGCATGTTTGTGAGGTCTAGGGACTTAGTTGCAGCGTCCAGGGACCGGTTTGTAAGTGATATGGTCTCCTTTGTAAATCGCGAGGACCTACTTGTAATATTTGACCCACCAATGAAATAAATATAAATAAATATCTCCACCTCCTTATAAACAGAGCCCTAGGGCTTCGAGGAGAGGAATTTTGGTCACTTACTCATTTGCTCATTTGGCTTGCTCTCCCTCTCACTTTAAAGGTTTTTACATTGAGCTTTGGCCCTCTCTTTACCTTTTCTATTTGGTTTCGGTTTGTCCGATTCCAACATATTAATTCTTTGAAACCGTATTATCAATAAAAAAACTTTGAAGCTGTGGCATAACCACCTGAATTAATCCGATTCAAGCGCGCTAACCATCACCACGAGGGCAATCAGGGCTAACTCGCACTTCAAACGGAATAATCCATTGGTCTCTCGGGTAACCTCCCGATACAACCACGGTTTTTGCCGATCGAAACCACACATACATGTACTCACACGAAGGTGAGCCCAGAGGATACAACATTCCACAAGATTTTACACCACAGGATTCATCATAAATTACTATTATAACGGAGTTCGAATTCGTAAAATAAGGTACTTCAGAGTTCAAAATAATTGAGTTCTTCAGAGTTCAATGCAGCGGAAAAATAACGATAACTACTTGACGATACACGATGTCCGCTGAAGCCCGTACGAGACATCACTCGGCATTATCATCGTTGGCCGGAGGCGTATCCCATTCCACCGACCAACCAGAAGGAAGGGTACACGGCCAAGTCAAACTAGCGATCATATCCTCGAAAGTATCACCTGAAAAATAAGCCACAAGCAAAGCTGAGTATACTAATACTCAACAAGGCTTACCCGACTAGTGGAATATACTTAGCCGACTCCTAAACCTGCAAGGCTTTTGGCTTGAGGGGTTTGTTTTGCTGAAAAGCATATACAAGTAGGTCCTTACTTTCAAATTTTAGCTCCAGATTCTAGTTTTCTTTATCCATTCTAGGTAAGCAACTATCCAATATCATACATGGTGAAAGAATTAATTTTTCATCCAACAAGATTAATCATCATCATTGTTCCTCTTCTTACTCTATGTGGTAAAAGGGTCAAGTAGTCTCAATAACCGCGAGAAACGGACGATTCGAATCGAATTTCTTAACCACGCAAGGGAAACCTAAACACACATCACGTGGTTACTCAAAGAGTCACACGTGCAACTTTTCCCCTTTTTTCCTGGGTTGTGGATCAGGGCCACCCTCCGAGACTACAGAGCCTAGCTCTGCACCCACCATGTGCGCGCATGGAACCGAAGTTGAGAGGGAGGGATGCTGTCCACTTGCCGGTCCGATTAGGTACTTAAGCTTACCGATTACCATATTCTCGGCATGTGGTTAGTACGTTCAAAGACTTAACCACCACTACCACACACTGCGGCCTTAGCATTTTTCACTAAACAGACGGGGCCTCAATCATCATCATAAACATCGTACCATAGCCCCGTCCGTCGACCTTATGATTGCAGCATGCAGTAAACATTCAACTCCTATATTCTCGCGAGTGACAGGAAATCACTCGACTTTTACCGGAGTCCTATTAGCATAGCATTCTATCGAACCTTACATCTAGGGTTCAAAGGATGGGTACCTAGGATCATGAAACTAAGTTTTCATCCAACTCCTATAAACTTAATGCACAAGTAAAGTAGAGTAATAAGTTGCATAATTTAGAAAATAGGGTTTATGCTCTGGGGCTTGCCTTCTTGGGTAAAGTTAGCTTGGGGCTCGTTCGAACTTGGGTTCGGGTCTTCAAAAGCTTCAATTAGATTCACTTGAGCTTCACGCTGCTCACTCTCGGATGCGGGCACCAGCTCGTACGTTACGTCGGCGAGAGTAGTCGATTCTATATGAATGCACAAGTGTAAGTTGTAGTGATGGTATATGACGATTATTTTCCTTCACGATAAAGTTGCAGTCCACAATAACATAGATTTGGTCATGAAATTACTTAGTTAAGATTTCTTTGGGCAATTGTTAATAGAGTATAACTTAAACTAATTAACTCCATTAAACAAGAAGGGGGTTGGGGGTTGTGTTCTTTTGGATACTAATTTTTCTAAGCACAATATGGATTAAACACAACATCTGGACTAGGTAACTTCTGGTGATAAAATTTTTATTTAGAGTATATTATGCAGAGACAACAACACTATAAAAACTTTCAGACATTTTTATGCAGCAGAAAAAATTATGAAAAATATATTACACAGCCACTGCTAGAACCTATTTATTTTTATACAGAACAAAATATTCATGTATTGATGCTAAAACTTTTACAGGGTGTTAATCTATCCATATATGTGTTATTGTAAATGTTTCAGATTTTATTGTGCAAGATACAAGGCATAATAAATAGGACAAGATACACCTATTTTAATAAAGATTAATTTCTACAGGATGCTTTACAGGATTTCTGTATATGAAACTTTTTATACAGCAAGAGCTACTCCAAAATGTCTCTCAGTAAGAAGATGAACATTTTCTAAGCACAGAAACTAATTATCTTTATTTAGTGTATTTTTCCCACCACAAAATTATATAAATAAGTTACATGGAGGAAAAAAGTTCTAAACTTTTTATTTGGTATGGAGGCATCACTATAACAGCTCTGGAAAAGTTTCACGGCATGAAACACAATATAACAGCAATTACAAATTAGTTTTATTATTTCATGACATAAAAGGGTTTAACAAAAAGTTTAGCTAGAGATGGGTTCTGGTCCTAATATATTTACACTGGCCTACACATTAAGCAACCAATCTACTATCCAAAAATCAGATTCAGAACTGGTTTACAACAGTGGGTACAATTAAAGTCTATTAAACCTTCCATTTAATTTAGAACAAAATATAGCAAACATCTGAAGAGATGCATGTAACAAAAGTTGTAGATTTTCTTCTAATGATTCCAGAACAGTTGAGTTTGTATTTTTTCGATTTTTCTACGATTTTATATGAATTTTACAATTTTGCTGTTTTTGAAATCAAAGTTTAAACATAGGTTTACAGATATGCCCCCTGCAAACTTGCGTGCAGACTCTTTTAAAGATTTCAAACGTTACAAATAGATCCCTGGGCGGTGCTGGCACGGCGGCCGGCCAGATTCCGGCGAGGGGGCTCGTCGGCGGCGAGGGGAAAAGGGTTAGGGAGATCCAGGGAGGTGAGAGCTACCTTGGGATGGCCATGGTCGGGGTTGGGGGTGGCCGGAGGTGGCTCGTCGGCGCGGAGTAGAGGGGCGGTGGCGGTGCGGAGCGTCGGCGACGGTGCTCCGGCGAGGAGGGGAGGGCGTGGGCTGGACGATGAGCTTCGCGGCGTCTAGGGGAACCCGTTTCGAGGCTTGGCTTGGACGGAGGAGCTTCGGAGTGGGCTGTCCGCGGAGCAGCAGGGGAGTGGCGGCGGCGTGGGCGGCGCTGGCGGTGCTCCGGCGGTCGAGATGGTCGGGGAAGAGGCCGGTGAGCTTCAGTGGAGGAAGGGCAAGCTCGCTGGGCGATGGGTTTGGGTAGTGGGAGGCTGGAGGATGGGACTCCACGGCCGGGTGGTGCACGGCTGCGGCAATGGCAGCGGCGGCGGCGTTCTAAGGGTTGAGGCACGCGTGAGCGGCCTGGTGTCGCCTTTTATAGGCTGCAGGAGGGAGGGAGAGGACCGGGCAACGCTAGGGAGGGGCGGCATGACGGGGGCGCGTTACTGGTCGCGGTGGGCGGCGAGCAGAGCCGGCGCGGCGTGCGGCGGGCGCGGGCAGAGGATTGGGCACCGCGGATTTGGCGTGGGGGAGGGGGAGATCACGCGGCGCGCAGGTTGGGCGAGGAGCTGCAGCAGCTGGCTTGCTGGGCGGCGAGCGCGGCGACTGGCGGGACGCGGCGTGGATACGGGCACGACGCGGCTTGTCCATTGGGCGCGGCGGGCGGCGAGCAAAGGCCCGCGTCGCCGGCGTGCGTGTGGCGTGCGCGGATTGGGGAGGAGCGCGGCGAGCAGGGCGCGGCCAGGTATTGGCGTGCGCCTAGCGCTGGTCAGGCATCGCCGGCCAGGTGGCCTGCGGCGATGCACGGCGGGCGAAGGGTCGGGCGAGCGGAGGGTCGGGCGAGCGTAGGGTCGGGCGAAGCGTTGGGTTGGGCGAGCGTAGGGTCGGGCGAAGCGTAGGGTCGGGCGAAGCGGAGGGTCGGGTGGAATGGAGAAGGAAGGGTCTGCAGCGACGGCGCGTCGGAGGGTCTTGCGGGGCGGAGAAAGAAGGATCTGCGGTGGAAATAGAAGAAAAAGGCAGGGGCTGATTTGCAAATTCAAATGTTTCTCAAATTTTCGTGTTGCAACTCAAAAATCCTTGAACATGAAAGTTGTTCAAAATGAAAAGTTACACAAGTTTTGTTTCAGGTCCAAGTTCATTTGAGTTTTAGTTTAGCAGTTATTTTAAAAACTCAAAAAGTATGACTCGGAGGGCACGTCACTGGGCAAAAATTTGCATTCACTCCTAGGCTTTAACTAGATTTTTGTTTATCATGTCAAAAACAATGTGCCTATTCAAATTTTGTAGCCATGATGTGAAAGTTATTTAATTCGTTTGATTAACGTACATGTACTTATGCACATATACCCAACTATTTTCAATTCAAAGCAAAACCAATTTATAATTTGTTTCTTTTAAACTTTTTTCAATTATTTATGCATTGTGTTAAGCTAGTGAGGCTTATTTCATAATTTAAATACCCGAGGTGTTACAGAAACAAGGAATAAAGGAACCTTGAGGGAAAAAATGAGGAAATCTTTTTTCTTGGCGATACACATGGATACACACTCACCTTTATACATACACCTTTATGGATATATGCCTACCTTAGGTTTTAAAAAAATTGCGAAAGGGCATATAGCTTGTGGTTACAAATGCCTTGATAGCACCTCAGTTGCTGGGCTCGACTCCTCGTGGAAGCGAATTTTTTAGGATTTAACAGCATTGTAGTTTCAATGGTAGGCGACGTTCCCGTCGACAGCGAGGCTTCTGTGCTGACTTCGTCAATCTCGAGATTTGCCGGCTCAGTCTTCGAGGATGCTCGTAGGGGTGAGTATGCGTGCGTTATGAGTGTCTGAGTTGTATTGTGTAATTAAAAAAAGTCTAAAAGAAAAAAGTTGATTGCTTTAAAAGATCCACCAGCAAATAAATTTTTCTCCATATTTAAAAAGAAATGAAATATGAGGCTGTGATTTCAAGTTATAAATAAATTTTGAGACTTGCAGTGCACCTCTTTATTAGTCTCTACTTTCTCCGTCCCAAAATAAGTGTTCGTTTAGAAAAATTTTAGACACATTACTAGTAGTGAGAAATGATCATATTACCCCCAATTAACTATAGTAATTGTAATTGAAAACCGCGTTATTTATTGGGTTACCTAGCTATATTCTTGATAAATGCAAATGCATTGAAACTAGAAAATTAGCATTTACTTAAGATTTGATTGGCTCCATGTTGTTCTCTAGATAATTTTTTTTGGTATTTGACATTGCTTTAATTAGATGAACTTTACTAAAATATAAAAGAACACTCTTTGTGGGATAAAATTTGAAGGCTAAATGAATACTTATTTTGAGACGGAGGGAGTATTTAATTACTCCTTCCGTTCCAAAATGTAGTTTGTTTTGATTTTTCTAGGTTTATAGATTTTGATATGCATCTAGACATAAATTATATCCAGATACATAACAAATACTATGAATCTAGAAAAGCTAAATAAACTATATTTTGAAATGAAGGGAGTATCATCTACTCCATATAAGTTTCCTACGAAACATCAATACATCCCCATCTCTATAGCCAACTTCATATTACTTTCCTATGAAACATCAAACACCCATCCCTATATTCCCTAGAGCCACCAAACCACGGAAAGGAAATACATCTTCCTACTGAACCTTGTTGGATCCATTTTACATTTTTTTTCACTCTCTAATCTTGTCATTGTAGTTCACCGCATCGTAAAAAAGGATCCAATATATACCTTGCGCTATCTTACAAGTGGCCGTAGCAAACGAAGAATTCCAAAGTAATCGGCGTGAGCATGTGTACTGCCCCGGCCATAACCACCTGACATATACGGGATGTCTATTCATAGCACATACGACTAGCCGTTGTATCGTCGCACATATCCGCTAAAGATAATAATATTTCAGAATAAATAAAAGGTTGGAGATAATAATGTTCTAAACTATTTTTATCTTGTTTTAAAATATTTTATTTTATTCTGAAATATTGTCATCTCCAGCGGACTTGTGCGATGATACAGCGGCTAGTCGCACGTGCGATGAATAGACGCCCCCGACATATATGGCCTCCACCTAATGCGCTCCGGAGTGCCCTTATTTTTCTTCGATGTTTTGTAGGATCTTTATTGGATATATTTAGTGCAAGGTTAATAACAAATATATGCCTTTTTCATTTAAATCGCATAACCCAAACTTTGTACATAATTTCAAAAGCTTTATAGCTATTGTTGAAAAAAAAATGTTCATCATTAATTTTCAAATCACATATCCAAAACTTTATTCATAAATTTAAGAAACGTTGTATCCATCATTACAAGACATGTACATCGTGAATTTCGAATCACATATCCAAAACACATGATACATGGATTTAGAAACATTTCTAATAGTTGTTGAAAATATTTCAACATGTTCCATCTTTCAAGTTACGACTCAAACTTTAAAAACCATCAACTTTCAAGGTATTGATCTAAAACTTTCTACCGCCACTCAAGATTTTTGAAAGCATGAGTCCAAAACTTCCAATAGCCGGTCGCATACATATAAGTCAATTACTTATAACTTTTTTGCCCTCCACTGATGCACAAAAGATCCTAAAACTCGTGTTTACCTCTCATGGCAGCGGAGGAGCTAGGAAAGGGGCAAGATAATGGTAGTTCGTGCTTTTGTCCATTAGTTAAGTTGTGAAATTAAGGAGCTAGGGAACGTGCCAACAAAGCTCAGTTAAAGTTTATATTGTCTTAATGATAAAATTAAAATATAGGTTGTACAAGAAAATTGTAGACTTTGTTTCAAAAGTATTTTTTTTCTACTGTTGTTATTATTGATTTCAAAAGTATACTTGCTAAGATTTTAAAATCTCACCCATACTTTTCTCTTTATTGGTATCTGAGGCATGCACGTTTCAGTGATCATGTTTTCACTTAAAATATTTGGATTTGTAACAACAATATGTGTTTAGTTCTTATTTTTGGTTAAAGTGTGTTGGAGTTGTTTAAGCTTAAACATTTTTTTATTGGTACTCATTTGAATAATCACTATCTTATTTTTTCATAGTGTTATCCATATTTTTTCTTCCGTATTGCTTTTTATATAGAGTTGTTGTGGTTCTCTTGTTAGATTCAGTCGTTGGTGGTACAATTTAGTAGCATTCTAAGATTTTGTTGGTTGGGTAGTAGTTACAATTAGGTAAGGAGGATGACATACGTGATCCGATGCACACACACTGAATAATGATTTTGCGTTAGGTATCCTAAATTAAGTGTTTGATATTTTTATGAATCTCTTCATGTGACCTTTCATGATTGAATTGTATAAGTTAATATTTTGAAATTATATTCGCTCACTGTAAATCTTATATGGAACGTGCCTTTTTGAATTGTTTCACTTCAATAGTCTAACTTTCTAATTTTTCCTTTTACTCTTCTAGGGGAGGTGGTGAGATCAGTTTACGGTTTACCTGACGCTCAACGTCTCATTGCATTGCAACTAGTAGAAAGTAGAAGAGAAATTGGTGTTCTTATCCTATTTTGCAGTATAATTATAATTATTTTATTACCCTCATTTTTATCTTGGTAATTTTACCTTTATTATTCACAAGTCAATATGATTTTGCCCCTGTTTTGACCGTTGACTAGGGGTAAAATCGTATTGACTAAGGGCAAAATTATATTGACCTGTGAATAATAAAGGTAAAATCATAAAGTTAAAAAAAATAAGGATAAAATTACAGTGGACAGCGAAGCGCCCCGTCCCCTACTGTTCCCGTCTCCTCGCGCGTCGGCGTCGCTGCTGCCTTCGATCCCCCACAAATTCCCGCCGCCACCTCCCTCGTCTCTTCCAAGCAGGCGTCACACGCACCAAGCAAGCATTCGAAATTCCCCGCCTCAGCTCCGGAACCTTCCAAAACCCTCCTCACTCCCCGCTCCCGAGTCCCGACTCCTTCACCTAGGGTTTCGCACCTCCGCCTTCACCCCGCGGGCGCGCGATGGGGTTCGGGCGGAAGCGGCGGCGCGGTGGCGGGGAGCTGGGCCGGGTGGCGGAGATCGTGATGGTGCTGGCGGGCGCCGGGAAGGCGCGGGGCGGGCGGGCCCCGACGGCGGCGGAGCGGGCGCTCGCCGCCGAGGCCCGGGGAGCACTCGCCGCCGTGGTGGCGGGGGAGGTGGAGCTACGGCCCAGGGAGCTCTTCACGACCGAGGCGGTTCGCGCGCTCGTCGAGGACCTCGGGCTCACCCGGGCCAGGGACCCCGCCGCGGTGGGATTCCGCCCGCGCATTGCCTCCATCGCCCACAGGGTCCTCCTCACCAAGCGCAAGGTTTGGCGCTGACGCCTCGTCTCTGATCATTTATTCAGCGCTCACTCTATTCCCCTGCAGCACCGTGTATCCTTGATTTGGATAGTTATCATCAGCTTATGCATAGCCTATATGATGAGACGGATGAGTAACAACTGCAGTTTTTGCCTCGATAATGCCATACAGTGAAGCAGTAAACGTGCTGCCACGCCACCAGGCCACAACTTTGTGCATGAGCGATACACGGGGCTTTGATTCAGTTATTTTAGCTTCGCCTTGCGCATATCTGATATGATGCTACGAGTTGTAATAACAGCTAGTTTTTATTATCTACGTTTATTATACATTGTATGCTAAACCAAGAGATGAGCATGCCATGTATTGCAATTCATTGGCTGAAGGCTAGATATAGTATTTCGTATCACTATGTTATACTATGACTGTGCACCTTATGAGTATGTATACTACAAAAGGAACCTTCTACAATAAGGGTTACGTGCATCGCATGACAAAGGGATAATGGGAAGAATGGATAAATTTTTTTCTTGACTTGCTAGTGTTTTTGAGTTTTTTTTTTGCTTCATTTGATTCCCTTATTTGTTATGATAGAGCTTTAAGTAAGGAAGTGTATTCTCGCATTGCAGTAGTTCAAACGTGCTAATGTGTCACATACACTGTAATCTAGTTGAATTGTACCGCAACCAGCTCAGATTATGCAAAATAAGTTTTATGCATCTCTATTGATCCTTTATTCCCTTTCCTTTTCTTGCCCATAAGTAGATGGAAGAAGGAAAGGAAGCTCTCGTCCCTTCAACTACTGTGCCTAAAATGACAGCCTCAAGTGCAAAAAATGGATTCCAGCATGGAGATTCTAAGGTCGCTACTGGATCACCCAGGAATCTGTCAACCCCAGTGACATCCCCAGTTATCTCGAAGCAGCCCTTGCTAAATGGAACAGTAGCAGGAGCATCTTCTATAAAATTACCTAACATTCATTCAGCTGTTTCACTGCCACCTGTTGGCTCTGCAGATGTCAAAATGGAAATTGTTAATGGTTCAAATTTCACACAAAACGGAGGTACCAACAAGCTTTTATATCCCACCACTATCCATGCTACAACAGATCTGTCCTTAAGACCATCCCTGCTTAATGTTTATCTATGAGATGGCTCTAGGTCCAGATCTACTTCCAATTCGGTAAAGTGACTAATTGTGAATGAGGTTTACGTTTAAGGTGGAATTCATTCGTAGAAACAAAATGTAAAATCCTGACAGACTACAAATTAATAAAATAAAGAAAAAGGCAAGAGGAGTTTCACATGAATTTATTTCTCTCTTTGTTTTTTTAGTTTAAACTTGAAGTAGAAGGTTGAGAGAACACATGTATAATATCTTCTCAGATGTTAGAACATTGTGTGTTGGCAGGGGCGGACCCAGGAATTGGCTAAGACTAGGGCCAAATTCTGGCAAAAAGAACCAACCGGGCAGGTGACGGTGGCGGCGGCACGCAAGCAGATGCGCCGGCGCCGTAGCGGCTCGCAAGAGCCGCTCGTGCTGCGATGCTGAACACGGGGATTGGGCTGGGAGACGCGTGCTGCCTGCTGCCACCTAGGAACAGGGCTGTTGCTTGCTCTAGTTTGTGGATTGGACCTGGGATTGGGCTGTTCATTTTGGGCCTGAACTAAAGGGGTATTGAATTTTACTGGGCCGCAACTAGGGACACGGCCCGGGTGGCCCTAGGCGCAGGTCCGCCCCTGTGTGTTGATTTGGCGCTCCAAAATAAAAAAAATGAATACAATCGCATATAGCTCGTGTTTTGCACTTGATATGTCCCCAAAAAAATATGGCCATGCAAAAAATAAATATGTTTCTTTGGAAGCTGTTATTGTTCTCCTAGGAATAGTTCCTAACACTGGTATGTACACTTTTTTATGGTACACCACGACATCTTGCAAATTGGCATCTCATGTATCTGTAGTCTGTATGTTTTGTAATATACAAAAAAAATAAATTAGAAAATGCACACGCGATGTTAGAACAGGTGGTTTCTGTGTTGTATACAAGTACCTGACACTTTTAATCTTAAACATAGTGAGCACAAATAGTATAAGTAACGTGCTCCTTGGACTGCAATATATTTACCCATATTTATTGGCCTCATGAGATATTATATCCTGCTTGCATGATTGGCAATTCAGAATCCATGCAGTAATCAAACAACAGCTATGTTTTTGACAATGCATGCCTGCTAATCTCCGAATGGCGCACAACATTCTTATTTTTAAATTAACTAACCCATTCCTTGTATCCTAAATATTAGTTTGATTACAGTGCCATTGTTATTTATTATTTACTTAGAAAAAGAAGCAAGCAATTGTGCGATCTCTGACCCATTCTCTGAATAGGAAGGAGGTTATAATTTCTTTAGTTTGCGAAAAATATTCACACATAGGCATTCATGTACATTTAATTTTGAATGCGACGTGTTCTTTTGAATCTTCTATACAGTGATACAAAGTTTTTGTTAGTTTGGGTAGGCTAGATACCTAACAAGAGCCAACCAAGAGAATGAAAAAGATAGTAATAAAATAAATTTATTACTAGTAGTCAAGGTTTGAATCTGCTGTATCTGAAAATATTTTCTCTATGTCACCTTTAGGTGCAGAAACTATTGAACAGTCAAATAAATCAGGTCATCACACTGCTAATAATTCCAATAGAAGTTCCTTACAGAGTTCCAGTCAAGCAGAGAAATCTGTGGATGAAAAGAGACCTGCTATTTACCCTGTGACAGGAAGTGTTGGTATAGGATCTCAAGCTCCAAATGCGGAGCTCTCTGTTCAGAAGCAAACAATCTTCTCCAATCACAAGGCAATAGCAAAAAACGTTGAACGGATTCTGCAGCAACCTGCTAATCACTCTAGCTGGTGTGTGCCTTCAACTGAGTATATGAATACTAGACTGGACTGCCAGATATGTAAAGTTCCTATCACCAATATGGGAAGTTTGCTTGTTTGCGATGCCTGTGAGAGGGGCACGCACGTAAAATGCCTTCAGTATTATGGGAAACAAAGTCTGCCAAAACCTGAGTGGTATTGTCCAACATGTGTGTTACATAGTAAGGGCAAACCCCTCCCTCCAAAATATGGCAAGGTTACAAGAAGTATTGCTGTTCCAAAGACTTGTATGACTAGTGGTGCACAGCCTTCGCAGATAGCAGCAGAAAACCCTGAAAAGGATGGCAGTAGTAACAAAAATGTAGCAGTTTATGGAACTGTTATCAATCAAAACACCAACAAAGTTGGCAGCACTGTGTGCAAGAGTGGTACATTGGCTTTAGATGCTACTGGTTCTAAATCACCATCTGGTGCTGAACCTCAAAAAGATGTTAAACATGATGAAACCTCATCTGTAGAAAAGGAAGGAAATGGCCTACCTTGTGGTGGCATACATACAGAAACTGCAACATTCTGTAATGAAGTCCGGAGTAATGGAGCATCAACGTATGGTTCTGGCAGTCTGTCTGCGGGGTCTCATATGCATATCGAGAGCAATTCTGCGAGTCCAGTGAATTATTCCACCCTGCAGTCTACAGCAATTTGCGGCGTAAAGCATGCGTACCATTCTTCCATTGTTTCTTCTGTAGAGAATTCTGAAAGCATAGCACCAACTGATGAATGATGCCAAGAAGAAGTCAATAACAATAATTGGGTGACTTTAAATGGACATCTTTGTTCTGAGCCTGAAATTATAGGGGATCGTAATGGATATGTAGGTTCCAGCACAGTTAGTATTGTTGATTGGGTTGGTGATGGCCTCAAATCTATTGACAACAAGACTTACTATAACTCTTGTAATATTGATGGCGTAATATACAATCTTCATGATCATATTTTGATTGCCTCTGAAGGTGGCAAGTTCGGTCCGTGTAAGCTGCAGGTATATTTCCTTTCTTAGTGCTCCTTAATTATATTGCATATTGCATGCCATGATGTTGAAAGGTCTCAGTTCCCTCTGAGTGTGTGGTAGTGTATTCTCTCTAAAACACGGTCAGGGTTAATCGTGTTACCTTTTCTTGCAGTCACTGTGGGAAGAGCATGATTCTGGTTCTAAACTGGCTATGGTTAATCCCTATTTCTTTGGCTCAGACATTCCAGGAACTATTAGCAAACCATGTATTGATGAAGAGGATGAGGTGAGCCAACAAACTATTGTGATGAAATTGCAAACCATGACTGGAATGTTTACTTTGGATAAGATAGCATTATGGAACCTTTCATGTGTCGCTACTGATTTTAGATGACACAAGCAACCTATATAATAGTGTACGAATATGCAATTATTAAATCAACAAGAAACCAATCAAAGTATAGAGCTTTCATTCTTAATACTATGAAAATCCTCTGCCAGTTATCTAGATGTGATATTTCTCATACTTGTCTTGTGGTAGTATATATTTATAAGCTTCGCATGCAGTAGGATAGTTCCTATTGTAGTAGTTGATAAATGCTAATAACCTTCTTGATTTTGATTTGTTTATTGCTGTTGTCTTCTTGCAGGTATATGGTTCAAACAATGATAGAATTTTATTAGTTTCTGCTATCCGTGGCCCTTGTGAAGTACTACATGTTGACAAGTTTAGAGAAGAGACCAAGAGAAGATGTCAGTTAGATAGTTCCGTGTGTAGGTTGCATCCCGATTTTCTTCTGCAGGTCTGTTTCTTATCTTTTAATATTTTCTTTTACCTTATTTAGTCAACAAATGTATTTTTTTTGCAAAACTTAGTTGCCCAATGTCATGTGGGGGCGCCAGTACCAGTGTCGCCCCCGTGCACGCGATGCCGCCAGGGGCGCGCCAGCGCCAGAACAGGCGCAATCCCAGCAGCCAGCAGCAATTAGTGGCTAGGTGCACAAAAGGAAGGCAAGGATTAGGGAATTGGTGGGGATTATTTCCTTGTATTAGCAGGCCAAGTGCCTATATGATTTGTGAACTCAGCCTTCTTTGGGATTAAGCAAGAAATTATCATTCTCCTAATCTCCCTCTCTCTCTTAATCTCACCCCCTTCACCATTGGGTGCCCAGGGAAGAAACCTTGCGCCCCTACCGGCTCCGGCTACGAACTGCGTAGCCGCGGCCCTGCTACCTTGGACGCCGACGTCCTTGACAACCTGGTATCAGCTTTCAGGCGTTCCTCCTCATCCACCCAGCCGCTAAACCTCATCGCGCCAGAGCCGTCGCCCGCCGTTTCCTCTTCGCCGCCATCCCCCACGGCCTCCATCACTTCCACCATGGCCGAGCCCACCACAGCGGATCTCGCGGCCCTCATCAAGACGTTGACGGCGACCGACGAGAACCTGCAGGCCACGGTTGACACGCTCCAGCGGGAGCGACCCCCGGCCTCCTCCTCCGGCGCCAGGACCACAGCGACCAGCCTCCGCGTTTCCAGAAGATGGACTTCCCCAAGTACATTTATCTATGAAGAAAATCATGTGTATTACTAGGAGTAGGTCATGCTGCTACTGGTTTGGATGGTTTTGGTAGTTACATTGATGAAGCGACGGCAGATATATGAATGGTGATTGAAAACTCAACCAAGAACATATCACTGCTAATTAATACCTCAACCCAAATTTGTCAGTAATTGTGTTGCTTTGTTCCTTCCTCTAATACACTGGCTTAATTTGTAACTGTATCTTTCTTTTTCCTTTAAAGGGGAGTTGAACAATATTCAAACCTTAGTTATGTGTTTTGATTTTTTTTTTAATGGGGGAGCATTGGGAGCTGCCAGCGGTATTTTAGCTCAATGGACTAGGGCTGGCTGAGAGTTCATAGCTACCAGTATGTTAGCTAGTATGAGATTGTTATCGTACCTTTTATAGTTGGAACGTCATCTTCATAAGATGGTGATTGAGATTTGGATTTTAGGGGTTGGTTGTATATAAGAACAGCATTATCTTTGTTCCCTGTTAAGCTAAACATTATTAGTCAAGTATCTCAGTCTATCATTCTTCCTCGCCGACATGTCTCCCTCTACCCTATGTGCATCCAATTCTCTAAGCACAGTTCTATGTTCAATTATTGCCATAGTATTAGAGCCATACTTTTTCATCATGCTCCCTAGTGTCGCTTAAGAGTCCTAGGCTACCATGCAATGCAGTCAACCTGCACATCAACAAAACGAAGACTTCACTAAGCTTTTATTGGCATTTTGATGTCAGAGATTGTGTGTTGTTGCTCTTGAGGCTACTATCGGCCAATGCCAGCACCAATATCATTCCCATCTTGTTGCTACCTTTTGATGGCTCCTTGCCAAAGACATTACCATTAGCATTGCCATTTTGCATGTTCACTAATATGGACTTACTTTTGGTGTCTCATTGGTGTTACCTTTGATACACTAGTATATTCCCTCCGTCCCAAAAAACAAGTCAGTCTAGGATTAAAAAAATTATCACAAAAAACAAGTCATTTTACCCTATTTATCTGCATGTGCATGCAACAATCAATAGATAGGGGCAAATAAGGTCATTTCATCTCCTTATTATTAATCTGTCATAAAATTGCTAGAATGACTTGCTTTTTGGGACGGAGGGAGTACATCACATATGCTTCAGTAGCTTCTGCTATCAGAAAAAGAAGGAAAAAGTCCATTTTACTCCCTTCAACAATTCACTTTGTCCGCTTAACTCCCTGAGCAAAATTTAGGCTTAATTTACTCCCCCAACAATTCCAATTAGTACAATCTACCCCCTAATGATATTTTTCTTTTTTTCCTCCGCATATAAATTGAATTTTAAGTTCAAATTTTATGAGTGGTTAGAGAACATGATGCCCTATGTTAAAAAAATACATTAAGAATTTTTCGTGGTTATTTTCATAAGTTGGAAACATTTAACACGAAATTTATCACAAAAATACAATTCTGCATAAAAAATATTCATGAAAAAATCATAATGTATTTTTATAGCATAGGGCATCATATTATAAGTTACATTGCAAAATTTGAAGTTCAAATTCCACTTGTACGCGGAGAAATAAAAGAGAGAAATCTCAGTAGGGGGTGGATTGGACCAATTGGAATAGTTTGGGGAAGTAAATTGAGCCTAAATTTTGTTTAGGGGGTTAAGTGGACAAAGTGAATTGTTGAGGGGAGTAAAATGGACTTTTTTCCGAAAAAGAAACTAATCACTATGCTGCAACAATCCTAGGGATTTCATCATCAGTAGCTTCTGTTATTATTTTTGGTTTTGGCCTTAATTGCTTAGTCCGATTGACTCCATTATCTGTTAACTGGCTATGAGTGAAAGGCCAGTGGCATTTATTCATCAGTTTAAGTACAGAAGATGTTTACCTCAGAAGCTCTTAATCCTGCACCGTTGTTTTTGCCCCAGTCTTAAACTAGTCTTTTTCCCCACAAAAGTTTTGGTCCATTAATTTTTAAAGTACTACTTCAATAGTTCATTAGTACATGTACATTTCCAAACTTTTATTTTGATGTTGAATATGTTTAGTTTGAATATTTACCATGGGCAGGCATTGCAAATTTTGTTTATCACACATGGAATTTATATACTTTTAATGCAATGGTTCTTCAACCCCCCACAACTTCTGGTAGTAATATTCATTACAAAAGTTCACACCGGTACAATTAATTACCATAGTTGATTAACATTATTTTGCAGGTGGAACTATGATGATTCTACAAGCAGTTTCTATAAAGATTACAATGTTGACAATTAGATGGGTTCCTGGCAGTCTTTATGTGAAGAGTTATACATCTAGCTATTGCCCTAATGTCAAATGGAGGGAGAAGCTGGAATCAGGTTTATCCGTCGCCTTGATCTGAAACTTGAGCTCCCGGGATAATCATATACTCATTCCGTTCCAAATTGTAGTATCTAGACAATTTGGAACGGAGGGAGTATCGGATTCTCTGTTCATGCAACCCTAATTCTTTGACCCCAGCTCCATGCTACAATGCATGTTCCACTTCTCTTTGGCAGGTCCTGTAAAGTTGGAAGAAGTGTGGAAAGAAGAGGCTGTTGAGCCCTATCATGCTGTACTATTTTTATATCAATCCGTAGATGTTCCTTATGTACCATAATATGTTATTTTCCTCCTTCCTGTAATTAGGTTGAGTTATGTAAGTTTGTAAGTTCTCAGGTTGCTTGGTATAGCTATGTCGTACAGGGTAAGTAGTTTATGAAAAACGCTGGCGGTTGTCTGGACGGAGTTTTGTAGTTTTACTTGTGGCCCCCTGCATTCAGCTGTTTCCGTGTATAGATGTTGGGCTGATGAAATTTGGCCGGCCACTTCCGATTTCTAACCCCGAGGGCTAAACGAATCAGATCGTCTTAACGTCATGCTTCTTGACTACTCTGCAGTCATTGCATCTCCGCCGTTCGTTATGATCCTAGGCAGCATCATTAAACTCGTACAGGCCCAGCTCTTTCTCGCTGAACAGATGACGTTCTTGTTGTGCCGAGGCCCAGCACGTTAAAGGGTGGTGGAACGCACGAGCGTTGGCAGCCGTTGGATCGCAGTGGACGGCGCAAATGCATTGACTGCAGAGGATAGTCAAGAAGCTTTACGTCAGATAATCTTATTCCTAAGCTTGCTGGTTTGGTCCGTCCTTTTCAATCAAACTGGAGTCATGGGAAACGTTGGCAGCCACTTTGATCTGTGACACCGCCGCCAAGAGCAGCACATGGCCTGTAGCGGCACTTGGGGTGCCATGCACAGTGCATTTAAGAAAAGCGCTGGTCCTCTACGGTTCCAGGCTAGAACGCTAGGCTTGCTGTCATCAGTGCGGGAATCGCTGTACAGGAATCATCGCTCTAAAGGAATCGTAGCAACGGTGAAATATAACTGTCAAAAGACAAGCAAATATCTGCAGGCCAAGGTTATACAGTGCCACGAGAAGTATGCACGCTCTCTGCTGCAAGCCTGCAACATTGCTTGTTCGGTAATGAACCTTGCAAGATCAAACATTATTGTGACCATCCGGCACGGATCCCAGGTATCGGCGATCCCCTCTCTTTCGATGCTCAGACCAAAACGACAGTGGTAAAGGTATATTTTCATGGTAACTGTGGGTTTACATCTGTTGCCCAAGATCATTCTGCTTATTCAACACTGGGAATGGGAGAAAATTGTTTTCAAAGATCCAAATAATTATTTGAGGAATAGAGAAGGAATCAATTTACACAAGGTTATGCTTTAAAACTAGGAACAGAGTAATCTAATTAAGCCCTGAAACATTTCCAGATAGCTACAGCATGGTGACGACAGCATGGCAAACCACAATAGAGGGATACGCGCACAGCACCAACCATCCATACCCAAAAATACCGTGGAAAACCTCAAGAATATGTAACTGGACACAATGGGCTACAAAGCCTTATCACAAAACTCCGATAACAAATAATTCAATTTTACAAGAAGGTTTCCTGAAAACAGCGTCGTTGCTTCAAAAGCCCGCACGGAACAGCTCCATCATTATCTCCTAGATTTGTGTGGCGACACCTGTATCTTGTATGTATGCAGCCTGGCAAACATCTCCATCTGGTGGTATACCAATCTTGTATATGTACAGAAGATGCTTTTGAGAAGAGCAGAGCAACGCCAAAAGAGCTAATGAGTTTCAGCAGAAGGGTTTGTCAAAAGATCCAGCGCACGTTTAAGGTGATCCACGGCAACAGACACGTCATCGAATGCAAGAGCGCCGACTGCAAATCTTGCTGCCTTGTGCGCCTCAGCAATCTTCTCAAATGCTGGCTGGTAACTGCTATCATACTTATATTGACTAGCTAGCGGTGCAGCTGGAGGAGTAACTTGGGGTGTAGAGTCAGCAGTAGAGTGGTAATGTGTGGGAGCGGAGGGATTCGAGGCGGGAGAGTGTGATGTAGCTGCAGGATCATCACTTGCAGGATAGAATGAAGATTGATGTGTCGGGACAGAAGGCGATGTGCTGTCCTGGAAACTTGGATATGACTGAAAATTAGGGTAGTTGTATGGGGCAGCTGGAGCTTCAGTGGAGTAGTAGTTTTGCGAGGTGTGCTGAGGTTCAATTGTGTAGGGCGGGGGTTGGTATGTCTGAGGATAAGCCGAAACATCTGGTTTATCATTGCTATGAGGATTGTAGCCATCATTGGGAGGATAGTCTGTCCTGGTGTAAGGCGGTGGGGAAAAATTAGATGGTGGTTTGGGGGCCTCATTGGTAGGGTAGTCTGGGCTTGTGTAGTGGGGAGATGAATGATTGGGGGGTGGCTTGTGGAAATCAGAAGGGTAGTCTGTTGCTTGGTATGAGGGAGAGGAATAAGATTGAGACGGAGAAGGATGCTGGGATTGTGAGGGTGGTGGGGGTGAATAGGGTGACTGAGTAGAGGGATGATCATTGAACTCTGTACTTTGTCGATGCACAATATTTCCTGGCTGCACAGTGGAAAAGCTATCCCGCCTACTAAAATCCTGTGCACACAAAGATAAATCAAGATAATTGAAGCTATACTTTGTTCAAATAAACCATCTAACCATTTAAAAATAATGTGAGCTGCAATTACTAAAGAAAAGGTTGGAAATAACCTTGTCTACAGGTGGAGATGGTGCTTCAGTCCCATGCTGTGTACTGCTGAAGGACTGGTTTCGCCCCATATCCTAATAATGGGAACAAACAACACAAATGGTTGAGAACATGAGTTTCATACCTGCACAAAATACTGAAGCATAACTGGTGTTTACAGTCCAGTTCAATGTATCTAAGCATAACTAAACAACATGTTGAAGCATTAAAGAAAGGTTAGAGAAATCCTGACTGACTGTAAGTTATAACTTAAGTTCTATAACAAGGAAAAAGATTCTCCCTGCTGTGGGTTCATTTGAAACTGGAAACATAGAAATAAAAGAACTCTCCAGAATCTACGTTTGCATGAATTTTCAGAATGTTAGCAAAATATATTTTTGGAAATGAGATGTACATCAGATGGATAATTAACAATAAGATGTGAGGGACATGGTTCATAAGGTGGTAAGGCATCCTGTGGCGCCTTGGGTACGCCTTATCGCCTAGGCGTAACTAGGCCCTTGTGGCGCCTTGGGTACGCCTTGTTGCTTAGGCTAGGCAACGCCTTAAGAACACTGGTGAGGGACTGATAAATAGACGTAATCTAACACGCTAAATTTTAGTAACTTTCAACAAGGAGACTAGTATTGGTGTTAGCACCATGGAATCAAATTGAACTCCTATGATAGAAAAAATGAGCAATTTCACACTAAATAAGAATGAGAAGCATGGCAAAGGTCATTGTGAAACTTGCTTGTGAGTTGTGAGTCAGGATAATTACCTGCGAAATTGTGGTGGTACTGACAGGTGCTTCATCTTTATCCCCACCAGGAGGTCCAGGTTCAGGCTTACATCCTTCTTTGATAGCTTTCCTTATTTCAGCAGCCTTCCAGATAGCATATTTCTGCTTCTGCTCAATCTGCTCCAGGCACAATATAAAATGTAAAATAAAAAACGGATGCACACATATATATTTTCTGAACCTTCAGCATAGGTCATAAAGTTTATATAGTAACTTATATAACATAAACTAACAGCCACTAAATAGCTCACATAAAAATTATATAGTGAATCAGTGATAAATGTTATAGGTAGTAACATAGTAAGCTTACATCAGGTTGAAGCTCGCCAAACTGGTTAAGAATCTCAAAGAAGATGCTTGCGGCATAGAAGGTTTTAGCAGTGTTTCTGCAAAATTAATTTGGCATGCATTAGTGAGATTTTGCAAACAGATGATACCATAATGATGGGAGCAAAATGAGAATTTTGCAAAGTGTGATACATGTCAGCTCGTCCAGCACGGTCCTGTTTATCTGCTTTAGCGAAGACATTTAATGCAAATCCCTCCACATGAAGGTGGTCGTCCGGCCCCAAAGTCAAGGTTTTCTTGTCCTGGAGGAAAAGAGAACATATTTAGGAGTGGGAAATAATGTTCTACTGTGTAAACGAAATAATTCTGTAGTTATATGAACTCAGAAAGATGTGTTTTATGAAGAGGATACATAAGACAGACAATTAAATCAATATAAGTGATTTTAAGCTCAGCATATGTGACTAAGGCCGTGTTAACTTAACAGACAGAAACCTTATCAGAAACAAAGGGACATTCATGTTTTCGTGCATGGGCAGGTAAAATTTTGTAGTTAAAGAATTTTCCTTGTATACATATTGTCAATGTATAATTAATCCCACACTTAGATGTTACTATGGGACTACATAGATTTCTCCTTCCAATTCATTGAGTGCTAAGCAAAGGCATATAGCCAAATTGGTTCGTATCCATATCCTTCTTACAAGCAGTTGTCAAAATGGGACATAGCAGTTTCTTCTCACAAACTAAACAAACTTGAAAAAAAAGGATACATTCCAATCTCCAAACAATAAGAGATCATTTGGATCTAGTGTTGGTGTAAATATGATCCCATAAGATAAACATTGAAGGGCATTTGTTGTTTAAAATTTTTGTTTAGCATCATGAGTGTTTGTAAAAAGATTACTACTTCCGACTTTCTAAAAGAATTTCCGGCACGTGTGTACTAGTTAGTTCATGCTTGCACCATGTCATGTTAACACTATGGTGAGTAGTGGCTTCTCCACAAATTGTTTACACAGCATGCGACCAAGCGAATCTCAGCAATTCTGCGAAAGGCCCTATCACCTGAACACTAGAAGTCATCGAGCATAAATTCCCAATCAAGTAGCACCCTTGATACATATATTGTTTTGGTTCAGCAATTCAAACAGAATCTATATTTCTATATCCATGGAATAGCCCAGTGGTACAAATACTTGTTATTATATAGAAAGTTAAAGACGTTTTACTAACGCACACATCATCCAAATAATACTTTACCGGCTGCTGCACAAGCGTATCAATTAATAGATCTAAAACAAAAAAAAATTAACCACTACAACTCCTTAGTCCAACTGAACAACAGAAAAGGAGAGCCAGATTTAAGCACAGACCTTCTCGAGCTGGTTCATGAGGGAGATAAGGATGGAGTTGGTGGTCTTGGTGCGCTCCTTCTGCGGGATCTTCAGCCCCTTCTCCATCGCGTAGAGCCGACCTGCCCAAACCCGCAACGAATCCAAATCGAGTCAAGACCCTAGCCAATCGGGTGCGATTTCGAAGGAACCTCGGAGGGGAGGGAGGAGCGAGCTCTCACAGTAGTAGGCGACGAGCGGCTCGTGCTTCTGCAGCTCGTCGGCGCGCTGCAGGTAGGGCAGCAGCCCCTTGGCGGGCTCCGCGTCGCTCCCCATCGAGGCGGGAGGTGCCGAAGCGCGGCTGCCTGCCCGGATGCCGAGGCGCCGATAGCCGGGGATGGAGGCCGCGGCGGTGGCGCGGTGCGGCGGGAGCTTGGGATTGGGAGGCGGCGGATTGGTTTTTGGTTTGATTTGGGTGAGGAGTCGTTGCTGCTTCGTCGGGAAGGAAACGGAGGGGAGCGGAGAAGTTTCCGATCGTGGGGGGCAATTTTCCACGGAGGTACCCGAGGTTGTTGTGCTTTCGCAACGAGCTCCTCTTGCAACAGCTCTCGGCCGTCCGATCCCACGATGAACGGTCCGCGCAAGACGGCGATAAAATAGAACCGCCCCACTGTTTGTTATCTTCACATTTATTTTTAACAATTTGCAAGCTGCGAGGACGAGCACATCGCTCCGTAACAGCGATTTTAAAAGTTATCTCATACAAATTTAATAGGATTTTTGATGATATATGAAGGAGAGAGAATTTTAAAAGTTGTCTCATACGAATCTTATAAGTTGAAACTAAGGATTATGAGTATTTCATCAACATTGTACGAGTTGTTTACGATACAATTCATAATATTCTTTTATTTCACAAATTAAAAAGTACTGTATTACTATTCGTAATATCCATGTTTGTTTGAGATTCATTAACCATCATACCATGCAATGTACTCTAAAGGAACCGGAGGCTCTAGGGTACGGGTATACTTTAAAACTTCCAGTAATTTTGCTAAGTCAAGAGGGACCAGAGCCCAGTACAGTCTCTGCTAGGCTCAGTTGTTCCCTATCCAAATTTACTCTGGTGTCTTAAATCAAGGTTCTAAATGCTTCCTCTTCTCTTCTATTTCTTTTATAATATGCAGTTTTAACTTTTTCTAAATACATAGCTTTTTCTATATATATATATATATATATATAGTACAAACACATAGTATAAACTATGTATTTACAAGAACTAAAATGACTTCAATTTTGAACGGTGAGAGTAAAATATAAGATGGGGATTGACTTGGCCCAATCTTTTAAGATCACACTTCGATAGTTAAATTTTCTAAATACATCCAGTGTATCATATTTGAAGCACAAACTTTTTATACAGATAGATTAAATAGTTAAATATTATGAAGCACTCCCTTCATTCCAAAATTATAGATCGTTTTGGTTTTCTAGATGCATAGATTTTACGATGCATCTAAATATACACCTATATCTAAATACATAGCAAAAATTATGCATCTAAAAATACCAAAACGATCTATAATTTAGAACGGAGTGAGTGTGAATCTTAAATGCATGACCTTTTCCCTAGTGACGTGAAGCTATGGTCTAATTTGCTACAGCCTACTAGCAATCACTTCAAATGAAAACCATATTATTTGCCTTAGCTTCTAGGTAGTGAATAGCTTAGCTATTTTAAAGAAACAAGGAATTTTTTAAATCCAAATATATATATTAAAAGGCTGTGTTTTCTTAGAAGCCTTTGCTCTAATAAATATAAATTATATATTTACCTTTGGTTGAATTTAGAAAAGACTCTTAATACGGTGGTAATTAAAGGTCAGGGGTATGACTCTATACAGTTAAAATTTAGTGTGTGGGGGGGTGGGGGGGTGGTTAGCACAGGAACTCCCCTTTGTCCGAGAACAGTCAATCCGAGACTAGTACAGAAACTGCCTTTTCATTAAAAAGATAATTGGCAAATATCACTGCGTTCTGCAGAACTCGAATCTAAGATCTTTTTCCTCACGTAAATTTATCCTGCAGTTTTACCTAGGTCCTCAAACTCTCAAATCGTCCATTTGAATCCCTAAATCATGTTAAACGGTCCATCCGAGGTCCCAAACGCGCCACGCTAGCTTCTGACGCTAACGTGGTATGCCACGTGGTGGCACGCTGGCAAATATTTATAAAACTCCTCCTACATAATCTTATTTTCAACGAGATTGGAGAGAGAGGCGCAAATGGGAGAAGATAAGAATATGTAGGGAGATTTTTGTAAATATTTACCAACGTGATACCACGTGGCATGCCACGTCAGCGTCGGAAGCTCGTGTGACGCGTTTGGAATCTCAGATGGACCACTTAACACGGTTTAGGGATCCAAATGGACGATTTGAAAATTTGGGGATCTATATGAAACTGCGGGACAAGTTTGGGGATCTAGAGTGCAATTTACTCTAATCTTTTTAGTCCCAGTTGATAACACCAACTGGGACTAAACGGTGACTCCAGGACTAAAAGTCCTTTGACGACCATAAAATTTAGACCTGGGACTATTGAGGATATTAGTCTCGTGTCTAAACTCTACCGATACAAATGAAAGAGATGGATGTGGATTTCTCAACTAGCAGGGGTTGATTTAACTTAATTAAATTAAAAGTAGCAGACAAGATTGATTTTTTCCTCTATAAATAAAGTGATGATACTAATTGAACACACTAGCATATTTTCTTAGCTCCATCCCTGCGCGCGACTATTTTTATTGTTTTCTTTGTAGGCATGTGATAGAAATCACACTCATGCAATAACTAGGGTGGTAAAGGTGAAAGAATCTAGATGTCGACTGGAGAGGGTAAATAGTCGAAACTGAAAATTTACAGCACCTGCAACAAATTTGTCGGTAACTTTCGGAGTCTCCGGATATTTGTCTGAAATCTCCACAACTTCCGGAGATTCTGAAGAAATATCCAGATACTTCGGAGAAAAGTGCTGAAACCAAACTCGACCAATCAAACCTTAACCAAAAGTAGATCAAATGAATTTTCAAGATTTTAGACTTGTTTCTATCCCTTTGCATCCACTACCTGCAATCAAAACTTTTCCAACCAGTAAATCGAGAGTAAACCTAGAATTCTAGCAAGAAATGAGAAAAACAAGAACTTCAACAAATCACAAAGTAAAAGCACCAAGATACAAGGATTTATTTCCTAAAGTTCAGTTCTGCATAGGGAACCTACGTCTCCGTTGAGGCTCAAAAAAATAATTACTTCTTGAGCTATGAAGACTTTTCTTAGCAGCTCCAAGGTTGCTAAGGTCATTTACTAGAACATGGAGGTTGTACAAACTTTCCGGAGCACACCACAAGCTTAGGTGCTCGACGGGCAATGGCTAGCCATCTAGGAGCTTGAAGCTACAAGAGTAATAAATACGAAATCCACCGGCTTGATGAAGAACCAGATGCTCAAGAGATGGAAAATTAGCTCACTAGCACTCTCACTTGCTCTCCCCTCAAATTCCCTCAATCCCCTCTCCAAATTTTGCTTAGAAGTCAAAGGAGGGAGTGAGAAGGGCTCTTGAATGCTCAGGAATGAGGCACGTGAGTTTTTGGTCGGAGAGAGAGTAAATGAAGAGGGTGAGGGGGGTATTTATACCCCTTTCCCCAAAATTAGCTGTTACAGGGTTAAGTTCCGGATTCTCCATAGAAATCTTCGAAGATTCCGGACAACAACTTTGGAGACTCTGCATATTCCAATCTTCGGACACATTCCGTGGAAACTCCATGTCCGGAGACTCCGGAAGATTCTTCGGAAACTCCGGACTCTTCTGCAGAAACACACTCTAGAGATATTCCAAGTGATGTGTGAGTGCAAATGTGTCTCTCATAGGTTTGTTAGATCATCTTGAGCACTTATTCTACGTAAAACGAGTACATTTCATGTCCCTCTTGACAGTACGACATTTCTATACTCAATTTCAAAATATGAACAAATTAAATCCTCATGATTCTTCATTTTGCAACTTTCATTTCCTTTTTTAGTCATCTCCTTATATTAATTCATCTATCACCTGTAGTACCTACTCATCATTCTCATAGATAATATTAGTTCCACGGATGTATGTCATTAATCAATTAAAACCCACTAAACGGGCCTAGATGTTTTCTTTCAAAAGGGCCTCAAATTTTAACCTAGATAATCTAAGGGCGGACCCTACAAAGGCCGGGCTCTAATCTAATACAATTTTAAGTTAAAAATATATAAAGAACAAGTTGGATTGTGAGTAGAACACTGGGATCGTGATCCGTTACCTCCCGTACTTATAACTAAACATGTCTGTGAATTTACACGGCTGCTACGGTGACTATCTTATGGTCGTAGTCGTAGTGAAAACATATACTCGTGCATGGCGCTCTAGCTTGAAGCGTTTGCTTTCGAAATGTCCCACTACTCGGCAACAAGTCACGTAAAAAAAAAATCGAAAACGGTGGGTCTCAACTTGTCACGTGAACGTCTGGGTTGATTTTAGTAGGTTTGTAAAACTATAAATGGGAAAATAAGGATCGTAGATTATGGGCTGGGCGCCCGATTGGTCGGCGCGCGGATCACGTGGGCCGTTTCAGTTTCGGCTGGCCCGTTAAGTTCTGTTTGGTGGGGCGTCATGATCGTTGTGTTTGGCGTCGGCCTACGAGAGAGGATGGACATGGACTCATTGATTGAATGATGTCATTGTCCGTCTGATTCGACATGAGTATGAACAGACGATTAGTGTCGATGTCATGCTGCAAGACTACTGGTACCACCATGTAATTGTAATGTTTACGTTTCATCCCTGCTTTTCCTGACGACCCACCACCTCCCTTTCCCTTTCCCCGGATCCTCCTCTCCTCTGGCAGCGCCGCTGTACTCCCGCGGAAACCAAACCCTTGGCCGAAGCAAAGTCGCAGCCGATCCGACCTAAAAAAAGCAGAGCGTGCATGAACGCCCGCGCCCGGATGACAACACGCAAGGCGCGACGTGCGGCGACAGGCAGCAGACGCTGCCAAGCGAAAAGGCAGCTCAGCTCGTGCAGCGGTAGAGCCGAAACCGAGGCGGCAAAGGACGCGCGCCGTGCGCGGCGTCAGGCCAGCAGCCGCTCGGCCGCGCCGGCGGCCGGCTCTCCCCTCTCCTGCCACCGGGGCTCGGTGCCGTGCCGCCGCGGGTGAGCGGGCGAGCCGCGACGCGGGCACGGGCACGGGCGCGCATGATTGGAGTGGAGCGGGCTTCGGTCGGGCAGGGGTCGCGAGGCGACGCGCGGGGCGGGGCGAGAACCCTGCGGCAGCACGTGGACGGCCATGTGCTCCTCCTCCGCCGGCCCCGCCACGCCCCCCCCCCCCCCCCCCCCCCCCCTCCTCGTCCACCCGTTCGTTCCTTCCCTCGCGCAAGAGGACAAAAGCGGGGGTGCGCTGCCCCCTCCGCCGCTCACGCGCACCACCACCGCAGTCCATGCTGGCCTGCCTTGGCCTTGACCCGTTGGCCGGACGGTGAAGTAAAAACGCCGGTCGGGTCGAGCCCGCTGTGCTCGGCGCGCTCGCCGCCGGCGCTGTGCGGCCCGGAACGACGCCTGTGCGGCTGTGCCGTGCCCATGCTGCTCCGAGGCGCCTAGACCTCGCTGCATTAGCCGGCGGTGATCGCCTTTTTGATCTGCGGCTAGGCACCGGCGGCGCGATTAAAGAACAAAGCGGGGGCTCTGCGCTGCGCTGATCTCGTGCATGCACGCATAAGAAAGAAAAAAGAGAGGCCTACCGCCGATCTGATCGCCCGGCCCGGATTCTTTTACCTTCGCGAGCAGCACCGCGACAGCTGTTCTCCTCCTCCTTTTTCAAATATTTTGCCCCGTCTCTGGCCGACGGCGCTCTCTAGTCTCTCCGTTCGAGAGGAAATGCGTGGCTCTTCCTCTTTCCGCACGAAGGATGTCTGCTCTGGTTTCTCCTCGCTCAGATGACCACGGCGTGTTTTCGGAGGCCTCGGCCTGAACATTTGCATCATTGCGTGCACTAAAAAATGGTGATGAAAATTGTTGGAGAATGTTTGAGTTCTACTATAACCCTACGATCATCTGTAGCTAGAATTTGACTTTTCACGCAGCCGGTGACCGAAAACACACCTACCTATTGTAGCTGATGCCACTAAATGCCACTAGTAAGAGTGCCACCCTAGGTAAGATGGATGAGACTGGGAACCGGCTGACAAAGATTTTTTTGTGATAGTGCCGGTTGACAAAGATTGAGAAGAAAGGAACATGGCTACTGCAAGAAAAAAGAAGATAGGAATATTAAGTACAACTTTCAAAAAAACTTTCTAATCGGTAGATTACCATCCTATAGTTCATAGTAATTGAGGATATGACTTGTATTGTTATGAACTAGTGCCCTCTTATTACTTTTATGGAAGAAAAGAACCATCACAAATCATTGATAGAGGTGCCAGCACAAATACTTTCTGTACTATTATAAATTAGTCTTTTTTTTCTGCTTATATTTACATGGGTGCGTGGCGACCAATTCCATTTGTCGGAGCGAGATTAGAATATTTCTGATCACAAGAAGAATAACGACAACGATACATGAGCAAACGATTCAATGTGCTATGGGCACAGTTATCCCAAAATACATGTTCCACAGGGAAAAAAAGAAAGGTCTTGGTTTAAGCTGAATACAGTTACAGAGTTACCGGTAATGAAACACAAGTAGAAAGTAAAGCTCACCATATTTTCATGAACATTTAGTTACTTTATAAGTATGTCTACTGTGTAAACTAGGTCCGCGTTTGAAATGCTCTCATGCAGTATTGCTTTTGTACATATAAATAATATGTAAGAAAATAACAATCAACGTCTAACCTTAGAGACTATAGAAATAAAATACGAATCACCGTTACATTCTTGAACACATGGTATATTTGTACTGACCAATTACTCGAGCCAGTGCCCTTGAAAAATGAGCAACCAGTATGCTTGACCCACCTGACCAAATCACCAACGGCACGGGGGCAGCTACAAAATGTCAAAAATCTTCCAATCTCCCAACCTCGGAAACCCAAATTAAAATTAAAAATCGCGTCAAAACACCGCAGGACAGCAGCAAACCCAGAAGGCAAGGAGGCAGATTTGACCGGTCAACGCCCCCACCACGAAACCGTAATTAACAGGGCCCGAGGGCACCAAACACAAAATTATTAACGCGCAGAATTTACTCAACCTACAAATCCCTGGTCTTACGTGGGCCCAGAGTATATATTCTAGTCCCCGGACCTTTTTCACCGACACCCGCGGTAAATCCTTGAGCCGATCTGCGCCGTCCGATCCCCCGACCGGTCGCATCCAGCGGCCCCGCCGCGCGCGCACCTGCCCCACCCGCCCCAATTAATTGGGCTACCCCGAGGTGAGGCAGCAGCAGCAGTACTGCCCCCCTCCACTCCAGTCCCAGCTCATCAGCTCAGCTCACAGCCCAGACCCTCCTCGCCGCTGCTCGCACTCCAGGCGGTGGCGCCTGGCGAGCAGCTCCGACCACGAATCCCGTGGAGTGGAGCGCGGAACCAGGCAGGGCGCCCGCATTCCGCTCAGCGGTTTCCTTCTTCTTCTACGCGTGATCTGGTAAGAGCGCCTGTCTGCTTTCTCCCTCTGTTTTCCTTAGGGGAATTCGCTCTGGGGGGTCGCTGGTGGATGGGATCTGGCTAGTTGGGCAGTAATGCTGTGGTGCGAGCCGGGGTTTCTCCGGTTGGTGTGGGTTTTGGAGGTTTTGTTGGGCGTTAGGAGGTGGATTTGGTACTTGATAGTGGGGGATCTGCTTCCGATAGGGTTCTGGCGTTAGGATTTGATCTGGTAAAGGAAAGGTGAGAGCGACAGGCTCAGATCGCGATCTTTCGGGTGCTCTCTTGCTTGGTCAAATGTGGTCAAACACCTGCCGTTTTGGGACTTCACACGTTTTTTGTGTTGGATTTTGGCGGGTTTTAGGAGAGCTGTTTGCTGGGTTTAAGGTGTTTCTTAGATGTATAAACCCCCTAAAGTTTAGGTTTCTAAAATTATTTAATACCAGCAATGATTGGGGGTGGGTGGATTGGTGTTGGTGGTGGTGGTGTGTGTGTGTGTGGGGGGGGGGGGTTCTAGTGTTAGTAGGACTATTAGCCGTGTGTTTAGTGTATAGGGTCATTAGCCATGTTTTTAATTGTATTTATGCTGCTAATTTGGGGATAAGTTAGTTAATGAGGCCTAGGTAGATGAATGCCAGCCTCGTGGTCTTGTGATGCATAACGGATTTAATGCCTACTTTAGACCAACATGATTGTTGGGGCACATTGATTTGATGAAGTGTTGCGCTTGCGCCGTCAAGTTTGGAAGTGTACTTCGTGTTAGACTTATAATAGTACTTCTAGTTGGTAAGCTATAGTTTCCAGAAGTAATGTTGCCTCCTTACACCAGGTTTCTCTAGTCAGTGATGGCCAGCGACATTACATGCGGATCCTTGCTGCAAAAATTGCAGGTATGTTCTTGTACTTGTTTTTTTTGCAAACCGCAGCAACTCTGTAGTACTTTTCTTGTCTCAACCAGTGCAACTGATGCTAACTTGCTCCTGTATCAACTGTAGTTGATATGGGATGAAGTTGGTGAGAGTGACGAGGACCGCGATAAGGTCCTGTATCAACTGGATCAGGAGTGCCTCGATGTTTACAAGAGGAAAGTTGACCAAGCCACTAACTCTAGGGATCTCCTGATCCAGGCGCTGGATGATTCAAAGATAGAGCTTGCCAGACTTCTTTCTGCCCTTGGAGAAAAAGCTATTGCAAGAACCGTAAGTGAAAATATCTTTTTTTTGATACTGGCATGATTCGTATTAATTGTTAGTGCTGAATACTAGTATATATCTCTATGCATGATGCAATATATTATTCATGGCATGCCCTACCTACTTAATGGAACTAGGTACCTTCTTATTTAAACTTTTTTTTACGTATTTGCATACTTATAAACTTTCGCATCAAAATATATGCCGCACAGGAAGCTTGGTGCCTACTTACGAAATTTATCTGAATTCTTCACATGCATTACATTCTTTGCCTGGTGAACCTCTTGTGTGGCAAATTTAGTGTTCTTGCTTTGTCAGATGTCACATGAAGCTTTTCTTTGTTACTGGCTGTTCAATTGATAATATTCAATCCATGCAGCCTGAGAAGACAATGGGAACAATCAAGCAGCAGCTAGCTGCTATAGCGCCAACACTTGAGCAGTTGACTAAACAGAAAAATGAAAGAAAAAGAGAGTTTGTTAATGTACAATCACAAATTGATCAAATATGTGGTGAAATTGCTGGCACCATAGAGGTGGGTGAGAAGGTGGCAACACCCCAAGTCAATGAGGATGACTTGACACTTGAGAGGCTTGAAGATTTTCGGTCTCAGCTCCAGGAGCTTGAGAAAGAGAAGGTACTTTTCTATCTTTTGCCGTTCTTATTGGTTTTGATCAATGTTGGAAATAGCCCGCTATAGCTTCGCTATAGCCCGCTATTAGCTTTTTAGGAGATCTACCGCTACGCTATGCAACATTTGTCCGCTACGTCCGCTATATCCTCTAAAGTGGCTTTTGCGAGATTTAGCAGCGCTAAATGTCAAGTTTCTAGTAGATTTTAGTGGTGTCATTCGCTCAAAGACGCAGCATGGCCACCGTTTGGGCAGTTAAGAGACATGTTAGAGTTTATTTTTTGGTGTTAGACCAATAATGCTTATAATTTTATATGTGATTATTGATTATTTTATCATTCCGCTAAATAATTTAGCTTTCACTATAGCCCGCTATAGCTTTCTATAGCTTTTAGAGAAGGTTGCCGCTAAACTTTATAGCCCGCTATTTACAACATTGGTTTTGATGCTTCATAGTTCATACTTGGCCATTGCTTTGTCATTAGTTACTTATTGATGACAATATTGTATGATCTTGAAATTTTGTTTGCAGAGCAATAGATTGGAGAAGGTCCTTGAGTATGTAAGCATGGTACACGATCTTTGTACTGTCTTGGGGATGGATTTTCTCAGCACAGTGACTGAAGTTCATCCCAGTTTAGATGACTCCATTGGCGACGACTCCAAGAGCATTAGTAATGATACATTGTCGAAACTTGACAAGACGGTAGCCACACTTAATGAAGATAAGAAGTTGCGTCTAAGCAAGGTAAAACACATCTCCTAGTCTTTTAAATGTGAATTGCATTATCTGCTTATGTGCACGATCTCTCACCTTGGGCTCACTTGCTTTTGCAGCTTCAAGAGCTTGCCGGTCAGCTCTATGATCTTTGGGATCTCATGGATGCCCCCAAGGAAGAAAGGCGCATGTTTGATCATGTCACCTGCAACAGATTAGCATCTGTGGATGAAGTCACTGCGCCTGGTTCTCTTGCCCTAGATTTAATTGAACAAGTGGGTTTAATTAGTAAATCGTTTGGTACGATCACAGCCTGATATGAGTGGCTCCTTCTGCCCTATTTAACATTTACTTTCGCAATTGTTCAGGCTGAGGTTGAGGTTCAAAGGCTGGACCAGCTAAAATACAGCAAGATGAAAGAGATAGCTTTCAAGAAGCAAACTGAGCTGGAAGATATATATGCTGGTGCTCATATAGTAATAGACACAGCTGCTGCTCATGAGAAAATACTAGCTCTGATTGAGGCAGGGAACATTGAACCATCAGAACTAATTGCGGATATGGATAGCCAGATAGCAAAAGCAAAGGAAGAAGCACTGAGTAGAAAAGACATACTCGATAAAGTTGAAAGATGGATGTCTGCATGTGAAGAAGAGAGCTGGCTTGAAGATTATAACAGGGTATGGTAATATTAGTTCTAGCAAATCAAAATTGCTACTGCTTTATCCTGTGTTAGCTTTTGTGATAATACCAAGCTAATCTGGCCATGGAATAGCTTCTCATCACAAAAATAAAATATCTTCTGCAGGATGACAACAGGTATAACTCAAGCAGAGGTGCCCACCTGAATCTGAAGCGTGCAGAAAAAGCTCGAATTCTTGTTAACAAGATCCCAGGTATCTTTTCAAATTATTACAATGGTTCAAGATCCTTTGCTTTAGCTGCTAATCAGTTTGCGCCTTGCATGATTTATTTTATGTACATGGGCCTTATTGCCTAATCTGCTAGCTATACATTATGTTCTATTAATTGCTGATGTAGCGTCTTCTTTCATTCTAGCTCTTGTTGAAACTCTGGTGGCGAAGACCAGGGCATGGGAGGAGAATCGCGGCCTGTCCTTTATGTATGATGGTGTACCTCTTCTAGCTATGCTGGATGAGTATGTTATGCTCAGACAGGAAAGGGAAGAAGAGAAGAAAAGAATGCGGGTAAGTGTGACATGCTCTTTAAATCTAGAAAGCCACTGTTTCCTGAACGCAGAATGTTCATTTATTGCCCATTTAATTCTGTTGTTTTTCTAATCTGATATTTGGTCCTACATAACTTCATTTTGCCATTTTCGCATTGCTTCTCCACCAACTTGCCTTATCCCCCCCCCCCCCCCCCCCCCCCAAATCATTCTATTCTTTGAATTCAATTCATTCTGTATGGTGCTACACTAATTCATATTTTCGATATGGTAATTAAGATAAAATGTGAGCCTGTTTTATAGGAAGACTAATTAATAGTTGTTTCGAGGTTAATCTATTTATTCATCTGGATAATATCTGCACTGTGTGATTCTTAACCTGCTTCTGGATCATGAACAAATTGATAGCAAAAGCGCTGTATGGATAACACTCCCTTTTGTCTATCTGATGTTTCCTCATCTCAGGAACAAAAGCGCTACATTGAGCAGCAACTCAACACTGATCATGAAGGGCCATTCGGATCACGAGTGAGCCCGAACCGACCTGCCAGTTCGAAGAAGGCCGTTGGCCCAAAGTTGAATGGCAGCGTCTCAAACGGCACTCCTCCGAACAGAAGGCTATCAATCAGTGGTCAACAGAATGGCGGTGGCCACGGTGTCAGGTCTGGAGGGAAGGATAGCAAGAAAGACACTGCGAAGACAGCATCTCCGGCGAACAACAATGCAGCTGCAGCTGCCCCTGCTCCTGCAGCCAAGGAAGAGACCGCCTCCCACATTTCTGGCGCCGATCCAGTTCCGAGCACACCGTGATCATTAACCTAGCATCGTATATTAGATATAAGGGACTCTTTTTCTGATGTTCTTCCATTGTTTTGTGGTAATATATTGTAATGCCTTCGTAGAGAAGAGTAATTATGACGTCGCTGCTTTCGGCTGTTTGACCAGTGTTCTTATTTTGGTTAGTTCGCTCGACCACGCTATTTAGACTATCAGATGGTGTAGTATAGTCTTTTACGGAGATGTATTGTTATTAACCAGTGTGCTAGACCTATAATCTGTTGAAACATTTTTGCTGTGCCCTTCCTCAAGTTCTGCACCCCCCCTGTGAACACAACATGCTTTGCATGTTCTTTGGGTTCAAATCGCGCATTTCGTTTCTGTTGGTACGCTATTTTAGCATCTGGGATGGCACCGAACTGAGATGCATGCCCCTACACTGTGAAGTGATAACTTCCACATGAAGCTGCTCTACTTGTGATTTTTAAAGTCACTCAACTAGTAATTTGAAGATTTCTCGTGCTCGTGGACGATACGTTCTGGAAATATTTGGAACTTCGAAGAGAATTTGCCTCTCTTTATTTTGGGCTGCTTGCAGGGTTCGTCTCACACTTGCATTTAGCCATTTAGGCCCCATCCCGGCGCACGCTTGGTAAGCGGGTACGTCGATCAGTGACCGCTTGGTAAGCGGGTACGTCGATCAGTGACGAATCTAGGATTTGAAACTAGGGTGCTCCAATGCAAGAATTTTTAAAAATATTTTAGAAAATAAATCAATCTAATCTTATAAAGTTTTAATTTCTCATTTTCGCCTTCTCAAGAGTATCAATTGTTATAGATAACAAAAATAATTAATAACAACAATTTCAAATGTGCTGCCTGCAATAAAATCAAGAGGGTGAAGGTTGTTGGGCCAAACCTCAAGATGGGTGGGCCCCACCTGGCCCAACCCCTATATCCGCCCCTAGTATCCATGGTCTCCAATGGGTCAGGCAGATGCACTAGTCAATCTCTAGACCTCGACATCCATATAACCCAATTTGAAAGGTAATGGTCTTTTTGTGTAGGTGGAGATTTTATGCAATGACACGGAGAAGACATTGCACAGGTATAAGGGTCCGACTTTACCGCTTTTATCTTTTTATGATCCATACACTTCAAACTTTCAAAAAAGGTCGTTAAGCTTATGTTTTGAGACCATTCTCGGTTTCTCGCATGCTACCGTATTTAGAGTAGTTTCCCCAAAACATCAATTTGTAGTAGTTTTCCTAAAACATCAATTTGTAGCCCCATATCTCCTCACAGTGCACTTCGTTTTAGCTGCCACATGCACAACTATTGGTCTATTGTATTGGTGGGTATAACACAACAATTATTTGCAAGAGGGATTGAAAAGAACTCGATAAAAAACTTTGCAAGTTCAATGCCGGACCCAGTCTGAGTCCAATAACCACAACGGGCTACAAATTCAAACTAAAACTTGAGTGATGCACTAGTCGTCCAAATTGGATTAGCTTTTTCTGACGGATCTAGTTAGATTCCTAGGTTCTTTGGGCCATACTACCATAACTTTGGATCATACTACCATGACCAGATATATACAATATTGTAGGATTATACTGTACTTTTCTTTCAAGGTCTTACAATTTTATAGTATATTTTTATATGTATTACATCAACATGACATGACGTGGACTTTAGTCTACTTATAAGAGAGGATGGAACCACTTTTATATCCAATAGTGGTGCGGACTTGAAGGGCAGAGTCATAGTGATGGTAGGCATCTCCAATTTGAATTTTGAAGTAGCAAAATAATTTTGCTAAATTTTATCAATTCATACGATAGCTTTGCGAAAATTATTTAGACAGGATCGGCATACCTCCCGTTCGGGCACATACGTCAGCCACGTCGTTAGGTCCACTCCACACTCCACGGCTTTCGTCTCCAAGCCCACGCTCCTGGCAATGATTCGGATTTCTCCACGGACTCCGTGCTTGCGTGCGTCACGTCTCCCTCCTCCCTCCCACCGCCCGCGCCCGTGGGCGCCCGCCCCAACCGATCCGATCTGTCTCGACTCCATTGAAAAAAAAAATCTCAATCTCCCTCCCTCTCATTTCTCCCATCAGAAAATAAAAGAAAATCCCACCTCTTTCTTCCTTCCCAGCTCCTCCGAGCGAGACAAGCTCCCGATTCGATCGGCCGCGTTTTCTATTCCTCTCGGATTCGATCGGCGAGGCGAGGGCCGGGGGCGGGAGAGATGAGGAAGCGCGAGCGTGAGAACCCGTGCGGGATCTGCGGGCACTACCACAAGTACGAGGAGGGGGAGGTGTGCGGCGTCTGCGGCCACCGCCCGCCCGCGGCGCCGGCGGCGGGGGCGAGGCAGCAGGACTCCGCGTTCCCGTCGGAGATCCTCAAGGAGTTCCTCTTCCTCGGCAGCTACGACAACGCCTCCCGCTCCGAGCTTCTCAAGACCATCGGGGTCTCGCACATCCTCAATGTATGCTCCGCACCGCTCCCTTCTCGTTACATGCATGGATGGGGGGTGCCTTTCTTCTTCTTTCTTTTTTTTGTTTTAACGCACTCGTGCTTGATCCGGTTAGGGTTGGTTTATGGGCATGGTTAGTGCTAGGGTTTGCTTGATGCTGAGTTGAATCGAACGCGAGTCCTTTTTTTCGCTGCTTGATGTTTTGCAAGGAGATCGATAGAAGGGGTTAGTTAGTATAGGATTCATTATTATGCGTGAGCAGAAATGGAAATATCATTCTAGGTGTGTGCCCGTTTCCTCTATGTTTAACTAGTAAGGCACCTTCTTGTAGCTGGGGGAGGCTAAAGGGCTTCTTGGGTAGGATTGGGCTAGATGGTGTATTGCATGGGTCCAGACAAGTGATTCTAGTGCAACTGCAGTACGATAGAAGATCATAACAGTTGCAACCATACCAGGAGGATGGAATTGAGAGTAGACAAATGATTCGAGGGAAAAAAATGCTTGAACAGACATAGAAAAGTTTTATTGAGTGGTTAGTGATCAAATTAAATGCGACAAAAGCTTACCACTTAAATTATACTAACTGTAACTAAGTATGCTTAGAACCTACTTATTCTCTAAAAAGTAGCGATCTTCAGAAATAAACATAGTGTTATGATGGCCCAGCATCTGCTGAACTTTATAGTCGGAGATTACATATTTGGTATTTATAGTTACAACTGCAACATAGATAATGAAGCACGCAGAATAATACTCTCACCTCATTTGGTTGTCTCCACAATTGGTCATCCTTTGTATACTCTTTTGTTGACAGCTCTTAATAAATCTCTACATTTTCATTGGAATCAAGCTTTGGTTAGGAAGCCTAAGATGGTGCAATGCAACTATTTCATCAATTTCAATGATGTTGCAGTGTTGCACTTTATTCCCAGTTGCATTTCAGCATTTGCATTTATACCCTCATAGAACTATACCATTTTAGTATTGTTTTGTAGCATATCTGGAGTAAAGTCTTTTTTTTTTGGGGTGTGTAATTTGGACCTGGTTACAAACGGACTTGAAGTTGCTGGTCCATTTTCTGTGAAGATTTCATGTGAAAAACAAAGATGCAGTATTCATGCTGCTGATTTTGAAACAAAACAAAAGAGATTACAAAATACTGCTCTCTGCTAAATAACCCTCGATACATTGCAATGTAACTCATTAGGTGGAAAAAGTGAATCTATTATTTGAACTAACAAAAATCTACTGATGGGAACCAGGTTTCTTGCAAAATCATTTAGAAACAAGGGAAAAAAACAACTGGAAGATGGCATGATAGAAGCTATCCCTTCACCTCCTGGTATGGTTGATTGCACAATTTCATCCTTTATAATAGGTCAAAAGTAGAATTAACTTATGCATTGGAAACAAAGTAGAAGTGGCCTAATGAATTTCGGTGTGCATACTTAATCACCATTCACCAACTCATGGATCTTTTGCTCCAAAGTTCTCTACTCAATGCCAGATTTGCACTTAGTGTTCAAAAGTACATTTGGATGTTTCTTTTCCGGCAGGGAGCTTGCTGTTGCAAGTGATGGTGACAACTAGGCACAGAGTGGCCAGCTAACTAATATCTGATCTCTTACTTATGCTTTATTGTTTTGACATTTCATATAAAGCATCTTGCTTGTTATATCTGAATGTGCAGTGACCTTCTTTATGCCCCCTTACCTGCAGACTGTACCATTATGCCAAAACCTGTACCGGAATTCATTCACTTATCACTGCCTTCAAGAGGACAAAACTCTGCAGTTTGATGATGCAATCCAGTTTCTAGGTATACATGCTACTCTCTCGCTTTCTCTCACTACCTGTTGGGATCATAGGTTAATCTGTTTCTCAGTAAGACCATTGACAACTAATTGATGCGTTCGTTTGGATTTCAGAACAATGTGAGAGGGAGAAAGCACGTGTCCTTGTGCATTGCATGTCAGGGAAAAGTAGGTGTGTACATATAGATAGATTTTCATTGGGAGCTATTAACTTTCATACCAGTGGCACTGATTTGACTAATTTTATCAAAACACTTTACCAGGTCGGCAGCATTTGTTATAGCCTTCTTGATGAAATCAAGGGGGTGGAGACTGGCACAATCTTTTCAGTGGGTGAAAGAACGGAGACCACAAGTACAACTATCTGATGGTAACTTCATAACTTATGCATGCCTTTTCTGATATCTTTGTTCTCAGAAACTTCTGAAAGGAAAAAAAAAAGAGAGATTGATATGCGGGTTGGGTCTGTACTTACTTACCTTTAGCTACATGCCTACATGAATGTGTTTGTGAATTACAGAGTAAGATCAGGCCACCTCTCACATGCACACCTGTAGGCATATCAATGCAGTACAGGACAACCATTTTTCGGAACATAGAGTTTATCTTAAGAGTTTGATCTGACGTTATTTCTATTAGTGCACTGGATGACAAAGTGGGGTTTCTACCCTGACTGGAATATCAATTTATGGTAGCATAAAACATTTTTATGGTAAATTATAAATGTGGTGAAGTTATTGTTCTTATCTGGGATTCTTTTTGGTGTAACAAGTGAGTTATGAATTATTTGTTTTGCTCGCTAACAAATGCATGGAGAGGCAATCAGTGAATTTTGTTGAACTAATATCTGGGAACTTAGTACTTCAGCTAATACAAATTCTTCCATTATAAATTTGGACATTGTACTCCTACATACTAATATACCATGCCATACAAATAATAATGCATTTATCATGAGCTAACGGACGTGAGGAACTTGCTTTCCACAGGGGCACAGCAGCAGTTGATTGAGTATGAAACGAAGCTTTTTGGTTCCAATGTCGGCATGCCCGCTCCAGCTTTTGCTCCAGCAGATTCTTTCCCTTCTCTTGGATTTGGTTTTCCTAAACCAGCAGGTGAAATCCAAGTGCCTACCTTTAACCAGCAGGCTCCAGCATCCATCTTTGAGCGTGTCAGCCCAAACAACTTCCCTAGTAATTTCACATTCGGAGCTGAAAGAACTAATGAAGGGAAACTTCCAGATAGCAATAGTTTCAGTGTGATAAACTCGTCTGGTGGAGATAGCATGATGGACAGCTCCTAGAATTGTTTTGCTTGTGCCAGTGGCATTGATACAGCAGGCTCCAGCATCCATCTTTGAGCGTGTCAGCCCGAACAACTTCCCTAGTAATTTCACATTCGGAGCTGAAAGAACTAATGAAGCGAAACTTCCAGATAGCATAGTTTGGGTGTGATAAACTCGTCTGGTGGCGATAGCATGATGGACAACTCCTAGAATTGTATTGCTTGTGCCAGTGGCATTGATACATGAAAGGAATGAATCGATTGCAAATTTAGTTGGGTTTCTCGGGATGTTTTTGACTTCTGAGAAGGAAATGCATTTTTGTAAAAGGATGTTACGATATATGCCAGCACTCAGACAATTGCTACTGTGCGTTTTAACAACCGTGTGTGCTTTTTTGTGGAACTTTTCAAGTGTAATTCACGCAAACCGATTACTTTGGAAAGTTTGAGTAAAAAGTTACACATGCGCTTGTTAAAATGTACAGATTTATGGCTCTGAAAGTATACTTCAAAATCTACACCCAAGTGGTTATCATCCAGGGGAGAATCCGAGTACATAATATTGTAGCATTCAGTATGATTTCACTAAACGGCCACAAACTGCCCTGAGAAACATTTAAAATAAACACACAGGTTCATGCTCGGGAACTGTTGGTAATGTTGTTTGTATTGAACTGCTCGTAGTTTATCCTGACGAGAAGAACAAAGCTCATGTGACCTGAAGACATACGCCCAGTTTTAAGTCACTGTTCTGCAGTCTGCACCTAAGAAATTACATGGTGTTGACGGAGAACGGGAGAAGCCATGGTGCACAGTCCCGCACATCACGTCCTGGCCGAGGGGGGCGGCACAGCAGAGCAGAAGTAGAACTCATGATTCATTTTATTTGTAACAATTATCTGTTGGATTACAGCCTCGTAAAGAATGAACATAGAGCGAATTCGCATTCTACTTACAAAATATACTTCTTTCTTATGCTATATACTCCCTCCATTCCAAATTGTAGGTCGTTTTGACATGCATCTAGATATATATTATGTCTACGTACGTAGCAAAATTTATGTATCTTGATTTGCCAAAAAACGAACTGCAATTGAACGGAGTATGAAACAAATCCCTCCGCATGAGTGGACAAAACTCCTTCATTTGATGGGGTTGGGTTGGTTGGCAAGGACCAAGGTAACTCGCAAAATTTGCCCACCTGCTGCACCAGCCATCTCTTTCACAATAGTCTGGACCCTGGAACATTAGGCTCATCTTCTGACGTACTCGATCGTGCAGTTCTCCTTGAGCCATTCAAGCACCTTCGCTGCCTCTAGAACATCCTGGACCTGCATCGTTGAGTCCCACATAGAAAACATACAGATGAGGATGTCCATATTCTATTCATGAAAAAAAATGGTTGGACATATAATTCCCTACTTCAGACTTATGCTTCACTTGTAGTTAACATCCATGAGGTGTATAACTACTTGTAGTTAACATCCGTGAGGTGTATAACTACCTACTAGTGTGTATATGCTGTAGTAGATGAAAAGCTGTCAAAATAATACCCAGATAATGTCAAGGCTGCAGTTTAGTGAAGGAGTTCATCCAGAAATTCCAGAATCTAGCAATTAAATACCTGCTGCTTGATGTTGTCCTCATCATAGTCTTGATTGTACTGTTTGAACTCTGCCACAGAGTTTTCAACTTCCTTGATGAGCTGTTCAGTTGAGTACTGCGTGATGATTTATTGCGATTAGTATAAAAGATATTGCAACCAAAGGTGAAAGTTGGGAGGTTAATGATTATCACTCGAACCAAAATCATAAAACTAAGGAATTCTTATTACCTGCAAATTTTCGGACTTAAAAATGTCACCAACAGCCAGCATTTGTTTAATGATTCTAGTAATGTTCTCCTTCTCATCTTCTAGGTACGCCTGAACTGACCTCTGGCTTGATAGGGATGCTAGCTGGTCTTTATCTAGCCTCCTTTCTGCCTGCAGAATTGATAAATGTACATTTAGAAAGGAACAGTTAGAAGTTATGATTGTCAGGCTGTTAGTTTAGTACCTGAACCTGAAGAAGTTTGGCTCCATAAAGTTGTTGGCCTTGTTCTTGAAACAAGGCACGCGGAACATCAACTTCAACCAACTAAGCAAACCAAGGAGAAATTAGGACAAACTTCTAGGATCTTAGACGGGAGGTGCAAAAAGATTAAATAATTGAACAAAGCATATCAGGTGAATGATCCATCAGCACCAAGGTTTCAGCTGAAAGGCTGTTTCAAAAGTAAGAGCACCACCTTTCCGAGCTGATCAAGGATTGCGTTATCTGTTGCTTGTTCTATGGCTGTTTTCTCCACTTCTTTACATCTTTCCAATATACGTTCTTGAACCTACAATGTGCAGGAGGGATGATCACTAAGACAGAAAAGATAATTAATCAACAACTATAAGCTGTTCACAGTTCACAGATAATATTTGAATAGATACGCTAGGATCAAATAGCATCAACATCCAAAAAAGCAGATAAGTTGACTTAAACCAAGTACTAAGTAACTACACCAACAGAATACAAACCTCAGCTATGGTATTGCATCCTGGAAGGAGCTTTCCAGCAAGCGAATCATCCATTTCTGGCAGCTCTCTGTAGAAGAGCTCTTTACAGACAACCTACACAATAAATTGAATGTGGGTACCAGCTATAGTGATTAGAACTGAGGGACTACACCCTATGCATATACTAATTGATCTTGCAATGTAGGTGTTATACAAGCACAAAGCGATGCGATCAGTGAAAATAATGAACTACACAAATCTTTAAGTGTGCTCTTTTAGAAGTAACACTCACAGTGAATTGTGCACGGACACCTTGTAGGCTTTCTTGCTCAAATGACTCGGGGAATTGAATAGGAAACGATCTAGTCTCACCAGGACGAATCCCAATCAATGAACCAAGAAATCCAGGAACAAGGTTATTATTTTCCTCAGTGTCCAAGTGGAAACCTGGAAACCATAGTATGTATATAATATAACACTGTGATTTCAAACATCAGTAAATGCATAGCAATCTCTCAGTTAGCATACAAACTGTTGCACAAAGAAAGCTATGAGGACAAATTAATAGTCAGTCACATCACTACATAAGTTAAAAGGGAAACAAAATGCAGGAGATATAACAAGTATGGCATGGCAGCATTACTTTTAGGCAAGAAAGTCTTCATACGCAGCATTAGAATGTCAGTCATGTAGTAAGGGGTAAGTCTTAAAGGTGAAGTTATGAAGATAACAAAGAAGTCAGATGTGTGAAAAATTGACAAACCTGTACTCTCAGCAGATGAAAGTTTTTCACCTTTAGATCCATCGCTGTTAATACTTTCTGCAAATATATCTAGTACAACGAGATCACCAATCTACATATATCCAGAAAATGGATGCTATTAGATAACAGAGTATTGGTTGATGCAAACCATGAAAGTACAGTTAATTAAACTTTCCAACTTTGTTGAAGCAAGTAGTTTTCAAAATAAAATGTCTTGACACTTGCAAGAAACGTCTGAAGGGCAAGGGGTGAAATAAAAACCCTCTAGACTATACAGTTGCATCTTGCGCAGCCAAATGTTCAAACCATTAGTTGAACAAATGGATTTATGCCAGAAAGGAGTACCGACACCAATATTAGACCAAAATCCAAAGGAAATTTACTATTTCTAGAAATAATTCATTGGTGAAAATGCCAGGACGGTGCTGTATCTGTTTGGTACAGGCAGAACAACCAGGGCTCACATTTCCATTGAGAGCAGCTAGGCAGTCACAAGTCCTACCAGTCCTCAACTGTATTGCCTGTACTGGCTGGTATTGCAAGTATTTAACACGAATTTTAATGGAATAGAACAATAGAAGCCTTATGGGATAAAAAAAGCAAGAGATAAACACAAAGAAACGGCAATAGAACTATAGCAGTATAGCTGGCTGAAACTGCCTCATGCCTAGTTTCAAGCAAGGCGTGTGGGCTTGGGATTTGCTTCGAGAAGAAAATAAGGTGTCTAATCACTTATAACTAACTGATACTAAAGGTTTCATTAGTTTATTTCACATTAGAGTAACTATTGAGTTACCTGGAGGCCTCTGTCAGCCACTACTCTAAGTAAGCCCAGTGCTTTATGACGACGCTGGAGCTCTTTTTCTGCTGCCTTTTCTGCATGAACAGCTTCATCTATTTCAACGACGACTTTGAGGTTCTTATATTTGTCTTCTGATAACCATCGGACTTCAGGGGCAACATCCACAGCAACATCATACCTGATCACAATAACAAAAAGGATATGACCTCAAAAGCACATGGAAATGTATTACCATTGAACTAATTTCTTGAAAACAGTCAATTTTCTCTAAACAAGTTTTAAAAATGAAATAAGTAGGACATCTAGATGACAGTACAGGGTACAGTCTACCTAAACACATCATCGAGTGTGAAAGAACTTCTCATATCATCAAACTGAGTCAGAATGCGAACAGAATCTCCTAATGCCCTGTCCTCTACCTAAAACCAATACAACAAAGACATTAGCTGGATACATGTAGGATGAAGCACATAGCATACATTATCTCTCGATAAGGAGGAAGGAAAAATCATGGTTCAGCAAGAGATTTAGATGGCTGAAGAGATCTAGAGATGTCTGGAGAACAGAAAAAGTAGTATAGCGAATTTCTGCCTAAGTATTAAGTAGAGTTGTCAGCAGATGACCTTGTCATTTTGTATGTTCAGTATAAATGATCTCATTTTGTCTGTTTAGCACAAATCCATCATATGAGTGATGATATAACAAAAATATAGATTTTTGCTTGTCAAGAGTGTTTTGAAACCAAGAGTTCATCATGATATATCAGAGTAGTGCTTCCCAGAAATAGGACTTCAAGTTCATACTGAGGATAATGCTTGCGGAAGTGTATGTTTTAGAATAGCTTCAATTGTGGCGTCCTGTACATGTTGCGGTCCTACATAGTTTATAAGAACGTTCTCTGGAATGATCTTCCCAGGCCGAAATCCAGGAACCTGATAAGAAGCAAAAACAGGGACAATATCACACAGAAGTGACAGACATCATCCTTCATTGGAGAAACAATGCATGTATATCTCTCTCCCACTTTATAATGCTGTTTTCTTTGAGTTGACCATTTCCAATTCGAAAGTGCTTCGTACATAGATAAAACTAGGCTGAATTGAACATTTGACCACAAACGCACAAAAATAAAAGACAATATATCAGTGTGCTAATTAGTGCGACAAGCATGACCACTCAAATTCAGACATGATTGCAGAAACTGTACCTGTTATCTTTGACGTAATGCCTAATGCCTTACTGAGCGTTGTAAACTTTGTGACATAATCAACCTTGTGGGTAGTGATGTATTTCGAAATCTGATTTGGGTGTAAGTGTTTGCAGTTTGCAGAGGAATGGTACCTTGAAACGCTTTGCGTACTCCTTCAGCGTTAATTGGTAACACTCCTGAATGATTGAGGTAGGCACCTCCACGCTGAACTTAACCTGCGAAGAATCACACAGTTGGACGTAAAAAATCAAGCACGATCTTTCCTCTGTTACTCAAACTACCCCAGCAGCCTCCGCAGCGCCAAACTACGAGACAAGCAAACTAAGCCCGAACTGGCCCTCTGATTCACACGAGCAACCGCAATTAAAAAGGCAACGAAGGCGGGAGCTCACGCTGGACCCAGACTGAGGCGTCTCGGTGACGCGGACGGAGTCGCCGCCCCCAGCCGCGGCCTCGCGGAGCTCCACGGCGGCCGAGGCGATGGGGAGCCACCGCCGTCGTCGCCGCGAGGTGGAGGCGGAGGAGGACGTGGAGAGGGAGCGGGAGGTGGAGGCGAGCGAGGGGCTGGTCCACGAGACGGAGACTGATACCGCCGGAGGGGATGAGAAGGGCCCATGGTGGCGCGCGGCGGAGGCGACTGCGACCGCGGCGGTGGTGGCGAGCTCCATGGCGGCGGCTCGGAGTGGAGTGGAGTGGAGTGAAGCAGCTCTCGCGTGTGTCAGTGGTGTGTGGGGAGGAGACGGGGCGAGGGGATTAGGAGTTGGGAGGAAGATAAGCCGATCTCTTCCTTGGATTGATTTTATCGCTACCGGTTCTTGAGACGAAGGCGCCGGGCTCCAGAAAATACCATTCTCGCGAGAGTCAACGGCTTTCTCGTGACGGCATTTCATGTCAGCACCTGATCTCTAAGATTGTTTTCGTGATAGCTAAAAGTCACCGTAAAGCCGTCTCGAATGTTTTTCATATAAGCTAATAACTCTCATAAAAAATCACTTTCGAGACCATATAAAAAGCACCACAAAATACATGCAGTGCGCCACGAAAAAAACTGAACCAAGGGGCTGATTTCATTTTCACGAGCGTTCATCCCATCACGAAAATAGTGCCATTTACATGAGAGCTAGTCGGTAATATCATTTTTACGAGCTTGTGCCAAAAAAAATACACACATAGAATATCTGATCTCATTCCACAGCGAGCGCGCATATATATGTGTGGATATATATATATATATATATATATCATTACATTAGATGTTCATGTATGAATGAGTCTATCATACAAGTATATAGATGCTACTCCCTTTGTCCAATAATATAGCTACTTCTAGAGTTTTTCACATACATTAAGGATGAAGAGTAAAAATCTATATTGTTATGAATAGCACTTGTATTCAATATGAGAGGGCTCTAGGCCTAAATATATACATGTACACGTATTAGCAAATATGCACAAAACCTCTTATATAATGGGGAAACTACAAAAGGTACATATACATCTAACATCCCTCCTCAAACTTAAGGTGGATCAATGACACTGAGTTTGGAGAAATAGAACTTGTGCTGAACTCTCGTCTGTGCCTTAGTGAACAAGTGTGCCAACTGAAGCTCTGAAGGCACATACCGAAGAGTAATAACGTCGTCCTGTACCTCGTGTATATGAAGCATCAACACCAATATGCTTAGTGAGCTCATGCTTCACCGGATCACGAGCAATGCTGATAGCACCAGTCGGCCTAGAAATAGAAACACCAAAATCCTCAAGCAACCACCGTAGCCAAGTAACCTCTATCATCACAAGAGCCATAGCCCGCAAAACATCCTCTGCACTCGAACGAGAAACTGCTACCTGCTTCTTAGTCTTCCAAGCAATGAGAGAACCACCAAGAAAAACACAATAAACAGAAAGAGATCGACGATTAGAGGAATCACTAGCCCAAGTAGCATCAGAATATGAATAAAGTTGTAAAGAGCTGAAGCGAGGAAAGAACAAGCGACGGGATATAGTCCCACGAAGATAACGCAAAACACGAAGAAGATGACTATAGTGGATCTGAGTGGGAGCCGAAACAAACTGACTCGATATGCACAGAATATGAGATGTCAGGACGAGTGACGCCAAGATAAATAAGGCTCCCAACAATGTGGCGATAAATGGTGGGATCTGCAAGCGGCTCCCCATCAGTGGCACGACGATGAACATTAAGTTCCATGGGAGTCTCTACAGTATGGTGGTCAGTGAGAGAAGCATGATCAAGAAGATCCTAAATGTACTTTTCTGGGGACAGATAGAAGCCTCGGAAGAAACCTCAATCCTAAGAAAGTAATGAAGATGACCTAGATCAGATATAAGAAACTGCTCACTAAGACGTGCCTTCACAAAGGCAATATACGAGGAGTCATCTCCAGTGATGATCATGTCATCAACATAAAGAAGGAGAAGAGTCCGACCACGAGAGGAAGTGTGAACAGAGAGCGCAGGATCATGAGAACTGGCAGAAAAGCCAGCAGCGGTGACCACAGAAGCAAAACGCTGGAACCAAGCACGAGGAGCTTGCTTGAGGCCATAAAGCGAGCGGCGAAGACGACAGACCATACCCTCAGGGACCGAATACCCAGGTGGTGGCTGCATATACACTTCCTCACGGAGTTCACCATTAAGAAAGGCATTCTTCACATCAAGCTGAGATATAGACCACTCACGAACAGAAGCCACAACAAGAAGAGTGTGAACAATGGTCATATGAGCCACAGGTGCAAATTTCTCATCATAGTCCCGACCATGCTCCTGCTGAAAACCACGCACTACAAGATGAGCTTTGTAGCGCTCAAGAGAACCATCAGAGCGGGTCTTAACCTTGTAAAACCCACTTACAAGTAATAGGACGGACATGTGCGGTACAAGATCCCATGTGCCGGTGCGCTCCAGAGCAGCAATCTCCTCTGCCATAGCATGCTGCCACTCCTGATGATGAATGGCATCACAGTATGAATTCGGCTCAGAAAGAACAATACCAGCAAAACCAAGCCGATCTGGAGGCCGAATCGATTGTCGATCACGAAGAGCATATCATGGAGAACACACACATCAGAAGTTGGCTCATCAAGAGGAGAAGGTGCATTAGAAGAAGATGGCTCATCAAGAGGAGAAGGCGCATCAGAAGATGGCTCCGCAACCCGCGGAGCACGTGTGTAGACACGTGTGACAAGCGGTTTACTGTCATAAGCATTACCCATAGGAACCTGTGGAATGGCCTCCAAAATAGAAGGGACCACAGGTGAAGGGGCCATAGAAGAAGGCTCCACGGGTGAAGGGACTACAGGCAACTCAATAGGAGCCTCAGAAAAAGGCACTAGGTGTGGAGAAAACATAGGGGAACTAAGAGTATCAGGAAATAGCAGGAAAGAAAGTGGCTCAATGACAGATGCATGAGAAGCATCAGGAGAAGTACGAGGATAGAAAGGATGAGATTCATCAAAAGTAACATCCCGTGAAATCCTCATCCGACGGGAACAGGATCCCAACAACGATATCCCTTATACTCAGCACTATATCCCAAGAAAACACACTCAACAGATTGAGCGGTCAGCTTAGTGCGCTCACGAGGTGCAAGAAGCACATAGAACACACATCCAAAGAGGCGAAGGCTAGAATAGTCAGGCAGCTTGCCACAAAGACGCTCAGACGGAATGCCACCCTGAAGAGAGGATGAGGGCTGAATATTCATCAGATAAGTGGCAGTAGAAATAGCTTCAGCCCAAAAATATGGTGGAATAGAAGAAGCAATCATAAGAGCACGAGCAGTTTCAAGCAAATGACGATGCTTACGCTCAGCGACACCATTTTGAGCATGAGCACCAGGACAAGAGAATTGGGCAAGGGTGCCTTGCTCAGAAAGGAACTGACGAAGAGCTCCAGATAGATACTCCCCTGCAGAATCAGCACGAAAAACCCTAATAGAAGTATCAAACTGAGTACGGATCATGGTGGCAAAGTTTTTATAGATAGGCAAAGCCTCACTACGATTTTTCATAAAATAAATCCATGTGTGGCGAGAAAAATCATCTATAAAAATGATATAATATTGTTGGTGCTAAAAATCGGCCAGGAATCGGCCGATGACTTTCAGCGTCGGACACACGACCCGGGAGAATCTGCTTAACTCCTGTTCGGGTGATTGCCCCTAGTGCGGTTCGCACGGCGTGCCAGTCAATCTGACCTGTTGATTGACAAGGAAATAAACGTATTAAGTTCTGGGGTTCCGATCGGCTGAGGTTCCGATCTATCCCGAAAAGCGTATCAGCGAATCGGCCGATTTGCTATGAAGATAACCGGCTATGGATCAGCCGATAATCATGTAACAATTGCTAAGAGACTATTGGGGTAACTTAAACAATTACTACAGATGCAACACTTGAAATAGATCTGATCGGCTGTATGATAATGAACAAGGGAAAGTAATGATAGAGCCGATAGTTCGATCTCAAGCTGGATAACTGGTGATAAAACTAGAACAATAGGTAAAACCTATAATTCTGGTAAATATCGATAACTAGTGATTAAATCTAAACGAAACAATGGCGATGCGCCCGAAGTTAAAGCTTAGATTTTATTTGATAAGCGGAACCTACCAATTGGCCGGAGATCGTGTCGATGCAGCCCTGCCAATCCGTACGAACTCGTGAAAGAAAAAGAAGTATTGGCGAAGTTGCCGACTTGAAAGTAAAATACGATGGAAAAGTGGATTGTTTTTGTTGATTGATTGATGTATCTCTTACAAACCCCTGACTACTCCTATTTATACCCTAGGACTAAGACTCCTGATCTATTACGATCCGTTACAATCTTGATTTAAATAAAAACTACTATATCTATAATACTTTCCTAAAGGAAACGGGCTCCCGCAGAATCTTCTGCCGCCATCTCCTAGTCCAATCCAGACTCTTTCCATTGCTTCACGACCGAGTCGGTATCGTTCTTTGACCAACGTCAGGTCATCTTTGACTGGGATCCTCTGTTGGGATTCCATTGGCTTCATCCTCCTATCTGTTGGCGCAAGCTGTATCGCCAATCGGCCGATCCTTAACTGTAGCCTCAATCGGCCGATTTCCAACTGTAGCCTTTAAATCTGCCGCATCGGCCAGTCTCTTCCTTTCCTGACGCCGATTCAACACGTGTCAAAATCTGGCGTCAATACATGCCCCCCAGTTTCGGAGTAAAACATGACTTTTACTTTGAAATTCTTTTTTAATCTCTCCTCCAAAATAAACGCAGCAAAAAATCTCCCTCCGTTTCGCGGTCTTCTACATGATGATTGCAATCTTCTCGAACCGGGCGCTTGAGACAACTGTTCCCCTGGAATTCGTGTAGACGGCGCGGCAAAAATCCTGCCTTTACCCTTTATTTCTCGGACTGTCTTTAAGTACCGGCGTTCTCCGCCGCTCCTTTTCCACGAGCTTAGTAATCGCCTCCCCAGCGAATCACTGTTCATCTTTTCCAGCGCCCTCTCGATCTCCAACCGTATTCTCCGGCGATCTTTCTCACGTCTGCAATCTGCTTCAACCCTCCAATGGCGGCACCATCAGCAACTCTACCAACCGCGGAGGTTCCGCCAGCAACTCCATCGGCGACGGCGGTCCCATCAGCGACTCCATCAGTGACGATGAGCTTCATTCCGGAGGTAATCATCCGAAATTTTCCTCTTTTACTTTTTACTGCTTAGGCACTTTTTAGATCTATTCTCAGTTCTTCCCTTTTCCCCCTTTTTAGGCATTTAGGCACCAAATCACTATTCCCCTTTTCGAAGCCCCTGGTCTCATCTGCTTAGGTCCTATGGGGAATCCAGACCCGACTGATTTGATCAACTTAGAAACTCATAGAATCCCTTTCAAGCAATCACCTATGGATTTGGGTCAGTGGTCAGGCGCTTTTAGATCTTGGCCGAATGAAACCCCTGGCTGGAAAGAATGGTACCAAAGATTAGCCAACTCCAAGAGAGTTCAGTGGGATGAGCTAAAAATCGGCCATGCATCAATCTCTCTTTGTCCCAGATGGAGAAAAATGAACCCTTGGTAATGGCGGCCTCCTATTTCTGGTCCGACGCGCTCAACGCGTTTATCTTTGGGCATGGACCCATGACTCCAACTCTGGCCGATGTCCTGATGCTGACCGACCTTGACATTTCCTCCCTTGATACGCCCTTTGATTATCTGACCAAACCAACCCATCGGCTAGAGACAAAAGGAATCGGCGGGTGGAAGGGGTATATCAACAGAAACATGAGGACCGGGATGATTTCGGAGAGAGAACATACAACGTTCTTGATGATGTGGCTAGAGAAGCATTTCTTCTGCGGCAGAGCAGTTGGCTCTTCCTCCAATACACAGGCTCTGGCAGAAGCCCTGTCAATAGGATCCGCCATTCCCCTTGGGAAGCATCTGTTAGGATCGGCCTACCATATGATGCACCAAATCGGCGTCAAATTATCAAATGGAGAGCCGATTGGTAACCCTGGTGGCCCCTGGTGGTTCATCACCCTTTGGCTTAACTTGTACATGAGCAAGGTCTCCCAGCAGCAGATAGAGACCAAAACATTCCCCAACATTGAGTCAGAGGAGAACCCCACCATACGACGATGGTGCACCTCTTTCGGAGAAGCAGCATCAGTTTTCCCTGGCTGCCAGTTCACTGCCACCCGAACGGCCAAATATTTCAGATGTTTTTACAACGGCTTCAGTGAAGAGACCACCAGTTGGTATCCGTACCAGATGACAGAGCCGCTTTTTGAGCTTCCCGTCTGCTATGATTCATCGTCCAACTCTTTTGATGGTGATCTCATGGATATTTTGATCAAGCCAGGGATTTTACCGGCAAACTTCTTTTCTGGGAAAGACTTTCCAACTTATGAATTTTACAACCCATCAGTCGCAGCACAGCAATTCGGCCTTGATTAGCTGCCGATTCAAGTTTATTTTGCCGGCCGTGCAAAATTCCGAGATGAGCTTACCAAGTGCCTCGACTACAGTCGGCTGTGCAATCTAGTGCTAGACTCCAGTACCGTTGATATAAACAACTGGATAGTGGCTCCCTTTGCCGTCCGACAATTTAAATTATGGTGGGCAGAATGGAAGCAACATCTCTTCTGTTCATCTCCTTCAACGTATTGTAACAATCTGGATCCCGACAACATCGACTCAAACGCAGCGGTATTGCTCTTCTCCTAGCCGATTTCAACATTATCCCTTTTCATGTTACAAATTTACCGCTAACTCTTATTTCCCTTTTCAGTCCGAAAATCAATTTCCCCCGACGCGGAGCCGAAGTGGTAGGCTGATAGAGAGAAACCACCCATACACACCATTCCCACTCATCGGCCATCACGCCCCGACCATCAAAGATATCACCAGCGGCCGATGGAAGCAGACACCGAAGAGGCCCACTTTAAAGAAGACGAGCCGCCGAGTTCGTGCCCGTATAAAACCGGCTGATTAATCGGCGGTGGCATCGGCTGAACCTTCAACTGCACCAACTTTGCCGATTGCTGAGGAGGTCGATCTCCAGACTGTTACAGAAGTTGGAGCGGCTGCTGCATCATTGCTGGTAGATGCTGTTCAGGTAATTCCGCACACTTCACATACTTCTAAGTATTCTATCGATATTAATCTCTTCTTTCTGCCAGGCTGCGCAAATCACCCCAGCGCAGTCTCCGCAACAATCGGCTACATCCCAGGTGGAAGCTGAAATGCCAGCGATTTCCCTCACCGAGGTAGAGAGTTTCTTAACTCAATTTCTCGATACTCAACAAAAAAACTAACCGATTTTTGATGTAGGCCAATCGGGGTGCATCGATTGTACCTCCCCAACAAACATCGGCCGGAAGACTCATAGAGGTATGGCAGGCATCATATATCACCAGACTTAATTATTTGCAGTATACTTATAAAATCTGCTTCCCATACCTTTTCAGGAAGCTGGCCCGAGCAGGGCACTGATAATCGTCGAGTCTTCTTCTTCTGACGAGCCGATCGCGCCGGTTCCCGAGAGGAGGGTGGCATTTCCACCGGCGCAAGCAAGAGAAATCCGTTTCAAAGAGGTAAGGAACTTATCACCCAAATCGGCCAATTCCCCCTTACTGTCTGCTAATCCGTATTTTTACTTCTTTCATTCTTTCGCAGGAGCAGGACACTCCCAATAATAGTCTTTTCTCTTTTGCGGTCCCCCTTTCTGACAATGAAGAGGTCGCTTCACACCAAGTCACACCGAGCTCAATCCCTGATGACGTCCGTGCTAAGCTCGAGAGTATGCGGACCCTCCTCCAAGACGATATCGGCCGATTAGTGGGAGATGCCTCGTCGATTCGGCAACTTCTTAATGAAATCAGAGGCCGAATTCCAGAGGAAGCGACAGAGGCTCTAGATCCTGCTGCATATATAGAGTTAATGCAGACTTCAGTGTTCACGGCCTCGCGCCATATGGCCGATCGCGCCAAGCTAGCGAAAGCCCGCGAGGAAGAAGACTCCTACAAACATCGAGCCCAAGAGGTGCATCAGCGAATCAACTTCCTTGAGAACTCTCGTCCAGTTATCGTCGATGCCATAGATCGCCTCAAACAGCGAAGGGCAGAGCTAGCCAAAGAGATGGAGCAGGTGACCAAGGCCATACCTGCTGAAGAAAAAAGACTCCAAGACCTTCCATCTGTCATCACCGAACTGAAGCAAGAAAGACATAACCTGGCCCGTGAAGCAATAAAAATCCATCGTCATATGCCAGAAGTCCCCGGATCGGCTGATGACGACCAAAGAATTGTAGACTCGGCCGATCAAATTAGGCAACGAGCGATTGCGGCTATTGATACCCTCCTTGGGTGAATTGTAAAAAAATCCTGTAAACATTTAATTCCCTCTCGTTGTTGACGCGCAAATTCAAACTTGGACCATCCTCTTTGGCAACTTTTCATTTATTAACACTTTTACTCCGATGGGACGCATCCTTCTATAAGTATGAGATCCCATATCGTTTCCAAAGGCGTCCGTATTACCCATCTTCTTCCCCTCCAATAATTTGATCTCTGTCCTCCCAGGCTAGACATCAAGATGTCTTCTTCATCTTCTTCCTTCTCTATCAACCAGGTACGAACCCTCTTCTATTTCCTCCCTTGACATTTCAATCGCTCTGACACTGGGTAGTTGTTTGCTCTTTCTTTAGCCGAAACGCCTTAGTCCCAGTCTGGAACGAGCGATTGGAGTTATGCATTCAGATGAACCATTGTCGCAGGCAGAAATAGATCTGATAAAAGCTCATTTTGAAGAACTCAAAGGTCATGTTCCTGCTGACGTCCAGAAAGTCTGGGACCATATAGACACTAACTGCTCCAGGCGACCGCCAACTGAAAGGAGTCATCCACTCCCTCGCTCAGTTGCCCTTGAAGATGCTGCGGCGGGAAAATCCCAACCAACTCTTGACAGGAGCCATCCACTCCCTCGTCAAGTCGAGGCTGAAGCCACCATGGAGGATCTGGAGGAGAAGAGCATCCGCCTTTTGATAAAATTAGGCCGGATTGAGAGAGAGATCAAGAAAAAGTGTGATCAATAGATATATTGGTACTTTTATTCTAAGGGCGGCTTGTACCATGTCGGCCATGTACTCTGTTGTTTTCTCCGAATAATGAATTGGTCAGACTAAATCAAAATATTTCCTCCTTAAGGCGATGTCATTTTTACATCGGCTATATAGACAGGAGCCAATGGGAGTTGGCCACGTTGTCTTGATGCACCCTATCGCAAGTTATGCACCTACCCATATACTTGGATAGTAGCTCTTCAGATATCTCACGTTAAAGGCTCTTGTGAATTCTTCCCCTTCGATAGTTACTAGTATATATACATTTCCCGGAGCACATCGGCTGATTTTATACGGCCCCTCCCAAGTGGGCGACCATGTACCGAATTTGGGATCCTTAGACCCTATCGGCAGCACCAACTTCCATACCAAATCTCCTTGGGAGAATTGTTTAACCTTGACCTTCTTGTCAAACCACCTGGCCACCCTTTTCTTGTTTTGTTCGATGCTAATCAGGGCCCTCAATCGCTTACCCGCCGAATCATCGAGCTCTTCCTTCATGAGGAAAGAATAATCATCAGCCGTCAACTGATCTTGAAGCAATATGCGCCTTGACCCCGTCCTTAATTCCCAAGGCAAAACTGCCTCGTGACCATATACCAACTGATAAGGATATATCTTAGTGGCCTCGTGGCAAGCCATCCTATAAGCCCATAGAGATTCAGCCAAAGACATGTGCCACTTCATGGGTTGTTCCTCTATCTTCCTCTTGATCAACTTGATTATCCCCTTATTGGATGATTCAGCCTGGCCGTTGGCTTGAGCATAGTACGGAGAAGAATTCAATAATTTAATCCCTATATCGGCGGCGAATTCTTCGAACTCCCCTAAGGTGAACATCGTTCCTTGATCAGTTGTGATAGTTTGAGGGATACCGAACCGATAAACAATGTGGTTCTTAACGAAATCGATCATATCGGCTGATGTCACGGTCTTCAACGGAACTGCCTCCACCCATTTGGTAAAATAATCAGTGGCTACTAATATAAACTTGTGCCCTCTGCTTGATGGAGGGTGAATCTGTTCGATGAAATCTATTCCCCAACGTCTAAACGGCCATGGCTTGATTATCGGATTCATAGCCGAAGCTGGCGCGCGTTGCACATTGCCAAACTTCTGACAGTCTTGACAACCTTTATAATATTTGAAACAATCTTCGAGAATCTTCGGCCAATAATACCCATTGTTTCTGATCATCCACTTCATCTTGTGAGCCGATTGATGGGCTCCGCATACACCTTCGTGGATTTCCCCCATCAGGACCTTTGCTTCTTCCGTTCCCAAGCATTTGAGAAGAACCCCATCAATCGTCCTGTAAAACAAATTGTCTTCGAGTAACACATATTTCGTGGCCTGAAAACGCACTCGCCGATCCACCTTCTGGGACGGATCTTTCAAGTAATCGGCGATCTCCTTTCGCCAATCGTCGGCCGCAAGTTCCAGAATCATGGCCCCTTGAATCAGCCGATACCCGGACGCGTGTTGGGCAAGTCTATTGGCCTCTTCATTGTAATTGCTGGGAATGTGCTCAATCACCGCAGACTTGAATTCCTTTAACAGCTGGAGGCAATCTTCATAATAAATCCTTAAGATATCATCTTTGCATTCAGATCTCCCCGTCAATTGATCTACAATGAGCATGGAATCTCCAAAAATTTTAACTGCATCAGCTTTGACTTCCCTTAACAATTGGATACCTTTTAGGATGGCTCGGTATTCCGCCTGGTTGTTGGTTGCGGATGCCTCTATCGGCAGAGAGAAATCATAGCTTGCCCCCCAAGGCGATACAAGAACGATGCCGATTCCCGATCCGGCTCCACACGAAGAACCATCGAAGTATAGAGTCCATGGAACCGGTTCAACGATAGCAATTTCCAGTCCACAATGCTGAGCCATGAAATCGGCCATGACTTGACCCTTGACCCCCTTGGCCGATTCGTACCTTAAGTCAAACTCTGACAGAGCCAGGATCCACTTTCCAATCCGTCCTTTCAAAATTGGCAGTGATAGCATATATTTTACCACATCATCCTTGCATACGACTATGCACTCTGCCGATAACAAATAGTGCCTGAGGTTGGTACACGAGAAATGTAGACACAGGCACAACCGTTCCACCGGGAAATATCTTGTTTCAGCGTCCAGGAGTCTTCTGCTGACATAATATACCACCCGTTCTTTTCCTTCGAACTCCTGTACCAGCGCCGATCCGATAGCCTGTTCGTCAGCCGATAAGTATAGTTTGAACGGCTTATCAGGCTGTGGCGGGACTAACACAGGTGGTGAAATTAGATATTGCTTGATATCTTCTAACGCTTTGCGTTGTTCTTCTCCCCACACGAATTCCTGATCGGGCTTCAATTTCAACAAAGGAGTGAAAGCTTGAATACGCTTGGACAAGTTGGATATCAATCTTCTGATAAAGTTGACCTTGCCGATTAGGGACTGCAGCTCAGTTTTATTCTGCGGGGCCACAACCTTATTGATGGCAGCTATGGTCTTCCGGTTAACCTCTATCCCGCGCTCATGGACCATGAATCCTAAGAATTGCCCGGCCGACAAGCCGAATGCACACTTGTTCGGGTTCATTTTCAACCCATGCTTCCTTGTGCACTCCAATACCTCTTGTAAATCGGCCAGATGTTCCTGATGACCTTTTGACTTGACTACAACATCGTCGATGTAGATTTCTACCGATACACTAATGAGCTTGTGAAAGATATAATTCATAGCCCGCTGGTATGTAGCGCCGGCGTTCTTTAACCCAAAGGTCATTACAACCCACTCGAATAAACTGAGGTGGCCCGGACACCTGAAAGCCGTCTTCGAAATATCTTCTTCGGCCATTAATATTTGATTGTACCCAGCATTACCATCCATGAAACTGATGACTTTATGTCCTGCAGCAGCATCTATCAAGACATCGGCTGTTGGCATCGGATACCCGTCCATTGGTGTAGCCTGATTTAGGTTCCTAAAGTCGATGCATACACGCAACTTTCTGTTTTTCTTATATACGGGTACAATATTAGAAATCCATTCGGCGTAACGGCACTGCCGAATAAATCTTGCTTCAATCAATCTTGTGATTTCGGCCTTTATATCAGGTAGAATTTTAGGGTTGCACCGTCGTGCAGGCTGCTGATATGGCCATTATCCTGGTTTTATAGGCAACCGGTGTTCGACAATGGACCGGTCTAGGCCAGGCATCTCATGGTTTTCCCAAGCAAAGCAATCTTTGAATTCTTTTAATAAACTTATCAATCTACATTTGTAATCGGGATCCAGGCTAACACTAATATACGTCGGCCTTGGCTCGCTACCATCTCCTAAATCCACCATCTCCAATGAATCGGCCGACATAAATCCATGCCCAAGCTTCCCGTCTTCTCGGATGAACTGATCCATCTAATCTGAATCTTCAGAGCCGACTGCTTGGATCGGCTGTAGACCAAAATCGGACACTTTCAGGAAATCAGTGTCCCAAGCTCTACCAGATATACACTTGACGTGTTCGCAGCTCCACTGTTGCGTATCGGTCGCCGCAACACTGTAGGTGGAATCGGCGGTGACTATCTCTGTATTGTTACCGACCCACTGTACGAGGCATTGGTGCATTGTAGACGGGACGTAGCAATTCGCGTGTATCCAATCGCGACCGAGCAACATGTTGTAGGACCCCTTACCATTAATAATAAAGAAGGTAGTGGGAAGGGTTTTACTGCCGATGGTGAGGTCGATGCAAAGCGCTCCGCGGGCGGGAGACACGTTGCCTTCGAAGTCTTTGAGCATCATATCCGTATTGGTCAGGTCTTCATCGCTTTTGCCTAACTTCCGGAACATGGCATATGGCATGATATTGACTGCAACGCCTCCGTCCACTAGTAGCCTGGTAACGGGTCGTCCGTTAACGTGTCCTTTGAGAAATAAGGCCTTGAGATTTTGCCATTTTTCGTCTTCCGGTTTCTCAAAGGTGGCTGTCACCGGCTCCAAAACCAACTGCGCCATCTGCTCCTTCATCCTTCTCGCTTTATCTCGATCGGCGGGCGCCATGAACTCCATCGGCAATATGAACACCATGTTCACATCAGCTGCCGATTCTTGATTGTCGCCCTCCTTGTTGTTGTTTCTCTTGGGTCGCCAGACCCGAGACCTGTCATTTTTCTTATCCAGCACGTGCCTGTGCTCTTCCTCTTGTTGTTACCATTGGCGCAGACGTTGGATCCTTCATTTTTGAGATTTGGACAGTACATCAAGGCACCACCTGGGGTTCACTGGTTTGGCCGGTGGTTTGGCGTGCTCCCAGTCTGGTTCCCTTCCTAGGGGGTTCTCATCTGACACCCTAGCATCAGCCATTTCTTCTAGCCGATCGTGTACGCTAGTTCTACCTCCAGTCGCTTCTGCTGGTTGATCCTGCCCTTCGACCGGTCATACCGGTCAACTCTGCCCCCAGCCGATCATGCACTAAAAGGCGCCGACCCTCTTGTTCGCGCCAATTTCTGCTGATTGGCTCTGATCCTTTATCTCTGGAGCGCGATTGTTTGAGCGGGCGATCGTTGCGACTTGATCTGCTGCACTCAGGGCAATTATCGGCTGATGGCAATCTGATGTGATTTTCCCAGCAATGGATGAAGAACGGACATCGCGAATGATCTTCGTGTCGGCTTATCATCTCATCGTGGTGTCTTGACCTTTCCTGCTGCCGCTGATATTTGCCGAGTAAGAATTTGGAAGTGACGGGTCAACGCGATCGTTCTGATCCTTCGCCCTCGTCTTCAACCCGTCTTTTCCCTTTGACATCGTCCACCGTAACCTGCTTTCTGGGATCCACGACGCCGCTTCTTCTAGCCGATTCCGACGTCAGCACCTTGGTTTGAAGTGAGTTTTTCCCCGTGTCGACCATGTTAGCAGGGAAAGGATGCTGATCAATCTTCATCGGCTTTACCGGCTTCGCCGGGACTTCGAACTTTAGTCTGCCTTGCTCAATGGCCGACTGTATCTGCTGACGGAAGATCTTACACTCATTTGTGTGATGAGATGTAGCATTGTGCCATTTGCAATACTTCATCTTTTTGAGTTGATCGGCCGAGGGAATGGTGTGGTAAGGTGAGAGCTTGATCTGCCCCTCTTGGGGAAGTAAGTCGAAGATTTTATCGGCCTTTGACGTGTCAAAACCGAACGCCTCTGGTTCTTTCTTGCCGAAAGGGCACAATATCGGCTTTTTCCCTTTGACCCATTCTGCTAGGCCGATTTCTTTTTCTTCCTCAGATTCAGACCCTTCCAAATATGCCACCTTTTTCTGGAAATTCCTCCGCTGATCAAACGGACGTACTTCCTGACCGGCCAATCGGCGAACGATCTGACTTAAGCTTTCAAATTCTTGTGAGGCGTACCTCTCCTTGATATGTGGCAGGAGGCCTTGGAAGGCGATGTCGGCCAACTGAGCATCGGTCAGTGCTAAGGTATTGCATTTGTTTCTGACCTCTCTGAACCTCTGTATGTAGCCAGTTACTGGTTCGTCGCTCCTTTGCCTGAGGCTGGTCAAATCTGAAAGCTTCATCTCGTGGATTCCCGCGTAGAAGTACTTATGGAATTGATTTTCCAGATCGGCCCAAGTAACGATGGAATTGGGCGGTAAGGTAGTGAACCACTAGAAGGCCGACTCAGATAGAGACAACGAGAACAGACGCATCAGCAGAGCATCTTGTGTGGCGGCTTCCCCGCACTGGATGATGAGTCTATTTATGTGCTCCATGGTTGAGGTGTCATCCAGCCCCAAAAATTTGGTGAAGTTAGGAACTTTGTACCGGTGGGGTAACGGCAGTAGATCGTAGGCCGATGGGTATGGCGTCTTGTACGTATAAGTTTGTACTTTCGGCTTTAACCCGAATTGGTCTTGAATTACCTCCGCTATTCTTGCTGTCCAATCCACTTGCTGCTGATGAACAGCTAGTCGGGGCGCCGGTGTGTGTTGGTGGATCGACGGCGGTACGGCCGGGTGATGGATCGAAGCGTGTGGCGGATTCTGTTGCATCGTGGCCGTCTGAGCAGTTGACAGCTGATGGCGAAGCGAATCTGCCGCCCCATCGTACATCGTCATCGGCGCCGTGCTTCTGAGTGCTTCTGTGGCATCTGCCCCCCTGCCGATTTCTGACGTGGCCGGTTGATACTGAGGGACCGTCGGCCGGACGACCGAATGGAACGGTGCCTGGATTGGATAGCTCCCATGTCCGGTTGATTGATCTGGAAAAGCTGCCGTTGTTGGTGCCCCCCAAGGTGTTGAGTTTGAGTGCAGCGATTGCACGGAAGCAATCTGGACAGGCTGAAGCGGCGCTTGCGATCGAAAACATGGTGCACCGTTATACCCTGGAGGCATTGAAGGCAACGAAGTGTTGTGTCCTTTGTGTTGCATCGACATCGGCTGAGGAACCGAGTGAGACATGCCTGGTAAGCTTCTGGCTGGAGGTACGATAGGTGGGGCGTATGCTGGCCCCTGATATCCCTGAGCTACTCCGCTGACCAGAGAACTAATGACGGCGTTATACACCGTGTTGGTCATTACTGAGGATTGGTCGATGAAAGCCTGATAGACGGACTGTTGAATCATATCGGACATCTTGCCTGAATCCTCAGCGATGGTGATGTGGCGGGGAACTGGAAGAGGAGCTTTCTTGATTGTCTTCCCGCTTCTTGTACGACTGAAAGATTGTAGATACACCCTTTTGTAGTCTTCTAGGTGTCTTGCCAGTTCCTTTTTCTGGTCGTCCTTGAGATCTGCTTCTGTAACCTCAATGATGTTGTTCTCAGAGACTTCGGTGGTCTTTGACATGTTGGATGTTGAGGTGAGTCCCACCGGGCGTGCCAAAAGTGTGTTGGCGCTAAAAATCGGCCAGGAATCGGCCGATGACCTTCAGCGTCTGACACACGACCCGAGAGAATCTGCTTAACTCCTGTTCGGGTGATTGCCCTGGTGCGGTTCGCGCGGCGTGCCAGTCAATCTGACCTGTTGATTGACAATAAAATAAACGTATTAAATTCCGGGGTTCCGATCGGCTGAGGTTCCGATCTATCCTGAAAAGCGTATCAGCGAATCGGCCGATTTGCTATGAAGATGACCGGCTATGGATCAGCCGATAATCATGTAACAATTGCTAAGAGACTATTGGGGTAACTTAAACAATTACTACAGATGCAACACTTGAAATAGATCTGATCGGCTGTATGATAATGAACGAGGGAAAGTAATGATAGAGCCAATAGTTCGATCTCAAGCTGGATAACTGGTGATAAAACTAGAACAATAGGTAAAACCTATAATTCTGGTAAATATCGATAACTAGTGAATAAATCTAAACGAAACAACGGCGATGCGCCCGAAGTTAAAGCTTAGATGTTATTCGATAAGCGGAACCTACCAATTGGCCGGAGATCGTGTCGATGCAACCCTGCCAATCCGTACGAACTCGTGAAAGAAAAAGAAGTATTGGCGAAGTCGCCGACTTGAAAGTAAAATACGATGGAAAAGTAGATTATTTTTTTTTGATTGATTGATGTATCTCTTACAAACCCCTGACTGCTCCTATTTATACCCTAGGACTAAGACTCCTGATCTATTAGGATCCGTTACAATCTTGATTTAAATAAAAACTACTATATCTATAATACTTTCCTAAAGGAAACGGGCTCCCGCAGAATCTTCTGCTGCCATCTCCTAGTCCAATCCGGACTCTTTCCATTGCTTCACGACCGAGTTGGCATCGTTCTTTGACCAACGTCAGGTCATCTTTGACTGGGATCCTCTGTTGGGATTCCATTGGCTTCATCCCCCTATCTGTTGGCGCAAGCTGTATCGCCAATCGGTCGATCCCTAACTGTTGCCTCAATCGGCCGATTTCCAACTGTAGCCTTTAAATCTGCCGCATCGGCCAGTCTCTTCCTTTCCTGACGCCGATTCAACACATGTCAAAATCTGGCGTCAACAAATATCAATGGCCTCCTTTTGAAACAAAGGGAGCCGGACCCTATAGAATGAACAAGATCAAAAGGATGCTTCGACACCGAGTCACTAGAATAATAAGGAAGCTGGAGCTGTTTTCCTAGTCGACAACCCTGACACTGATTTGGAGATACATCACCAGAGACTGACCCTAAAAGACCACGATGAACTAGCATAGACAGGCGCGAGCCACAGAGATGTCCCAAACGATAATGCCACTGAGCAAAAGATGATGTGGATGACGTAGACGCTGCAGAACCCACAAGACTGGCAGAAGCAGTGGAAGGAAGACGAAGCTAGTCAAGCTCCCAAAGACGCTGATCGACGAGGGCCAGTACCAACCAGAAGACCTGTGATGCGATCCTGGATACAACAAGAGTCAGAATCTAGGATCACACGACAACCATTATCAGCTGAGATAAGCTGCATGGTTAGTTTGGGAACATAAGAAACAACAGGAACATGAAAAGAGGGAGACAAAAGAGTTCCCTGCCCTGCAACAGAGAGAGAGATGATCCATCTGCAGTTTGAACAGTGATAGGAATAGGTGGTGGACTAATGGAAGAAAGACTGGTTCGATCAGGAGTCATATGGAAAGAAGCACCAGAATCTAGAATCCATGAAAAAGTACCTGAAGAAGAAGACTGAGAAGCAGCAGCAACACCTGACTATGCAGAGGCCTGAGTCTGGAGGTGTAGAGGCAGCTAGGTGATGAAGCAACATGAGCATCTCCTGTGTCTCAAAACCAACAGAACTCCGCTGAGAGCCTTCAGTATCAGAACCACCAGCACCACCTGTACCCTGTGAAGAACGACCACTACCACCTCGATGAGACTGAGCCTTCTTCTTCTTGTAGCAATATGCCTCTACATGAGTCTTCTTACCACAATAGTCACAATGAAGACGACCACCCCCTCCTCCCTCAGAAGAAGGCGCTGCTGAAAGAGGCACCACAGTGGAGGGGTGAGAGCCGCAGACGAAGAAGAACGAGCAGCCAATATGGAAGAAGAAGCAGACTGCAATAGGCCAGCATTATGAAGACGTAGCTCCTCATTATGAACAATAGCAAGAGCCTCCATCAGAGAAACACAGGGCTCACGAGAAGCCAGCTGAGCTCGAAGCTGCTCAAACTCATCACGAAGACAGGTCAAGAAGTCGTGAGTACGCCTAGTCTCCAGAGCAACCTTATGAGCCTTACACGAGTCACAAGTGCTGGGTGATAATGGAGGACCAATGGAATCAATCTGACGCCACACTGCAGATATCTCAGCATAGAAATCCTCAGCTGTAGAATCACCCTGGCGCAATGACTGTTCCTGACGTAGAGCGGCAATATAGGTAGACTGATTGGTGGGCTCATAACGCTCATGGAGAAAAGCTCACATCTGATACAATATTTGCAGAAAGACGCTCTCCATACTAGCAGTAAGAACAGCACCAGCACGAGCATCCTCATCCAACCATGTCCTGTATGCAATAAACTGATACACATAGGACTTCATACTAGCATCATACTCATCAAGCAGCTTTGTTTTCACATCATCAGCAACTTTATTAGGAATAGTAGGCCTGACAGGAGCAACAGGAGGAGGTGGGTAGGGTTTATCACCAGTAAGAAATTCCCAAAGACGAAGCCCACACATGTGCCAGCGTAAACGAGGAACCCTGTCGCGATAGTTAGTGCCATTGAATAGCACCGGACATCGCGTAATTTGCACACCACCGGACGATGAAACAGCAGGAGTCGCCATCCCAAACAGCAACAGTCGACAGTGAGAGTGCAAAGGAAAAACGGCGGTCGAGGGCGAGAGCGCAATGGAAAAGCGGCAGCTGCAATAATATTCTTTTTACCCTTGTGTGCTCCTGGTACTCGACAGCCTACCCGAGCGCCGCTGCTCTGAGGCAACGAGAGCACAAAGCAGCAATTTTTTTTACACACGAGGCTTACCTCCTGTGTAAGGCTTGATTGAAATCAATCGAGCAAAATAGAGGGCCACGGCCAACGGGGGAGCCGCAGAACCGTGCGGACGATGGGGAGCGACGGCGGCATGTCCAGAGGCGGCGACATCCATGGCGGCAACACGTTCAGAGGCGGTGGCATCCCACGGCGGCGGCCCGAGATGGCGGCGCGGCCCGAGGCGGTGGCGTCCCACGGTGGTGGGCGGCGGGACGACGAAGACCAGCGGCAGGGTAGGAGCACCGCAAATCGAAGATCCGCCGATGACCAGGTAAGTTGCTTGATCAAGAGGAAGAATCGAGATTGGAAAAAAAATTTGATAGGCGCAAGTGCAACGCTAGGAACTCGGCTAGAGAGAAAAATTAACACTAAATTTTGGCTCTGATACCATGTTATGAATAGCACTTGTATTCAATATGAGGGCTCTAGGCCCAAATATATACATGTACATGTATTAGCAAATATGTACAAAACCCCTTATACAATGGAGAAACTACAAAAGGTACATATACATCTAACATATATTACCCTTCTTTAGTTACCATGCACTAATCAAGAGATTAATAATTGATTTTCTATTTAGCTTGCATGCATATCTGCATGCCATAATTAATTTGCAAGCAAAGAGGGGTATTTTAGACCTCTCATACCAAAAAATCCACTTGGGAACTTAAAAGTAGCTATATTATGAGATAAAATTTGAATGATAGAAGTAGCTATATTATAAGACGGAGGGAGTAAATAACAATTCAAAAGTATTATTTTAACAAAAGAGTATAATTTATGCAACATGCACGGCTATGTTTTAAAAAAAAGTGTTGCACAACTTCACTCTGAACCAAAAGAGCTTAAAGTAGGCTACACATCAAGTCCAACTCCTACAGTTAGTTTAGAGCAGCATGTTGAATACACAAAAAGAGAGACCCTTTTACTCTCAACATCATATATACAAAGTTACTAACTACACAAGAGGCTATTGTACCTTTCACAAGCAACAAGTCCCCATACAGGTCTTAACAAGAGGAGATCCCTTTTCACTGTCTACAAAAGGAGATAGTAGAACTTGTATTAGTATTATGAAGAATAATCTACTGTCGACTGATAGCTCAAGCAAAGATATCTGAATTACGAAAGAAACATGGGACTGCACCATTATTTCAGCAGACACAAGCATCCAATACATGTTCCAAAATGAAAAGGTCATTGTTCCTAATTGGTATATGCTAACTAGCCCTGTTTATGCTACAGGTCATTCTAAATTCTAAATCCAGAGTTACTGCATAATGCATTCTAGTTAAAAGGTCTGAGTTTCAAGAGCAAAGAAATATACTTCAAGACTAGTCAAATTTCAGATAAGCATATGCTAACTAGTACATGTGTGTAGTCACTGATAAAAAGAAATGACATGCATCTCAACTGCTAATAATTTACCACTTGAGTTTCGCAAAAGTGTTATGTGAACGCCAGTGATAGAAATCATAAATACATACCTACAGAACAAATAGTATATGTGTGCTAGAGTTTCTGCTAATTGGTTGCTCAGTTTTAGAGATTTGCCAAGTATTTTGTGTATTATCCTAAGGTTTCATGCCTACGCAACATATTGATGGTATTCGATTGAATACCTAAGTTTTTATGGATGCCAAACGCAAAGGACATATACCAGTATAGATTCTATGAATAATTGTAAGAATATAGGATTAACTGGTATTAGGTGAATTATCAAAGAAGCGTACAAAGCAACCTTTAGTATGTAACCAAAGTTTCAAGCTCAGCTTCTGCTGCTCTTCGTTCAATCCTTCCAAGTTAGTTCAGCTATCTTTTTTTCAGTTTCCTAAACAAACTTGTCCTCTCGGGTATTATAAATACAAGCAGCTAATCAAGTTCGTTGAGGCAACAAATTATGCAGAATAGCAAAGTATTCAACTAATAAAAACTGATTCCTTGAAGAACCGGATTAGAAGAGGAATATGTCTCAAAATACTTATCAGGATTGGAGAACCCACTAGCTTATCTGAATTGATTCACATAATGTCTATACAACCAGCGCTAAATCCTAACGCTTTACGAAACACGCTCTCAAGCTATGCATATCCGTCTTTGTATCAAACAAATAGCTGTGTGTATGAAAACATACCTGAAGCATCAAACAAACCACCCCTATAGATCTGCCACTAACGCTCTTTAGGAGCGTTGCCATTTTGGCCGATACTGTACTTTCATGGTTTGCATCAACCAATACTCTGTTATCTAATAGTATCCAGAAAGTTAGCCCGACTAGACCGTGCTTATCCGTTGATCACGAGGCGTCATGGGAAACAAGTATGTACGCGTGGTGGTTGGCGAGTGGGCGCAAAGCATGTGAAGGCGTATAAATGGCATGTTTTAGGTAGAGCAAAATCGTAATGGTAGGATTTGAAATAGTCGAACATATATAAGTAGATGTCCAAAGCTTAGAAATTGTAAGAGCAGCTTCAGCAAAATTTCTACTAGAATCCCTGCTCAACAAATAGGGACCGAAGTTTAAAAAATATAATCCAGCGGTATCCCTGTAGTATGGAGGACCCTGAATCTATCCATCAAACCCCTTCCCCTTCTCCCACAGGTGGCTAGGGAGCCCCCTATTTTTTTCTACTGTTTCTCTCCCTCGCCTCGCGCACTCGCCGAGCTGCTTGGCGCCCCCCGCCACCGCCGCCCCAGAGCGCGAGCACCGCCGCCGCTCCCCGAGCTGGCACCCCCGAGCTCGAGCACCCCCGCCGCCGCTGCCCGCTGCCCCTAAGCTCAAGCATCCTGCCCTCCCCCGAGCCGCAGCACCCCGGCCGCCGCCAATCCCGAGCGCGAGCACCACCGCCGCCACCTCTGAGCCACGACACCCCCGCCGCCACCGCCGAGCCACGGCACCCCCGCCACCCCCTGCCTCCAAGCTGCAGCACCCTGCTGCACTCGAGCTCGCGCACCTGCGCTGCCGCCACCTCCGAGCCGCGGCAGCCCGCCACCGCCGCCCCCAAGCTGCAGCACCCCGCTGCCCTCGAGCTCGCGCACCCACGCCGCCACTTTCGAGCTCATGCATGCATGCCGCCCGTAGTTGAGGTGGGCGGGTGGCCTGAGCTCGGGAGAGAGAGGGTTGCGGGGGAGGAAGAGAGAGCAAGAGAGAGAGTACGGGAAGGGAGAGAAGAGTGGGAGAGAGAAGGGTGAGTGAGGGGAATAAAAATAAAAAATAAATAAGGAATTAATCCACCGACACGTGTGTCCCATATATCATATAAAAGTAGGGACTATGCAGTAGGGCTATTGTCGAAGTTGTGGATTAGAGTCCCATAAAGTTGAGGCTACTCGAGCGGTAAGTAGGGACCCTGAAGTAGGGGCTATTGCTGGAGTTGCTCTAATGCCACCAATCTAATTAACCGATTAAGTTTTCTCACTGGTAGCTCTAGTTATATGCTCGCATGACTAGGATTAGATTATATTGTTCCTACGCTTGCGTTATCCTTATGAGTTGCGATATGGATTCTTGTGGTATTCTTTCTACGTGTCTTGGGTATATGGTTGGGATATGGAGGGTGGCAATGAGCAATCAGGTCTTTATCTTCGGATACGGTTGCTAGGGGAGAGGGACCTGGGTGCTCCGTGTTGCTGTACCTGTTGTGGGTACTTCAGAATGGCCGTATGGACTTGTGGAGGAGTATAGTGGTGGACAACTGTGATGGCTATGCTTTTGTACTATGGTACATGGTGCTTCGGCACATTGTTCAATAGATGTTCGCTCTAGCCCATTAACCTTGTCTTTATCAAAGATGCACGCACATGCCTTGTATGAGGCGGGGCTCAACCCAAGACTAGTTTGGGGCTGACAACAAGCTTTGTAGGAGTTATGCCGCCGTTAGAGAGGCATGGGGTTCACGTCCATCCCTTATGGCCCCCACTTCACTGTAAATCACAGGCTTGAGAAACCAGGATGGTACATCACAACCGTAGCATCCGGAGACTATTACATAAGTAAAAAAGAACAATATTGTAGTCCTTCGAGAAATTGCTGTTCGTTTCAAAGCCTAATCCAAACAAGCTTAAAGATGTAGGGGCAAGAATAGAAAATCCTTTGGAATATGTGGCCACTCGTTTCCCTCGTTGTCCACTCTAGGATAGGAAGCCAATGCAAGCGATTCAGAAAGATGTGAAATGAGGATATGTCAGAATAGTTATTTTGATCCAGTAGAGACAGTTATTTGCACCGTGTTGGGCAAATCAAATAATTTTGAGAACTTCACAGAAAATAATACTATGACATTCCATGAACTCGTGAATGCATACAAATCAAAGTATTCTTAAAAACAGAAAAACTATGGGTTAGTTTCTTACAAGATTCAAAAAAAATATTGATATAGTCCAATATGTACCGGAAGTAACCGCTGTTAGTGGCTTATAGATATATAGATTTGTCAGGATCTTGTGATGCTTGCATATCTGGTATGTCTACATTATTTAACCATTTTTAATATTTTATAATTAGTAATTGTTGAATAAGTAAGTCATATCTCACCCAAATATGCAATGTGGCTATTGGCGTATAGCAATATTTCATACACCTAGGTGTAGCTACACCTAACTAATTACTGGATAAATTTTCAATAACGACTACTACGTATGATTATTGATAGTCTTTTACTGAATGTGATTCATTCAGTAATTTCTGGTTGATTTTATTTAGTAATTTGATTGCTGGGTGTAGAATAAACGCTACTCCTAAGGTATATCTAAGGGTGAATTGTTGGGAAATGGGTTTTGAGAATGCGCTGAGCGTGGATACCAAAATAGATTTGATTGGTTTTGAATGTGAGGTGGTTGCTTTATCGGATACCAGTGTTTCTTGTATGGCATCCATGGGTTCTTCTTCTAGAAGTTCGTCATAGGTTTCAGCGTAGGGGGTATTTTTTGGATTTTATCCTGTACTAACCTCCCTTCACCGGGTGTCAAATGAGAAAAAGATTCTCCTGCAGAAGTTTTCAAGAAAGTGGCCTATTCTGGATTTAGACAAGTTTTTAGAATGATGGATTCCAATAATCCGAGGTCAGATCCAGGGCCAACATATTGTTAAGTTGAGCCAAGGATTTCGACTTGGAGATTGACAACCTTAGGTAGTCGGGAAGAAGGTCAAACAAAATTTATTCTTTGCGCTTCCCAACTTCCTTCTACACTTTTACGGAGAGAGAATACCATTGCTTTGCTGTTCCCACTAGAAAAAAATAGGAAGATATTCCATTTCAATGTTTGTTAGTTCATACATGCTGGAACGATTGCTCTCGAACCATGGCTGTGAAGCCGGGACGCAACACTATTTGAACGGGCTGCTCGTTTAGACCATAATGGCCAGGGGCACGTGGGGTGGCGTGTGCCAGTGGCGCCACAGCCAATTCCTGTCGGTGTCTAGGCTCTAGCCTTAGCCCATCACGTTCTTATGTCCCGTTCAGGGTCAACAGGGTGTGCAGGTCCGCCAGTGGTACGACAACCGAGAAGTCCTCTTTGGTGTCCGGGCGCGTTCACACCAGCCAGCCGGGCCGCACCTAGGTAGGGTACTTGCCCTTAGCGGGCTCCATCTCCAACCCCATCGGGATAAAGGTTGGGCCAGTGTGGCTCCTCGTGTAAGCCGACCTCCAACCAAGGTGGGGTTTGGTGGGGGATGTTGTGTACGGGTCGTGCGATTGACCAAGGTCGGATTTGTTTGAAAACGCGGTCTTCAACCTAGGACTCGCTTTGACCCGGGTCGGGCGTGGATCTAGCGATCCCGAAAAAGTTGTCTAGTCCTTCCGGTAAGATGGTACCCTTATTTTTTATTAAGTCGTTGTGTTCCTTATTGCTCTTTGGATCTTCTATTTGGTCTTAGTTCTATACCCTTGGTATAGATCGTCGGCACATTTCATGAACTTATATATGCAATCAAGTACTCTTAAGATTCGGAAAGATATATTGATATAGTCCAATTATATCTACAGGAAGCGACCGTTATTAGCAGCTCATAGATATATAGATTTGTCAGGATCTTGTGATGCGGACATATATGGTTTGTCTACATTATTTAACCATTCTTAGTAGTTTAGAGTTAGTAGGCAATAATTAATGTGTACATATCATCCTTCACTGGTCATATCCCACCCAGATATGCAACGCGGGTATAGGCATATAGGACAATTTCACACAATATGGTTATATATATATTTAACCATATTTATTTATATTCCTAATAAAGTCTCCGTATTAATTATGACGATTTGTGAATCCTCTTTCTCTCCTCTATATGAGAAGACTATAAATGGAAGGATGTTATTTGTACAACAGGAAACTACTAGCTTGGGAAGCAATTAATTTCATGCCAATTCATAGCTAGCTAACCATGGCTGGATTCACATCTATCCCAGCAAAAGCTTGAAAACCATGGTTTCCTCCATCTAGCATTGCATATATATCTTGCACCAGCGTTGTTTTCTCAGCATAACAATTCCCCTTCCTCTCATTCCCAAACCAAGAACAGCCCACAGAGAGAAATGGAGAGAACCCCCTCATCAGGTCCTCACTACTACTGCTCCCCAAATCCAAGTGATAGTTCAGAGGATAGTAAGAAAACAGTGAGTCCAAATCTTATGATCCCAAATATTAGTTACCACGAGCAACAGGAAGTGGATTCTGGTAGGGTTGTTTTTCCTGTAGTAGGGGAAGATGGAACCTCTGATAGTGAAAGAACTGTTAGTTTGGGGGGAATTCCATGTTATGGACATGGTGATGTCATGGAGGTAGATTCAGGACATTGCAATGCAGGAGATCCAGATACAAGATCCAACGCAGTGGTCAGTATGTTACTAGTTCTCATTTTTTTTAAGTAATACTGTCGCTGTCCCCTTGAATTTTGTTTTAGTCTTTTTACTTCAAACTCTATGTTATTCTGCAAGAAACTAGTACATATATATGTTTCTTTAGTTTCTGCAGAAAAATGAAAAACACACATGGCTGAAAACTGACCAGGGCAAATCAGTTGACCCTGGTCATCGCCAGCAAGTTACAATAATAAAAGGGAAAGGAGGCCTTTTAAAGATGATGCTACCAGTGAACAAGAGACTCAGGGGTACTACTGGTGATAGTAGCATTCTGTCAAAGAACGTTGAGATGGATGGGGAGACTGGTGATGGCAAGATTCCGCTGACTGACACAAAGGTGCAGAGATAATCTCATGTTAGTGTAATTAGGTGCCATGCTTACATATTCGCTGTTCATGAGATACCTTGAATCATGCATGACTAGACTTTTCCTTTCGTAATGAATATGGCTGTCCATTTGCTTTATTTTATTTAGTTTTATTTTTATCAAGTGATTTAGGCACCTGGTATGCACATTTCATTTCTCCATTGATGAATTATCCAAGCGTACTTTGACCACAACTTGATATTTTGCATTCTACATAGATGGTGGTATATGTACCCCGGGTGCAAAAGCTAAAGGAACAGTTACCTCTCCCCCAGTGGCTGAAGGATTACAAATCGGATATTGCCGACTTAGATGGGTGGCAGGTTGAGCAAGTAGCTCGAGCAGATTCTTATGGGAGGAAAGACAAGGTCAGTATGCTATTAGTGTTGTTGTGTGTTAAAAATAAGCTAATCATGTTCCAGTTCCCTTTAACTTTATATGACTAGATGGTAATTTTTCAATGCATATATAACACAGTAAGTTACATTTAAGAAGCAGTAGTTATTGCATATTTCAAAGAGTTCAATTTAGATGAAAACGATGTAGTTTGTTCATTTCCCTTAGGTTGACAAATTAATAATAATGTATAATCCACCTTATTTCAGCAGTTATTTCTTTGTGTAGTTAGTCCCATTTATTTTTTTGCGAGTAGTTCAATTTATGGTTACAAAAGTATACCTAATAATAGAAGAATCACTTTTATTACTAATATGTGGTTCACAGCAACACTGTGTGTCATCATAACTGTTTTCACATAGGTTAAATTAATTAAGGCCTTTGATGAAGAAATATATTGCAGGAGGGTGTCAGCCCATTTCTGCTATCATTTCTTCAGTACATTAGAAGAAAACTTATGGTTGGGCTCTTTCTGGAAACAATGAGATATCACACAGGGCAAAATGGATGTATACAAAACTAATAAAATTGTCCTGCACTCCACTCATACATAGCCAATGTACGAGGCATCATACATGATTGATAATTGGTATAAGTATTAATAAATATAGTTGCATGAAATTGTTGTAGTACATTAAAGGGCCATGGTTTTCTATTTTACATAAAACATCTTTTCTGATGATTTCTTTGACCTTCCATTCCTTGATTGCTCATCCATGTCCATTAACTATTATGCTCAATTTAATTAAATGCTTAATGAGATGCCTTGCATGGGCTATTCTACACGATCTTAAGCTGCTGCAGTGAAGAATTACTTTTCTGAAGATATTCTTCAAATCTGGTTGACATTATTCGTGTAACTAAATGTTAATTTTGTTTCAATGCTTTGTTTTATTATATACATTTAGCTGGGTACTTTAAGGGCTTCATGATTCTTGTGTCCCATGGTTTTCCTTTGGACCCACGATTGCTAAGCAGCTTCTTTCAGAGGTCATAACCATAGATTTGATATCACTTTTGTATATTAATTGCATAGTCTGTTCCTCTTTCCAGTACTACATTCACAGGGATTATGACCATATCTTCCGCTCCACAGTTGAAGTTAAAAACTTTCTTGACACCGGAGAAGTTAAAGGCAAAGGTCTTCTGCAGAAGGTGCCTATATGCATTATAAACCTTTTTAAATCATTTACCTAGATAAGTATATTTATATTATTATATATCTTTTATTATGTAATTACTTCACGAGTTTCATATTCTCATATTTATGTTGTCTCTTGATGCAGAAATCAAGTGATCCTGATGGACAGAGTTCTGGTAATTTTGAATCCTTGGCTCCATTATCTGCACCAAAAATGTTAATTATGATTTGATTTATTTGAACATTGTGCCCATGTTCCAAATGCATACCAAACCAATGTGTGTGTGTATGTGTGTGTAGGATTGGGGGGGTGGGGCGGGGGTGTTGAAGGCTACTCTGTAACTATCTCGTTCATCGAATGTTTAAATATGATGCAATCTTGTATACAATAGTAGTAAAGTCAATGAACACAATTTTTTGTAAAAGTTTACAAGGCAGCGATGAGTTAATTGGACTTGTTTATAGTAGAAAGATTTCGCTGAATCTTCCTACAACCTCTGCAGGTTCTAGGCGTCGTTCAACAAAAAGAAGGATGGTACTGCCTACAAGTGATGCTATTGGAAATCCGCAAGGTTTGGTTTCAGACTATTCCTTAATGATTGAATTCCTCGTTATAAATTAGTCTCTTGTTTTCCACCAGTGTTCGACCATGTATCTCAGATCAAATTGTAGGTTTCCACTAACAAGAACGCCTACTTGAAATCACCCTTTGGCATCATGTATTGAATATTTTTGTGGGAAGCATCCATCCTTTGACAGTATTAAGAAAAACAGATAGGAGGGAAAACAATGATCAAGATGATAGTCCTAGAATACCCACATCTAATATGTGCAGACATAGCCTTCTAGGCAATATTCCTTGTACCGCAAAAGGAAAGATACACAAGCAAAAGGTGGTGTAAAACACCGCATCAAATGTTTTTAACTAGTTGTTTCACATAAGTTTTATGTCTGCAATTTCATGTTCAGTTGGGAAAACAAAAATTCATAACTATTGTAACTATTTTTATTGTTTGCTAAGAATAATTTACTTCTGACTTGTATTCCATTATAAGAAAAGGAATTTCAAAAGTAATTCAGTCATCGTTAGTAGGAATATCAGAGAGCCCCCTGATGAGGAAGTTTATGAAATTTATAGTAACTTTTCTCTTACTGAATTCATTTATAACATATGCAGGTTATGGCTGCTCCACTAGTGGAGACACGGCCCCAATTTCAAGGAATTTTCCGGATGGATTTGTGTAACCCGATCTGGAAGTGATGCATCGATCAATAACTTGTTCAAACAAGGCACCATAGTTGGACTACATATGTCAGCTGCGTGAGCCAATGCAACTGCATCAAGAACTAGTTCAATATGTCTCCTTTTCGGACAATCTTACTTTTGCCATGTGCGATTTTATGATGAAATGTAATACAATTCAAGCTGTTTTGTTTTTAATGATGGATATGTTTTGTTTTTGTTATGATGTATGATAACTAGCTAAACTTGTTGCTTTTTGATGGTCGATTGGATGTTCATCTTTATAAGGTTGACATATATAAGTTTGAACTTGAAAATCTGGTCACCTATTTTAGCGGTACATCTACAAAAATGTGAAGGAAAAGAACTAATAGGCAAGAATAGGCAACGTTGGCAGCATATTTTAGACAGTTATTGAACTAGCTCCTTCTAGAATGCTGATAAACCTGCTGAAGAAAAATACAAACAACAAGTGATTATCAGAAATGTGGGCCGGTGATATGCCAATGAATCTGGGGACGCACCCATCGCTAGCCTCTGTCCTAGGGTGAAAGCGTATGCAAGAAGCATGAAGTGGAGCTAGCTGTTTATCTTCAGGTTCAAACCTCTTGAAGGATAAAACCCCTATGTCCTGGCTTGGATTGAAAAGATTGCTTATAAACTCCCTGGATGGAAGGCTTCTCTAATGAGCCTGGCTGGTCGTGCTGTTTTGGTAAGATTTGTTCTTACTGCCATTCCCATTAATCTGTTGGTCACCATCAAAGTTCCTAAATGGTTCATTCAGGCAGTAGACAAAATCAGGAGGAGTTTCTTGTGGAAGGAAGGAAGGATGTCAATGGTGGCAGCTGCTTAGTAGCATGGGAAAAAGTCATGAGACCTATTGATCTTGGGGGGCTGGGAATTCATAATCTTGAAATCATGGGTTGGGCTCTGCAAATGCGTTGGCTCTGGATCGAGAAACCTAAGCCAGATCGTCCATGGGCTGGTATGGAAATACCAGTGCACTCCAACACCTCTACTATGTTTGCCTTATTAGTTGTGACCACGGTTGGTAATGGGAGGAACACTTTCTTCTGGACTGATCGTTGGCTACATGGCTGCAGTATTGAGGATCTGACACCTAATGTTCTCAAGATTGTGCCACCAAGTGTGAGGAAATCAAGAACTGTGGGTGAGGCTCTGCATGAGCAGACCTGGGTGTCGCATATAAGAGGGACACTTGGTTGGCAAGGCCTTGCTGAATACTTGAAACTTTGGGAAGAACTAGATGGCACTTGGGTAAATGAGACAGAGGACATACATCACTGGAAGTTTGAAGCTTGAGGAACATTCTCTACTAGATCAACATGCAGAGCTTTCTTTGCTTGCTCCATGGGCTTTGAACCTTGGAAGTGGCTCTGGAAATCTTGGGCCCCTCTAGCAAATGCAAAACCTTTGTATGGCTAGCTATTCGTAACCGTTGTTGGACTGCTGATCGCCTGCAGAGAAGAGGATTCCCTCACCCTGATCGTTGCCCGCTATGCGACCAAGAAGAGGAGACAATCCAACACTTACTCAGTACTTGTATGTTTGCACGGCAGTTCTGGTTCAGCGTTCTACAGCCCTTGAACCTATCCCGTCTGACGCCTCCTGGCCGTACATCCAGTTCACATGCAGATTGGTGGAGGAAATCTTGGAAGAGACTGCAGAAACAACTATGAAAGGGATTCAATTCACTACTAATTCTCGGAGCCTGGATTCTTTGAAAACATAGGAATGCCTGTGTCTTCCATGGAGCTGCACTGAATTTACAGGGAGCTCTTCAAGCCTTTAAGGATGAATCCCACTTATGGCAAACTTTTGGTGCTAAGGGTCTTACTGCCCTAGGCCTATATAGAGTTGTCGTGCCTGGTTAGAGGTGGTCTTGTGGTGGTCAGGTCCCTGGTTTTTATTTTTTGCATGTAATAGTTCTCCTAAAACACTTACATCCCTCATTCTAGTCCAAGGTGAGGTGATGGGATTTTTCTAATTGGACTATTTTCCTCTCTTAATACAAACACACGCAGCTCTCCAGTTTGTCTGAGAAAAAAAAACCTACGCTCTGCGGGTGTGAGTCATTCAATATATGGTCGGGGTGTTACACCATGGTGACCGGAGATGGTCTTCTCTCCTAAGTTCAGGCAGTCCCCAAGTTATTTGGAGATTAGTTTAAGCCAACAATGACTTAAAACTTCTTCCAGGCCGTACCAGCTCCTTTATGGAAGTAGGGGGCAAGCTGCATGTGTGGTATATTAGAGGAGATAGGAAACAAATGGGATTGTCTAGGTGTGGCTGGGGATGAAGTGAAAAGTCACTTCTGCCCTCATCCCTCTGGTCTTCTTCTGGTCAAAATAGAAAGAGCAAGCCCCTGGTCCTTTCCTCTCATCCCAGACGAACCACCTGTTCAAAATGGGTGGTGTGTTGGTCGCTACACAGGCCATCGCGCTGGCTGCCGGCGGTTTGCTTAGCATGCAATCCTCTTTGCTGCACCCGGAGAAGTGATCATGAGGTTGGCACTGTCCTACGTAGCAACGCAGGAAATCTGTTGATCTTCCTTATGTCTCAGAATAATTTATATTAATTCTATGAGCACATATAATATTATTATTGTATGTCATCAGGGAGTATTCCAAGACATTATTATTTTTCTCGGGGAAGCACCGTGATTAAAGAGTATAAAAGGCAGGATGATGTGGATTTGTACGGCATGGATGAAGGTTGAGTTTTGGAGGCTCGCCAGAAGGCGAGACGTGAGCATTCAAGACTTGCTGCTGTGTTGATTGTACGGCTGTGTAGATTATTAAGGCCGTGGGGCACGTGGCTGCGATTCGCAAGATGGTTGTTAGTACTTAGTTAAGTGGCTCGGCTAATAAACGTTGTAGTAGTAGGTATGATATGTATGGATAAATATGTGGTTACTAATCTTATCAATCTTTCACTATTAACTAGAATCCCCCTAGGTAGCGCAGCCTCACATTTTTTTCATGTACTACTAAATCCATCATTAAAGCTTAGTTAATATCTTATAGACATACTAGACTTGCTTGCTAATCCTAATCTCTGCATTCTATCGCATTGGCCTTGTAAATGAAGGGATGAGTGTTTACAAACTCTAGAAAATGGAATATAAGAGTATGTCAATCCACTTGTGCTCGAGGTCTAAGGTCGACTCCAATATTGTCTTGCGGATCCCTATTCAACCCACTAAGAGTCTGTCTGGATCTATCCAGATGTTCCTTTCTTGTTCTTCTTTTGTGACCTTTCTTTGTAAAATTTATTTGTGTTTGGACATGAGGAACGAGCTCAATGTAGATCATGACCTCGGATTCTAAAATTTGCAGTTGAAGTTCAGAATGTTTCTTGTCGTTACAACCATACCAACAAGTTGCCTTTGACATGTTCCTTGATTGTGTGGTTTAATGATAAGTAATGCCTAGAGCTTCAACTACAATTTTGGGTTTCTTAATCACGGTCATCGCTACTGTCGGTGTTTTACCGCCACGCCCATTGAGGGATACCCCCGAGGTGGTGAGTTTGTAGGTAGGGTGTCGCCGAGATCAGGAACTCGAAGGTGCAAGGAACACAAGGTTTAGATAGGTTCGGGCCGCTGAGAGCGTAATACCCTACGTCCTGTGTGGTTTGTATTTCCTTAGGTGGTGATCGGGTGATCTCCTGGCATGAGGCACGAGTTGTCCCTCATGCTCACTGCTTGAGGAGGGTCCCTGTCCGCCCTTATATAGTCTGGGGGGACAGTGTTACGTGGAAGTTCTAGTCGGATACGAGCCCTAGAGTCCTACCCGAGTACTTTTCTGGCAGTTCCCTACTGTATCCGACTAGTTTTACTACTGTATGAGTAGTTCTACTATGCTACCAGTAGCTACAACCAGTGTAGGACGTGGGCCATGTCACATCCCTTATCCTGTAAGATGTAGGCCATATGTACAGTCCCGTATGCCCGGGTCTAACAAGCCCCCGAGCTCTTCGTAGTCGAGTACTGTAGGCCTCCGAGTACTTCTGAAGGTGTCTTCGAGTTCTTCCGAACTTCATCTTGAAGGTGTCTTCCGAGTACTTCCTTGGCTGCATCGAGGCTATGAGGTGCTCATGCCCCGAGTAGTTGTAAAGTCTTCTTTTATATGGGGTGCGATTAAACTCGCACTTCATATGGAGTAGCCCCCGAGCCTTAGGTTGACTCGTAGAATCAGGCTGAGGGTCAATTTAATCTTGAGTCTTCTATTCTTATCTTCTAACAGATTTGAAAAATAAGTCGCTGATGACACTTGTCCCGCAGCCCCCGAGCCTTGAATCCAAATCCCCAAGGTTTGGAATAAAGGATCAACAGAATCGTGGCATGCAATATGTGATAGTAAATATTTGATGGTTAAGATGGGCAAATCGGTTTAGTAAATTCGGAAACCTCTTTTTTCGGGATGATTTCCCTGAAAAAATGTTTAAGCAATTAACTTATCCAAAAAATGCTCGAAATTACCTCTCAAATCAGATCTTGTTCCCTGAGTCAATGACTAGATAAGACCTCGGGGTAATAATCTGAAAAATCCCCTTATATCGGAATAACTTCCCTGAAATAATGGTTAACAATCATCTTCCCAAGATAAATCTTCAAAAGCCTCTTGAATCAGGATCTTCCGAGTAGTTTTACAGCGTTCAACCTTAAAGCATGAGAGCTGTCGCTGAAAACACGCTGAGTGCCCTATCCCATCCAGCCCCCGAGCCTAGGAGCGAGATGAGTGGCATAGGATATGCCTAGTAGTCAGTGGCGCCGGCCCCCGAGCCTAGGTATTGGCCAAGTTGCCGCTGAATCTTGAACTGTCGATGAAGCCGACTAGTCGGAGTCGATTCCGACTAGTTATATAGGCGAGATGAGTAGTCGAAGTAGTCGCCAGCGTGTCGCCAAGCAGAGTTGATTCTGACTAGCTTGTAGGCGAAACGAGTAGTCACCAGCGTGTTGCCGTGTATTCTTCACGAAGTCCAGTAGTCGTCGACGGTTGTTGATGAAGCTAACTAGTCAAAGTCGAATCAGACGAGTAGTCGTTGTAGTCAGCGACGTGTAGTCGAGCGTTCTCGCGAAGTCGGAGTAGTCGTTGGCGATTATCGATGAAGCTAACTAATCGGAGTTGAATGCGACTCACCCAACAGCATGGTCCAGATCAGGTCCCTGCAAGGTAAACATAAAAGTATGTTGTAACTGATATGCATGAAACCGTGTTGGGAGCAATGCCCTTGCAGTAAACTCCATATATAACTACTCGTGAACCAGTAGAACGGAGTTGTACTGGAAATATGGGAGCGAAGCCCCTTCAGTAACATAGAATACTAGTCGGAAACTAGTAATCTGTTACAGGAAGTATGGGAGCGAGGCCCCTTCAATAAACTTGCACGTAATACCGGTCGTAAACCAGTAAAATGGAGTTATACTAGAAGTATGAGCGCGAAGCCCCTTCAGTAACATAGGATACTAGTCGAAAACTAGTAATCTGAACGTTACTGGAACTGTGGGAGCGAGACCCCTTCAGTAAACTTGTACGGATATTGGTCGTGAACCAGTAAACGGAGTTGTACTGAAAATATGGAAGCGAAGCCCCTTCAGTAACATAGAATACTAGTCGGAAACTAGTAATCTGTTACTGAAAATATGGGAGCGAGGCCCCTTCAGTAAACTTGCACGGATACCGGTCATGAACCAGTAAGTGGAGTTATACTGGAAGTATGGAAGCGAAGCCCCTTCAGTAACATAGAATACTAGTCGGAAACTAGTAATCTGTTACTGGAAGTATGGGAGCGAGGCTCCTTCAGTAAACTTGCATGGATACCGGTCGTGAAACAGTAAGCGGAGTTATACTGGAAGTGTGGGAGCGAGGCCCCTTCAGAAACATAGCATACTAGTCGGAAACTAGTAATCTGTTACTGGAACTATGGGAGCGAGGCCCCTTTAGTTAACTTGCGCGGATACTAGTCGTGAACCAGTAAACGGAGTTGTACTGGAAGTATGGAGCGAGGCCCCTTCAGTAAACTTGCATGGATACCAGTTGTAAACTAGTAGACGGAGTTGTACTGGAAGTATGCGAAGGTGACTAGAAGTCAATTAGCGAGGGAGAAATAAATCTTGCTGGTAGTTTTAGTCGATTCCTTGGGCAGACCATGAGAATTCACATGTTGACTTGTGAAAACGTCACGGTTGGCCCGAAGGAATTGATGATGAGGTCCTTCACGTTGGGTGATCAGTTCCTTGGGCGGGCCAAGACGAGTTGTATGGTGCCATGCAAAGATGTCCCAGTTGGCCCAAAAGGAGGTGATGATGAGGTCCTGCACTTGATCTTGATCAGTTCCTTTGGCAGGCCAAGACAAGCCGTATGTTGCCATGTGAAGATGTCTCGGTTGGCCCAAAGGAAGTGACAATGCGTTGTTACGAAAGTAGTCGTTGTGCAAAGATGACTCGGCTAGCTCGAAGGAACTCCTTGGGCGGGCCAAAACAAGTCGTATGTTGCCATGCGAAGATGTCTCGGTTAGCCTGAAGGAAGTCCTTGGGCGGGCCAAAACAAGTCGTACATCGCTGAAATATGGATGAACGAACAAGCCCTGTTTTGGGTGAACTCCTTGATCCTCTGACCGAATAGTTGAACGATTTTTTTGGGAATAAACCACTTGTTTCGAGATAAAACTCAAGACAATGGTTAAAGAAATTTCCTAAAGATCTCTGTAAAACCTTCTTGAATCGGGTCTCAGTCTTCATGTGGGCAGCCGCCTTGTTGCGCCCAGCCCCAAAGCGTAGAAACCAGACGAGCATGGATAGTTTTCGATCTTGAATCGTGGGTGATTGCCGACGAAGCCGTGTCGTTCGTTGATGAAGCCACGCCGGTTTGTTGATGAAACCTGACTAGTCGGAATCAATTCTAACTAGTCACTGGTGGAATGAGTCCCGCTTCCGATTAGTTGTGTAATCGAAGTAGTCGTCGGTGGGTCGCCGAGTGCCCTCGTGAGGGCGAAGTAGTTGTCGAGGAATCGAGGGTCCTACCTTCTTGGAACGGTTCTAGGCCCGATAGGTTGTCGGGGTTGGTGGCGCAGAAATGTGGGCTGGGATTGGGTAGCTTGAAGGACTCCGTGCCCATCCGATGCCCGAGCCCGCCCAACCTAGTTGAAAACGCAGAGAGGTGGGCTGAGCCGGGTAGCTTGGAGGACTCGTGCCCTTCCAATGCCCGGGCCCGCCCGACCTAGTTAAAAATGTAGGGAGGTGGGCTAAGCCGGGTAGCTTGGAGGACTCATGCCCTTCCAATGCCCGGGCCCGCCTGACCAAGTTGGAGGTGCAGAAAGGTGAGCTGAGCCGGGTAGCTTGGAGGACTCGTGCCCTTCCAATGCCCGGGCCCGCCCGACCAAGATGGAGGCGCCATCAGGCCCCGATGGCTGTTTGATAAGGGTAGTGCGTCGTTGATGAAGTCCGAGGAGTCGGCGGGGACAGGAGCCCTTCGATGGATGCTAGCTAGTCCTCCTCCGACTTGTAGTAGACAATCCAAATCCTCCTCCGACTTATAGTAGACTATCCAAATCCTCCTCCGACTTGTAGTAGACGATCAAAATCCTACTACAACTTGTAGTAGACGATCCAAATCCTCCTCCGACTAAGAGAAGAACTTGTGGCACGGGACCGCGGGCTGAGGCGGATTTGGTTCGAGGGGTTCCGGGTTGTCGATCAAGTCGTCGATTGCACGGTTGACATCCATGCGGGTGGTATGAGTGCTTCAGGCTGCTTCAGGTCGGGAAAAATTGAAAATCCGTTGAGACCGTTGGCGAGGTCGTACGGGAGCAAGGCCCCTTCAGTAAACTACGCGTAATACTAGTCGGAAACTAGTAAACGGAGTGTTACTGGAAGTTTGAGAGCAAGACCCCTTCAATAACGTAGAAAACTAGTCGGGAACTAGTAATCTGGGGGTTACTGGTAGTTTGGGGGCAAGGCCCCTCTAGTAAAAACTAATCGGGAACTAGTAATCTGAGCGTTACTGGAAGTATTTGATAGACAATCGCGTGGGTGCTTTATTTGACTAATGAACGGGTTCCACTGGTCATTGCCAAACGAGGCAACCACTTTTGGCAGTCGCATGGTTCGGCTGTGACAGGGTTCCCTGAGTTCAGTGAGGGAGTCGTGATTAACCGGAATAATGAACATAAATAGCGACCCTTATTAAGTGGTAAAAAACTGGTGCTTTTAGGTGTACGGAACCCCTTGTTTCGAGATACAGTCCCAAAACAATGGTTTAAAAAACAAAACACCTAAGAGACCCTCAGAAAACCTCCTTGAACCGGGTACTTAATTTATGAGTAAATCATTAGTCGAGTAGTCCCGTCGCCTTTCCTCGTAGACTTGGCGGAGTTCCCAGGGCCCTCCGAAGGGTTTGATATTCAAACGCAGAATGCTTGCTCTTCGGGTGCCACGGGCATTGCCCGTGGAGGGCTTCCTCGAATCATTTCTTCGAACTAAGAGTCTTCTTTCTGCGAGTGGATTGTTCCCTGGCTTCTGGCTTGCGCTTCAGAGTTGTCTCCAAGTAGTCGAGAGGGAGTTGGTAGCGGGTGGGGCTGTAGGCCTCCACTTCTTTGCGCTCCTACTACCTGGCAATGATGACATTGTGGGCGTCCCGGCCAACGTTGATGATGGCACGAAGGTCACCCGTGGAGGAGTCGTGGAGGTTCCCGCTCCCCTGCTGGTTTGTCTCGACCGCGCGGTGCCTGCGTTGGGCACGCTTCGCGTTGATGAGCCTACGATGTTCCTTCTGGATGTCATCTGCGTCTTCTACCTTGATGCTGGTTGGGGTTTCACTATCCATAGTTGCGTCCACGTCTTCGTTGAGTGGATCAAGGAGGTAGTCGTCTAGCTGGACCCGCTCAAGGCCTTCACAGTCCTCGTCGACGTGAATCATGAGTACTTCTCGATTGGGGGTGAAGCGTTTGGCACTCCGCACCACCTGGCCCTTGTCTTCGTCGTCGAAAGGAGGGAGGGGTCAGCCTTCTTGAAAAGGGAGTTCCCTGAGTGTGGCAATGAATCGTGGTGGACTTGATTTGAGGGACCTGGAGGGTTTTATGCCCTTCCGATGCCCAAACCTGGCCAACCAATCTGATCCCCTTACTAGACCCCGGGTCACATGAGTAGCTGAATCCGAGTAGTTGTCGGAAACAATAGCCCCCCGACGCGCGGTGGCTCCTCCTTCTTCAAGTGGTGGTAGATGATCAAGATCCTCTTCCAATGCGGAGAGGGTCCTGGGTTGAACTGTCTCAAACCAATCTGGACAAGGTTTGGTCGTTTCGAGTTTGCCAATGGCGAGAGTGTGCATTGCACAAAAACTAGGCGACGAAGCGTAGCTTTGATCTGTAGGTGATTTGTCGACGAAGCCGACTACTCGGAGCTGATTCCGACTAGTTGTTGACCGTGCGGATCTAGTCGCCGAGTAGTTTGAGACTCGTTCTCGACTAGTTTCTAGTCGAGATGAGTTGTTGAAGTTGTCATTGGCGCAGCCGATTTGTCGAAGCAGTCGTAACTGCGGTGCGAGTCGAGTAGTCGAGGCTGTTGCTGTAGCGCGTCGATGTCATGACGCGAGGTGAAGTTGATCGGAGTAGTCGATATCTTCCGGCTCCCTGGGGTCGATACGCCAAAGGGTGGATTCTGCCACAAGGCGGGGGTCGTATTCGAGTAACTTAGAGGGTGGATTCTGCCACGAAACGGTCTTACGGCGTAGATGTTATGGTTAAACCCGGATGATTACCCGAAAACGAATTGGAGTAATCATCGGGTTGCGAGTGGTTGTCGAGAACTGGGGCCTCTCGACTAGCGGTGGCTCCCTCGTCTTCGAGTCCTCTTCGGCTTGAACTTGTAGTTAACGGGTACTCTTTGTTTGAGTCTGAGTCATAGTCGAGAACAGGGCCCCCGACGCGCGGTGGCTCCCTCATCTCGAATCTTGAAAAGACGATCCAAGTCCTCCTCCAAGTCGGAGAGGGACTTGGATTCCGTAGCCTCCTCAGATTGGTTTGAATCCGATCTGAGTAGTCCTGGTGCAGCACGAATTGAAGTCACGTCAAAAACGGATGTTCTCTCGATCTGCCTGGCTAGATCGGGGAGCAGCAACTCGTCAAGATCGTCGAAGAAGTAGTCGAGGTTGCTGCGTCGAGTTGCTGCAGAGGCCTCCGGCTTCCTGGAGTCGACTAGGTGGCTGATGAAGCCACCCAAGCCGTTGGCGACGCAGATCCAGGAGCAAAAAACGAGAGTTGTGCCCTCATCGAGCACGGTGCTGGTGAAGCTGAGCGATGCCATCAAGTTCTCCAGTGGATGCTCGATGAACCCCCCTACCTGGCGCGCCAGCTGTCGGTGTTTTACCGCCACGCCCACCAAGGGATAACCCCAAGATGGTGACCTTGTAGGTAGGGTGTCACCGAGATCAGGAACTCGAAGGTGCAACGAACACACGGTTTAGACAGGTTTGGGCCGCCGAGAGCATAATACCCTATGTCCTGTGTGGTTTTTATTTCCTTAGGTGGTGATCGGGTGATCTCTTGGCATGAGGCACGAGTTGTCACTCATGCTCCCTGCTTGAGGAGGGTCCCTGTCCGCCCTTATATAGTCTGGGGGACATGGTTACATGGAAGTTCTAGTCGGATACGAGCTCTAGAGTCCTACCCGAGTACTTTTCTGGTAGTTCCCTACTGTATCCGACTAGTTTTACTAATGTATGAGTAGTTCTAATATGCTACGAGTAGCCACAACCAGTGTAGGGTGTGGACCATGTCCCATCCCTTATCATGTAAGATGTAGGCTATATGCGCAGTCCCGTATGCCCAGGTCTGGTACGTACCCCCGTGAGAAAAAAAGATTTTTTGCAAGGAAAGGGTAAGAGAAGAAGGAAAATAGGACAGGACATCTGGACGGAACCATACGAGCGTCTAGCAAGTTAAAATGGGTCCCCATACAATACTGGAATCATACATTTATCTTGTGCATGAGTGGTTGGTTCATTCTTGCATCCTGAAATGGCATGCACTAACTTCAATCGTTTACAAAACTTGAGCCGATGACTTCAAAATCCGGATGCTGTAGAATGCAAAAATTAGGATGATCAAGCAAGTCCACCATATCTCTAAGACTTTTAACTTTACTTTGTTGTTGGATTTTGTAGTATGCGGAGAAGGAGCGGGGTAATTCCTATCTAGAGGGGCTTAGTATATACTGCCTCCGTCCTGGAATGTAGGACGTCCTGGGTTTTTCCGGACAGATTATGGAGGTAGTCAAATGACACATGTACCCCTCATTAGTGCTGTTCAGTTAATCAGTTGCGGCATTCTCGGCCGGCTGTTCAGCTGCCGCACCAAAACCAAGGAGATTAGAATCCTTTTTTTACTCCCCCGGCCCACCGGAATTGATTTCTCTACAAAACTGGCACACCCGCCAGGGTACTCCTGCGGTAAAAAAAATTATTGGCGCCTAAACAATGCCTAAAGGCTGCGTCTTAACACATTTAACAGACCTGTACCTAAATAAACAGAGGACCAGCGCCAAAACAAAAGAGGGCCAGCGCCTAAAAGTTCTTAAACAAAAATTTTGGAGCCAAAAATTCAGCAGAAGCCCGCACCCGCCCTACTATAAATTCAGCATCTCCTCCAGGAGCCGTCCTCCATCATCCCAAAAAGCTACGGCACCAGCAGAATCTCCAACAGAAGCCATGCCTCCATAGTTCCAATAGAACCTGTTGCAGCCATCATTCCAAATCATCAACTTTTGAAACCAGAGATGAATTACCATGCCAATTGATCTAAACTCCGAGCCAAGTGCAGAAGAAGATGGAGTACTACCTGATCTAAACCAGCTGCCGGTAATCCATGATGAAGAAGCTGATCCCACTTTAGGAGAAAATCATGGAGGTAAGTTCCATTGTTTTGCATCTGTAATCTTGCAATATTGATTCAACTACTCTTACCTTCTCATGGATTTATGTGAAAACATTGATCTAGGAAATGATAACCATGCTGCATTTAAGGAGGAGCAGAACCACAGTCTGCAAGGACCAAATCATGAAGGTAACTTAGATTCTTTGCATCTGTAATGTTGCAATATTTATTCATCTACTCTTACTTTCTCATGGATTCATGTGAACATATTGATCTAGGGAATGAAGACCATGCAGCACCTGAGGACGAGCAGAACCAAAGTCTTCAAGGAGAAGATCGGGGGCTGCCCTTTGATTTGAATAATCTCCAGGTATTTATATTTCAAAAATCATAGATTCAGCAAACATGAAACAAAAGATCTCATTAGTGTTCTGATTCAGGAAATGATGCAAGGAGAAATTATTTGTCTAATGAATAACGCCAACAAGTATATGAAGCTCTTCTAGAAAGAAGTAAAAATGAAAAAGTTTGTAAGGATAATACAACAGTTGTTGCTGATTTATTCGGTGTTAACAGGACAGTTGTGCAGAGGATATGGACTACTGTTAAGAGATGCAAAGCAGCAGGTTCTCAAGTTGACACCAAATCAAAAAGAGCACTCAATTGTGGGCGCAAGAGGGTTCACATTGATTTGGAGCAGGTAAAACAGTTCCTCTGAATAAAAGGACTACCATTAGATCTCTTGCATCAGAATTGCACATTAGCAAAACAAAATTGTATAAGGTATTCAAAGAAGGCCTCATACGCCGGCACTCAAGCAGTCTGAAACCTTATTTGAAAGAAGAAAACAAAAAAGAATGGATACAATATTGTGTTTCTATGATAGATCAAAATAGTGTCCACAGTCAACCAAGATTTATAGACATGTGAAACATTGTGCATATGGATGAGAAGTGGTACAATGGCACTAAGAAAAATAAGACCATGTACTTGCATCCTGATGAAGATGATCCTTTAAGGACAGTGTAGAATAAAAACAGCATACATAAATGCATGTTTTTATCACTTCTTGCATTGCCAAGGTATGATGATCAAGGGAACTGCTATTTTGATGGGAAAATTGGAATATTTCCATTTGTTAGGAAGGTGAAGTCATCTGCTATTTTTCTGTCTTTTTATTTGTTATAAATTCTTCAACTTATTTGTGGTTTGTTTTTTTTGTTTCAGGAGCCTGCCAAGAGGAAGAGCCCCAACAGGCCTAGTGGTACTTTGATCACAAGAACTATGAATGTTAAGAGAGAAACAAGTAAGGCTTTCTTGATATCAAAGGTTCTCCCCGCCATTGCATGTTGTTGGCCTAGAGAAGTTGCTGGGGAAACCATATGGATACAACAAGACAATGCTCTCTCACATGTTAAGCTTGATGACCTAGACTTTGCAGTTACAGTTGCGCAGACAGGCCTAGATATACGCCTAATGAACCAACCCCCCAATTCTCCCGACATGAATATCCTTGATCTCGGTTTTTTCTCCTCGCTTCAGTCTAAAGCTTACCTTAGGAATTCTAAAAATATTGATGAGTTAGTGAGTAACGTTGTCAAAGAGTACAATGAGTATGATCCAGACTTGGTGAGAAATGTTTTCCTAACCCTACAAGGTTGTTTAATTGAAGTCATGAAAATTGGTGGAGGCAATGGCTACAAGGTACCCCACATGAGCAAGGACCGCTTGGAGAGGCTTGGTATGCTTCCTAGTAGTCTAACTTGTGATCTGCAACTTTATGAGAGTGTTATGCAATCTTTGTCAGAGTGATGTTAGGTGTCATTGTATCAGCCTGAAACATGTTGGATAATTTTTTTCCATTGGTTTTTCTTAGAATTTGTACTACGGGTTCGTAGTGATAATAATTCCAATATATTTCCAGTGATACCCAAATCTCATCATAATTCATATAATTGCAGCACAAATAAGACACAGTTGTTCATTGCAAAATAAAGATTACAGTCTTCTCCATTTTATGACTAAGACGACACACTATTCTTTGCATAACTAAGTCTAGTCCTTATTATTTATGCGCTTGCTAACCTTGTTATACACAGGAAGCATGTTAGCGATGATGTCGTCAATGTAGTACTCCAGTGATTCGTCGTCCTCAAGTGCCTCGTACTCTCCATCTGAGAATGGCCACACACATCAACGCCCTCATCATCAGTCTCTGCATCCTCGATGCTTGGTTCCTCCCTCTTCTCCGTGACAGCAAGCTGATTGCTTGGCTTGTCTTCGGCTACAATCTTCACACTATCAACCTGCTCACCCTCCAACGGACGCAGCCATTCACGCATCATCCTCCTGCAACAGATTTGAAAGGAACTGTCGTGCCACAAATCCACTACTACTCACTGCAATCGAAAACAACAATGAAAAACTCACTGTAATGGACGCTGTCCTTGCACAAAAACTGCTTGCTGTGAGTCAAGAACGATTTCACCATCATCGAAAAAAGCTTCAGCCTCAACAGAGTCTGGGGCCGAATCAACGACGAATTCGACGGGGACCCCAGGCCACCAGCGACCGCCGGCGTGAGGTCATCTCTGAGAGCATGCCGCGGGGACCCCAGGCCCCCAGCGTCCGCCGCCATGAGGGCGCGCCGAGGGGATCCCGCTCCCCCAGTTTCTGCCGCCGTGAGGGCGCGCCGAGGGGATCCCGCTTCCCCAGCGTCCGCCGACGTGAGGGCGCGTAGAGGGGACCCCATGACACCAGCATCCACCGCCGTGTGGGCACGCCGAGGGGATCCCGCTCCCTCCTCCTTGGAGGACAGGCCCAGAGCTACGGCCACCGCCGTCTTGGAGCTTCCAATCGGACGCCGGCGGGGTTTGAGAGGGAGGGGATTAGGGGTGCAGGGAGCGACGGGCCTGCTCATCTCGCTGGGATTGAGATGGAGGGGAGCAGCAGAACGGCGGAGAGGAAGATTTGGGGAGACGGAGGGCAGCGGCTGGTGGGCGGCGCTCGCCCTGCGTTGGGAGGAAAAAAAAGATGCTTCGCGAGGGTGCTCGTGCGGTGGGAACTAAAGACCGAAGGGATAAGGCTGACCGTGAATCTTGTCCAAAGGACCCTACCATGACTTACATTTGGGTATAAATTTTAAACGTCAGTATGTCTTACATTTCAGGATAGAGGGAGTAGATAATAGGCAACAATAACAGCCCATTACATATGCTCCCGACTGGTATCGCATCATTAGTAACAAGTTTCATTGATTCCCGTTTCATGTATGCTTCATACCCGTTATCTTAGATGGGCCACCTGTAACATATCTCTAGTAACGGGCCCGATACCCATTACCAATAGTTATCTACATCCATTATAAATATGAGAATTCTCATGTAGTGTTAGGTGAATTGCGGTAATGTAGGAATGTATATATGGCACACAAAAGGATCTAGATGTGTAAAAGTTATAGAGAGCGAATATAAAGAAGTAGGATGCCGGAGTTTGACGTGTTCAAGTAGTGAGCATGAGCCACGTGCCCACGTATCATCATGTATTTTGTTCGTCATAGATAAGAAATTGGTGAGCTTGATTGACTTTTAAGACTCAGATGATTCAAGCTGTCTTTTCATGAAAAGCTAGCTTAATTAGGGACCCAACATGTAGCAAGCAATATTTCCTTCAACTATTATTATTTGGCCTACATCATTTCAGCAGGCATTGGCCCGGAATCCAACTTTACTATGGCTAGTGTCATACAGCACCTCGAAGTTGCGCTGATTCACGTTGCCAAGGACACCAACGCTGCCGTCTCCTCCGGAGTCCTCGAAAGCGAGGCAGCCCTCCACCAGGATCCCGTTGGGCACGTCGAGGTTGATCGTGGCACCTCCACTGAACGTCAGCGCAACCTTCGGCACGGCGACGTTCTTGTGACCGGTCAAGTTGTAACAAGTGTCGAGGTGACCGTTCGGAACCAGCGGGTACGCCGCCATGACCTTCCGGAACGCCGCCCGCAGCGCTCTGTACGCGGTCGACGGGAGCGCCGTGACGACCTTGCCGGAGTCTACGATCATGCCTCCCGCAAACGCCGACGGCCTGAGGCCGACGAGCTGCTTCCCTCCGACCGCGATGCCGGTCATGGTCACCACGTAGAACGGGGTCTGCAGTGGGCTGGTGCCCAGCGGCGTGAACGCGAACCCCGTCGTGTCGCTCCTCCGCACGCCGAGGGCGAGGAACCCAGACCTGCTGTTCACCGCCGGGAGGCAGTACGAGAAGGCGCCCCGGTACAGGGAAGACGCTTGCGACACGAGGGACATCGGCAAGCGGCCGAGAGCGAGCAGGCCGTCGTACTTGCCCGACGGGCGCTCGTCGTGGGCGCAGCCGAACAGGAAGTTGCTGACGGTGTCCACGGGCGTTAGCGTCAGCTTGTCGCTGCTGTACACACCTCCCGTGACGGTTCCGTCCTCGTACAGGATGGCGAACCGGCACTGGTCATCGGTGCCGTTCGTGCAGCCGTTGCCGTTGTCAGAATCGAAACTCTTACTCTCATCGAGAGGATGACACTAGGAGTTGGGGCAATTTTTGGGGTTACATATTTATAGCTGGCCAAGACAACCAAGCATATGCCAAGATGCTAGTCTAAGATGCTAGTCTAAAAGCTTGTGATGCTTAGTCTAAGATGCTGTCCTAGATGCTGTCCTAAAAGCTAGTCTAAGATGCTGTCCTAGATGCTGTCCTAAAAGCTAGTCTAAGATGCTAAATGCTGTCCTAATAGATGATGTCCTGGTTGGGGCAGCAAGACCACCATACCGAGGACCACAAAGACCAACAGTACAAAGACTTATCCCATCATTCTCCCCCTAAGTCTTGTGCGTCGTCTTGTGGGAAAGTTGGACCATCCCGGTCCGGGAACAAAGCTCAAGAAACTTGATCCTCCCAAGGGGTTTGGTGAGCAGATCCGCAAGCTGGTCCTTGGTGTTGATGTAGCTCGCCTTGATGCTCCCTTCCTCCAAGCAGCCTCGGATGAAGTGGTACTTCACCCGGATGTGCTTGCTCCGTTCATGAAAAACGGGGTTCCTTGCCAGGGCCAGAGCGGACTTGCTGTCCACCCTGAGTTCCACCGCTTCAGTGGCTCTTCCGAGAAGATCACCGGGCAGTCGAGCGAGCCAGAGCGCCTGAGTCGAAGCGGTGGAGGCTGCTATGTACTCAGCCTCGCAGCTGGACAGGGCCACCACCTGCTGCTTGACCGATTGCCAGCTAACGAGGCACTTGCCGAGGAAGAAGAGGATCCCGCTTGTGCTCTTGCTCGTGTCGATGTCGCCGGCGTGGTCGCTGTCGCTGTACCCGACGAAGTGTGCCTCCCCAGGACACCTCGGGTAGTAGAGACCGTGGTCGAGAGTCCCCGCAACGTAGCGGATGATCCTCTTCACAGCCTGCTGGTGCTCCGTCGTCGGTCGCTGCATGAACCGACTAACGTAGCCGACGGAGAATGCCAAGTCCGGCCGTGTGTGGGCGAGGTAGCGAAGGCTCCCCACAAGACGCCGGTACTGCGTAGCGTCCACCTCCTCCGTTGTGCTGTCGCGGCTCAGCTTCAGCCTCTCCTCCATCGGAGTGAGAGCTGGGTTGCAGTCGGTGAGCCCAGCCAGCTCAACAACGCGCTTGGCGTAGGCGGTCTGTCGAAGCGTGATCCCAGAGTCATCCTGGTGCACCTCGATCCCTAGGTAGAAGGAGAGAGGTCCCAGGTCACTCATCTGGAAGGTGGCCTTCATCTCTTCCTTGAACGCCACCACCTCCGCATCCTTGGTGCCGGTGATCACCAAGTCGTCGACATAGACACCCACCAGCAGGGCATTTCCTCCATTGCCCCGCCGGTAGATGGCCGCCTCGTGCGGGCTTTGCTCGAAGCCCATCCCCTTGAGCGTGGAATCCAACTTGGCATTCCATGCCCTCGGTGCCTGCCGCAAGCCGTAGAGAGCCTTGCGCAGGCGTAGGACCTTGCCTTCCTTGCCGGGGATCGCGAAACCCGACGGCTGGTGTACGTAGACCTCCTCCTTCAAATCGCCGTTAAGGAACGCCGACTTGACGTCCATGTGATGAACGCGCCAGCCCTTCTGGGCGACTAGCGCAAGGAGGAGTCGCACGGATTCCATCCGTGCCACAGGGGCGAAGGCATCGTCGAAGTCGATCCCCTCCTGCTGCACGAAACCTCGTGCCACCAAGCGGGCCTTGTGCTTCACGATGGCGCCGGCTTCGTCCCTCTTCAGCTTGAACACCCACTTAAGGGTGATCGCGCGGTGACCGCGAGGAAGGTCAGCAAGCTCCCAAGTGCGGTTCTTCTCAACCGCGTCCATCTCCAACTGCATCGCGGCACGCCATGCCGCGTGTCTCTCGGCTTCTGTGAAGGACCGAGGCTCGCCGTCGTCGCACGCAAGGTGCAACTGCACCTCCAGGTCATGAGGCACCAGTCCTGGCACCGGCTGGTCGCCGAGAAGGTCTTCCATTGTGCGGTACCGCAACGGCTCGCCGTCGTGGTACGCGTCGATGCGCTCCTCGTCGTGGGAGAGAGGAGTGGCAAACTCCACTGGGCTATGCTCGGCACGGGCTGGTGTTGGAGTAGGCGTGCCCGGAGGGGTAGATGGTGGTGCTGGAGGCCGTGGGGTCGCCGGCTGTGGTGGAATCGGCGAAGAGCTCATCGCAGTCGAAGTAGTGGCTCGAGAGCGTGCCACTGCCGAAGTAGCGGGCGCCGGAGTCGGTGGAGACTCGGGGACTGTGGTAGGCACGCTCGGTGAGGAGGAGCTGCCTACTCCCCCAGCTCCCTCGAAGTGGACGTACTCGACAGTGAAGTCTTCGTACGTCGGTGTCGAGCCATCGTCCACCGTCTTGTCCCATGCCCATCCTCGCCCTTTGTCGAACACTACGTCGCGCGCCGTGTGCACACGCTGTGTCTCCGGGTCGAGAATGCGGTAGGCCTTCGAGCCCTCCGCGTAGCCGATGAACACCCCTGAAGTGCTCCTGTCGTTGAGCTTGCCGATGTGGCCAAGCTCCTTGGCGAACGTGAGGCAGCCGAAAACCCGCAGGTGGGAGACCGCCGGCTTGCGCCCATGCCAAGCCTCGTACGGTGTTCTGCCATCGAGGGCCTTGGTGGGCGAGCGGTTGAGGATGTAGACAGCTGTCACCACCGCCTCTCCCCAGAAGACAGTCGGCATCCCCCTCTATTTGAGGAGGGCCCGAACCATCCCCACAACCGTCTGGTTGCGCCGCTCGACGACGCCGTTCTGCTGCGGGCTGTACGGCGCGGAGTAGTGGCGCTGAATGCCCTCATCAACGCAGTACGACACGAATTCAGCCGCTGTGAATTCGCCGCCGTTGTCGGTGCGCAGCACGCGTAGCTTGCGGCCGCACTCCGCCTCCGCAGCAGCCTGCACGCACCTGATGGCGTCCGCAGCCTCTCCCTTGCTGCCGAGGACCATCACCCACATGTAGCGGGAGAGGTCGTCGACGAGCAGCAGGAAGTAACGTCGTCCTCCCGGTGTGGCCGGTGTCACCGGGCCACACAAGTCCCCGTGCACGAGCTCGAGCCGCTCCTTGGCTCGGAAGCTCGTCTGCTGGGGAAAGGGGAGTCGCCTCTGCTTCGTCATCACACAGACGTCGCAGAACTGCTCCACGTGGTCGAGGCATGGCAAGCCTTGTACCATCTCCGTGGCACTGAGCCGCTTCAGGGCCTCGAAGTGAAGGTGCCCGAAGCGCTCGTGCCACTGCCACGCTTCGTCATCCCGGCGAGCGGCGAGGCAGAGAGGTTGTGCCACCTGCAGCTTAAGGATGTAGAGTCGATTCGCGCCTCTGATTACCTTGGCAAGAAGGCGACGATGGCGATCCCAAATCCGCATGACTCCGTCCTCGATCGTTACGCGCGAACCGTTCTCATCCAGCTGTCCCAAGCTGATGATAGAGTTCCTCAACACGGGGATGTAGTAGACTCCGGTGAGCAGCCTGTGCTCACCATACCCGGTGGTGAAGATGATGGAGCTGACACCCTTGATCTCTACGCCAGAGGCGTCCCCAAACTTGACGGAGCCTCGGATGCTGGAGTCAAGCTCGGAGAAGAACTCCTGCCGACCGGTCATGTGATGGGTGGCACCGGTGTCGAGGCACCACCCATCAATCTTGTCGTTGTTGGAGGCGTCGCCGAGAAAGGCGTGTGCCCTTGACTCGTCAAGGTGGAGGAGAGCTGCTGCGGCCGATACCGCTGGAGGTAGCTCGATGCTTGCGTGTGCCAGAAGGAGAGCCGACTCCTCCTCCTCCACCTGTGTGACGTGGGCCTGGCCGCGTCGTGGCTGTCGACAGTTCCTGGCCCAATGACCAACCCCGCCGCAGTTACGGTAGGTGTCGTCTCATGCCGGCTTGCGTGCGCCGGCGGCGTCGCCCTGGGCGCCTCCACGAGCGCCACCCTCGGTACGTCCTCGCGCCCCGGCCTGGGCGCCTCCGCGCGCCTTGCTCGGCTTGCCGCGCTTGCGGCCGCCTGTCGAGGAACAGGACTCCCCCTTCCTCCCACCACCTTGGGATGCCTCCCACTGCTCTTGAGTGAGATGGAGTTTCCCGCCAATGGTGATAGGCCCCGAGAGAGGCTGTGGCTCATCGCTGTCGACGACCTTGAGGCGACCTATTGCCTCCTCGATCGTCATCGTAGAGAGGTCCAGCAGAGACTCGATCGAGCGAGCGATCTGCCTGTACTTCTCGGGGATGCAACGAAAGAGCTTCTCGATAGCTCTCTCCTCGTCGTAGGTGTCGTCGCCGTACTACACCATCTTCTGCAGTAGAGTGTTGAGACGGAGAGCAAAGTCATCAATGTCCTCACCTGGCTTGAAGGCCAGGTTCTCCCACTCCTTGCGAAGTGCCTGCAGTGTGGACTTGCGGGCGCGGTCGCTGCCGATGCGTGCCGCAGCGATGGCGTCCCAGGCGTCCTTGGCGGTCCGCTTCTTGGAAAGCGTGAATTGCATCTCAGTCGGGACTGCAGCGATAAGAGCATCCAGCGCCCGTCGATCTTCATCGAAGTCGACATCGCCGTACCGGACTGCGTCCCACATGTGCCGCACCTGGAGCCTCACCCTCATGACCGCGGCCCATTCGACGTAGTTGGTCTTGGTGAGGGTAGGCCACCCACCACCGGGACCAAGGTCCCTGACCACCGCCTGGACGCCATGGTAGCCATGGCGCCGATCTGGGGAGGGAGAGCCGCGCCGCCTGTGAGGGCCGCGCTCTTCGTCGACCCGGCCGCCATTGCCGGGAGCACCGCCGTCGTGCGCGCCCCCGCCTGGGGCTCCGCCGGCGCTTCCGCGCCTGTCTGGGCTGCCACCGCCACGCCCGCCCCCGCCTGGAGCGCCGCCGGCGCGTCCGCGCCCATCTGGGCCGTCGCCACCACCCCCGTGGGGGTGCGCAGCTGCCCACAGCCTCGCCCGCTCGCGAGCTGTTTCCCTTGCCAGCCTGAGGTCCACGTCGGTGCCGCCGTCGGCGGAGGCAGAGCTACCGGAGCTGCTGCCGCGCAGAACCTCGAGCTCCGCCGCCGCCGCCGCTGCCGCTGCCTCCACCTCCGCCCTTGCTGCTGCCAGCTCCGCCGCTGCCAGCCTTGCCGCCCTTGCCGCCGTCGCTGCAGTTGCTGCCGCCGCTCGCTCGCGCTCCTCTGCCGCGGCGACCTCGGCCTCCTGCCGGTGCCGCGCGCTCGAGGCGACCGAGCGCTGAGACTGCCCTTCGGACATGGCGTGCTAATGGGGGGCTGCTGCGTGGGGAGGAGGTTGCCTCAGACGAGCTGCTGCTGCTGCTTGTCTGTGCAAGGGAGGAGAGGTGAGCAGAAACAGCAGGTGTTGTTGCTGCTGGCTGAGAGCGAAAGGAGACGTGGGAGGGAGAGGAACATGAGATGTTCAGGCTGCAGGAAAGAACGGCTCTGATACCAGTTGTTAGAATCGAAACTCTTACTCTCATCGAGAGGATGACACTAGGAGTTGGGGCAATTTTCTGGTTTTCTTCTCACACAATGTCATACCAACCCGAGGGGTTGGGGTTACATATTTATAGCTGGCCAAGACAGCCAAGCATATGCCAAGATGCTAGTCTAAGATGCTAGTCTAAAAGCTAGTGATGCTTAGTCTAAGATGCTGTCCTAGATGCTGTCCTAAAAGCTAGTCTAAGATGCTGTCCTAAAAGCTAGTCTAAGATGCTAAATGCTGTCCTGGTTGGGGCAGCAAGACCACCATGCCGAGGACCACAAAGACCAACAGTACAAAGACTTATCCCATCAGCCGTAGGCGGCGAGGTCCCTGCACGCGCCGGAGCTGCAGGGCACGGGACGGTACGTTGAGGAGCGGCTCGGATCGAACAAGGGGTCCTGCGAGGAGCACTCGCCGGCGCTGCACGGCGCGCACTGGACCCACGACACGTCGCTGCCGGTGTCGACGAGGACGGCCTGCTGGACGGCGGGCGTGCCCAAGCCCACGGTGACGACGTACTCGAGTGAGTCCACGGCGTCGCCGATGTGGCTTGGGATGGCCACCTTCTCGTCGTCCCGCGCGCTTGCTGCGCCCCGCGATGCTGTGCTCGTGATGGAGCTCGAGCGGGCGCGGTTCCTGCGGAGCATCTCCGGGAAGGATGGCCTGTCAGTAGATTGCCACGGCGCGCACGGACCGTGGCGGTGCACCAGTGGCACGGACACGGTACTGTGGTTCTGCTCCAGGTTCACTGAAAAATTGTACAATGTTATAGTAAGGTTAATCAGAAGCTTTTGGATGAAATGAAGAGCCAGCGACAAAAAATGTTGAGTTCCCGTACCTCTTGATGTGGAGCATACTGTTTCTGGCTGAAAAGAGCTGGCTGACACTACTACAAAGCCATTCTCGTCGTCGCCAGCCTGAACGATTGAGTAGCAGCAGCCCAAGAACAGGAACGAGAGCATGGGAGAAGCCATGGGAAAGTGATGTGCGCTTGAGCTGTATGTACAGAGCAAAAGGATGCGTGCCGCCTTATAAATGCTGTTGGAAGCATAGTACTATTTGGCAAATTTTAATTATCTCAAAGGAGAATTGGCATATTTTAATTACGAAGTTAATTCTCTAAATCCTAGCTAAAGCAGAAGATAAAGGATGAAACCAAAGAGAAGCAATATTAAAGACTCCCTTAAACTGGATACAAATATGTTTTGTTACAATCAAATTACTCCGATCCATCCTTCATCATGCTTAGCACTGCACAAGAGGCTGTTTTTGATCGTCTAACTTTGCATGAGAAGTTATTCACCTCCGTTTGTCCATGTACTGCTGAATGGTTGTTTGCCAAAGACGGCTACTGTCAGGCACTAAGTATGTTACAGCAAATCTGTTCTTTCCAAAACTTTCTGGTGTCTATATTTAGCTATTAGGAAATGGCGTGCTACAGTGCTAGTGGTCACCCTCATATTGAGAAGATGTCAAGACTGATGAAAGAGAAATTTAACAAGTATTGGACAGATGTGCATGGTTTTATAGCAGTTGCTGTTGTTCTAGATCCTAGGTTCAAACTTCACATGCTGAAAGCTTCTTTCGCATCTGAGGCAGACGGAGTTAGAAACTTTCTGTACCAACTAGTGCTTGACTATCAGAAAGCTGCAGAAGATGTTGCAACATTAGCCGGTGGAACTAGTACTAGTGAAGCTGTGGAGGGGAGTGGAGAAGATGATGAGTTGTTCAGCATTTTGATCGTTATATGTCTTCACAACCTGCTGTTACATCCTCTCATGTGCGCACAAAGTTAGACCTTTATTTGGATGAGCCGCCACTTCCTAGAGGCTAGAACACAAGATCTAGATGTCATCAATTGGTTGAAGTATATGGAGGGATCACGTATCCTACAATACATTGCAGGCAATTGCTAGGGATATCTTGACCATTCCAGTGATAACGGTTGCAGCCGAATCAGCTTTTAGTACAAGTGGGAGGGTAATCAATCCACATGGTAGTCAGCTTGCACCTAAAATGATAGAAGCCCTTATGGGCATTCAGGCTTGGTCTCATGCTGACATGTTAGGTAAATATGTGCATTCAAGCATTTTTTTTCTTTACTTAGTTATTCTCTCATGTAAATTCTGAACATTGATTTACTCTATTTGTTATTTACTGTTAGGTGAACCAAAATATGCTGCTTTGATGACTCGTAATGAGGAAAAGAAAGGAATGGTATGGATATTGTATCAGTTCACACATGTATATGTATATGTTGCTTACTGGTTGCTGCCATGTTTTCTTATCATCTCATGTAAATTTACTGCTTACTGCTTCCTGTCATTGCCATGGTTTCTTGACATCTCCAGTAAATCTGTTGATTACTGCTTGCTGCTCATGTCATTTTTCTTGAAGGAGGAGAACGAGTCTACGATCATAGATTGAGAAGGGTATAAGACATGGCTGATGGCTCAAGTGGCCAACTGTTTAAGCTCAAGTGTTGAACTATGATGGTTGCTCAAGTCTATATGCTTCCTGCTGCTACTTTAACTTGATCTGGACTATTTGCTATCAGATATATTCAAACATTATTGTAATAGCTATTAATTTGGTACTTCATGCTTGCCTTGCGGGTTGTCGGTGTTTTACCACCAAACCCACCGAAGGATACCCCCGAGATGATGAGTTGTAGGTGGGGTGTCGCCGAGATCAGGAACTCGAAAATGCAAGGAACACAAAGTTTAAACAAGTTCGGGCCACCGAGAGCGTAATACCCTACGTCCTGTGTGGTGGTTTGTATTGCCTTAGGTGTTGATGTGGTTGGAGGGGGTCCCTGCTTGCCCTTCTATAGTCTGGGGGGATAGGGTTACATGGAAATCCTAGCTAGATACGAGCTCAGGAGTCCTACCCGAGTACTTTTCGGGTAGTTTCCTTCTTTTCCGACTAGTTCTATTACGGTACGAGTAGTTATAACTGATGTAGGGTGTGCCATATCCCATCCCTTATCCTAGAAAATATACGCCATGTGCGAAGTCCCGCAGCCCTAGGTATGACAAGCCCCCGAGCTCTTCGTAGTCGAGTACTGCAGGCTTCCGAGTACTTCTGAAGGCGTCTTCGAGTTCTGTTGAACTCCATCTTGAAGGTGTCTTCCGAATACTTGTTTAGCTGCATCGAGACTGTGAGGTGCTCATGCCCCGAGTAGTTGTCAAGTTTTCTTTTATACGGGGTGCAATTAAACTCGCACTCCATATGGAGTAGCCTCCGAGCCTTAAGTTGAATCAAAGAATCAGGCCGAGGGTCAAATTAGCCTTGAATCTTCTGTGCTTATCTTCCATAAGATTTGAAAAATAAGTCGCTGATGACACGTGTACCATAGCCCCTGAGCCTTGAATCCAAATCCCCAATGTTTGGAAAAAAGGATCCAAAGAATCGTGGCATGCAATATATGACGGTAAAGATTTGATGGTTAAGGTGGGTAAATTGGTTCAGAAATTCGAAAACCATTTTTTTCGAAATGTATTCCATAAAAAAATGGTTAAACAAATAACTTCTCCAAAAAGCACCATAAATTACCACTCAAATCAAACCTTTTTCCTTGATTTAATGGCTAGATAAGACCTCTGAGTTAAAAATTTGAAAATCCCCTTATTTCAGAATAAAATCTCTGAAATAATGGTTAAACAATTATTTTTCCGAGAGGAATCCTCGAAAGACCTCTTAGATCGGGTTCTTCTATGAATTTTCTGAGTAGTTTTGCGGCTTTTCTTGGATGCTAATGGCTGGATTGTGGATTTGTGGTCTTTTGGACTTGTTGGAATTTGGATTGCATGCAAACTATTCGCTATGTTATTCTGTTCCTTCGTTCTTATTTTCAATTTTTTTATTCTATTACTTTTTGCTTCTTGCAGTAATGTTTAGATATTAAATATGCACATTGAGATGATTATTTTGAGGATTTTTCTATAAAAAACAGTCCCCATGGGGTCCCATCGGGGATCAAGGACCCACAGGAATCGGGTACGGAGAAGGAATTTGCCCCGCCAATCAATTCGGGGTCTGGGCAGGGACTTAATTCCATTGCCATCCTGAAGTGCTCCCCATGCCTTGCCCTTAGGATCCACCGCTCGGGCCACCCACCCATGAGACCACCCTTTGCATGCCCTGCTCTTCGCTCTACCACTGGCTCGAGTCTCGTGCGATCTTTCATCCATAGGTATATTAGGATTAAAAAAGTTAAACTTTAAATTTTGATTAGAATTTATTAAAATTACATGCAAGTTTAGTGTATAAAGTGTATCAATGGATGAATGGTCTTTTTTCAATAAAATATTAATATGGTTTCAATTAATAATATTGTCAGCATCATGGGACAAGGCCTGGGTGTCTCGGCCAGTGCACATAATGACACTGGCCAAATCAAAGGTCCGTTCCTAGTGGGCGGACAACCTTGCTCCGAGAAATGTTGGTTGCGGCTCGAGTACATCACATGTGCCAAGACCCTCGTGAAGGGCGGTGAAGGGATGCTTCCATAATGGATAACATGATCTGCATCTACAAGTTGCTCATTGCAGCGCCCGCATCCTTCAATAGGCCATGTGGTCATAAACTCCTTCGTGAACAAAATCTTCGAGAGGCTCGGATCAACCTCTACCAGATATCTAGAAAACTAGTTGTACTGGGGAAAACACTAGATCTACTCCAGGGCAATCACGATCATGCGCTTGGAAGGCCGCCTGATTAGAGATGACATGTAAAATCCACGTGGATGTATGCTTCAGATATCTGTATCTGCCGCGTTTGCACCCGCCACCCACCACGGCGAGAAAAACATGTTCATGCTCGCGATCCGCGGATAGCACATACCCAGGGCATGATGTGTGCCCTCAAGAAGAGGAGCTGGGAACAGTGGGTAGGTGACAGATACGGGGGCGGTAGGGTGGCAATGGGTGCAGGGGAGGTAGGCCGCCGGTGGGCCCGGGCAGATCCGGGCGCTCTGGTCCACGACTGTGGCGCGGGGGCGATAGACTGGACCGCGGTCGCCGATCGCTTTGATCGTTGGACTAGGCCACGACCACCAGGCGCTCTGGTCAAGAGGAAGGAGGGGTTAGGTGGGCGGACGGACGGGTAGTGTGGACTGGCATCGAATCTGGAGGCTTGGCCACCGACGCTTAATCGAGAGGAGGGGGCAGACAGGACTGGTGGGCGCGGCGGCACATAGGGAGTACCGGAGGACTGGATAAGTAGGGCGGTCGGGTGTGTGTGGCGGCTGGGAGTAGGAATCTAGGAGGAGAAAAGAAATGAGGATGAGGTGAGAATGAAACCCTAACATGAGCGTATATATTCGGGTGTTTGGGGCTCACATATCAGCTCTTAAAACGTGTCTGGTGGGTTTGCGGCTGCCAATATTATTCTTTCATATCTGTTTGCAGATATTCAGTGGGTTTAAGATCACACCCTCATCGGTACCCGTGGGAATAATCTTAGATCCATATTCATGCCCATCGGGTTTTCTATCCATAGGCACGTGGATATTTTCTGGCTGTTGCCGTCCATGTGCCTAATCGTGAGTGCTCACAGGAAAGCGGGCATGACCACGATTTGCCCAGCGTCACTTCACCAGTTGAATTCACCAGGTGCTATACCATGTGCAAGTCTATGATTAATCAAGTTGAAATGGATGCAAAAGTTAAGCTTGTGCTAATATGCTAATTCAGATTCATGCAATTTAATCTATAGGGTAAGGTAGTCTTAGAATATGTGATTTCATGATAAATCAAGACCTATGTGTTGTAATATGTGATGAGATGCTGATAGAACTTATTTCATGTGATGCGATGTTTAATTTGTTGTGTTGACATGGGTATCTTGGGGTGGCCTGAAATGATAATGTATTAATGGGCTGGATGAAAGCATCTAGACCCCTAACTCGAGTTTTGGTAATTAATGATAATATTTATAGACTAACAATTTTATGAGAAGAAATGAGTATAGGTTGGTCCAAGAGAAAAGTGAGCGTACATTAATACTATGAGGAAGCTTGGAAATGATGTCAAGGGAAAGCTCAAAGCAAAGGTATGCGATAGGGTTTTGTATTTTTGCTGGTCATAAGGTGATTAGTGGATGAATATTGGCCGGATTAATAGGATAGATGGCCGTACTATGAAGAGGGGTTAATGTTCAATTGCTTGACGATTCTATAGTGCTATTTTGTTCAAATAATTGCATTGCATGCACGAGGGTTAACTTCGTTTGACAAATGGTAATCCTTATTTGAAAAGGTGTGTGCTGACATGAAGTGGTCGACAAATGGTAATCCTTATTTGAAAAGGTGTGTGCTGACATGAAGTGGTGGACCGTCAATCCCAGAGGGGACAGTCTGTGAGCCTTCTAAAATCGTGGACAAAAACTTGTTGTTTTAAACTCATGATGCAATACACTAGGATGCTCTCAGACTCACTAGTACTAAGTGTTGGTAGAATTTAGGATCTCTTGTTTTAATAATTAAATTTGCCTAGTTTTATATTTTTAGTTGAAACCGCCTATTCACCCCTCTAATCGGTATCCTTGATCCTACACTGGATGCAAAAAATGGACTAGATTTTTTCTGAACAGAAAAAGACCGTATTCTAAATGGGCCGGAAACCAATAGCCCAAATCAACCCATTTGCTAGTTGCCACATCATCAACCACAACATATCCATGCTGGCAGCCATGTCATGCAAACCAAACTAGCTCCTGTGATGTGTCTGGCGGATCCGTGATGAAAATCTATCCCACGTGGCGATAATTTATGATATTTATTAATCACTGAATCTGGGCCTAGCTTGGGCTGTGGGCCTAAAGCCGATCTGTGACAGACTGACAGCCAAGAAACATCAAAAATTGCGTCGATCGGTGATGATTTTGTAAAAACGTGACCCAAGTTAATCTGTGACGCTTAGCAGATGATGAAATCTGCTTTGTGACGGTTTTTCACTGATTTATGATAAAATTTGTCTGTCATAGGCTGGTAATGTTTTTTAAATACCATATTACATGTGGGCCATATTAAATTTGCAGAGCTTGCTACAGGTAGCCCATTGGAGGGCTCTAGTTATATATAGATAGATATTACATATAGATGACGTGGACAATAATTATAGCTACTTGTTCACTATATTTTCAGCATGGCTAGAAATAAAGAAGTTGAAACGCTTTTGTGGATTTCACGTGGTCTTTAAAACCTAATACTGGCCAGTATGTTTTATATATCTTTAACTACACATATACTCCCTTCATTTGAAATTGTAGGTCACTTTATCTGCTAGACATAATATATATTTAGATGTATAGTAAAGACAGTGTACCTAGAAAACACAAAATAATTTTTATATTCCCATGTTGAAATTTCAGCTTTTATGCAAGTATTTCCAAAAAAAAATTAATACTCCCTTCAGCCATAAATAATTAACCCCACTGACGTTGTTGTTGTCTTCGAGTTTGAACTTTGTCCACTATCTTTTACTAGAATATGGCTATAATATTTAATTACTATGAGATTATCATAGTATCATGGTCAAAGAAAAATCTATACATAAGATTGTTTTCTTTGCGAACTAAACATTTAAATACTTTTGACCTACGAACATTTAAAATTCCAAAACTTTGTTTGGGTTTTACTTGAAGTATCAAGAAGCATTTCTGAGCGGAGGGAGTAATAGGGATTTTATGTTGACAGTCATGACTCTTATATAAAGATTACTTGTGAATAATGTTTACCCATCCACAGCTACTATCTTATTCTTTTGGTACATCACTTTAGCAGGCATTAGCCCGGAAGCCGACTTTACTACTGCTGGTGTCGAACAGCACCTCAAACGTGCGCTGATTCACGTTGCCGAGGACTCCGGTGGTACCGTCGAGGCCGGAATCTGCGAAAGCGAGGCAGCCATTCACCAGGATCCCGTTGGGGACGTCGAGGTTGATCGTGGCTCCTCCACTGAACGTCAGGGCAATCTTCGGCACGACGACGTTCTTGTGACCGGCCAAGTTGTAGCAAGTGTCAAGATGGTCGTTTGGAACCATCGGGTATGCTGCCATGGCGCTTCTGAACGCCGACCTCAGCGCCTGGTATGCCGTGGACTGGAGACCTGTGATGACGGTACCGGAGTCCACGATCATGCCACCCTGGAATGCCGACGGCCGGAGGTTGAGCTTTTTGCCTCCGACGGTAATCCCGGCGAGCGTCACCGTGGCAAACGTCGGCTGTCCCGGGACCCTGCCCATCGGCGTGAACTGGAAGCCCGACGGGCTCTTCCCAGCGCCGAGTGCGAGGAACCCGGGCTTGCTGCTCACAGCAGGGAGGCAGTATGAGACGGCGCCGCCGTACTGCGCGGCGAGGGACTCCGACAGGCGGCCGAGCCCAAGGAGGCCGTCGTACAAGCCCTGCACCGCGCGCTTGTCGTGGCCACAGCCGAAATAGAAGTTGTTGACGACGACCCCGGGCGCCAGCGTGAGCTTGTCCTTGCTGTACACACCGTCCGTGCTAGTTCCATCCGCGTACGAGATGAGGAACCCGCACTGCTTCCCGTTCGCGCAGCCGTTGGCGTACGCGTCGGCGGTGAGTTTCTTGCACGGGGCGGACCCGCAGTCGACGGAGCCGTACGTGGAGGAGTGGCTCGGGTCAAATAAGGGGTCCTTCTGCTGGGAGCACTCGCCGGGGCGGCACGGTTTGCACTGCAACCACGACAGGTCGCTGCCGGTGTCGATGACGACGACCTTGGGCACCGCCGGCGTGCCGAAGCTCACGGTGACGACGTACTCAAGCGACTTCACGGAACTGCCTAGGTGGGCGGGGATGCTCGCTTTCTCATCACCATGCGAGCCCATGCTCCTCGGCACTCCGCTCGTGATGTGGTTGATGCGGGCGCGGCTGATGCGGAGCGTGTCGGCGAAGGACGGCTTGTCTGGAGAAATCGACGGCGTGCACGGACCGTGGCGATGCACTAGTGGAAGGGACACGGCGGAGTTGTTCTGCTCCGACATCACTGAAACACATGCCGTATCATCAAATAAAAGGTTTTGTTTGAAGCTTTATAAAGGAAATAAGCAACTAGACATAATTTGCAGTTCCTGTACCTCTCTCCCCGGAGCAAACTCGCTCTGGCTCAAAAGAGCTGGTTGGCACAGTCACAAAGCTCTGGTCACCACCACCTCCATAAGCAATAGAATAGTGGCTGCACAAGACAATGCACAAGAGCAGAGAAGCCATGGGAAATGATTTGCAGTTGAGGAGTACAGAAAGGAAAGGATGAGCGCTAACTTATAAACTGCTGCAAGCACAGTACGTATTACCTGGCATACTTTAATTATAACCTTGAGCTATTTGGTATACTTTAATTACATACTAATGACAACTACAAAAAGGCCACAAAAGTGAAGTCAGATAAGCTGGGAATTGAAAACTCCCCCGAAATGGATGCAAGCACATATAGTGAACACTTAAATTATTTATCACCAGCTAAAAATGTAGATCGAGTAGCACACATCATTTGTTTCCCAGCAAATTATTAGGTGGAGGCCAGTCTTTTAATGGGCCGAAGGAAAAGGGGTATAAAATAAGTAGCGGTGCAAAATATAGTTACTTCTACCATTTAAATTTTATCTTATAATATAGCTATTTTCAAGTGGGTTTTTTTATGCTAGGTCTAAAATATCCCTCGTTACATATAAATTAATTATGGCATGCACATCTGTATGCAAGCTAAATAGAAAAGTCATAATTATTCTCTTAATTAGTGCAAGGTAAATAAAGAAGGGTAATATAGATTTTTCCTCTCTATCCTTAACCTGTCTGAAAAATTTTAAAAGTAGCTATATTATGAAACGGAGGGAGTAATAGAAATGATGCACTCTTTCTTTCGTGTCAAAACTACATGACATATTTTTGGACAAAGCGCGGCCTATTTAAGTGTTGTTTGACCTTTGTCAACTCGTGTCAAGGGTCTAATCGGCGCATGGGGTGGAAAGGGTATAAGTTGTGCAGATCAAGCTAGAGGTGATGGTAAAGTCAGTTGGCAAGTCAGTCAAAGTCAGTACCTACTTATGAAACGAACTGCTTCAGCAAGGACCCGCATGTCATCACGCTTGTGGCGACACGTTGCTCATGCTACCCTAAAACCTCATAGGAAACTCGAGCTGCTCGGCTGGGGTGGTAATCACCCACTCCCACCCCTTAAACGGTCTATTTTCTATCACATCCCCTTGGCCTCTCTGTATTTGCATTGGAATTTTGGATCCAGGGGCATGGTAACTGCGATTTTTTATTCTTTTTTAATCATTTTAAAATTAATATTTTAAAATATTTGCAGATTTAACTATTTTGGTCGTATCAATTCTGATGAGATAAAAAACGCTCCATCGCATCATATACATTCGTGTGATAATGTGTGTGTTCGCACCAAAATTTAGTAATTTTATGGCCAATGTAGTATATGGAAAGAAGCCGATAATATAGCAAGGACTCTAAAAAATGGAAATTGGAGTCCGTGTATCTTAATATTTCCTTTTAATCTAGAGTTTTCTTGTTAGGCAAGTTTTGTGCGGACTCAACGAGGAGTCGTTAGTCCAGGTATAAATATGTACCCTCTACCCATTGTAAAATTTATCTCTCGATCAATATACAACTTTCAGCGCATCGCCACCCTCTTTTTCAAAGTTTTTACCACCGGCGGAACTTGGTACCTAACGCGGGGCTGCATCGCTTCGATCTCCGGTGAAGGAGTAAGTCCTAAGTTCCATCGGCCCCGGCAATTGTATCTTCTATATTGGCGTTGTTCAAGGCTGCATCGTTTCGATCTCTTGGATTGCTCTGGTTCGGTTGGTATTTTTTCCTACCAGTTATAGATTCTTATCAAGTCTTTCAAGGCTGCATCATTCGACGTCTTGCTGGATCTGATCGAATCAAAGTTATCTTGGCCTTGCTTAGATCTACCGGCTTGTATCTTTTGAATCTGTTGCTTAGCTGCCGGAAAAAGATTGATTTCATTAATGAAAGCATCAGATTGGTTCTCATTAGCCGATAGTTTCTTGTCTTGGCCTTATTTAAGTTTTTACTGTACTTGTATCTTGTCGCAACTAGATTCATCAGCTTGTGGCTTTTGATTTATCGCGCTGCTACTAGCGTTGTCTCGGTTAGGTCCGATCCGACTGGTGGTGATGGTAGATTAATTGTTATCGGTCTGTTGGTTCTGTTGCGATGGGATAAATATTCAGTAATTGCTCAGTCTTCATCGGACTACTGGCCGATGGTTTTTTTCAGAATGGTAGCCGATAAGTTATCTTTACATCAGACCTCCAGCCGACGTATATTTTAATCATCGAGCCTAGATTTAATATTTTATATTAACATCGGCCGATTGGTTCATGTCATTATTTACGTGTCAGGATCTATATCAAACATATAGCGGCTCATTTAAAATCATATCAACATCAGTTGATGTCGCTACGTCGGCCTATCTTGTCAGTTGCAGGATCAAACTGACTGGTACATCGCGAACCTCAAGATTTAGGACCTGCACTAGAGCTAAGAAGATCTCCCAGGCCAGTGTGTTGCTCGTGAGGAATCATCATCATGTTGATTTTTTGTGGCAACACAAATTGGCACGTCTGGTGGGACAGATTAAATTGAATATCGTTATTGACCCAGTTAGTGATATTCAAGCCGACATGTCTGAGGAAGAAGTCATAATGGAAAGTTTGACGAAGGTGCAGAAGCAATTGGAGGAGGAAAATGTCGCTAATTTTCAAATGCTCTGTCTAAATTCCTTCATCATGACACAACAAGGGCAGATTCAGAAGATGTTGTCAGTGTTTTTCCGCCAAGCCCACCGAGGGATACCCCCGATTTGGTAGGTTGTATGTGGGGTATCGCCGAGATCTGGAACTCAAAGGTGCATGGAACACGAAACTTTAGACAGGTTTGGGCTGCAGTATGCGTAATACCCTACGTCCTGTGTGGTGGTTTGTATTGCCTTAGATGATTGTGCTTTGGAGGTGGTCCCTGCCCGCCCTTATATAGTCTTGGGTGGGGGAGGGGAGGGGGGCAGGGTTACAGAGATTCTAGCTAGATACGAGCTCAAGAGTCCTACCCGAGTACTGCTCAGGTAGTTTCCTTCTGTTCCGACTAGTCCTACTCGTGTCTGAGTAGCTTACAACAGGTATAAGGTATGAGACATGCCCCATCCCTTATTCTAGAATATTCATGCCATGTACGCAGTCTCGTGGCCTCAAGCCTGACAAGCCCCCGAGCTCTTCGTAGTCGAGTACTGCAGGCTTCCGAGTACTTCTGAAGCCATTGTCGAGTTCTTCAAAACTCCGTCTTGAAGGTGTCTTTCAAGTACTTCCTTGGCTGCCTCGAGGCTATGAGGTGGTCATAGCCCAAGTAGTCCTCTTTTATATGGGTGCGATGAAAATCGCACTCCATATGGAGTAGCCCCCGAGTCTTATGTTGAATCAAAGAATTAGGCTGAAGGTCAAATTAGTCTTGAATCTTCCGGTCCTTATCTTCCAAATAAATTCAAAAAATAAGCCATTGATGACACGTGTCCTTCAGCCCCCGAGCCTTGAATCCAAATCCCAAGGTGTGAAAAAAGGATCCAAAAGATCGTGGCATGCTTTGTGAAATAAGATAAGAATTTAAATTGATGGTTAAAATGGGCAAATTGGTTTAGAAATTCAAAAATCCTTTTTTTTGGATGACATCCCTAAAAAAATGGTTAAACAAATAACATATCTTATCCCGAAATAACTCTTCGGCTTCTGCACAGTGACTGTGGCCTTCCACAGTAACACCCGCTGGTTATTTAACTCCGCGGTAAATCTAGGGTTTTCACCCTTTCATTTGCCAGCGCTCTTGCCTTCACATTTTTGATCTGCTTTGCAAGAACCCTAGGGCCTACTGTCATCCAGCTAGATCCGCCATTTCGCTATGAATCAGTAGTCGCTCCGCCTTGTCCTGCATCCACACAAGCTGGTAACCTCTCCTCTGTGAGCCCCCGAGCGTACGTGCGCGAAGCGCTTCGTCAATTTCAGAATGAAGATGCCGAGGGCCTGCACTGCCGGGAGGAGCGAAAACAAGAGGAGATTGCGCGATACATATGGGGATCAGTCTCCGCCTTCCAAGGCCAGAAGGACTGATTCTGGAGCCGATGGAGGATGGAGGCGATCCAAGTGTGCCGAGAAAGATCTTCTTCGGCTAGTTGCAGAGAGGCTCCTCCAGGAGAAAAGCATGGTGGAGTGGCGTCCAGCCGGTTAGGATGAGTCCCCCTTTGAACTCACTGGCAAAACTGTCTGTTTCACCCTTTTTGCCGAGCGAGGATTGGCCCTCCCCCCTTCTGATATGTTCTGAGGCCTCCTCCACTCCTATAAATTAAAACTTTTTCATCTGATTTCGAACTCGGTAGTTCACATTTCTATCTTTGTTCACTTCTGTGAAGCTTTTCTGGGCATCCAGCGCCATTTTAATCTGTTCTATTATCTCTTTCGGCTGAAGCCGCAGCCTGATGCGGAGCATCCCAAACTGGAAGGCGAAGCTAGGTTCCAGCTTCGCCAGAAACTCGCAGAAAACTATCTGGAGTACTCGACTCCGGGTAGTTTGTCGGGGTGGCATGCCATGTGGTTCTACATAGGGACCCACAATCTTGGGCTGCAAGAGAGGGTAGATGTCCCCCCTCCCCCCAAAGTACGAGAGTTACTGGGTGGAGGACCTTCCGGTGGCCGACTTTGTCGATATCCCTGAGTTGGTCCGAAGGATCCGCGCCCTCAAGGCCAAGGGAGTCACCGGGGCATCGGTCGCCTACTCCTTCTTCGAGCGCCACATCTAGCCGCTCCAGAGTCACCTACGGATATGATTACCGTGGGAATTCTAACCCATCCTGGATGACCAAGGATGTGCCCCCGACGGAAGAGATCATGCGGCGGGTACAACGCATCCTCGATTATGTGCACTCGGAGCCGTATGTTCCGAAGTTTTTCATCACCAAGGATCCGCTGAGTGTGGTAAGTGTTCACGACTTGTTTTGAAGCCTAGTACTCTGCAGAATTTTTTTGATCTTGTTTGATTGATGATTTTGTCGATGCAGGATGATCTGCCGTAGTTTGTCTTGCGCCCACCCTTCCCAGAGGATGATGAGCTGGCTGCGCAAGAGACGCCGAGCCCTCCTCAGGATGTGGCGATCGCAAACCCACCACGCCGGCAGCGCACCGCCTCTCGGAAGCGGAAGGCTATCATATCCACCACCAACAATAATGACGATGACCCGCAACATCACGAGTAAGAATTTAGTCGAGATGATGGTGTTTCTATCAATCTCCTTCTTTCCTCGAGTACTGATTTGTATGAAATCCGTAGTCTTGCCGCCGATAACCCCGAGCCCCCCCGCCCCCCCCCCCCCCGAGGCAAGGAGTTGAAGAAGAAATCAGGGTGGGAAGCCTGGCATCGGGGAAAGCTCTGCCCTCGGTGGCCAAGAAAGATACCCGCCCTGGCCCCAAGATTGTGGCCGCGCCCAAGGGACTTGTCATTCCAAGGGCAATTCCTTTGAAGAAATTCGTAGGGTAAGTATCCGAGTAGTGATTTTCATAGGTCCATAGATGTAGTTCTAACTGCTCTTGACTTCTTTCTATAGAAAATCCTCTGCTGGCCAGAGCTCAAAGAACTCTAGCGCTGAGCCTGCGAGCAAGGGTGAAGACCCTCTGCCTCAGACTCAACCCATCTCGACTACTCCAACCACCGAGCAGCGGAACGGATGTATGTTGCAGTGCTGGAGGAGCCTACCTGCGAGACCATGGAACCCACACCAGTCATGACCGATGAAGCATTAATCAATGAGGGTGCGGGACAAGACGGAGAAAGAGATCTCACGGTGGCTGATCCAACGGCCAAGTCGCCAGCGCCCAGGTCTCAGAACTCGGGTCGAGTTGAGGTAGCTCCGTGTCACACCCGGTTTAAGGACAAAACCAAATGCATAACTATATGTATGCTAGGATCAAGTTACATACATATAGTGACATCATCAGTGAATAACAACAACAGTATCACGTAAAGAAACATAAATAAGGACTTACAAGACTATCAGAGATATGCGCTTATCATGGAAATGAAGGCTCCAAACTTCACAGGCAAACGACTGGGGGTTGCGTACGCCTAGAACTCTTCATCATTTTCAGTAGACTTCACACCTTTTTCTTCTGAGAAGCAGTTAGCAAGGGTGAGTACACTTATGGTTGGTACTCAGCAAGGCCACAAGATATAACCAGAGTAACGATTTAAATCCATCTTTAAGTTTATTAATCATGTGAGGGTCCAGGGCGCTCTTGACCGTGAGCACGGCTGATATATCAGTTTTAGACACTCTGCAGAGGTTATACACTTTCACCACAAGTCGCGTAAAAGTTCATAAGAACTTTGGACTCAACCATGCTGTGCTAGCTAGGCATAATACCACACTTCCGAGGTGTGATTGCATAAGGACGCTACGAGGCCTTTACAAAGATTCCCTAATAAGAAGTAGTCCGCTAGAGTTTCGGTAGCGGCGTGAACCATAACCCTCCCTAATGGTCAGCACCTTAGCGAAGGCTGCTACCCCAAGAGGACCGGGCTATACCCCAATCACCGACCCCCTCCTTGCCCTTTCGGTAAGACTGCTTCAAACTAGAGTCTCTAATTATTTAGCCAAGACCAGAGCCATGTGGTCCTCGTGGTTGTACTGTTTTCCTGGGTGGTTCTCCACGTTCCAATTAATACATGGTATTCTTGTAAATAAGCATAGATAGAAGGATGATTAGGGTCACTTGCCTTTTTCCAACGAAAAGCTACTCTTACTGCTCTTCAGCTCGTGCTTACTTGGAAACCTTGATCTTCAAGCTTCAACAGCGATCATTCTACTCAAATCAAACATCGATCACAAACATAAAAAACAACAAACAAGTACAGCTAAGAACAATACACCAATCACAAAACAAAAGCTTTTAAAAGAGCATGCTAAAGGATAAGCCACGCTGCTACGGTTACAAGACCTAGGTACACATTTGAGTTTGTATTAATTAAATTAACATTAGTTATGAAAACCGGAGGTAAAGACCTAGGTAGATTTTAATTAGAAAAACTAGGTGAGAGAACTTTAATCAAATTAAATCTATTTTTTTAATTAAAAGACAGGAACTAAGGCACAATGACACGACTAAACGTTTGCTTAGGGTTTTAGAAGACTAACACAACAAGAACGAGTTGAAACGGATCTAAAACGACGAAGATAGGGCTAAAGCAAGGCTTGAGGGACTTATCTGCGAAGAAACTGAACTTCCAGGGGCTAAATCTGAAGAAATCAGGGGCTAAAACTTAATTAAACCTTAAACAAAGGGTCGGGGTGCAAAACTAGAGATCATGGATGGCGGGTACTAATTCTAGAAAGGTCAGGGGTCGGGGCAGAAAAGAAAGGGCTCAACTCTAATTATTTTTCTACTGATCTGGACTGCGGGTTGATTTCTGGAAAATCTAGGGGCTTTTCTGCAAAAGTTCCGGGGACGGCTAGGGTTTGGGTTAGTCGGGTGGATCTGATCCGTTGGATCACGATCCGACGGCAGGGTAAGGGTCGGGCGAGGGCGGCGGCTCGTGCGTGGTTCAGATCTATTCTGGCCGTTAGATCTAGATCGGGTGGCAGGACGAGGGTCGGGCGAATCGGACGCGGCTTGGGTCGACTCGCAGAGTTAGGGTCGGGCGAATCGGTAAGCGGCGCTGGGCGGCGGCAGACGCCGGCGGCGAGCAGGCGCGGCGGCGCCTCGCCGGTGTACACCGGAATTGGTGCTCCAGGGCACGGATTGGCACGGGAAAGAGCCGAGGAGCGCGAGTGGGCGACGAAGAACTCTCCTAGGGGCTCGGGACGGCTGTGCGGCAGCCGGAAGCATGCTCACCACGGCGGTGGGCGGAGCCAGAGCTCCGACGAGAAATTGCCGGGGCAAGAGAGAGAGAGAGGGAGGGGGGAAACGGGAGCGGCGTGGTGCTTACTTCCTCGCGAGAATCTTGCGGGGGTTGAAGACGGCGGAGTCGAGTCGAAACGGGGGGTCGACGACGAGGTGCGGCATGGGCGGAGATGTTCGCTCCGGCGAGGAAATACCGGTGTGGAGCGACGGCACAAAGGGGAAGGAGTGGACGACGGCGCTGGGTCCAAGGCGGGGCTCCAGCGACAGTCGCAATCACCAGAGAGGCGGCGAGACGGCAGGTCGACATCGCGGTGGCGACGACGGGCTCGGGCTCAGGAAAAATAGCGGCGCAGAGTGGCGGGGTAGTCGGGCGTGCGGTGAAATCGGAGTGGAAGGGGAGCGCTGGCGCTCGGGCTCGGGTTTTATAGGGCGAGGGAAGGAGGCGGACCGGCCGAGGAAAGGAAGGCGGCGGCTCATGCGGCGGCCGGGATTGACGTGGCGGAATTGCTGCGGTCGCCTGCGAAGGAAAGGGGCGGGTACCGCGGCCATTATGGCAGGCCAGCATCACGGGGAAGGAAGGAGGAGACGCGGGCGACGGCGCGGGGGCGAACAGGATTTGGGGTGAAGAAGAAAAGGAAAGGGGAGGGAGGCGCAGACGACGGGCGATGGCGATGGACGCGTCTGGTGTCGCGGCGGAAAGGAAAGAGAGAGGAGCGGGAGGAAGAAGAAAGGAAGATGGGGCGGGAGGTAGGGGATGGTGCCGACAGGTGGGTCCACGGTGGCAGTGAGAGAGAGGGAGGGTGAGGGAGAGAGGGACGGGTTGGGTTGGCTGGGCTGTTTGGGCCGTGGGGAGAGAAAAGAAAGAGAGGAGAGGTAGAGGTTTTGGGCCGGGCTGGAAGAAGGGAAAGAGAGAGAGAAAGATGGGATGAGCCAAAACAGATAGGGAAGAGAGAAAAAAGATTTTAGGGTAGTTTTTGGGTATTTTTATTTTGCAAACTTAAACACGCCAACAAGCAAAAACCAATGCAACGACATGAATGCAACATACACAAAACTATTTTATTTAATTCTGAAAGACAATTATTTATTTTTCCTATACTAAATTCTCTATAAAGAAAATAAATGTTGAAATTTTTATATAATTATGAGAAAATCATTGCTTTATTATTATTTTTTTTCTAATCACATCCTGAAATCCAACAATTTCAGGGTGTAACACTCCGCCCGCGCCTGCAGATGCTCCTGACGCAAGAGTCGCTGCAGCAAGCGCGACAAAGAACATTGGAAATGTGGAGGTGGCCGAGTAGCAGCCACAGAACGCACCAGAAGGCCCCGTTGCTGCCGCCTCGACTTCTGAAGGTAGTCGTGATGAGTTTTCTATCAATGATCTTCCTGATCCAACTTTGGAGTTGCTTTTAGATCCTCTGCTGCATCCGGACATAGTGTCCTGCATGATGGAGTTCGGACGTTGCTTCTTCGAGTACACCAGTGTAAGTAGTCATACTGTCTATAATATGAAAGCTATTGATAGTTGTATGCTGATAATGTGTCATCTGCTGAGTAGGATGTAGTCCAGCGCTCCAAGGAGAAGTCATATATGTTGAGGGCCGTTGGCAACGGACTTCATCGTGCTGAGCTCCTGGAGAAGCAACTCGTTGAAGAGAAGCAGAAGAACTCCCAGCTCCATCAACGACTTGATGGCCTTATATCTTCGCATTGGAACCAAATTATGGACATTCAACAGAAGTATGATGTATCGATGAAGAAAGCCAAAGACTTGGCTGCTCAGAACAAGAGTAAGTGAATCTAGCCTATCTCCGAGTCGTTACCTTGTGTAGAGTAGTCATTTTTGGTAGTCTAGCTAAGTACTTTGTCCTTTACTTTCCACAGAACCTAGTAGAGTAGACAAAGCCCTTACTGACTGGAAGTGTGATATATATCACCTTTCAGAGGAAAAGGAGCGTCTTCAGCAAGCCTTTGAGAATTTTCAAATGAACTATGTAGATCTTGCTGAAGACCACAAAACTGTTGTCAAGCAGCTCCAAGATGGAGACAAACAACCGGTGGCCTCCATGCAGAAGATCCAGTAGCTGAACCAGGATAGGGAGCGCAAATAGAAAGAACTTGACGAGCTCGAGACCGCTGTGGATGCATTGGCAGAGATGGTGGATCCCACCGTAGATGGGCGTACCTTGCTGGAGCGTATTCATGATGCTCCGTGGAATATTGCCGGCTTCGTGTCTAGGATAGCCAAAGTCATGCTGGCAAATGTTTTGGCGTTCGTCAAGTCATATGTCCCAACCATGGACATGAGACCGCTTGTAGATGGTGTTGTTGCTGGTTGCACGGAGGAGTAGTTCAATGAGTATCGTCAAGAAGTGGAACCTGTGGCTCACCAGCTTGTTGAAGACTTTATTGAGCACTTGTTCTGATTACCTATTGTGGCAAAAACAATTACCCAGTCATGTAATATACTGTGTGATATGCTTGTTGATTTGTACAGAGTACGCCTATGGTCCTTGTCAATCGTAGGACTCTAGAGGCAATCAATAACTTGGCGTTCAGTAATTAGCTTATGTAGACTCGATGCACATAAGTTAAGCTACTCAGAGTGCAACGACTCTAGAGATAGTTAATAACTTGGCGTTTGGTAGTTAGCCCCACGCAGGGACTTAAGTGAATCAGGATTTACTCGCATCGTGCAACACTCTAGATTGCTTGAGTTGTGTAGGTGTGAGGACCACTTCGACGTTCTTGTTGTGACGGGCGCAATTTTTTTTGTGGAACCATGTAGGCTAGTACTCAAATTAGTCGGAGCATGTGCAAGTAGTCTTTGCGGCCTAGGCCTCGGTGGCCTGTGGAGAGAAGTCGTGCGGATAGGAGTCATGGCGGTAGCCCCCGAGTGATTCCGGTGACTTGGCGTAGTTAGCACGTTGTTAGTGCTCGTGGCCGGAGCCGCCGATTTCTTACAGTAACCTTGGAGACAAAAGTAGTCGTTTGGGGACCAAATCAACTCTTTATTGATAAAAAATGTTGCGCTGCATCCCGGTCATCAAGGTCTTGTTGTCGATACGACCCTGGTCTTGTAACCTTGGAGACAATGAAGGGCCCTTCCCATTGCGAGTTGAGCTTGTGCAACCCAGTCTCATCCTGGATGCGACGGAGGACCATATCGTCGATGCTGAAGGATCTCTCCTAGATGTTGCGGTCATGGTAGCATCGAACGCATTGGAGGTAGCGAGCTGACTATACTAGGGCGTTGCATCTAACTTTTTCTGCCGAGTCTTGCTCCAGTTGTCTTGCCTCGTAAGTCTCACCTTCTTCGTACATCTCCAATCTTGGAGATTGCCACATGATATCAGCAGGGAGAATAGCTTCTGACCCATAGACAATAAAGAAAGGTGACTGTCCTGTGGCTTTGCTTGGTTGAGTGCGCAACCCCCAGACGACTAGTGGTAACTCATGAATCCACTTGCCACCCTTTTTTCAATTTGCGTCGTAGAGTCTTTTCTTCAACCCATTAAGGATCAAGCCGCGCTCAACCTGGCCATTGCCCCGTAGGTGAACCATCGAGACGTACTTGACCTCAATGGCACTTCTCTCACAGAATTTTCGGAACTCGTGTGAGTGAAAATTGGAACCCAGACCTGTGATAATAGTGTTGGGAAGCCGAACTAGTGTAGGATGTCGCAGATGAAGTCGACCGCTCTGTCTGATGATATCTTTATAATCACCTTGTACTTGATCCACTTCATGAACTTGTCGATGGCCACCAGCACATGAGTAAAACCTCCTGGCGCTGTTGTCAAAGGCCCAATCATGTCCAGGCCCCAGCATGCGAACGGACAGGAAGGTGATATAGTGATGAGGTTGTGCGCTTGGACGTGAGCTTGCTTGCCGAAGAATTGGCAGTTGGTACACTGTCAAACAAGTTCTTCGGCGTCTGCCAAAGCCGCCGGCCAGTAGAACCCTGATCTGAATGCCTTCCCGACTAGTGTCCTTGATGCTGCGTGGTTGCCATACGTTCTGTCATGAATCTCCTGGAGTATCTCTTTGCCCTCCTCGGTGGGAACGCACTACATGAGTACCCTAGTTGTTGACCCATGCTTGTATAGCTTGTCACTAACCAGAACATAACCTTTGGTCCGCCTGATGATGCGTGCGCCTCGGCGCTCTTTTCATCGATGCCAGGGGGTAGTTTCTGACCTTTGATGAAGTCGACGAAGGGTACTCGCCAATCAACCTCGATCATCGTCCTCTCGACTAGCTTCATGTGGAACCTGATCGATGGTTATTGGATCTGGTTTCTTGATGGACGAGTGGTGTAGCTCATGAACGAATACTCCCGCAGGTACTTCTGCTCGATGAGATCCCAACTTCGATAGTACGTCAGCACCTACATTGTTGTCTCGGATCGCATGAAGGATCTCCAGGCCCGAGAACTTGTTCTCCAGTTTGTGTATCTCCATGACATGCGCATCCATGGTGTCTTTGTTGATGTCTAGCTCCTTGTTGACTTGTTGAACAATCAACAAGGAGTCACCATAGACAAGTGGTCATTTGATGCCAAGAGAGTTTGCCAGGCGTAGCCCGTGCAATAGTGCCTCTTACTCGGCTTCGTTGTTGGATACCTCATAGAGAATTTGAAGCACATATTTGAGCTGCTCCCGTTTGGGTGATAGAATAGGATTCCTGCGCCGCCGCCTTTGAGTTTGAGCGAACCATCAAAGTACATGACCCAATGCTCAGGCACGCTGGCTGGGGCTGCAACTTGATTTTCTCGCCACTCTGCCATGAAATCAACTAGTGCTTGCAACTTGATGGTTGTGCGTGGCTTGAAGTCGATGCTAAGATCCCACAGTTCCACCACCCACTTGGAGATGCGTCCAGTGGCATCCCGATTGTGGAGTATATCCGCCAATAGGAAGTTAGTGACAATTGAGATCTTGTATTCATCGAAGTAGTGGCAAAACTTCTTAGATGTGATAGTATAGCATAGAGAAGTTTCTGAATTGAAGGGTAGCAGACCTTGGATTCAGAAAGGACTTCACTAATGAAATACACTAGTCTCTACACGCCAAATGCATGGCCTTCCTCGGAGCACTCCACCATGATGGCAGTACCGATGATGTGAGTAGTCGTGGCAATGTAGATTAGTAGATTTTTGCCTGGTACTGGAGCCGTTAGGATGGGGGGCGACTGTAGGTGATGCTTGAGGTCTGCTAGTGCTCCACTGGAACTTGTCTTGCTGCTTGAGTAGCTTGAAGAAGGGTAGTCCCCGTTCCCCAAGTCTTGAGATGAATCTATTCATCAGGGCCGCCATGCACCCTATGAGCTTCTGGACGTCCTTGATGGTTTTTGGAGCCCATATCTCGGTGATGGCGGTAATCTTCTCTGGGTTAGCTTCGATTCCTCGATGACTCACAATGAACCCGAGTAGTTTCCCTGACGCTATGCTGAAGATGCACTTAGTCCGGTTGAGCTTCCACCAGAACTTGCGCAAGCTGCGGATGGTTTCCTCGAGATCCGTGATGAACTCGTCGTGGCTTCTGGTCTTGATGACCACGTCATCCACGTAGGCTTCAACATTGTGGTGTAGTTGATCGGCGAAACAAAGCTAGATGGCCCGCTGGTACGTGGCTCCTGCATTCTTCAACCCGAAGAACATAGTCGTGTAGGCATATACACCGTACGGGGTGATGAACGTAGACATAGTCGACCACTCTTCCTTCAGGGCAATCTAATGGTATCCCGAATAGCAATCAAGGAAGGAGAGCAGAACATATCCGGCTGTAGAGTCGATGACTTGGTCGATGCGTGGGAGCCCAAAGGGATCCTTCGGACAGTGCTTGTTGAGATCAATATAATCTATACACATCCTTGTTGATGCAAAAAACTGGCGATCAGCTTCTTGTGTGGCCATACATGAGGACATGGGAGATTTGCTTTACTCCGACGGAGGCTCCAATTAGCTTCACGTAGGTGCTAGGCGTGCCAGTCAATTTGACCTGCAATTGACAAGGAATAAGGCAACGTTAAATACTAGAACGTATCGGCTGGATTTTTGAACCGTTCCAAAGGAGTATCAGCCAGAAGCTCGATACAGATATAATAAGAAATCGGCTAAAAAACAGCCAATTCATCTGTGAGAGGCAATACCGATTACACAGTACTACCCGGACAACACTTAGATTCAGATCTAATCGGCTATATTTTGTGTGGTAACTCAAAACGATAAAGCGTAACTGCAGCCGATAGAAAGCCTAAGATCTAAGATGGATAACTTGTGATAAAAGCTAAACTACACAAGATTAAACGAATCAACCTTGCAAAGTATAGCAAATATCGATAACTGGTGAGTAACTAGATCGAGAAGGAAGCGATGTGCCGTCAATTAAAGATCTAATTTTCCCGATAAACATAGAACTTACCACAAAGTTGGAGATCAAAGCGATGCAGCCCTGCTACCGGAAGAACTCGTCGAAAAGAAAAAACTACGAAACTAGGGTTTGGCGAAGTCGCCGATAATAAAGAAAAGGGTTTGTTGTATTGATTGTGTGATTATTTTTTATTACAAGCCCGCAGGACAATATTTATAGCCTAAGCTACAATTCCTAGCTGATCAAGACATTACATAACTTGACTAAAAATAAAACAATATTTCTAAAATAAACAACTACCACAAGACTCACGCTCTAATAATTTGCTGATGTGGACCATCAGCGCCATTTTCGCTCCATCGGCTGCGATGCCATCTTGGACAATCGGCCACCTCCTCTGCTTCAGCATCGGCCAGTCCCATCGGCCTCCTCCCTTGCCTATCTTTGACCAGTCTTTGTGTCAAAAAATGGTGTCAACTCATGCACCCCAATTTTGGAATAAAATGTTTTTTGTTCCAAAATTCTCTCCGGTCATGATTACCTCTCCAATCCGGGCATGAACGATCCTTAGTCTCGACCACAATGACCGGTCTTTTCAAGCCACTCTGATTCCTCGATCCTTGAAATGAAAATCGAGGCATGCTCCTGACCATTCCAGTTCCCAATCAATTGTAGCAAAGAGACGCTTCGTCTTCCCCCAGAGGTTATAAATAGAGATCCTGGGCAAGGTCAAAAGGATCAAACCGCATCTGCTATCGCACTATCTTCCCCAAATCCTCCACAAATCTAAACAATAGCCAGCAACAAGTGACCGGCCCGATGGTCCATCTAGCGCTATTCAACACCTCCGCGCTCCTCATGTTCATGCCTCTGATCTTCCTAGTCTTGCAGAGCCATCTCCATGGCCTGCGAAGCTTCCAGTGCTGTCCGCAGTGCACCACCCGCAGCCCCAGCGAGCTCCTCCTTCGGCTCCGCAGATTCCTATGACGGGAGTGACGCCCAATGCTTTCTCCGTTAGAGGAGCGAAGCTTGTGACCACTACTCCAACGCAACTCACGAGGTCGGACACTTGGGGTTCTGCCTGGAGGGTACCCAGGTGGCATTGTCGGCTGCCAAGGGTGAAACTTCTATCGCCCGCGCAATGCTGGCTGATGCCGATGCCAGAGTTGCAGGTAGGATTTCTCTTCGACCAAAATCTCCCTTCTTCGATAATCTTCTATAGTTTGATCGTCTTCCTCTTTATCTTAGAAGCTCTGGAGGCCCAACTCCAGACCCTGCATCTAGCGGCGAACCATGCTACCACCACGGTGAACGCTAGGGGTGCTCTGCTCGCCGACTGCCTGCAAGACATTCCCAACCGCGGCAGGCCATTCTTGAGCACGGCGAATGCACACATTGATGTGGGAGCTGGAGAAATCTAGCTCAACATTAATGGGCAGAAGGAGAGATTTGCTTCAGACCGGACAATGCTCACAAGTCAAAACATTCAACCGGAAGAAGAAATTCGAGAAAGAGCCGGAGAAGCCATCAACCCCATCCATCGATGCCCTCATCGAATTCATGGAAAGTGTGCGGATTCGAGAGGAGATCAAGGTGCATAACCAGCGGAACGCGAAGCGAAGAATCTAGCGTAAGAAATTTCTAGAACCCGAAAGAAAGAGATTGAAACGAGCAAGCCCACAAAGAAAGTGTGGCAAAGGAAAGTGTCATCACCGAAGATAACTCCATCTAGTGACAACAATCGAACCCAAGGTATGGAGAGTCCTGCTCCGGACTCAAAACCCGAGCTCTCGCCATGAGGTAAGATGGTAGTTATCCATTCTTTGCATTTTCATATAGGATTGTTTATTTCCATGCATAATTTATTTTAACTTCATCATAGCATGTTTAAGTTTCTGCAAAGTGCATTTTTATTTTTTGAACTTTTGTTTCAAGTGCACTGCATAAAAAAGATTAAAAATTTTTGGCCAGTTTGCAGGCCAGCCGGTCCCACTTGTCATTGTCTAGCTAGTGTGCAGCTAGAGGGAAGAAAGAGCGTGACAAGAATTTCAATCAGAGGAGCAAGCACTTGTGAATGTACATGTGCAGGACACTCAACCCCATCATGGGTGATTAGGCACCCTTTGCACCGTTCACATCCCATCGTGCAACATTCTCGCTTGAGTGCTCATGCAGGAATGAGACATGATGAACGAAGAGCATGCAGGTCAAAGTAGAGTGCGAGGAGGTGCAGCACCAGGCCGACCGGCCCCATCATGGCCGGCCGGCCTCTCCCTCGCCTCTACCGTCTCATCGCCATCAACCGACGCCCGATCACCTGCAGGCCTACGCGTAGCTTGTCACGGTGGAGCTCCAGGCGCCGTTCCTGAGCCGACCGGCCTGGCCCAGGCCGGTCAGCCTGGCACCTTCTCTCGGCTATAAAAGCCGAGGCACCCGGCATCTCTCGTCGCACCACCAGCTCAGGTACACCAGCACCTCTCTGAGTACGAGTCTCTTATCCCTTCCTAAGTATCCTTGCTAAATTAAGCTCTTGGAGCTAATTAGGCAAAGGTGCTTAGTGCTAGCTCACCCACTAAAAAGAGAATAAAGTAGTAGCTAATAACAAAAAAAAATTAGTGCTAACTTCTGCTTAGCCAAGAAAAATACCAAAAGTATTTTCCTTCTTTGAATAAAGCTTTGGCACGCTTGAACGATGAACATCTGTGGTGGTTAATTCCCCATAAGGACGACTGACGACTATGAATTTTTGTTTAGTCCTTCAGGTATTTTGTGTGCGCGCTAGTCTTTTGTAGGCACCATGTGGACTGCTACGAAGAACAAGGTCAAGAAGCTCAGCCCCTCCAGTTCCAGGCGTTCGCAGAGTTCGACGTCCTCCCGGGACAACATGTCAGTGGACTCTGGTCACCGAGATAGTGTTTGCCAGGAGGACACGATTCCGGCGGTGCCTAGGAACCAAGTCTTCATTCGCATTCGTGTCCTGACTACGGTCGATCAGATCGTAGCTCGGAATGAATACGAGCGAGAAGCGCTAGAGCTCCTCAAGAAGCAGAGTTTCTGCCACACAAAGATTTTCGAGCCCCTCTTCATCATCAAAACGGGCCTGAAACAAGGCATGATGCATGCCTTCAGCTACGCCGGTTGGTACGACTTTGCCGACATCACAGAGACAGGTTCGCAACTCTTAACCATGGAATTTCTTATGTCTCTTGGCATTGAAGAAACGGCTAAAACAACTAAAATCTATTTCCGTTTCTTTGATGAGCAATATGAGTTAACGACAAAGGAGCTTTGCGTTGCGCTTGGGTTTAGTAAAAAGTGCTTGCTAGATCCTAATGCCCTCATAAAAGACTATCAATATGATTGCACAATCTGGTGGAACGAAATTTCTAAAGAGCCTGTTAGCAGTAAAAATAGTATAGTGTCAATTCATAATACTACACTTAGACTGCTAGCAAGATGGCTCTGCATGGTTGTCCACCCGCGCTCTGACCTGCGCCTCTACAGTCTCCCCGAGCTGCAGTATCTTTTTCCTATGGCTAAAAATTTAAAGTTCTCTCCCGTCATGAGCATGTTGGCTCATTGGCAAAAGATGATCACGGGCAGAGATCCCATCGACATAACCTCCTTGGTTACGCACATTGCTGTGCATGTTGGTGCGTTGGATAATGCCTAGGTCACTGTCACACCCTGAAATTGTTGGATTTCAGGATGTGATTAAAAAAATAATAATAATAAATAAAGCAATGATTTTCTCATAATTATAAAATAAAATTCAACATTTATTTTCTTTACAGAGAATTTAGCATAGGAAAAATAAAAAATTGTCTTTCTGAATTAAATAAAATTGTTTTATGTATGTTGCATTGGTTTTTGTTTGTTAGCGTGTTTGAGTTTGCAAAATAAAAATACCCAAAAATCACCCTAAAATCTCTTTTTTCTCTTCCCTATCTCTTTTGGCCCATCCCATCTCTCTCTCTCTCTCTCTTTTTCTCTTCTCCCATTCCCTTTCAGCCCAACCCATAACCCCCTTCTCTTTTTCTTTTCCAGCCCGGCCCAAACCTCTCTCTCTTCTCGTTTTCCTTTTTCTCTCCCCACGGCCCAGAACCGCACCGCCGGCCCAGCCCGCAGTGCTCTCCCTCTCTCACCGCCAGCTGGGTCCCACTTGTCAGTCTCTCCCCCCCCTCCCACCTTCCTTTCTTCTTCCTCCCGCTCCTCTCTTTCCTTTCTTGCCGTGACACCAGACCCGCCCGCGCCCGTCGCCGTCGCCCATCGCCCACATCTCCGCCCCCCTTCCTTTCCGCGACGCCGCGGCACGCGCTTCCCCGAGCGACCAGCCCCCATTACGCCCACGGCAATCATGGCCGCCATCCCCGGCCGCTGCGAGAGCCGCCGCCCCACCCCCCGTCCCCCAGTCGCACCGCCCCGCTCCCTCGCCCTATAAAATTCGAGCCTGAGCGCCAGCGTTCCCCTTCCACTCCGATTTCACCGCACGCCCGACTACCCCGCCGCTTTGCGCCGCCATTTGTCCTGAGCCCGAGCCCGTCGTCGCCGCCGCGTCGTCGACCCGCCGTCTCGCCGCCTCTCCATCGACTGCGACCATCGCCGTCGTCTTCCACTCCTTCCCCTTCGTGCCGTCGCTCCACGCCGGCATTTCCTCGCCAGAGCGAACATCTCCGCCCGTGCCGCACCTTGTCGTCGACTCGCCGTTTCGCCTCAACTTCGCCATCTTCAACCCTTGCAAGATTCTCGCGAGGAATTAAGCACCACGCCGCTCCCGTTCCCCCTCCCTCTCGCTCTCTTGGCCCCGCGATTGCTCGCCGGAGTTCTGTCTCCGCCCGCCACCGTGGTCCGCCGGTCTCCGGCTGCCGCACGGCCGTCCCATGGCCCCCACTGAATTCGCCGTGCAGCCCTCTCCCTCCCCGGCCTAATCCCGGCCTGAATCGAGCCCCGGGGCACTGGATTCGGTGTACTCCGGCTGTCCGCCGCCGCCCCCGCTCGTTGTCGGTGCCCAGCGCCGCCTGCCAGCCCCAGCGGAGCCACCCCAACAAACCCCTGCCGCCCGATCTAGATCCAACGGCCAGAACGGATCTAAGCCGCGCACGAGCCGCCAAGCCACGCCCGAGCCGAGCCACACGGCCAGAGCCGTTGGATCGTGATCCAACGGATCAGATCCGCCCGACTGAGCCAAACCCTAGCCGCCTCAGGAACTCTTGCAGAAAAGCCCCTAGGTTATCCAGAGATCAACCCGCGGTCCAGTTATGTTTAAAAGTAATTAGAATCAGGTCCTTTCTTTTCTGTTTAGGCCCCTGACCTTTTTAGAATTAGAACCCGCCGTCCAGGACCTCCAGTTTTGCACCCAGGGCTCTCTGTTTTGGGTTTAATTGTGTTTTAGCCCCTGATTTCTTCAGATTTAGCCCCTAGAAGTTCAGTTTCTTCGCAGACAAATCCCTGGAACCTTGTTTTAGCCCTATCTTCATCGTTTTAGATCCGTTTCAACTCGTTCTTGTTGCGTTAGTCTTCTAAAACCCTAAGCTATCGTTTAGTCGTGTCGTTGTGCCTTAGTTCCTATTTTTAATATAGATTTAATTTGATTAAAGTTCTCTCACCTAGTTTTTCTAATTAAAATCCACCTAGGTCTTTACCTCCAGTTTTTCATAACTAATGTTAATTTAATTAATACCAACTCAAATGTGTTCTAAATATAATTTGTTTAGTTGAACACCAAATATAAAGTTATGCGTTTAGATGTTCTCACAAGTTTCTTTCTAATTAATTGTAATTAGTGTAATTTGTACATAGACAATCATAAATAAAATATGACTAAGTTCTACTCCGCTTTTATAAATAAAAATATAATATAAGTTAATTATAATCAAGGATATTTTGTTTTGAATATATTTTACATTTGTTTCCAACTAAAATAAATAAAAATCATAGTTCTTTTGTTTCTTTTATAATACCAATTTTCCGATAGTTGTGTCTTTTCAACCCTAGCTCCGTTTTTCGTGTTTCTTGTGCTCTTGTAACCGTAGCAGCGAGCCTTATCCTTTAGCATGCTCTTTTAAAAGCTTTTATTTTATGATTGGTGTATTGTTCTTAGCTGTACTTGTTTGTTGTTTTGTATGTTTGTGCTCGATGTTTGCTTCGAGTAGAATGATCGCTGTTGAAGCTTGAAGATCAAGGTTTCCAAGTAAGCAAGAGCTGAAGAGTAGTAAGAGTAGCTTTTCGTTGGAAAAAGGCAAGTGACCCTAACCATCCTTCTACCTATGCTTTATTACAAGAATACTATGAATTGATTGGAACATGGAGAACCACCCAAGAGAACAGTGCAACCACAATACTATATGGCTCTGGTCTTGGCTAAATAATTAGAAACTTTGGCTTGTGATGATCTTACCAAAAGGGCAAGAGGGGAGTACGTAAGATGGGGTATAGCTCGGTCCTCTTGGGGTAGTAGCCTTTGCTAAGGTACTGACCATTAGGGAGGGTTATGACCACTGCGGCCTGAAACCTTAGCGGATTGTCACAAGTTAGGGAATCTTTGTAAAGGCCTCGTAGCGTCCCTATGCAACCACACCTCGGAAGTGTGGTATTGTGCCTAGCTAGCACAACATGGTTGGGTCCAAAGTTCTTCTGAACTTTTACGCGACTTGTGGGGAAAGTGTACAACCTCTGCAGAGTGTAAAACTGTTATAACAGCCATGCTCACGGTTAAGAGTAGCTTGGACCCTCACATGATTAATAAACTTAAAGATAGATTTAAATCGTTACTCTGGTTATTTCTTGTGGCCTTGCTGAGTACCAACCATAAGTGTACTCACCCTTGCTAACCGCTGCTCAAAAGAAGAAGGTGTGAAGGCTACTGAAGATGATGAAGGGTTCTAGGCGTACGCAACCCCCAGTCGTTTGCCTGTGAAGTTTGGAGGCTTCGTTTCCATGTTAAGCGTATATCTCTGATAGTCTTGTAAGTCCTTATTTATGTTTCTTTACGTGATACTGTTGCTGTTATTCATTGATGATGTCACTATATGTATGAAACTTGATCCTGGCATACATATAGATATGCATTCGGTTTGGTCCTTAAACCGGGTGTGACAGTCACCTACCTGCCTTTGACGGAGGCCTTCCAATACTGAGTAGGCCTAGAGCATTTTGTGCAGGGACATATGATGCGCGAGGGGCCAGGTAATTCTCTCTTCATGTGTTACCCCGGGTATGATAGAGAAATCGAGATCCCATGCCCAAAACTCTCTCTCTACTCAGTAAAGCGACTACTCTTATAGATGGAGAAGAAGGAGCCATCACATCACAGTGTTGCCAATCCGGTGGCATGAGGACGGTTTCGGCTCAGTACTCAGCAGGAGCAGGCAAGACCATCACACCAGGCAGGTACTTCCTAGATGAATTTCGAGGAGACCTACGAGCATTACACTCAGGGTGGTGCGAGCACTGTCGGAGGCAGCACTGAGTACAGTGAAGAACAGGGATCCTACTACCCCCTAGGTATGCAGAATTCTTATGGTCCGCAGGTGGGTCCGTCGACCTCGGCGCGATACGGTTATGAGAACCTGATCATGCGGGGAATCATGAACCTCACGACCCAAGTCAACACCCTGGCCCAGCAGCAGGACCAGATCAGCCAGGACCTCGCGCACAACACCGACCGTGATGAACACATCCATGCTCCACGAAATCTCCGACGTCTTCACCCATCTAGGCCTTGGCGCCAACCAGCAGCAGCAGCCCCAGCAGCACCACGATCCCAACCAGCAGAACTGAGCTTCATCTAAGCTTGGGGGTATATCCAGGTAAGTCGTTTGACCCGTCCTTTCATTCCAAGAATTGCCATGCCTTAACAAAATAAATAAATAAATAATGATAATAATAATAATAATAATAATAATAATAATAATAATAATAATAAAATCTTAAAAAATTTGTTTCATGCTTTGAATAATGCAAATCCTAACTTATATGTGTGGAAATCCATGTGAGCTCTTCTTTCGGAAATGATGAATAGTTGCTTTGTTCATGCTCTGCAAGTGCCTCGTATATAACTTTTTACTCTCCTAGTACTTGATTTTGTTGGCACTTGGTAATGTTTTCATTAAAAATTCATGGTTTGTGGGAGCATGAGCTTGATTTCCAAGTCTAAGTTGTTGGGAAATTTGAGATAGTGAAGCCGGAGTAAAGCTGCATGCTCTAGTAAGGAACCTCTCGGAATTTCTTTAAAATAAAATCATGGTAAAGAGATCCCATTTGGTTTACATGTCCTATCCAGAGCCATAATGTTTTACTACTTGAGCCATATTATGCTATCTTGAGTTGCTTTGAGTTTTGCTGAATGGTGAGTCCGTTCGAGGAAAGGTACTTGTCATCTACCGAATTTTCTCCTTTGCGTACCCATTGTTCTGCTAGCCACAAAAATATCTAGCTTGTCAATCACCTACTCTGGGTATTGTATCCACCTTCGCCAGATAATGTCCATTCATACCACAGCCCAAAATCTCCACAATGAATCTATCCATCCAAGAAAGGTCTACTCAAACAAACACTCCCTCTCAATATTCGTTGGCTGTCATGAGAATATGGGTCATCTTCAAAAAAAAAGCAAGGCAAAAAAGAGATAAGACCCATATCCCTCCACAATTTCTGAGAATCAAGGGATGAAAATAAAAAGACCAAAATTTCCCAAGTGTGAGTCCATTCTCTCCCTCTCCCCTGAATATCATACCTTCCATAAGATCAGGATTTGATAGGGTACCAATCTCTTGCGAACCACTCTTAGGCTCGGCAATAAAGGTAACCAAGGTATGCGATACTCTTCCAACCTATGAACTCCACATATCAGCCTTAGAAGTAGGAAGAAGATGGTCAATTTCCGACCATGGTGAGGACTATACACCTTGATCGACTTTGAGAGCACCATTGGGGAATCTTAAACCATCCTTTTGAAAACTTGCAAAAAAATCTGAGAAAGGAACCTGAATAGGAAGCAAGAAAACTCTGGTGAAAACTGTTCAGTCTCTCAACCACTCAAGACGAGGGATGAAATGCAGGTAAGCCCCACACTCCGAACCAAGGTACGAGCCAACATTCTCAAGGTACATACATGATAGAGTAATATGTTATGCACAAGGTACCTGCTAGGGGTGAACATTGACGCAACTCCTGATCCGCCGAGCCTAAGTTTCAGCCTTGCTCGAGGACGAGCAAGAGTTTAAGCTTGGGGGTGTGTTGACGGCCATTAAATCACACTTTGTCCGTCAACTTCTCGAGAATAAATAGAGCTTCACATCATGTTCCATACATATTTTGTTTATTCTAATAAAGTTCCACAAGTTTTGGATGAGTTGTGAATGCAGGGACGGGTGTATCGAAAATGAGGCAAAATGGGAAAAATCCCAAGCCGACTGGCCTCACCTAGAACCTGAGCCGTGCACTTGAAGTCGATTTGATCAAAGGACCCGAATGGCTTCACCTATGGATTGAAGGGCCCACGTGCATGCAAGAATTGGGCAAAATCTTGAGATTCGCCTCCCTAGACAAAGCACAAGCGTTGATCATCAAGTCGGTAAAACGGAGGGACGAAACAAGAGAGCATCAGGGATGTCCAGGAGAAGGGCGGTGCCAAGTGGCACAAATACCAGGCCGGCCAGCCTGGGAAAGGCCGGCCGGCCCCACTTTGCAGCCTCTCAACCTCAACTTCGCGTGGAAGTTACCTCAACCGATGAAGTGGCATCCAACCTAAGCATCAACCTCAGCACCGACCTGCAAGAGCTATAAATAGAGGGTCACCCAACACTTGTAACACACACCAATGAGTTCTCACTCATTTCACTTTCTAGAGTTAGGTTTAGTAGTTTGGAAGTTAGAGTCGAGCCAGGCTTGTCTCAGGATTCCGGAGTCGTCATCGGAAGTCTGTTGTAAGCTCTTGAATCTTTCCCTTTGACATTTATCAATATAAGTTATCTTCTTTATCTTATCGAGTCAGCTTTACTTTCCACATTTATTTATCTTTCCAAGTTATTCAGCTTGTGTACGGAAGTTCTATCCTCTAGCTTAGACTTTGTTATCTTCCTTATTTTATCGGGATCTTACCTTACGGGTTTCTCGCCCAGACTAGGGAGCTCAAGTCAAGTCCCTAGGTTGAGAGGGATTTCTCTTGAAGGCCTCAAGAGAAATCCTAACACCGAGTGCAGACGTGGTGTCTAGCTTAGTGTTAGCTAGGAAGTGTGTTCCACCCCACGGATCAGTGTGATAGGTGGCAAGTGGTGACAGCCCTGTTCGTTCCTTGTAGTCCACCACGTTCGGGTGTTTTCATAGCAGTAGTAGCAGGTTGCCGTTGGACTTCCCTATCATCCCTTTCTGCAGTCCTTCCTCTTTCAGCCGTCGGAGTAAGCTCTAGGTTCCCGATAACTAGTTAGAAACAAGGTTTAGTCTAGAGAGGCTAGCTCGTTAGTCTAGAAGTGTTTTAGGAGTCTTTCTCGCTCGTTGTCCTCCTAGCTGCTTACCGCTCTAAGGTTTAGAGTCTCTTGTGTCAAACGGTCATTGCCTAGCCATTTATCCTATCTTATTATATCTGGCTTACCCCCACTAAGTTAGTCGGTGGATATTTCCAGTAAAGTTTATCACGCGTTCATTCGATACTCTTTAGAACCATAGTGCTTCCTCGTGGAAATTTACGATACCTTGGAATACTCCAAGGTGAAGTGCTACATCGGTGGATTCTATGCGCTTGCAGAATACATATTCTATTGGGCATAAGAAATGCCAACTACTGTCGTCCTTTCTTCTAGAGCAGTACTATGCATGAACCATGGCTATGAGACTGGGATAGGTCTCATAAGCATCAGGTAAATGGGATGGCAAGGTGGAGGCAGTTCCAAGTACTCACGGGATGGAACTGCCGGATAATTAGGAGAAAACTCCATGTGGATTAGCGGAAAGGCGTACAATTGTACACGTTCTAAACTAGTATTGCTACCGTTTCCCGGCAGCGGCGCCAGAAATCTTGTTGGCACTTCTTAGCCTATACGAACTAATCCGCAAGCGCATGGATACCGATGTAGCTTTCACTAGGAAGTTTACCTGGGATATCGAATCAAAGGAACGATAAGCGCAACGAGACCTAGAAGTAGTTCAACCGGATCCACCAGGGGAAAAGAGGTATGCAAGTAGAGGGTCTAACGATGGTTAGCCCACTTGTTACCCAGAAGACTTGCTACTAAACTAACTTCATCTGCTTCGGCGGCTGGAAGAGGAAGGACTTCAGGAAGAGGTGAGAGGGGAGTCCAACGGCAACTTGCTACTACTACTATGAAAGCACCCAAATGTGGTGGACTACGAGGGACGGACAGGGCTATCACCACCTGCCGCCTACCACACTGTTCCGTGGCATGGAACACAACCCGAGGTAACTAACCAAATCTAAGCACCACGTCTAAACTATCGAGCCATTTACTCCTACCTCCCGACAAGGTAAACAACATTCTCGAATAGGTAGAACTTGCTACCTACGCAAACTAGGGATCCCACAGATCAACGAAAGAAAGTAAACAAGTAACTGAAGTAAAGAGGAAGACTAGCGAGATACCGACGAGAGACGAGGAACTTCACTTCAAAGATGCTTCATTCCTCCGAGGTTACAAAGTTAGAGGTGAGCTGAAGAAACTCGGCTCGCCTCCGGACTCTCACCTCACACTCTCCCCATTCTACTACTAAGGATGAACAACTTTTGCTTAAGACTCTTCTTCTCTCCAAATGGTGCGTGCTGGAATGGAGGTATGTGCAACTATTTATAGCTCTCCAAGGTCAGTTCTCAGATAGATGCTTAGCTTGTACTCTATCTTGATGGTTAAGAACTGCCAGCCGAAGGGGGTCGCGTGACGTGCAAGTTGGAGGCTGGCCAGCCTCTCCCAGGTCGGCCGGCCTGCGATTATTGCCACTTGGCACTGCCTTTGGTGTGAACGTCCTAGATGACTTCCTGGTGGCGGTTATGGTTGCACATCAGCCGTTTCTTCATTTGCAAGGCCGGCCGGCCTTGACTAAGCCGGTTGGCCTAGTCCTGGTGCATCTCGGCCCTCCGTTCCACCGCCTTGTTGATTGATGTGTGGGATTCACCCAGAGAGGCGGTTCGAAGCCTGAAGTTGTGCTGAGTCGCTGCATGTGGACCCATGGATCCAAGGCACATGCCTTCTGACCGTTGGATGCATTTCTTTGTGAGGTGCCGTTCAAGATTGCTTGGGGATGTGTTTCTCTGCATGCAGGTGAAAGCTGAGCCGTGTTGGCCACAGTGCCAGGCCGGCCGGCCTGAGGGAGGCTGGCCAGGCTGGGATTTCTCCCAAATCGGCCAAAATTTGTACAGTGAGTTCCTGAAGTCACATATGCACCAAAACTAGTGGAATCTCATTAGTTTAAATCAATTTAGCTTGTTGTAGGCCTTGTAACCAAGAATTCTAGAGTAATGTTGGTGGTCAAAATCATTGGAAATTGACCGCCGGCAGCGGGGGATTCGATCTTATCCTCCCAAGGTCGGTTACGAATGTTTCCATACATACCTCCACCGGGAACCGCCCTTGGAAGCTATAAAAGGAGGAGGAGCCCTCTCATTCAACACACACCACACTTGAAGCCTCTCTCCCTCTCTCTAGTTGTGACTTGTACTCCTTAGGCTAGTGGAGCTAGGTTAGTTATCTTCTCTTAACGACTCCAAGTCTTCCTCGGGGTCATGGAGCAACCCTCGACCTCTGGTATGGCTTTGTATTCGACTTGTCAGGAATTTATTTATAATTTAGAGTATCTTCATGGTTGTTATGCTATCTTGGTAGTATGTCATGCCATGTTGAGTGCTTCCTTAAGTTATGCAATTCATATGCTTAGACTAGAAATTCATGATAAAGCAATGGTTTGGTGTGCCCTTTGGGCTTGCTCTAGTTCCTTACTTGTCCATCCGTAGAGTGGGAGACTCGGGGGGACTAGAGTACGTTCCGTATACACGAGCGTGGTGCTCAAGTATCACGGGATCCATTGAATATGACCATATCCCATGGTTTTGTAGGGGTAGGCAGCAGGTGGTGACAACCTTGTCCGTCCGCCACGTTCAGGCGTCGTTTGCGTACTCCCCCACGTTCAGTTATGGTGTAGGAGTCTAAAATACTACTTCAGCTTGCTGGCAGACCAGTGCTGGATAGTCTTCCCGTTTGCTGGAGGCTTATGTCTAGTCCTAATCGTGTGCTTTGTTTAACCTTTGCTAACTTAGATAAATTCCATTTGGACCTGTTTGTATGCCTATGGTCCCGCTAACCTTTGGTTTATTCGTTATTCTTTGTTCTTGAGATTGGCTTGTGTGTGTGTCACATTACCCATACCTATCATTTATCATGACTTACTCCTGTATGAAATATAGTCTATAGCCTGAGCATCTTGTCTTGATTATGTACCTAGTACTCTTTTACACTATACCATCCTACGGGAAATATAAATAACGACACCCAAATACTCTCCGGGTGAAATGCTACAACGGTATATCCGTGCGCTTGCGGATCCATTCTATAATCGTTAAGACATACCACCATGACATTTCTGGCGCTTTTACCAAGGACTAACAATTCTGGTAGCGACATTACGAAATAACAAAAGACAACCCCCAGGGTCAGCCGAACCAGGCCAAGCTCCCATCCAGGTGCAGCTTGGCGGGAGATACGATCTTATCCTCTTGAAATCGGTTGCCAATGTTTCCATACTTACCTCCGGCGGGAACCGCCCTTAGAAGCTATAAAAAAGGAGAAGGAGCCCTCATTCCACACACACCACATTGAAGCCTCCCTTCCTTTCTACTCTTGTGACATGTAATCCTTAGGCTAGTGGAGCTAGGCTAGTATTTCTCTTAGTGAACTCCAAGTCATCCTCGGGATTGTGGAGCAACCCTCAACCTCTGGAATGGCTTTGTATTTGACTTGTCAGGAATTTACCTATAATTCACAATATATTCATGGTTGCCTTGGTATCTTGGTAGTTTGTCATACCATGTTATTTGCCTTCTCAAGTTACGCAACTCATATGCTTAGACTAGAAATCCATGCTAAAGCAAGGGTTTGGTGTGCCCTTTGGGCTTGTTCTAGTTCATTACTTGTCCATCCTTAGGGTGGGAGACCCGGGGGGGGGGGGGCTAGAGCAGGTCCCGTATACACGAGCGTGGTGCTCGGGTGCGGCAGAACCACCTGAATTAATCCGGCTCAAGCGCGCTAACCATCACCACAAGGGCAATCAGGGCTAACTCGCACTTCAAACGGAATAATCCACTGGTCTGTCGGGTAACCTCCCGATACAACCACGGTTTTTGCCGATCGAAACCACACATACATGTACTCACACGAAGGTGAGCCCAGAGGATACAACATTCCACAAATTTTACACCACAGGGTTCATCATAAATTATTATTACAACTGAGTTCGGATTTGCAAAACAAGGTACTTCAGAGTTCAAAATAATTGAGTTCTTCAGAGTTCAATGCAGTGGAAAAATAACGATAACTACTTGACGATACACAATGTCTCGATGAAGCCCGTACGAGATATCACTCGGCATTATCACCGTTGGCTGGGGGCGTATCCCATTCCACCGACCAACCAAGAGGAAGGGTAAAAGGCCAAGTCAAACTAGCGATCATATCCTCGAAAGTTTCACCTGAAAACAAGCCACAAGCAAGGCTGAGTATACTAATACTCAGCAAGGCTTACCCGACTAGTGGAATATACTTAGCCGACTCCTAGACATGCAAGGCTTTTGGCTTGAGGGGTTTGTTTTGCCGAAAAGCATATATAAGTAGGTCCTTACTTTCAGATTTTAGCTCCAAGTTCTAGCTTTCTTTAACCATTCTAGGTAAGCAAAAATATTAATCATCATCATTGTTCCTCTTCTTACTCTATGTGGTAAAAGGGTCAAGCAGTCTCAATAGCCGCGAGAAACGGATGATTCGAATCGAATTTCTTAATCTTGCAAGGGAAACCTAAACATACGTCACGTGGCTACTCAAAGAGTCACATATAAAGATTTTACTGAGCAAGATACAAAGCATAATAAATAGGACAAGATACACCTAATTTAATAAAGATTAATTTCTACAGGATGTTTTACAGGGTTTCTGTGTATGAAACTTTTTATACAGCAAGAGCTACTCTAAATGTCCTTCAGTAAAAAGTTGAACATTTTCCAAGCACAGAAACTAATTATTTGAATTAGTGCAATTTTTCCTACCACAAAATTATATAAATAGGTTACCGAAAGGAAAAAGGTTCTAAACTTTTTATGTGGTATTTAGGCCTTAATACAACAGTTTTGAAAAAGTTTCAGCACATGAATCACAACATAACACCAGTTACAAATTAGTTTTATTACTTCATGCCATAAACAAGTTTTATTAAGAAGTTTAGCTAGAGATGGGTTCTGGCCCTAATTGTTTTACACTAGCCTACAAATCAAGCAACTAATCTACTGTTAAATTTTCAGGTTTAGATTTTGTGTACAACAGGGGGTACATTTAAAGTCTATTAAACCTTCCATTTAATTTATAGTAAGATTTAGCAAGCAACTGAAGAAATGCATGTAACAAAAGTTCTAGATTTTCATCCAAAGATTCCAGAACAGTTGAGTTTGTATTTTTCTGGTTTTTCTACGAGTTTATACGAATTTTACAATTTCGCTATTTTTGAAATCAAAGTTTAAATATAGGTTTACAGATATGCCCCTGGAAACTTGCGTGCAGACTCTTTTAAAGATTTCAATCAAAGCAATGTGGTCCCTGGGCGGCGCTAGCATGGTGGCCGGCCAGATTCCGGCGAGGGGGCTCGTCGGCGGCGAGGGGGCTCGTCGGCGGCGAGGGGAAAAGGGTCGGGGAGATCCAGGGAGGTGAGAGCTACCTCAGGATGACCTTGGTCGGGGTTGGGGTTGGCTAGAGGTGGCTCGTCGGCGCGGAGCAGAGGGGCGGCGCCGGGGCGGAGCGTCGGCGACGGTGCTCCGGCGAGGAGGGGAGAGCGTGGGCTGGTCGATGAGCTTCGCGGCGTCGAGGGGAACCCATTTCGAAGCTTGGCTTGGACGGAGGAGCTTCGGCGTGGGCCATCCATGGAGCAGCAAGGAGCGGCGGCGGCGCGGGTGGCGCTGGCAGTGCTCCAGCGGTTCTGGGCGATGATGGGTGGGGCAGTGAGCTGCGGTGGGGTGCTGTGGTGGTGGTGGAAGACTCAGCTCTGGCAAGGGGTGGACGGAGAGGTGAGCTCCACGGTGAGCTGGGCACGACGGCGGTAATGGTGGCGGCGACGGCGTTCTGGTGTCTGGGCACGCGAGGGGGACTCAGTGCGGCCTTTTGTAGGCAGCAGAGAGGCGGGAGGAGGGGCGGGACTGGACTGCGAGGCGCGGGCGCGGGCGGCACGACAGAAGCATGTGACTGTCCCTGGTGGGCGGCGAGCAGAGCCGGCGCGGCGTGCGGCGGGCGTGGGCAGAGGATTGGGCGCTGAGGATTTGGCGTGGGGAGCGGGAGATCACGCGGCGCGCGGGTTGGGCGATGAGCTGCAGCAGCTGTTTTGCCGGGCTTCGAGCGCGGCGACCGGCGGGACACGGCGGAGACACGGGCACGGCGGGCGGGCGGCGAGCAGGGGCGCGCGTCGCTGGCGCGCGCGTGGCGTGCGCGAACTGGGGAGGAGCGCGGCGTGCGGGCGCGGCCAGGCATTGGCTTGGCGCCTAGCGCCGTCCGGCATCGCCGGCCAAGTGGCCTGCGGCGACTGCGCGGCGGGTGAGGGTCGGGCAAGGTGATGTGTCGGGCGAAACCGAGGGTCGGGCGAGTGAAAGGGTCGGGCGAACGAAAGGGTCAGGCGATGCGAGGGTCGGGTGAGCGGCTGCGCGTCGGAGGGTCGGGCGAGGTGGAGAAGAAGGGTCTACAGTGAAAATAGAAGAAAATGCAGGGACTAGTTTGCAAATCCAAGTGTTTCTCAAATTTTCGTGTTGCAACTCAAAAATCTCTGAACACGAAAGTTGTTCAAAATGAAAAGTTACACAAGTTTTGTTTCAGGCCAAGGTTCATTGGAGTTGTATTTTAGAAGTTATTTTAAAAACTCGAAAAGGATAAATTCGGAGGGTACATCATTTCCTGGGCAAAACTTTGCATTCACTCCTAGGCTTCAACTAGACTTTTATTTAACATGCCAAAAACAATGTGCCTATTAAATTTTGTAGCCATGTTTGCATCATTGTGAAAGTTATTTAAATGGCTTGATTAAAGTACAGGTACTTACGCACATATACGCAACTATTTTCAATTCAAGGCAAACCAACTTATAATTCGTTTCCTTTAAATTTTTCTTAGTTAGTTAAGCATATTGTTACGCTAATGAGGCTTATTTCGTAAATTAAACACCTGAGGTGTTACATCGGGTATCACGGGATCTATCGAATATGACTATATCTCATGGTGTTGAAGGGGGTAGGCGGCAGGTAGTGACAACCCTGTCCGTCCGCCACATTCAGGCGTGGTTTGTGTACTCCCCCACGATCGGTTATGGTGTAGGAGTCTAAAATACTACCTTCGCTTGCTGGCACATCAGTGCTGGGTAGTCTTCCCATTTGTTGGAGGCTTAAGTCTAGTCCTAACCATGTGCTTTGTTTAACCTTTGCTAACCTAGATAAATTCCATTAGGATCATTTTTGTGTGCCTATGCTCCCACTAACCTTTGGTTTATTCGTTATTCTTTATTCTTGAGATTGGCTTGTGTGAGTGTCACATTACCCATATCTATCATTTATCATGACTTACCCCTGTATAAAATATAGTCTATAGCTTAAGCAGCTTGTTCTGATTATGTACCTAGTAAACTCTTTTACACCATGCCATCCTACGGGAAAATATAAATAACGATACATGAATACTCTCCGGGTGAAATGCTACAACGGTATATCCGTGCGCTTGCGGATCTAATTTGTAATCATTAAGACATACCACTACGGCGTTTCTTGGTACCGTCGTCACGGACTGACAATCCTGGTCATGATTCTAAGAAATACCAATAGCTAACTACGATAAGTCACCAAAAGTGCTCAGGGGCTACCGCCACGAGTTCCATCTGCATGACTACTTCTTACAAGCCGCTAAGGCCAAGCCACAAAGACTACTTGCGCATGTTCCAACTACCTCGAGTACTAGCCTATAAGGTTCAGCAGAACCAAATGAGCAAGTCACTACGAGAATGTCGAAAAGGTCATCACATCTATAAAACCGAAGCAATCGAGAGTGTCGCACGACGCGAGTAAATCCTGATCCGCTTAAGTCCCAGTGCGGGACCAACCACCGAACGCTAAGCTATTGACTACTTTCAGAGTTCCTACACTCTACGTACCTCATCTATGCGTCTTGAGTACTACGTGCAATCAACAGGAATAACACACCATATATTACAAGACAAGACAATTGTTTTTGCTACATAGACAATCAGAACAAGTCCTCACGCATGTCATCAACTATCTGGTAGGCCACAGGCTCTACAACATGATGATACTCGTTGAATTGCTCCTCTGTGCACCCTTCAGCTGCACCATCTGCAACGGGCTTCACGTCCATAGTTGGATGATATGACTTGACGAGTCACAAGACATGCACCAACACAACCTTGGCTGTCCTAGAGGCATACCCAGCGATACTCCGAGGAGCATCACGGAGACATTCTAGCAAGGTACGCTCGTCTACCATGGGATCCACCATTTCAGCCACAACATGTGCAGCGGTCTCGAGCTCGTCAAGTTCCTTTTGCTTCCGCTCCGTGTCGCGATTCAGAGACTGGATCATTTGCATGTTGGCCACCAGTTGCATGTCTGCATCTGACAACCTTGTGCTCTTTAGCCAGATTTGCATAGCTCATTTGAAAACTCTCAAAGGCTTGCTGAAGGCGCTCCTTTTCCTCTAAAAGGCGATATATATCACAATTCCAGTCAGTAAGGGCTTTGTCTACCCTACTAAGTTCTGTGGAAAGTAAAGAGCAAAGTACTCAGCTAGACTATAGGAATGACTACTCTATGCAAGGCTGCAACTCGGGAGATTGGCTGGATGCACTTACTTTTGTTCTCAACAGCCAGATCCTTGGCCTTCTTCAGGGATGCATCATACTTCTTCTGAATGTCCATGATTGAGCTATCAAGCTGCTGCTGGAGCTGGAAGTTCTTGTTTTTCTCTTCAGTGAGTTGTTCCTCCAGGAACTCAGCACGATGAATCTCGTCGCTGATGGCTCTCAACATCTGCGACCTCTCCTTTGGAGCGTTGGAATACATCCTGCTCAGCAGATGACACGATGTCAACATACAACTATCAATAACTTTTATGTCACAGATAGTACGACTACATACCTTGGTGTATTCAAAGAAGCGGCATCTAAACTCCAACATGCAAGATACCTTGTTTGGATACAACAGAGGATCTACAAGCAACTCTAGAGTCAGATCAGGAACATCATTGACCAAAAACTCAGAATGACAACCTTCAGAAGTTGAGGCGGCAGCAGCAGGGCCTTCCGGTGCGTTCTGTTGCGGCTGCTCAGCGACCTAAAAGTTTCCTGGGGTATCTGCCGCGACTGCTGCAGCAAGTCTTGCGTCACGAACGTTAGCAGGCGCGGGCAGGGATTCTTCTACTCGACCCGGGTTCTTAGGCCGGGGGGCTGGCGACTTGGCCGCTTGATCAACAACCGTGAGATCTTTTCCTTAGCCTTGTTCCGCACCCTCGTTGATGGATTCTTTAGTTATTTTGATGGGTGCAGATGGCGTGGTCTTGTGGGCGGGCTCCTCTAGCTTTGCATTGTCATCACGCTTCTCCGGCTTGGGGGCTGGAGCAACCGGGGCAGGTTGAGCCTCGAGTAGAGGGCTGTTGATGCTCGTTACGGACCAGTTGCGACCATCAAAATCCTGCATAAAGTGGAATAATAATAAAGACCAACGCTAGTATACGGTGTTTAACTAACAGGTTCCACAAGTGCTGGTCTAAAAATGTGTGCAGGTGTATTTAAGCTAAAAATGCATGAAAAGAGCAAGCAAGAAACAAGGTGAAAAAGCGTCGAGCAATCAGAACGCATTGTTCAGCCTCACATGGATCAATGGGCCCACCAGAGCATGAAACCGACATAAGACAATGCCAATGCATGCACACCTGCATCTGGGACCCACCTGCCAGCCACTCAGCCAAAGATTAAGTCAGTTGGCAGCCTGGCCAGGTCAGCCAAACCACTGGTTCGGCCGAACCAGCCTTGGCGCCACCGCCATACCTCTTGCACGTGGCACCTTCTCATTGGTCCTCAAGGTCGGTTCAAGGTGATTCCTGCTGTTTTCCTGGCCGAGGCACCCTTGGACAATGCTATAAATACAAGGGGAGGGGCTCTAAATGAAGACACACAACTCACACTCCCCTCTTGTGCTCTCACTTGCATAGCTGAGCTTTAGGCTCATTCTAGAGGCTTAGTGCTGCCTAGGTAGTGCTTAGAAAATAGGAAGAGAGTGAGGGGAAGTAGGGGAATTGCCGGGTTTGTCGGCACTCTTCTCCAGCTTGTACCTCGACGGATGCTTATCAATCAAAGTAAGTGTTCATGACTTCTTTTGTGCTTTAGTCTCTTAGTTCAGATATAGTTCTAGTTCCTTAGTTATTTACTGGACCAATAGTTCACTAGTTCAGTGGGTGCTCTAGTCTAAAGGTAAGGCTAGAGTTAGTGAAACACAGTATAGACGTGGTGTCTAGACTAGACTTTACCTGTTGGTTGTGGTATATTCCATGATTAGATGAGGTAGGTAGCAGGTGGTGACAGCCCTATCTATTTAGCGTAACCTTCCCCATTCGGTTATATCCTAGTGCCGTATTACTTGAGCAAGCTACGTTTTATCCGGAAGGCACCAGTAGCCCGAAGTAAACAATCAGGACGGATCTATCTTACCTTTGATTCTTAGCCTTAGGAATCCTCTCTACCCCTTTCTTCTAGCCAGTGTGGTGTCCTTGGACGATCTTGAACCTTACAGAATATACACACGTTCCTGAGTGGATACGATACCCTGGAATACTCTTGGGTGAAAGCTACAACGGTATCTGTACGCTTGCAGATTTATTTATGATTGTTAAAATACCAAACAAGCTTTCTGGTGCCATTGCCGGGGAATGACTATATTCCCTTTGGACCTAGTTCGCTCTCGTATCTTTTTCATTTTCATTGATTCTATCTCTACCCCCGCTATCCACGGAGCAGCCATCCATTCAACAGCTCTCCGCACCTAAGGGCGAGTTTTGTGAGCCAACACCTTCTTCCGATCCAATTCTCTCATCCAGCTATGAACTCAGCCCCGACTATATAGCCATAGTTCAGGATCATTCCTTTTCAGGATGGGATGATGAAAATCCCTACCATCACCTACGTGAATTCGAGAAAGTGTGTTCATGTCTAAAAATTTTAGACATGACTCACGAAACTCTCAAGTGAAAGTTGTTTCCCTTCTGTTTAATAGAGTCGGCGAAGGAATGGTACACACACGTCGTGACAAGCATGAACGGAGATTGGAAAGAACTTTGAGATCAGTTTTGTCTCACATTCTTCCGCTCTACCGTGTCTGTGCGTTGTGAGCAGAAATTTTGACTTTCCGCCGGAGTGAGAAGGAATCTATCGATGCAGCTTGGGCCCGATTGTCCTCATTAGCTCAATCTGGTCTTGTCTTGTCTTTACCAGATCACTTATTGCTTCAACATCTCTACACGGGTCTTAGCAAGGAGAATACACAATACCTCGACGTCACCGCCGGAGGTTCATTCACATAGAAGACTCCAGCCGAAGGAAGTGAATCCTCGACAAAATCATGGAGAATACCTCCTTTGTCTGTAAGGGTGAGCCGCCTCTGGTAGAATCCGAGGTACATCATGAGGAAATTCTAGCAGCCGAATCCGAATCCATAGATACCCAATCCTTAGATTCGACTCCTAGATCCTCTCTTGATCTAGAACCTGAAACACCAAAGGAAGAGAAACCTCTACCTTTGAAATTTCTCCATAGTTTCGAGGAAGATCTTTTTGAAGACTTCGGAAACACCTTGAACTATTTATGTCAGAAGGGACCACCAGTTCCCATCACTCCTTTTGAACCATATGAGAAGGAATTCCTTCGAGAAACCATCAAGGAGTTGACCACCCTAATGAGCGATGAATGGTTAAGAGAAGGAGAGGCATCTTCTGAGCCACTCCAAAACAGCCATCCTTCTCTCATTCAGTGCCACATAAGGGACCAAAATGTGGAGGTTCTTTATAACCCCACCGTCGGAGCTAATATCATGTTAGATAATTTTGCACTAGCCCTCCTAGGCAGCGCAGCTCTAACTCTGATAGGCAGAACTCTTAGGGGACCTTCAGGCTCTCTTGTAGGAAGTTACGGGGTGATCTAAAATGTGTCCATATGGCACAAGGATGTTAAGGCAAGTCTAGATTTCCACATTTTCGAAGTTCCCAACTTTGATGTCTTGATCGATCATCCCGTTGAGATGCTTTTCATGGATGTACTAGATTCAAGGAGCCTTAGCATCAGACTAGGTAAGGAACCTCTATCTGTTCCAATTACTCGAGCAACAAACTCCTTAGAAGAGATCTCCCCTATCATTGAGCCGATTGAGGAAGTGTTGGACATATCTCCTCTAGACTCACCGGAATCAACTCTTGAAAGAGAAGCTGAACAGTTTATCCAAGAAGAGGAAGATTTCGATGAAGTCCCAGAACTTCCAAAGTTTGAAATTTCAACACGACCCCCAATCGAGCTGTAACCTCTACCTTCTGGGCTCTGATATGCTTTCCTAAACAATGATGTAGAATCTCTCGTGATCATTAGTGACAAACTCTCAGAAGAGGAGACCACAAGACTCATTGCCGTCTTAGAAAAGCATCGGGCTATCCTTGGATACGCTCTCCAAGATCTCAAGGGAATCAACCCTACTCTTTGCACTCATCGTATTCCTATCGATCCTTCCATGGCACCTTCTAGGGAACCCCAAAGAAGGTTAAACAATGCAATGCGAGAGGTTGTGAAGAAGAAGGTCCTGAAGCTCCTACACATTGGGATCATTCATCCCATCCTATATAGCGAGTGGGTAAGTCTGGTTCAGGTAGTGCCCAAGAAAGGAGGTATGACGGTAGTGGAAAACAGCAAGAACGAGCTAATTCCACAGCAAACCTTCATGTGATGGAGAATGTGCATCGACTACAGAAAGCTCAACAAGGCCATGAAAAAGGATCACTTCTCGCTACCTTTTATCAACGAGATGCTAGAAAGGTTAGCGAAACACTCCTTCTGTTTTCTTGATGGCTATTCTAGATACCATCAGATTCTCATCCATCCCGACAACCAAAGCAAGACCACCTTCACGTGCCCCTATGGAACCTATGCCTATCGAAGAATGCCATTCGGGTTGTGTAACACACCCGCATCGTTCCAAAGGTGCATGAGTCCATCTTCTCGGACATGATTGAAGAAATTATGGAAGTCTTTGTGGACGACTTCTCAGTTTATGGTAAGACCTTCTATCATTGCCTTGAAAATTTGGACAGGGTCTTCCAACGATTCCAGGAAAAGGACTTGGTGCTAAACTGAGAAAAAGTGTCATTTTATGGTCCAAGAAGGCATTGTTCTTGGACATTTAGTGTCCGAAAGATGGATAGAAGTGGATAAGGCGAAGATTGAAGGGATTTAACAACTGCCGCCTCCCACCAATGTGAAAGGGATCCGAAGCTTTTTAGACTACGCAGGGTTCTGCTGGCGCTTCATCGATAACTTCTCTAGTATCGCTAGACCCCTTACGAGCCTTCTAGCTAAGGACGTTCCCTTCCACTTCGATGATGAGTGCCTAAAAGCCTTTAATACCCTCAAGAAGGCACTCGTCTCAGCTCCAATCATTCAACCTCCAGATTGGAAGCTACCCTTTGAGATCATGTGTGATGCTAGTGTTTATGCGGTGGGGGCGTACTTGGGCAAACTAAGGACAAGAAGCATCACGCGATCGCATACGCTAGCAAGACACTAACATGAGCTTAGCTTAACTATGCCACCACAGAAAAAGAGCTCCTAGAAGTTGTCTTTGCAATAGACAAGTTTAGATCTTACTTAGTGGGGGCAAAGGTCATTGTCTATACAGACCACGTTGCTCTGAAATACCTTCTCACTAAGAATGATGTTAAACCAAGGCTCATATGATGGATCCTTCTACTCCAAGAGCTCGACATGGAAATCAAGGATAAAAAGGGACTAGAAAATTCGGTAGCAGATCATTTATCGCGTATGAGTATCACTAACAACCAGGAACTTTCGATAAATGACTTCCTCCAAGAAGACATGCTGCTCAAGGTAACGGCTTCAAACCCCTGGTACGCAAATATTGTAAATTTTATGGTTTCAGGGTATGTACCACCAGGAGAGAACAAAAAGAAGCTGGCCTATGAAAGCAGATGCCATCTATAGGATGAGCCATATCTATATCGAGTATGTGCGGATGGACTACTACGACGGTGTGTTCCCACAACAAAAGGGATCAATATTATTGAGAAATGCTATGCAGCACCATATAGAGAACATTATGGCGTATTTCGCAGGCAAGCAAAGATCTAGCAGAGTGGATTCTATTGGCCTACAATGTATGAAGACACCAAAGATTTTATTTGGAGGTGTCAAAATTGCCAGAAGCATGGGGGAATCTCAGCTCGCGACGCTATGCCACTAACATACAATCTTCAAGTGGAACTCTTTGATGTATGTGGCATTGACTACATGGGACCTTTCCCAAGTCCCATAACTGTGAGTATATCTTGGTCGTCGTGGATTATGTCTCCAAATGGGTGGAAGCTATGCCATGCAGAGCTGCCAATGCCAAGCATGCCCGAAAAATATTCCAAGAGGTGATCTTTCCAAGGTTTGGAACACCAAGAGTGGTAATAAGTGATGGAGGGTCTCACTTCATTGCTACAGCCTTCCGAAACTTCCTCAAGGAACTAGGAATCATGCACAACACTGCAACCCCTTGTCATCCCCAAACAAGCGGTCAGGCAGAAACATCAAACAAGCAAATCAAAAATATTCTGCAGAAGATCGTTAATGAGATGGGCAATGCATGGAGGCCGAAGCTAGCCGACACTTTATGGGCATACCGTACAACATACAAAACTCCCGTCGGCCTATCACCTTATCAGCTCATCTACGGGAACACCTGTCATCTACCTGTTGAGTTGGAGCACAGATCACACTGGGCAATCCGGAAGTGGAATATGGATCTCGACCAAGCCGGAGAACATAGAAAGATGCACATCTCAAAACTGGAGGAGTGGAGAGATAAAGCCTATCATAGTGCCACATTATATAAAGAAAGAACTAAGCGATGACATGACAGAAGGCTGAAGCCAAAGGTCTTCAACTCAGGGGATAAGGTATTACTTTTCAATTCCAGGGTAAAGTTGTTTGGGCATGGAAGCTAAGGAGCAAGTGGCTAGGACCATACCTCGTCGTCGACACATCAACTCATGGAACCATTACAATCCAAGGCGATGAAGGTAACATCCATAAGGTAAATGGCCACTGCTTGAAACTCTTCCTAGAGCATCATAGAGCTATTAATGAAGATATAGACATGATCGAACTAATTGATCATGACCATATTTTTGATTAAGAGCCCACATAAGACATGTTTTTCCTGAAGAGAATGGAAACAACGTTGTGACTACGAGATGTTGTCTGCGCAATTCGACCATTTTACAAACATCTTGAAGTAGCCTTACCAATCATTATATCAAATTATTTGTATTGTCACTCATTATGTAAGGCCAGTCTTAGTGCACAGTTTCATGGCACAGTTAGCAAGACTAAGAACTACGTAACTGTGCAAGATGAGTTTCATGGTAATAAAACTCCTCTCACATCCCATGAAACTCGCCCTTCTCTCTCCTCATAATGATCCTACCATATCAGCAAATTTGCTGATGTGGTATAACATTTAATACCCATGAAACTCCACATGAAACCCCACTGAGACTGGCCTAAGCTATTTCTTGATGTAATAATGATGCACCAAATCACCTTAAGTTCCTATTCCCATTGCCATTGGCGTGAAGGCCCCCACGCGACTCAACGATCAGCTCCTTGCCGGAGGCCAAGAGCCCCGGCTGGTAGATGATCATTGCGCTGACCATCGCCGCCAACCCTTCCTCTTCCACCAGTCTCATTGTTTTCACCATGATTTTAATCAAGATCTGATATGAAAATTGTACTACTAGTGACTATTTGTATTCACATAAATATTGTTTAGTTGTTGGTTAAATACTATTAAAAGTCTAGGTTTTAGATGGAATAATAGTTCTCAGTTCTTTAAAGGTCTTATGTGGGCAACTGAAGCTGCTAAACTAGGTTTTAGATGGAAAATAGGGAATGGGAAGAAAATTAGATTCTGGGAAGATAATTGGTTAGGAGGGTCCAGTTTAGCTATACAATTTTGGGACCTCTATATTCTTGTGAACGAACAAACAAAAACTATTGCTGAACTCTGGGATGGGGTGAACTTGAAATGCACTTTCAGAAACAGTGAATGCTAGGTTACATAGGATGTGGCTGGAGGTATAAAAGCTAGCTTCTACAATTACTTTTGTAGAGATGGATGATAACATGATCTGGAATTTTAGTTCTAATGGTCTCTATTCATCACAGTCTTTATATAAGATCATAAATTTTAAAGGGATAGTTCCTGTTTATGTGTCTAATGTTTGGGATTTGAAAATACCTCCTAGGGTGCAATTTTTCTTATGGCTGCTGACAAAAAATAAGAACATCACTAGGGATAACCTGGGGAAGAGGAAAAAGTTAGAAGATGAATCGAGTTTGTTCTGCAATGAAAAAGAAACCAATCAGCATCTTTTATTTGATTGTGTGGTAGCAAAAAGGATGTGGAAAGAAATCTCTGCAATTATTGATAAGGATATTGTTAGTAGTTTTGAATCAATTGGTATCTACTGGTTGAGTAATAAAAGGTTTTCGGTAGTTAACATGCTTACTGCTGCAGCCATATGGAGTGTGTGGAAATATAGGAATGACGTGTGTTTTCGAAACCTTTTATGGCAGAGTATGGGGAAGCTCCTGATGAAGATAGCTATGCTTGCACAAAATTGGATAATTTTGTGCCCAGCAGACAAGAGACACGAGATGGAGCACTATCTGAGCTCTCTGAAGGCCAATGCAACAAAGCCAGAGATGCTGGGATCGCCAGTCTGATGATCAAAGAAGCAGCCTTCAGAGGAATGACAACAAGCTGGAAGTTGAACAAGACTCCTCCGCGGCCTGATCAGTGGCTGGTGCCTGGAGAACACAGGAAGCCAAAAGATGCGCTGGGGAGATGGTGATGGCGGACAACTGGGTTCTACCGGCAGTAGAAAATCTGTAGCTGGTCTTGGCTTTTTAACTCTGTTTGCTCTTGGGGTGTGGTGGTCTTGACGCGAGCTACTAGTTTCTGAGAACTTCAGGCGTGTGTAACACCCCTGTTTTGCTGTACTGAAATTTCTGAAACGGTCTTTTGCTTTGCTTCAGACGGGGCTATGTCCCTAAAACTCTAAAAAAAACTATTAAAAGTATAAGTGTCCACACTCTAGTTATTACAAAGGCGAACCGAGCATTCGGCTTGCTTCCTTCAGGCGCCGATGCCGCTGTTGCGTGTGCCGACGCGGCTCGGCCACGTCTCGCCATCGCCGGCCACGGATGACGGAACGAAGCGAACCCAGTACCCAACCCACTAGCCTGCCCCTCGCACTGTTTCCTTGTTCCCAGCGTGCGCCAAAAAACATCAGAGCCCCCTGCCACAAAAGCTGACCGAATACCGATGGCGGCCCGGTGCTACACGGCTGCCGTGGTCTCCTCTCCCATAGCAGGAGCCCCCAGCCTCTCCTCTTCCCTCCCCGCAGCCGCCGCCGCGGCGCTTCCCTCGTCGCGTCCAAGATCGAGAGGAGCGTGGCCGTGCGGAGGAGGGCACAACCACAGGCGAGCCGCCGTCCGCGCCATGGGCTCCGCACCATCGTCGTCGTCCCCGTCACCGCAAACGCCACAAGGACAAGCCCAAGGTGCTGTACGGTTCTTTCGCCTCCCTTTTTCCTACCACAAGTATGTTCCTTCCTGCCTTCGGGGTATGGAACGGTTGGATTGGTATCCCAGGATGCGGACGACTTCTTGACATAGATTCTTCCGGTTCATGTTCTATATAAACTGTAGACGATGAACAGATCAGAGCATCTCCGAGAGACTCTTTATATTTCATGAATAGGGAGGAATAGAGATTTTGGTTAAAAATTACCCTCCAACATCCTCTTTAATTGGATATCTAAATATAGATCTTCTCTATTCCATGATTTCTCGCTAACTAAAAACGGAGAGCGAGAATGACTCTCTACACTACCCACGAGATATAAAAGAAAAACTGTTGGAGAGTATAAAGATATAGAAAATAATTTTTACTCAAATAACTCTCTAAACGATATTTAATGAGTAGTTTCAGAAAGACTCTTGGAGATGCTCTCAGTCCAGCTATGTAGGTGCAACAAGAAGGGGTCAAATTTGATGTTCATTAACCTATGCGAGCAGCGAATTTGTGTGGCTAGTTATGTCCTGAGTCCAATCCTGACGGCGCTCCTAGCGCATGGACGTCCGTGGATTGGACGCTCCATTGCAACACATCTAAAACATATAAAATGTAAGATTGCAATATTGGAAAAATATGGAAAGAATAGTTGAATGTAAACATCGTATTCCGAGGAAAAAAATTTCCACCGCAACATCGAACGCATGTTTTATGCTACATTTCCAAATAAAAATCATCAATCACCATATGATAGGTTGAGATTGAGCACAGTAAAACATTAAAACATAAATACTGCAACATCTAACAGATGAAACACCAAAAGTTGACTATTGCAACATTCGCACATATCTACAGCACTTGCAACATCCAAAAACCTCTACTGCAACATCATGAGATACCTATTGCAACATCACCACCCACTGCTCCCCTGCCACAGCCTTCGCTCCTCCTCTGCAACCTCCCGGAGCTGCCCGCTATGGCCACCGCCCGGAGCTCATCCGGCAGCCGGCGTGGCTCGCCTCTGGTGGGAGCGGCGACCGGGGCGGGAGAAGGCGCGGGGGAGCAGTGGCCCGGCCCCCACCATGTGCGCCCCGCCGCCCGGAGGGATGTGGCAGGAGGACAGGACGGGGCTTGCCGGAGGCGTCGAGCGAGGAGGTCGTGACAGTGAGGGCCCCGCTGAAGGCGGAGGGAACGGAGGGAGCAGCGTCTTCTCCTCCATCCCGCTTGATATGTCGCCGCCCTTCTCACCAGAGCGCCTTGCCGTCGGAGGGGAGCGTGAGCGCCGCGCGGTTGGAGGGGAGCACGGACGCCGCGCGGCTGGTGGGGAGCAGGAGTGCCACGGTCGTGGAGAGCAACGCGCGCTGTGCAAGTGCGCGAGCGCCGCCGTGCTCTTCCCGGCGTCATCAGGGGCCTCCACCGCCGCCTTTCTCACCGCCTAGGCGGGCGCATCGACGGGGAGTGGGAGCGCGCGGCGGCGAAATGAAGCGGGCGGCGAGGTGGCGCGTGCGCTGGAAACAGGAGGTGTGGGGAAAAGCGGCGCAGCTTATTTTACCTGTAGGATGGAAGCGTTGCTTTGGACGGTGGACAGGGCGTCCGATTGATCGGACGTCCTATCCTTAGCATTACCGAAACTAGACAGTAGGGCTCCAACTACTTATTTCCAGTATGGTTATGTGCTGCTTAATTTCAGAAAATGGTGCAGATTTCATGATATAACATAACATAACATAACATTGGATTATAATGGTGCAATGTAAAATCAAGGCGCCAAAACTAACCCTACAAAAGCATGAACGCACTCAGAATTTGCCTTTTTCTTGTATTGACCGAGGAAGCTCGAAATTGACAATGTCTAAAGAATTTACATTATTCTGATTTTGTTGAAAATATTATATCTTCTTCTGTAAAAGATTGTTTACTACTGTACTTTGTTACATCTGGTAAAAGTGAGGCTGTTAATTAATATTGCCAACAAGATGCATGCATGTTCTAGTTTTTCGGTTTGTCACTTCATTAAAATAGGTAGTGGTCAAGTGATATCATTGATGCTTGAAGAGAAAGTCCTTGAGATTAAAAAAAAATCTGCCTACATTTGATATCAATGCTTGACGAAGTATTGCTGTAACAGCTACTATTCTAATTTATTGAAACAGAGAAAGCGGACTATAAATCCCTGAGTGAAGAGGAATGGAAGAAGCGGCTGACTAAAGAGCAGTATTACGTTACTCGGCAGAAGGGCACGGAGAGAGCATTCACTGGGTACGTTGCCAAGTGGCTATTATTCCAATTTCTCCGCAATCTATTCAAATTATTAATCTTTTTTGGTGCACCATCTTAATTCAGTGTTTCTGCTGCTGTTAAAACAGTGTTTCTCTGTTTTTTGTCATATATCAGGGAATACTGGAACACTAAAACCTCCGGCATTTATCACTGTGTCTGCTGTGACACGCCTCTATTTGAGTAAGCAATCCACATGAATAGCCAAGAGAACGCATCTTCATATTTCTTCATTTGAAATTTGGAAGATACTTGTTTCTGCGGTGAAATCTCATTCGGGTGGTGCTCATTATTCTGAACTACTGGGGTGTTCCTATTGGTTCAGATCATCGACCAAGTTCGACAGTGGTACTGGATGGCCCTCCTACTATAAACCGATTGGCAACAATGTGAAGAGCAAGCTTGATATGTCAATCATATTCATGCCCCGGACCGAGGTGCTTTGTGCTGCCTGTGACGCCCATCTGGGGCATGTCTTTGATGACGGGCCACCACCGACAGGGAAGAGATACTGCATCAATAGGTGTAACTTCTACCTGTTCATAACTATGCTTGCCACTATGCCCTTACATAGGTTAGGTTTGCACAATTTTAGTTTTGCTGCCATGGGTGTGATAAGTTGGGCAAAATATTGGCTACCGTAGGGATTTTGACACAGGTCGAATTGTAAGCTTTTGTGCTCACTTTTTCGTTTTTGGTTGCAGCGCATCTCTCAAACTGAAGCCACAATAATCGCTGGATGCTTTAAGACGAAGTCAACTGTAACTTCTACCTGTTCATAACGGGATGTTTCGATGTATTTAACTTTGTTACGTGTGCATGTAAAGTATTAAGAGTGAATTACCAATAAGATAAATGCTAATATTGCAGCATTGTAGTCTCTGAACTTTGAAAAGAAGTGCTTCATTGAAGCCTTAATTCATTATATTTGTCATCTTTCAGATCATCGAGTTCCCCCATATTTCTTTATGAATGTGTTGGCGCGAAAACGAGTAACGCACTCGGTGCAGCGCGCAGGTGCGCACCCTGCAGTGCCTCTTCGGCAGGGTGCCTCTGCGCAAACCGATCGGATCGGTGTGGTAGGCCGGTTAGACTGGTCTTGTCTGGGCAGCCCAACGAGGATCCAACGAACAACCAGAACGTCCTCAAACAGCAGCCCAACGAGGATCCAACGAACAACCAGAACGTCCTCAAACAGCGGGCTAGGGATTTTAGAACAACCAGAACGTCCTCAAACAGCGGGCTAGGGATTTTAGAAATGGGAAAAGTAATAGATTGATTCATTTTTTATCGATAGGATTTCCTCGATCAGCCATGACCCTTTATATTTATAGGGAGGGAAGGTCTTACCCAATTAGGAGTGTAATCCTAACAAATCCGTGTCAAAATACAATTCCTAACTCAAACTGTACAGCTGGTACGGTCTGATCGCCCTTCTACACCGGTCTAAACTGCTTTTCTCTAGGTCAAGTCTTGCCGAAGTCATAACTTTCTCATCCGAACTCCAAATCGGACGTTCTATATATGCATTTCGATTGACTCGTTGAGAGCTACGCAATGGTGAAGTTAAAATTGCATTTTGGCAAAGTCACCTCAACCGGTCTGACCGGTTTGTGCACACCGGTCGGACCAGTTTGCACAACTGTACCAATTTTGGTCATCAACATATGCCCCTGTTTTTTGGTAATTTTTGAATGCTAAATAATAATCTTCTTGAACCAAATTGCCTATGAATGATAACGAACAATACATCAGCCATATACTGCTTCTAAAGCCGATAAATGTTATCGGACATGAAACCTGCACTAATTCAAGGTGATGATGAAACAACTCGCTTTGGCTTCCATACCAGCTTAGTAGTTTCTGGCCTTGCTGGTATCACATCCACCTATTGCTCCATTGATTCTTGCTTGCGCATTCATTGTAACCTCCTTTTTTGAGTGTGAAATAAGCCTAAGGAGGGACACCACACCAAATAGTTAGTGTCTTGCTTCTTGTTTTTACACCTTCTTTATCATCAATAAGCGCACTTCTGACCAGATCATTATTAGCCACAACCAGCCTTTGCGATGAACCACCATTTGAATATGTAGAAGGATATTGAATGATATATAATTGTGTTGACGTCAGATTTTGACACGTGTTGAATCGGCGTCAGGAGAAGAGATTGGCCGATACAGCAGATCTAAAGGCTACAGTAAAGAATCGGCCGATTGAGGCTACAGTTGGGAAACGGCCGATTGGCAATGCAACTTGCGCCAAACCGATTGGAACCACAACAGAGGATCCCGGTCAAAAGCAATGTTGATTCGGTCAAGAAGCAATGGAAAAAAGTCCTGACTGGATTAGGAGACGGCGGCGGAAGATTCTGCGGAAGTCCGTTTCCTTTTTAAAAGATATTATAGATATAGTAGTTTTCCTGTTTTTAAATAAGGTTGTAACAAGTCGTAATCGACCAGGAGTCCTGGTTTTAGGGTAAAAATAGGAGTTGCCAGGGCTTTGTATCACATCAACACATCAATCAACAACAATACTTCTACTTTTTCAGCAATTTATTTTCAAGTCGGCAACTTCGCCAACATTTTTTCTCCTTTCACGAGTTCGTACGGATTGGCAGGGCTGCATCAACTTGATCTCCGGCCAATTGGTAGGTTCCGTTTATCGAGTAACATCCGAGCTTTAACTACGGGTGCATCGTTGTGGTTTCGTTTGGATTTATTCACCAGTTATCGATATTTAATAGAATTATAGGTTTTACCTGTTGTTCTAGTATTATCACCAGTTATCCAGCTTGAAATTGGAGTTATCGGCTTTATCATCGCTTTTTCTCGATTTATCGTCATACAGCCGATTAGATCTATTTCAAGTGTTGCATCTGTAACAATTGTTTAAGTCGCTCCAGTAGTCTTCTTTGCAATTATTACGCGATTATCGGCTGATCCATAGCCGATCATCTTCATAGCAAATCGGCCGATTCGCCGACGCGCTCTTAGGGACAGATCGGAACCCCAGCCGATCGGAGCACCCTGAATTTAATACTCTTATTTCCTTGTTAATCAACAGGTCAGATTTGCTGGCACGCCGCGCGAACCGCACCAGGGCAAATAACCCGAACAGGAGTTAAGCAGATTCTCCCGGGTCGTGTGTCCGACGCTGAAGACCATCGGCCAACTCCATGCCGATTTTAGCGCCAACACACTTTTGGCACGCCCGGTGGGACCAACTTCAAGATCCGACATGTCGAAGAACGCAGAAATTTCCGATAGCAACATCATTGAGGTCACAGAAGCGGATCTCAAGGACGACCAGAAGGAAGAATTGGTTAAACATCTAGAAGATTACAAGAGAATGTATCTGCAGTCGTTCAGTCGTACCAGAAGCGGGGAGGCTATCAAGAAAGCTCCTCTTCCAGTTCCCCGCCATATCACCATTGCTGAGGATTCGGGCAAGATGTCCGATATGATCCAACAGTCCGTCTATCAGGCGTTCATCGACCAATCCTCGGTGATGACCAATACGGTGTATAACGCCGTCATCAGCTCTCTGGCCAGCGGGGCAGTCCAAGGATATCAGGGGCCGGCGTACGCCCCGCCGATTGCACTTCCAGCCAGATGGTCACCGGGCACGTCCCAATCGGCTCCTCAGCCGACATCGACGCAACGCGAGGGATACAACACCCCGTTGCCTCCAGCGTCTCCAAGGTATAGCGGTGCACCATGCTTCCCATCGCAAGCACCGCTTCAGCCTGTCCAGATTGCTTCTGTGCAATCGCTGCCCACAAACTCATTGCCTTGGGGGGCATCGGCAACAACGGCTTTTCCTGAGCTGTCAACCGGACATGGGAGCTATCCAATCCAGACGCCGTTCCAATCGGCCGTCCGGCCGACGGTCCCTCAGTGTCAACCAGTCTCATCAGAGATCGGCAGGGGGGCAGGTGCTGTAGAAGCACTCAGAAGCACGGCGCCGATGATGATGTACGACGAGGTGGCGGATTCACTTCGCCATCAACTGTCAACTGCTCAGACGGCCATGACGCAACAGAATTTGCCGCATGCTTTGATCCATCACCCGGCCGTACCACCACCAGTCCTTCAACATATGCCGACACCTCAAACGGTCGTTCACCAGCAGCAGGTGGACTGGACAGCAAGAATTGCAGAAGTAATTTAGGACCAATTCGGCTTGAAGCCGAAAGTACAGACTTACACATACAAGACGCCATATCCATCTGCCTATGACTTGCTGCCGTTTCCACACCGGTACAAGGTGCCCGATTTCACCAAGTTTTTAGGGTTGGACGATACATCCACCGTGGAGCACATTAACAGATTCATCATCCAGTGCGGGGAAGCCGCCACGCAAGACACTCTGAGGGTGCGTCTGTTTTCATCATCTCTGTCTGGATCGGCCTTCCAGTGGTTCACCACTTTGCCACCAAATTCTATTGTTACTTGGGCCGATCTGGAGAAGCAGTTCCATAAGTACTTCTACGCAGGAGTACATGAGATGAAGCTCTCAGATTTGACCAGCCTCAGGCAGAGGAGCGATGAACCTGTAACTGGATACATACAGAGGTTCAGAGAAGTCAGGAACAAATGCTACAGTCTGGCTCTGACCGATGCCCAGTTGGCCGATATTGCTTTCCAGGGCCTCCTGCCACAAATCAAGGAAAGGTATGCTTCGCAAGAATTTGAAAGCCTAAGCCAGATCGTTCACCGATTTGCAGAACAGGAAGTTCATCCGTTTGAGCAGCGGAGGAATTTCCAGAAGAAGGTGGCATACCTAGAAGGGTCTGAATCTGATGGGGAGGAGGAAATCGGCCTAGCAGAGTGGGTGAAAGGCAAAAAGCCAATATCATGCCCTTTCGGGAAGAAAGAACCGGAGACATTCGGCTTTGACACATCAAAAGCCGATAAGATTTTCGACTTATTACTCCAGGAAGGGCAGATCAAGCTATCTCAGTACCATACGATCCCTTCGGCCGATCAGCTCAAGAAGATGAAGTACTGCAAATGGCACAACGCCACGTCTCATGACACGAATGAGTGCAAGATCTTTCGTCAGCAGATACAATCGGCCATCGAGCAGGGAAGGCTTAAGTTTGAATTCCCGGCTAAACCGGCAAAGCCGATGAAGATAGACCAGCATCCTTTCCCGGCTAACATGGTTGACACGGGAAGAAATTCGCTTCAAACCAAGGTGCTGACATCGGAATCGGCAAGAAGGAGTGGCGCCGTACACCCCAGGAAGCAAGTCACGGCGGCTGAGGTCAAAGGGAAAAGGCGGGCTGAAGACAAGGGCGAAGGATCAAAATGATCGCGTAGACCCGTCACCTCCGAGTTCTTGCTCAGCAAATATCGGCGGCAGCAGGAACAATCAAGATACCACGACGAGATGATACGCCGGCACGAGGATCACTGGCAATGTTCGTTCTTCATCCATTGCTGGGAGAGCGACCTCCGATTGCTGTCAGCAGATAACTGTCCTGAGTGCAACGGATTAAGCTGCAATGATCGCCCGTTCAAAAGATCGCGCTCAAGAGACAGAGGATCAGAGTCGATCAGCACAAATCGGCTCGTACAAGAAGGATAGCGCCTTTCAGTGCATGATTGGCTGGGGGGCAGAGTTGACCGGTATCACCGGTTGAAAGGCAGGATCAACCAAAAGGATGGACTGGGGGGCAGAATCAGCGTGCACGATCGGTTGGAAGAGATGGCTGATGACAGGGTGTCAGATGAAAACCCCCTAGGAAGGGAACCAGATTGGGAGCACGCTAGATCATCGGCCAAACCAGTAAACCCTAGGTGGTGCCCTGATGGCCTATGCAGATCCTAGAAACGGAGGGTCCAACGCCTGCGCCAGTGGGAGAAACAAGAAGAAGAGCAGAGGCAGGTGCCGGAAAAGAGAAACGTCAAGTCTCGGGTTTGGCGCCCCAAGAAAAACAACAGCCAGGAAGCAGACAATCAAGAATCGACAGCTAACATCAACATGGTGTTCATATTGCCGAGTGAGTTCATGGCGCCTGACGATCAAGACAAAGCGACAAGAGTGGAAGAGCAAATGGCGCAACTGGTGTTAGAGCCGATGACGGCCACTTTTGAGAAACCAGAAGAAGAAAAACGGCAACATCTTAAGGCGTTGTTTCTCAAAGGCTACGTTAACGGACAATCCGTCACCAGACTACTAGTGGATGGAGGCGCCGCAGTCAACATCATGCCGTATGCCATGTTCCGCAAGCTAGGCAAGAGCGATGAAGATCTGACCAAGACGGATATGATGCTCAAGGACTTCGAAGGCAACGTGTCTCCCGCCCGTGGAGCGCTCTGCGTCGACCTCACCATCGGCAGTAAGACCCTTCCTACTACCTTTTTCATTATTAATGGTAAGGGGTCCTACAACATGCTGCTCGGTCGCGACTGGATACATGCAAACTGCTGTGTTCCGTCTACAATGCACCAATGCCTCGTGCAATGGGTCAGCGACAGTACAGAGATAGTCACCGCCGATTCCGCCTACAGCGTCGCAGCAGCCGACACGCAACAGTGGAGCTGTGAGCACGTTAGGTGTATATCTGGCAGGACTTGGGACACCGATTTCCTGAAGGTGTCCGATTTCGGTCTACAGCCGATCCAAGCAGACGGCTCTGAAGATTCGGAATAGATGGATCAGCTCGTCCGAGAAGACGGGAAGCTTGGGCATGGGTTTACGTCGGCCGATTCATTGGAGATGGTGGATTTGGGAGATAGTAGCAAATCAAGGCCGACGTATATTAGTGCTAACTTGGATCCTGGGTATAATGTAAATTGATAAGTTTACTAAAAGAATTCAAGGATTGATTTGCTTGGGAATACCATGAGATGCCAGGTCTAGACCGGTCCATTGTTGAACACCGGTTACCTATAAAGTCAGGATATCGGCCATATCAACAACCTGCACGACGATGCAACCCCAAGATTCTACCTGATATAAAGGCCAAGATCACAAAGTTAATTGAAGCAGGATTTATCCGGCAGTGCGGCTACGCCGAATAGATTTCTAATATTGTGCCCGTGTATAAGAAAAATGGAAAACTGCGCGTGTGCATCGACTTCAGGAACCTAAATCAGGCCACAACAATGGACGGATATCCAATACCTTGATAGATGCTGCCGCAGGACACAAAGTCATCAGTTTCATGGATGGTAATGCCGGGTACAATCAGATATTAATGGCCGAAGAAGATATCTCGAAAACGGCTTTCAGGTGTCCAGGTCACCTTGGTTTATTCGAGTGGGTTGTAATGACCTTTGGGCTAAAGAACGCCGGTGCTACATATCAGCGGGCCATGAACTATATCTTTCACAAGCTTATTGGTACATTGGTCGAAATTTATATAGATGATGTCGTGGTCAAGTCAAAAGGTCATCAAGAACATCTGGCCGATTTACAAGAAGTACTGGAGTGCACAAGGAAGCATGGGTTGAAAATGAACCCGAACAAGTGTGCATTTGGCGTATCGGCTGGGGAATTCTTAGGATTCATGGTCCATGAGCGCGGGATAGAGGTCAACCGGAAGACCATAGACGCCATCAATAAAGTTGTGGCTCCACAGAATAAAACTGAACTGCAGTCCCTCATCGGCAAGGTCAATTTTATCAGAAGAGTCATATCCAACCTGTCATGGCGTATTCGAGCTATTACTCCTTTGTTGAAGTTAAAGCCCGATCAGGAATTTGTATGGGGAGAAGAACAACGCAGAGCGTTGGAAGATATCAAGCAATATTTGATTTCACCTCTGGTGTTAGTCCCGCCACAGCCTGGTAAGCCATTCAAATTATATTTATCGGCTGATGAATAGGCTATTGGATCGGCGTTGGTACAGGAGTTCGAAGGGAAAGAACGGGTGGTATATTATGTCAGCAGAAGACTCCTAGACGCCGAAACAAGATATTCCCCGGTGGAGCGGCTGTGCTTGTGTTTATACTTCTCGTGTACCAACCTCAGGCACTATTTGTTATCAGCAGAATGCATAGTTGTATGCAAAGATGATGTGGTGAAATATATGCTATCCTTGCCGATTTTGAAAGGGCGGATTGGAAAATGGATCCTGGCTCTGTCAGAATTCGACTTAAGGTACGAATCGGCCAAAGCTGTCAAGGGTCAAGTCATGGCCAATTTTGTAGCTCAGCATTGTGGACCAGGAATTGCTGTCGCCGAACCGGTCCCATGGACTCTATACTTCGATGGTTCTTCGTGTGGGGCCGGATCAGGAATCGGCATCGTTCTTGTATCGCCTCGGGGGGCAAGTTATGATTTCTCTCTGCCAATAGAAGCATCCGCAACCAATAACCAGGCGGAATATCGAGCCATTCTAAAAGGTATCCAATTATTAAGGGAAGTCAAAGCTGATGCAGTCGAAATTTTTGGAGATTCCATGCTCATCGTAGATCAGTTAACAGGGCGATCTGAGTGCAAAGATGATATCTTGAGGATTTATTATGAAGACTGCCTTCAGCTTTTAAAGGAATTCAAGTCTGCAATAATTGAGCATATCCCCAGAAATTATAATGAAGAGGCTAACAGGCTGGCCCAACATGCGTCCAGATATCGGCCGATTCAGGGAGCTATGATTTTGGTGCTCACGGCCGATGACTGGCGAAGGCAAATCGCCGATTACTTGAAGGACCCCTCCCGGAAAGTGGATCAGCGAGTACGTTTTCAAGCCACAAAATATGTGACAACCCTGGTAAATATTTCATTTCTAAAATCAGTATCATTAGCCTAACCCTATGCTTAAACCAACTAATAAAAGGGTGGAAAGAATTAGAACGAGTTCAGTTGGAATTCAAATTTAATTTGAGCACATTTGGTTACTTCTGAACTTTTAAAGTTAACTTTCAAACCATAAGCCAAATGAGATTTTGCTTGAAACCAAACTTGTAGAACTTTTTATTCTGAACAACTTTCGTGTTCAAAACTTTCACAACGCCCGGTTTTCACCCAGCCCCCTGAAGTTTTTCAAATTCTCGCAATCAGGCCCCTCGCGCCCCCCCCCCTCTCTCTCCTCCCCGCCCGACCGCCGCGCGCCAGGTGGCCGGCGACGCCTGACCGGCGCGAGGCGCCAGGCCAGTGGCCGCCGCGCCACTCCGCCACGGCCGGCTTTGCCCCCTCCCCACGCCGCGCTGCCCAGTAGCCGCCCGCGCGTGCGCAAGCCGCTGCCGCGTTCCGCCTCGCCGCCCGCCGCGCCCAACCACCGCACCCCGCCGTGTCGCCCCGGTGCCCGTGCCCCGCCCGTCGCTGCGCCTTCCCTCCGCCCGAGCCGCTGCAGCTGCTGCTCCACCACTCCACGCCCCGCGCTATCCCCTCGCGCCCACGCCAAATCCCGGCCGCCCAGTCGCCCGCGTCCACCCGCCGCACGCCACGCCGGCGTTCTGCTGCCGCCCGCCGTGCCCAGTGCCGCGCCGTGCCGTGCCTCCGCCCCGCGCATCGCCCAGGCCCTCCACACCCCCTCCTGCCCCTATAAAAGCCCCGCCCAGCCGCCCGCGCGCGAGCCACCGCAAACAGAACGCCCCGCCGTCGCCATTGCCGCCGCCGAGCGCCGCCCGCCCGTGGACAGCCCTCCACCGCCGCCCACCGCCCAAATTGAGCCTCCAGCCACCACTACATCATCCCCCTGAAGCTCGCCGACCCGCCCAACGCCGCCCAGAACCACCGGAGCGCCGCCGCCCGCGCTGCCGCCGCCGCCGCCGCCCCTGCTCGCCGTGGACAGCTCGACCCCGACCTCCTCCGTCCAAGCCAAGCCCCTGAGCAGCTTCCCCACGCGCCACTAAAGCTCGCTGACCGGACCAGGCCGTCCCAAGCCCGCCGGAGCACCGCCGTCGACGCGTGCCGCACCGCCGCCGCCTCTGCTCCAACACCGGCGAGCCCTTCCCGGCCGTCCCCCACCTGAACAACACCCCCACGAGGTAGCCCTCGCACCCCTGAACCTTCCCCGACCCTCACCCCTCGCCGGAATTTCGGCCGGCCGCCGTACCCGAGCCGCCCGAGGACCCAATTGCAAGAATTTAAATCTTTAGAAGGGTCTGCGCGTAAGATTCAAGGACCTAGTTGTAAAAGAAAGTTTCAAATCTAGATTCAAATTCAGTGAACTTGTAAAATTCGTATAAAATCGTAGAAAATTCAGAAAAATGCAAACTCAACTGTTCTGGAATCCTTAGAACAAACTCTACCCCTTTTGTTACAAAAAAGTTTCTCAGAATCTCAACATATTTTGCTCTACATTAAATGGAAGCTTTAATGGACTTATTTTGTACCCACTATTGTAGAACAATGCTGACCCTAAATTTCGGGCAGTAAGTTAGTTGCTTGATGTTTAGGACTGTGTAAAAAGATCAGGCCCAAATTCCACCTCTAACTACACTGTTTGTTAAACTTAGTTTCATACGTTGAGTGGCTAGATATATTTTATCCCTGCAGTTAGGTGATGAATCACCCAATGAAACTTTTGCTATGCTAGTGTATTGGTACCTAGAAGCCAGAGAAAAATTGGGAGACTTTTTATCTCACAGTAACCTGCTTATTTAATTTATGTACTAATATCATACATTAAATCAAGAAAATCGTATCTTAGCTTGGAAAATTCTCAAATTTTTACTAGGAGATACACTGTTGTAGGGGTTGCTGTGCAAAAAGTTCCATGGACAAAAACCCTGTGTAGGGTCCTGTAAAAATGAATCCTTGAATAACCTAGGTGTGTAATGTCATATTTTCTATGCTCGGGATACTGCATAATAAATCCTACAAAAATTACAGTAGCTTCTGCATGCTTAAGTGAACGCTCTGTAAAAATATGAGACTCATTTGTTGCACCAATTGTTCTGTACAAAAAGAACAAGGATCTAACAGCAACTATGTAATATATTTTTCATAATTAATCTGTTGCATAAAATTGGCTAAAAATTTTACAGTAAGCACATCTTTCCCGGATGTGCCTAAATCCAAAATTTCATGACCAGAAACCATCCATTGTAGTAATTACTCTTAAATCGTATCGATTGCCATTACCACGACTTAAACTTGTGCATTCATGTAGAATCGACGACTCTCGCCGACGGAACTTACGAGCTGGTGCCCGCGTCCGAAAGTGAGCAGCGTGAAGCTCAAGTCAATCTAACTGAAGCTCTCGAAGACCCGAGCCCAAATTCGGAAGAGCCCCAAGCTAACTGTGAAGGCAAGCCCCGGAGCATACCAGGAACCCTTGCTTGAAAACTAGACGTAAGGTTCGATAGAATGCTGTGCTAATAGGACTCCGGTAAAAGTCGAGTGATTTCCTGTCACTCGCGAGAAAATAGGAGTTGAATGTCTACTACACACTGCAATCATAAGGACACGGACGGGCTATGGAACGATGGTTACGATTGAGGCCCGTCTGTCTAGTGAAAAATGCTAAGGCCGCAGGGTGTGGTAGTGATGGTTAAGTCTTTGAACGTACTAAACACATGCCGAGATTATGGGAATCGGTAAGCTTAAGTACCTGATTGGCCCGGCAAGGGGACGGCATCCTACCCTTTGAACTTCGGTCCCATGTGCATATGGCGAGTGCAGAGAGTGGTCACGACCCGGCGCCGAACCGTGGCGTGGGGCTCTTGTACTCTCGGAGGGTAGCCCCGATCCACGACCCGGAAAGAAAGGGGAAAAGTTGCACGTGTGACTCTAGGGAGTAACCACGTGATGTGTGTTTAGGTTTCCCTTGCAAGGTTAAGAAATTCGATTCGAATCGTCCGTTTCTCACGGCTATTGAGACTGCTTAACCATTTTTACCCACAGATTAAGAAGAGGAACAATGAGGATGAATGAACTAGTTTGATGAAAATTTAATGCTTCACCATGTATGCTTTTAGATAGCTGCTTATCTAGAATGGTTAATGAAACTAGAATCTTGAGCTAAAAGTTGAAAGTAAGGACCCACTTGTAGATGCTTTTCGGCAAAACAAACCCCTGAGCCAAAAAGCCTTGCATGTCTAGAGTCGGTGGAGTAGATCCCACTACTCGGGTAAGTCTTGCTGAGTATTAGTATACTCAGCCTTGCTTGTGGCTCGTTTTCAGGTGAGACCTTCGAAGATATGATTGCTAGCTTGACTTGGCCCTGCACTCTTCCCCCTGGTTGGTCGGTGGAATGGGATACGCCCCCGCCCAACGGAGATAACGCCGAGTGATGTCTCGTACGGGCTTCATCGAGACATCCTTATCGTCGAGTAGCTTTCGTTGTTTTATTTTCCGCTGCAACTTAAACTCTAAAGAAACTATTTAGTGATGATCATTGAAGTACTTGGTTTCTAAACTCAAAACTTGGTCTGTAATATTTACTTATGCTAATGTTGTAATATTTGCTGGAATGTGGTATTCTCTGGGCTCATCGTCGCATGAGCGTTTGTATGTATGGCGCTCGATCCGCTCACCGTGGTTGTATCGGGAGGTTATACCCGACAGACCAGTGGATTACTCCGTTTGAAGTGTAAGGTTAACCGAGAATGCCTTAATGGTGATGGTTAATACACTTGAGCCGGATTAATTCAGGTGGTTCTGCCACAGCTGGTATCAGAGCCGTAGCTAGTGCCACAGCTGGCAACAGCTGGCGCCAGAGCCAAAATACATACGCCAGAGAATGCGACAAGCCTTAAAAACTCATTTTACTAAAACTTGACTAGAAGGATGTGTTGCGAAATACGTTGGTACGTTAAGGATGGTGCCTAGTTCGTAAAGCCCTAAGTGATTATGGAAAAGTTACTAGGTGGCTATCAAACTTATGAAATATTATCAACTGACTTCCAGCACATTACTTTCTGCCAAAACTTACTTTCATGCACAACCGACCTTAAATTCTGTAACGACGCACTCATCGCTAAGGTAAGAAGGTAAGGATCCTCAGCCAACTGAGAGAGCTTGGCCTTCCTGTCGGTGATGCGAACCGAACGCTGCCCTCAAGCAGTGGCTTACTTGAGGTGCTGCCAATATGCCAACTGTTAGTTGAACATATTGGGAGTAGAAGGTTTGGTGCAGGGTATGGCGATCGCTGTTCATACCCCCGTCTCATGACGGTACCCCCGTGAATACGCTATCTCGATAGCGTATGTTAACGTCGTCTGTACGGCGGAAATTGTACAGATATCGTTTCTATAAGTAAACGGTAATGAATACGGACGCTTTCATGAGTGCTGGCATGAAAGGTTCATGAAATATATATGCTTTGTCAATCTTCTGCAGGTACACTAACCGCGATTACGATAAGTTAAGGAACGATTAGAAAGACTCGACTAGCTATTATAGCGAGAGCCGTATTGTGTATGCCACCGAGACTATCTTTGTAAGACCAAAAGTATTGGCGATTATTTTAGTTTTTGAGGACGAATAGGATGTGCATGCATCATAACCATATATATCGGAAATTGAAAACACGTTGTATGAGAGTGGTAAGGTTCTTGCGTATCTAAGCGTGGTTTGCATAAGGACCATCTAGCGAATCTGTCCGAAATCTGCCATGACCGAAAAGAGCGATTTATTGATCAACGACCTTTTCTGGTAAAGTTCATGTTGAAAGAATTGTTCCAAATTTTGTGTTCTATCTCCTGTCTAAATATGAAAAATTTTGGACATGTGGGTAATAGCAAACAACAGAAACCATGGGATGTCAGATTTCTGTCCAGAATAAGCGCTTCTGCCTCTTAAATTTTTAGGCCCCCTTCCTGCGGTTTTCTGCAAAAGAGCACAACACAAAACTTGTTCCACATTTACCCAGGTAGCTGCTGTTAAAATTTGGTAAATTTTGGCTGGGTAGATTTTTCCCTGGTGCACGAAACTCTAGCCCTCTGTTCACTAAAAATTCTGGGTAGACAGTAAGGTAAAACCTGAAAAGAAAGACCATCTTAGAGACCTATCTAGCTCTGGAGTTGACTAGAAAAGTTGTTCACAAATTCCTTAGGAGTGATCTGGTGTAATTTGAGAATTTTTGGACGAGAACTGTGGAAGTTATGGTTGTTTTTGCACACTATACAGAATCTGTCCCTGTGCTGTTCACCGTTTTTCACTATCTCACTCCATTTGATCTTTTGTTCAGATGGCCGAGCCTGTTGCTATGATGGTGGATGAGGATGGACGCGTCCACTCGCAGTGTCTCCACTGGGAGGGCTTTCCCTCTATTTTGTGGGATGTTCTGCGTACCGCGGGCTATCTAGTTCCCCCACGTTACGCCGGACTGGAGTTTGCAGAAAATGGAGTTACCCAGTGCCGTGTCAACGTGACCGTTTTTCCGCACCCGCTACACCCAGAGTGGCCCGCCTTGGAGCTTGAGGCTGTTGGTCGCCGTTTGGCCGATACTTGGGAGCTTGCAGCCATGAGGGCGCTCACCACTTTTTGTGCGCAGCGTCCCGAGGTTGTCACACTCGCTCCCATTGGCTTGTTTCCTGCTGCACAGGACAACAACCCATTTTGGCTCAACAGGGTGCAGCACGCACAGTACTTGGTAGACTTTCACGCCCAGGAAACTATTCATACCTCCGTGCGGTGCATGAGTGCACTCTGCCGGCTTCAGACTCTCCAGAGTCAGGCACTTGAGCAGCTCACTAATCTTGCTCAGGCCTACCACATGATGGCAGATACCAGGGATGAGCAGATTAAGGAGCTCAGTCAGGATCTTGAGGACAGAGATGCTCAGATTGGCCAACTTGAGGGCAAAATTCAGGAGCAGGACACTCTCATGGGTGAGAGAGATGCCACGATAGCACAGTTGGAGGAGCAGCTCCATGATCTGAGCCTTGAGTTGGAGGATGCTAATGAGCACATTCAGTGGCACCATGATCAGAATGACCATCCCCATGAGGAGGACATGGAGGAAGATGAGGAGGAGCCACAGGAGATTGATGGTATCTCCGGTATGGATTTCGAGGGTAAGGTACCATGGGCACCTCAGATGGGAGCTCACTCTCCTGCTCACAGCGAGTCGTCCGTCAACGACTTGGATGATTTCTAGAGGACGACCTAAGAGGACTTTTGCACATACTCCTCGATAGGGTAGCCTAACTTTTGGCAAGTGTTGTAATAGGCTAACTAGGAGTTGAGTAACTCTTTTGTGTTGGGTACACCTGAACCATGTGGATGCCCTCAACTTGTAAGGAACGGCGATAAAACTTGGGTGATTTCGTTGTAAGTTGGTAAACGATGAAATCCGCAATCGCTGAGACTTGTCGGAATTTTTATCCATGTCTCCTTGCATTTCTTGGCTGAGTGTTGAATACTAAACTTGTGCTAAATTTTGTGATCGTGGTTCTCACAAAAATTCAGCATCATTGGACCTCGCTAGTCTAAGTTATAGGCGAAACAGTACCGATCAATCTGCTGAAAAACAGCTAAGACAGTAAGGCAAAGGACGAGCCTTTCGACCACCTTAGCTATAGTTCTAGCGCCGAAGTTAAATACCAAAGTGGTGCATTCCTAAATTCTCTGACTACTGCCAAAATATGAGATATTTTGGATGGACCCACAGCAAGCTATGATTTTTCTCGTAGCAAACAGAGATTCTGTCCATACTTCTAGCTGTGATTTCGGAAGTCTTTGACTACACCAATCATTTATGAATCAAGGAAGTAATATGGATCACGTTGCTAATGGTAACCTTTCACGTTTCAGATGGTTGGATCAACACGTGGCAACCCCGAGGGTTTTGGTGCCGGTGGCAGCCGCTCGCGACAATCGCCACCACCCCCGCCCAGTTTGGTGGAAGTGATGGCCGCTCAAACCGAACTGCTGCGTCAGATCGTGCAAGGACAGCACCAGCAGAGGGGTGGACACAATGCTCACCAACCCCAAGCTGCAGGATACACGGATTTCCTAGTGACCCAGCCGCCCTTGTTCCATAAGACTGAGGAACCCCTGGACGCAGATGCATGGATTCGCACCATCGAATCCAAGTTTACACTGCTTGTGGCCCCATGCTCAGAAGCCAACAAAGCTCGTTTTGCCGCGCAACAGCTTCGCGGTGCCGCTCGTCTGTGGTGGGACTACTATTTTGCTATGCTCCCCGCTGATCACCTCGTCACCTGGGATGAATTCAAGACCGCATTCCGGGCACATCATATCCCCGAGGGTCTCATGGAGAGGAAGTTGAAAGAGTTCCTGGCACTCACCCAGGGCACCCGCACCGTACTGCAGTACGCCCAGGCGTTCAACTACCTATGCCAGTATGCGGGCTATCACGCTGATACGGATGCCAAGAAGCGTGATCGTTTCCGCCGAGGTCTAAACACCAAGCTTAAGGAACGTCTGAACCTAGCCAGGGCTGACACCTACAACGAATTGGTCAATATGGCCATTACCCAGGAAGACTGTATCATGGCACACCGGGTAGAGAAGAAGAGAAAGGCACCCGCTGGACCATCAAGTGCTCAACCACCAAGGTATCGCATCGTGCAAAATGCCGCGCCCACCGCTCCACCAAGGGCCCCTCAGCCAGGGAGATGGATTGCCAGACCCCCACAGCAGCCAGGCATGGTACGACCCCCGATGCCTTCACAGAATGGTCCGAGGCCCATTCTTCAACAGTCTCTTCGACCTAGCCTCGCGAATCGCTGTTTCAAATGCGGGAGTTCCAACCACTTCGCACGAGAATGCCCTCAGTCTTGGCAGCCCAACCAAGGTCAAGGATCCAACCCGAACACCAAGAACAGGGGCAAGAGACAGACCCTGCAAGTCAAGCAAGGACGGATTAACTTCACCACGCTTGCAGAGCTTCCTGAAGGAGCCCCAGTGATGTCGGGTACATTCTCTATCCAACACAAGCCTGCAGTTATATTATTTGATTCTGGTGCATCGCATAGTTTCATAAGTGCAAAATTCGGTGCAAAAGTAGGCTTGGATGTTTGTCACACAAAAGGGTCATATATGATATCAACACCGGGTGGTAAAATTGCTTCAAACCAAATGGTCAGACAAGTACCAGTCAAATTGGGTAGTAAAACCATCGACACAGACCTTGTCCTTTTACCTCTTGACGGCATGGACATTATTTTGGGAATGAACTGGATGACCATGCATGGAGTCACACTGGACCTTTCTTCCCGAGCCGTTGAGATAAATTCACCTAGTCACGGAGCCACTACCCTTTACCTACCATTCCTAGACTGTACGAATTCCTGTGCTTACAAGATGGAAGGACTTAAGCTAGAGGATATTTCCGTGGTAAACGAGTATGCCGACGTTTTTCCGGATGACTTACCAGGAATGCCACCGGATAGGGACATTGAGTTCATCATTGAACTTCAACCAGGCACTGCACCTATATCCAAAAGACCATATAGGATGCCCCCTAAAGAATTGGCAGAACTGAAGATTCAACTCCAAGAACTACTAGACAAAGGTTTCATTCGCCCTAGCGCGTCACCTTGGGGATGTCCAGCCCTATTCGTAAAGAAGAAGGATGACAGTTTAAGATTATGTGTGGACTACCGACCTCTCAATGCGGTAACGGTTAAAAATAAATACCCACTTCCCCGTATCGATGTACTCTTCGATCAATTAGCTGGAGCCAGGGTCTTCTCCAAGATTGATCTTCGTTCGGGATACCATCAGATCAAGATTCGCCCATGCGATATTCCTAAGACTGCCTTCTCCACACGATATGGACTATATGAATTCTTAGTCATGTCCTTTGGACTCACCAATGCCCCTGCCTACTTCATGTATCTCATGAATTCGGTATTCATGCCCGAACTTGACAAATTCGTCGTAGTGTTCATCGACGACATCCTTATCTATTCCAAGGATGAGGAAGAGCATGCCAAGCACCTTCATATTGTTCTTCAGCGACTCAGAGACCATCAGCTCTATGCTAAGTTTTCTAAGTGTGAGTTTTGGTTGGATACTGTAAAGTTCTTAGGTCACACGATCTCCAGCGAAGGCATAGCTGTTGACCCCAGCAAGGTACAAGAGGTGATGGATTGGAAACCCCCTACCTCTGTTCATCAGATTCGCAGTTTTCTCGGCTTAGCCGGTTACTACCGCCGCTTCATCCCGGATTTCTCTCGAATTGCTAAGCCCATGACTGAACTGTTAAAGAAGGAAGTCAAGTTTGTATGGAACGAGAAATGTGAAGAAGCTTTCCACACTCTCAGAGAGCATCTGACTACTGCACCTGTGTTAGCTCAACCCGATAATACCAAGTCATTCGATGTGTATTGTGACACATCAGGTACTGGTCTAGGATGTGTGCTTATGCAAGAGAATCGAGTGATTGCATATGCCTCACGAGCCCTTCGGCCCCACGAACAGAATTATCCCACTCATGATCTTGAGCTTGCAGCTGTCATTCACGCTCTGAAAATATGGAGGCACTATCTCATGGGTACACAATGCAATATCTACACGGATCATAAGAGTCTCAAGTATATCTTCACACAAGCCGATCTGAATATGAGACAACGGAGATGGCTAGAATTAATCAAGGATTATGACCTTGAAGTGCACTATCACCCCGGCAAGGCTAATGTAGTCGCGGATGCACTAAGCCGCAAGTCCCATTGCCATTGCTTATCCATGGAGTCCTACCATGAGACATTGTGTGCAGAAATGAGGAAACTTAACATGGAAATAGTTTCCCAAGGCACTCTAGATCACATCTCAGTTGAGCCCACTCTTCACGACCAAATCGTCATGGCACAACTACATGATGAAGGAATTAAGATCATCAAACAAAAACTCTCTCTAGGTGAGGAGAAGTATAAATGTTTCCGCCAGGACCATAAGGGAGTTCTATGGTTCGAAAGTCGTATAGTCGTTCCGAAGAATCGTGAACTCCGCAAGCAAATTCTTGATGAGGCACACCTTTCCAAATTCTCTATCCACCCCGGCAGTAGCAAAATGTATCAAGACCTAAGGCAAAACTTCTGGTGGACTAGAATGAAAAGAGAAATTGCTACGTATGTCTCAGAATGTGACACGTGCCAGAGAGTAAAAGCTAGCCACTTGAAGATAGCCGGTACACTTCAACCGTTACCTATACCATCCTGGAAATGGGAAGACATAAGTATGGACTTCATCGTTGGACTACCAAACACTTCCCAGAAACACGATTCCATATGGGTTATCGTGGATAGACTCACAAAGACGGCACATTTTCTTCCGGTACACACCACCTATTCTACCAAGAAATATGCCGAGATTTACCTCGATCGTATTGTTTGCCTACATGGAGTACCTAAGACAATTATTTCCGATCGTGGTCCTCAGTTTGTAGCACGCTTTTGGGAACAACTGCAAACGTCTCTTGGCACGAAACTGATTCGCAGCTCAGCATACCATCCTCAGACTGACGGACAAACGGAAAGAGTAAACCAAATTCTGGAAGACATGCTGAGAGCTTGCGTCATTCACTATGACAAGAATTGGGACAAATGCCTACCCCTAGCAGAGTTCTCGTACAACAACAGCTATCAAACGAGTTGAAAATGGCACCATTTGAGGCCCTGTACGGACGAAGGTGTCGAACTCCTTTGAGCTGGTCACAAACCGTAGAACGTCAAATACTTGGACCCGACCTGGTAATCGAGGCAGAGGAGAAAGTAAAAGTAATACAAGCAAACCTTAGAGCCGCACAAGCCCGACAAAAGAGCTATTCTGACAAAAGGAGGAAGCCCTTAAAATTCAAAGTTGGCGATCATGTCTATCTTCGAGTTTCACCAACCAAGGGAGTGCGAAGGTTTGGAGTCAAAGGCAAACTAGCTCCCCGTTATGTTGGTCCTTACGAAATCATGGAGAACTGCGGACCCGTAGCCTACAAATTACGACTGCCCCCTCAGCTCACGGCCACCCATGATGTCTTCCACGTATCTCAACTCAAGAAGTGTATTCGAGTCCCTACCGAGATTGTGGAACAACAAGAAATATCGTTGGAACCCGACCTCTCATATGTCGAACACCCAGTTAAGGTTTTGGATCAAAAAGAGAGAGAGACCAGGAGGAAAGTGATTAGAATGTATAAAGTACAATGGAATCACCACACGGAAGAAGAAGCCACCTGGGAAACTGAGAGCTACCTAAACCAACATTTCCCTGGGTTTCTTATCTCAACCATTGGTATGTGCACCCACGCCCACACTAAGAATTACCGAATCTCGGGGCGAGATTCTTGTTAAGGGGGGAAGGCTGTGACAACCCTGGTAAAAATTTCATTTCTAAAATCAGTATCATTAGCCTAACCCTATGCTTAAACCAACTAATAAAAGGGTGGAAAGAATTAGAACGAGTTCAGTTGGAATTCAAATTTAATTTGAGCACATTTGGTTACTTTTGAACTTTTAAAGTTAACTTTCAAACCATAAGCCAAATGAGATTTTGCTTGAAACCAAACTTGTAGAACTTTTTATTCTGAACAACTTTCGTGTTCAAAAGTTTTTGAAATTCCAATTAGAAAGAGGAGAAAACGCCCGGTTTTCACCCAGCCCCCTGAAGTTTTTCAAATTCTCGCAATCAGGCCCCTCGCGCCCCCCCTCTCTCTCCTCCCCGCCCGACCGCCGCGCGCCAGGTGGCCGGCGACGCCTGACCGGCGCGAGGCGCCAGGCCAGTGGCCGCCGCGCCACTCCGCCACGGCCGGCTTTGCCCCCTCCCCACGCCGCGCTACCCAGTAGCCGCCCGCGCGTGCGCAAGCCGCTGCCGCGCCGGCGCCCGCGCCCAACCACCGCACCCCGCCGTGCCGCCCCGGCGCCCGCGCCCCGCCTGTCGCTGCGCCTGCCCTCCGCCCGAGCCGCTGCAGCTGCTGCTCCACCACTCCACGCCCCGCGCTATCCCCTCGCGCCCACGCCAAATCCCGGCCGCCCAGTCGCCCGCGTCCGCCCGCCGCACGCCACGCCGGCGTTCTGCTGCCGCCCGCCGTGCCCAGTGCCGCGCCGTGCCGTGCCTCCGCCCCGCGCATCGCCCAGGCCCTCCACACCCCCTCCTGCCCCTATAAAAGCCCCGCCCGGCCGCCCGCGCGCGAGCCACCGCAAACAGAACGCCCCGCCGTCGCCATTGCCGCCGCCGAGCGCCGCCCGCCCGTGGACAGCCCTCCACCGCCGCCCACCGCCCAAATTGAGCCTCCAGCCACCACTACATCATCCCCCTGAAGCTCGCCGACCCGCCCAACGCCGCCCAGAACCACTGGAGCGCCGCCGCCCGCGCTGCCGCCGCCGCCGCCGCCCCTGCTCGCCGTGGACAGCTCGACCCCGACCTCCTGCATCCAAGCCAAGCCCCTGAGCAGCTTCCCCACGCGCCACTGAAGCTCGCTGACCGGACCAGGCCGCCCCAAGCCCGCCGGAGCACCGCCGTCGACGCGTGCCGCGCCGCCGCCGCCTCTGCTCCAACGCCGGCGAGCCCTTCCCGGCCGTCCCCCACCTGAACAACACCCCCACGAGGTAGCTCTCGCACCCCTGAACCTTCCCCGACCCTCACCCCTCGCCGGAATTTCGGCCGGCCGCCGTACCCGAGCCGCCCGAGGACCCAATTGCAAAAATTTAAATCTTTAGAAGGGTCTGCGCGTCAGATTCAAGGACCTAGTTGTAAAAGATAGTTTCAAATCTAGATTCAAATTCAGTGAACTTGTAAAATTCGTATAAAATCGTAGAAAATTCAGAAAAATGCAAACTCAACTGTTCTGGAATCCATAGAACAAACTCTACCCCTTTTGTTACAAAAAGTTTCTCAGAATCTCAACATATTGTGCTCTACATTAAATGGAAGCTTTAATGGACTTATTTTGTACCCACTGTTGTAGAACAATGCTGACCCTAAATTTTTGGCAGTAAGTTATTTGCTTGATGTTTAGGACTGTGTAAAAAGATCAGGCCCAAATTCCACCTCTAACTACACTGTTTGTTAATCTTAGTTTCATACCTTGAGTGGCTAGATATATTTTATCCCTGCAGTTAGGTGACGAATCACCCAATGAAACTTTTTCTATGATAGTGTATTGGTACCTAGAAGCCAGAGAAAAATTGGGAGACTTTTTATCTCACAGTAACCTACTTATTTAATTTATGTGCTAATAACATACATTAAATCAAGAAAATAGTATCTTAGCTTGGAAAATTCTCAAATGTTTACTAGGAGATACACTGTGGTAGAGGTTGGTGTGTAAAAAGTTCCATGGACAAAAACCCTGTGTAGGGTCCTGTAAAAATGAATCCTTGAATAACCTAGGTGTGTAATGTCATATTTTCTATGGTCGGGATACTGCATAATAAATCCTACAAAAATTACAGTAGCTTCTGCATGCTTAAGTGAAAGCTCTGTAGAAATCGTAGACTCATTTGTTACACCAATTGTTCTGTACAAAAAGAACAAGGATCTAACAGCAACTATGTAATATATTTTTCATAATTAATCTGTTACATAAAATTGGCTTAAAATTTTACAGTAAGCACATCTTTCCCTGATGTGCCTAAATCCAAAATTTCATGACCAAAAACCATCCATTGTGGTAATTACTCTTAAATCGTATCGATTGCCATTACCACGACTTAAACTTGTGCATTCATGTAGAATCGACGACTCTCGCCGACGGAACTTACGAGCTGGTGCCCGCGTCCGAAAGTGAGCAGCGTGAAGCTCAAGTCAATCTAACTGAAGCTCTCGAAGACCCGAGCCCAAATTCGGAAGAGCCCCAAGCTAACTGTGAAGGCAAGCCCCGGAGCATAACCCATCTCTTTCCTAAATTATGCAACTCACTACTCTTTGCTTGTGCATTAAGTTTATAGGAGTTGAATGAAAACTTAGTTGCATGATGTTAGGAACCCTTGCTTGAAAACTAGAAGTAAGGTTCGATAGAATGCTGTGCTAATAGGACTCCGGTAAAAGTCGAGTGATTTCCTGTCACTCGCGAGAAAATAGGAGTTGAATGTCTACTACACGCTGCAATCATAAGGACACGGACGGGCTATGGAATGATGGTTACAATTTAGGCCCGTCTGTCTAGTGAAAAATGCTAAGGCCGCAGGGTGTGGTAGTGATGGTTAAGTCTTTGAACGTACTAAACACATGCCGAGATTATGGGAATCGGTAAGCTTAAGTACCTGATTGGCCCGACAAGGGGACGGCATCCTACCCTTTGAACTTCGGTCCCATGTGCATATGGCGAGTGCAGAGAGTGGTCACGACCCGGCGCCGAACCGTGGCGTGGGGCTCTTGTACTCTCGGAGGGTAGCCCCGATCCACGACCCGGAAAGAAAGGGGAAAAGTTGCACGTGTGACTCTAGGGAGTAACCACGTGATGTGTGTTTAGGTTTCCCTTGCAAGGTTAAGAAATTCGATTCGAATCGTCCGTTTCTCACGGCTATTGAGACTGCTTAACCATTTTTACCCACAGAGTAAGAAGAGGAACAATGAGGATGAATGAACTAGTTTGATGAAAATTTAATGCTTCACCATGTATGCTTTTAGATAGCTGCTTATCTAGAATGGTTAATGAAACTAGAATCTTGAGCTAAAAGTTGAAAGTAAGGACCCACTTGTAGATGCTTTTCGGCAAAACAAACCCCTGAGCCAAAAAGCCTTGCATGTCTAGAGTCGGTGGAGTAGATCCCACTACTCGGGTAAGTCTTGCTGAGTATTAGTATACTCAGCCTTGCTTGTGGCTCGTTTTCAGGTGAGACCTTCGAAGATATGATTGCTAGCTTGACTTGGCCCTGCACTCTTCCCCCTGGTTGGTCGGTGGAATGGGATACGCCCCCGCCCAACGGAGATAACGCCGAGTGATGTCTCGTACGGGCTTCATCGAGACATCCTTATCGTCGAGTAGCTTTCGTTGTTTTATTTTCCGCTACAACTTAAACTCTGAAGAAACTATTTAGTGATGATCATTGAAGTACTTGGTTTCTAAACTCAAAACTTGGTCTGTAATATTTACTTATGCTAATGTTGTAATATTTGCTGGAATGTGGTATTCTCTGGGCTCATCGTCGCATGAGCGTTTGTATGTATGGCGCTCGATCCGCTCACTGTGGTTGTGTCGGGAGGTTATACCCGACAGACCAGTGGATTACTCCGTTTGAAGTGTAAGGTTAACCGAGAATGCCTTAATGGTGATGGTTAATACACTTGAGCCGGATTACTTCAGGTGGTTCTGCCACAAAATATGTGTTACTTCAAGATGATTTATTTTACCGCACGATTGATGGAGTTCTTCTCAAGTGCCTGGGAGATTCCATGCTCATCGTAGATCAGTTAACAGGGCGATCTGAGTGCAAAGATGATATCTTGAGGATTTATTATGAAGATTGCCTTCAGCTTTTAAAGGAATTCAAGTCTGCAATAATTGAGCATATCCCCAGAAATTATAATGAAGAGGCCAACAGGCTGGCCCAACATGCATCTGGATATCGGCCGATTCAGGGAGCTATGATTTTGGAGCTCACGGCCGATGACTGGCGAAGGCAAATCGCCGATTACTTGAAGGACCCCTCCCGGAAAGTGGATCGGCGAGTACGTTTTCAAGCCACAAAATATGTGTTACTTCAAGATGATTTATTTTACCGCACGATTGATGGAGTTCTTCTCAAGTGCTTGGGAATAGAAGAAGCAAAGGTCCTGATGGGAGAAATCCACGAAGGCGTATGTGGAGCCCATCAATCGGCTTACAAAATGAAATGGATGATCAGAAACAATGGGTATTACTGGCCAACGATTCTTGAGGATTGTTTCAAATATTATAAAGGGTGCCAAGACTGTCAAAAGTTTGGCAATGTACAGCGCGCGCCAGCATCGGCTATGAATCCAGTAATCAAGCCGTGGCCGTTCAGAGGTTGGGGAATAGATCTCATCGGACAGATTCACCCTCCATCGAGTAAAGGGCATAAGTTCATATTAGTGGCCACCGATTATTTTACTAAGTGGGTGGAGGCAGTTCCTTTAAGGAACGTGACATCGGCCGATATGATTGAGTTCGTTAAGAACCATATTGTCTATCGATTCGGTATTCCCCAGACTATCACAACTGATCAGGGAACAATGTTCACCTCTGGAGAATTCGGAGAATTCGCCGCCGATATGGGGATTAAATTATTAAATTCTTCTCCATACTATGCTCAAGCCAATGGCCAGGCCGAATCGTCCAATAAGGGGATAATCAAGTTGATCAAGAGGAAGATAGAGGAACAACCCAAAAAGTGGCACATGTCTTTGGCTGAATCTCTATGGGCTTATAGAATGGCTTGCCACGGAGCCACTAAGATATCTCCTTATCAGCTGGTTTATGGTCACGAGGCTGTCCTGCCTTGGGAATTAAGGACGGGGTCAAGGCGTATATCGCTTCAAGATCATTTGACGGCCGATGATTATTCCTTCCTCATGAAGGATGAGCTCGATGACTCGGCAGGTCAGCGTTTGAGGGCCCTGATTAGCATAGAAGAAAACAAGAAAAGGGTGGCTAGATGGTATGACAAAAAGGTCAAAGTTAAACAATTCTCCCAGGGAGATTTGGTATGGAAGTTGGTGCTGCCGATAGGGTCTAAGGATCCCAAATTCGGTAAATGGTCACCCACTTGGGAAGGGCCGTACAGAATCGGCCGATGTGCCCCTGGAAATGCATATATTCGGGAAACTATTGAAGGGGAAGAATTCCCAAGAGCTTTAAATGGACGATATCTGAAGAGGTACTATCCAAGCATTTGGGTGGATGCATAACTTGCAGTAAGATATATCAAGACAACATGGCCGACCCCTATCGGCGTTTGTCCACACAGCCGGTGTGGAAATGACATCGCCTTAAGAAAGGAACATTGTGATTCGGTTTGACCAGCTCATTATTTGATAAAAACAACAGAGTACATGGCCGACATGATACAAGTCGCCCTTAGAATAAAAATACCGATATATCTATTGATTATGTTTGCTCTGGATTTCTCTCTCGATCCGGCCCAGTTCTATCAGAAGGTGGGTCCTATTCTCCTTCGGATTCTCCATGGCATAGTTCTATCAGGAGGCGGGTCTTCTTCTCCTCCAGATTCTCCATGGCGGTTTCAGTCTCGACTTGATGAGGGAGTGGAGGACTCTTTTCAGATGGTAGTCGCTTACGGACCAGGCAGTGAGCGTCTATAAGGTCCCAATACTTCTGGACAACAGCAGGAACATGATCTTTAAGTCCTTCAAAATGAGCTCTTATCAGATCTATGTCTGCCTGCGACAGTGGTTCGTCTGAATGCATAACTTCGATCGCTCGTTCCAGACTGGGGCTGAGACATTTTGACTAAACAGAGATGAAAAGCTACCCAGCATCAGAGAAATTGAGATGTCTAGGGGAGAAGCAGAGGAGATTTCGTACCTGATTGACAGAGGAAGAAGACGAAGAGGACATCTCGCTGTTCGGTTTGGGAGAATAAAGATCCAGTTGTTGGAGGGAGAGAAGATGGGTAATGCATATACCTCTGGAGACGGTGTGGGATCTCGTACTTATAAAGAAAAGGGAGTAAAAAGATAGTGGGACACGTCGTATCGGAGTAAAAGCATTCATAAATGCAAAGCTGTCAAAAGAAGTGGTCCAAGACCAAATCGGCGCATCAACTTTAAAGGAGTATTAAATGTTTACAAGATCCTTTACGACCCAAGGAGGGTATCTATAGTGGCAATAGCTCGCTGCCTAATCTGAGCGGCCGAGTCTAATACTCTTTGGCCGTCGTCGGCCGATCCAGGTATTTCCGGCATACGACGATGAAGTCTTATTGCTTCACAGGCCAAGTTCTGTCTTTCCTGTTTCAGCCCGGCGATGACGGATGGGATCTCTTGAAGCTTCTTTTCTTCAGCAGCTATGTCTTTGGTTACTTGCTCCATCTCTTTGGCTAGCTCTGCTCTCCTCCGTTTGAGGCGATCTATTGTGTTGATGATATCCGGGCGGGCACTCTCGAGGAAGTTGATCCGTTGGTGTACTTCTTGAGCTCGGTGCTTGTAAGAATCAGCTTCCTCCCGGGTCTTTGCTAGCTGGGCACGATCGGCCATGTGACACAGAGCCTTGGACACCGGAATCTGCATCCACTCTATGAACGCAGCAGGGTGCAGAGTTTCTGTCGCTTCTTCCGGGATTCGGCCCTTGATGTCACTGAAAAGCTGCCGAATCGGCGAGGCATCTTCTACCAATCGGCCGATATCATCTTGGAGGAGGACCCGCATACTCTCGAGCTTGGCGCGGACATCGTCAGAAATTAAACTCGACGGAACTTGGCGCGAAGCGACTTCTTCATCATCAGGCAAAGAAACCGCGAAGGAGAAAAGGCTATTATTCGGGGTATCTTGTTCCTGCAAAAGAATAAAGAAAAAGATCAGTAAGCAGTAAAGGGGGTTCGGCCGATTCCGGTGATAAGTTTTGTTACCTCCTTAAAACGAATCTCTCTTGCTTGCGCCGATGGGAGTGTTTCCCTCGTATCAGGAACTGGTATGATCGGCTCGTCAGAAGAAGAGGACTCGACCACTATCAACGCTCTGCTTGGGCCAGCTTCCTGAAAAGGTATGTGTTGACGCCAGATTTTGACACGTGTTGAATCGGCATCACGAGGAGAAGATTGGCCGATGCGGCAGATCTGAAGGCTACAGTAAGGAATTGGCCGATTGAGGTAACAGTTGGAAATCGGCCGATTGGTGATGCAGCTTGCGCCAACAGGATGGGACTACTTCGGAGGGTCCCGGTCAAAAGTTGGTCAACAAAGCGACGCTAAGTCGGTCAGGACGCAATTGAAAAAGTCCTGATTGGATTAGGAGACGGCGGCGGAAGATTCTGCGGGAGTCCATTTCCTTTTTAAAAGATATTATAGATATAGTAGTTTTCCTATTTTTCAATAAGATTGTAACAAGTCGTAATCGACCAGGAGTCCTAGTTTTAGGGTATAAATAGGAGTCGTCAGGGCTTTGCAAGACATCAACACATCAATCAACAACAATACTTCTACTTTTCCAGCAATTTACTTTCAAGTCGGCGACTTCGCCAACACTTTTTCTTTTTTCACGAGTTCGTACGGATTGGCAGGGCTGCATCAACTTGATCTCCGGCCAGTTGGTAGGTTCCGCTTATCGAGTAATATCCGAGCTTTAACTACGGGCGCATCGCTGTGGTTTCGTTTGGATTTATTCACCAGTTATCGATATTTACTAGAATTGTAAGTTTTACCTTTCGTTCTAGTATTCTCACCAGTTATCCAGCTTGAGATCAGAGTAATCGGCTTCGTCATCATTCTTCTTCGATTTGTCACCTTACAGCCGATTAGATCTATTTCAAGTGTTGCCTCTGTAATAGTTGTTTAGATCGCTCCAGGAGTCTTCTTTACAATTATTACGCGATTATCGGCTGATCCATAGCCGATCATCTTTACAGCAAATCGGCTGATTCGCCGACGCGCTCTTCAGGACAGATCGGAACTCCAGCCGATCGGAGCGCCTGGAATTTAATACTCTTATTTCCTTGTCAATCAACAGGTCAGATTGACTGGCACGCTGCGCGAACCGTACCAGGGCGATAACCCGAACAGGAGCTAAGCAGATCTCCCAGGTCGTGTGTCCGACACTGAAGACCATCAGCCGATTCCTGTCTGGCCGATTTTAGCGCCAACACACTTTTGGCACGCCCGGTGGGACACTTCAAGGTCTGATATGTCGAAGAACGCAGAGATTACCAACAGCAACATTATCGAGGTCACAGAAGCGGATCTCAAGGACGACCTGATGGAAGAATTAGCTAAACATCTAGAAGATTACAAGAAGATATACCTGCAGTCGTTCAGTCGTACCAGAAGCGGGGAGGCTGTCAAGAAGGCTCCTATTCCAGTTCCCCGCCACATCACCATTGCTGAGGACTCGGGCAAGATGTCCGATATGATCCAACAGTCCGTCTACCACGCATTCATCGACCAATCCTCAGTGATGATCAACACGGTGTATAACGCCATAATCAGCTCTCTGGCCAGCGGAGCAGTTCAAGGCTATCAGGGACCAGCGTATGCCCCGCCGATCACGCTGCCAGCCAGAAGCTTACCATGCACGTCCCAATCGGCTCCTCAGCCGATATTGACGCAACGCGAGGGGTACAACACTCCGTTGCCTCCAGCGTCTCCAAGGTACAGCGATGCACCATGTTTCCCATCACAGACACCGCTTCAACCCGTCCAGATTGCCTCTGTACAATCGCTGCCCACAAGCTCAGTACCCTGGGGGATATCGGCAACAACGGCTTTCCCCTATCCATGAACCGGGCATGGAAGCTATCCAATCCAGGCGTCTCACCAATCGGCCGTCCGGCCGACGGTCCCACAGTATCAGCCAATCTCATCAGAAATCGGCAGGGAGGCAAGCACTGTAGAAGCATTCAGAAGCACAGCGCCAATGATGACATACGATGGAGCGGCGGATTCACTTCGCCATCAACTATCACCTGCTTAGCAAAATTCGCCGCATGCTTCGATTCATCACCCAGCCGTACCAGCCCTTCAACATATGCCGGCACCGCGAATGGTCGTTCATTAGCAACAGGTGGACTGGACGGCAGGAATAGCAGAAGTGATTCAGGACCAGTTTGGGTTGAAGCCAAAAGTGCAGACTTACACATACAAGACGCCATACCCATCAGCCTATGACTTGCTCCCGTTCCCACACCGCTACAAGGTACCCGATTTCACCAAGTTTTCGGGGTCGGACGACACATCCACCGTAGAGCACATCAACAGATTCATCATCCAGTGCGGGGAGGCTGCCACACAGGATGCTCTGAGGGTGCGTCTATTTTCATCGTCTCCGTCCGGATCGGCCTTCCAGTGGTTCACCACTTTGCCACCAAATTCTATTGTTACGTGGGCCGATCTAGAGAAGCAGTTCCACAAGTACTTCTACGCAGGGGTACATGAGATGAAACTCTCAGATTTGACCAGCCTCAGGCAGAGGAGCGATGAACCAGTAACTGGATATATACAGAGGTTCAGAGAAGTCAGAAACAAATGGTACAGTCTGGCTCTGACCGACGCACAGTTGGCCGATATCGCTTTCCAAGGCCTCCTACCACAAATCAAGGAAAGGTATGCTTCACAAGAATTTGAAAGCCTAAGCCAGATCGTGCATCGATTGGCAGGGCAGGAAATCCGTCCGTTTGAGCAGCGGAGGAATTTCCAGAAGAAGGTGGCATACCTAGAAGGGTCTGAATCTGATGGGGAGGAGGAAATCGGCCTGGCAGAGTGGGTGAAAGGCAAAAAACCAATATCATGCCCTTTCGGAAAGAAAGAGCCAGAGACATTCGGCTTTGACACATCAAAAGGTGATAAAATTTTCGACTTATTACTCCAGGAAGGGCAAATTAAACTTTCTCACTATCATACAATCCCTACGGCCGATCAGCTCAAGAAGATGAAGTACTGCAAGTGGCACAACGCCATGTCTCATGATACGAATGAATGCAAAGTCTTCCATCAGCAGATACAATCGGCCATCGAGCAGGGGAGGCTCAAATTTGAAATCCCGGCTAAATCGGCAAAGCCAATGAAGATAGATCAGCATCCCTTCCCGGCTAACATGGTTGACACGGGAGAAAATTCACGTCAAACCAAGGTGCTGACGTCAGAATCGGCAAGAAGGGGCAGCGCCGTCGATCCCAGGAGGCAGATTACAGTGGACGAGATCAAAAGGAACAGGCGGGGGCCAGAACGACCATGCAAACCCGTCACCTCCCAGTTCTTGCTCAGCAAATATCGGCAGCAGCAGGAACAATCAAGATACCACGACGAGATGATACACCGGCATGAGGATCACTGGCAATGTCCGTTCTTCATCCATTGCTGGGAGAACGACATCAGATTGCCGTCAGCCGATAACTGTCCTGAGTGTAACGGATTAAGTTGCAACGATCGCCTGAGGTCACGCTCTAGGGACAGAGGATCAAAGCCGATCTGCAGAAATCGGCACGAACAAGAGGGACAGTGCATTTCAGTGCACGATCGGCTGGGGGGCAGAGTTGACCAGTACCACTGGTCAAAAGGCAGGATCGACCAACAGGATGGACTGGGGGGCAGAATCAGCGTGCACGATCGGCTGGAAGAGATGGCTGATGATAGGGTGTCAGATGAAAACCCCCTAGGAAGGGAACCAGATTGGGAACACGCCAGATCATCGGCCAAACCAGTAAACCCCAGGTGGTGTCCCGATGGCCTCTCCAGATCTCAGAAACGGAGGATCCAACGCTTGCGCCAGTGGGAGCAACAAGAAGAAGAACAGAAGCAGGTGCCGGAGAAAAGAAACGTTAAGTCTCGGGTGTGGCGCCCAAAGAAAAACAACAGTCAAGAAGCAGACAATCAAGAATCGGCAGCCGACATTAACATGGTGTTCATATTGCCGATGGAATTCATGGCGCCTGATGATCGAGACAAAGCGACAAGAATGGAAGAGCAGATGGTACAACTGGTGTTAGAGCCGATGACGGCTACTTTTGAGAAACCAGAAGAAGAAAAACGGCAACATCTCAATGCGCTGTTTCTCAAAGGCTACGTTGACGGACGACCCGTCACCAGACTACTAGTAGATGGAGGCGCCGCAGTCAACATCATGCCGTATGCCATGTTCTGCAAGCTAGGCAAGAGCGAGGTAGATCTCACCAAGACGAACATGATGTTAAAGGATTTCGAAGGCAACGTGTCTCCCGCCCGCGGAGCGCTCTGCGTCGACCTCACCATCGGCAGTAAGACCCTTCCTACCACCTTTTTCGTAATTAATGGTAAGGGATCCTACAACATGCTGCTCGGTCGCGATTGGATACATGCAAAGTGCTGTGTCCCATCTACAATGCATCAATGCCTCGTGCAATGGATCGGCGACAGTACGGAGATAGTCACCGCCGATTCCGCCTACAGCGTCGCAGCGGCCGATACACAACAATGGAGCTGCGAGCACGTCAGGTGTATATCTGGCAGGACTTGGGACACTGACTTCCTGAAGGTGTCCGATTTCGGTCTACAGCCAATCCAAGCAGTCGGCTCTGAAGATTCGGAATAGATGGATCAGCTTGTCCGAGAAGACGGGAAGCTTGGGCATGGATTTACGTCAGCCGATTCATTGGAGATGGTAGATTTGGGAGATAACAGCAAATCAAGGCCGACGTATATTAGTGCTGAGTATAAGTGTAAATTGATAAGCTTATTAAAAGAATTCAAGGATTGCTTTGCTTGGGAATATCATGAGATGCCAGGTCTAAACCGGTCCATTGTTGAACACCGGTTACCTATAAAATCAGGATATCGGCCATATCAGCAACCTGCATGACGGTGCAACCCCAAGATTCTACCTAATATAAAGGCCAAGATCACAAAGTTAATTGAAGCAGGATTTATGCGGCAGTGCCACTACGCCGAATGGATTTCTAATATTGTGCCCGTGTATAAAAGGAATGGAAAGTTGTGCGTGTGCATCGATTTCAGGAACTTAAATTAGGCCACGCCAATGGATGGATATCCGATGCCAACGGCTGATATCTTGATAGATGCTGCCGCAGGACACAAAGTCATAAGTTTCATGGATGAAAATGACAGAGTACATGGCCGACATGGTACAAGACACCCTTAGAATAAAAATACCGATGCATCTATTTACGCCTGCTCTGGATTTCTCTCTCGACGCGACCCAGTTCTATCATAAGACGGATCCTATTCTCCTTCGGATTCTCTACGGTGGCTCCAGTCTCAGCTTGATTGCAAAGTTCTACCAGGAGGCGGGTCTTCTTCTCCTCCAAACTCTCCATGGTAGCTTCAGTCTTGACTTGATGAGGGAGTGGAGGACTCTTTTCAGAAGGTGGTCGCTTACGGACCAAGCAGTGAGCATCTATAAGGTCCCAATACTCCTGGACAACAGCGGGAACATGATCTCTGAGTTCCTCAGCATAAGCTCTGTTGACGCCAGATTTTGACACGTGTTGAATCGGCATCAGGAGGAGAAGATTGGCCGATGCGGCAGATCTGAAGGCTACAGAAAGGAATCGCCGATTGAAGTAACAGTTGGAAATCGGCCGATTGGTGGCACAGCCTATGCCAACAGGATGGGATTATTTCAGAGGATCCTGGTCAAAAGCTGGTCAAAGGGGGCACGCTAAGTCGGTCGAGGAGCAATTGAAGGAAATCTTGATTGATTAGGGAGCGGCGGCGGAAGATTCTGCGGGAGTTCGTTTCCTTTTTAAAGTCCGTGTAGATATAGTAATTTAAATAAGGTTGTAACAAGTCGTGATCGACCAGGAGTCCTAGCTTTAGGGTATAAATAGGAGTCGTCAGGGTCTTGAAAAAATATCAACACATCAATCAACAACAGTACTTCTAGTTTTCTAGCAATTTACTTTCAAGTCGGCTACTTCGCCAATATTTTCTTCTTCCACGAGTTCGTACGGATTGGCAGGGCTGCATCAACTTGATCTTCGGCCAATTGGTAGGTTCCGCTTACCGAGTAATATCCGAGCTTTAATTACGGGCGCATCGCTGTGGTTTCGTTTGGATTTATTCACCAGTTATCGATATTTACTAGAATTGCAAGTTTCACCTGTTATTCTAGTATTATCACCAGTTATCCAGCTTGAGATCAGAGTAATCGGCTTCGTCATTGTTCTTCTTCGATTTATCATCTTACAGCCGATTAGATCTATTTCAAGTGTTGCTTCTGTAGTAATTGTTTAAATCGCTCTGGTGGTTTTCTTTACAATTACTACACGATTATCGGCTGATCCATAGCCGATCGTCTCTACAGCAAATCGGCCGACTCGCTGCCGACGCGCTCCTCAGGACAGATCGGAATCCCAGCCGATCGACGCGCCTGGAATTTAATACTCTATTTCCTTGTCAATCAACAGGTCAGATTGACTGGCACGCCGCGCGAACCGCACCAGGGCGATAACCCGAACAGGAGCTAAGCAGATTCTCCCGGGTCGTGTGTCCGACGCTGAAGACCATCGGCCGATTCCTATCCGGCCAATTTTAGCGCCAACACACTTTTGGCACGCCCGGTGGGACCATCCAAGATCTGATATGTCGAAAAACGCAGAAATCTCCGATAGCAACATCATTGAGGTCACAAAAGCAGATCTCAAGGACGTCCAGACGGAAGAATTGGCCAAACATCTAGAAGACTACAAGAAGATGTACCTCCAGTCGTTCAGTCGTACCAGAAGCGGGGAGGCAGTCAAGAAGGCTCCTATTCTAGCGCCTCGCCACATCACCATCGCTGAAGACTCGGGCAAGATGTCAGAGATGATTCAACAGTCCGTGTATCAGGCGTTTATCGACCAATCCTCAGTGATGACCAACACGGTGTATAACGCCGTCGTCAGCTCTCTGGCCAGCGGAGCAGTCCAACGCTATCAGGGACCGGCATATGCCCCTCCAACCACTCTGCCAGCCAGAAGCCTACCATACACGTCCCAATCGGCTTCTCAGCCGATATTGACGCAACGCGAGGGGTACAACTCTCCATTGCCTCCGGCGTCTCCAAGATACAGTGGTGCATCATGTCTCCCATCACAAACGCCGCTTCAACCCGTTCAGATTGCTTCTTTGCAGTCACTACCTACAAGCTCAGCGCCTTGGGGAACATCAGCGACAGCATATTTTCCCGAGCCAGTGAACGGGTATGGAAGTTATTCAGTCCCGGCGCCATACCAATCGGCCGCCCGGCCGACGGTTCCCCAGTATCAGCCGATCTTATCAGAAATCGGCAGGGGGGCAAACACTGCAGAAGCATTCAGAGGCACGGCGGCAGCAGTGACGTACGAAGGGGGTGCGGACTCGTTTCGCCATCAACTATCGGCCGCTCAGCAAAATTCGCCGATTCATCACCCGGCCGTACCAGCCCTTCAGCACATGCCCGCGCCGCGAACAGCTGTTCATCAGCAGCAGGTGGACTGGACGGCAAGAATAGCAGAAGTAATCCAGGATCAGTTTGGATTAAAGCCGAAAGTTCAAACTTATACCTACAAGACGCCATATCCATCGGCCTATGATTTGCTGCCGTTCCCACACCGCTACAAGGTTCCCGATTTCACCAAGTTCTCAGGGACGGACGATACATCCACTGTGGAGCATATCAACCGATTCATCATCCAGTGCGGGGAAGCTGCCACGCAAGATGCCCTGAGGGTACGTTTATTTTCGTCATCTCTGTCCGGATCGGCCTTCCAGTGGTTCACCACCTTGCCGCCAAATTCCGTCGTTACATGGGCCGATCTGGAGAAACAATTCCACAAGTACTTCTACGCAGGAGTACACGAGATGAAACTCTCGGATTTGACCAGTCTCAAGCAGAGGAGCGATGAACCAGTGATGGGGTATATACAGAGATTCAGAGAAATCAGGAACAAATGCTACAGTTTGGCTCTGACCGATGCACAGTTGGCCGATATCGCTTTCCAAGGCCTCTTGCCACAGATCAAAGAAAGATATGCTGCCCAAGAGTTTGAAAGCCTGAGCCAAATCGTCCACCGATTGTCAGGACAAGAGGTCCGACCGTTTGAACAGCGGAGGAACTTCCAAAAGAAGGTGGCATACTTGGAAGGATCTGAATCCGATGCGGAAGAGGAAATCGGCCTGGCAGAGTGGGTCAAAGGGAAAAAACCAATATCTTGCCCCTTTGGCAAGAAGGAGCTAGAGACATTCGGTTTTGACACGTCAAAGGCCGATAAATTTTTTGATCTATTGCTTCAGGAAGGACAAATCAAGCTATCTCAACATCACACCATCCCTACGGCCGATCAACTTAAGAAGATGAAATACTGCAAGTGGCACAACGCTACTTCTCATGACACAAATGAATGTAAAGTCTTCCGCCAGCAGATACAATCGTCCATTGAGCAGGGGCGGCTTAAATTTGAAACTCCAACCAAATCGGCAAAGCCCATGAAGATAGATCAGCATCCCTTCCCGGCCAACATGGTTAACGCTGGAGGAGACTCAAGTCAAACAAAGGTGCTGACGTCAGAATCGGCGAGAAGAGGCGGCGCCGTCGACCCCAGGAGGCAGATCACGACGGAAGAAATCAGAAGGAACAGGCGAGGGCCAGAACGACCACACAAGCCCGTCACCTCCCAATTCTTACTCAGTAAATATCGGCAGCAGCAAGAACAAGCAAGATACCAAGAAGAGACGAAACGCTGGCATGAAGATCACTGGCAATGTCCGTTCTTCATCCACTGCTGGGAGAACGACATCAGATTGCCGTCTGCCGATAACTGTCCGGAGTGTAACGGATTGAGCTGCAACGATCGCCCGAGGCCACACTCTAGGGACAGAGGGTCAGAGCCGATCAGCAGAAATCGGCGCGAGGAACGGCGCGTTTCGGTGCATGATCGGCTGGGGGGCAGAGTTGACCAGTACAGCAGGTCAAAAAGCAAGATCGGCCAGCGAAATGGACTGGGGGGCAGGATCAGCGCGCACGATCGGCTGGAAGAGATGGCCGATGATAGGGTATCAGACGAAGATCCCCTAGGAAAGGAACCAGATTGGGAACACGACAGATCATCGGTCAAACCAGTGAATCCCAGGTGGTGTCCCGATGGCCTATCCAGATCCCAGAAGCGAAGGATCCAACGCCTATGCCAGTGGGAACATCAAGAAGAAGAACAGAGACAGGTGCCAGAGAGAAGGAATGTGAAATCTCGAGTTTGGCGCCCAAAGAAAAACGATGTAGAAACGAGCAACCAAGAATCGGCAGCCGAAATTGATATGGTATTCATACTGCCGATGGAGTTCATGGCGCCCAACGATCGGGAAAAAGTAACAAGAACAGAGGAGGAACAAATGGCACAACTAGTGTTAGAGCCGATGACGGCTACGTTTGAGAAACCAGAAGAGGAAAAACGACAGCATCTTAAAGCGCTGTTTCTCAAAGGCTATGTCAACGGAAGACCCGTCACCAGATTACTGGTAGATGGAGGCGCGGCAGTTAACATCATGCCGTATGCCATGTTCCGCAAGCTGGGCAAGGGCGATGACGACCTCACCAAGACGAAAATGATGCTGAAGGATTTCGAAGGCAACGTGTCACCCACCCGCGGAGCGCTCTGCGTCGACCTCACCATCGGCAGTAAGACCCTTCCTACCACTTTCTTCGTTATTAATGGCAAGGGGTCCTATAATATGCTGCTTGGTCGCGACTGGATACACGCAAACTGCTGTGTCCCATCTACAATGCATCAATGCCTTGTGCAATGGGTCGGCGACAGTACAGAGATAGTCGCTGCCGATTCCGTCTACAGCGTTGCAGCGGCCGACACGCAACAGTGGAGCTGCGAGCACGTCAAGTGTATATCTGGCAGGACTTGGGACACTGACTTCCTAAGAGTCTACAGCCGATCCAAGCAGTCGGCTCTGAAGATTCAGAATAAATGGATCAGCTCGTCCGAGAAGATGGGAAGCTTGGGCATGGGTTTACGTCGGCCGATTTATTAGAGATGGTAGATTTGGGAGATAGCAGCAAATCAAGGCCGACGTACATTAGTGCCAATTTGGATTCTGAGTACAAATGTAAATTGATAAGTTTATTAAAAGAGTTCAAGGATTGCTTTGCTTGGGAATACCATGAGATGCCAGGACTAGACCGGTCTATTGTTGAACACCGGTTACCTATAAAATCAGGATATCGGCCATATCAGCAACCTGCACGACGGTGTAACCCCAAGATTCTACCTGACATAAAGGCCGAGATTACAAAGTTGATTGAGGCAGGATTTATTCGGCAGTGCCGCTACGCCGAATGGATTTCTAACATTGTGCCTGTATACAAAAAGAATGGAAAATTACGTGTGTGCATCGATTTCAGGAACTTGAATCAGGCTACACCGATGGATGGATATCCGATGCCGACGGCCGATATCTTGGTGGATGCTGCTGCAGGCCACAAAGTCATAAGTTTCATGGATAGGAATGCCGGGTACAATCAGATATTAATGGCCGAAGAAGATATTTCAAAAACGGCTTTTAGGTGCCAAGGTCATCTTGGTTTATTTGAATGGGTGGTTATGACTTTCGGGTTAAGAAACGCCGGCGCTACATATCAACGGGCCATGAACTACATCTTCCACAAGCTCATTGGTTCATCAGTGGAAATTTATATAGATGACGTCGTGGTCAAGTCAAAAGGTCACTGTTGACGCCAGATTTTGACACGTATTGAATCGGCGTCAGGAGGAGAAGATTGGCCGATGAAGCAGATCTGAAAGCTACAGTAAGGAATCGGCCGGTTGAGGTAACAGTTGAAAATCGGCCGATTGGTGGCGCAGCCTATGCCAACAGGATGGGATTATTCCAGAAGATCCTGGTCAAAAGCTGGTCAACAAGGCAGGCTAAGTCGGTCGGGAAGCAATTGAAGAGGTCCTGATTGGATTAGGAAACGGCGGCGGAAGATTCTGCGGGAGTCCGTTTCCTTTTTAAAAGTTATTATAGATATAGTAGTTTTCCTGTTTTTTAAATAAGGTTGTAACAAGTCGTAATCGACCAGGGGTCTTAGTTTTAGGGTATAAATAGGAGTCGCTAGGGCTTTGCGAAATATCAACACATCAATCAACAAAACACTTCTACTTTTTACCAGTACCTTACTTTCAAGTCGGCGACTTCGCCAATATTTTCTTCTTCCACGAGTTCGTACGGATTGGCAGGGCTGCATCAACCTGATCTCCGGCCAATTGGTAGGTTCCGCTTATCGAGTAATATCCGAGCTTTAACTACGGGCGCATCGCTGTGGTTTCGTTTGGATTTATTCACAAGTTATCGATATTTACTAGAATTGCAAGTTTTACCTGTTATTCTAGTATTATCACCAGTTATCCAGCTTGAGATCAGGGTAATCGGCTTCGTCATTGTTCTCCTTCGATTCATCGCCATACAGCCGATCAGATCTGTTTCAAGTGTTGCTTCTATAGTAATTGTTTAGATTGCTCTAGCAGTTCTCTTTACAATTACTATACGATCATCGGCTGACCCATAGCCGATCATCTCTACAGCAAATCGGCCGATTTGACGCCGACGCGCTCCTCAGGACAGATCAGAAATCCAGCCGATCGACGCGCCCGGAATTTAATACTCTATTTCCTTGTCAATCAACAGGTCAGATTGACTGGCACGCCGCGCGAACCGCACCAGGGCGATAACCCGAACAGGAGCTAAGCAGATTCTCCCGGGTCGTGTGTCCGAAGCTGAAGACCCATCGGCCGATTCCTATCCGGCCGATTTTAGCGCCAACAGTCACCAAGATCATCTGGCCGATTTACAGGAAGTACTGGAGTGCACAAGGAAACATGGGCTGAAGATGAACCCAAACAAGTGTGCATTTGGTGTATCGGCCGGGCAATTCTTAGGATTTATGGTCCATGAGCGCGGAATAGAAGTCAACCGCAAGACCCTAGACGCCATCAACAAAGTGGTGGCCCCACAAAATAAAACTGAACTACAGTCCCTCATCGGCAAGGTCAATTTCATCAGAAGATTCATATCCAATCTGTCAGGACGTATTCAGGCTTTTACTCCTCTGTTGAAATTAAAGCCCGACCAGGAATTCACATGGGGGGAAGGACAGCGCAGGGCGCTGGAGAATATCAAGCAGTATCTGGTTTCACCTCCGGTATTAGTTCCACCACAGCCTGGTAAGCCGTTCAAGTTATATTTATCGGCTGATGAACAGGCTATTGGATCGGCGTTGGTACAGGAGTTTGAGGGGAAAGAACGAGTGGTATACTACGTCAGCAGAAGACTTTTAGACGCCGAAACAAGATATTCCTCGGTGGAGCGACTATGCTTGTGCTTGTACTTTTCATGTACTAAGCTCAGGCACTATTTGCTGTCGGCAGAATGCACAGTCGTGTGCAAGGATGATGTGGTGAAGTATATGCTATCATTGCCGATTTTGAAAGGGCGGATTGGAAAATGGATCCTGGCTTTGTCAGAATTCGATTTAAGGTACGAATCGGCCAAAGCCGTCAAAGGTCAAGTGATGGCCGATTTCGTAGTTCAGCATTGTGGACCAGAAATTGCCACCGTTGAACCAGTTCCATGGACTCTATATTTTGATGGTTCTTCGTGTGGGGTCGGATCAGGAATCGGCATTGTTCTTGTGTCACCTCGGGGGGCAACTTATGATTTCTCTCTGCCAATAGAAGCCTCTGCGACTAATAACCAGCGGAATATCGAGCTGTTCTAAAAGGCATCCAATTATTAAGGGAAGTCAGAGCTGATGCAGTCGAAATCTTTGGGGATTCCATGCTCATTGTGGATCAGTTGACGGGGCGATCTGAGTGCAAGGATGATATCTTGAGAATTTATCATGAGGATTGTCTTCAACTTTTAAAAGAGTTCAAGTCTGCAATAATTGAGCATATCCCCAGGAATTATAATGAAGAAGCCAACAGACTGGCCCAACATGCTTCTGGGTATCGGCCGATTCAGGGAGCGATGACGCTAGAGCTCGCGGCCGATGACTGGCAAAAGGATATCGCCGATTACTTGAGAAATCCATCCCATAAGGTGGATCGGCGAACACGTTTTCAGGCTACAAAGTATGTGTTGCTTGAGGATGATTTATTTTATCGGACGATTGATGGAGTTCTTCTCAAATGCCTGGGAATAGAAGAGGCAAAGGTTCTGATGGGAGAAATCCATGAAGGAGTGTGTGGAGCTCATCAATCGGCTCACAAAATGAAATGGATGATCAGGAACAATGGATATTATTGGCCGACCATCCTTGAAGATTGTTTCAGGTACTACAAAGGATGGCAAGACTGTCAGAGGTTTGGCAATGTGCAACGCGCACCGGCATCGGCTATGAATCCGATAATTAAGCCGTGGCCGTTCAGAGGTTGGGGAATAGATCTCATCGGACAGATTCATCCTCCATCTAGCAAAGGGCATAAGTTCATATTGGTGGCTACAGATTATTTTACTAAGTGGGTGGAGGCAGTTCCTTTAAGGAACGTGACATCGGCCGATATGATTGAATTTGTTAAAAGCCATATTATATATCGATTTGGTATTCCTCAAACCATCACAACTGATCAAGGGACAATGTTCACTTCTGGAGAATTCGGAGAGTTTCGCCGCCGATATGGGAATTAAATTATTAAATTCTTCTCCATACTATGCTCAAGCCAATGGCCAAGCAGAATCGTCTAACAAGGGGATAATCAAGCTAATCAAGAGGAAGATATAAGAGCAACCCAAGAAGTGGCATATGTCTTTGGCTGAATCTTTATGGGCATACAGGATGGCTTGTCATGGAGCCACTAAAATATCCCCTTATCATTTGGTTTATGGTCATGAGGCGGTCTTGCCATGGGAGATAAGGACAGGGTCAAGACGTATATCGTTACAGGATCAGTTAACGGCCGATGACTATTCCTTTCTCATGAAAGACGAACTTGACGATTCGGCGGGTTTACGGTTGAGAGCCCTGATTAGTATAGAAGAAAACAAGAGAAGGGTGGCCAGATGGTATGACAAAAAGGTCAAAGTTAAACAGTTCTCTCAGGGAGATCTGGTATGGAAGTTGGTGCTGCCGATAGGATCTAAGGATCCCAAATTCGGTAAATGGTCACCCACTTGGGAAGGGCCGTATAGAATCGGCCGATGCGCCCCTGGGAATGCATACATTCTGGAGACAATCGAAGGGGAGGAATTCCCAAGAGCTTTAAACGGGCGATATCTTAAGAGGTACTATCCAAGCATTTGGGTAGATACATAACTTGCAGCAAAATATGTCAAGATAACATGGCTGATTTCTCATCGGTTTCTGTTTGCACATCTGGTGAAGGAAACATTGGGATTCATTATTGAATGGAAATTACAGATCACATGGCCGACATGGTACAAGTCGCCCTTAGAATAAAAATACTGGTGTGTCTACTGATTACGCCTACGCTGGATTTCTCTCTCGATGCGACCCAGTTTTATTATAAGGGTGAGCCTTTTCTCTTTCGGGTCCTCTGCAGTGGCTCCGGTTTCAGCTTGGTTGCAGAGTTCTTTCAGCAGGCGGGTCTTCTCCCCTTCCAGATCTTCCATGGCGACTTCAGTTTTGGCTTTGCAAGGAAGTGAAGAACTTTTTTCAGAAGATGGTTGCTTGCGGACCAAAAGATGAGCATTTATGAGATCCGAATATTCCTAGACAGCGGCAGGGACATGATCTCTGAGTTCCTCGGCATGAGTTCTTATCAGATTTCTGTCTGCCTGTGATAATGGCTCTTCTGAATGCATGATTTCTATCGCTCGTTCTAGATCAGGGCTGAGACGGTTTGGCTAAACAGAGATAAAAGGAGTTACCCAGTATCGGAGCGATTGAGATGCTTAAGAGAAAAGGTAGAGGGGGAGTTCATACTTGGTTGACAGAGGAAGAGGATGAGGAGGACGAACAAGACATCTTGCCGTTCAGTTGGGACAGTAAAAGAAGGAGAAGAGATAAGTGATGCGTGTGGCTCTTGAGATGGTGAACGGTCTGCGTATAAATGAAGAGGAGGTAGATGGATGGTGAGACACGTCCTATCGGAGTAAATACATACATAAATGCAAGGCAGACTGAAGGAGCAGTTCAAAACCAAATCGGCGCAGTGACATTGAAGGAGCAATAATGTTTAACATATTTCTTTGTTACAACCCAAGGAAAGCATCTATGGCTACAATCGCTCGTCGTCTAATTTGGTCGGCCGAGTCTACTATTCTCTGATCATTATCGGCCGATCCTGGTACTTCTGACACGCGGCGACGGAGCCTTATTGTTTCACGGGCCAGATGATGTCTTTCTTGCTTCAGCTCGCTGATCATGGTTGGGAGTTCTTGGAGCTTCTTCTCTTCAGCGGCTATCTCTTTGGATATCTGTTCCATCTCCTTGGCTAGTTCTGCTCTCCTCCGTTTCAGCCGATCTATTGCGCCGACAATGTCCGGGCGGCAGTTCTCGAGGAAGTTGATCCTGTGGTGTACTTCCTGAGTCCGATGCTTGTACGAGTCGACCTCCTCCTGAGTTTTGGCCATCTGAGCACGATCGGCCATACGTTGCAGCGCCCTGGAAACTGGAATCTGCATGCCCTCTATATAGGCAGCATACCCCAAATTTTCCGACACTTCATCCGGGATGTGATCTTTGACCTCGTTGAAAAGTCGTCGGATCGGCGATGCATCTTCCACCAACCGGCCGATATCATCTTGGAGGAGAGTATGAATGCTTTCGAGCTTGGAACGGACATCGTCGGAGGTAGAGCTCGATGGAACTGCATGTGAAGCGATTTCTTCTTCATCGGCCAAGGAGACAGCAAAGGAAAAGATGCTATTGTTGGGGGTATCTTGCTCCTGTAAGGAAACAAAGTAAAGGGTAAGCAAGCGGTGAAAGGAAATCGGCCGATTCTAATGGTAAGATTGTTACCTCTTTGAAATGAATCTCTCTTGCCTGCGCCGGTGGAAGTGTTTCCCTTATTTCAGGGACTGGTGCACTTGGTTCGCCGGAAGAAGAAGATTCGATCGTTATTAATGCTCCGCTTGGGCCAGCTTCCTGAGAAAGACATAAATTCCCGTGAAAATACTATGGGGAATTGAAATAAGATGGTAATAGAAATTTGCCATGCCTCTGTGGGTCTCCCGGTCGATGCCTGTTGTGGAGTTATAATCGGCGTACCCAAATCGACCTGCATCAAAATTGGTTAAGTTTTCTGAATATTAAGGATTCAGGGTAAGAGATCGTGTACCTCGGCAACGGGAGCCGCTGGAATCTCAGTCCCCACTTGAGACGTGGCCGATAGTTGCGGGGACTGCGGTGGGACAACTTGTGCAGCCTGGCAAAGGAATAGAATTGATGTCAGTAGAAGATTTGGAGAATATATGAGATAAATAAGATTACCTGAACAACTTCTACTAATAGTGATGCTGCAGCGGCCCCGACTTCGGCGGTGACTTGGGGATCGGCCATCTCAACAACCGGTAGGGGTAAAGGACCTGAGGTCTCGGCGGGTGTCACCTCTACTTGATCGGCCGATCCAACGCGGGGAGTCTCGGCCGATACCACTGCCATCTGGCTGGCCGATCCGATGCGGGAGACTTCAGCCGATGCTATTGCCGTCTGATCGGCCGATCCAATGCGAGCTCGCACTCGACGGCTGGTTATCTTTGATGTTGGCCTTTTTGGTGCTCGCCTTGATCGGCCGGTGGAGATATCTCTGACAGTTGGAGCATGGAAGCCGATGAGTGGATACGGCGTGTATTGGTGATGGCTATCAATCGGCCGGCCGCTTCGGCTCTGCATCGGGGGAACATGGCTTTCAGACTGAAGGGATAAACATAAGTTAACAACAAGATGATAATGTAACATTGGAATCGGCTAAGGAAAAAGGACATACCGCTGCATTTGGGTCGATGTTCTCTGGGTCCAGAATGTTGCAGTAAGATGATGGAGATTTGCAGAAAAGATGCTGCTTCCATTCTGCCCACCATAATTTATACTGCTGGGTGGCGAAAGAGACAACTGACCAGCCATTCAAGTCAATGGTGCTGGAGTCGGGTACTAGATCACACAGCCGATTGTAATCAAGACTTGAAGTTAGTCCATCTCTGAATTTTGCCTGGCCAGCGAAATAGACTCGAATCGGCAGTTGGCCAAAACCCAGTTGCCTTCCCGCAGCCGATGGACAGTACAACTCATAGGTGGGTGAGTCCTTTCCTGAGAAGAAGTTTGCCGGCAGAATCCCCGGCTTGATCAAGGCGTCCATTAATTCTCTGTCAAAGGTATGAGTGGAGAAATCAAAGCATACGGGCAATTCGAAAATCGGCTCTGCGGTCTGATATGGATGCTAGATGATCATATCTTCACTAAGGCCATTGTAGAAACATCTGAAGTATTCAGCTGTGCGGGTGGCAGTGAATTGGCAGCCGGGAAAGGCCGATACCGCTTCTCCAAAAGATCTGCAGCGGCGATGGACCGATGGATTCTCCTCTGACTCGATGTTGGGAAAGGTCTTTGTCTCTATCCGCTGCTGAGAAACCTTGCTCATGTGTAAGTTGAGCCAGAGGGTGATGAACCACCAAGGACCGCCTGGGTTCCCTATCGGCTCCCCCTTTGACAGCTTGACGCCGATTTGGTGCATCAGATGGTACGCCGATCCCAGCAAATGTTTACCGAGGGGGACGGCCGATCCTTGTGAAAGAGCCTCTGCCAAAGCTTGAGTGTTGGAAGAGGGGCCGACCGCTCTGCCACAGAAGAAATGCTTCTCCAGCCACATCATCAAGAAGGCAGTATGCTCCCTCTGCGAGACTGTCCCTGTCTTCATGTTTTTACTGATGTATCCTTTCTACCCGCCGATTCCTTTGGTCTCCAGCAGATGAGATGGCTTGAAAAGATAATTGAAAGGGGTATCGGCGGAGGAAACATCGAGGCCAGTCAATAGCAGAACATCAGCCAAGGTCGGGGTCATGGGTCCGTGTCCAAAAAGGAATGCGTTAAGTGCATCGGACCAGAAGTAAGAGGCTGCCATAACCAAAGGTTCGTTCCTTTCCATCTGAGACAGGGATAAGTCTATGCACTGGCCGATTTTGAGTTCTTCCCATTGAACCTTCCAAGACCCGGCTACCCTCTGGTACCATTCTCTCCACCCGGGTGTTTCATTTGGCCAGGATCTGAAAGTGCCTACCCAATGATCCAAATCCATGGATGACTGCTTAAAAGGGATCCTATGGGTTTCTAAACTGATCAGATCCGTTGGATCAGGGCTCCCCATAGGGCCCAGACAGATGACGTCAGGGGATTCTGAGAGAGGAATGGTGATTTGGTGCCTAAGTGCCTAAAAAAGGGAAAAAAAGGAAGAAACTGAGAGAGGGTCCGGAAAATACTGAAGCAGTAAAAAGGTAAAAGGGAAAAAATTTCGAACATTTACCTCTGGGATGGAAGCCATCGTTGCCGATGACGCCGCTGGGGAAGCCGCCGATTGGGCCGCCGCCGCCAAAGGAGTAGCTGATGGAACCTCTGTAGATGGGGTGGTCACCGATGGAGACGCCATTGGAGGTCGGAGCAGGCCGCGGATGAGATCGCCGGAAAGGGGGAAGCACTTGGAAATCGAAAGAGCTTGGAGGAAGACGAACAGTGATGCGACGGAGAGAATGCTAGATTCGTGGGGAAGGAGAGGCGGAGAAAGCCAGTACTTAAGAGAGATCAGGGAAGCAAGGGCAAAGGTGGTATTTTTTTTCGCGCCGTCTACACGAGTTCCAGGGGAGCGGTCGTTTCGCGCGCCCGGTTCGAGGAAATTGCAATCATTGTGCCGCGGAACGGAAGAAGATTTTTACTGCGCCCGTTTCGAAGGAAAGGATTAAAGAAAAGAGTTTCGAGGGAAAAGTTATATTTTACTCCGAAACTGGGGGCATGTGTTGACGCTAGATTTTGACACGTGTTGAATCAGCGTCAGGAGGAGAAGATTGGCCGATGTGGCAGATCTAAAGGCTACAGAAAGGAATCGGCCGATTGAAATAACAGTTGGAAATCGGCCGATTGGTGGCACAGCCTATGCCAACAGGATGGGATTATTTCAGAGGATCCTGGTCAAAAGCTGGTCAAAGGGGGCACGCTAAGTCGGTAGAGGAGCAATTGCAGGAAATCTTGATTGATTAGGGAGCGGCGGCGGAAGATTCTGCGGGAGTCCGTTTCCTTTTTAAAGTCCGTGTAGATATAGTAATTTAAATAAGGTTGTAACAAGTCGTGATCGACCAGGAGTCCTAGCTTTAGGGTATAAATAGGAGTCGTCAGGGTCTTGAAAAAATATCAACACATCAATCAACAACAATACTTCTACTTTTCTAGCAATTTACTTTCAAGTCGGCGACTTCGCCAATATTTTCTTCTTCCACGAGTTCGTACGGATTGGCAGGGCTGCATCAACTTGATCTCCGGCCAATTGGTAGGTTCCGCTTACCGAGTAATATCCGAGCTTTAACTACGGGCGCATCGCTGTGGTTTCGTTTCGATTTATTCACCAGTTATTGATATTTACTAGAATTGCAAGTTTCACCTGTTATTCTAGTATTATCACTAGTTATCCAGCTTGAGATCAGAGTAATCGGCTTCGTCATTGTTCTTCTTCGATTTATTATCTTACAGCCGATTAGATCTATTTCAAGTGTTGCTTCTATAGTAATTGTGTAAATCGCTCCGGTGGTTTTCTTTACAATTACTACACGATTATCGGCTGATCCATAGCCGATCGTCTCTACAGCAAATCGGCCGACTCGCTGCCGACGCGCTCCTCAGGACAGATCGGAATCCCAGCCGATCGACGCGCCTGGAATTTAATACTCTATTTCCTTGTCAATCAACAGGTCAGATTGACTGGCACGCCGCGCGAACCGCACCAGGGTGATAACCCGAACAAGAGCTAAGCAGATTCTCCCGGGTCGTGTGTCCGACGCTGAAGACCATCGGCCGATTCCTATCCGGCCGATTTTAGCGCCAACAAGCTCTTATCAGATCTTTGTCTGCCTGTGACAGTGGTTCGTCTGAATGCATGATTTTGATCGCTCGTTCCAGACCAGGGCTAAGACGTTTTGGCTAAACAGAGACGAAAAGACTGTCCAACATCAGAGCGATTGAGATGTCTAGGGGAAAGGCAGAAGACAGTTCATACCTGGTTGACAGAGGAAGTAGATGAAGAAGACGAAGAAGACATCTTGCTGTTTGGTTTGGGAGGATAAAGATCTGGTGTTGGAGAGAGAGAGAAGATAAGTAATGCGTATGCCTCTGGAGACGGTGAAGGGTCTACTTATAAAGGAAAGAGAGGTAGATGGATGGTGAGACACGTCCTATCAGAGTAAAAGCATACATAAATGCAAAGCTGGCAAAAGAAACGGTTCAAGATCAAGTTGGCGCAGTAACATTAAAGGAGCAAATCGGCGCAGTAGCATTAGAGAAGCAATAAATGTTTACAGTATTCTTTACAGCCCAAGAAAAGTATCTATGGCCGTGATAGCTTGTTGCCTAATTTGATCGGCCGAATCTAGTACTCTCTGGTCATCATCGGCCGATCCTGGAACTTCTGACATATGGCGACGAAGCCTTATCGTTTCACGGGCCAAGTGCTGCCTTTCTTGCTTCAGCTCACTGATGATGGATGGGAGTTCTTGAAGCTTCTTTTCTTCAGCGGCTATCTCTTTGGTTATCTGCTCCATCTCCTTGGCCAGCTCCGCTCTTCTCCGTTTGAGCCGATCTATCGTGCCGACGACATCCGGGCGACAGCTTTCGAGGAAGTTGATCTTTTGATGTACCTCTTGAGCCCGGTGCTTGTATGAATCGGCCTCTTCCCGGGTTTTTGCCAGCTGGGCGCGATCGGTCATATGGCGCAGCGCACTGGAAACCGGAATGTGTATATATTCTATATAAGCAGCACACGCCAAGCTTTCTGTTGTTTCTTCCGGGATTCGACCCTTGATATCGTTGAAAAGTTGTCGAATCGGCGAAGCGTCTTCTACCAATCGGCCGATGTCGTCTTGAAGGAGAATACGCATGCTTTAAAGCTTGGTGCGGACATCATCTAATGAGGACATCCTCCACTATTACCCGCTGGCAAACACGCAACACAGGGGGCCGAGTGGCCCAGTTGTAGTCAGGCGGCGACCGTGTGAGCCCCTGAATAATCCCACCTTGCTTAGCTTGGGAGGAGGAAGCCACCTTAAAAAGGAGAGCCACCCTTCCCCTATTGGACTAGTCTTTTAGGGAGATTTGGCCTTTCCCCGAGTGGGAGTGGCTAAGAACTGTTGGGGTCCGGGCAACCTTAATTTATTGGGCCTCGACTAACCCCACCTGGGTCGGATGCATCATTTGGTATCAGAGCTGGGCCCTTGTTTAAGGGGGTGGGAATGATGAGGACATCCTCCACTATTACCCGCTGGCAAAGACGCAACAAAGGGGGCCGAGTGGCCCAGTTGTAGTCGGGCGGCAACTGTGTGAGCCTCTGAATAATCCCACCTTGCTTAGCTTGGGAGGAGGAACCCACCTTAAAAGGGAGAGCCACCCATCCCCTATTGGACTAGTCTTTTAGGGAGATTGGGCCTTTCCCCGAGTGGGTGTGGCTAAGAACTGTTGGGGTCCGGGCAACCTTAATTTATTGGGCCTCAGCCAACCCCACCTGGGCCGGATGCATCATCATCGGAAGCAGAGCTCGACGAAATCGGGTGTGAAGCGATTTTCTCGTCATTAGGCAAGGAGACGGCAAAGGAGAAAATGCTGTTGTTCGGGGTGTCTTGCTCCTGTGGGGAAATGAAGAGAAGGGTTAGCAAGCAGTAAAGGGGAATTAGCCGATTCCAATGGTAAGTTTGTTGCCTCCTTAAAATAAATTTCTCTTGCTTGCGCCGGTGGAAGCGTCTCCCTCGTCTCAGGGGCTGGTACGATTGGCTCGTCAGAAGAAGAAGATTCAACAACTATTAATGCTCTGCTCGGTCCAGCATCCTGAAAAGGCATGGAAAACAGATTTTGTGAGTATACTATGGATAACTGAAATAAGATGGTATGAAATAGTTGCCATGCCTCTATTGATCTTCTGGCCGATGTTTGTTGTGGGGTTATAGCCAGCACACCCAAATCGGCCTGCATCAACACCGGTTAAGTCCTCTGGATGTCAAGAAATTGAGGTGAGAGATTATTTACCTCGATGGGAGGAGCTGCTGGAGTTTCGGCTTCCGATGGAGTTGTGGCCGATTGCTGCGGAGACTGCGGTGGAACAACTTGTGCAGCCTGGCAGAGAGAGAGAGAGTTAGTGTTAGTAGAGCACTTAAAGAATATATGAAATAAGCAAGATCACCTCAACAGCTTCTACTAGTAGTGATGCCGCAGCTGCCCCGACTTCGGCAGTGACTTGAGGATCGACTATCTCAGTAGCTGGCGAGGATAAAGGAATTGGAGTCTTGGCCGATGCTACCGCCGTTTGGTCAGCCGATCCGATGCGGGCTCGCACTCGACGTCTTGTTATCTTCGAAGTTGGCCTTTTCGGTGCTCGTTTTGATCGGCTAGTGGAAATGTCCTTGATGGTTGGAGCATGGAAGCCGATGAGTGGATATGGTGTATATGGATGGTGATTATCTATCGGCCTGCCGCTTTGGCTCCGCATCGGAGGAACCTGGCTCTCAGACTAAGAAGATAAATGTGATTTAATGACAAGACGAAAGTATGGAAAGAGGTAGCATTGCAATCGGCTGGGAGAAAAGACATACCGCTGCATTTGGGTCGATGTTTTCTGGGTCGAGAATGTTGCAATAAGTTGATGGAGATTTGCAGAAAAGGTATTGCTTCCATTCTGCCCACCATAATTTAAATTCCTGAGTGGCAAAAGAGGCCACTGACCAATTGTTCTGATCAATAGTGCTAGAATCTGGCACTAGATCGCACAACCGATTGTAGTCAAGACTTGTAGTCAGTCCATCTCTGAATTTTGCTTGACCGGCGAGGTAGACCCGAATCGGCAGTTGGCCAAAGCCCAGTTGCCTTACTGCAGCCGATGGATTGTAGAACTCATATGTGGGAGAGTCATTTCCAGAGAAGAAATTGGCTGGCAGAATCCCTGGCTTGATCAAGATATCCATAAGCTCCCTGTCAAAGGTATGAGTGGAGAAGTCATAGCTGATGGGTAATTCGAAAATTGGCTCCACTGCCTGATACGGATGCCAGCTGACAGTTTCTTCACTAATGTGACAACCCTGGTAATTACAATTCCAAAATCAATGTCATTAGCCTAACTCTATGATTAAACCAACTAATGAAAGGGTGGAAAGAATTAAAACGAGTTCAGTTGGAATTCAAATTTAATTTGAGCACATTGGGTTACTTTTGAACTTTTAAATTTAACTTTCAAACCATAAGCCAAATGAGATTTTGCCTGAAACCAAAGTTGTAGAACTTTTTATTTTGAACAACTTTCGTGTTCAAAAGTTTTAGAAATTCAAATCAGAAAAAGGAGAAAACGCCCTGTTTGCACCCAGCCCCCTGAAGTTTTTCAAATTTTTGCACTTAGGTCCCTCCCTCACCCCTCCCTCCTCTGCTGCACCGCACGCTCGCCCGACCGCCGCCGGCCACCTGGCCCTCGACGCCTGCGTGGCCCCAGGCGCCGAGCCAACCCCGGCGCCCTGCCTGCTGCCCGCCCCCGCTCGGCCAACCGCGGCCGCGCTTGCTTCTCCCTCCCGCACGGCATGCCCTGCCCCACCGCTGCCCCCTGCACCACCGCACTGCCTTCCAGTCGCTGGCCGCCGCCGCCTGCCCAATAGCGCACCTCTACCCACCGCCGGCAGCGCCCAATGCCTCTGCTCGCCGCCCAGCTCGCCCAACCGTGGCCGTGCCCTCCTTCTTCCTCACGCGGCAGCCCGCACGGCCAGTACGACGCCACCGCCCCGACGCCCAATGGCGTGCCGCACGCCGCACGCCTCTGGCCGCCGCCCCCTTCACCCTGTGCCCCCGTCGTGCCGCCCGAGCTCCCCAACCGCCCGCCCGCGTCGCCTACACGCGACGTCGCGCCCCAGGCGCGCCCAGCGCACGCACGCCACGCGCACGCCGCGCCTCTGGCCGCTGGTCACCGCCGGCCGCACCAATGGCGCCCAGCCTCGCCGCCCCCTCAACCTCGCGCCCCGGCCGTGCCAAGCCCGCCCCCACGAGCTCCACCGGCTATAAAGCCCGGCGCAGCGCCCCTCCCTCCCCTCCTTTCTTCTTCCCCGCAGAACAGAGAGCTCCATTGCCGCCGGCGCCCCCACCTCGCCGTGGAACCCCCTGCTCCGGCCCACCTCCGCCCGAGACAAGCGCTGAAACGGGTCCCCCTCAGTGCGCTGAAGCTCCCCAGCCCGAGCCCCGCCGCCCTCATCGCCGGAGCGCCGCCGTCCGCGCCGCCCCACCGCCGCCGCCCCTGCTCGCCGCGGGCAGCCCTGCTCAGACCACCTCCGCCCCAACCGTGACCACCCAAAGGTAGCCCCCAACCTCCTCTTGCTCCTCCCCCACCTTGCCCTCGCCGCCGGCGACCGAGCTCGCCGGAATTTGGCCGGACAGGACGACCCCGCCGTGAAATTGCGACCAGGGACTACATTGCAAACGCCCAAATCTTCCCAGGGGGTTTTCTGCTAGTTTTCAGGGACCCCTCTGTAAAGAAAGTTTTAACCAAATCAGTGAACTTGTAAAATTCGTATAAAATCGTAGAAAATTCAGAAAACTGCAAACTCAACTGTTCTGGAATCCTTATAAGAAACTCTACAACGTTTGTTACATAAAGTTTCTCAGATTCTCAATATATTTTGCTCTAGATTAAATGGAAGGTTTAATGGACTTCTTTTGTACCCACTGTTGTAGATCATTGCTGACCCTAATTTTTGGGTAGTGAGTTACTTGCTTAATTTTTAGGGCTGTGTAAAAAGATCAGGACCAAAAGCCATCTGTAGATACACATTTTGTCCAACCTTGTTTTATGCCATAAAGTGTTAGAACTAATTTTTTTCCTGCTGTTCTGTGATGTTTAATGTCACGAAACTTTTTCTGTGTTGTTTTAGTAATACCTAGAGGCCATAGAAAAATTTAGAAACATTTTTACTATATGTAACCTGTTCATATGAATTTGTGGTGGGAAAACTTCACTAATTCAAAATAATTAGTAAAGCGCTTAGAAAATGTTCATCTTTTTACTATGAAACACAATAGAGTAGCTCAAGCTGTACAAAAAGTTTCATACATAGAAACCCTGTATAACATCCTGTAGAAAATAATCTTTAATAACATGAGTGTAGCTTGTCCCATTTATTATGCTCTAAATCATGTACAATAAAATCTGAAAAATTTTCAGTAGCACAAATATGATTATAGCAACACCCTGTAAAATGTTTAGCATCAATACGTGCATGGTTTGTTCTGTATAAAAATAACTAGATCCTAGCAGTGGCTGTGTATCACATTTTTCATATTTAACATGCTACACAAAAATGTCTGAAATTTTTACAGTGATCTTATCTCTTCATAATGTACTTTGCATAAAAATTTTATTACCAGAAGCTAACTAGATTAGTATTTGTGTTCAACTCATGTTGGTGTTTAAATATAACACAACCCCTTCTTCTTTAATAAAGTTAAATAGATTAAGATAAACTCTATTAACGATTACCCACGATTGATGAAGTAACTCACTCCACAACAAACTCATATTTTACAAACTGCAACTTTATCGTGAAGGAAATCATGTCGTTTAACATCACCACTACTTTAACTTGTGCATTCATGTAGAAACGACGACTCTCGCCGACGGAACGTACGAGTTGGTGCCCGCATCTGAGAGTGAGCAGCGAGAAGCTCAAGTGAATCTAACTGAAGTTGCCGAAGACCCGAGCCCCAGTTCGGAAGAGCCCCGGACTAACTTTTCGCAAGAAGGCAAGCCCCGGAGCATGAACCCTATTTTCTCAACTTATGCAACTTATTACTCTACTTTATTTGTGCATTAAGTTTATAGGAGTTGGATGAAAACTTAGTTGCATGATCCTAGGTACCCCTGCTCTGAACACTAGATGCAAGGTTCGATAGAATGCTATGCTAATAGGACTCGGTAAAAGTCGAGTGATTTCCTGTCACTCGCGAGAAATTAGGAGTTGATTGTTTACTACACGCTGCAATCATAAGGACGACGGACGGGCTGTGGTACGATGTTTATGTTGATGATTGAGGCCCGTCTGTCTAGTGAAAAATGCTAAGGCCGCAGTGTGTGGTAAGTGATGGTTAAGTCTTTGAACGTACTAACCACATGCCGAGAATATGGTAATCGGTAAGCTTAGTACTGGATTGAACCGAGGCCGGAATATACTCCCCACTGTCTTGAATTTGTTCACATCTAGCTAATGGCGGGTGCATCGGCCGCCATGGCCCGGCTGCGTCCGTGGTCCATGGGGAGGTGTAGTCGAGGGCGGTGGGCCTGTTCCGTGAAGCGGGAAATGAAGGGAAAAGTTGCATGTGTGACTCTAGGGAGTAACCACGTGACGTGTGTTTAGGTTTCCCTTGCAAGGTTAAGAAATTCGATTCGAATCGTCCGTTTCTCGCGGCTATTGAGACTGCTTAACCACTTTTACCCACAGAGTAAGAAGAGGAACAATGATGATGAATAAACTTGTTGGGTGAAAATTTAATGCTTCACCATGTATGATATTGGATAGTTGCTTACCTAGAATGGTTAAAGAAAGCTAGAACTTGGAGCTAAAATCTGAAAGTAAGGACCTACTATATATGCTTTTTGGCAAAACGAACCCCTCAAGCCAAAGGCCTCGCATGTCTAGGAGTCGGCTAAGTATACCCCATTAGTCGGGTAAGCCTTGCTGAGTATTAGTATACTCAGCCTTGCTTGTGGCTTGTTTTCAGGTGAGTCCTTCGAAGATATGATCGCTAGCTTGACTTGGCCCTGCACTCTTCCCCTTGGTTGGTCGGTGGAATGGGATGCGCCCCCGTCCAACGGAGATAAGACCGAGTGATGTCTCGTACGGGCTTCATCGAGACATCCTGTATCGTCGAGTAGTTCTCGTTGTTTATTTCCGCTGCAACTTAAAACTCTGAAGAACATATTTGTGATCATTGAAGTACTTGATTTCTAAACTCAAAACTTGGTCTGTAATATTTACTTATGCTAATGTTGTAATATTTGCTGGAATGTGGTATTCTCTGGGCTCATCGTCGCATGAGCATTGGTATGTATGGCGCTCGATCCGTTCACCGTGGTTGTATCGGGAGGTTATACCCGACAGACCAGGGGATTACTCCGTTTGAAGTGTAAGGTTAACCGAGAATGCCTTAACGGTGATGGTTAATACACTTGAGCCGGATTAATTCAGGTGGTTCTGCCACAGCTGGTATCAGAGCCATAGCTGGTGCCATAGCTGGCAACTGCTGGCGCCAGAGCCAAAATACATACGCCAGAGAATGCGACAAGCCATAAAAACCTATTTTCATAGAACTTGACTAGAAGGTGTGTTGCGAAATACGTTGGTACGTTAAGGATGGTGCCTAGTTCGTAAAGCCCTAAGGGATTATGGGAAAGTTACTAGGTGGCTATCTAACTTCTATATATATTATCAACTGACTTCCAGCACATTACTTTCTGTCAAAACTTACTTTCATGCACAACCGACCTTAAATTCTGTAACGACGCACTCATCGCTAAGGTAAGAAGGTAAGGATCCTCAGCCAACTGAGAGAGCTTGGCCTTCCTGTCGGTGATGCGAACCGAACGCTGCCCTCAAGCAGTGGCTTACTTGAGGTGCTGTCAATATGCCAACTGTTAGTTGAACATATTGGGAGTAGAAGGTTTGGCGCAGGGTATGGCGATCGCTGTTCATACCCCCGTCTCATGACGGTACCCCCGTGAATACGCTATCTCGATAGCGTATGTTAACGTCGTCTGTACGGCGGGAATTGTACAGATATCGTTTCTATAAGTAAACGGTAATGAATACGGATGCTTTCATGAGTGCTGGCATGAAAGGTTCATGGAATATATATGCTTGTCAATCTTCGGCAGGTACACTAACCGCGCTTACGATAAAGTTAAGGAACGATTAGAAAAAGACTCGACTAGCTATTATAGCGAGAGCCGTATTGTGTATGCCACCGAAACTATCTTCGTAAGACCAAAGCTATTTGGCAATTATTTTATTTTGTGAGGACGAATAGGACGTGCATGCATCATGACCACATATATCTGAAATCGAAATGCGTTGTATGAGAGTGGTAAGGTTCTTGCGTATCTAAGCATGGTTTGCATAAGGACTATCTAGCGAATCTATCACAAATCTGCCATGACCGAAAAGAAAGATTTATTGACCCAAGGAAATGACCTTTTCTGGTAAAGTTCATGTTGAAAGAATTGTTCAAAATTTCGTGTCCTATCCCCTGTTCAAAAATCAAAAATTCTGAACTCATGGATAGTAAGAAATAACAGAAACCACGGAATGTCAGAATTCTGTCCAGAATAAGCACTTCTGCCTCTTAAATTTTTAGGCCCCCTTCCTACAGTTTTCTGCAAAAGAGTACAACACAAAACTTGTTCCAAATCTACCCAAGTAGCTGCTGTTAAAATTTGGTAAATTTTGGCTGGGTAGATGTTCCCTGGTGCACGAAATATTGACCCCCCCTGTTCACTGAAAATTTCTGGGTAGACAAAGAAGTGAGACCTTAAGGAAACAGCCATCTTAGAGCCTAATCCAGCCAAAGTGTTGAATAGAAAAGTGGTGCACAAATACCTTAGGAATGCTCTGGTAAAAGATGAGAATTTTTGGACCAGAACTGTTGAAGTTATAGGCCAGATACTATGACTCGTTCTGCTGAAAGACAGCCAAAACAGGGAAGCAAAGAGTGAATCGTTTGACCATCTTATCCGTCGATTTAGCATCTTGGCTGAATATCAAAGTTGTACATCCCTAAATTCCCTATCCACTGCCAAAATATGAGGAACTTTGGATGAACCTACCAGGAGTTATAAAATTCTTATGGCAGACAGTTTTTATGCCCATGATTCCATCCATGACGTTTCGGAAGTCTTCTATTCCGCGTTAGATCTTTTTTTGAGTCATGGAAGCAACATGGATCACGTTGCTAATGAAGAACCTTCGCCTTTTCAGATGGTTGGAGCAACTCGTGGTAACCCGGATGGTTTTGGTGCTAGCGCAAGTGGATCACAACCACAGCCACAGCCACCACCTGGTTTAGTAGAAGTAATGGCCGCTCAAACCGAGTTGCTCCGCCAGCTCGTGCAAGGACAGCACCAGCAGCGGGGTGGGCACAATGCTCCCCAACCCCAAGTTGCAGGATACACGGATTTCCTAGGGACCCAGCCTCCCTTGTTTCACGAGACGGAGGAACCCTTGGATGCGGATGCTTGGATTCGCACAATCGAGTCCAAGTTTTCTCTACTTGTGGCCCCATGTTCGGATGAAAACAAGGCCCGCTTTGCCGCGCAGCAGCTTCGCGGTACGGCTCGTCTATGGTGGGACCACTATTTTGCTATGCTCCCCGCTGATCACATTGTCACCTGGGATGAATTCAAGACTGCGTTCCGGGCACACCATATTCCCGAAGGTCTCATAGAAAGAAAGCTAAATGAGTTTTTAGCTCTCACTCAGGATAACCACACTGTACTTCAGTATGCTCAGGCCTTCAACAATCTGTGCCAATACGCGGGCTATCACGCAGACACAGATGCCAAGAAGCGTGATCGTTTCCGTAGAGGTCTGAGTACTAAACTCAAGGAACGACTGAATCTTGTCAAAGCCGACACTTATAATGAGCTAGTCAACATGGCCATCACTCAAGAGGACTGTATTCAGGCTCATCATGCTGAAAAGAAGAGAAAGGCGCTAGCTGGACCCTCGAGCGCTCAGCCACTGAGGTATCGCTTGGTGCGAAATGCTGCGCCTACAGCTCCACCGAAGGCCCCTCAGCCAGGGCGTTGGATTATCAGGCCCCCGCAGCAGCCAGGCATGGTACGACCCCCGATGCCTCCACAGAATGGTCCGAGGCCCACTCTGCAACAGCCTCTTCGACCCAGCCCCGCAAATCGTTGTTTCAAATGCGGGAGTTCCGGACATTTCGCTCGCGAATGCCCTCAACCCAGGCTGCCAAATCAGGGCCAGGACTCTAACCAGAACAATAAGAACAAAGGCAAGAAGCAGACCCTCCAGGTCAAACAAGGACGGATCAACTTCACCACCCTTGCAGAACTTCCTGAAGGAGCACCTGTAATGACGGGTACATTCTCCATCCATAACAAGCCTGCAGTCATATTGTTTGATTCTGGTGCATCACATAGTTTCATTAGTGCAAAGTTTGGTGCAAAAGTAGGCTTGAATGTTTGGCACACCAAAGGGTCGTATATGATATCAACACCGGGTGGAAAAATTGCTTCCAACCAAATCATAAGGCTGGTACCGATAAAATTGGGAAGTAAAGTCATCAACACAGATCTCGTACTTTTACCCCTTGACGGCATGGATATTATCTTGGGAATGAACTGGATGACTAGGCATGGAGTCACACTGGACCTTTCTTCCCGAGCCGTTGAGATAAATTCACCTAATCACGGAGCCACTACCCTTTACCTACCGTTACGGGAGTGCACAAATTCTTGCGCTTTCGTGATGGAAGGGACCAACCTAGAGAATATTTCAGTGGTATGCGAGTATGCCGATGTCTTTCCGGATGACTTACCCGGAATGCCACCAGATAGGGACATTGAGTTCGTTATTGAACTACAACCAGGCACTGCACCTATATCCAAAAGACCATATAGGATGCCCCCTAAAGAATTGGCAGAGCTAAAAATTCAACTCCAAGAACTACTGGACAAAGGTTTCATTCGCCCTAGCGCGTCACCTTGGGGATGTCCAGCCCTATTCGTAAAGAAAAAGGATGACAGTTTAAGACTATGTGTGGATTACCGACCTCTCAATGCGGTAACAGTTAAAAATAAATACCCCCTTCCTCGCATCGATGTACTCTTCGATCAATTAGCTGGAGCCAGAGTCTTCTCAAAGATTGATCTTCGTTCGGGATATCATCAGATCAAGATTCGCCCGTGCGATATTCCTAAGACTGCCTTCTCCACACGATATGGACTATATGAATTTTTGGTCATGTCCTTTGGACTCACAAATGCCCCTGCCTACTTCATGTATCTCATGAATTCGGTATTCATGCCCGAACTTGACAAATTCGTCGTAGTGTTCATCGACGACATCCTTATCTATTCCAAGGATGAGGAAGAGCATGCCAAGCACCTTCGCATTGTTCTTCAGCGACTCAGAGACCATCAGCTCTAAGCTAAGTTTTCTAAGTGTGAATTCTGGTTGGATACTGTAAAGTTCTTAGGTCACACGATCTCCAGCGAAGGCATAGCTGTTGACCCCAGCAAGGTACAAGAGGTGATGGATTGGAAACCCCCTACCTCTGTTCATCAGATTCGCAGTTTTCTCGGCTTAGCCGGTTACTACCGCCGCTTCATCCCGGATTTCTCTTGAATTGCTAAGCCCATGACTGAACTGTTAAAGAAGGAAGTAAAGTTTGTATGGGATGAGAAATGTGAAGAAGCTTTCCACACTCTCAGAGAGCATCTGACTACTGCACCCGTGTTAGCTCAACCCGATAATACCAAGTCATTCGATGTGTATTGTGACGCATCGGGCACTGGTCTAGGATGTGTGCTTATGCAAGAGAATCGAGTGATTGCATATGCCTCACGAGCCCTTCGGCCCCACGAACAGAATTATCCCACTCATGATCTTGAGCTTGCAGCCGTCATTCACGCTCTAAAAATATGGAGGCACTATCTCATGGGTACACAGTGCAATATCTACACGGATCATAAGAGTCTCAAGTACATCTTCACACAAGCCGATCTGAATATGAGACAACGGAGATGGTTAGAATTAATCAAGGATTATGACCTTGAAGTGCACTATCACCCCGGCAAGGCTAATGTAGTCGCGGATGCACTAAGCCGCAAGTCCCATTGCCATTGCTTATCCATGGAGTCCTACCATGAGACATTGTGTGCAGAGATGAGGAAGCTTAACTTGGAAATGGTTTCCCAAGGCACTCTAAATCACATCTCAGTTGAGCCCACTCTTCATGACCAAATCGTCATGGCACAACTACAGGATGAAGGAATTAAGATCATCAAACAGAAACTCTCTCTAGGTGAGGAGAAGTATAAGTGTTTCCGCCAGGACCATAAGGGAGTTCTATGGTTCGAAGGTCGTATAGTCGTTCCGAAGAATCGTGAACTCCGCAAGAAAATTCTTGATGAGGCACACCTTTCCAAATTCTCTATCCACCCCGGCAGTAGCAAAATGTATCAAGACCTAAGGCAAAACTTCTGGTGGACTAGAATGAAAAGAGAAATTGCTACGTATGTCTCGGAATGTGACACGTGCCAGAGAGTAAAAGCTAGCCACTTGAAGGTAGCCGGTACACTACAACCGTTACCTATACCATCATGGAAATGGGAAGACATAAGTATGGACTTCATCGTTGGACTACCAAACACTTCCCAGAAACATGATTCCATATGGGTTATCATTGATAGACTCACAAAGACGGCACATTTTCTTCCGGTACACACCACCTATACCGCCAAGAAATATGCCGAGATTTACCTCGATCGTATTGTTTGCCTACATGGAATACCTAAGGCAATCATTTCCGATCGTGGTCCTCAGTTTGTAGCACGCTTTTGGGAACAACTGCAAACGTCTCTTGGTACCAAACTGATTCGCAGCTCAGCATACCATCCTCTGACTGATGGACAAACAGAAAGAGTAAACCAAATTCTTGAAGACATGCTGAGAGCTTGCGTCATTCACTATGACAAGAATTGGGACAAATGCCTAACCTTGGCAGAGTTCTCGTACAACAACAACTATCAAACGAGTTTGAAAATGGCACCATTTGAGGCCCTGTACGGACGAAGGTGTCGAACTCCTTTGAGCTGGTCACAAACCGGAGAACGTAAAATAATTGGACCCGAGCTGGTAATCGAGGCAGAGGAGAAAGTAAAAGTAATACAAGCAAATCTTAAAGCCGCACAAGCCCGACAAAAGAGCTATTCTGACAAAAGGAGAAAGCCCCTAAAGTTCGAAGTTGGCAATCATGTCTATCTTCGAGTTTCACCGACCAAGGGAGTGCGAAGATTTGGAATCAAAGGCAAACTAGCTCCCCGCTATATTGGTCCCTACGAAATCATTGAGAGCTACGGACCCGTAGCCTACAAATTACGACTACCCCCTCAGCTCACGGCCACCCATGATGTCTTCCACGTATCTCAACTCAAGAAGTGTATTCGAGTCCCTACCGAGATTGTGGAACAACAAGAAATATCGTTGGAAACCGACCTCTCGTATGTCGAACACCCAGTTAAGATTCTGGATCAAAAAGAAAGAGAGACCAGGAGGAAAGTAATTAGAATGTATAAAATACAATGGAATCACCACACGGAAGAAGAAGCCACCTGGGAAACGGAGAGCTACCTGAACCAACATTTCCCTGGGTTTCTTGTCTCAACCACTGGTATGTGCACCCACGCCCACACTAAGAATTACCGAATCTCGGGGCGAGATTCTTGTTAAGGGGGGAAGGCTGTGACAACCCTGGTAATTACAATTCCAAAATCAATGTCATTAGCCTAACTCTATGATTAAACCAACTAATGAAAGGGTGGAAAGAATTAAAACGAGTTCAGTTGGAATTCAAATTTAATTTGAGCACATTGGGTTACTTTTGAACTTTTAAATTTAACTTTCAAACCATAAGCCAAATGAGATTTTGCCTGAAACCAAAGTTGTAGAACTTTTTATTTTGAACAACTTTCGTGTTCAAAAGTTTTTGAAATTCAAATCAGAAAAAGGAGAAAACGCCCTGTTTGCACCCAGCCCCCTGAAGTTTTTCAAATTTTTGCACTTAGGTCCCTCCCTCACCCCTCCCTCCTCTGCTGCACCGCACGCTCGCCCGACCGCCGCCGGCCACCTGGCCCTCGACGCCTGCGCGGCCCCAGGCGCTGAGCCAACCCCGGCGCCCTGCCTGCTGCCCGCCCCCGCTCGGCCAACCGCGGCCGCGCTTGCTTCTCCCTCCCGCACGGCATGCCCTGCCCCACCGCTGCCCCCTGCACCACCGCACTGCCTTCTAGTCGCTGGCCGCCGCCTCCTGCCCAATAGCGCACCTCTACCCACCGCCGGCAGCGCCCAATGCCTCTGCTCGCCGCCCAGCTCGCCCAACCGTGGCCGTGCCCTCCTTCTTCCTCACACGGCAGCCCGCACGGCCAGTATGACGCCACCGCCCCCGACGCCCAATGGCGTGCCGCACGCCACACGCCTCTGGCCGCCGCCCCCTTCACCCGGTGCCCCCGTCGTGCCGCCCGAGCTCCCCAACCGCCCGCCCGCGTCGCCTACACGCGACGTCGCGCCCCAGGCGCGCCCAGCGCACGCACGCCACGCGCACGCCGCGCCTCTGGCCGCTGGTCACCGCCGGCCGCACCAATGGCGCCCAGCCTCGCCGCCCCCTCCACCTCGCGCCCCGGCCGTGCCAAGCCCGCCCCCACGAGCTCCACCGGCTATAAAGCCCGGCGCAGCGCCCCTCCCTCCCCTCCTTTCTTCTTCCCCGCAGAACAGAGAGCTCCATTGCCGCCGGCGCCCCCACCTCGCCGTGGAACCCCCTGCTCCGGCCCACCTCCGCCCGAGACAAGCGCTGAAACGGGTCCCCCTCAGTGCGCTGAAGCTCCCCAGCCCGAGCCCCGCCGCCCTCATCGCCAGAGCGCCGCCGTCCGCGCCGCCCCACCGCCGCCGCCCCTGCTCGCCGCGGGCAGCCCTGCTCAGACCACCTCCGCCCCAACCGTGACCACCCAAAGGTAGCCCCCAACCTCCTCTTGCTCCTCCCCCACCTTGCCCTCGCCGCCGGCGACCGAGCTCGCCGGAATTTGGCCGGACAGGACGACCCCGCCGTGAAATTGCGACCAGGGACTACATTGCAAACGCCCAAATCTTCCCAGGGGGTTTTCTGCTAGTTTTCAGGGACCCCTCTGTAAAGAAAGTTTTAACCAAATCAGTGAACTTGTAAAATTCGTATAAAATCGTAGAAAATTCAGAAAACTGCAAACTCAACTGTTCTGGAATCCTTATAAGAAACTCTACAACGTTTGTTACATAAAGTTTCTCAGATTCTCAATATATTTTGCTCTAGATTAAATGGAAGGTTTAATGGACTTCTTTTGTACCCACTGTTGTAGATCATTGCTGACCCTAATTTTTGGGTAGTGAGTTACTTGCTTAATTTTTAGGGCTGTGTAAAAAGATCAGGACCAAAAGCCATCTGTAGATACACATTTTGTCCAACCTTGTTTTATGCCATAAAGTGTTAGAACTAATTTTTTTCCTGCTGTTCTGTGATGTTTAATGTCACGAAACTTTTTCTGTGTTGTTGTAGTAATACCTAGAGGCCATAGAAAAATTTAGAAACATTTTTACTATATGTAACCTGTTCATATGAATTTGTGGTGGGAAAACTTCACTAATTCAAAATAATTAGTAAAGCGCTTAGAAAATGTTCATCTTTTTACTATGAAACACAATAGAGTAGCTCAAGCTGTACAAAAAGTTTCATACATAGAAACCCTGTATAACATCCTGTAGAAAATAATCTTTAATAACATGAGTGTAGCTTGTCCCATTTATTATGCTCTAAATCATGTACAATAAAATCTGAAAAATTTTCAGTAGCACAAATATGATTATAGCAACACCCTGTAAAATGTTTAGCATCAATACGTGCATGGTTTGTTCTGTATAAAAATAACTAGATCCTAGCAGTGGCTGTGTATCACATTTTTCATATTTAACATGCTACACAAAAATGTCTGAAATTTTTACAGTGATCTTATCTCTTCATAATGTACTTTGCATAAAAATTTTATTACCAGAAGCTAACTAGATTAGTATTTGTGTTCAACTCATGTTGGTGTTTAAATATAACACAACCCCTTCTTCTTTAATAAAGTTAAATAGATTAAGATAAACTCTATTAACGATTACCCACGATTGATGAAGTAACTCACTCCACAACAAACTCATATTTTACAAACTGCAACTTTATCGTGAAGGAAATCATGTCGTTTAACATCACCACTACTTTAACTTGTGCATTCATGTAGAAACGACGACTCTCGCCGACGGAACGTACGAGTTGGTGCCCGCATCTGAGAGTGAGCAGCGAGAAACTCAAGTGAATCTAACTGAAGTTGCCGAAGACCCGAGCCCCAGTTCGGAAGAGCCCCGGACTAACTTTTCGCAAGAAGGCAAGCCCCGGAGCATGAACCCTATTTTCTCAACTTATGCAACTTATTACTCTACTTTATTTGTGCATTAAGTTTATAGGAGTTGGATGAAAACTTAGTTGCATGATCCTAGGTACCCCTGCTCTGAACACTAGATGCAAGGTTCGATAGAATGCTATGCTAATAGGACTCGGTAAAAGTCGAGTGATTTCCTGTCACTCGCGAGAAATTAGGAGTTGATTGTTTACTACACGCTGCAATCATAAGGACGACGGACGGGCTGTGGTACGATGTTTATGTTGATGATTGAGGCCCGTCTGTCTAGTGAAAAATGCTAAGGCCGCAGTGTGTGGTAAGTGATGGTTAAGTCTTTGAACGTACTAACCACATGCCGAGAATATGGTAATCGGTAAGCTTAGTACTGGATTGAACCGAGGCCGGAATATACTCCCCACTGTCTTGAATTCGTTCACATCTAGCTAATGGCGGGTGCATCGGCCGCCATGGCCCGGCTGCGTCCGTGGTCCATGGGGAGGTGTAGTCGAGGGCGGTGGGCCTGTTCCGTGAAGCGGGAAATGAAGGGAAAAGTTGCATGTGTGACTCTAGGGAGTAACCACGTGACGTGTGTTTAGGTTTCCCTTGCAAGGTTAAGAAATTCGATTCGAATCGTCTGTTTCTCGCGGCTATTGAGACTGCTTAACCACTTTTACCCACAGAGTAAGAAGAGGAACAATGATGATGAATAAACTTGTTGGGTGAAAATTTAATGCTTCACCATGTATGATATTGGATAGTTGCTTACCTAGAATGGTTAAAGAAAGCTAGAACTTGGAGCTAAAATCTGAAAGTAAGGACCTACTATATATGCTTTTTGGCAAAACGAACCCCTCAAGCCAAAGGCCTCGCATGTCTAGGAGTCGGCTAAGTATACCCCATTAGTCGGGTAAGCCTTGCTGAGTATTAGTATACTCAGCCTTGCTTGTGGCTTGTTTTCAGGTGAGTCCTTCGAAGATATGATCGCTAGCTTGACTTGGCCCTGCACTCTTCCCCTTGGTTGGTCGGTGGAATGGGATGCGCCCCCGTCCAACGGAGATAAGACCGAGTGATGTCTCGTATGGGCTTCATCGAGACATCCTGTATCGTCGAGTAGTTCTCGTTGTTTATTTCCGCTGCAACTTAAAACTCTGAAGAACATATTTGTGATCATTGAAGTACTTGATTTCTAAACTCAAAACTTGGTCTGTAATATTTACTTATGCTAATGTTGTAATATTTGCTGGAATGTGGTATTCTCTGGGCTCATCGTCGCATGAGCATTGGTATGTATGGCGCTCGATCCGTTCACCGTGGTTGTATCGGGAGGTTATACCCGACAGACCAGGGGATTACTCCGTTTGAAGTGTAAGGTTAACCGAGAATGCCTTAACGGTGATGGTTAATACACTTGAGCCGGATTAATTCAGGTGGTTCTGCCACAACTAAGGCCATTATAGAGGCATCTGAAATATTCAGCTGTACGGGTAGCTGTAAACTGACAGCCAGGGAAGGCCGATGCCACCTCTCCAAAGGATCTGCAGCGTCGTCGGACAGTTGGATTCTCCTCTGACTCGATATTGGGGAAAGTTTTGGTCTCTATCCGTTGCTGAGAGACCTTGCTCATATGTAAATTGAGCCTGAGGGTGATGAACCACCAGGGACCGCCAGGGTTCCCAAGCGGCTCCCCCTTTGACAGCTTAGTGCCGATTTGGTGCATCAGGTGGTAGGCCGATCCCAGCAGATGTTTTCAAAGGGGGATGGCCGATCCTTGTGACAGAGCTTCTGCTAAAGCCTGGGTGTTAGAAGAGGATCCAACGGCTCTACCACAGAAAAAGTGCTTTTCCAGCCACATCATCAGGAATGTTGTATGCTCTCTCTCTGAAACTATCCCAGTATTCATGTTTTTGTTGATGTACCCCTTCCATCCGCCGATTCCTTTGGTTTCCAGCCAATGTGATGGCTTAATCAGATAGTTAAAAGGGACATCGGCGGAGGAGATGTCAAGGCCGGTCAATAGCAGGACATCGACCAAAGTTGGGGTCATGGGTCCATGTCCAAAAAGAAACGCATTGAGTGCGTCGGACCAAAAGTAAGAAGCTGCTATGACCAGAGGTTCATTTTTCTCCATCTGGGACAGAGAGAGGTTTATGCATTGGCCGATTTTTTGTTCATCCCACTGAACCCTCCTAGACCTGGCTATTCTTTGGTACCATTCTCTCCAGCAGGGGGTCTCATTTGGCCAGAATCTAAAGGTACCTACCCACTGATCTAGGTCCATGGGTGATTGCTTGAATGGGACTCTGTGAGTCTCTAGATTGATCAAGTCAGTTGGATCGGGGTTTCCCATGGGGCCTAAGCAGATAAGATCAGGGGATTCTGAAAGCGGGAGTCCGTTTCCTTTCTAAAAGATATTATAGATATAGTAGTTTTCCTGTTTTTAAATAAGGTTGTAACAAGTCGTAATCGACCAGGAGTCCTAGTTTTAGGGTATAAATAGGAGTCGTTAGGGCTTTGCAAGACATCAACACATCAATCAACAACAATACTTCTACTTTTCCAGCAATTTACTTTCAAGTCGGCGACTTTGCCAACACTTTTTCTTTTTTCACGAGTTCGTACGGATTGGCAGGGCTGCATCAACTTGATCTCCGGCCAGTTGGTAGGTTCCGCTTATCGAGTAATATCCGAGCTTTAACTACGGGCGCATCGCTGTGGTTTCGTTTGGATTTATTCACCAGTTATCGATATTTACTAGAATTGTAAGTTTTACCTATCATTCTAGTATTATCACCAGTTATCCAGCTTGAGATCAGAGTAATCGGCTTCGTCATCATTCTTCTTCGATTTGTCACCTTACAGCCGATTAGATCTATTTCAAGTGTTGCCTCTGTAATAATTGTTTAGATCGCTCCAGGAGTCTTCTTTACAATTATTACGCGATTATCGGCTGATCCATAGCCGATCATCTTTACAGCAAATCGGCCGATTCACCGACGCGCTCTTCAGGACAGATCGGAACTCCAGCCGATCGGAGCGCCTGGAATTTAATACTCTTATTTCCTTATCAATCAACAGGTCAGATTGACTGGCACGCCGCACGAACCGTACCAGGGCGATAACCCGAACAGGAGCTAAGCAGATCTCCCGGGTCGTGTGTCCGACGTTGAAGACCATCGGCCGATTCCTGTCTGGCCGATTTTAGCGCCAATAGTATGGGAAATAGATTCTATAAGTGTATTGTGGATAATTGAATAGGATGATGTGAGATATTTGCCATACCTACGTTGGTCTTCCGGCCGATTTTTGTTGTGGGGATACAGTCGACGCTGGTGTTTGTTGAGGAAATACAGTCGGCGCACCCAGATCGGCCTGCATCAATGTCCGTGAGTTTCTTGAATGTCAAGAGGTCGAGTTAAGAATTATCTACCTCGATGAGAAGGGTCACTGGAGTTTCGGCTTCTGCTTGGGATGTGGCCGATTGCTGTGGGGACTGCACTGGAGCGGCTTGTGCAGCCTGACAGAAAGAAAAAGTTGGTATATATGAAGTGAGCAAGATTACCTGAACTGCTTCCACTAGCAGTGATGCCGCAGCTGCTCCGACTTCTGCGGTGACTTGAGGATCGGCCATCTCGGTAGTCGGCAAGGATAGAGGAGTCGGAGTTTTAGCCGATACTACCGCCGAATGGTCAGTCGGTCCGATGCGGGCACGCACTCGACGGCTTGTTGTCTTCAAGGTTGGCCTTTTCGGTGTTTGTTTCAATCGGCCAGTAGCGATGTCCTTGATGGTTGGAGCATGAAAGCCGATGAGTGGATATGGCGTATATGGATGATCGTTCTCTATCGGCCTGCCGCTTCGGCTCCGCATCGGAGGGACTTGGCTTTCAGACTAAGAAGATAAATATAAGTTAACGGTAAGATGGTAGTATGGAAAGAGACAACATTGAAATCGGCTGGGAGAAAGGACATACCGCTGCACTTGGGTCGATGTTTTCTGGGTCCAGAATGTTGCAGTATGTTGATGGGGATTTGCAGAAGAGGTATTGCTTCCATTCTGCCCACCATAGTTTAAATTGCTGAACGGCAAAAGGGGCCACTATCCAATTATTGAGGTCAATGGTACTAGAATCTAGCACTAAGTGGCACAGCCGATTGTAGTCAAGACTCTTGGTCAGTTCATCTCTATATTTTGCTTGACCGGCAAAGTAGACCCGAATCAGCAGTTGACCAAAGCCCAGTTGCCTTGCTGCAGCCGATGGATTATAGAACTCATATGTGGGAGAGTCCTTCCCAGAGAAGAAGTTGGCCGGCAAAATCCTTGGCTTAATCATGGCATCCATAAGTCCCCTATCGAAAGTATGAGTGGACGAGTCGTAGAGAGACGGGAAGTTCGAAAATCGGCTCTACTGTCCGATATGGATACCAACTGACAGTCTCTTCACTGAAGCCGTTGTAGAAGCATCTGAAGTATTCGGCCGTTCGGGCAGTAGTGAATTGACAGCCAGGGAAGGCTGATGTCGCTTCTCCAAAAGATCTGCTGCGTCGTCGGACGCTTGGGTTTTCCTCTGACTCAATGTTGGGGAAAGTTTTGGTCTCTATTCGTTGCTGAGAGACCTTGCTCATATATAGGTTGAGCCCGAGAGTGATGAACCACCAGGGACCGCCAGGGTTCCCAATCGGCTCCCCTTTTGACAGCCTAGTGCCGATTTGGTGCATCATGTGGTAGGCCGACCCCAACAGATGCTTTCCAAGGGGAACGGTCGATCCTAGTGACAGAGCTTCTGCCAGGGCTTGGGTGTTAGAAGAAGGGCCAACTGCTCTGCCACAGAAAAAATGTTTTTCCAGCCACATCATCAAGAACGCAGTATGCTCTCTCTCTGAAACTGTCCTAGTCTTCATATTTCTGTTGATGTACCCCTTCCATCCGCCGATTCCTTTGGTTTCTAGCCGATGTGATGGTTTAATCAGATAGTCAAAGGGGGTATCAGAGGAGGAGATGTCAAAGCCGGTCAACAATAGGACATCGGCCAAAGTTGGGGTCATGGGTCCATGTCCAAAAAGAAATGCATTGAGTGTGTCGGACCAGAAGTAAGAAGCTGCTATGACCAAGGGCTCATTTTTCTCCATCTGGGACAGAGAGAGGTCTATACACTAGTCGATTTTCAGTTCATCCCACTGAACTTTCCTAGACCTGGCTACTCTATGGTACCATTCTCTCCAGCCAGGGGTCTCATTCGGCCAGGACCTAAAGGCACCTGCCCACTGACCTAAATCCATGGGCGATTGCTTGAACGGGACTCTGTGAGTCTCTAGGTTGATCAGGTCAGTTGGATCGGGATTCCCCATGGGGCCTAAGCAGATAAGATCGGGGGATTCTGAAAGAGGAATGGTAATCTGGTGCCTAAACTCCTAAAAAGGAGGAAAAAGGAGAAAAAACTGAGAATGGATCCAAAAAATACTGGAGCAGTAGAAAATCAAAAGGAGAAAATTTCAGATGATTACCTCCGGGATGAAGCTCATCGTCGCCGATGGGGCCGCCAGTTGAGCCGCCGATCGGGCCGCCGTCGCTGAGGGGGATGCCGACGGAACCTCCGTGGTTGGAGAAGTTGCTGATGGTGCCGCCATTGGAAGGTTGGAATAGGTCGCACGTGAAATCGCTGGAGGAGCAGTTGGAGATTGAGAGGGCTCAAGAAGAAGATGAACAGTTGTTCGCACGAGAAGATTACTAGGCTCGTGAAGAATGGAAGGCGGAGAACGCCGGTATTTAAAGACAATCCGAGAGAGAAAGGGCAAAGGTGGGATTTTTGCCGCGCCGTCTACACGAATTCCAGGGGAACAGTTGTCTTGAGCGCCCGGTCCGAGAAAATCGCAATCATTATGTAGAAGACCGCGGAACGGAAGGAGATTTTTACTGCGCCCGTTTCGGAGAAAAGGATTAAAGAAAGAGTTTCGAAGTAAAAATTATGTTTTACACCGAAACTGGGGGGCATGTGTTGACGCCAGATTTTGACACGTGTTGAATCGGCGTCAGGAGAAGAGATTGGCGGATACAGCAGATCTAAAGGCTACAGTAAAGAATCGGCCGATTGAGGCTACAGTTGGGAATCGGCCGATTGGCAATGCAACTTGCGCCAAACCGATTGGAACCACAACAGAGGATCCCGGTCAAAAGCAATGCTGATTCGGTCAAGAAGCAATGGAAAAAAGTCCTGACTGGATTAGGAGACGGCGGCGGAAGATTTTGCGGAAGTCCGTTTCCTTTTTAAAGATATTATAGATATAGTAGTTTTCCTGTTTGAAATAAGGTTGTAACAAGTCGTAATCGACCAGGAGTCCTGGTTTTAGGGTATAAATAGGAGTTGCCAGGGCTTTGTATCACATCAACACATCAATCAACAAAAATACTTCTACTTTTTCCAGCACTTTACTTTCAAGTCGGCGACTTCGCCAATACTTTTTCTCCTTTCACGAGTTCGTACGGATTGGCAGGGCTGCATCAACTTGATCTCCGGCCAATTGGTATGTTCCGTTTATCGAGTAACATCCGAGCTTTAACTACGGGCGCATCGCTGTGGTTTCGTTTGGATTTATTCACCAGTTATCGATATTTACTAGAATTATAGGTTTTACCTGTTGTTCTAGTATTATCACCACTTATCCAGCTTGAAATTGGAGTTATCGGCTTTATCATCGCTTTTTCTTGATTTATCGTCATACAGCCGATTAGATCTATTTCAAGTGTTGCATCTGTAACAATTGTTTAAGTCGCTCCAGTAGTCTTCTTTGCAATTATTACGCGATTATCGGCTGATCCATAGCCGATCATCTTCATAGCAAATCGGCGGATTCGCCGACGCGCTCTTAGGGACAGATCGGAACCCCAGCCGATCGGAGCACCCTGAATTTAATACTCTTATTTCCTTGTTAATCAACAGGTCAGATTGGCTGGCACGCCGCGCGAACCGCACCAGGGCAAATAACCCGAACATGAGTTAAGCAGATTCTCCCGGGTCGTGTGTCCGACGCTGAAGACCATCGGCCAACTCCTTGCCGATTTTAGCGCCAACAAATTGCATATGCATTCTACTATAATCCGAAGGAGCATAATAGCAAGGATACGACCAAAACTATGGTGTAGAAATATGCTTAGGACATATCACAACGAAGTATAGGTCATCGCTATATACTTAAATATTATCGCAACGAAATATATGTCGTTGTTATATGCCTAAAGGGTAGCACAACAAAATTTGGATCATCGCGATATGCCTAAAATATCGCAACAAAATGTGTGTCGTTGCTATATGCTTAAAGGGTAGTGCAACACCATTATAGTCGTTGCTATTTGCTTAGAGGATATCGCAACACAATCATGAGTCATTGCTATTTTCTTAAAGGATATGCAACACAATCATGAGTCGTCACTATTTTCTTTTAGGATATCACAACACACTCACAACACAATAAGAGTTGTCGCCATATGCTGATGTGGCTGCTAACATGACTACTAATGCTGACGTGGATGCTGATGCATCATCACATCCCATTTTATAAATGGCCCAATATCAAAAACATGGTATCAATTTGGGCTAAATATTTTCCATCACAATTCATTAAGCCATACATTTTTAAGTTGCACTATCACAATACAAGTATCATGGTCCATTATATCAACTACAAATAGTCACTAAGTAAAAAAAAAGCATATTGTAGATTGCAACCAACATTAACTCCAAAAGTAATAGAACCTGCTAGGATTTGTTCCTAATCTTTCGATGAGAGTGGAGGATGACTCGATTCGTGGACGATCGACATTGTGCTGCCCAACTACAACACCATAAGGGGCTGCTGCGCTGTAACGACAATTACACCGGCTCCAATTTGTTGTTGTTCTTGCAGTGCCAAGAACAACCTTGAACCTGCAAGCAAATCGAAGAACAAGTAAGAACAAGTGGACAAGCAAACAACACGCAGACCTTGCTCAAGGAAAGAATCTGATACACATGAAGTTGGGGTTGTGAATCAAGTAAAACAGGTGGTCTAGCCTATTGACGCTCATTACAGACCAATTTTGACCGTCAAATCCTGCATAAAAATGGAACAAGAGCATGGGCCAACACTAGAATAGGGTGTTTATCCAACGAATTCCACAAGTGCTAGTCTAAATATGTGTGCAGGTGTATTTAGGCTGAAAATGCATGAAAAGACAAAGCATAATCCATGTGACAAACATCGGGCCAATCACGTGCAAGCACACGGATCAAGGAGCCCATAAACCATTCCAAACCACCATAAAAACGTGCAATGGACGCATGCATGCTTGTGAGACCGACTTGACAGCCCCTCAGCCAAAGACGGTTGCCAAAGGTGGCACCAGTAGGTCGGCCGAACCCCTGGTTTAGCTGAACTGGGGGTGGGCCCACAGGCCCCTAGCTTCCACGTGGCGACGCGTTAGCTCACCCCCAAGTCGTTTCTGCATGGCTTCAGCTGTTTCTCCGGCCATCACACACAACACCTTTCTCCCTCTTGAGTTCTCACTCTCACACACGAGCTTTAGGCTCACCTCAGGAGTTTAGCGCTGCCTAGGCGGTGTTAGGAAATAGAAGGAGAGAGTGAGGGGAAGTCGGGGAAGTGCCGGGTTTGTCGGCACTCTTCTCCAGCTTGTACCTCGATGGATGCTTATCAATCAAAGTAAGTGTTCATGACTTCGTTTGTGCTTTAGTATCTTAGTTAAGTAATAGTTCTAGTTTCTTACTTGCTTATGGGATCATCGTTCTCTCGTTTAGTGGATTGCTCTAGTCTAAGACTCCTGATGAAGATGGATGTTCTTGGTCAAGGCTAGAGTTAGTAAAAGATGGTGTAGACGTGATGTCTAGACTAGAGTTTATCTTTGGTTGCGGTATATCTCATGGTTAGGTGAGGTAGATAGCGGGTGGTGACAGCGTTGTTCACCCTCCATAATCCTCCCCATTCGGGTATATCGTAGAGCCATATTAATGGAGCGACTAGGTTTTATCCATAAAGAAGCCAGTAGCCTGAAGTAAACAATTAGGACGGTTCTATCTTAGCTTTGATTCTTAGCCTTAGGAATCCTCCCTACCCCTTTCCTCTGGATAGTGTTGTGTCCTTGGACGATCCTGAACCTTAGAGAATATACTCACGTTCCTCAGTGGATACGATACCCTGGAATCCTCCTGGGTAAAAGCTACAACGGTATATGTACGCTTGCGGATCTATCTGTGACGTTAAAAATACCAACAAGCTTTCTAGCGCTGTTGCTAGGGAGCGGTAGCTATATTCTCTTCGAACCTAGTTCGTCCTAGTATCTTTTTCATTTTCTTTGATTCTATCTCTACCGCTGCTATCCATGGATCTGCCATCCATTCAACAACTCTCCGCACCTAAGGGCGAGTTTTGTGAGCCACCGCTTTCTTCTGATCCAATTCTTTCATCTGGCTATGTGTTAGGCCCGGGGCCACGGGACTGCGTACATGGTGCACATATGCTAGGATAAGGGATGGGACATGGCTCACGCCCTGCATCAGTTGTAAATACTCATACCGTAGTAGGACTAGTAGGAATAGAAGGAAACTACCCGAGTAGTACTCGGGTAGGACTTCTAAGCTCGTATCTGGCTAGGATTTCCATGTAACCCTGTTCCCCCAGATTATATAAGGGCGGGCAGGGATCCCCTCAAAAAACATCAACATCTAAGGCAATACAAACCACCACACAGGACGTAGGGTACTACGCTGTCAGCGGCCCAAACCTGTCTAAATCTTGTGTTCCTTGCACCTTCGAGTTCCTGATCCCGGCGAGACCCAACCTACAATCTACCACCTCGGGGATATCCCTCGGTGGGCTTGGAGGTCAAACGCTGATAGGTGGCGCGCCAGGTAGGGGTGTTCATTGAGCATCCATTGGAGAATTCGGTGGCATCTTTCGACTTCACCAGCGTCGTGCTCGACGGGGGCACAACGTTCATCTTCGGCTCCTAGATTTGCGTCGCCAACGGCTCAGGTGGCTTCAACAGCCACCTAGTCGACACCAGCAAGACGGAGGCCTAGTAGCAACCCGAAGCAGCGACCTCGACGAGTTCATTGACAACCTCAACGAGATGCTGCTCCCCGATCCCGCTAGGGAAATCGAGAAGATGTCCGTTCTCGACGCGACTTCAACTCGTGCTACACCAGGACTTCCCAGATCGGACTCAACCTGATCTGAGGCCCGTTCGGGTTATGCAATGCCACCTCGGTCTACCAGGAGGCTATGCGGTTTGAGTCCCTCTTCGACTTGGAGGAGGACTTAGATCATCTGCTCAAGATCGGAAACGAGGGAGCCACCACTTGCTGAGGGGCCCTTGTCTTCGACAGCTACTCGGATTCAGACGACGACCCCAAATCCTTTTGGGGTAGTCACCTGGTTCTGACCATAAATACTACGCTGCAAGGTCGGTTCGTGTACTGGAAGGGCATGGAGCCCTCTGAGCTACTCGAATACGACTCCCGCCTTGTGGCCTTCACACAGGAACTGCCTTTCCAGGAAGGCAAGCCCCTTTCTCGCATCACTGAAGAGGAAGAGGGCAGCATAGAGCTAGTCGAGTACAGCCATACGGCTGAGACCTCGCCGGATCACCAAGTCTACATGGCTTCCCTATGCAATGCGGAGGACGACGAGCCACGTCAAGAGTATGACGCCGAACTACTCACGGACGTATCTACCGACAAGCGCATGGAGGATGCTCCCCAGGACGAGAACGAAGAGCACAGGAGGATTCGGTGGTTGAACAATGCCAAGCGTGCCAAGCGCAGGCACAGTTGACCTGAGTACTCATCGACGGCAGGAGCGGCCTCAACCTGCTCTTCACGAGTACACTGAAGAAGATGGTGATAGACATCACCAAGATGCTCACCCCCAGCAAGGCTCCATTCTACGGTATCGTCCCAGGGAACGCAGCTACACCACTCGGATCGGTGGTCCTGCCAGTTACCTTTGGGACCAAAGACAACTACCGCACGGAGTACATCAAGTTCGAGGTGGTTGACTTCGAGTCGTCATACCACGCCATCCTCGGCAGACCAGCTCTGGAAATATTCATGGCCGTACCTCACTATGCCTACTTGCTACTCCAGATGCCAGGCAAGACAGGGGTACTCACATTCCACGGCGAATTGAAGAAGTCATATGACTTCGACCAAGAGACGATCGAGTACGTCACGACATCATGCGTGCTAGAACCTTCTGCAGAAGTCTTCGCGGCCGCATAGAAGCTCGCTGACACAGAGATGGAGGTCTCCAATCAGAGGCCCAGCCAGTCCAGGGTGAGCCTAGAGCCTATTTCCCTATCTCCTATCACGTCTAGAAAATGAGCCTAGAGCTCAAGTATGAAAGTGTGTCTATTGTGTGATGGTGTGTTCATTTAGGAGCCCCCCTCCTCATATATATAGGTGTGGCAAGGGGTTTTCTGGCCATGCAAATAGCAGAAGCTCCTTTGAACCAACATTGGGGACCAATGGACAGCTACCACATTGAAGGAGTAAGGCGGTGGAGCTGGTCCTGGTTCGGTGGTTTGGCTGAACCAGGTTGAGCCCCGACCGGCCTCAACTTTGGGCAGGTGACTGACAAGTGGGCCCCCTGGTCCCTGGTAGGTAAATTGGTGCTGTCCCAAGTCGATTCCTTGCGCTGGTGGCCCCTTTGATCCATGTGACGCCGAATGGTGCATTCTGATTGGTCGATGCTTTTACACCTTGGATCCTGCTTTCTCTTTTCATGCATTTTTAGCTCAAATTCACCTGCACACATATTTTGACCAGCACTTGTGGAATTCGTTAGACAAACACCGTATACTAGTGTTGGCCTTTGCTAAATTGGTGCTTTTATGCAGGATTTGACGGTCGAAAAATGGTCCGTAGCGAGCATCAACAATAGTGCAGAGGAGTATTCTGAAATTGCAGTAGATCTGTATGATTCTACTGCTGGATTCTGCTTCTTCTATCCATTCCTTGCTCATAATCGCTGTAAGACCCTCTATACATGATGTGGCTTCTAAAATGAATGCCTCAGATTTAGAGCATATGCACTTGTGCTACTTCTGCATGGTTGAAACATTACCGAGTTCCATATACTCTTCTTCTGTGAAGAGATCATAGATGAACATAGGAATATCTTCTAGGAGTGGCTCATAATCTGTGGATTTGCTTGGTTCAGTGATTTTCTCTATGTATGGTGGAGGTGGAGAGGATGCAGCTGATAGGGTGTGAACTTGCTGCTTCTCTTTGGGCTGATTAGTTGGCTCGGGTGGATCGTCAAAGACTCCCATATACTGAGTGTTGTCAAGGACCTTCTCCAATATGGTCCTTACTTCAGCAACTGTCTTGAACATGATGGATCCCTCAGAGGCAACATTCATGAAATGCGCTCTCTCTGGGTTGAGACCACCAACGAAGTGCTGCATTAGCATCTCTTCCGGAATACCATGAGGTGGCCTGGAATCTGCCATCAGCATGAATCTTGCCCACGCTGCTCCAAGTGATCCTTCGCCTTGCTTGAATGTGAGCAGTTGAATGCGAAGTTGGATCACCTTGTCAACAGGAAAGAAGAATAAGCAGAACTCATCCTTCAGTTTGATCCAATCTCCTCCAACTCTCCCTGCCTTCTGGTTGTACCAAACTTTTGCTTCTCCCTTCAGAGAGAATGGGAAGAGCTTCCACCGTATGGTGTTTTGATTCATACCGGGTATGGTCAACATTGAGCAATTTTCCTCGAATTCCTGCAGGTGAGCATAGTGACTCTCGTCCTTTCTACCAGAAAAGGACTGTAACCATGTCTATGAGGCTGGGACGGATCTCATAACCATCAGATAGTATGGGGTGGCAAGATGGAGGCGGTTCCAAATACTCACAAGATGGAACTGCCGGATAACTAGGTGAAAACTCCATGTGGGTTGTGGAAATGTGCGGAGAGTGTATAGCTGGAAAAGCTCTAAAACTAGTGTTGCTACCCTTCCCTGGCAACGGCGCCAGAAAGCTTATTGGCACTCCTTAGCCTATACGAACTAATCCGCAAGTGCACGGATACTGATGTAGCTTTCACCATGGAGTTTACCTTGGATACCAAATCCAAGGAATGATAAGCATTACCAAACCTAGAACTATTCAACCGGACCCACCAGGGGAGAAGAGGTAAGACGGTAGAGGGTCTAACTTTAGATAGCCGGCTCGTTACCCAGATAACTTGCTACTTACTAACTTGATCTGCTCCGGCGGCTGGAAGAGGAAGGACCTCAGAAAGGGATGAGAGGGGAGTCCAACAGCAGCCTGCAACTATTGCTATGAAAGCACCCGAACGTGGTGGACTACGAGGGACGGCAGGACTGTTACCACCTGCCGACTACCACACTGTTCCGTGGGTGGAACACAACCCAAAAAAAATGAGGAACTTACTTAAGAAAGCTTTATTCCTCTGAGGTGGCTACATAGTTGTAGTAAGGCCGAGGGAACTCGGCCCCGCTCCTAGCTTGGCTCTCCGCCAAGCTCTCACCTCACACTCTTCCTATTCTGCACTTAAGGTAGAGCAACAAGACTAAGTACTCTTCTTCTCAAAAGATGGTGTGTTGAGAGTGGAGGTATGTGTTGCCTTTTCTAGGGCTTCAAGGACGGTGCTTGCTGCGTAGCTTAGCTTGTAAGCAGGTAAGTCGGTTGACTTAACTTCCATGCGAAGCTAGACACGTGGCGCTGAAGGGCCAGGCCGGCCAGCCTCTCCTAGGCCGGCCGGCCTAGGATTCTTGCCACGTGTAACCGTCCTTCTTGTGGACGCTCTTGATTACTCCTGGAGGTCGATAACGGTTGCATCTCTTTGAGGCTGGACAGGTATAGGCCGGCCGGCCTAGACAAGGCCGGTCGGCTTGGCTCTGGCTCCTCCCAGCCCTCCGATGCACCGACGTCTTGATCACTGCGTGCATGTATTCCAGGAAGGTGGATTTGAGCCTAAAGACCAAGTAGACGCTGCATGTCCATCAATCCATGGCTCAAGCCTTTCGATCGTAGGATGTTTTCCTTCATGATGTGCCAGTCTGGATGGCTTGGACTTGAGTTTGTGTACTTGATGATGAAGTTTGAGACGTGTTTGCCTCAGTGTCAGGCTGGCCGACCTAGGAGAGGTCGGTCGGCTTGGGATTTTCCCCTTTTTGGCCGTATTTTGTACATTGAGCTCCTACAATCAAATAATCACCAAAATTAGTGGAACTCATCAGGGTAAATTTTCTTAGCGTGATTTTGACCATAAAAGTATGAAATCTAGAGAAATATTGGCGGTAAAAGTCATAGAAATAGACCGCCAACAGGCCTTATTATCTGCGGGCTCCACCATCACAAGTGGCCACGATGTGGACACACTGGACCGGCCTATATTTGAACGTGGTTGCACGACTACCTGCTGGACCCAGTAATGCACGTACACGTGGACCACGGGACCCGCATTTACACGTGTTGGCCATGTCTGCCTTCAGGCCTGAACTCGTACACGTAGACGGCCGGATCCCACCTCTCTAGTGGACCCCGCGTTGATATATTTGACCCACAACCCTGAAACGTGGACCATCAGGTCCCAGTCACTACATGTCGCTGCCAGGTAGACATGTTGGACCAGTCAATCGGGACCTACAGTTACACGTGTTAGCCACGTCGCCCTGCTGGGCCTGCACTCGTACACATGTATGGCCGTATCACACCTCTCAAGTGGACCCGTGTTGACATATTTGAGCCACGACCCTGACACGTGGACCGGCAGGTCCAGGTCATTACAGGTGGCAGCCACGTAGACACGCTGGATCATCTATCATCACATGTGGATCTATCAGTCCCAAAGCTACATGTGGCCCACCTGTTCTATGACGAGTCGTGGCCGTCACAAATACGAGGTGTTGATGGTGCACTGTTTTGTGACGATATGAGATGTTGTTTTATGACGCTAGTTTTATTTTCATCACAGTTTCGTAGTGGCTGAGGGCTGCCGCCAATGAACTATGACGAACATTGGATTTTCGTCGTAGATGTGGTCTGTTCAATGACAAAGTTTCAGAACGTCACGCGCAAAACGTCATGTAAGCTACTATTTCTACTAGTGGTGATAAGTTTGTTACGCCACTCTTGCCGGCGTGACAAGCTCTATACATTATTTTGTCAATAAAATGACAAGGAATAACTAACACCATATGATAAAGACTAATAGAATAAAAATAAGAAATATATAATTCTCGAGTTTGGAACATAAGTAATGAAGTAATAAGTAATCAATACAATCATCTAATATGGTATACCCTATCATGCCAATGCATGCGGCATGGTAGACTGTTTTTATCAGGCTATGAGGACCCGTGTGACCAAGAGGGTTAGGTCTGAAATATTTATTCGGTTGGACTATTCTTAAAAATATTAATTTTGAAAGGGTCAAAAATAAATAAAAATTTGGTAGCAGCAGGAGATGGAATGGTGACGCGGCGTCGTGGCGCCATCGTGGGTGACAGGGTCATGACGACGGATGCAGTTATATGTAATCAGTGGTGACAATTTCACCATCCCTCACCACACACAAAAATATGAAAATATACTGGATGAATTCAATTTAACCCTTTGTACTTCTCTCCATTCGTATGGGCTGAAAGCTAAACGATCCACGTTAGCTCTTCCGTTGATGGCAGGCCAATTTGTCGCGCGCGATATATATCTCCCCCGTAGGACGATGGCATCGTCGTATACAGAGACAAATGTCCAAAAAAAAGAGAGCTCGTTTAATCCAAACTGAACTGCAGTACATGTATCCAACATGCTTACATGGACTTTGTTTATTCAGTTTATGCGAGATACTGACAACATCTAGAAGCAAATATAGCACCTTCTCTTGGTTCGGTGTTGCGCAGCACTTCACATTTCACAATCAAAGCAGTAAGAAACCACAAAATACTTCAGCAGGCGCCGGACCGGAAACCGACCTTACCGCGGCCGGCGTCGTAGAGCACCTCGAGCGTGCGCTGATTCACGTTGCCGATGATGCCGAGGCCCACGTCTGGCCCCGACTCGTGGAAAGCGAGGCAGTCCTCCAGCAGGATCCCGTTTGGGACGTCGAGGTCGATGGTGACGGTGACGTTGCTGTAGCCGGTGAAGTTGTAGCAGGTGTCGAGGTCACCGTTGGGTAGCAGCGGGTACGCCGCCATGGCCTTCCGGAACGCTGCCTGCAGCGCGTTGTACGCCGTGTGCGGGAGACCGGTGACGACCGTGCCGGAGTCGATGATCATGCCTCCCCGGAACGCCGACGGCGGGACGTCGAGCTGCTTCCCGCCCACGCTGATGCCGGTCAGCGTGACCATGTAGAACGTTGCCACATCAGGGAGGTGCCTCATCGGCGTGAACACGAAGCCCGTCGCGTTGGCGCTCGGCGCGCCAAGAGCGAGGAACCCGGCCTTGCTGTTCTGCACCGGGAGGCAGTACGAGAAGGCACCACCGTAAAGCGAAGACGTCTGCACGACGAGCGACTCCGGCGCGCCGCCAAGCCCGACGAGGCCGTCGTACTTGTCATTGTCGCCGCGCTGGTCGTGGCCGCACCCGAAATGGAAATCCTTGACGGTGACCCCAGGCGCGAGGGTTAGCGTCTCGTTGCTGTACACGCCCCTCGTCTTGGAACCGTCCCCGTACTCAACGGCGTATCCGCACTGGGCGCCGCCGTCCGTGCAGCCGTTCTGGTAGTGGTCGCCGAGCTTCCGGCACGTACGTGGAGGACTTGCTCGGGTCCAACAGGGGGTCCTTCTGCGGGTAGCACTGGGTGGAGTTGCACGGCGCACACTGCACCCGCGACACGTCGCTGCCAGTGTCCATGAGGAGGACCTGCGGCACGGCCGGCGTGCCTAAGCCCACGGTGACCACGTACTCCAGCGAGTCCACGGAGCCGCCCAGGTGGGTCGGGATGCTCACGTTGGCATCGTCGCCTCGTGTGCTCGCTATGCCATGGGACGCTCGGCTCATGATGTAGTTCGCGCGGGCGCGGTTTTGGCGGAGTCTCTCGGTGAAGGACGGCTTGTCGGAGTTCTGGAACGGGGCGCGCGACCCGTGCCGGTACACTAGTGGCACGGACACGGTGGCGCGGCGCGGTTCCAGCGTCACTGAAAACCCATGCTCGTCGCCTCCATGAGCGATGTAGTAGCAGCTACACAAGACGATGAACAGAAGCACAGGAGGAGAACCATGGAAAATTATCTGCGCCCTGTACAGAGGCGAGCTGAGGATGATGGGCTCCAACTAACTTATAGATCAATTATATAGGCACATCTCAACTTGGATCCGCCGTGAACTTGCGAAGACTGCTAAGATGAAATGCCGTGTTTTTTTAAAAAAAATTGAAATATCGTGTCATCCCTTGTCCTTTCAAACTCTTAATTAACAAATACTTGCTATACTTCCCGTTGTCATATATGTTGCTGCTTTGACACGTACGCCCACATCTTTTCCTTGTAATTAACGTACATGTTTGAATCCTAAAACATCACCATTATTGAGAACTTTGAGTCATTGAGTACAATCTGTCAGCAATGATCTGATCGTCACGACTTCCATGGGAGGGAAGTAATATAAATGTTTCAATGCATGCATGATATCCTAGATTTATTACAAGCTAGATACTAGTTGTCATGAAAACAGATAAGAAATCGTTTGCTATTAATCTCTTGATTTATTGTTTTCCTTGTCTATGAAATTTGTAGCCAAGATTCACTTTGAGGATCAGTCCAAAACATTTAGATTGCATTGGGATAAAAGATTTTTTAACTTTCATCACCTTAGATACATACAGTAAGTACCTATACCTATGTTTATTGTGCAAAAGATGTATTAATCAGGAAAATTGCTTAGAGAAAGCCTAGCAAATCTGATTTAGAAATCTCTCGGTGCAACAATACTTTTCAATCAAACGTACTATACGAAGTGAATTAGAGTAATATACGAAGTGAATTAGAGTCTTCACCAATTTTGGATACAGCGGACTTCTTTTTCTATTAGACCAAGCCTCAATTAGTGCAACTTTACGTTTTACAAAAGTTTTTAAATTTCAGAGAAAATTTGAAGGATTCCACTAACATTAAGTATAGATTCTTACTTTTGAGAGAAGTTATAAAATTTAAACCTTAGTGGTTTGGTGACAAGTTCAATTAAATTAATTCAAAACTCGGATAGTTAGTTACACCAATTGGATGATTACTAGGCCTTTGTGCGTGTCACAACTACAGAATCAGTTTCTTCGAGGGGCCTATCACAGCTGGCCGGCAGTGATACACAAACTGGCTGTGGTAGACCCACGAGGTGAAAATAAAGCTTGTTTTCACTAGCAAATCATGGCTGGATCCGGCGTGAACCCGACGGTGAAAAACTAGAACATCCTAGGTGTTTAAAATTATAAGCAAGAAAATTTAACATAGCATCATGCATAATAATCTAGAATTATTGAAACAATGCATCTAATTATGTGTGTGTATATGCATGTGTATGAATATGTATGTGCATGTGTATGTATATGTGTATGTGAGATTTGTTTCTTTTGTGTTTATAACCATACATGCTCAACTTGTCATAAAAAAATGTAGCATAAAAACACACTCATATTTTAATACCTTACAAAGTGTACTGCAAACACGTTTGCAAATTCAAATATTAAACACATGAGATGAATAGGAATTCAAATAACTTCTAAACTAAAGCTCAAATGAACTTTGATCCAAAACGAAAGTCGTAGACTTTCAAATTCCCTACAACTTTCATGTTCAATGTTTTTCAAGTTTCTGTTCGAAATTTTGAGAAAAAATTAATTTGAATTCCGGCCATTTTCTCTTCCCTTCCCTATCTCTTCTCTCCCCTCCCCTGTTCTGTCCCGTCGAGGGGCAGCGGCCGCCGGCCGCCTGGCCAACGATGCCTACTGGCGAGCCACGCCAAAGGACAGCGCCCCGACAAGCCCCGACCGGCCCGCGGTCAAATCGTCCTCCCCTGCCCCGAATCCACCCATACCCGACGCGCGCGCGCCATGCAGCCGTCGATTCCCAACGGCCGAGCCACGACGCGCCGGCGACACCGCGCCCTTGCCGTGGCCTTGTCCCGGTCGCACCTCCCTCAACTTGGCCGCGCCCAGCCCCTCCTCCCCCTGTGCTCCTATAAAAGGGCTGCACCGAGCCCCTGCTCACACGCGTCCGAGAACCACCACCACCGCACCATTAGCACCGCCACTCAACCTTGCTGTTGAGCCCCACTTTCCGCTCCTCCTCCGCCCAAACCGAGGCTCTAAACGGGTCGCCCTCGACCTGCTGGTACACCCCGACTTCCCCACGCCGCCCTCCCTCGCCGGACCACCGCCGTCCACCACCCGCACCTCTCCGGAGCTCCTGCTCACCATCGGCAGCCCAACTCCGGCCACCTCAGCCCCAACTGAGCAAACCAACAGGTTTTCCTCGACCTCCTCGTGCTCCCCCACCCCTTTCCCCTCGCCGCCGACAAGTTTCCTCGCCAGATTTCAGCCGGGAAACACCTAGCCCCACCCAGGGACTACATTGCAATCGCCAAGTTCTTTTTAGGGTACTTTCTGCTAGATCCAGAGACCTATCTGTGAGAACTCGAGTACTTTTGTTTTCAAGAGGTTGTCAAGTGTAAAATTAATCTAAAATCATAGAAAAATCAGAAAAATGCAAACTAAAATTTGTTGTGACCCTCTTGATAAATCCTACAACTTTTGCACAGAAGGATGACCAGTTACAAACTATAATTGGATCTAAAGTTAATCTTGTTTTAAATAGCCCATAAATGTATCTCTTGATCTAGGCAGTACTGTAGATAATTTTTGGACTGTAAGCTAGTCTTTGCTTGTTAAGGCTTATGTAAAAATCTCAAGACCAGAACAAGTCTGTACAAATAGTTTTTGTTGGATCTTGTTTGATGTGCTAGTTTGCTAGAGTTATTTGTTCATGCTGTTCTACTGATATATTAGGGTTGAAACTTTTGTAGTAGATTAACCTTGATGCATAAATGCTATGGACAAAGTTTGGAACTTTTTAATTTTGTCTAACTTGCTCATATGTTTTCAGTTAAGAAAAACTACATTAAATCAAAGTAACTAGTTCTGATGCTTAGAAACATAAGAAATTTTAACCAGAGACTATCTTTGAGTAGATTATCATGATGGAAAAGTTTGATACACAGAAACTTTGTGGAACTGCATGTAGAAATAAATCTTGATTAATGTAGATGTATCTTGACTTATTTTCTTTGCTCTGTATCTTCCACATTAAAACCTGAAAAACTTATAGTAGACTCACCGTAAGTTTAAGAGTACTCAGTAAAATGTTGAGCACCAGTTTTTGCATTGTTTGTTCTGTATAAATGGATTTTGATTCTAGCAGTAGCTGTTTAATATATTTTTCATGATGAATCTGCTAAATGAAAATGGATGGAAATTTTACCATGAGTTTGCACTTAAGTAATGTGCTTTGTATAAAAATCTCACTACCAAAAACTATCTCTAGTAGTTGTTTTGCTTTTAATCCATGCTTACTTTTGAAAAATGGTCGTTTATAACCCCTCACTTACTTAATAAAGTTAGTTAATCTAAATACTAATTGATAAATGACTGCCCAAGGAAAAGAAAATGAAGTGATTTACAACTTAACTTGAGTTTTGTTGAATTACAACTTTATAGTGAAATAGTTATTTATCTTGTACCATTAAAAGAACTCATACGTATGCATTCATATAGAATTGACGACTCTCACCGACGGAATCTACGAGCTAGTGCCGGAGTCTGAGAGTGAGCGGCGAAGCTCAATTTAATCTAACTGTAGTTTTTGAACGTACTAACCACATGCCGAGAATATGGTAATCAGTAAGCTTAAGTACCCAATTGAACCGGGACTGGAACATACCTCCCACCGTCTTGACGTCGTTCCCATGGGCACATGGTGGGTGCAAGAGCAGCCACGGCCTGACGTCGTTCCGTTGTTCGTGGACCTCTGTACTCGAGGACGGTGGCCCTGTTCCATGAAACGGGAATAAAGAGGAAAAGTTGCACGTGTGACTCTGTGAGTAACCACGTGACGTGTGTTTAGGTTATCCTTGCAAGGTTAAGAAATTCGATTCGAATCATCCGTTTCTCGCGGCCATTGAGACTGCTTAACCCTTTTACGCGATTATCGGCTGATCCATAGCCGATCATCTTCATAGCAAATCGGCGGATTCGCCGACGCGCTCTTAGGGACAGATCGGAACCCCAGCCGATCGGAGCACCCTGAATTTAATACTCTTATTTCCTTGTTAATCAACAGGTCAGATTGGCTGGCACGCCGCGCGAACCGCACCAGGGCAAATAACCCGAACATGAGTTAAGCAGATTCTCCCGGGTCGTGTGTCCGACGCTGAAGACCATCGGCCAACTCCTTGCCGATTTTAGCGCCAACAAATTGCATATGCATTCTACTATAATCCGAAGGAGCATAATAGCAAGGATACGACCAAAACTATGGTGTAGAAATATGCTTAGGACATATCACAACGAAGTATAGGTCATCGCTATATACTTAAATATTATCGCAACGAAATATATGTCGTTGTTATATGCCTAAAGGGTAGCACAACAAAATTTGGATCATCGCGATATGCCTAAAATATCGCAACAAAATGTGTGTCGTTGCTATATGCTTAAAGGGTAGTGCAACACCATTATAGTCGTTGCTATTTGCTTAGAGGATATCGCAACACAATCATGAGTCATTGCTATTTTCTTAAAGGATATGCAACACAATCATGAGTCGTCACTATTTTCTTTTAGGATATCACAACACACTCACAACACAATAAGAGTTGTCGCCATATGCTGATGTGGCTGCTAACATGACTACTAATGCTGACGTGGATGCTGATGCATCATCACATCCCATTTTATAAATGGCCCAATATCAAAAACATGGTATCAATTTGGGCTAAATATTTTCCATCACAATTCATTAAGCCATACATTTTTAAGTTGCACTATCACAATACAAGTATCATGGTCCATTATATCAACTACAAATAGTCACTAAGTAAAAAAAAAGCATATTGTAGATTGCAACCAACATTAACTCCAAAAGTAATAGAACCTGCTAGGATTTGTTCCTAATCTTTCGATGAGAGTGGAGGATGACTCGATTCGTGGACGATCGACATTGTGCTGCCCAACTACAACACCATAAGGGGCTGCTGCGCTGTAACGACAATTACACCGGCTCCAATTTGTTGTTGTTCTTGCAGTGCCAAGAACAACCTTGAACCTGCAAGCAAATCGAAGAACAAGTAAGAACAAGTGGACAAGCAAACAACACGCAGACCTTGCTCAAGGAAAGAATCTGATACACATGAAGTTGGGGTTGTGAATCAAGTAAAACAGGTGGTCTAGCCTATTGACGCTCATTACAGACCAATTTTGACCGTCAAATCCTGCATAAAAATGGAACAAGAGCATGGGCCAACACTAGAATAGGGTGTTTATCCAACGAATTCCACAAGTGCTAGTCTAAATATGTGTGCAGGTGTATTTAGGCTGAAAATGCATGAAAAGACAAAGCATAATCCATGTGACAAACATCGGGCCAATCACGTGCAAGCACACGGATCAAGGAGCCCATAAACCATTCCAAACCACCATAAAAACGTGCAATGGACGCATGCATGCTTGTGAGACCGACTTGACAGCCCCTCAGCCAAAGACGGTTGCCAAAGGTGGCACCAGTAGGTCGGCCGAACCCCTGGTTTAGCTGAACTGGGGGTGGGCCCACAGGCCCCTAGCTTCCACGTGGCGACGCGTTAGCTCACCCCCAAGTCGTTTCTGCATGGCTTCAGCTGTTTCTCCGGCCATCACACACAACACCTTTCTCCCTCTTGAGTTCTCACTCTCACACACGAGCTTTAGGCTCACCTCAGGAGTTTAGCGCTGCCTAGGCGGTGTTAGGAAATAGAAGGAGAGAGTGAGGGGAAGTCGGGGAAGTGCCGGGTTTGTCGGCACTCTTCTCCAGCTTGTACCTCGATGGATGCTTATCAATCAAAGTAAGTGTTCATGACTTCGTTTGTGCTTTAGTATCTTAGTTAAGTAATAGTTCTAGTTTCTTACTTGCTTATGGGATCATCGTTCTCTCGTTTAGTGGATTGCTCTAGTCTAAGACTCCTGATGAAGATGGATGTTCTTGGTCAAGGCTAGAGTTAGTAAAAGATGGTGTAGACGTGATGTCTAGACTAGAGTTTATCTTTGGTTGCGGTATATCTCATGGTTAGGTGAGGTAGATAGCGGGTGGTGACAGCGTTGTTCACCCTCCATAATCCTCCCCATTCGGGTATATCGTAGAGCCATATTAATGGAGCGACTAGGTTTTATCCATAAAGAAGCCAGTAGCCTGAAGTAAACAATTAGGACGGTTCTATCTTAGCTTTGATTCTTAGCCTTAGGAATCCTCCCTACCCCTTTCCTCTGGATAGTGTTGTGTCCTTGGACGATCCTGAACCTTAGAGAATATACTCACGTTCCTCAGTGGATACGATACCCTGGAATCCTCCTGGGTAAAAGCTACAACGGTATATGTACGCTTGCGGATCTATCTGTGACGTTAAAAATACCAACAAGCTTTCTAGCGCTGTTGCTAGGGAGCGGTAGCTATATTCTCTTCGAACCTAGTTCGTCCTAGTATCTTTTTCATTTTCTTTGATTCTATCTCTACCGCTGCTATCCATGGATCTGCCATCCATTCAACAACTCTCCGCACCTAAGGGCGAGTTTTGTGAGCCACCGCTTTCTTCTGATCCAATTCTTTCATCTGGCTATGTGTTAGGCCCGGGGCCACGGGACTGCGTACATGGTGCACATATGCTAGGATAAGGGATGGGACATGGCTCACGCCCTGCATCAGTTGTAAATACTCATACCGTAGTAGGACTAGTAGGAATAGAAGGAAACTACCCGAGTAGTACTCGGGTAGGACTTCTAAGCTCGTATCTGGCTAGGATTTCCATGTAACCCTGTTCCCCCAGATTATATAAGGGCGGGCAGGGATCCCCTCAAAAAACATCAACATCTAAGGCAATACAAACCACCACACAGGACGTAGGGTACTACGCTGTCAGCGGCCCAAACCTGTCTAAATCTTGTGTTCCTTGCACCTTCGAGTTCCTGATCCCGGCGAGACCCAACCTACAATCTACCACCTCGGGGATATCCCTCGGTGGGCTTGGAGGTCAAACGCTGATAGGTGGCGCGCCAGGTAGGGGTGTTCATTGAGCATCCATTGGAGAATTCGGTGGCATCTTTCGACTTCACCAGCGTCGTGCTCGACGGGGGCACAACGTTCATCTTCGGCTCCTAGATTTGCGTCGCCAACGGCTCAGGTGGCTTCAACAGCCACCTAGTCGACACCAGCAAGACGGAGGCCTAGTAGCAACCCGAAGCAGCGACCTCGACGAGTTCATTGACAACCTCAACGAGATGCTGCTCCCCGATCCCGCTAGGGAAATCGAGAAGATGTCCGTTCTCGACGCGACTTCAACTCGTGCTACACCAGGACTTCCCAGATCGGACTCAACCTGATCTGAGGCCCGTTCGGGTTATGCAATGCCACCTCGGTCTACCAGGAGGCTATGCGGTTTGAGTCCCTCTTCGACTTGGAGGAGGACTTAGATCATCTGCTCAAGATCGGAAACGAGGGAGCCACCACTTGCTGAGGGGCCCTTGTCTTCGACAGCTACTCGGATTCAGACGACGACCCCAAATCCTTTTGGGGTAGTCACCTGGTTCTGACCATAAATACTACGCTGCAAGGTCGGTTCGTGTACTGGAAGGGCATGGAGCCCTCTGAGCTACTCGAATACGACTCCCGCCTTGTGGCCTTCACACAGGAACTGCCTTTCCAGGAAGGCAAGCCCCTTTCTCGCATCACTGAAGAGGAAGAGGGCAGCATAGAGCTAGTCGAGTACAGCCATACGGCTGAGACCTCGCCGGATCACCAAGTCTACATGGCTTCCCTATGCAATGCGGAGGACGACGAGCCACGTCAAGAGTATGACGCCGAACTACTCACGGACGTATCTACCGACAAGCGCATGGAGGATGCTCCCCAGGACGAGAACGAAGAGCACAGGAGGATTCGGTGGTTGAACAATGCCAAGCGTGCCAAGCGCAGGCACAGTTGACCTGAGTACTCATCGACGGCAGGAGCGGCCTCAACCTGCTCTTCACGAGTACACTGAAGAAGATGGTGATAGACATCACCAAGATGCTCACCCCCAGCAAGGCTCCATTCTACGGTATCGTCCCAGGGAACGCAGCTACACCACTCGGATCGGTGGTCCTGCCAGTTACCTTTGGGACCAAAGACAACTACCGCACGGAGTACATCAAGTTCGAGGTGGTTGACTTCGAGTCGTCATACCACGCCATCCTCGGCAGACCAGCTCTGGAAATATTCATGGCCGTACCTCACTATGCCTACTTGCTACTCCAGATGCCAGGCAAGACAGGGGTACTCACATTCCACGGCGAATTGAAGAAGTCATATGACTTCGACCAAGAGACGATCGAGTACGTCACGACATCATGCGTGCTAGAACCTTCTGCAGAAGTCTTCGCGGCCGCATAGAAGCTCGCTGACACAGAGATGGAGGTCTCCAATCAGAGGCCCAGCCAGTCCAGGGTGAGCCTAGAGCCTATTTCCCTATCTCCTATCACGTCTAGAAAATGAGCCTAGAGCTCAAGTATGAAAGTGTGTCTATTGTGTGATGGTGTGTTCATTTAGGAGCCCCCCTCCTCATATATATAGGTGTGGCAAGGGGTTTTCTGGCCATGCAAATAGCAGAAGCTCCTTTGAACCAACATTGGGGACCAATGGACAGCTACCACATTGAAGGAGTAAGGCGGTGGAGCTGGTCCTGGTTCGGTGGTTTGGCTGAACCAGGTTGAGCCCCGACCGGCCTCAACTTTGGGCAGGTGACTGACAAGTGGGCCCCCTGGTCCCTGGTAGGTAAATTGGTGCTGTCCCAAGTCGATTCCTTGCGCTGGTGGCCCCTTTGATCCATGTGACGCCGAATGGTGCATTCTGATTGGTCGATGCTTTTACACCTTGGATCCTGCTTTCTCTTTTCATGCATTTTTAGCTCAAATTCACCTGCACACATATTTTGACCAGCACTTGTGGAATTCGTTAGACAAACACCGTATACTAGTGTTGGCCTTTGCTAAATTGGTGCTTTTATGCAGGATTTGACGGTCGAAAAATGGTCCGTAGCGAGCATCAACAATAGTGCAGAGGAGTATTCTGAAATTGCAGTAGATCTGTATGATTCTACTGCTGGATTCTGCTTCTTCTATCCATTCCTTGCTCATAATCGCTGTAAGACCCTCTATACATGATGTGGCTTCTAAAATGAATGCCTCAGATTTAGAGCATATGCACTTGTGCTACTTCTGCATGGTTGAAACATTACCGAGTTCCATATACTCTTCTTCTGTGAAGAGATCATAGATGAACATAGGAATATCTTCTAGGAGTGGCTCATAATCTGTGGATTTGCTTGGTTCAGTGATTTTCTCTATGTATGGTGGAGGTGGAGAGGATGCAGCTGATAGGGTGTGAACTTGCTGCTTCTCTTTGGGCTGATTAGTTGGCTCGGGTGGATCGTCAAAGACTCCCATATACTGAGTGTTGTCAAGGACCTTCTCCAATATGGTCCTTACTTCAGCAACTGTCTTGAACATGATGGATCCCTCAGAGGCAACATTCATGAAATGCGCTCTCTCTGGGTTGAGACCACCAACGAAGTGCTGCATTAGCATCTCTTCCGGAATACCATGAGGTGGCCTGGAATCTGCCATCAGCATGAATCTTGCCCACGCTGCTCCAAGTGATCCTTCGCCTTGCTTGAATGTGAGCAGTTGAATGCGAAGTTGGATCACCTTGTCAACAGGAAAGAAGAATAAGCAGAACTCATCCTTCAGTTTGATCCAATCTCCTCCAACTCTCCCTGCCTTCTGGTTGTACCAAACTTTTGCTTCTCCCTTCAGAGAGAATGGGAAGAGCTTCCACCGTATGGTGTTTTGATTCATACCGGGTATGGTCAACATTGAGCAATTTTCCTCGAATTCCTGCAGGTGAGCATAGTGACTCTCGTCCTTTCTACCAGAAAAGGACTGTAACCATGTCTATGAGGCTGGGACGGATCTCATAACCATCAGATAGTATGGGGTGGCAAGATGGAGGCGGTTCCAAATACTCACAAGATGGAACTGCCGGATAACTAGGTGAAAACTCCATGTGGGTTGTGGAAATGTGCGGAGAGTGTATAGCTGGAAAAGCTCTAAAACTAGTGTTGCTACCCTTCCCTGGCAACGGCGCCAGAAAGCTTATTGGCACTCCTTAGCCTATACGAACTAATCCGCAAGTGCACGGATACTGATGTAGCTTTCACCATGGAGTTTACCTTGGATACCAAATCCAAGGAATGATAAGCATTACCAAACCTAGAACTATTCAACCGGACCCACCAGGGGAGAAGAGGTAAGACGGTAGAGGGTCTAACTTTAGATAGCCGGCTCGTTACCCAGATAACTTGCTACTTACTAACTTGATCTGCTCCGGCGGCTGGAAGAGGAAGGACCTCAGAAAGGGATGAGAGGGGAGTCCAACAGCAGCCTGCAACTATTGCTATGAAAGCACCCGAACGTGGTGGACTACGAGGGACGGCAGGACTGTTACCACCTGCCGACTACCACACTGTTCCGTGGGTGGAACACAACCCAAAAAAAATGAGGAACTTACTTAAGAAAGCTTTATTCCTCTGAGGTGGCTACATAGTTGTAGTAAGGCCGAGGGAACTCGGCCCCGCTCCTAGCTTGGCTCTCCGCCAAGCTCTCACCTCACACTCTTCCTATTCTGCACTTAAGGTAGAGCAACAAGACTAAGTACTCTTCTTCTCAAAAGATGGTGTGTTGAGAGTGGAGGTATGTGTTGCCTTTTCTAGGGCTTCAAGGACGGTGCTTGCTGCGTAGCTTAGCTTGTAAGCAGGTAAGTCGGTTGACTTAACTTCCATGCGAAGCTAGACACGTGGCGCTGAAGGGCCAGGCCGGCCAGCCTCTCCTAGGCCGGCCGGCCTAGGATTCTTGCCACGTGTAACCGTCCTTCTTGTGGACGCTCTTGATTACTCCTGGAGGTCGATAACGGTTGCATCTCTTTGAGGCTGGACAGGTATAGGCCGGCCGGCCTAGACAAGGCCGGTCGGCTTGGCTCTGGCTCCTCCCAGCCCTCCGATGCACCGACGTCTTGATCACTGCGTGCATGTATTCCAGGAAGGTGGATTTGAGCCTAAAGACCAAGTAGACGCTGCATGTCCATCAATCCATGGCTCAAGCCTTTCGATCGTAGGATGTTTTCCTTCATGATGTGCCAGTCTGGATGGCTTGGACTTGAGTTTGTGTACTTGATGATGAAGTTTGAGACGTGTTTGCCTCAGTGTCAGGCTGGCCGACCTAGGAGAGGTCGGTCGGCTTGGGATTTTCCCCTTTTTGGCCGTATTTTGTACATTGAGCTCCTACAATCAAATAATCACCAAAATTAGTGGAACTCATCAGGGTAAATTTTCTTAGCGTGATTTTGACCATAAAAGTATGAAATCTAGAGAAATATTGGCGGTAAAAGTCATAGAAATAGACCGCCAACAGGCCTTATTATCTGCGGGCTCCACCATCACAAGTGGCCACGATGTGGACACACTGGACCGGCCTATATTTGAACGTGGTTGCACGACTACCTGCTGGACCCAGTAATGCACGTACACGTGGACCACGGGACCCGCATTTACACGTGTTGGCCATGTCTGCCTTCAGGCCTGAACTCGTACACGTAGACGGCCGGATCCCACCTCTCTAGTGGACCCCGCGTTGATATATTTGACCCACAACCCTGAAACGTGGACCATCAGGTCCCAGTCACTACATGTCGCTGCCAGGTAGACATGTTGGACCAGTCAATCGGGACCTACAGTTACACGTGTTAGCCACGTCGCCCTGCTGGGCCTGCACTCGTACACATGTATGGCCGTATCACACCTCTCAAGTGGACCCGTGTTGACATATTTGAGCCACGACCCTGACACGTGGACCGGCAGGTCCAGGTCATTACAGGTGGCAGCCACGTAGACACGCTGGATCATCTATCATCACATGTGGATCTATCAGTCCCAAAGCTACATGTGGCCCACCTGTTCTATGACGAGTCGTGGCCGTCACAAATACGAGGTGTTGATGGTGCACTGTTTTGTGACGATATGAGATGTTGTTTTATGACGCTAGTTTTATTTTCATCACAGTTTCGTAGTGGCTGAGGGCTGCCGCCAATGAACTATGACGAACATTGGATTTTCGTCGTAGATGTGGTCTGTTCAATGACAAAGTTTCAGAACGTCACGCGCAAAACGTCATGTAAGCTACTATTTCTACTAGTGGTGATAAGTTTGTTACGCCACTCTTGCCGGCGTGACAAGCTCTATACATTATTTTGTCAATAAAATGACAAGGAATAACTAACACCATATGATAAAGACTAATAGAATAAAAATAAGAAATATATAATTCTCGAGTTTGGAACATAAGTAATGAAGTAATAAGTAATCAATACAATCATCTAATATGGTATACCCTATCATGCCAATGCATGCGGCATGGTAGACTGTTTTTATCAGGCTATGAGGACCCGTGTGACCAAGAGGGTTAGGTCTGAAATATTTATTCGGTTGGACTATTCTTAAAAATATTAATTTTGAAAGGGTCAAAAATAAATAAAAATTTGGTAGCAGCAGGAGATGGAATGGTGACGCGGCGTCGTGGCGCCATCGTGGGTGACAGGGTCATGACGACGGATGCAGTTATATGTAATCAGTGGTGACAATTTCACCATCCCTCACCACACACAAAAATATGAAAATATACTGGATGAATTCAATTTAACCCTTTGTACTTCTCTCCATTCGTATGGGCTGAAAGCTAAACGATCCACGTTAGCTCTTCCGTTGATGGCAGGCCAATTTGTCGCGCGCGATATATATCTCCCCCGTAGGACGATGGCATCGTCGTATACAGAGACAAATGTCCAAAAAAAAGAGAGCTCGTTTAATCCAAACTGAACTGCAGTACATGTATCCAACATGCTTACATGGACTTTGTTTATTCAGTTTATGCGAGATACTGACAACATCTAGAAGCAAATATAGCACCTTCTCTTGGTTCGGTGTTGCGCAGCACTTCACATTTCACAATCAAAGCAGTAAGAAACCACAAAATACTTCAGCAGGCGCCGGACCGGAAACCGACCTTACCGCGGCCGGCGTCGTAGAGCACCTCGAGCGTGCGCTGATTCACGTTGCCGATGATGCCGAGGCCCACGTCTGGCCCCGACTCGTGGAAAGCGAGGCAGTCCTCCAGCAGGATCCCGTTTGGGACGTCGAGGTCGATGGTGACGGTGACGTTGCTGTAGCCGGTGAAGTTGTAGCAGGTGTCGAGGTCACCGTTGGGTAGCAGCGGGTACGCCGCCATGGCCTTCCGGAACGCTGCCTGCAGCGCGTTGTACGCCGTGTGCGGGAGACCGGTGACGACCGTGCCGGAGTCGATGATCATGCCTCCCCGGAACGCCGACGGCGGGACGTCGAGCTGCTTCCCGCCCACGCTGATGCCGGTCAGCGTGACCATGTAGAACGTTGCCACATCAGGGAGGTGCCTCATCGGCGTGAACACGAAGCCCGTCGCGTTGGCGCTCGGCGCGCCAAGAGCGAGGAACCCGGCCTTGCTGTTCTGCACCGGGAGGCAGTACGAGAAGGCACCACCGTAAAGCGAAGACGTCTGCACGACGAGCGACTCCGGCGCGCCGCCAAGCCCGACGAGGCCGTCGTACTTGTCATTGTCGCCGCGCTGGTCGTGGCCGCACCCGAAATGGAAATCCTTGACGGTGACCCCAGGCGCGAGGGTTAGCGTCTCGTTGCTGTACACGCCCCTCGTCTTGGAACCGTCCCCGTACTCAACGGCGTATCCGCACTGGGCGCCGCCGTCCGTGCAGCCGTTCTGGTAGTGGTCGCCGAGCTTCCGGCACGTACGTGGAGGACTTGCTCGGGTCCAACAGGGGGTCCTTCTGCGGGTAGCACTGGGTGGAGTTGCACGGCGCACACTGCACCCGCGACACGTCGCTGCCAGTGTCCATGAGGAGGACCTGCGGCACGGCCGGCGTGCCTAAGCCCACGGTGACCACGTACTCCAGCGAGTCCACGGAGCCGCCCAGGTGGGTCGGGATGCTCACGTTGGCATCGTCGCCTCGTGTGCTCGCTATGCCATGGGACGCTCGGCTCATGATGTAGTTCGCGCGGGCGCGGTTTTGGCGGAGTCTCTCGGTGAAGGACGGCTTGTCGGAGTTCTGGAACGGGGCGCGCGACCCGTGCCGGTACACTAGTGGCACGGACACGGTGGCGCGGCGCGGTTCCAGCGTCACTGAAAACCCATGCTCGTCGCCTCCATGAGCGATGTAGTAGCAGCTACACAAGACGATGAACAGAAGCACAGGAGGAGAACCATGGAAAATTATCTGCGCCCTGTACAGAGGCGAGCTGAGGATGATGGGCTCCAACTAACTTATAGATCAATTATATAGGCACATCTCAACTTGGATCCGCCGTGAACTTGCGAAGACTGCTAAGATGAAATGCCGTGTTTTTTTAAAAAAAATTGAAATATCGTGTCATCCCTTGTCCTTTCAAACTCTTAATTAACAAATACTTGCTATACTTCCCGTTGTCATATATGTTGCTGCTTTGACACGTACGCCCACATCTTTTCCTTGTAATTAACGTACATGTTTGAATCCTAAAACATCACCATTATTGAGAACTTTGAGTCATTGAGTACAATCTGTCAGCAATGATCTGATCGTCACGACTTCCATGGGAGGGAAGTAATATAAATGTTTCAATGCATGCATGATATCCTAGATTTATTACAAGCTAGATACTAGTTGTCATGAAAACAGATAAGAAATCGTTTGCTATTAATCTCTTGATTTATTGTTTTCCTTGTCTATGAAATTTGTAGCCAAGATTCACTTTGAGGATCAGTCCAAAACATTTAGATTGCATTGGGATAAAAGATTTTTTAACTTTCATCACCTTAGATACATACAGTAAGTACCTATACCTATGTTTATTGTGCAAAAGATGTATTAATCAGGAAAATTGCTTAGAGAAAGCCTAGCAAATCTGATTTAGAAATCTCTCGGTGCAACAATACTTTTCAATCAAACGTACTATACGAAGTGAATTAGAGTAATATACGAAGTGAATTAGAGTCTTCACCAATTTTGGATACAGCGGACTTCTTTTTCTATTAGACCAAGCCTCAATTAGTGCAACTTTACGTTTTACAAAAGTTTTTAAATTTCAGAGAAAATTTGAAGGATTCCACTAACATTAAGTATAGATTCTTACTTTTGAGAGAAGTTATAAAATTTAAACCTTAGTGGTTTGGTGACAAGTTCAATTAAATTAATTCAAAACTCGGATAGTTAGTTACACCAATTGGATGATTACTAGGCCTTTGTGCGTGTCACAACTACAGAATCAGTTTCTTCGAGGGGCCTATCACAGCTGGCCGGCAGTGATACACAAACTGGCTGTGGTAGACCCACGAGGTGAAAATAAAGCTTGTTTTCACTAGCAAATCATGGCTGGATCCGGCGTGAACCCGACGGTGAAAAACTAGAACATCCTAGGTGTTTAAAATTATAAGCAAGAAAATTTAACATAGCATCATGCATAATAATCTAGAATTATTGAAACAATGCATCTAATTATGTGTGTGTATATGCATGTGTATGAATATGTATGTGCATGTGTATGTATATGTGTATGTGAGATTTGTTTCTTTTGTGTTTATAACCATACATGCTCAACTTGTCATAAAAAAATGTAGCATAAAAACACACTCATATTTTAATACCTTACAAAGTGTACTGCAAACACGTTTGCAAATTCAAATATTAAACACATGAGATGAATAGGAATTCAAATAACTTCTAAACTAAAGCTCAAATGAACTTTGATCCAAAACGAAAGTCGTAGACTTTCAAATTCCCTACAACTTTCATGTTCAATGTTTTTCAAGTTTCTGTTCGAAATTTTGAGAAAAAATTAATTTGAATTCCGGCCATTTTCTCTTCCCTTCCCTATCTCTTCTCTCCCCTCCCCTGTTCTGTCCCGTCGAGGGGCAGCGGCCGCCGGCCGCCTGGCCAACGATGCCTACTGGCGAGCCACGCCAAAGGACAGCGCCCCGACAAGCCCCGACCGGCCCGCGGTCAAATCGTCCTCCCCTGCCCCGAATCCACCCATACCCGACGCGCGCGCGCCATGCAGCCGTCGATTCCCAACGGCCGAGCCACGACGCGCCGGCGACACCGCGCCCTTGCCGTGGCCTTGTCCCGGTCGCACCTCCCTCAACTTGGCCGCGCCCAGCCCCTCCTCCCCCTGTGCTCCTATAAAAGGGCTGCACCGAGCCCCTGCTCACACGCGTCCGAGAACCACCACCACCGCACCATTAGCACCGCCACTCAACCTTGCTGTTGAGCCCCACTTTCCGCTCCTCCTCCGCCCAAACCGAGGCTCTAAACGGGTCGCCCTCGACCTGCTGGTACACCCCGACTTCCCCACGCCGCCCTCCCTCGCCGGACCACCGCCGTCCACCACCCGCACCTCTCCGGAGCTCCTGCTCACCATCGGCAGCCCAACTCCGGCCACCTCAGCCCCAACTGAGCAAACCAACAGGTTTTCCTCGACCTCCTCGTGCTCCCCCACCCCTTTCCCCTCGCCGCCGACAAGTTTCCTCGCCAGATTTCAGCCGGGAAACACCTAGCCCCACCCAGGGACTACATTGCAATCGCCAAGTTCTTTTTAGGGTACTTTCTGCTAGATCCAGAGACCTATCTGTGAGAACTCGAGTACTTTTGTTTTCAAGAGGTTGTCAAGTGTAAAATTAATCTAAAATCATAGAAAAATCAGAAAAATGCAAACTAAAATTTGTTGTGACCCTCTTGATAAATCCTACAACTTTTGCACAGAAGGATGACCAGTTACAAACTATAATTGGATCTAAAGTTAATCTTGTTTTAAATAGCCCATAAATGTATCTCTTGATCTAGGCAGTACTGTAGATAATTTTTGGACTGTAAGCTAGTCTTTGCTTGTTAAGGCTTATGTAAAAATCTCAAGACCAGAACAAGTCTGTACAAATAGTTTTTGTTGGATCTTGTTTGATGTGCTAGTTTGCTAGAGTTATTTGTTCATGCTGTTCTACTGATATATTAGGGTTGAAACTTTTGTAGTAGATTAACCTTGATGCATAAATGCTATGGACAAAGTTTGGAACTTTTTAATTTTGTCTAACTTGCTCATATGTTTTCAGTTAAGAAAAACTACATTAAATCAAAGTAACTAGTTCTGATGCTTAGAAACATAAGAAATTTTAACCAGAGACTATCTTTGAGTAGATTATCATGATGGAAAAGTTTGATACACAGAAACTTTGTGGAACTGCATGTAGAAATAAATCTTGATTAATGTAGATGTATCTTGACTTATTTTCTTTGCTCTGTATCTTCCACATTAAAACCTGAAAAACTTATAGTAGACTCACCGTAAGTTTAAGAGTACTCAGTAAAATGTTGAGCACCAGTTTTTGCATTGTTTGTTCTGTATAAATGGATTTTGATTCTAGCAGTAGCTGTTTAATATATTTTTCATGATGAATCTGCTAAATGAAAATGGATGGAAATTTTACCATGAGTTTGCACTTAAGTAATGTGCTTTGTATAAAAATCTCACTACCAAAAACTATCTCTAGTAGTTGTTTTGCTTTTAATCCATGCTTACTTTTGAAAAATGGTCGTTTATAACCCCTCACTTACTTAATAAAGTTAGTTAATCTAAATACTAATTGATAAATGACTGCCCAAGGAAAAGAAAATGAAGTGATTTACAACTTAACTTGAGTTTTGTTGAATTACAACTTTATAGTGAAATAGTTATTTATCTTGTACCATTAAAAGAACTCATACGTATGCATTCATATAGAATTGACGACTCTCACCGACGGAATCTACGAGCTAGTGCCGGAGTCTGAGAGTGAGCGGCGAAGCTCAATTTAATCTAACTGTAGTTTTTGAACGTACTAACCACATGCCGAGAATATGGTAATCAGTAAGCTTAAGTACCCAATTGAACCGGGACTGGAACATACCTCCCACCGTCTTGACGTCGTTCCCATGGGCACATGGTGGGTGCAAGAGCAGCCACGGCCTGACGTCGTTCCGTTGTTCGTGGACCTCTGTACTCGAGGACGGTGGCCCTGTTCCATGAAACGGGAATAAAGAGGAAAAGTTGCACGTGTGACTCTGTGAGTAACCACGTGACGTGTGTTTAGGTTATCCTTGCAAGGTTAAGAAATTCGATTCGAATCATCCGTTTCTCGCGGCCATTGAGACTGCTTAACCCTTTTACCACATAGAGTAAGAAGAGGAACAATGATTATGATTAATTTGGTTGGATGCTCAATTATTTTTCCACCATGCGTGATTTGGATAGTTGCTTACCTAGAATGGTTAATCAACTAAAACTTGATGCTAAAACTTGATGTCATGTACGGGCTTCATCATGATACCTTGTATCGTCATTAGAACTATTGTTTATTTTCTGCTGCACTATTAAACTCTGAAAGTACTTATTTATGAATATTTTCGAACTTGATTTGTAATAATAATTCCTGTTGAACTCTGTGATGTAAAATTTATGGATTGTTAAAAAATTTGGGCTCACCGTCGTGTGGGTTGTATGTATGCATTGTTGATCAAAATTCCAGTGGTTGCATCAGGATGTTACCCGACAGACTGTCATTTTACTCCATTTTAAGTGCGTGTTAGCCCGAATTGCCTCTATGGTGATGGTTAGCGCACTTAAGCCGGATTAATTCGACCGGTTCTACCACACCTAGCCACTCACATTAAATTTATAACATTTGATATAAAGTTGGATAAAGACAAAATTTATATAAAAATTATAGTGCTCGATTAAATTTAAAATTTTATATTTGACAACTTTTTCATTTAAAAACTTTTATGCGCCAAAATATTTCATATAAATGTTTAGACACATCAAGCGATTTCATATAGAGATAAGGTCAGCATCAAAGTTGTAGTCCTCTACTAGATCTAGTACTTTAAAGTTCATACTATTTTTATTTGAGATTGTTTTACCAACCAAATATTTAATATAAGTGTCGGTTTCAGAAATGGCCGGAAACTAAATCTACTCGAAGTGTATGTCGCGTGTTGTGATCGGAGGTGGCCTAGCACACAATGACTCAAGATTTATACTGGTTCACGCAATCGTGCCCTACGTCCAGTCAGGGGTCGGTCGGATGTATTGCTTGAGCCTAGGTGCTCATGAGAGTTTGGAGAGTTACAAGCTTTCGAGTGAGGAAGTACGATGAGTCTACTTATGGAGCGATGCCCCCTTCCTAAACGGATGAGCCTCCCTTTTATAGTCCAAGTGTGACACCTCAGGTATTTAAATTATGAAATAAACCTCATTAGCGTAACAATATGCTTAACTAACTAAGAAAATTTTAAAAGAAACGAATCATACTTGGTTTTGCATGTGATTTTTAATTTCTGTGTATATGTGCATAAGTACATGTACGTTAATCAAACAAATTAAATAACTTTCACATTGATGCTAACATGGCTATGAAATTGAATAGGCACATCGTTATTGATAGGATAAACAAAAGTCTAGTTGAAGCCTAGGAGAGAATACAAATTTTTGCCCAGGAAATGACGTGCCCTCCGAGTCATACTTTTTGAGTTTTTGAAATAACTTCTAAACTAAAACTCAAATGAACTTTGGCCTGAAACAAAACTTGTGTAACTTTTCATTTTGAACAACTTTCATGTTCAGAGATTTTTGAGTTGCAACACAAAAATTTGCGAAACACTTGAATTTGCAAACCAGCCCCTGCCTTTTCTTCTATTTCCACTTTCAGTCCCTCCCCTCTCCTCTGCTTCGCCCGACGCCCGCCGCCAGTCACCGCTGGCCACCTGGTCAGTGATTCCTGCCGCCCACACCGCGACAAGCCAGTCGCCGGCCGTCCTCCCCACTCCCCCGACCAAGCCCTGCCGCGCCCAATCCCATGCCGCGCAATCCCTCCCTTCCCCACACCAGGATCTCCGGCAGCCAACCGCGACGCGCCACTGGCCGCATGCGACGCCGCCGCCCGGCCACCGCATGCCACGCCCAATGGACAAGCCGCGCCGTGCCCGAGCCTTCGCTCTGTCCCGCCACTCCCCGCGCTCACCGCCCAACAAGCCGCGGTGCCGCAGCACGCCCAATCCCCTGCTCCCGCCCGCCGCTCGCCGCGTCGAGCCTCTGGCCGCTGCCCCGACGCCCAATGGCATGCCCCCATCGTGCCACCCGCGCCCGAGCCTCGCAGTCCAGCCCCGCCCCTCCTCCCGCCTCTCTTCTGCCTACAAAAGGCTGCACTGAGCCTCCTCGCGTGCCCAGACACCAGAACGCTGCCGCCGCCACCATTACCGCCGTCGTGCCCAGCTCACCGTGGAGCTCACCGTGGAGCTCACCTCTCCGGCCACCCATTGCCAGAGCTGAGTCTCCAACCACCACCACAGCACCCCACCGCAGCTCACTGCCCCGCCCATCACCGCCCAGACCCGCCGGAGCGCTGCCAGCGCCGCCTCCACCGCCGCCGCCCTAACCGCCATGGACGCCCCACCTCCGGCCCTCCTCCGCCCGAACCAAGGCTTGGAACGGGACTACATCACCCCGCCGGAGCTTCCCGACCCGACAACGCTGCCCCAACCCCGCCGGAGCACCGTCGCTGACACTCCGCACTGCCGCCGCCCCCTATTCCACGCCGATGAGCCCTTTTCGGCCACCCCCAACCCCGACCAAGGCCACCACAAGGTAGCTCTCGCCTCCCTGGTACTCCCCCGACCCTTTCCCCTCGCCGCCGACGAGCCCCCTCGCCGGAATTTGGCTGGCCGCCGTGCCAGCGCCGCCCAAGGATCCAATTGCAATGATTGAAATCTTTAAAAGGTTCTGCACGCAAGTTTCGAGGGGCATATCTGTAAACCTGGGTTTAAACTTTGAATTCAAAAATAGCGAAATTATAAAATTCATATAAAATCATAGAAAAATCGGAAAAATACAAACTCAACTTTTCTGGAATCGATAAAAGAAAATCTACAACTTTTGTTACATACATTTCTTCAGATGTTTGCTATATTTTGTTCTACATTAAATGGAAGGTTTAATAGCTTTTAAATGAACCCACTGTTGTAGAATAGTGCTGCATCTGATTTTTGGACAGTAGATTGGTTGCTTTATGCGTAGGCCAGTGTAAAAATATTAAGACCAGAACCCATCTCTAGCTAAACTTTTTGTTAAACTTTGTTTATGCCATGAAATAAAAGAACTAATTTGTACCTGCTGATATATTGCATTTCATGCGGTGAAACTTTTCCAAAGCTGTTATAGTGATGCCTAAATACCACAGAAAAAGTTTAGAACCTTTTTCCCTTCTGTAACCAATTTATATAATTTTGTGGTTGGAAAAATACACTAATAAAAATAATTAGTTTCCGTGCTTGGAAAATGTTCAACTTTTTATTGTGGGGCACTTTAGAGTAGCTCATGCTGTATAAAAAGTTTCATTCTCAGAAACCCTATAAAACATCCTGTAGAAATTAATCTTCATTAACCTATGTGTATCTTGTCCTATTTATTATGCTCTTTATCATGCACAATAAAATCTAAAAACTTTACAGTAACATAAATGTGGATAGGTTAACCCCCTGTAAAATTTTTGGCATCAATACTTTCATGGTTGGTTCTGTATAAAAATAACTAGGTTCTAGCAGTGGCTATGTAATACATTTTTCATAATTACTCTGCTACATAAAAATGTCTGAAATTTTAACAGTGTTGTTGTCTCTGCATAATGTAATCTAAAAAAACATTTCATCACCAGAAGTTACCTAGTCCAGAAGTTGTGTTTAATCCATGTCGTGCTTAGAAAAATTAGTTTCCAAAAGAACACACCACCCAACCCCACTTGTTTCATGGAGTTAATTAGTTTAAGTTATACTCTATTAATGATTGACCAAAGAAAATCTTAACTAAGTAACTTCACAACTAAATCTATGTTTTCTGGATTGCAACTGTATCGTGAAGAAAATAAATGTCATATACCATCACTACAACTCACACTTGTGCATTCATATAGAATCGACTACTCTTGCCGACGGAACGTACGAGTTGGTGCCCGAGTCTGAGAGTGAGCAGCGTGAAGCTCAAGTGAATCTAACTGAAGCTTTCGAAGACCCGAACCCGAGTTCGGACGAGCCCCAAACCAACTTTACCCAAGAAGGCGAGCCCTAGAGCATGAACCCTATTTTTCTAAAATTATGCAACTTTTTACTCTATTTTACTTGTGCATTAAGTGTATAGGAGTTGAATGAAAACTTAGTTGCATGATCCTAGGTACCCATTCTCTGAACACTAGATGTAAGGTTTGATAGAATGCTATGCTAATAGGACTCGGTAAAAGTCGAGTGATTTCCTGTCACTCGCAAGAATATAGGAGTTGAATGTTTACTACATGCTGCAATCATAAGGTCGAAGGACGGGGCTATGGTGCGATGTTTATGTTGATGATTGAGGCCCCATCTGTTTAGTGAAAAATGCTAAGGCCGCAGTGTGTGGTAGTGGTGGTTAAGTCTTTGAACGTACTAACCACATGCAAAGAATATGGTAATCGGTAAGGTTAAATACTGGATTGAACCGAGGCCGGAATATACTCCCCATCGTCTTGAATTCGTTCACATCTAGCTAATGGCGGGTGCATGTGCCGCCATGGCCCGGCCGGGTCCGTGGTCCATGGGGACGTGTAGTCGAGGGTGGTGGGCCTGTTTCGTGAAGCGGGAATTGAAGGGAAAAGTTGCACGTGTGACTCTGGGAGTAACCACGTGACGTGTGTTTAGGTTTCCCTTGCAAGGTTAAGAAATTCGATTCGAATCGTCCGTTTCTCGCAGTTATTGAGACTGCTTGACCCTTTTACCACATAGAGTAAGAAGAGGAACAATGATGATGATTAATCTTGTTGGATGCAAATTAATTCTTTTACCATGTATGATTAATCTTGTTGCTTACCTAGAATGGTTAAAGAAAACTAGAATCTGGAGCTAAAATTTGAAAGTAAGGACCTTCTTGTATATGCTTTTTGCCAAAATAAACCCTCAAGCCAAAAGCCTTGCATGTCTAGGAGTCGGCTAAGTATATTCCACCTGTCGGGTAAGCCTTGCTGAGTATTAGTATACTCAGCCTTGCTTGTGGATTGTTTTTAGGTGAGACTTTTGAGGATATGATTGCTAGTTTCACTTGGCCATGTACCCTTCCTCCTGGTTGGTCGGCGGAATGGGATGCGCCCCCGGCCAACGTTGATAATGCCGAGTGATGTCTCGTACGGGCTTCATCGAGACATCATGTATCGTCGAGTAGTTTATCGTTATTTTTCCGCTGCATTGAACTCTGAAGAACTCAATTATTTTTGAACTCTGAAGTACCTTGTTTTACGAATTCGAACTCAGTTGTAATAATAATTTATGATGAACCTGTGATGTAAAATTTGTGGAATGTTGTATCCTCTGGGCTCACCTTCTTGTGAGTACATGTATGTGTGGTTTCGATCGATAAAAACCGTGGTTGTATCGGGAGGTTACTCGACAGACTAATGGATTATTCTGTTTGAACTGCGAGTTAGCCTTGATTGCCCATGTGGTGATGGTTAGCGCACTTGAGCCGGATTAATTCAGGTGGTTCTGCCACACCAAGCAGGGCTGGTAGAAAGAAAGCAAGAGAGAGAGAGAGAGTTTCCTTTCCCCGCTAGTTGGGGTCGTCAGCACTGTCAGTCGGGACCGCCACCTCCGTCAGTCGGAGTCCTTGTGTGGCCACCACCCAATTCCTCTGTCGTGGAGTGGCCATCTTGTTCTGTCCCTATACGTCATGCTCTGTCGATCAGGTGGGTGGGCGTGCGTCGAAAAGTACGGTATGGCACACTCCGTCCCGGCGCTACGCCTTGTCACTCCATCGTGATGGAGGCGTGTTCACCGTATCATGATGACGTCGCTCCCCATCCCTTCGTGAGGACGGGTAGGTGGAATAGTGTCCCCTTGCTATGGCAGCAAGAGGGACTGTAACCCCCGTGGGGGGAGTGGTTGGCCCCCGTACGACAAGTTGACTTCAGCGTGCATCCTTATCCGCTGCACCTGCTCCCGGAGCCCGCTAGTACGCAAGGTCCGGCTGACCTCGGCCTCGCCGGTTGAGGATAGTGACGCGTGAAAGGCGGAGCCTGGTCGGGGATCTGAGTCGGATTCGTGGTATGGACCTAGTCCCTGAGCGTCCCCTCGGTCGGGGACGCAAGCCAGGTTTTCTCAAACCGGGCGGCCAGTCGGGGTCACGGGCCCAGGCGGTCTGGATGAAGTTATGGTCCATGAGCATGGTCATCCATTCCAGGCGCAGTCTTGGGCTAGCGAGAATGCCAGTGGAAAGTTGGCCCGCTGGGGACCCCGGGTCCCTTGACCTGCCAGAGGCCCCTAAGCGGCTTTGTGATTTGTTTAATCGTGAAGGCGCTTCTTTCATCGCGCCGTGTCTTAGCCCAGAGTGAGAAGTCGCATCGTGCTTCCTCAGCTTCAGGGAGGCACAACGTTCGATTGACTCCCCCTTGTGACCGCGGGTTCATTGGAGTCACTCTAATCTGCTTTTGTAATGAATGCGCCACAGCGGCACCAGCCGCCCATCTTTGATGTAGAATATTGAGGCCTGCCCGATCCGTCACGTCAGTCCACCGCAGAGGAGTTCCTCCCTGTTTCCCGTGTGAGGGTTTCCATCCTTTTGAGGTAGAGCTGTGTGCTGTGCGGCGAAGCCGGTACGCGGGACACGAAAGTGCCCGAGCGACTATAAATGGGGGCCTCCAGGCCCCTGTCTTTCGATCTCATCCAGAACTTGAGTCGTGGGTGAGCCTAGTCTTGTATAATGGAGGTGCTCTCAGTCTGTGTGCGTCCACCTGACAGAGCCGGTGACTCTTTTCAGCATCTGGTGCTAGAAGAACGCTCTCGAGCGGCAGGGGATAGCACGCTTGCAACACCGTACGCCTGGGCCTCTCCCAAGCTCAGTCCTCCGAGTGCTCCGCTCGGATGATCAGCGTCGTTTCCCCAGGCGCCTTGGGCGACTATGGGGGGAGCGCCGGCCTCAGGCGGTGGATGTGTCAGTGTTTCCATCGGCCGAACCCTGAAACGGGGAGGAACTCCTCGTTCCTGCCTGCTGCCTAGCGCGCCCGCGAGGGCCGCCTGGGTCCCGAGTGGGTTCGGCTTCCCCATGTTCCTCACCCCTAGTTCGCTTTATGAGGAGGCTTGTCCTTCCTAGGTGACTGGAGATGGGGAAGAGCTCCTCACTGTAGTTCGAGACGGCGAGGGAGTGCACTTAGCGGTGGCGGCAGATGGACTGCTCGCCGTCATCCCCTACCATGTTGCCCTTGAGGAAGGTGGTGAAATTAGAAGGCTTGCAAGGAAGATGCTCCTCCCAGTCTTCTCGCACTTGTAGCAGCCCCACTCAAGGCTTCTGGCGTAACCGCCTTTGTGGTATTAACCGGTTTTTGTACTTTGTAACGGCCATGGGCCAACTTTACTTTGTAATATTTATTTGCCAGGAATAAAACGCGTTTATTCTGGAGTGCTTTGTATCTGCCGCGCCCGACCGCGAGTCCGGTTGGGGGCTAGAATTTTGTCGTCCCCTATGGGTGAGAACGCGGTACCCCGACTCACCGCGGCTTTGCTTTGCCACATAAGAAGGCGGTCGGGTCGGCGGTGTTGCGTGCGAGTATGTGTGGAGGTGACCCCGTCCACAATCTCCGCCAACGCAGGGGTTGAGCTGGCGTCACTTGCCTCGATGGCTCGAGTGACAGGCTTGGTGAGCTCCTAACGGGTGTACCCGGACAAAATTTCGAGCGTCCGAGTGGAATCCGGGTCCATCGTTCGTGATGGGGTCGGCATAGCCCGCAGGTGGCATTCCACTACTCCACGACCCGCCTCTCGGTAGATGCCCAAGTCGTCCGACCAACTCAGGTGGCTCGCTGGTCTCTCCTCGATGGAGATTCTGTGGGCATGGCTCGAGGTCCGGATTAGACGTGAAGGTTGAGGTGACCTGAATTGCTGCCTGAGCTGGTCGGGCGAGGGCCGCTGGGGCTCATCTGCGTTTTCTCCCTTCGCTCTGTTTGACACGAGGTGGCCTCGAGTCCTCCGCGGATCGCCCTTCGAACCTCGGTCGGTCGGGTTCTCGACTTGGGATCCGTCAGCACACTTTTTGTGCCCTTTTGGTTTTGATGCCTTTACAAAATTCGAGAAATTTAAACATGAGTATTGAATGAGGACGCGGCCCGTTGAGGCTTACCCGGGAAGTCGGAACTTCACCCCATTTTTTGTGCTCCCGGAGCGGTCATGGTGGGCCCTAGTCCTCGATATCGCGTCCCAACGGCTGGGCTTCCGCGAGGCGCCTCTTTAAGGGGGGAAGAGCCGGAGGTCGTCGTCTTCATCCATCTCGCCATTGACTTGTTCCTGCCGCCGGCGCCCGCCTCCCCCTCCCTTGTTCTCTAATCAATGCCGCCGCCCTCCTTCTCCACCCCTGTCGTGTTTGAGGAGTGAAAGACAGAAAGAGGGAGAGAGAAAAGAAAAGTCGTTCTGCCTTCCCCTCCCGTAGGCACGTCTCGAATTGGAGGCCATCGACCGTGGAGGATGCGCAGCTCGAAGACTTCACAGCGAAGGGGTTGCTGCCACCAAGGGCTCCTCCACGAGGAGCCACAGCCCAAAGCCGGTGAGATTGTAAGCTTCCTCGTGTTCAACGAGCGCGGTCTTGGGTACCCGGCACACCCGTTCCTGCTCCGGCTAATGAACGGGTGGGAGGTGGAGCTACGGCACCTCAACCTGAACGGGCTGCTGCACATTGCTGGCTTCATCACGCTCTGTGAGGGCTTCCTCAGAATAGATCCGCATGCAAATCTGTTCCGGGCCTTCTTCTACAGTCGGGCACTATCGGCGAAGGGGGATCCGGAGGTCGCGCCGATCGGGGGCTTTGGCCTGCAAAATAGGGCTCACCGGCTGGGAGACTACCCGGCGTACACCCCCGCGGACTCGAACCGGGGGTGGCATGAAGAGTGGTTCTACATCAGGAACCCGCGGGGAACCTATTTCCGTCGTTCATGGGGGCGCGCCCTGTGAGGAAGAAGAGCTGGACATGGGGGCCACCTACTCCGGAGAAGGAGCGCGTGGGGGTCCTCGAGACGGCACTATGGAAGTGCGTCGTGGAGGAGGGCCTCGACGGTGTGCGGCTCTTCGGCACCGTTTTCACCCACCGGGTCATCCCTTTGGCCGTCACGACAACCAAGATGTAGGAGTACACCGGCCCCGCGGATTCCGACCGGGTGTCACCGGTGGTGGTGTCCAACGCGGAGGTGTGGTCGTGGCTTGACATGGTCCTCAAGGTGAGGAACCAGCGGGTCGTCGGGTGCCCAGAGGCCTTCCATAAGGAGAACCCTCCGAGTTTGGTAAGCTTTCCTTCCCTTCTTCCTTTCATCCGCCCTCGGGCCTCTGATCGTGTTTTGACATTGCCTTGTTTTCCAGGGGCTTGGTGGTCCCCAGTCCCATCCACATCTCCTGAAGGAGGCAGGGGACGCGGCCAAGCAAGCTACCCAAGTGGAGGCTTCCCGGGCTAGGAAGGAAAAGAAAGCAAGAAAGGCCAAGTGGAAGTTCAAAAAGGAGCAGGAAATTGCGCATCAGGTCCAGATGGGGGAGGACTGCGATGTCATGCTGGAGCATCTTGAGTCGAAGTACTCGACCGACTCCGATGGCGAGGAAGAATCATAGGAGGTGGGGTCAGAGCACGAGGGTGACTCCGTTCTTGTGGTGGTGCCCCATGGCACCACGGCAACCGGGATCGCCGAGGGCTCCGGGACATCCTCCAGCGCCCCGGAGGGGAGGAAGCGTGCTGCCGATGAGGACGTGGCGCAGGCAGAGGAGGCGAAGCGGGACCGAGTGGAACATCACTCGAAGGGATTGCAGGGGTCACCTCCATCGGTGGTGAACATAGAGCGGCGCGACGATGAGACGGGGCCTGGCGCGCGGCTTCGGACAGGCGTCCGGAGCTTCAAGGGCTTCGGTCTCCCGCCAATCGGCCGGGCTTCTAGGTGAGAGAAGTGGAATATGGTTTTGACCGCGCTTCCAGGAGCTTTTGCTTATTCTGCTTTTCCTCGCAGCGCCTTGATGTCGATCGGTCTTTAGCCTGGCGTTGAACTAGTGCCATGGAGGCCTAACCCGGCATTGTTCGCTCCGACCCGAGAAGGGGCCTGGGGAGTTGTCTCTATGAGCGGGGCAGCGGTGATGAAAGAGATCCCCGCACAGTCTGGTGCAGTGACTGTGGTGATGCTTCCTCCATCGAATGCGGGAAGGGAGGAGGAGATCGTGGCTGGAGGAGGACGAGGAGGCCACTCTGGTGTTTGCAGACATGGAGACTGAGGGCAGGCCACTCACCGAGCCTGAGGAGGCCCAGGCTCGGGAGGGACTCGCGTTGGAGCGCTCTGGAGCCGGAGGCGTCGCTGGAGGGGAACAAGGAGCGAACGATGGTCCTCGCCTCCAAGCCGTCTGCATCTACGAGCTTGCCAATTGGTGAGTGGGTCTGGCCCGACCCCAGCAAGCCTGGCGAGGCTCAGTTCGTCCTGCGCGACAGGCAGGAGGAGCTTTGGGGCCGTCTCGAGCGTAGCAGAATACCGGCCGGCGACGACCTCACCGCCGCGGAGGTGGGGCTCGTGGAGATCCTGAAAAAAATCAGGCTCACTCGGCAGAGCACATCCGTCGACCTGCCAAACTTCACTCGGGTGATTCCTCGCGGTTTCCCTTTTGCATTTGTCCCACCGATAAGGGGAAATTTGTTTTGATGTTTTTGACTTTCCTGCTTTGAAGAGTCTGGAGGCGACCTCACTGAACAAGTCTCGGTTCCTCCAGGAAGAGCATGCCCGACAAGGTCAAGAGGCGGTGCCACAGCGGCGGGTCGGGGAGTTGACCCGTGAATTGGAAGCCGCCCGGGCATCGGAAATTCACGAGCATGATCGCGAACCGTTGTTGAGCAGAAGCTTGTCGCGGCCCGGTCGTTTCTGAGCATAGAGGGGCTGGCGTGGGAGGCGGAGCTCTTGCTGAGGGGCAGGCTACGTCCAAGGGGCAACGAGTCACCCAGCTAGAGGCGATGTTGGCCCAGAAGGACGAGGGGCTCATCATCGCTGAGGATGCCATGACCGGTAAATAGCTCCTCTTCTCCGCCCCGTTGATTCTTGTTTCGCATTGTGTGACCTCTAATTTACCCTTTGCCCGTTCCAGAACTAGGAGGGAGGAACAAGCACCTGCGGGATGAGTTGAAGCGGTCGGAGGATGCCCGCTGCACCGCTGAGTCCGAGCTGGCGACCAACAAAGTGGTGGTGGCGCGGAGTGTGCAAGCGCTAGCGGATTCCTTAGAGAGGAGCAAGGTCCTTGAAGAGGAACTTTGTCAGCTTTGGAGCATGGCGCGGTCGGTGATCACGGAGGTGCGATGGAGTCTTCCACGGTGCCTCGAGAGTGCTGACGTCAATGGCGTCACACTACCCGACCCTGGATTCTGAGGCAGTCGGGAGAGGCTACACCGCCGGGTGGTCCGCTACCCGGCTTCGTGAACTTGGACAGAGCTTGGTGCCGGTCATGATGGCGATTGTGGAGGCAACCACCGCTGAGTGGGTGATGGAGGCCTATCGCACGGAGAGGGGGGCGACTCTGGGCACAGACGGTGGCCAATCAATAGAAGCCGAGTTGAGTGCCACCCCAACTGCGCCGGCTCCTGGTCAAGGAAATCCTCCGGCTGTCCCTACAGTGCGGCTCCACCCGACCACATCGCCGCCCAACACAGACGAGGTGCCGCAGTAGAAGCATTTATATTTAGCTTTTACTTTTGAACAACTTACGCGGGGAACTTAATGGTCCCCCGAACGAACAACTTTTAAGTGCCTTTAAGCGTTTTTGTTTTAATGATGTTTGGGAAGCATGTTCCACCCGTTCTTGCCTTCGCACTTTCCCTTTCGAACTACCTCACTGACCGTAGGCTGCAACGTGTAGCCTGGGGCTGGCTCGAGTGGCGTTAGCTGCAAGTTTGCCGTAGGTTGTGATGAGAGTTCGTAGGTCAGGTAGCCCAACAAAAATCACTTAGGCTGCGATGGGAAAACAGGTCGCCCTTTCACTTGGGCGAAAAAAGTTGCCTTTTTGTACGCGATTTGCAAAAGAAAAGAAGGGTAGCGGTGCGCATGGCGGAGTACCCCTGTGGGGCCCCCGAGCGAGCCGGGCCGAGAGTGCTCGGGCCGGGGCGCTGCAGGAGTCGGCGTCTGAATGAAGACATGTGATGGGACTGAATTTAGGGGAAGAAACGACATAACTACTCAATGTTCCAAGTGTTGGTGAGAATGTTGCCGTCGCTATCTTTTAGTTGGTAGGTTCCAGGCCAAACCACCTCCGCTATCGTGTATGGTCCTTCCCAGGGCGGAGTGAGCTTGTGCTTTTACTTAGTTGACTGTGCTCTCCGTAGCACCAGATCGCCGACTTCGAGGGTTCTTCCCCAGATCTTCCTTTCATGGTACCTGCGAAGGGTTTGCTGGTAGCGAGCAGAGCGGACCAAGGTCATCTCCTATGCCTCTTCCAACAAGTCACTGCGTCCTGTTGAGTCTCCGCGGCTCAGTCGGGGTCAAAGGCTTTGACCCTTGGGGCGCCATAGTCTAGGTCGGAGGGTAGCACCGCTTCTGCCCCGTATGTTAAGAAGAACAGGGTGAATCTTGTGGATCGATTGGGAGTGGTCTTCAGGCTCCAGAGCACGACCGGGAGTTCCTGGACCCAGCGTCCGGCAAACTTTTTGAGCTGGTCGAAGATGCGAGGCTTGAGTCCTTGGAGGACCATTCCGTTCACCGTCTCAACCTACCCGTTGGTGCGTGGGTGTTTGACCGACGCCCAGTCGATCCTTATCCCGTACCCCTCAGCGAACTCCAAGAGCTTCTTGCCTATGATGTTAGTCCCGTTGTCTATGATGATGGTGTTGGGCACACCGAACCGGTAGACAATGTCAACGAAGAACTTGACAGCCTCCTAGGACTCGGTTTTGGCGATGGGTTTCGCCTCAATCCACTTGGTGGACACCGCGATAAGCAAGTAGTGAAACCACCAGGGGCCTTCTTGAGAGGCCCAACCTTGTCGAGACCCCAGACCGTGAACGACCAGGTGAGGGGGATGATCTGAAGCGCCTACGCTGGTAAGTGGTTTTGCCGAGCATAGAACTGACATCCCTTGCTCGTGCAGGCAACTTCCTCGGTGTCGCGCAGTGCCGTAGGCCAGTAGAAACCTTGGCGGAAAGATTTGCCGACCAGCGATCGCGGGGCCGCGTGGTGCCCGCAGATGCTAGCATAGATCCCTAGAAGGAGTTCCTCGCCTCGTTGAGTTAGGATGCATTTCATGAGCATTCCTATCCCCGACACGCTGCATTTGTAAAGTTCATTGTCGATGGCGACAAATGTCTTGGCGCGTCGAGCAATCCTTCGCACCTCAGTTCTGTCAGCTGGGAGAACCTCGTCGAGGAGGTAGGCTAGGAGATGCGCTCTCCAGTCGGGGTCGTTTACCGCAGCAGCAGCTGCTGGAGTCGTAACCTCCATCGTGAGGCAGTCAGGGCCCCCGAGCCCTTGGTCGAGGGATGACTCACCGGGAGGCACCGGACTGGAGCCCCCAGGCATCGGGTCGGATGGCCTCTGAGGTAGGTTAGGCTTGACGCGGATTGATGGCATGTGGAGATCGTTAATGAAGACCCTGCTGGGAACAGGTCCCGCTGGGCCATCATCTTGGTGAGTGCATTAGCATCGTTGTTGTCCCTCCGCGGGATGTGATGCAGCTCAATTCCCCGAAACCTGTCCTCCAGTTTGCGGACCTCCTGGCAGTATGCGTTCATGAGGGAGCTTTCTGTTGACGCCAGATTTTGACACGTGTTGAATCGGCGTCAGGAGGAGAAGATTGGCCGATGCGGCAGATCTGAAGGCTACAGTAAGAAATCGGCCGATTGAGGTAACAGTTGAAAATCGGCCAATTGGTGATGCAGCTTGCGCCACAGGATTTGACTATTTCGGAGGGTCCCGTTCAAAAGTTGGTCAACAGAGCGACACTAAGTCGGTCAGGAAGCAATTGAAAAAGGTCCTGATTGGATTAGGAGACGGCGGCTGAAGATTCTGCGGGAGTCCGTTTCCTTTTTTAAAGATGCTATAGATATAGTAGTTTTCTTGTTTTTATATAAGGTTGTAACAAGTCGTAATCGACCAGGAGTCCTAGTTGTTAGGGTATAAACAGGAGTCGTCAGGGCTTTGAAAAAACATCAACACATCAATCAACAACAATACTTCTACTTTTTCCAGCAATTTACTTTCAAGTCGGCGACTTCGCCAATACTTTTCTTCTTTCACGAGTTCGTACGGATTGGCAGGGCTGCATCAACTTGATCTCCGGCCAATTGGTAGGTTCCGCTTATCGAGTAATATCCGAGCTTTAACTACGGGCGCATCGCTGTGGTTTCGTTTGGATTTATTCAACAGTTATTGATACTTACTAGAATTGCAAGTTTTACCTGTTGTTCTAGTATTATCACCAGTTATCCAGCTTGAGATCAGAGTAATCGGCTTCGTCATCGTTCTTCTTCGATTTATCATCTTACAGCCGATTAGATCTATTTCAAGTGTTGCATCCGTAATAATTGTTTAGATCGCTCCAGCAGTCTTCTTTACAATTATTACGCGTGTTGACGCCAGATTTTGACACGTATTGAATCGGCGTCAGGAGGAAAAGGTTGGCCGATGAAGTAGACCTGAAAGCTACAGTAAGGAATCGGCCGATCGGGGTAAGAGTTGAAACTCGGCCGATTGGTGGCGCAGCCTATGCCATCAGGATAGGATTATTCCAGAAGATCCTAGTCAGAAGCTGGTCAACACGGCATGCTAAGTCGGCCGAAAAGCAATTGAAGAGGTCCTGATTGGATTAGGAAACGGCGGCGGGAGATTTTGCGGGAGTCCGTTTCCTTTTTAAAGTTATTATAGATATAGTAGTTTTCCTGTTTTAAATAAGGTTGTAACAAGTCGTAATCGACCAGGAGTCCTAGTTTCAGGGTATAAATAGGAGTCGCTAGGGCTTTGCAGAAAGAATCAAATCAATCAACAAGACACTTCTACTTTTTACCAGTACTTTACTTTTCAAGTCGGCGACTTCGCCAATATTTTCTTCTTCCACGAGTTGGTACGGATTGGCAGGGCTGCATCAACCTGATCTCCGGCCAATTGGTAGGTTCCGTTTATCGAGTAATATCCAAGCTTTAACTACGGGCGCATCGCTGTGGTTTCGTTTGGATTTATTCACAAGTTATCGATATTTACTAGAATTGCAAGTTTTACCTGTTATTCTAGTATTATCACTAGTTATCCAGCTTGAGATCAGGGTAATCGGCTTCGTCATTGTTCTCCTTCAACCCATCGCCATACAGCCGATTAGATCTGTTTCAAGTGTAGTTTCTATAGTAATTGTTTAGATTGCTCCAGCAGTTCTCTTTACAATTACTATAAGATCATCGGCTGACCCATAGCCGATCATCTCTACAGCAAATCGGCCGATTTGCCGCCGACGCGCTCCTCAGGACAGATCCGAAATCCAGCCGATCGACGCGCCTGGAATTTAATACTCTATTTCCTTGTCAATCAACAGGTCAGATTGACTGGCACGCCGTGCGAACCGCACCAGGGCGATAACCCGAACAGGAGCTAAGCAGATTCTCCCGGGTCGTGTGTCCGATGCTGAAGACCTATCGGCCGATTCCTATCCGGCCAATTTTAGCGCCAACACACTTTTGGCACGCCCGGTGGGACAATCCAAGACCTGATATGTCGAACAACGCAGAAATCTCTGACAGCAACATCATTGGGGTCACAGAAGCTGATCTCAAGGACGACCAGAAGGAGGAATTGGCCAAACATCTAGAAGATTACAAGAAGATATACCTCCAGTCGTTCAGTCGTACCAGAAGCGGGGAAGCGGTTAGGAAGGCTCCTATTCCAGCACCTCGCCACATCACCATTGCTGAAGACTCGGGCAAGATGTCAGAGATGATTCAACAGTCTGTGTATCAAGCATTCATTGACCAATCCTCGGTGATGAGCAACACGGTGTACAACGCCGTCGTCAACTCTCTGGCCAGCGGAGCCATTCAAGGTTATCACGGACCGGCATATGCCCCCCCAACCACCCTGCCGGCCAGAAGCTTACCGTACACATCCCAATTGGCTTCTCAGCCGATATTGACGCAACGCGAGGGATACAACTCTCCACCACTTCCGGCGTCTCCAAGATACAGCGGTGCACCATGTCTCCTATCGCGAGCGCCGCTTCAACCCGTTCAAATGGCTTCTGTGCAGACACTGCCCACGAGCTCAGTGCCTTAGGGGGCATCAGCCACGGCGCATTTCCCCAAGCCAGTGAACGGGCATGGCACTTATCCGTTGCAGGTGCCGTACCAATCGGCCGCCCGGCCGACGGTCTCCCAGTACCAGCCGATTTTACCCGAAATCGGCAGGGGGGCAAGCACTGTGGAAGCATTCAGAGGCATGGTGCCAGCAACGACGTACGAAGAGGGTGCGGACGCGTTTCGCCAGCAGTCATCGGCCGCTCAGCAAACTTCGCCGATTCATCACCTGGCCGAACCAGCCCTTCAGCATATGCCCGCGCCTCGAACAACCGTTCATCAGCAGCAGGTGGACTGGACGGCAAAGATAGCAGAAGTAATCCAAGATCAGTTTGGGCTGAAGCCAAAAGTTCAAACTTATACTTACAAGACGTCGTATCCACCGGCCTATGACTCGTTGCCGTTCCCGCACCGTTACAAGGTTCCTGATTTCACCAAGTTCTCAGGGACGGATGACACATCCACTGTGGAGCACATCAACAGATTCATCATCCAGTGCGGGGAAGCTGCCACACAAGACGCTCTGAGGGTACGGTTATTTTCATCATCTCTATCCGGATCGGCCTTCCAGTGGTTCACCACTTTACCGCCAAACTCTATCGTCACGTGGGCCGATCTAGAGAAACAATTCCACAAGTATTTCTATGCAGGGGTACACGAGATGAAGATTTTGGATTTAACCAGCCTCAGGCAGAGGAGCGATGAGCCGGTGACAGGGTATATACAGAGATTCAGAGAAATCAAAAACAAGTGCTACAGCCTGGCTCTGACTGATGCACAGTTGGCCGATATTGCTTTACAGGGCCTCTTACCGCAAATCAGAGAGAGATATGCCGCCCAAGAGTTTGAGAGCCTGAGTCAAATCGTCCACCGATTGTCAGGGCAGGAGATCCGACCGCTTGAACAGCGGAGGAGCTTCCAGAAGAAGGTGGCGTACTTGGAGGGATCTGAATCTGACGCGGAGGAAGAAATCGGCCTGGCGGAATGGGTAAAAGGGAAAAAACCAATATCCTGCCCCTTTGGCAAGAAGGAGCCAGAGACATTCGGCTTTGACACGTCAAAAGCCGATAAAATTTTTGATCTACTGCTTCAGGAGGGGCAGATTAAGCTGTCGCAACATCACACCATCCCTACGGCCGATCAACTTAAGAAGATGAAATACTGCAAGTGGCACAACGCTACTTCTCATGACACCAATGAATGTAAAGTCTTCCGCCAGCAGATACAATTGGCCATTGAACAGGGGCGGCTCAGATTTGAAACTCCAATCAAATCGGCAATGCCGATGAAGATAGACCAGCATCCCTTCCCGGCCAACACGGTCAACGCTGGAGAAGAACTAGGTCAAACCAAGGTGCTGACGTCAGAATCGGCGAGAAGAGGCGGCGTTGTCGATCCCGGGAGGCAGATCACGACGGAAGAAATCAGAAGGAACAGGCGAGGACCAGAACGACACACAGGCCTGTCACCTCCCGATTTCTACTCAGTAAATATCGGCGGCAGCAAGAACAAGCACAACACCAGGAAGAGACGATACGCCGGCGTGAAGATCACTGGCAGTGTCCCTTCTTCATCCACTGCTGGGAGAACGATATCGCCATCTGCCGATAACTGTCCGGAGTGCAACGGATCAAACCGCAACGATCGACTGAAGCCGCACTCTAGGGACAGAGGATTAGAGCCGATCAACAGAAATCGACGCGAAGAACGGCGCGTTTCGGTGCATGATCGGCTGGGGGGCAGAGTTGACCAGTACGGCAGGTCAAAAAGCAAGATCGGCCAGCAAGATGGACTGGGGGGCAGGATCAGCATGCACGATCGGCTGGAAGAGATAGCCGATGATAGGGTGTCAGACGAAGACCCCCTAGGAAGGGGACCAGATTGGGAACACGTCAGATCATCGACCAAGCCAGTGAATCCCAGGTGGTGTCCCGATGGCCTATCCAGATCCCAAAAGCGGAGAATCCAACACCTACGCCAGTTAGAGCATCAAGAGGAAGAGCAAAGACACGTGCCAGAAAAAAGGAATGTTAAATCTCGGGTTTGGCGCCCAAAGAAAAGCGATCAAGAAACGGATAGCCGAGAATCGGCAGCCGAGATTGATATGGTTTTCATACTGCCGATGGAGTTCATGGCGCCGAGCGATCGGGATAAAGTGACGAGAATAGAGGAAGAGCAAATGGCACAACTGGTATTAGAGCCGATGACGGCTATATTTGAGAAACCGGAAGAAGAAAAACGGCAGCATCTCAAAGCGCTGTTTCTCAAGGGCTATGTCAACGGGAGACCCGTCACCAGATTGCTGGTAGATGGAGGAGCGGCGGTTAACATCAAGCCGTATGCCATGTTCCGCAAGCTGGGCAAGGGCGACGACGACCTCACCAAGACGGACATGATGCTGAAAGATTTCGAAGGCAACGTGTCGCCTGCCCGCGGGGCATTCTGCGTCGACCTCACCATCGGCAGTAAGACCCTCCCCACTACTTTCTTCGTCATTAATGGCAAAGGGTCCTATAATATGCTGCTTGGTCGCGACTGGATACATGCAAACTGCTGTGTCCCATCTACTATGCATCAATGCCTTGTGCAATGGGTCGGCGACAGTACAGAGATAGTCGCTGCCGATTCCGTCTATAGCGTTGCGGCGGCCGACACACAGCAGTGGAGCTGCGAACACGTCAGGTGTATATCTGGCAGGACTTGGGACACGGACTTCCTGAAAGTGTCCGATTTCGGTCTACAGCCGATCCAAGCAGTCGGCTCTGAAGATTCAACTCGTTCGAAAGGATGAGGAGCTGGGGCATGGGTTCACGTCGGCCGATTCACTAGAGATGGGAGATTTGAGAGATAGCAGCGAATCAAGGCCGACGTACGTTGGTGCCGATTCGAATTCTGAGTACAAAAAGAAAATATGTCAAGTTAACATGACCGATTCCTCATCGGTCTTCTGGCTACACGTCTGGCGAAAGAAATATTGGGATTCATGATTAAGTGGAAATTACGGATCACATGAAACAGTTCAAAACCAGATCGGCGCGATGGCATTAAGGAACAATAATGTTTAACATATTGTTTACAGCCCAAGGAAAGTATCTATGGCTACAATCGCTCGTCGTCTAATTTGATCGGCCGATTCTACTACCCTCTGATCACTTTCGGCCGATCCTGACACTTCTGACATGCGGCGACGGAGTCTTATTGCTTCACGGGCCAGATGTTGTCTTTTTTGCTTCAGCTCGCTGATCATGGTTGGGAGTTCTTGGAGCTTTTTCTCTTCAGCGGCTATCTCTTTGGTTATCTGTTCCATCTCCTTGGCTAGTTCTGCTCTCCTCCGTTTCAGCCGATCTATTGTGCCAACGATGTCCGGACGGCAGTTCTCGAGGAAGTTGATTTTGTGATGTACTTCCTGGGCCTGGTGCTTGTACGAGTCAACCTCCTCCTGAGTTTTGGCCATCTGAGCGTGATCGGCCATACGTTGCAGCGCCTGCGAGACCGGAATCCGCATGCCCTCTATATAGGCAGCATACCCCAAGTCTTCCGACACTTCTTCTGGGATGTGATCTACAACCTCATTGAAAAGTTGTCGGATCGGCGATGCATCTTTCACAGTCGGCCGATGTCACCTTGGAGGAGAGTACGGATGCTCTCGAGCTTAGAGCGGACATCGTCGGAGGCAGAACTCGGTGGAACCGCGTGTGAGGCGATTTCTTCTTCATCGGCCAAGGAGACAGCGAAAGAAAAGATACTATTGTTGGGAGAATCTTGCTCCTATAAGGGAACGAAGCAAAGGGTAAGCAAGTAGTGAAAGGAAATCGGCCGATTCTGATGGTAAGATTGTTACCTCTTTGAAACGAATCTCTCTTGCCTGCGCCGGTGGAAGTATTTCCCTTGTTTTAGGGATTGGTGCACTAGGTTCGCCAGAAGAAGAAGATTCGATCATTATTGGTGCTCCGCTTGGGCCAGCTTCCTGAGAAAGATATAAATGCTCGTGAGAATACTATGGGAAAATGAGATAAGATGGTAATGGGAATTTGCCATGCCTCTGCGGGTTCTCCGGCCGATTCCTGCTGTGGAGTTACAATCGGCGTACCCAGGTTGACCTGCGTCAAAATTGGTTAAGTTTCCTGAATATTGAGGATGGCGGGTAAGAAATCATATACCTCGGCGACAGGAGCTGCTGTGGCCTCAGTCCCTACTTGAGACGCGGCCGATAGTCGTGGAGATTGTGGTGGGACAACCTGTGCAGCCTGGCAAAGGGATGAAATTGATGTCAGCAGAAGACTTGGAGGATACATGAGATAAATAAAGTTACCTGGACAGCTTCTACTAAGAGCGATGCTGCAGCAGCCCCGGCTTCGGCGGCGACTTGGGGATCAGCCGTCTCGACCACTGGTGGAGGTGAAGGATCTGGGGTCTCGGCGCATATCACTCCTATCTGATCGGCCGATCCAACACGGGGAGTCTCGGCCGATATTGCTGCCATCTGGCTAGCCGATCCGATACGGGAGACTTCAGCCGATGCTATTGTTGTCTGACCGGCCGATTCAATGCGAGCCCGCATCCGACGGCTGGATATCTTCGGTGTTGGTCTTTTGGGCGCTCGTCTTGATCGACCGGTGGAAATATCTCTGATAGATGGAGCATGGAAGCCGATGAGTGGGTACACTGTGTATTGATGATGGCAATCGATCGGCCGGCCGCTTCGGCTCCGTGTTGGGGGAGCATGGCTTTCAGACTGAAGAGGTAAACACAAGTTAACAGCGAGATGATAATGCAACATTGAAATCGGCTGAGAAGAAAAGGACATACCGCAGCATTTGGGTCGATGTTCTCTGGGTCCAGAAGATTACAGTAAATTGATGGGGATTTACAGAAAAGATGTTGCTTCCATTCTGCCCACCATAATTTATACTGTTGGGTGGCAAAAGAGGCGACTGACCAGCCGTTCAAGTCAATAGTGCTGGAGTCGGGTACTAAATCGCATAATCGGCTGTAGTCAAGACTTGAAGTTAATCCGTCTCTGAATTTTGCTTGGCCGGCGAAATAGACTCGAATCGGCAATTGGCCAAAACCTAGTTGCCTTGCTGCAGCTGACGGGCAGTAGAACTCATAAGTGGGCGAGTCCTTTCCCGAGAAGAAGTTAGCCGGCAGAATTCCCGGCTTAATCAAGACATCCATCAACTCTCTGTCAAATGTGTGGGTGGAGAAGTCAAAGCATACAGGCAACTCAAAAATTGGCTCCGCGGTTTGATATGGGTACCAGGTGATCATCTCCTCGCTAAGTCCATTATAGAAGCATCTGAAATATTCAGCTACGCGGATAGCGGTGAACTGGCAGCTAGGAAAGGCCGACGCCACCTCTCCAACAGATCTGCAGCGGCGACGGACCGATGGATTCTCCTCTGACTCAATGTTGGGAAAAGTCTTTGTCTCTATCCTCTGCTGAGAAACCTTGCTCATGTGTAGATTGAGCCAGAGGGTGATGAACCACCAAGGACCGCCTGGATTCCCTATCGGCTCTCCTTTCAACAGCTTGGCGCCGATTTGATGCATCATATGGTATGCCGATCCCAGCAAATGTTTGCCGAGGGGAACGGCCGATCCTTGTGCGAGAGACTCTGCTAAAGCTTGGGTGTTGGAAGAGGGGCCGACCGCTCTGCCACAGAAGAAGTGCTTCTCCAGCCACATCATCAAGAAGGCGGTGTGCTCCCTCTGTGAGACTGTTCCTGTCTTGATGTTTTTGCTGATGTATCCTTTCCACCCGCCGATTCCTTTGGTGTCTAGCCGATGAGATGGCTTGAAAAGATAATTGAAGGGGGTATCGGCGGAGGAAACATCTAGGCCGGTCAGCAGCAGGACATCGGCCAAGGTCGGGGTCATGGGTCCGTGTCCAAAAAGGAATGCGTTAAGTGCATCGGACCAGAAGTAAGAGGCTGCCATAACCAAAGGTTCGTTCTTTTCCATCTGAGACAGGGACAAATCTATGCATTGGCCGATTTTAAGTTCTTCCCACTGGACTTTCCAAGACCCGGCTACCCTCTGGTACCATTCTCTCCACCCGGGTGTTTCGTTCGGCCAGGATCTGAATGCGCCTACCCAGTGATCTAAATCCATGGGGGACTGCTTAAAGGGGATTCTGTGAGTTTCTAAACTGATTAGATCCGTTGGATCAGGATTCCCCATAGGGCCCAAACAGATGAGGTCAGGAGATTCTGAGAGAGGAATGGTGATCCTGTGTCTAAGGGCCTAAAAGGAAAGGGAGAAAAGGGAAGAAATTAAGAAAGGGACCGGAAAATACTGAAGCAGCAAGGCAAAAAGAAAAATTTTTTCGGGCATTTACCTCTGGAATGGAAGCCATCGTCGCCGATGACGCTGCTGGAGAAGCCGCCGATCGGGCCGCCGCCGCCAAAGGAGCAGCCGATGGAGCCTCTGTAGAAGGGGTGGTCGCCGACGGAGACGCCATTGGGGGTCGGAGCAGGGTACGGATGAGGTCGCCGGAGAGGGGGGAACACTTGGAGATCGAAAGGACTTGGAAGAAGATGAACAGTAGTGCGGCAGGAAGGATGCTGGATTCGTGGAGGAGGAGAGGCGGAGAAAACCAGTACTTAAGAAAGATAAAGGGGGCAAGGGCAAAGATGGTATTTTTACCGCACCGTCTACACGAGTTCCAGGGGAGCGGTCGTTTCGCGCGCTCGGTTCGAGGAAATTGCAATCATTGTGCCACGGAACGGAAGGAGATTTTTACTGCGCCCGTTTCGGAGAAGAGGGTTAAAGAAAAGAGTTTCGAAGGAAAAGTTATATTTTACTCCGAAACTGGGGGCATGTGTTGACGCCAGATTTTGACACGTATTGAATCGGCGTCAGGAGGAAAAGGTTGGCCGATGAAGCAGACCTGAAAGCTACAGTAAGGAATCGGCCGATCGGGGTAACAGTTGAAAATCGGCCGATTGGTGGCGCAGCCTATGCCATCAGGATAGGATTATTCCAGAAGATCCTAGTCAAAAGCTGGTCAACATGGCATGCTAAAAAAGTACCAATAAAAAGTACATGGCCGACATGGTACAAGCCGCCCTTAGAATAAAAAGTACCAATATATCTATTGATCACGCTTTTTCTTGAACTCTCTCTCGATCCGGCCTAACTTTATCAGAAGGCGGATGCTCTTCTCCTCCGGATCCTCCATGGCGGTTTCAGCCTTGACTTGATGAGGGAGTGGATGGCTCCTGTAAAGAGGTGGTTGGGATGTTCCTGCCGCGGCGTCTTCAAGGGCAACTGAGCGGGGGAGTGGATGACTCCTTTCAGTTGGAGGTCGCTTGGAGTAGTTAGCGTCTATATGGTCCCAGATTTTCTGGATGACGGCAGGAAGATGACCTCTGAGTTCTTCAAAGTGAGCTTTTATCAGATGTATGTCCGCCTGCGACAGTGGTTCGTCTGAATGCATAACTTCAATCGCTCGTTCCAGACTGGGACTAAGGCGTTTTGGCTAAGAAGAGACAAACAACTACCCAGTATCAGAGCGATTAAGATGTCAAGGGAGGAATAGAAGAGGGTTCGTACCTGGTTGACAGAGAAGGAGGAAGATGAAGAAGACATCTTGATGTCCAGCCTGGGAGGATAAAGATCGAATTATTGGAGGGGAAGAAGATGGGTAATACAGACGCCTCTGGAAACGATGTGGGATCTCGTACTTATAGAAGGAAGGGGGTAAAGAGATAGTAGGATGCGTCCCATCAGAGTAAAAGCGTTCATAAATGAAAAGCTGCCAAAGGAGACGGTCCAAGTTCGAGTCGGCGCATCAACATTAAGAGGGTATTAAATGTTTACAGAATTCTTTACAATTCACCCAAGGAGGGTATCAATGGTAGCAATCGCTCGTTGCCTAATCTGATCGGCCGAGTCTAATACTCTTTGGTCGTCATCGGCCGATCCTGGAATTTCGGGCATATGACGATGAAGTTTTATTGCTTCACGGGCCAGGTTATGTCTCTCTTGCTTCAGCTCAGCGATGACAGATGGGAGGTCTTGGAGTCTCTTTTCTTCAGCAGCTATGTCCTTGGTTACCTGCTCCATCTCTTTGGCTAGCTCTGCCCTCCGCCGTTTGAGGCGATCTATGGCACCGACGATATCTGGACGGGAGTTCTCAAGGAAGTTGATCCGCTGATGTACTTCTTGGGCTCGGTGTTTGTAGGAGTCTTCTTCCTCGCGGGCTTGCGCTAGTTTGGCGCGATCGGCCATATGGCGCAGGGCCCGAACACTGAAGTCTGCATCGACTCTATGTATGCAGTAGGATCCAAAGTTTTTGTCGCTTCCTCTGGGATTCGGCCTCTGATGTCATTAAGAAGTCGCCGAATCAATGAGGCATCTCCTACTAATCGGCCGATATCGTCTTGGAGGTGGGTCCGCATACTCTCGAGCTTGGCACGGACGTCATCAGGAATTGAGCTCGATGTAACTTGGTGTGAAGCGACCTCTTCATCGTCAGACAGCAAAACCACGAAAGAGAAAAGACTGTTATTAGGAGTATCTTGTTCCTGCAAAAGAATAAAGACAAGGATTAGTAGATAGTAAAGGGGAATCGGCCGATTTGGGTGATAAGTTTCTTACCTCTTTGAAGCGGATTTCTCTAGCTTGTGCCGGCGGGAGTGCCACCCTTGTCTCAGGAATCGGCGCGATCGGCTCATCAGAAGAGGAAGACTCGACAACTATCAGTGCCCTGCTCGTGCCAACTTCCTGAAAAGGTATGGGAAACAGATTTTATGAGTATACTGCGAATAGTTAAGTCTGATGATATGAGATACCTGCCATACCTCTGTGAGTCTTCCGGCCGATGTTTGTTGGGGGGGTACAATCGACGCACCCAGATTGGTCTGCATCAAAATCGGTTAGTTTTTGTTGAATATCAAGAGATTGAGATAAGAGATTCTCTACCTCGGTAAGGAGAATCGCTGGTGTTTCGGCTTCCGCTCAGGACGTAGCCGATTGTTGCGGGGATTGCGCTGGAGCAATTTGTGCAGCCTGGCAGAAGGAAGAGGTTAATATTGATAGAATACTTAAAGGTATGTGAAGTATGCAAGGTTACCTGAACAGCTTCTACCAGCAGTGATGCAGTGGCCGCTCCAACTTCTGTGGCAGTCTGGAGATCGACCTCCTCGACAATCGGCAAAGCTGGCGCAGTTGGGGTTTCAGCCGATGTCGCCGCCGATTGATCAGTTGGTCCTATGCGGGCACGTACTCGGCGGCTTGTCTTCTTTAAAGTAGGCCTTTTCGGCATTTGCTTCCATCGGCTGCTAGTGATGTCTTTGATGGTCGGAGCGTGATGGCCGATAAGTGGAAATGGTGTGTATGGGCGATTGCTCTCTATTGGCCTACCACTCCGGCTCCGCGTCGGGGGAATTTGACTTTCAGACTGAAAAGAGAAATACAAGTTAGCGGCGAGATGGTAGTATGGAAAGGGACAATATTGAAATCGGCTGGGAGAAAGGTAATACCGCTGCACTTGAATCGATGTTGTCTGGGTCCAAACTGTTACAATATGTTGATGGAGACAAACAGAAGAGGTACTGCTTCCATTCTACCCACCACAGTTTGAATTGTTGGACGGCAAAGGGGGCCACTATCCAGTTGTTTAGGTTGATGGTACTGGAGTCTGGCACTAGATTGCACAGCCGATTGTAGTCGAGGCTCTTGGTCAGTTCATCTCGAAATTTTGCACAGCCGGCAAAGTAGACTTGAATCGGCAGCTGACCAAAGCCGAATTGCCGTGCTGCGACTGATGGATTGTAAAATTCATAGGTGGGGAAATCTTTTCCAGAAAAGAAGTTGGTCGGTAAAATCCCTGGCTTGATCATGATATCCATGAGATCACCGTCAAAAGTATTAGATGATGAATCATAACAGACGGGAAGCTCGGAAATCGGCCCTGTTGTCTGATATGGATACCAGCTGATAGTCTCTTCACTAAAGCCGTTGTAGAAACATCTGAAGTATTCGGCCGTTCGGGTGGCAGTGAACTGACAACCAGGGAAGGCCGATGCTGCTTCTCCAAAAGAAGTACACCATCGTCGTATGGTGGGGTTTTCCTCTGACTCGATATTGGGAAATGTTTTGGTCTCTATTTGCTGCTGGGAAACTTTGCTCATGTATAGGTTGAGCCAGAGGGTGATGAACCACCAAGGACCACCAGGATTACCAATCGGCTCCCCTTTTGATAATTTGACGCCGATTTGGTGCATCATATGGTAGGCCAATCCTAACAGATGCTTCCCAAGGGGGATGGTCGATCCTAGTGACAGAGCTTCTGCCAAAGCTTGTGTATTGGATGAAGGACCAACTGCTCTGCCACAGAAGAAGTGCTTCTCTAGCCACATCATTAAGAATGTTGTATGTTCTCTTTCTGAAATCGTCCCGGTCCTCATATTTTTGCTGATATACCCCTTCCACCCGCCAATTCCTTTTGTCTCTAGCCGATGGGTTGGTTTGATCAGATAATCAAAGGGTGTATCAGGGGAGGAGATATCAAGGCCGGTTAGCATCAAGACATCGTCCAGGGTTGGAGTCATAAGTCCGTGCCCAAAGAGAAGCACGTTGAGCGCGTCGGACCAGAAATAAGAGGCAGCTATTACTAAGGGTTCATTTTTCTCCATTTGGGATAGAGAAAGATCGATGCACTAGCCGATTTTTAACTCATCCCACTGGACTCTCTTAGACTTGGCTAATCTGTGGTACCATTCTTTCCAGCCAGGGGTTTCATTCGGCTAAGATCTAAAAGCACCTGCCCACTGACCCAAATCCATAGGTGATTGCTTGAAAGGAATTCTATGGGTTTCTAAGTTGATCAAATCAGTTGGGTCTGGATTCCCCATGGGACCTAACCAGATGAGACCAGGGGTTTCGAAAAGGGGAATAGTAATCTGGTGCCTAAATGCCTACAAAAAGAGGGAAAAAGGAGAAAACTGAGAATGCATCTAAAAAGTACTTGAGTAGTAAAAAGTAAAAGAGGAAAGTTTCGGATGATTACCTCCGGAATGGAACTCATCGTCGCCGATGGAGTCACCAATGGAGCCGCCGATGGGACCGCCGTCGCCGAGGACCCTGCTGGCGGAACCTCCACGGTTGGTGAAGTTGCTGATGGCGCCGGCATTGGAGAGATGAAGCAGGTCGCAGGCACGAGAGAAATCGCCAAAGGATGCGGTTGGAGACCGAGAGGGCGCAGGGAGAAGATGAACAGTGATTCGCTGGGAGGAGATTACTAGGCTCGTGGAGAAGGAGTGGCGGAGAACGCCAGTACTTAAGGACAATCCGAGAGAGAAAGGGTAAAGGCGGGATTTTTGCCACACCGTCTACACGAGTTCCGGGTGAACAGTTGTCTCAAGCGCCCGGTTTGAGAAGATTGCAATCATCATGTAGAAGACCGCGAAACAGAGGGAGATTTTTGCTGCGCTTGTTTCGAAAGAAAGATTAAAGAAAAGAGTTTCGAAATAAAAATTATGTTTTACTCCAAAACTGGGGGGCATGTGTTGACGCCAGATTTTGATACGTGTTGAATCGGCGTCAGGAAGAGAAGAGACTGGCCGATGCGGCAGATTTGAAGGCTACAGTTGGGAATCGGCCGATTGAGGCTACAGTTGGGGATCGGCCGATGAGCGATGCAGTCTGCGCCAGCAGTTAGGGAGATGAAGCCATTGGAATCCCAACAGAGGATCCCAGTAAAAAGTGGCCTGATGTTGGTCGAAAGAACGATGCCGACTCGGTCGTGAAGCAATGGAAAGAGTCCGGATTGGACTAGGAGATGGCGGCAGAAGATTTTGCGGAAGTCCGTTTCCTTTAGAAAAATATTGTAGATATAGTAGTTTTCTATTTAAATCAAGTTTGTAACAGATCGTAATCGATCAGGAGTCCTAGTCCTAGGGTATAAATAGGAGTCGTCAGGGTTTTGTAGAATATACATCAATCAATCAACAAAATAATCTACTTTTTCATCGTACTTTACTTTCAAGTCGGCGACTTCGCCATTACTTTTTTTTCTTTCACGAGTTCGTACGGATTGGCAGGGCTGCGTCGACACGATCTCCGGCCAATTGGTAGGTTCCGCTTATCGAATAACATCTGAGCTTTAACTTCGGGCGCATCGCCGTGGTTTCGTTTGGATTTATTCACCAATTATCGATATTTACTAGAATTATAGGTTTTACCTGTTGTTCTAGTATTATCACCAGTTATCCAGCTTGAGATTGAAAGTATCGGTTTTATCATCGCTTTTCCTCGTTCATTGTTATACAGCCGATTAGATCTATTTCAAGTGTTGCATCTGTAATAATTGTTTAAGCTGCTCCAACAGTTTTCATTGCAATTATTACATGATTGTCGACTGATTCATAGCCGGTCATCTTCATAGCAAATCGGCCGACTCGCCGATACGCTTTTTGGGACAGATCGGATCCTCAGCCAATCGGAGCACCCGAAATTTAATACGTTTATTTCCTTGTCAATCAACAGGTCAGATTGACTAGCACGCCGCGCGAACCGCACCAGGGCAATAACTCGAATAGGAGCTAAGAAGATTCTCCCGGGTCGTGTGTCCGACGCTGAAGGTCATCGGCCGATTCCTGGCCGATTTTTAGAGCCAACACCGGTGAACAAGATTTGTTTGATGATGACATTGCTAAGGTGATGATTCTTCCATCTTGTCAGGGCTTGTATTGGTGTCTTTTTGGTAATGCAATATAATTATCTGGAAACTGCATTGACAATCCATGCTTCTATTTCTACCAGGGCTCTAAGGGGAAGACCAGCAAGAAAACTAAGAAACAAACCTCAGATGCACCACCTATTGGAGTCAAGTTTCGCTCTCGTAAGAGGGTTCATGCAGCTTCCACCTACTACAGGTCCATGGTCAAACAGAAGCATTTTCCAGCCTGGTCCAAGTCTTGCACCAAGTGACATCCATGTGCCACCTCAATCACACCCTGCTATCAGCCAAGCTGTTGGACCTGCTGATCAAGGCTAGTTCTACTAACATGTTTCTCATTCTATGACCATTGATTTCCAGATGGATGCACTCTTACTTCCTGCTATTTTGTAGATGATGGACCTGATGCCATTCTGCAAGCTGATGGTCACAACAACTTTTCCAACACAGGTGATCGTTTCTTACTATCATTCAAATAACTTTGGTTGCATGTTGAATGTGTACTTACTACCTCCCATTTATAGATGGTTTTGACTTGCATGATGACAACAACACCATGGCTGATGGAGCTGATGTCGTTGCCCAACCTGTTGGTGACAACCAGATGACCAATGAAGGTGTTTGTTTGTTCATTTATTTGCCATATGGGATATTGCATTAGTACTTTGGTTGTTGTATGCTAATTGCATTTTCAATTACTATTTACAACCAGGAGGAGAGGAGTCATGAAACCGAGGAACTAATATGGGACATGGTCTGAACAGGCTGAACCGATCTCATTGGGCCAAGCTGCCAATTGTCATACCTGAAGGGCAAATCAGGCCCCTGGTACCTCTTATTGCTGCAAAGTATGCAACTGAAATCAACATTGCGGTCAGGAACCATATGCCTGTGCTCACGCACTGTAAGGAGCACAAGGATCATGCTGGGCGGTGAAAAGAGGTCGGGAGCTCTCTCAGGGATAGGGGTGCAGAGGAGGGGGCGGCTTGGGAAGATGGCGGTGAGGAGATGAAGAGGGCAGGAAGACGAAAGAGTGTGGATGCGGCAGAGGGACCAAGAGCCCCAATTATAGGCGAGGGAAGTGGAAGGCGAACCGGTGCCTCGTCCCCCACGACCGCCATAATGACTGCTTTCGTCGCGTCACGTCATCCCGTCATATGAGGAGGCGCTCGCGCGCCTCGCCCTGGTGCAACCCCTCGTGGGACGCGCCTGGCAGTAAAGGGGCCAAAGGCCCCCACAGGTAAGGAGGGATACGGGCTGAAAACGCCCCGACGGCCCATTAAAGTCCGAGGGTTCGAAGGTTGGCTCACGAACGGGTTTACAACCGCCCCAAGGCACCACCAGAGTGAGGGGCGAGGATGGATGGGCCCGCTAGCAGCCAGCACCCGGGCGCACAAGTGCCACGGGCATCCTGACCCGCGTTCGAGTCTTGACTAGGATACGATACATGGTTTTTCTTCGACGAAAGGCAGTGATCCGTCGGGACCGGTCGAACGGACCTGATAACTATACGGATTGGCCGTTGAGAGTTTGGAGTTGGTCACCAACTGACCCAAGCCGGATCCCCTCGAACGGGAGACGAGGCCACCACTCGGATTGACCCATTACCAGCTCACCGAGCACCGCGTTTCGACCGACGAGGAAAAATGTGGCACGACTCAGCCTTTCCGTCCTAACAACAAGGACGCTTGAAGGGAGATGATCATAAGACGAGATGGCCGCTCGACCGGTCTCCTGCTAATGCGCGGGGGCTCGGCGGCCGGACTCGCAAGGAGACCGAACGGGTGGTCGCATACAAAGTAACGACGAGAGCTGAAAGGAAAATCCTGTCCTGCCCTTCGGGTCCCTCCCGAGTAGGAAAAACCCCAAGACGGCATCTGACCCCTCGTGGGCTCGGGGGCTCCCCCAAGGTGCGAAACCAAACACAGAAACATCCTTCTTTTATTCCAAAATCAGGGGGAATGATTACATGGTGCACTTCGGGTGCGTAACGACAACCATGAGATCTAGATTTACCAAAACGACCCACGCTTTGGATGGAGAAGGTAGCCGACCATGGGCCGTGCGCAAATACAAACAACTTAAGCACTACCGCGCAGGGTAACGCCGAAGGTTGCCCAAGGTCTACCTCGGCTAACATAGGGCCAAGATGGACGGCTACGTCGCAGTCCATCAACTAACAACGAGGCTGTCTCGGAAGTAGGAGCAGTATGCGGCCATCGGCGCGTACATCTCATGCTGCCGAGACACGCTCCCCAACCGCTGCTGGGTGAGAAAGAGGGAAGCTCGGCGAGGCCATGCGGCACTGGACGAAGCCGGCAGTCCCGCGCGAAATCAGGGCAGGTGCGGCAAGACTCGCCCCCACCTTCCTACGGGAAGGAAGTAGGGAATTGCGGGTGAGTCGCCACCTACCGAATGATTTCACGAAGGGCGATGAGTTCGCCTTCGCCCTCGTGTGGAACCGGCATCGGATCCAAGGCAACCGCCTCATGAAGGCGAAGCCAAGGATCTGGATGCTCGGGTTCTTCTTCATCATGCCCCTCCACTCGCAGTCAATCCACTAACAACAACCAACAGGGGGCTGGGACCCAGCTCGAACGAGCCGAACCTGTAACAACCCTGATAAATTACAATTCTAAAGCAATGTCATTAGCCCAACCCTATGCTTAACCAACTAATAAAAGGGTGAAAAGAATTAGAACAAGTTAAGTTGAAATTCAAATTGAATTTGGGCACATTTGAATACCCTTGAATTTTTAAATTAACTTTCAAACCACAAGCCAAATGAGGTGTTGCCTGAAACCAAACTTGTAGAACTTTTTATTCTGAACAACTTTCATGTTCAAAAGCTTTTGAAATTCAAATTAGAAATTGGAGAAAACGTCCTGTTTGCAACCAGCCCCCTGGAAATTTTCAAATTCTCGCAAATATGCCCTTCGCCCCTCCTCTCTCTCCCCTCCCCGCCCGACAGCCCGGCCAGGTGGCCGGCGATGCCTGACCGGCGCGAGCCGCCGGGCCAGTGGCCGCCGGTCCTCGCCCCCAAGCACGGCTTTGCCCCCCGCCCCCCCCCCCCCCGCCACGCTGCCCAGTCCGCGCTCGCCACGCTCGCCACGCCAGCCCCGCCTCTGCTCGCCGCCCGCCGCGCCCAACGAACGCGTCGCGCCGTGCCGCCCCGCCCGCCGCGACCCGCCCGTCGCTGCGCTTGCTTTCCGCCCGAGCCGCTGCTGCAGCTGCCCTCCAACCCCGTGCCGCGATATCTCCACTCTCCCACGCAAATCTCCGGCGCCCAGTCGCGCGCTCCCGCCCGCCGCACGCCGCGCCGGTGTCCTGATGCCGCCCACCGTGGCCAGTGGCACGCCATCGCCGTGCCTCCACCCCTGCACGTCACCCGGCACCCCTACCTCCCTCCTGCCCCTATAAAAGTCGCCCCCGGCCGCCCGCGCGAGCCACCAGCAACCAGAGCACCCCGCCGCCGCCATTGTCGCCGCCGAGCCCCACCCGCTCGTGGACAGCCTTCCACAGCCGCCTCCTGCCCAAATTGAAGTGCCAGCCACCACTACATCATCCAACCGGAGCTCGCCGACCCGCTCAACGCCGCCCAGGACCGCCGGAGCACCGCCGCCACCGCCTCTGGCCATCGCGGACAGCTCGACTCTGACCTCCTCTGCCCAAGCCAAGCACCGAGCAGCTTCCCCACGCGCCACTGAAGCTCCCCGTCCAGACCAGACCGCCCCAAGCCCGCCGGAGCACCGCCGTTGACACGTACCACCGCCGCCGCCGCCCCTGCTCCAATGCCGGCGAGCTATTCCCGGCCGTCCTCCACCCGAACAAGACCCCCACGAGGTAGCCCTCGCACCCCTGATCCTTCCCCGGCCCTCACCCCTCGCCACCGGCGAGCCCCTCGCCGGAATTTTGGCCGGCCACCGTACCCGAGCCGCCCGAGGACCCAATTGCAATAATTGAAATCTTTAGAAGGGTCTGCACGTAAGATTCAAAGACCCAGTTGTAAAAGAAAGTTTCAAATCTAGATTCAAATTCAGTGAACTTGTAAAATTCGTATAAAATCGTAGAAAATTCAGAAAATGCAAACTCAACTGTTCTGGAACCTTTAGGATAAACTCCACAACTTTTGTTACATGCATATCCTCAGATTCTAGATAATTTATGCTCTAAATTAAATAGGCTGTTTAATAACCTTTATTCACAACCATTGTTGTAGACAAGTGCTGGTCCTGAAACTTTTACAGTAGGACATTTACTTGTTATTTAAGCCATTGTAAAAAGATCAGGCCCAAATTCCATCTCTATCTGCACTGTTTATTAAACTTAGTTTCATACCATGTTTGGATAGAATTAATTGTCCCTGCAGTTTAGTTGTGATTCACCTAATGAAACTTTTTCTATACTGGTGTAATGGTACCTAGATGCCATAGAAAAATTTAGAGACTTTTTATCTTAGAGGAACCTATTTATTTGATTTATGTGCTTATAACATACATTAAATCAAGAAAATAGTATCTTAGCTTGGCAAATTCTCATATTTTTACTAGAAGATACTCAGTGGTAGAGGATGCTGTGTAAAACGTTTCATGGACAAAAACCCTGTGCAGGCTCCTGTAAAAATAAATTCTTGAATAACCTAGGTGTGTAATATCATATTTACTATGCTCTGAAAATTGTATAATAAATCCTATAAAAATTACAGTAGCTCCTGCATGATTAAGTAAAAGCCCTGTAAAAATCTTAGTCTCAGTTTTTGCACCTTTTGTTCTGTACAAAAAGAATAAGAGTCTAGCAGCCACCATGTGTTATATTTTTCATAATTAATCTGCTGCATGAAAATATCTGAAAATTTTACAGTAAACTTGTCTTTCCCTGATGTGCCTAGATCCAAGATTTCATGACCAGAAACTACTCTCTGTAGTAGTTACACTTAAATCATGTTTCCATGAGGAACATGAGTTCCCATGAACACCCACCCCACCATGCTTAACGAAGTTACTTATTGTACTAATCTACTCTATTAACGATTGCCCACGAATGATAAAGTAACTCACTTCACAACAAACTCATGTTTTACAAACTGCAACTTTATCGTGAAGGAAATCATGTCGTTTACCATCACCACTACTTATATTGGTGCATTCATATAGAATCGACGACTCTCACCGACGGAACGTACGAGCTGGTACCCGCGTCCGAGAGTGAGCAGCGTGAAGCTCAAGTAAATCTAACTGAAGCTCTTGAAGACCCGAGCCCAAGTTCGGAAGAGCCCCAAGCTAACTGTTCACAAGAAGGCAAGCCCCGGAGCATGAACCCTATTTTTCTAAACTTATGCAACTTATTACTCTACTTTACTTGTGCATTAAGTTTATAGGAGTTGGATGAAAACTTAGTTGCATGATCCTAGGTGCCCATGTTCTGAACACTAGATGCAAGGTTCGATAGAATGCTATGCTAATAGGACTCGGTAAAAGTCGAGTGATTTCCTGTCACTCGCGAGAAATTAGGGGTTGATTGTTTACTACCTGCTGCAATCATAAGGTCGACGGACGGGGCTGTGGTACGATGTTTATGTTGATGATTGAGGCCCCGTCTGTTTAGTGAAAAATGCTAAGGCCGCAGTGTGTGGTAGTGGTGGTTAAGTCTTTGAACATACTAACCACATGCCGAGAATATGGTAATCGGTAAGCTTAAGTACTGGATTGAACCGAGGCCGGAATACACTCCCCACTGTCTTGAATTCGTTCACATCTAGCTAATGGCGGGTGCATCGGCCGCCACAGCCCGACGTACCGTGGTCTGTGGGGACGTGTAGTCGAGGGCGGTGGGCCTGTTCCGTGAAGCGGGAATTGAAGGGAAAAGTTGCACGTGTGACTCTATGAGTAACCACGTGACGTGTGTTTAGGTTTCCCTTGCAAGGTTAAGAAATTCGATTCGAATCGTCCATTTCTCATGGCTATTGAGACTGCTTAACCCCTTTTACCCACAGAGTAAGAAGAGGAACAATGATGATGAATAAACTTGTTGGATGAAATTTAATGCTTCACCATGAATGATATTGGATAGCTGCTTATCTAGAATGGTTAATGAAACTAGAATCTTGAGCTAAAAGTTGAAAGTAAGGACCCACTCGTATATGCTTTTCGGCAAAACAAACCCCTCAAGCCAAGAGCCTCGCATGTCTAGGAGTCGGCTACGTATACCCCACTAGTCGGGTAAGCCTTGCTGAGTATTAGTATACTCAGCCTTGCTTGTGGCTTGTTTTCAGGTGAGACCTTCGAAGACATGATTGCTAGTTTGACTTGGCCTTGTACTCTTCCCCCTGGTTGGTCGGTGGAATGGGATACGCCCCCGGCCAATGGAGATAATGCCGAGTGATGTCTCGTACGGGCTTCACCGAGACATCCTGTATCGTCGAGTAGCTTTCGTTATCTTATTTCCGCTGCAACTTAAACTCTGAAGAACTTCTTGGTTATGATCACTGAAGTACTTGGTTACTAAACTCAAACAGGTGTTGTAATATTCACTTATGATAATTTTGTAATATCTGCTGGAATGTGGTATTCTCTGGGCTCATCTTCGCATGAGCATTTGTATGTATGGCTTCGATCCGCTCTACCGTGGTTGTATCGGGAGGTTACCCGACAGACCAGTGGATTACTCCGTTTGAAGTGTAAGGTTAACCGAGATTGCCCTAATGGTGATGGTTAATACACTTGAGCCGGATTAATTCAGGTCGTTCTGCCACAGAACCCGGGCTTTAGGAGACCTAGCTCTATGATAAATTCTTGAAGGACTTGCCACTCAGACTTGGTGCCGCAACCAGGAGCCCAGCACTGCTATTTATAGTCGTGCCCGAGCAAGGTGACGACGCAGGGCCGAACGGGCAGGAGACCAAGAAGCCAGCATTAAAAGGGTCCACCTACCCCTATCCTCGTGAGCGACTGCAGCCCCGACGGGACAGCACGAGATAAGACGGGGCAGGCGGACACAAGCCAAGACGGGAGCGAGCGACAGGCGTCGCATGAGCTCCGAGGCAAGCGAGGACGGACGAAGCAGCAGAGCGCACGCCACGCGACTCGGTGATCACTAAAGCTATCACCAGCCACAGTTGGTGGGCATTAGAGATGAGACCCAATGAGAAAGGCGCCTGAATGAAGGCATCGTCATGAGGCACCTCCTGGATACGCTAGCTGACCCTCCGTACGAATCTCCGATTCGCCTAGAGGCTCGGGGGCTACACCTGCTAGGTGCGCTCGCGCGCACCCACATGAGACAGGAGGAGGGAGAAGCTCTGAGCAGTCACATCAACCAGGACATGAAGCGAGCACGCCAGCAGAACCCTCTGCACGAATCTCTGATTCGCCCAGAGACTCGGGAGCTACACCCAGTGGGTGCACTCGCGCGCACCCACATGAGCCTGACAAAGACAAGTCACCTCCAAGTCACATCAACCCAAATTCCAAGCTGGGAACGCGACCGGACCGGCATGGGACTCCCTGCCGAGGTAAAGCGAAACCCCAACATGTATGTCCGAGCCGCGCAGGGGCTCAGGGGCTACTGTCGGGGGCAAATATCACGGATACCCCAAAGAACGTTCCTTAGGAAGCTGATCACGGATTAGCTCCCTCAAGATACGCAGCTTGGGCCAGTTGGGCCGTCGACAGCCCAACGAGAAGCACTGGAGAAGGACACGACCGCCTCACCCGACCCCAAGGGTAAGGGATCGGGCGCGTCCGCCTTGCCCGACCCCAACGATGAGGGGTCGCGCGCGTTCGCCTCGCCCAACCCAAAGGGTGAGGGGTCGGGCACGTCCGCCCCAAAGGAGTGGGGCCCCCAGGGACCTCACGAAGTGACGGGCCACGCCGGAGGACGAACCTCTAGAGTAAGGGTAGGTAAGGATGTGCAGTGACATAACCTCCAGAAAGGACAGGCTACTACGGCAAGGCCCGACCGTCCACCGCGCCGGGGGTCAAGCCGTAAAATGCGCCGGAGGGCTCTTGCCGCCTGTCTCGGCAGGGTGCACGTCGCCCGTCCTGTGGCCCGGTAGACCCGCGCCGCCCATTCCGTTGGGGCGCACGCCGCACGTCGCACTAGGGCACGGCATGGGAGCGCCTCCGTCGTCATCTACAGGGCCAGCAGGGCCCATGCGAAGAAGAGGAGAGGCAGCACGATCCCGATGATCTCTCTCTGTATCCACTCCCTTCCCTTTGACTTATAAAAGGGGAAGGGAGACCCCTCGCCAAGGGGACCGAACGTTCAGATTCACATCCTCACACGCACACTCCATCAGAGACTTGGGAGCCCCTTCCCTCTCTCGCCCGTTTGTAACACCTACTGCAAACCTAGTGCAAGAGCACAAGTGGCTTGAACTGGACGTAGGGACATTCTGACCGAATCAGTATAAATCCTCGTGTCTTCCTTGCTCACCATCCGGGCCAGACGCACAATCACGAAATTTACTAGTCGGCGGTTCGAAACACCGACAGTTAGCTATTCCTTAATTCTAGATATAGGTCTATTAAAGGTCAAGTCATCTCATCTAATACCCAAATTTTCATTTAAGTGAGAAATAGGTCAAGTCATCTGATATATATCCCGGCCCTTATCTCTATCCCTACTCTTGTGGTGCAACGTTGTTCATTTAAGTAAAGATTCTTACTCTAAGATGATTATTTATTATAAAATTTTGGAATCTTAGTGGTTTAACTTAATTAAAGAAACAAATTGTTACATGAACTGGTTGATTACTATATCAATATGCAACTATCGTCTTTGTGTTCTTCCACGTAATATGTTCGAATGAAAAAAATACACAAGTGTCCATCGAGCTCAGAGTGAATCTGGACTGGTTGAAATTTGGACTTGTGAATGATCATCAAATGATCATAACAAATGTGACATATGTGGCTTTTGCTTTTACTCAATATTCAAAGAAATAATCATGCTCAATATTGTCCAATACATCGGTCTCGCCTTGTATTTTGTACTTATCAATATGTATTCATTACCGAGATTATTCACTTCCCAATATGTATGCATCACTATCTATGTCCGACTTTGACTTCAGGGATATGGGGGTCAATGATAACCATATATATCTGATCCGGTTGCGCCCCTATGTACTTGGAAGGATTGCTATATACATGGTTATGTTATTTGAGGTCTTTTGACCAGGTATATAAACTGACAAAAGGTCTTTTGACCAGGTATTAAACTGACAATTGTATTATTGTCCTAAACTTATCGACCTTTGTTATGGATAAAATTATTTCAGGTTTTTAAAAACAATTACTGCAAAAAGTAAGAATTTGTTTATAGATGAAATGCTACAGCTTCATTAGAACAAAAATCGTCGAGTGGAACATAAAAATGTTTAAGTGGAAAAAATAAAAACCTGGAACAAACTTGTAGAACAAAACAATAAATTATACGTCTTGCCTTTCTGAGAGATGGAACAAAACAAGTGTTCAAGCGTAATAAATGAATATAAATCTGGAAGAAATCAGAAAAACTTTCCGAACAAAAAGATCTCACGAACGCTATTGTAGACTATCTCATAAATAATATGGAAACAATTCAAATACACCAGGTAAAATATTATAAATACTATAGAAAAAACCCAAACTACAAATAAAAATGTTCCAAAAATAAATAAAAAAACTCCAATGCTCTATTTCTAATTAAAATGTTGAATTTTTAAATGATTCAACATATACTCATGTGATCTTGTTTTATTGTATTAATTGTGAACAATATCATGGTGTACATGGTTTTAAAAATAGATAAATGATTTAGGAGAAAAATTGAACTCGAGATTTTGGTCCAATGCATTTTCAACTAATCACGTCGCGATATCTCAGAATTGGTCTCCGTGCCTGCTTGCCCCCATATTAGGCTTTGTTAGGCCATTGTCAATGAGGAATTTCATAGTTATGTTTTCAAAATACAACATAAGCAAGATAACATTTTATTCATAGTTGGAATAGTTTCATACAATGCATTGTTATTTTCTTTGTTGTTTCCTAGACTACATGCAAGATACAAACTACTTTGAAAACAGTGTACACATGGTTTCACCCCATGAAACTCATTTCTTCTCTTTTCATTAACTCATTTCCACATCATCAAAACGCTGACATAACACTACATGCAAGAATGAAGCTCTCGTTGAGAATAGCATTAGCTAGCATGTACATAATGTATTGACCATATGGGCCAAAATCATACTACATTGATATAAAAAAAAGGCATGCAGAGGAGGATGCGGGGCAGACCATATCATTTGCATGTGCTAGATGCCTAGATCATCCAAATATATGTGGAGACACAAGTACAACTTGGTAACTTAGTGGTAACACTCCGAAATAAATTATTTGGCAATGCTCCGAAATTTTTGCAGAGCTCTTTGACAAGGAAATTAAAGTAATAGATCAGGAACGTAAGATGCGCCCATCTTACACCCAACCAAACAATCCAAATACCAGTACTTCAGCAGGCACCAGCCCGGAATCCCACTTTGCCATGGCTGACGTCGTAGTGCATCTCGAACGTACGCTGGTTCACGTTGCCGAGGATCCCGGGGAAGTCGTCCGGGCCTGCCTCCTGGAAAGCGAGGCAGCCCTCCAATAGAATCCCGTTGGGGACGTCGAGGTCCATCGTCGCGCCGCCGTCGAACGTCAGGGCAACCGTCGGCACCGTGACATTGATGAAGCCGGTGAGGTTGTAGCATGTGTCGAGGTCTTCGCTCGGCGGCAAGAGCGGGTACGCGGACATGGCGCTCCGGAAAGCACTCCGCAGCGCCGCGTAGGCCGTGTGCGGGAGCACCGTGATGACCGTGCCGGAGTCTACGGTCATGCCCTGAGAGAACACCGCCGGCGGTATGTCCAGCTGCTTCCCGCCGACGCTGACGCCGGTGAGATTCACCACATAAAACGTGGCCTCCTCGACGCGCATCGGCGTGAACAGGAAGCCCGATGTGTTGACGCTCGGCGCGCCGCCGAGGGCTAGGAACCCGGCCTCGCTGTTCTGCGCCGGGAGGCAGTACGAGAAGGCGCTGCCATAGACCGAAGAGGTCTGCACGACGAGCGACTCCGGCGCGCCGCCTAGCCCGACCAGGCCGTCGTACTTATCGTTCAAACCTTCCTGATCGTCGGCGCAGCCGAAATGGAAATCCTCGACGGTGACCCCAGGCGCCAGCGTTAGCGTCTCCTTGCTGTACACGCCCCTGGTGTGCGATCCGTGCACGTACTCGATGGCGAACGCACACTGGGAAGCGCCGCCGCTCGTGACGCAGCCGTCGCCATAGTCGTCGGCGGTGAGGTTCCTGCAAGCGCCGGCGCTGCAGGGGATGGCCGCGTACGTGGAAGACTTGCTCGGGTCGAACAGGGGGTCCTTCTGCGGGTAGCACGCGGTGGAGTTGCACGGCGCACACTGCACCCACGACAGGTCGCTGCCGGTGTCCATGAGGACGACCTGCGGCACGGGCGGCGTGCCTAAGCCCATGGTGACCACGTACTCCAGCGAGTCCACGGAGCCGCCCAGGTGAGCCGGGATGGTCACGTTGGCATCGTCGCCTGCTTGCGTGCTCACCGTACCCTTGGACGCTGTGCTCATGATATAGTTCGCACGGGCACGGCTTCGGCGGAGCCTCTCGGTGAAGGACGGCTTTTCAGAGGTCTGCAACGGCGCGCACGGCCCGTGCCGGTGCGCTAGTGGCACGGACACCGTGGCGCGGCTCGGCTCTAGGTTCACTGAAAAAGCATGCGGCATCAAGTTATCTCCGTTATTTTGATGTGCAGAGGCCAAACCAGTTCTGTACCTCTTGTTGTCGAGCATTCTGCTGCTTCTGGCTGAAAAGACCTGCTGGTCAGCACCGTTACAAAGCCATGCTTGTCGTCGCCTCCATGAGCGACGGAGTGGTAGGTGCACAAGATGATGCACACGAACAGATGAAAGGCGGCCATGGAAAGAGTATCTCGTTGTGCAAAGGATGGGATGGTTTGGAACCTTATAGAACAAGTATCCATATAATGCACCTCTTCACTCGGGTTCACCGATAAGCTGTTAATTAGCTGTACACGGGAGAGGATGAGCGAAGATTGCAATGATCAAATGCCGTGTTCTCCATAGTCCTATTACTCACAACAGGTATGTAGAAACGATATTTCCCATCGTCGCACAGCTCTGTCATGTAGGCCATGTTTTGTCATGTATGGTTTTGACGAAAAAAATGTCGTTGTCATCCATAATGCTTGGTATTGTCCGTCACCAATGACCTGATTGTCACCAACTTCATGGCACAGGAAAATGTACCTTTTGTTGTGTGCAAGTTCATCCGTATCCTTTATTTAAAAAAATTATAGACGCAGACCTTTACGTACACACACACTCACTTGAAAAACGCAATGAACGGACACACTACCCAATGAGCACCGTCAAGATATTAGGCCAACAGATTTTGAAATTTATGAAGTCAGCGTAGGTACTTCTCTTCCAATAAGCATATTTAGAAATTCCCTATTTGACACCAGTAAAGTTGAGAATTCCGATACTAAAATTTTTTAACTTCCCTATTTGACACCGAGTTGAACTTCATTCCCTGGAGAAAGTCCGTGACTTACTGTTCAAGTGAATAACTGACGGAATTGACGGAAGTGTCAAATAGAAAATGAAAGTTCAACTCGGTGTCAAATAGGAAAATTGAAAAAATTTAGTGTTAAATAAGAAAGCATCAATTTTATCAGTGTCAAATTCCCTACCATGAAACAATAGCAAAGTTAATTCCTAGAACAAATTCATAAATATTGGTGTATGTGGTAAATATAAGTGGAATTAGGGACTAAAGTGTAAAAACTATAAAGAGATAAGGTAGGGTATAGAGAAGGATCGAGAGTATCAATCCATTAAGTTTTTCCCCAACTGTACTGTTCATCTTCCTCTTTCAACCTTCTTCTCAAAATTCCTCTCAAATCCACCACTAAATCTTCAACATGGTATCAAGAGCAGGTTAATCCTGTGGATTCCACTCCATTTTCATCAACCTTGTGGGAGATTTTTGTGTTGGTGAGCTATGATTTGGTGGCCATGGTGGGTGTTCTGTACTGCTCCTGTTCTTTAATCAGGCTCTGCAACCTTTCCCCGGAGAAATGGAGGTGTCGTAGCCATCATCCACACCAAGAGACGTCATCATCAGCAAGTTTGTTGGGTGCGAGAGGGGCATCGTTCCTCCTCGATTTGGTTCAGCTTACTGTTGCTACAGTACGTGAGTTCATCTTATGAGGTACTGTTCACTTGCTACTTACTACAACTAGTTAAGCAGTATGGCAGATACTAGTGGAGCGAAGGCAACAGATTCTAGCATGGAGAAATTTTGTGAAATATTTAGTAAAATCTTTGAGCAGCAGCAACAACTTAAAATACCTTCAGATGTTCTCATATGCACAATCGAGCCTAACCTAGTCAAGTTGTGTGGTCCGGAGAGTTATATTAGTTGGACCCGACATGCAAGATTAATTTTGAGCTCTCATGGGTATGGAAAATTTGCTGGCAACTAGTGATGAAGAAGTGATGAAATGGGATAGTGCAACCAAACATCTCAATGATAAAATACTTGTGTGGTTGTTGGGCAGTATGGAATCCGATATTTGTTAATAGGTTGAATCAATGATCACTGTTACGGAGGTGTGGTCAGCTGTAGAAAATCAATTTGCTGGAAAGTCAAATAAGATGCAAGCCACCCGTATTTTGCATGAGCTGCTGCACTTGAAGCAAGGCTCCAGATCAGTAACAGAGTATGCAGGAGAACTAAAAAGGTTATAGAGAGACTTATATTATTATCATCCATTTGAATCTGTTGACAAGAAGGATTTGTCTATTCATCATACGTGGTTCCATTCATTTGTTAGCAAACTTTTTCTTGATGGTTTGAATCAAGAATTTGACCTTTGTCGACAGCTTATCTTATCTAAATCTGAATGCCCCTCTCTTGATGAGATAATTTCCAGCATCATAGAAGAGGAAACAAGACTTTTCACATCCCAAGGTGGATGATTATAAAGCAATTGATGTTAGTGCTGCCTCATCTACACAAAGGGGCCACACATTTATTCCTCGAGGGATCCAAGAAAGGAATAAGATGATTTGTGATCATTGTGGTGATAAGGGGCACACATTGAGAGGTGCTTTGAACTGCATGGTTTTCCACCCAGTAAAGTGATTTGTGATCATTGTGGTGATAAGGGCACACCATAGAGAAGTGTTTTAAGCTGCATGGTTTTCCACCTGGATGGAAGAAAGGGAGGAAATCTCAACCAGGGGGAGTTCGAGGTACAAATTGGAGTAAAGTGAGCTTCCAATGGTAGATTCTCAAGCTCATGAGAAGTACAACTCCAAGCTCAAACTCTTCGAAGGCTCTTCCTCCGCTTAAGGCTCCTCTACTAATTCCAGTTATCATGCCACTTTCCAAGGTATAAAACATGTCCAATCCTGCACACCTAAACCATGGACTATTGATTCAGGAGCCACTAACCATATGACAAGGGCATCCAATCTTTTCACTTCCTACACTCCTTGTTTAGGTAAGGATAAGGCGCATGTAGCTGATGGATCCATGGTTCCTATAACAGGGCGCGGATCTACAGATGCACCAAAAGTTTATCCTTATCACCAGTTTTGCATGTTTCTGACTTCCCAATTAACTTATTATCTGTCAGCTCTATTATAAAATCTCTCAATTGTAGAGGATGGTTTGATCCTTCTCATTGTACTTTTCAGGAGCTAGGGATAGTGAGAATTCTTGGGACTGGGATCGTGCATAATGGACTCTACTATCTTGATGAAGGAAGTGATGAGGTTTCTTTTGCATCTAAGATGTCTCCATGTCAAGAATTATTATTACATCACCGCAGGCTTGGACCACCCCTCTTTTGCTGCCATGTCTCATCGTTATCCTTTTTAATGCATGTTCTAGGGAATCTCTTATAAACATACAATGGCTCCTTATCCTTGTCTGGGTTTAAGAAGTGATAAACCGTTTGATGTGATTCATTCTGATGTATGGGGACCATGTGAAGTTGATTCTATTTCTGGACATAAATGGTTTATTACTATTATTGATGGTTTTAGTTGGTAAATTTGGCTTTATCTGTTGAAACACAAAAGTGATATTTTTCTTATTTTTAAAGATTTGTATGTCCTCATTAAAAATAAGTTTGGCAACACCATTAAGGTCTTAAGTTCAGATAATGGGACCAGGGGCAAGCCCGACATGTATTCATGGATATTCAGTTGAATACCCAAAATTTTTGGCAAAAAAATTCATATACATAGTATATAACACGTATATATATAAAAAATAGAAAATGATACCCCCAAACAGGCCTAAGACATACAATGGCCACTACTCGGCTACTCCCCCTCCTCCCGGCCCACTACTCCCCCTACTCCCGGCCAGTTGTGGCGGCCCGCGGCCCAAACTGCTCCCCCTGCCGCCTCAACCGGCGCAACCCTCCTGGCCCCTGCCCGCACCAACTCCCTTACCCGTTCCCCCGTTCGGCCGTTCCGGTGTTCCCGTTCTCGAACCCTAGCGGTGGGCCGGCGGCGCAGGCAAGGGCCAGCTGGCGGCGGCGGCCTAGCAATGCGGCAAGGGTGGCGCAGGCAGGGGCCATCAATCGGCAGCGGCGGGCCGGCGGCGCCGCGCAGGTGGCAGGCGGAGGCGGGGAAGCGGTGCGGCGGCCGGCGGCGGCGGCAGGTCTGGCGGCTAGCGCTGGGAGCATCCGCGGAGGTGCGGTCTGCGGCTCTGCGCGCACGGTGGTGCTGGAGTGCGAGGGCAGCAGTGCAGTGTAGGGCAGCCGCCAGCGCCAGGCCAGGCGTAGCTGCGCAGGCGGCACAACAATGGCGCGCACGGTGCATCGGTGCCAACGGCTGCGATGCGCCTCACCCTCGAGCCACCGGCCTCGGCACTCGGCAGTCAGCCCTCGCCCAGTGCCCCAGTCATCCCTGAAGCCTCGGCTGCTCGGCAGGATTGTGGATTGCGGTGGCCTATACAATTCTGAAAAAGAAAGGTGAGCACAAAGCAATTTTGATTGGCGATTGCTTGTTAATTTGTGACAATTCTAGAGCAATGCAATGACTTGAGTGATTGTAATTTTTAGGTCCAAATCATGAAGAGGAAGAAGCGTAGTAGTGCAAGCTACTACCCTTGTGTTGGCGCTAAAATTGGCCAAGAATCGGCCGATGACCTTCAGCGTCGGACACACGACCCGGGAGAATCTGCTTAGCTCCTGTTCGGGTTATTGCCCTGGTGCGGTTTGTGCGGCGTGCCAGTCAATCTGACCTGTTGATTGACAAGGAAATACAAGTATTAAATTTCGGGCGTTCCGATCGGCTGGGGTTCCGATCTTTCCCGAAGAGCGTATCGGCGAATCGGCCGATTTACTATGAAGATGACCGGCTATGGATCAACCGATAATCACGTAATAATTGCAAAAGAAAACCGCTGGAGCAACTTAAACAATTTGTTGACGCCAGATTTTGACACGTATTGAATCGGCGTCAGGAGGAGAAGATTGGCCGATGAAGCGGATCTGAAAGCTACAGTAAGGAATCGGCCAATCGGGGTAACAGTTGAAAATCGGCCGATTGGTGGCGCAGCCTATGCCAACAGAATAGGATTATTCCAGAAGATCCTAGTCAAAAGCTGGTCAACACGGCATGCTAAGTCGGCCGGAAAGCAATTGAAGAGGTCCTGATTGGATTAGGAAACGGTGGCGGAAGATTCTGCGGGAGTCCGTTTCCTTTTTAAAGTTATTATAGATATAGTAGTTTTCCTGTTTTAAATAAGGTTGTAACAAGTCGTAATCGACCAGGAGTCCTAGTTTCAGGGTATAAATAGGAGTCGCTAGGGCTCTGCAAAAAACAATCAAATCAATCAACAAGACACTTCTACTTTTTACCAGTACTTTACTTTTCAAGTCGGCGACTTCGCCAATATTTTCTTCTTCCACGAGTTCGTACGGATTGGCAGGGCTGCATCAACCTGATCTCCGGCCAATTGGTAGGTTCCGTTTATCGAGTAATATCCGAGCTTTAACTACGGGCGCATCGCTGTGGTTTCGTTTGGATTTATTCACAAGTTATCGATATTTACTAGAATTGCAAGTTTTACCTGTTATTCTAGTATTATCACCAGTTATCCAGCTTGAGATCAGGGTAATCGGCTTCGTCATTGTTCTCCTTCAACCCATCGCCATACAGCCGATTAGATCTGTTTCAAGTGTAGTTTCTATAGTAATTGTTTAGATTGCTCCAGCAGTTCTCTTTACAATTACTATACGATCATCGGCTGACCCATAGCCGATCATCTCTACAGCAAATCGGCCGATTTGCCGCCGACGCGCTCCTCAGGACAGATCGGAAATCCAGCCGATCGACGCGCCTGGAATTTAATACTCTATTTCCTTGTCAATCAACAGGTCAGATTGACTGGCACGCCGCGCGAACCGCACCAGGGCGATAACCCGAACAGGAGCTAAGCAGATTCTCCCGGGTCGTGTGTCCGACGCTGAAGACCTATCGGCCGATTCCTATCCGGCCGATTTTAGCGCCAACACAATTATTACAGATGCAACACTTGAGATAGATCTAATCGGCTATATGACAATGAACGAGGAAAAGCGATGACCAAGCCGATAGTTTCAATCTCAAGCTGGATAACTGGTGATAATACTAAAACAACAGGTAAAACCTATAATTCTAGTAAATATCGATAACTGGTGAATAAATCCGAACGAAACCACGGCGATGCGCCCGAAGTTAAAGCTCAGATGTTATTCGATAAGCGGAACCTACCAATTGGCCGGAGATCGAGTCGATGCAGCCCTGCCAATCCATACAAATTCGTGAAAGATGAAAAAGTATTGGCGAAGTCGCCGACTTGAAAGTAAAGTGCGATGAAAAAGTAGATTGTATTGTTGATTGATTGATTGTTTTTACAAAGCCGTGATGACTCCTATTTATACCCTAGAACCAGGACTCCTGATCGATTACGACTTGTCACAATCTTATTTTAAACAGAAAAACTACTATATCTATAATATTTTTATAAAGGAAACGGACTCCCGCAGAATCTTCCGCCGCCATCTCCTATTCCAATCAGAACTCTTTCCATTGCTTCTCAACCGAATCAGCATCGTTCCGTTGACCAATATTAGGTCACTTTTGACCGAGATCCTCTGTTGTGGTTCCAATAGTTTCACCCTCCCTATCTGTTGGAGCAAGTTGCATCGCCAATCGGCCGATTCCCAACTGTAGCCTTAATCGGCCGATTCCTCACTGTAGCCTTTAGATCTGCCGCATCGGCCAATCTCTTCTCCTGACGCCGATTCAACACGTGTCAAAATCTGGCGTCAATACATGCCCCCCAGTTTCGGAGTAAAACATAATTTTTACTTTGAAACTCTTTTCTTTAATCTTTCCTCCAAAACGAGCGCAGTAAAAAATCTCCTTCCGTTTCGCGGTCTTCTACGTGATGATTGCAATCTTCTCGGACCGGGCGCTTGAGACAACTGTTCTCCTGGAATTCATGTAGACGGCGCGGCAAAAATACCGCCTTTGACCTTTCTATCTCGGATTGTCCTTAAGTACCGGCATTCTCCGCTTTCCTTTCTCCACAAGCCTAATAATCTCCTCCAGCAAACCACTGTTCATCTTCTTCCTACGCCCTCTCGATCTCCAACCGCTACCCCCAGCGATCTTGCCTGCGACCTTCTCCACCCTTCCAATGGCGGCGCCATCGGCAACTTCTCCAACTACGGAGGTTCCGCCGGCAACCCCCTCAGCGTCGGCAGCCCCATCGGCGGCTCCACTGGCGGCTCCATCGGCGACGATGAGCTTCATCCCGGAGGTAATTATCCGAAACTTTCCTCTTTTATTCTTTTACTGCTCAAGTATGTTCTTGACCCATTCTCAGTTTTTTCTCCTTTTTTCCCTCTTTTTTAGGCATTTAGGCACTAGATTACTATTCCTCTTTCCGAATCCTCCGGTCTCATCTGCTTAGGTCCTATGGGGAATCTAGATCCAACCGATTTCATTAACCTAGAAACCCACAGAATTCCGTTCAAGCAATCGTCCATGGATTTAGGTCAATGCGCAGGTACCTTTAGATCTTGGCCGAATGAGACCCCTGGCTGGAAAGAATGGTACCATAGAGTAGCCAAGTCTAAGCGAGTTCAGTGGGATGAACTGAAAATCGGCCAGTGCATCGATCTCTCTCTGTCCCAAATGGAGAAAAACGAGCCCTTAGTAATAGCGGCCTCTTACTTCTGGTCCGACATGCTCAACGCGTTCCTCTTTGGGCACAGACCTATTACTCCAACCTTGGCCGATGTGCTGATGTTGACCGGCCTTGATATCTCTTCACCTGATACCCCCTTTGATTATCTGATCAAACCATCTCATCGGCTAGAAACAAAAGGAATCGGCGGATGGAAGGGGTATATCAGCAAGAATATGAGGACTGGGACGATTTCAGAGAGAGAACATACAGCGTTTCTGATGATGTGGCTAGAGAAACATTTCTTCTATGGCAGAGCAGTTGGTCCTTCATCTAATACCCAAGCCCTAGCAGAAGCTCTGTCACTAGGATCGGCCGTCCCCCTTGGGAAACATCTGTTAGGATCGGCCTATCATATGATGCACCAAATCGGCATCAGATTGTCAAAAGGGGAGCCGATTGGCAATCCTGGTGGCCCTTGGTGGTTCATCACCCTCTGGCTCAACCTATGTATGAGCAAGGTCTCCCAGCAGCAAATAGAGACCAAGACCTTCCCCAATATTGAGTCGGAGGAAAACCCCACCATTCGACGACGCTGTACATCTTTTGGAGAAGCAGCATCAGCCTTCCCTGGCTGTCAATTCACTGCCACCCGAACGGCCGAATACTTCAGATGTTTCTACAACGGCTTCAGTGAAGAGACTATCAGTTTGTATCCATATCAGACAGTAGGGCCGATTTTCAAGCTTCCCGTCTGCTACGATTCATCATCCCATACTTTTGACGGTGATCTTATGGATATCCTGATCAAGCCAGGGATTTTACTGGCCAATTTCTTTTCTGGAAAGGATTCCTCCACCTACGAATTTTATAATCCATCGGCCGCAGCAAGGCAACTGGGCTTTGGTCAACTACCGATTCAGGTCTACTTTGCCGGCCAAGCAAAATTTCGAGATGAATTGACCAAGAGCCTCGACTACAATCGGCTGTGCAACTTAGTGCCAGACTCCAGTACCATTGACTTGAACAACTGGATGGTGGTCCCTTTTGCCGTCCAACAATTCAAACTGTGGTGGGCAGAATGGAAGCAATACCTCTTCTGTTTATCTCCATCAACATATTGCAATAGTTTGGATCCAGAAAACAACGATTCAAATGCAGCGGTATGACCTTTCTCCCAGCCGATTTCAATATTGTCTCTTTCCATGCTACAATCTTACCGCTAACTTGTGTTTATCTTTTCAGTCCGAAAGCCAAGTTCCTCCGATGCGGAGCCGAAGTGGTAGGCCGATAGAGAGCGATCGTCCATATACATCATCTTATCGGCTATCATGCTCCGACCATCAAGGACATCACTAGCGGCCGATGGAAACAAACGCCGAAAAGACAAGCCGTCGAGTGCGTGCCCGCATAGGACCGACTGGCCAATCGGCGGTAGTATCGGCTGAAACTCCAACTCTTCCAGCCTTGCCGACTACCGAGATGGCCGATCCCCAAACTGCCGCAGAAGTCGGAGCGGCCGCTGCATCACTACTGGTGGAAGCTGTTCAGGTAACCTCACATACTTCGCATATCTTTAAGCACTCTATCAATATTAACTTCTCCCTTCTGCCAGGCTGCACAGACCGCTCCAGCGCAATCCCCGCAGCAGTCGGCCATATCCCGAGCGGAAGCCGAAACGCCAGCGACCCTCCTCACCGAGGTAGATAATCTCTTAACCCAATTTCTCGATTTTCAGAAAACTAACCGATTTTGATGTAGACCGATCTGAGTGCGTCTACTGTACCCCCTCAACAAATATCAGCCAGAAGACTCACAGAGGTATGGCAAGTATCTCATATCATCATATATAATTTTTCGCGGTATACTCATAGAATCTATTTCCCATACCTTTTCAGGAAGCTGGCCCAAGCAGGGCATTGATAGTTGTCAAGTCCTCCTCTTCTGATGAGCCGATTGCACCGGCTCCGGAGACGAGGGTGTCACTCCCATCGGCGCAAGCAAAGGAAATCCGCTTCAAGGAGGTAAGAAACTTATCACCGGAATCGGTCGATTCCCCTTTACTGCCTGCTAATCTGTCTTTATTCTCTCGCAGGAACAAGACACTCCCAATAACAGCTTTTTCTCCTTCGCGGTTCCCCTGTCTGACGATGAAGAAGTCGCTTCACGCCAAGTTCCGTCGAGCTCAATCCCTGATGATGTACGCGCCAAGTTCGAGAGTATGCGGGTCCTCCTCCAAGATGATATCGGCCGATTAGTGGGAGATGCCTCACCGATTCGGCGGCTTCTCAATGACATCAGAGGCCGAATTCCGGAGGAAGCGACAGAGACTCTGCAACCTGCTGCATTCATAGAGTCGATACAGATTCCGGTGTTCAGGGCCCTGCGTCATGTGGCCGATCGTGCCCAGCTAGCAAAGACCCGGGAGGAAACCGATTCCTACAAACACCGAGCCCAAGAAGTGCACCAACGGATCAACTTCCTCGAGAGCTCCCGCCCAGATATCGTCGGCACAATAGATCGCCTCAAACGGAGGAGGGCAGAGCTAGGCAAAGAGATGGAGCAGGTAACCAAAGACATAGCTGCTGAAGAAAAGAAACTTGAAGAGCTTCCATCCGTCATCGCCGGGCTGAAACAAGAAAGACAGAACCTGGCCCGTGAAGCAATAAGACTTCATCGCCATATGCCAGAAATCCCTGGATCGGCCGACGACGACCAAAGAGTATTAGACTCGGCCGATCAAATTAGGCAACGAGCTATCGCGACTATAGATGCCCTCCTTGGGTTGTAAAGAATCTTGTAAACATTTAATTCTCCCTTAATGTTGATGCGCCGATTCAAACTTGGACCGCTTCCTCTGGCAGCTTTGCATTTATGAACGCTTTTACTCTGATGGGACTCATCCTACTATCTCCTCACCTCCTTCTTTATATAAGTACGAGATCCCACACCGTCTCCAAAAGCGTCTGTATTATCCCTTTCCTTCTCCTCCAATAACTCGATCTAATCTCCCAGGTTGGACATCAAGATGTCGTCCTCATCTTCCTCCTCCTCTGTCAACCACGTATGAACCTTCTTCTATTTCTCCCCTTGACATCTCAATCGCTCTGATACTGGGTAGTTTTTTATCCCTCTTTAGCCAAAGCGCTTTAGTCCCAGTTCTGAAGAACTCAAAGGTCACGTTCCTGCTGATATCTAGAAAATCTAGGACCAAATAGACGCTAACTGCAAAAGGCGACCGCCAACTGAAAGGAGTCATCCACTCCCTCGTTCAGTTGCCCTTGAAGATGCCGCGGCAGGAACATCCCAACCACCTCTCGACAGGAGTCATCCGCTCCCTCATCAAGTCGAGGCTGAAGCCGCCATGGAAGATCTGAAGGAGAAGACCATTCGCCTTCTGATAAAATTAGGCCGGATTGAGAGAGAGTTCAAGAAAAAGCGTGATCAGTAGATATATTGGTACTTTTTATTCTAAGGGCGACTTGTACCATGTCGGCCATGTACTCTGCTATTTTTCACCGAATAATGAATCGGTCAGACCAAACCAAAATGTTTCCTCCTTAAGGCGACGTCACTTTTACATCGGCTATGTAGACAAGAGCCGATAGGAGTCGGCCATGTTGTCTTGATGTATCTTACTACAAGTTATGCACCTACCCAAATGCTTGGATAGTACCTCTTCAGATATCTTCCATTTAAGGCTCTTGGGAATTCTTCCCCTTCGACAGTTTCTAGAATATATGCATTTCCCGGAGCACATCGGCCAATTCTATACGGCCCTTCCCAAGTGGGTGACCATTTACCGAATTTGGGATCCTTAGACCCTATCGGTAAGACCAACTTCCATACCAAATCTCCTTGGGAGAATTGTTTAACCTTGACCTTGTTGTCATACCACCTGGCCACCCTTTGTGACGTCCCGCCTCCCCGAGACCGGGCCCGCTTACATCTGGCTGCTTCCTAGGACATAGACTGCCCTCACAGACCAACACAAGTCTTTTTTGCACACTTTGTCCTCACTCGTGCGCACCCAGGAAGAATTTCCCGGTCGGTCACCCATCCCCAAATTGCTCCAAGCCAAGCACGCTTAACTTTGAAGTTCTTTGAAATTAGGCTTCCGAAAAAAAGTTGCAACTTGTTGGTATGAGTATCTTATTAATCCTATTAAGCCCTGGGCCGGGGTGTCACATCCTCACCCCCTTAAGAGACCGACGTCCTCGTCGGTCAACCCCAAGCCAGGAACGTTCCCTCTTGGCCACGTCCATACGTCCACAGTGCCAACGGCCCATGTGTCATGTCCGTGCGTCCAGTGCCAACAGCCCATGTGCCACGTCCGTGCGTCCAGTGCCAACGGCGCATCCCTGATGCCCGTGCACTGACCCGCCACGCGCCCGCCCACATGCCTGCGCACTGACCCACACGCGCCCGTGCTCATGCCTGCGCTCTATGCTCGTACGCGCCCGTGAAACCGCGAGAGTCGGCTCTGATACCATTCTGTGGTGGCATCGGGGGTCGTACCATGCCTGGCTGTTGTGGGGGTCTGGCAATCCATCTCCTTGGCTGAGGGGTCCATGGTGGAGCTGTGGGTGCGGCATTTTGCACGATGCGATACCTTGGTGGCTGAGCACTCGAAGGTCCAGCGGGTGCCTTTCTCTTCTTCTCTGCTCGGTGTGCCATGATACAGTCTTCCTGGGTAATGGCCATATTGACCAATTCGTTGTAGGTGTCAGCCCTGGCTAGGTTCAGACGTTCCATGAGCTTGGTATTCAGACCTCGGCGGAAACGATCACGCTTCTTGGCATCCGTATCAGCGTGATAGCCCGCATACTGGCATAGGTTGTTGAACGCCTGGGCGTACTGCAGCACGGTGCGGGTGCCCTGGGTAAGCGCCAGGAACTCGTTCAACTTCCTCTCCATGAGACCCTCGGGGATATGATGTGCCCGGAATGCAGTCTTGAATTCGTCCCAGTCGACCACATGATCAGCCGGGAGCATCGCAAAATAGTGGTCCCACCACAGACGAGCGGTACCGCGAAGCTGTTGCGCGGCAAAACGAGCTTTGTTGGCTTCTGAGCATGGGGCCACAAGTAATGTGAACTTGGATTCGATGGTGCGAATCCATGCATCTGCGTCCAGGGGTTCCTCGGTCTTATGGAACAAGGGCGGCTGGGACCCTAGGAAATCCGTGTATCCTGCAGCTTGGGGTTGGTGAGCATTGTGTCCACCCCTCTGCTGGTGCAGTCCTTGCACGATCTGACGCAGGAGCTCGGTTTGAGCGGCCATCACTTCCACCAAACTGGGCGGGGGTGGTGGCGACTGTCGCGATCTGCTGCCACCGGCACCAAAACCCTCGGGGTTGCCACGTGTTGATCCAACCATCTGAAACATGAAAGGTTACCATTAGCAACGTGATCCATATTACTTCCTTAATTCATAAATGATTGGCGTAGTCATAGACTTTCGAAATCGCAGCTAGAAGTATGGGCAGAATTTCTGTTTGCTACGAGAAAAATCATAGCTGGCTGTGGGTCCATCCAAGGTTGCTCATCTTTTGGCAGTGGATAGGGAATTCAAAGATGTACCACTTTGGTATTCAGCCAAGATGCTAAATCGATGGCTAGGATGGCCAAACGATTCACTCTTTGCTTCCCTGTTTTGGCTGTTTTTCAGCAGAACAAGTTATAGTATCTCGCCTATAACTTAAACTAGCAAGATCCAATGGGGTTGAAATTTTGTGAGAACCTAGATCACAGAATTTAGCACAAGTTTGGTATTCAACACTCAGCCAAGAAATGTAAGGAGGCATGGATAAAAATTCCGACAAGTCTCAGCGATTGTGGATTTCATCGTTTACCAACTTACAACGAAATCACCCAAGTTTATCGCCGTTCCTTATCAAGTTGAGGGTATCCACATGGTTCAGGTGTACCCATCACAAAAGAGTTACTCAACTCCTAGTTAGCCTATTACAACACTTGCCAAAAGTTAGGCTACCCTATCGAGGAGTATGTGCAAAAGTCCTTCTAGGTCGTCATCTAGAAGTCATCCAAGTCGTTGACGGACAACTCGCTGTGAGTAGGAGAGTGAGCTCCCATCTGAGGTGCCTGTGGTACCTCACCCTCGAAATCCATCCCTGAAATATCATCAATCTCCTGTGGCTCCTCTTCATCTTCCTCCATGTCCTCCTCATGGGGATGGTCGTTCTGATCATGGTGCCACTGAATGTGCTCATTAGTATCCTCCAACTCAAGGCTCAGATCATGGAGCTGCTCCTCCAAGTGTGCAATCGTGGCATCTCTCTCACCCATGAGAGTGTCCTGCTCCTGAATTTGGCCCTCAAGTTGGCCAATCTGAGCATCTCTGTCCTCAAGATCCTCACTGAGCTCCTTAATCTGCTCATCCCTGGTATCTGCCATCATGTGGTAGGCCTGAGCAAGATCAGTGAGCTGCTCAAGCGCCTGACTCTGGAGAGTCTGAAGGCGGTAGAGTGCATTCATGCACCGCACGGAGGTATGGATAGTTTCCTAGGCGTGAAAGTCTACCAAGTACTGTGCGTGCTGCACCCTGTTGAGCCAAAAGGGGTCGTTGTCCTGGGCAGCAGGAAACAAACCAATTGGAGTGAGTGTGACAACCTCGGGACGCTGCGCACAAAAAGTGGTGAGCGCCCTCATGGCTGCAAGCTCCCAAGTATCGGCCAAACGGCGACCAACAGCCTCAATCTCCAAGGCGGGCCACTCCGGGTGTAGCGGGTGTGGAAAGATGGTCACGTTGACACGGCATTGGGTAACTCCATTCTCTGCAAACTCCAGTCCGGCGTAACGTGGGGGAATTAGATAGCCCGCGGTGCGCAGAACATCCCACAAAATAGAGGGAAAGCCCTCCCAGTGGAGACACTGCGAGTGTACGCGTCCATCCTCATCCACCATCATAGCAACAGGCTCGGCCATCTGAACAAAAGATCAAATGGAGTGAGATAGTGAAAAACTGTGAACAGCACAGGGACAGATTCTGTATAGTGTGCAAAAATAGCCATAACTTCCACCGTTATCATCCAAAAATTCTAAAATTTCACCAGATCACTCCTAAGGTATTTGTGGACAACTTTGCTAGTCAACTCCAGAGCTAGATAGGTCTCTAAGATGGTCTTTCCTTTCAGGTTTTACCTTACTGTCTACCCAGAAATTTCAGGGAACAGGGGGCCAATGTTTCGTGCATCAAGGAAAATATACCCAGCCAAAATTTACCAAATTTTAACAGCAGTTACCTGGGTAAATTTGGAACAAGTTTTGTGTTGTACTCCTTTGCAGAAAACCGCAGGAAGGGGGCCTAAAAATTTAAGGGGCAGAAGTGCTTATTCTGGACAGAATTCTGACATTCCAAGGTTTCTGTTATTTCTTACTACCCATAGGTTCAGAATTTTTCATTTTTGAACAGGAGATAGAACACGAAATTTGGAACAATTCTTTAAACATGAACTTTACCAGAAAAGGTCATTTTCTCTGATCAATAAATCTCTCTTTTCGGTCATGGCAGATTTGTGACAGATTCGCTAGATAGTCCTTATGCAAACCACGCTTAGATACGCAAGAACCTTACCACTCTCATACAACGCATTTTCAATTTCAGATATATATGGTCATGATGCATGCATGTCCTATTCGTCCTCACAAAATAAAATAATTGCCAAATACTTTTGGTCTTACGAAGATAGTTTCGGTGGCATACATGATACGTCTCTCACTATAATAGCTAGTCGAGGTTTTCTAACCGTTCTTTAACTTATCGTAATTGCGGTTAGTGTACCTGCAGAAGATTGATAGAGCACATATATTTCATGAACCTTTCATGCCAGCACTCATGAAAGCGTCCGTATTCATTACCGTTTACTTATAGAAACGATATCTGTACAATTTCCGCCGTACAGACGACGTTAACATATGCTATCGAGATAGCGTATTCACGGGGGTACCGTCATGAGACGGGGGTATGAACAGCGATCGCCATACCCTGCGCCAAACCTTCTACTCCGAATATATTCAACTAACAGTTGGCATATTGGCAGCACCTCAAGTAAGCCACTGCTTGAGGGCAGCGTTCGGTTCGCATCACCGACAGGAAGGCCAAGCTCTCTCAGTTGGCTGAGGATTCTTACCTTCTTACCTTGGCGATGAGTGCGTCGTTACAGAATTTAAGGTCGGTTGTGCATGAAAGTAAGTTTTGACAGAAAGTAATGTGCTGGAAGTCAGTTGATAATACTTCATAAGTTAGATAGCCACCTAGTAACTTTCCCATAATCCCTTAGGGCTTTACGAACTAGACACCATCCTTAACGAACCAACGTATTTCGCAACACATCCTTCTAGTCAAGTTTTACAAAAATAAGTTTTTAAGGCTTGTCGCATTCTCTGGCGTATGCATTTCGGCTCTGGTGCCAGCTGTTACCAGCTATGGCACCAGCTACGGCTCTGATACCAGCTGTGGCAGAACCGCCTGAATTAATCCGGCTCAAGTGTATTAACCATCACCATTAGGGCAATCTCGGTTAACCTTACACTTCAAACTGAGTAATCCACTGGTCTGTCGGGTATAACCTCCCGATATAACCACGGTAAAGCGGATCGAGTGCCATACATACAAATGCTCACACGACGATGAGCCCAGAGAATACCACATTCCAGCAAAAATTACAACATTGTCATAAGTGAATATTACAGACCAAGTTTGAGTTTAGAAGCCAAGTACTTCAGTGATCATAACTAATAAGTTCTTCAGAGTTTAAGTTGCAGCGGAAAATAAAACAACGAAAGCTACTTCGACAATAAGGATGTCCCGATGAAGCCCGTACGAGACATCACTCGGCATTATCTCCGTTGGACGGGGGCGTATCCCATTCCACCGACCAACCAGGGGGAAGAGTGCAGGACCAAGTCAAGCTAGCAATCATATCTTCGAAGGTCTCACCTGAAAACGAGCCATAAGCAAGGCTGAGTATACTAATACTCAGCAAGACTTACCCGTGTAGTGGAATCTATTCCACCGACTCTAGACATGCAAGGCTTTTTGGCTCGGGGGTTTGTTTTGCCGAAAAGCATCTACAAGTAGGTCCTTACTTTCAACTTTTAGCTCAAGATTCTAGTTTCATTAACCATTCTAGATAAGCAGCTATCCAATAGCATTCATGGTTAAGCATTAAATCTCATCCAACAAGTTTAGTCATCATCATTATTCCTCTTCTTACTCTGTGGGTAAAGGGGGTTAAGCAGTCTCAATAGCCGTGAGAAACGGACGATTCGAATCGAATTTCTTAACCTTGCAAGGGAAACCTAAACACACGTCACGTGGTTACTCCCAGAGTCACACGTGCAACTTTTCCCCTTTCTTTCCGGGTCGTGGATCGGGGCTACCCTCCGAGAGTACAAGAGCCCCACGCCACGGTTCGGCGCCGGGTCGTGACCACTCTCTGCACTCGCCATATGCACATGGGACCGAAGTTCAAAGGGTAGGATGCCGTCCCCTTGCCGGGCCAATCAGGTACTTAAGCTTACCGATTCCCATAATCTCGGCATGTGTTTAGTACGTTCAAAGACTTAACCATCACAACCACACACTGCGGCCTTAGCATTTTTCACTAGACAGACGGGCCTCAATCGTAACCATCGTTCCATAGCCCGTCCGTGTCCTTATGATTGCAGCGTGTAGTAAACATTCAACTCCTATTTTCTCGCGAGTGACAGGAAATCACTCGGCTTTTACCGGAGTCCTATTAGCACAGCATTCTATCGAACCTTACGTCTAGTTTTCAAGCATGGGTTCCTAACATCATGCAACTAAGTTTTCATCCAACTCCTATCAACTTAATGCACAAGCAAGAGAGTAGTAAGTTGCATAATTTATGAAAGGAAATGGGTTATGCTCCGGGGCTTGCCTTCGCAGTTAGCTTGGGGCTCTTCCGAACTTGGGCTCGGGTCTTCAAGAGCTTCAGTTAGATTTACTTGAGTTTCACGCTGCTCACTCTCGGACGCGGGCACCAGCTCATAAGTTCCATCGGCGAGAGTCGTCGATTCTACATGAATGCACAAGTTTAAGTAGTGGTGATGGTAAGCGACACGATTTTAAGTGTAATTACTACAGGGGATAGTTTCCGGTCATGAAACTTTGTATTTAGGCACATCAGGGAAAGATGTGCTTACTGTAAAATTTTCAGACAATTTCATGTAGCAGATTAATTATGAAAAATATATTACATAGTTGCTGTTAGATCCTTGTTCTTTTTGTACAGAACAATTGGTGCACAAACTGAGTCTAAGATTTTTACAGGACTTTCATTTAAGCATACAGGAGCTACTGTAATTTTTGTAGGATTTATTATGCAGTTTTCAGAGCATAGTAAATATGACATTACTCTCCTAGGTTATTCAAGGATTTATTTTTACAGGAGCCTGCACAGGGTTTTTGTTCGTGAACCTTTTTACACAGGAACCTCTACCACTGTGTATCTCTCAGTAAAAATTTGAGAATTTTCCAAGCTAAGGTACTATTTTCTTGATTTAATGCATGTTATTAGCACATAAATCAAATAAATAGGTTCCTGTGAGATATAAAGTCTCCAAAATATGTTGAGAATCTGAGAAACGTTTTGTAACAAAAGTTGTAGAGTTTATTCTAAGGATTCCAGAACAGTTGAGTTTGCATTTTTCTGAATTGTTTACGATTTTATACGAATTTTACAAGTTCACTGAATCTGAATCTAGATTTGAAACTTTCTTTTACAATTGGGTCCTTGAATTTTACGTGCAGACCCTTCTAAAGATTTAAATTCTTGCAATTGGGTCCTCGGGCGGCTCGGGTACGGTGGCCGGCCGAAATTCCGGCGAGGGGCTCACCGGCGGCGAGGGGCTCGCCGGCGGCGAGGGGTGAGGGTCGGGGAAGGTTCAGGGGTGCGAGGGCTACCTCGTGGGGGTCTTGTTCGGGTGGGGATCGGCCGGGAATAGCTCGCCGGCGTTGGAGCAGAGGCGGCGGCGACGGCGGCACGCGTCGACGGCGGTGCTCCGGCGGGCTTGGGGCGGTCTGGTCTGGTCGGCGAGCTTCAGTGGCGCGTGGGGAAGCTGCTCAGGGGCTTGGCTTGGGCGGAGGAGGTCGGAGTCGAGCTGTCCACGGCGAGCAGGGGCGGCGGCGGTGGTGACAGCGCGGGCGGCGGCGCTCCGGCGGTCATGGGTGGTGTTGGGCGGGTCGGCGAGCTTCAGGGGGATGATGTAGTGGTGGCTGACGCTTCAATTTGGGCAGGGGGCAGCTGTGGGAGGTTGTCCATGAGCGGGCGGAGCTCGGCGGCGGCAATGGCGGCGGCGAGGTGCTCTGGCTGCTGTGGCTCGCGCGGGCGGCCGGGGGCGCGGCTTTTATAGGGGTAGGAGGGAGTGGGGGTGCCTGGGCGACGCGCGGGGCGGAGACACGGCGAGGGCGTGCCACTGGCCACGGCGGGCGGCGGCAGGACGCCGGCGCGGCGTGCGGCGGGCGGGCGCGAGCGACTGGCAGCCGAGGATTTGGCGTGGGCGTGAGGAGATAGCGCGGCGCGTGGATTGGGGAAGCAGCTGCTGCAGCGGCTCGGGCGGAGGGCAGGCGCAGCGACGGGCGGGGCGCGGGGGTCGGGACGGCACGGCGCCACGCGGCGGTTGGGCGCGGCGGGCGGCGAGCCGGCGCACGGCACGGCGTGCGCACGCGCGGGCGCGTACTGGGCAGCGCGGCGGTGGGGGGGGGGGCAAAGCCGCGCGTGGGGGAGAGGCGCGGCGGCCACTGGCCTGGCGGCTCGTGCCGGTCAGACATCGCTAGCGACGTGGCGTGCGCTGTCGGGCGGGGAGGGGAGAGAGAGGGAGGAGCGAGGGGCCTAAACGCGAGAATTTGAAAATTTTCAGGGGGCTGGGTGCAAACAGGGCGTTTTCTCCTCTTTCTAATTTGAATTTCAAAAACTTTTGAACATGAAAGTTGTTCAGAATAAAAAGTTCTACAATTTTGGTTTCAGGCAACAACTCATTTGGCTTATGGTTTGAAAGTTAATTTAAAAATTCAAAAGTATCCAAATGTGCCCAAATTCAATTTGAATTTCAACTTAACTCGTTCTAATTCTTTTCACCCTTTTATTAGTTGGTTAAGCATAGGGTTAGGCTAATGACATTGATTTAGAAATGTAAATTATCAGGGTTGTCACACCCTTTTCTTGTTTTCTTCGATGCTAATCAAGGCCCTCAACCGCTGACCCGCCGAGTCATCGAGCTCATCCTTCATGAGGAAGGAATAGTCATCGGCCGCCAACTGATCTTGAAGCGATATACGCCTTGACCCCATCCTTAATTCCCAAGGCAAAACTGCCTCGTGACCATACACCAACTGATAAGGAGATATCTTAGTGGCCCCGTGGCAAGCCATCCTATAAGCCCATAGAGATTCAGCCAAAGACATGTGCCACTTCTTGGGTTGTTCCTCTATCTTCCTCTTGATCAACTTGATTATCCCCTTATTGGACGATTCGGCCTAGCCATTGGCTTGAGCATAGTACAGAGAAGAATTCAATAATTTAATCCCCATATCGGCGATGAATTCTCCGAATTCTCTGCCGATGGTGAGGTCGACGCAGAGCGCTCCACGGGCGGGAGACACATTGCCTTCGAAGTCCTTGAGCATCATGTCCGTCTTGGTCAGGTCTTCATCACTTTTGCCTAACTTCCGGAACATGGCATATGGCATGATGTTGACTGCGGCGCCTCCATCCACTAGTAGCCTGGTAACGGGTCGTCCGTTAACGTGCCCTTTGAGAAATAATGCCTTGAGATGTTGCCATTTTTCGTCTTCTGGTTTCTCAAAGGTGGTTGTCATCGGCTCTAATACCAACTGTGCCATCTACTCTTCCATCCTTGTTGCCTTGTCTCGATCCGCAGGCGCCATGAACTCTATCGGCAATATGAACACCATATTGACATCAGCTGCCGATTCTTGATTGCCAACTTCCTTGCTGTTGTTTTTGTTGGGGCGCCAGACCTGAGACTTGACGTTTCTCTTTTCCAGCACCTGCCTCTGCTCTTCTTCTTGTTGCTCCCATTGGCGCAGGCGTTGGATTCTCCGCTTCTGAGATTTAGACAATCCTTCAGGGCACCATCTGGGGTTTACTGGTCTGGCAAACGATTTGGCGTGCTCCCAATCTGATTCCCTTCCTAGGGGGTTTTCATCCGACACCCTGTCATCAGCCATCTCTTCCAGCCGATCGTGTACGCTGGTTCTGCCCCCCAGTCGCTCCTGCTGGTTAATTCTGCCTTTCGACCGGTGATACCGGTCAACTCTGCCCCCCAGCCGATCATGCACTGAAAGGCGCTGTCCTTCTTGTTCACGCCAATTTCTGCTGATCGGCTCTGATTCTCTATCTCTGGAGCGTGATCTTTTGAACGGGCAATCGTTGCGGCTTGATCCGTTGCACACAGGACAGTTATCGGCTGATGGCAATCAGAGGTCGTTTTCCCAGCAATGGATGAAGAACGGATATTGCCAGTGATCCTCGTGTCGGCGTATCATCTCATCGTGGTATCTTGACTGTTCCTGCTGCCGCCGATATTTGCTGAGCAAGAATTGGGAAGTGACGGGTCTGCGCGATCGTTCTGATCCTTCGCCCTTGTCTTCAGCCCGCCTTTTCCCTTTGACTTCATCCACCGTGACCAGCTTCCTGGGATCTACGGCGCCGCTCCTTCTAGCCGATTCCGACGTCAGCACCTTGGTTTGCAGTGAGTTTCTTCCCGTGTCAACCATGTTGGCCGGGAAAGGATGCTGGTCAATCTTCATTGGCTTCGTCGGCTTTGCCGGGGTTTCAATCTTGAGTCTTCCCTGCTCGATGGCCGACTGTATCTGTTGACGGAAGATCTTGCATTCATTCGTGTCATGGGATGTGGCGTTGTTCCACTTGAAGTACTTCATCTCTTTGAGATGATCGGCTGAAGGAATGGTATGGTATGGTGATAGTTTGATCTGCCCTTCTTGGAGTAGTAAGTCGAAAATCTTATCGGCCTTTGACGTGTCAAAGCCGAATGCTTCTGGTTCTTTCTTTCCGAAAGGGCACGATATTGGCTTCTTGCCTTTCACCCATTCTGCTAGGCCGATTTCTTCCTCTCCCTCAAATTCAGATCCTTCTAAGTATGCCACCTTCTTCTGGAAATTCCTCCGCTGCTCAAACGGACGCATTTCCTGACCGGCCAATCGGTGAACGATCTGGCTTAAGCTTTCAAATTCTTGTGAGGCATACCTTTCCCTGATATGTGGCAAGAGGCCTTGGAAAGCGATATCGGCCAACTGGGCATCGGTCAGAGCCAGAGTATAGCATTTGTTCCTGATTTCTCTGAACCTTTGTATGTATCCAGTTACTGGTTCATCGCTTCTCTGCCTGAGGCTGGTCAAATCTGAGAGCTTCATCTCATGTACTCCTGCGTAGAAGTACTTATGGAATTGCTATTCTAAATCGGCCCAAGTAACAATGGAATTGGGTGGTAAAGTGGTGAACCACTGGAAGGCCGATCCAGACAAAGACGATGAAAAAAGGCGCACCCTCAGAGCATCTTGCGTAGCGGCTTCCCCGCACTGGATGATGAATCTGTTAATGTGCTCCATAGTAGAGGTATCATCCACCCCCGAAAATTTGGTGAAGTCAGGAACCTTGTACCGGTGGGGAAACGGCAGCAGGTCGTAGGCCGATGGGTATGGAGTCTTGTAAGTATAAGTCTGCACTTTCAGCTTCAACCCGAATTGGTCCTGAATTACTTCCGCTATTCTTGCCGTCCCATCCACTTGCTGCTGATGAACAGCTGTTCGGGGTGCCGGCAGGTGTTGGTGGATTGGCGGTGGTACGGCCGGGTGATGGATTGAAGCGTGCGACGGATTCTGTTGCGTTACGGCCGTTTGAGTAGTTGACAGTTGATGGTGAAGCAAATCCGCCACTTCATCGTACATCGTCATCGGCGCCGTGCTTCTAAGTGCTTCTACAGCGTCTGCACCCCTACCGATTTCTGACAGGGTTGGCTGATACTGAGGGACCGTCGGCCGAACGGCTGAGTGGAATGGCGCCTCGATCGGATAGCTCCCATGTCCGGTTGATTGATCGGGAAAAGCTGCCGTTGATGGTGCTACCCAAGGCACTGAGTTTGAGGGCAGCGATTGCATAGAGGCAATCTAGACAGGCTGAAGCGGTGCTTGCGATGGGAAACATGGTGCACCGTTGTACCTTGGAGACACTGGAGGCAACGAAGTGTTGTATCCTTCGCGTTGCGTCGACATCGGCTGAGGAGCCGAGCGGGACGTGCCTGGTGAGCTTCTGGCTGGAGGTGCAATAGGTGGGGCGTATGCTGGCCCTTGATATCCTTGAGCTGCTCCGCTGACTAGAGAACTGATGACGGCGTTATACACCGTGTTGGTCATCACCGAAGATTGGTCGATGAAAGCCTGGTAGACGGACTGTTGGATCATATCAGACATCTTGCCCGAATCCTCAGCAATGGTGATGTGGCGGGGAACTGGAAGAGGAGCTTTCTTGATTGCCTCCCCGCTTCTAGTACGACTGAAAGACTGTAGATACATCCTTTTGTAATCCTCCAGATGTTTTGCCAGTTTTTCTTTCTGGTCGTCCTTGAGATCTGCTTCTGTGACCTCAATGATGTTGTTTTCAGAAACTTCTGCGTTCTTTGACATATTGGATCTTGAGGTTGGTCCCACCGTGCGTGCCAAAAGTGTGTTGGCGCTAAAATCGGCCAAGAATCGGCCGATGACCTTCAGCGTCGGACACACGACCCGGGAGAATCTGCTTAGCTCCTGTTCGGGTTATTGCCCTGGTGCGGTTCGCGCGGCGTGCCAGTCAATCTGACCTGTTGATTGACAAGGAAATACAAGTATTAAATTCCGGGCGTTCCGATCGGTTGGGGTTCCGATCTTTTCCGAAGAGCGTATTGGCGAATCGGCCGATTTACTATGAAGATGACCGGCTATGGATCAACCGATAATCACGTAATAATTGTAAAAGAAAACCGCTGGAGCAACTTAAATAATTATTACAGATGCAACACTTGAGATAGATCTAATCGGCTATATGACAATGAACGAGGAAAAGCGATTACGACTTGTCACAATCTTATTTTAAACAGAAAAACTACTATATCTATAATATTTTTATAAAGGAAACGGACTCCCGTAGAATCTTCCGCCGCCATCTCCTAATCCAATCAGGACTCTTTCCATTGCTTCTCGACCGAATTAGCATCGTTCCGTTGACCAATATTAGGCCACTTTTGACCAAGATCCTCTGTTGTGGTTCCAAGAGTTTCACCCTCCCTATCTGTTGGCGCAAGTTGCATCGCCAATCGGCCGATTCCCAACTGTAGCCTTAATTGGCCGATTCCTCACTGTAGCCTTTAGATCTGCCGCATCGGCCAATCTCTTCTCCTGACGCCGATTCAACACATGTCAAAATCTGGCATCAACACCTTGAAAGGGAATTCTTCTTGCAAGCTAAGGATCAGGACATCATCACTTATTTTAAAGGCATTAAGGATCGAAAAGTTAACCTGTAGGCTGAAATTTTGTAAGTTTTCTTATTATTTTGCTATTTCATCCTCTATCTATTTCACATGTTGCAACTTGGATATGTTGATCATTTATTAAATTTATTATCTATATGTCGAACAATTTCAAGTTATGATAAATGCTATGATTTTGGTACTTAATTATGAGCTATTAATCTGTACATTACGCTGGCAAAAAAAAAATTCGCCCTATGAAAATTTTGAATACCCAGACCCCAAATCTTGGGCCCGCACCTGAATGGGACAGAGTATGTTAACCAAGAGTTTGAACAGTTCCTTACCTCGAATGGTATTGAACATCAAACAACTTGTGTTAACACTCTAGAACAAAATGGTGTCGCTGAATGAAAAAATAGGCATTTACTTGAGGTTGCTCGTTCCCTTATGTTTACAGTGAATGTTCCTAAGTTTTTTTGGGGTGAAGCAGTGAAGACTGCTACTTATTTAATTAATCGCATGTCTCTCCGAGTCCTTGACTATAAATCCCTTGCTAAGTTACTTTTGCAATCAAATGATTTTGTTGTTTCTCCAAAGGTTTTGGGATGTGTTTGCTTTGTTCATGACTACAGAAATAATGTTAGAAAACTTGATCTTCGTGCTGTCAAAAGGGTTATTCTCCTACTCAAAATGGTTATCGTTGTTGGTGTCCATCTGAACATCGTTTCTTTGTGAGTATGGATGTGATATTTTGTGAATATGAACTTTATTGTGAGTCAGCCAATGATACTGGAATTACTCTTTCTCTTCCTGAAGTGGAACAAGAAGGGGAGAGTAACAGTGGAGGTATTCATACAGGCTCTATTCTTGTTCCTCCTTCAGGTGTTTCCTACGGGAATGATTCGGTTTGTAGTCAGCGGGAGAGAATTAGAAATGACAGTGAGAGTGGAGGTAATAATTCTTGCCGTGGAGACATACATAATACTTTACCTTCTCAAAACAGAGAGCTCTTATGCACGAGGACCCAGGTACCAATTCACACTCTCTTAATCCTAATGCTCCTTCTAGCACTATAGAGCAAGGAGATAATCAATTATCTACTCAACCAACTCCTGAAAACGATCTACCTATAGCCCTAAGAAAACCAACTAGATCTTCCAATGTTCCGGCACATCTTAAAGATTATGTTGGTTACAAACATGACATCTCCAACTTTGTTTCTTACAAAAGTTGCAACCCATCCTTCTAGAGTTTTATTGCCTCTCTTGATTCTATAGCCATACCCACTAACTAGAAATTAGCAAAAGAGGATCCTAAGTGGAAGGAGGCAATTCTTGAAGAGATGAGGGCATTGGAGAGGAATAAAACTTGGGAGCTTGTGGATCTATCACAAGGTAAGCAACCTGTCGGGTGCAAGTGGGTTTTAACTATTAAACATACACCTAAAGGAAAGGTTGATAGATACAGAGCCCGTCTTGTGGCAAAAGGATATACCCAAACTTATGGGATTGATTATGATGAGATCTTTGCACCCATTGCCAAGATGAATTCCGTAAGGACTCTTACATCTTGTGCTGTTAATTTGGAATGGGATATACATTAGATGGATGTAAAAATTGCTTTTCTTCATGGTGATCTTCATGAAGAGGTATACATGCATATACCACCTGGCTTTGAGACAAGTCAAACAAATGGAAAGGTGTTGCGGTTGTATCGATCTCTTTATGGATTGAAGCAGTCCTCAAGGGCTTGGTTTGATCGTTTTAGACAATCAATGCTCAAAAGAGGCTATCTCCAAGATCATACACTATTCTATAAACATGTTGCTAGTAAGGTTGCAATTCTAATAGTGTATGGCGATGATATTGTGATTACTGGGGATGACACTAATGAGATTGTCAATTTGAAGAAATATCTCACTCACGAGTTTGAAGTAAAGGATTTGAGACAAAATATTTTCTTGGAATTGAAATCTCCCGTGGCCCAAATGGGATATTTCTATCTCAAAGAAAATATATTTCGGATCTACTAAAGGAAACTGGTATGCTTGGTTATCGTCCTGCAGCCACACCTATTGAGCAAAATCATCATTTAAGTAAAGATGGTGGTAGTCCCGTGGATAGAGACCTGATATTGGCTTTGCAGTAAGTATGGTGAGTCAATTTATGCATGATTCTAAGTCATCTCATATGGAGACTGTCTATCGTATTTTGAGATACCTTAAGAGTTGCCCGCGGAAGGGTCTTTATACAACCAAACAAGGAAATCTACAAGTTGAGTGTTATACCGATGTTGATTGGGCTGGATCCTTGGATGATAGACGTTCAACCTCTGGATATTGTACCTTCGTTGGAGGTAATCTATTTGCTTGGCGAAGTAAGAAACAAAGTGTTGTTGCACGTTCTACTGCAGAAGCTGAATTTCGTGCTATGGCTCATGGTGTATGTGAGTTGCTATGGCTTCAGAATCTTCTCACTGAATTAAAATTATGTGAGAGTAGCCCCTTGATGTTATATTATGACAACAAAACTGTTATTGATATAGCTAACAATCCTGTTCATCATGATAGAACCAAGCATATTGAGATCGATCGTCACTTATCAAGGAGAAATTGGATGCACAAATAATTTGTCCGCCTTATGTAAAATCAGCTAGTCAGGTGGCTCATATTTTGACCAAAGGATTGCCTGAGAAGATATTTTCTGCATTCTGTAAAAAGATGGGTCTATAAGATGTATTCGCCCCATCTTAAGGGGGAGTGTCGGTGTATGTTGTAAATATAAATGGAATTAGGGACTAAAGTGTAAAAACTATAAAAAGATAAGGTAGGGTACAGAGAAGGATCGAGAGGATGATCCATTCAGTTTTTTCCCAACTCTACTGTTCATCTTCCTCCTCCTTCTTCAACCTTGCCTTCAAAATTCCTCTCAAATCCTTGTGCATAGAACTTAAAACTCTCTACTTCTATAGAAAGATCAGATGGGTCTGAATCATGGTATTTAAAACAACATTCAATATTTGTTGATCTTTTTTCTTTTCTTATTGATCAAATTTGTATTTAACATTATTCATTATTGAATTCTGTAGTGTACAAAGGGAGTACACATGAACTTAAATTTTGCTCATGTGAATAAAAAACAATTGAATCTGTTTAGTCAACATTTTTAACTTATTTGATCACTTTGATCCTTGTGCAATTATTTGTACATATTCACTGTACAAAAGATATGATGAATTCGTCGGGAAAATGCATTTGGTAATACAATATACATTTGAACCACGCCGATAAAATTGGCATGGCATTCTTCCTTTATTTCGACTCCAAGTAGTATATTTTTATGAACAACAAAATAAATTGTTTTCATTATTTTAGCTGCAATTCATTTATAACCGTGGAAATATTTTTATAACCGTTATCTCATTAATTGGAAGTATGGTTTTAAATCGCCGGCTAAAGTGTTTAGCGGCACGGCTGCCGTTACGGTGTTTAGCGGGCTATAGCTGGCTTTAGCAGGCTAAATACCATAGCGGCTGCTCTTCCTAGCAGCTATAGCCGCTATAGCCGGTTTTAGCGGAAGGTATAGCCGGCTATTTAAAATTTTGATCGGAAGTACTACCCTTCCGGCTTAAGCAAGCGCCTGGTCGGAATCCGACGTGTCCCCGGCCAGAATCGTAGAGCACCTCGAACGTGCGCTGGTTCACGTTGCTAATGATTCCGGCATCATCCGAGCTCCCTCCGACGAAGGCAAGGCAGCCTTCCAACAGAATCCCGCTGGGGACGTCGAGGTCGATCGTCACGCCGCCGTCGAACGTCAAGGAAACCGTCGGCACCGTCTTGTTGCTGAAGCCGGTGAAGTTGTAGCATGTGTCGAGGTCCTCGCTGGGCGGCAGGAGCGAGTACGCGGACATGGGCTCCGGAAAGCTGTCCGCAGCGCCGCGTAGGCCGTGTCCGGGAGCCCCGTGATGACCGTGCCGGAGTCTATGATCATGCCCGGGGAGAACACCGCCGGCGGTATGTCCAGCCGCTTCCCGCCGACGCTGATGCCGGCCAGGGTGACGACGTAGAACGTAGGCCCTTCCGGCGAGCTGTGCAGCGGCGTGAAGAGGAAGCCCGCGGTGTTGTTGCTGGGCGCGCCGAGGGCGAGGAACCCGGCGGTGCTGTTCCTCGGCGGGAGGCAGTACGAGAAGGCGCCGCCGTACGTCCCCGCCGTCTGCGACACGAGCGACTCCGGCGCGCCGCCGAGCCCGAGTAGGCCGTCGTACTTGTCGAACGTGCCTCGCTGGCGCAAGCGCAGCCGAAGCTGAAGTTCCGGACGGCGACGCCTGGCCTGAGCGTCAGCGTCTCCGTGCTGTACACCCCGACGGTGGTGTCGCGGTTGCTGTACTCGATCCCGTACTGGCACAGGGAGGTGCCGGTGCTGTTGGTGCAGCCGGCGTCATAGCCGTCGGCGAGGGCCTTGCACGCGTCGGCGCCGCACGTGACGGGCGCGTACGTGGACGACGCGCTGGGGTCGAAGAGGGGGTCCTTCTGCGGGTAGCACGCCGAGGAGTCGCAGGGCTTGCACTGCACCCACGACAGGTCGCTGCCGGTGTCGATGAGCACGGTCTGCTGGACGGCCGGCGTGCCGAGGCCCAGCGTGACCACGTACTCGAGCGAGTCCACGGCGGCGCCCATGGACGTCGGGATGCTGACGCCGGCGGCGTTGGACAGCGTGACCGTGCGCCCCGAGGCCTTGCTGATGATGTGCCTCCTCCGGGCGAGGTCGCGGCGGAGCCTCTCCGCCAAGGATGGCTCGCCGCCGCTGGCCACCGAGGCCGGCGCGCACGGCCCGTGCCGGTGCGCCAGCGGCACGGACGCGCGGTTCGGATCATCGGAAGTCACTGGAAATTAGCATCGCAAAGATTTAAAGGTGTAAAAAATTTCAGTTGCTCCAAGTTCAGTTCCCGTGTATATGTACCATGCGATACAGATGAGCATGCTGATGGTTGAGATTGAGACGCAGAGGACGAGCTTGTTGGCACGACAACGAAGCCGTGCTCACGGCCGCCAAGAGCGACCAGACAGTAGCTGCAGAAGAGGACGCACAGCAGCAGAGGGGAAGAAGCCATGGCGGCAATGCTTCTCGTTCGTTGAGAAGTACGGGAGCGTGCAGAGGAGCAGGGACATTATTTATTTATATATAGGAATGTGCGTGGTGAATATTTTGATTTAGTTTCGGGGCATCGATGGCTAGAGGAAGGGACGGAGGAAGCTAGACGAGGACGATGATGTGTACGTTCTGCCAGCTTCGTCCTGCAGGCGAACGAACGAGTTTTCAGCCATCGTTCAGGTGTGGCAATATATGTTCGCATCTTTGTCCTCTGTGCATTGGCAACTGCCTCCGTGTGGATGTACATGCCTGTGAGTCTGTGACTTTGGAGACATCAATTCCATTCGGAATGCTAAAATTGGAGGCGCCCTAGCCAACGGTTTTGATGGGTCTCGATCGCAACACTAGCTAGCTAGCTGCCTAGCTCAATGCACGAAAAATGTCTGGCTATGCAATAAAGCACCAAAACAGTCGAGCTTAGGTGAGTCTCAGCTCGAAATCTATTATCTTAGTACAATAGTATTAAAAGAAGCCACCACATTCGCCGAGAGGAGCTAGAAATTACCACATTAATCGGAAAAAAGGAAGAATATACACCGTCAGATTTTATAAAGATCTAACGGTTCCGAATAACCTAAAAAGTTCATCTATTATCTTAATATAATTAGTGTTAAAAGAAGTCACCACGTTCGCCTAGAGGAGCTAGAAATTACCATTACCACGTTAATCGGAAAAAAGAAAGAATATACACCGTCAGATTTTATGAAGATCTAACGATCCCGAATAACCAAAAAAACCATGCCAAATACAATTACTAAGTGGAATTAAAAATTGAAGATAAACTAGCGATCCTATAAGATTCTACAAAAGATATGAAAGGAGATAGATGTGTCGGGGGTTCACAATTCAATTTACCATACTAAAACATGTTTAGTGGCCAAAACATATCCCACCCCTTAGAGCATAAAAATAGAAAGAAAAATACCCTCGGTTTTGGTGATGCTAATGTAGCAACTACGCGATAGTTCATTACATCTATGGATTCCTAGGAGCTGGAAGTGTGCAAGGAAAAAAATCAATTTATGAGAGCACCAAAAAAGTGAACGAATTTGTGAGACCATTGGAAGACAATTTTTTTAATGAACCAACCAAGAGTCGAAGAAGACAAGTTTGATTTTCCCTCTGTAAAAATTTCAGAATCGATGCATGGGACATGAGCCGTCCGACCCAACAAACTAAACCCGACCCGGCCCGGTCAATGTATTGCACGAGCTTGAATTGAGATTTGCAGCCTGCCATAAAAACCGAGTCAAGCTCGGGCCAACTTTTTCTAACCCAAAACATGAAAAAACTTGAGCCAAGCTAGAAAATGTGCATAAAAATCAAATTTTACCTGTCCCACCCAAACCTAGCCCGACCTGATCACATGTTCAGGCCAAAATATCTAGCCCAATGGTTGGGTCAAATTTGGGCTAAAGGAAAAGGGATGGATAGTTTTCTAGCCCGACCCAACCCGACCAATGATCATGACTATATGGGAGTGGAAAGCGAAAGCGAGAAGAGAAGATGTGAACTGCTTTATGGTGAGAAGGTGGTCAGTACGTGTTCATACGATTGATCATTGGGTGTAGTACTGCGCATGGTGCGCATGGTGACTGAGAGGCGATGGGAGAAGCCAGTGGGCATAAGTTATTACTGTTATGTACAGACCTTGAGTGGTGTACGAGCCAGCTCATCTGGTAGCACACGTAAAAGGGAAGCCCGTCAACAACAGATACTAATCGGAGTATATCCTAATCTAAATACAAGGATTCCAGTTTTCTAACATATTTTGTTTAAAAGAATTTTCCGGTGAAAAATCAAAAAAAATTGATAAATGCTTCAATACTAGGAACTCCAGAAAAATAACAAGTGGACAAAAACAATCAACTAAATGCAACAAATGTTTCTTTATATAAAGTCAACAAAATATTGATTTTATAAGAGGACAGACCATTAGCCTGAATAGTATTTCATGTATAAATATCATTGTTAATCGGTGTGGTATGAACAAATAATGGAGGAGGAGATGAAGCAGAGGCTCAGGTGCATACACAAGGTAACAGGCAATGGTGCACGCTGTCGTTGAAATGGAAAGAAAGACCAGAAGGGAGGGGGGACTGACCTAGATAGACATTGTGGTGTGCCCTGAGAACGAATTTCCTATACTTTTGTTTAAACAGTTTTAGAAGTTACGAAACAATAAAGTAAGTAAAATTGAGTATCCATATTAACTACAAGGAGACAATAAGATTAAGTAAAGTTATCAGTTTGCATTCAAATAGCTATAAAATAATCAAATAAGAGTTTATGTAAAATAAATGTAAATAGGTATAAATAAATACCTAAGCTTTTAGTAGAAGTAGTTAAATAAATTGACAGGTAGTTGGATTTTCATATGTATTAAGAAGAAAATCACATAAAGAAAGAGCACTTATAAACTAATTGTAAGAAGACAATTTAATATTGAAAATAAAACAAAAGAGTCTATATCAAATTAATCTCCACATTCCTTGGTTTCCTCTTAATTACACCATTATTAAAAACTAAAGGACACTGATAATGACTGATCACATGAACTCTAAAACCATTATATATCGATGGATTATAAATATGATATGAATTGGATATTGAATTCTAAAAAATAAATAATAAATTTAACTATATTATTTGCGCGAGCCATTATAAAAATAAAGATGCACAGTTGGATTACCTGTTGATCTATATTAACCCAAACAATCTTTGTTGAGCACAATTAATAATAACTAAATTCAGAATTAAAAAATGAAAAAATTAGTAGTCGACAAAAAGCTCATGTCCAATATGATTAATACATATTAATACATATTTCGTCTTTCATTGAGATTGGGAAGCAAATTATTACTTATGTAATCATAGCTAAAATGAAATTAAATTAATAGGAAAATTAGTAGTATTCTTTATGAATTTGGGAAAATAGTCAAATAAGGAGACCATGTCAAATACAATAAATAAATACCTAATTTAGTAATAAAAATAATGAGAAAATTTTCATTGCTATTGAGAAGAAAATTACTTAAATGAAGAGCTCACATAGAAAATATATAGATAGTAGATAAATTTCACAATTCAAAAAATATATTTTGGTTCCTATGTCAATCTATTTAGCAGTTAGATTCTAAAATAAAACTATTAAACTACCATATTTCTCTAGAGAAAATAGAAATTACCACACTATCAGTGAACAAATAGAAAAATCTAAACCATTGACAAGCATAGGTTTTGTGTTATAACAGCAGATCCTTTATAAGAATAGATGAAGTATAGAAGATGAAATCAATAGATTGGATCCGTATTTGGATATTTCAACTCAGACTTTCGTGTGGCAGTTAGAATCTACATCGAATAGAACAGAGGAACCCCTAATTTGTATGGAAACAAAAGGAGAAATGAAATAAAGATAAAGACAAAAAAGTTATATTACGTTCAGTTAATATTGGAAACTATGATTCTACATAAGTAAATCCATTTTATCATGAAAATGATGATTTAATGTTACAAGCCATATAATATTATGATAGGAAGAGACAATGTCTAGGTCTCGGTTACTTGACAAAAAAATGATAATGAAACAACTAAATAAAACCATTTAAATAGATGTGCTTTTAATGATAATGAAACAACTAAATAATATAAATGTTAGCATAGAAAAACTAGGCACCCGCACTATTTGCGCGGGCGAACTTGCTAGTTTAAACTGAAACATAGGCTAGTGAAACAAACAAGCAAATTAACAATTTTTTTAAAAAAAGGTAAAAGTGAGGAGACCTTCATAGTAAGTTAATAGCTGTGGAAAAACAAACCACTTCCAATTACATTTACACTACTTTGGGATAATATCTCCGCTACATTTCTAGAATATCCTAGGGCCAAACTGTCCTTGCGCTTTGGTGTCCATAATAATGTTTTACATGTGGCAGCTTCTACCTTGACTGCCTGTTTTGGATGTGAACTTGCGTGTATGTATCTTATGATGTGATTTATTTCTATGTGGCACTTATGTGTTCCTTGCTTTTAAGTAATTGTTTCTACCTTTGCCTCTTTTCGAAAAGTGTTGAAAAAGTTTACATGAAACTTATTTAAAAAAATTACATAAATATTTCTTTCAAGAAATCTATAGATAAGTCATTTGAATATTTTTAATAAAATACTATAGTTAAATATCTTTTCAGAAAAGTACTTTGGATAGATTTTTACACTTTTAGAAAAAATTTATGTTCAATAACCTCCCCGTTCTAGAATAAATGAAACGGAAATGAAAAGAAGAGCAAAAAGGAAAAACTAGCAGCACGGCTCACCAGGGGCCAGCATAATCACACACTTGTCAACACAAGCACGGTAGCTAACACACGAGTGTGATTAGGATTTTTGCAGTGTCATCATCTTCTTGTGGAGCCTGCTTGGTGAGAATTAAGAGTAGAGAGTCCAGCAATTTAGCTGTCTTCATTTTCAAATTCATGGCCTTGATTTTCCTGTTTTGTGTAGAAAACAAATCCATCCATGCTATCGGCATGTATATATTTGAGTGTCAAATAGCGTAGAAATTTGGTTAGGTTATCATGATACCAACTTGTAATCATGAAAACCTATCGATGCTATTTGCTTCAGCTATATCCAAAAGTAACAAAATCAAGTAAAAAATTTTAAAATTTGACCAACTTTTCTTGTATCAGTGAGAAGAATATATAAAGAAGCAACTAAGTTTGCTAAAATTTGCCGCTCAACAACTCAGAATGACATTTATTTGATAGCACGCAGTATCTCAAACATATATAATCCCTTGGTGGCTGCTGAAATCGGCATAAGTTAATGGAAGTTCTTTCTTCCATCTAAAAAAAACATCATCCAGCAACCATACATCTAGTATTCTGGTTTGTACTTGCAGTAGTAGCAAGCAGTCACACAGAAGAGAACAGAACCAGAAACCTTGAGGGAAAAAGAGTTTCAGCAGATTAAGGCTACCAAATTGTTGCACGAGTCACAACCAGCAAGGAGCAACATTTGTCTGAGACCAATACTGAAATATGATCTAATAAATCTCATTCTCAATCAGACAGAAGAGAACAGGGTCAGAACGCATTAGGGAAAAAGATTTTCCACAGATTTAAGTCTTCCAAATTGTCGCAAGGATATATGATCTCAACCATCACGATGCACACATTTAATCCTATATATACATCGCAATTAGAAGCATAGAATTGACAGAACATAGAGCAATAACTGTCTGAGATCAGTACTGAAATATGATCTAAACCTCAATCTCTGAATACCCCACCTTCCACAAAGCATCCAACAGGACATAAGTTCAGTCACCTTCATGACCTGCAGTCCTGCACAAGTAGTGTCTGTTAATCGGATAGACAAGAGATGTACTTCTTATTCAAGCTGCTGGAGAAGTAAAGGACATATTGCAGGGTGATGTTTACGAAACACAAATAAGCACGCTTAAAAAAAGTTAGCTGTAAACCTTGCTTTATATCCCTCATGTCAGTCGCTCGTCCCCGGAGTTGTTGCTGATGATCCGCATTGATCTTGAAAAGGAACAATGGCCTCCACAAGACCTTCAGAGTAGCAATGCTAGTCAGTCAATGGTGACAGAATGTGTCAATATCAGGATTGAAAGAACAACGTTAAAATGTTTTTGGAGATTAGCCTCTGCAGTGTAAATGTATGAAAGGGGGAATTAGCTGCCACTGCTCTTTATCTGTTTGATGGCAGTACAGATTATTGAACATTTAGGCTGTAACTAATTAACTGGTTTCAAATTAAAGCAAAACAACAGTACATGATTGTAAATTGCAGTTGTGCATAATTGCATATGTTACCGTTGGCAATCGAGGCTGGCAGGTCCCAAGGGAGGACGCAGCGCCTGCAGCCCGGCGCCACGAGCTTGTGGGCGTCCATGACGAACCCCACGACCCGATGCGCAGGCACGTCGACGCCGAAGAGGCTCCTCCGTAGGAAGAAGTAGACCACATTGGGGTGCTTGGGGTGCACGAGCACGATTTCAGGGATCATCGCCGGCAGCTGGGTCTCCCGGTAGCTGGCGTCGTTCCAGATCTCCTTGAACCCCATCTCGTACGTTTTGAACCACCGAATGCCGTGGTCGCCGTCGCCGCAGTCGGGGTCGGGGATCGCCGTCCACACGGACACCTTCCTCTCGGCGACGCGGCCGTCTAGATCGAGGTCACGGGCGATGTCCACGTACCGCAGCATGTGGTTGCTCACGCTGACGCAGCGGATGGTGTGGATGAACGGCTTGGCCTCAGCGAGAAAGCGGCCCGGCGGGAGGTAGTGGAAGCGCAGGCGCAGGACGGGCTCAACGGCGTTGGGGTCGCAGCTGATGAGCCCCCACGAAAGGTCGAACCACCAGAGCTTCTTGCCGTGGTCGACCACGCCGGAGGGACACCACTCCCGCTTCGTGCCGTCCCTGATGGGCAAGGGGCAGGGCAGGTCCGTCTCGGTCCAATTCCACTGGTCGTCCCTCGAGAAGAGGCTGCCCTTGGGGAACCACCGGTCGTCGAGCGAGAAGAGGCGGAGGAGCTTGGCTCGGTCGCTGCTCCTGGTGACCTGGAGCTCGGCGATCAGGTAGCCGCCGAAGAGCGCGGAGGTGAGGCCGACGCTCCTGACGTTGTAGGAGACGGGCATGGAGTGCCCGGTGCGCCGGGGTACGAGATCGGGGGAGCCCGTGGTCGGTTGGCGCAATGGGTCCCCCGGCGAGACGAAGTTCCGCACCAGAATGAGGTCGTCGGTGACGATGGGGACCTCGTCGACGGAGAAGCAGACGAGGAGCACGCCGGGGCCGGTGGCGACGAGGTAGGGGAGCTTGTCGGAGCGGATGGGCCTGGGGTCGTCGCGTCGGACGCTTGGGGACACGTCGAGGACGGTGACGCGCGGCGGCTCCCTGAGCGCGACGGAGATGGGGACGGGGCGCTCCGCCTCTGCTTCCTTGGGGACGAGGCATTGGGGGCTCGGGCAGCGAGGCAGTACGCACGGGTAGTGGAGAGGAGAGAGCGAGGGGTTGGTGATTTCTGATTTGGTGGTGGCCTCGCCTCGCCTGATTTGGGGATGGTTTAGGATTATATTTAGCGGAGATTGCGAGGGCAGGATGGTAAATGGAGCAACACGTGATTGGGATTTAGCTTCTCGAGGAAGATTTTCCGTTCGTTCCAACACAGAAGCAGTTACGTTGCCAGCCTGGCACGCAGATTCCCAGTCGCGGGCAAGCCATGCACGCTTCGTTGTGCTCTTCTCTTGGTCTAGCCACCTTTTAACATCTTTTGATTTGAAGCTCCAACGTGTCATAATAATTTTGACACATTTTTTTGCATAGCATGAATCTGAAGATGCTAAAGAGGGCTACTGCTGCGATACGAATTTTTGGAGTGTAATTGATTACATTTTTTATTCATTGATCTATCTCCTCGATCCAGAACTGCGCCTAACCAAAGTTGGTTGTGGTTGTGGATGTACGTCCAAACCATCCAAGTTCATGTGCTAATTGAGTCATCCAAGAACGACTCAATTTTTACGTGCAGCAATTGCAAATAAACAATAGCGCCTCAAGAAAGAAAGAGTACAGAGTGCCAGCCAGAATGCATTATGCAAGAGAGCAGTGCGTGCAAAAAAAAAAAACAGCGTGGCAGCCAAGAGTTCATCTCATTCATAAGGATCCTCAACTGATGCTTTCTGGTCCGTGAGACCAACTGATGCTGCCAGCCTCTCTGCTTCTACGAAACGGGCTTCCATGAGGGTAAAGAATATACATGGAGCCGCTATAAACATGTAAAATTTTGAATATGGACCAACGCAAGTTCCCTGCATTTGGCATGTACTCATGTCGCCAACATTACAAAGAAGCAACAAGCAAGTATATAAGAGTTCTGGAAAAAGTCGCAAATCAAACAGGACATTTGTTTGGAAGCTAACATCATCCTCCAAGAACACGTTGAAAAAGTTACAACGAGTTACGAGTCCATCTCACTGCAACAGAGTGCCAGGATGCAAGAGAAGGGCAAAAATTCAGCAGATTATGGCAGAAAAAAATGTTGCAATTCGTCCATCCTATCCATCACGTACGTTGAGCCTCAAGTCCTATATACATCTCGAAGAAAGCATCTACAAAGCAAACAAGTCAAGGAGCAGGAGTTTATGTTCATTCCTTCTTTTCAGTCGTCCTGACTGACCAAGTCTCCCATGGCTGAGTAGTGAGAACCACCATCGGTCACGTCCGCCATAGCTTTCTCTTCGGTGAGCTGAGACTGGAAGTCAGAAGGCGCCCTCTCCTGCATCGTCTCCTGGGTCCTGGCTCGGCCCTGGGTGGTCCTTCTCCTTGTCGCTGAAGTGCTCAGTCACATCAGCTCTTAACCTGCTTACAGTCCCTGGATCCAAGTCCATTTCAAGCATCTCCTCGCTGCTTGGTTCGTCGGTGTGGCTTTCCTCTGCCGGCTGCTCCTCCAGGTCGATTTCCTCTGGCTGCTGCTCCTCCTCGTCGATTTCCTCTGGCTGCTGCTCCTCGTCGTCTAGTTCTTCTTCCTCCAGCTCTTCGTCGTCAGTTGACGGCTGCTGCGCCTGCGCCTGCGCGTTGGCGGCATGGACTTCCGCTAGCACCTGTTCCACACCGTGGTCTAAGAAGTCTTCCTTCAGTATGTCATCGATGTCCACTGCCATCTGCTCCTCCTCGTGGATTTCATCTTCCTGCATCTCTTCTACGTCGATTACCAGCCCATCTTGGACATCCTCCGCCAGCTGCTCAGCGTCAGCGCTGTCCAAATCCCCAGGATCCATGGCAAGAGCTTCAGAAAACCAATTCTAGTCAGACAATGGTGACTAAATACTGAATATGTAAGTCCCGAGAATACCAAACTATAAACACAGTAATGGGTAATAATAAAGTTAAATGCAATTGGAGGTCGCACTGTTTCTCTGCTATGACAAGGACAGTTAACTCTTAGTGTTGTGTACTTGATGGCTATGCAATAATAGGACACAAGAAATAGTTACTAATTCTCTGTTACTTCCTGAGAAACTATCAACCTGAACGATCCAGTTTCTTTATATCAAATTGTCACTGCTACTGATCAACAATAAATGGCGAAAGGTAAAGCTGTAAAAGGTTGTTCCAGCATTCAGAGAAAAAGGATACATGCCAAGAGCTTCTTCTAGAGAGCAATGCTAGTCAGACGTCACTTTATACTAAATATCAGAACTGAGAGCACTAAAAAGTTAGGATAGAAACCGAGAACACCAAAATATTAGTAACATAGAAACCATAACAAATAAATTCATGTGCAATTGGACATTGTTCTGTTACTCTGCTATGACAAGGACAGTTGACATAGAAATCACAACGAATAAAGTTAAATGCGATTGGACACTGTTGTGTTACTCTGCTATGACAAGGACAGTTGGCTGTTATTCTGTATTTTCAAACAACGCAATAACAGAATAGATGCTATAGTCAATACATCTTTTATTTCCTAGGAAACCATCAGCATGAACAATCAAGTAGCTAGTGGTCAACACAAATTGGCCTCAAGAAAATCTGGTCCAGCATTCATGATATATCTCATGCAAATTGTGCAGGCCTGTGCATAGTGCATCACTACAAAATTTAGCTTATGCTCCACATTGATGCTGAATGAAATTCCATTTCAAGGCATATGACCCTGATTTTGATTATGAGCACAAACTAATTAATTAACTAGCTGACCATCAATCAAAATGAAATAGATTCTCTGCATTTGGGTCTGCCTTGTCCCTGCATTCAAGTTTTAGTTACAAAAATCACAAGTCAGAAGTCACTACTGCTTTTTTGAACCTGGGACACATCTATAATCTATTCAACTAATGAATAACTTTCCTACTACATTTTGTATTTTGTCTCTATATGGAAGTTGCTGCTCATTATGGACCATGCGACACTAGGAAGTAGTACTACGAAAACACCACAAAATCGCAGACAGATGAGAGATCATGCTAAGTCGATTGGTGCGCTAGATAGCTAGAACACTATTAGTATCAACTATCAAGTCATCAGCAATCAAGATGTTAGTTATATGTATTACCTTGTGGTAGGTACCAAGGGAGAACGTAGCGGCAGGAGGGAGGCGCCGGCCACGGCGTCACCAGGTCGTAGTCCTCGTCGACGAACTCAGAGACTGTGCAGGTGAGCAAGTCGACGCCGAAGAGGCGCTCCTCCAGGACGAAGTAGACCAGATCGGAGTTCGACGGGGACACGGCCGCGAGCACGGGAACCTTCCGCGGCAGCCCGGTCTCCTCGTAGGTGTCGTCGTTCCAGATCTCCTCGAAGGTTACCAAGTGCTCTACGTCCCACCCGATGGTCGCGTTGTTACCGCCACCAGCGGAGGTCCGCGTCCACATACACACCGTGGGTCCAAATTCGCCCTCAGGGATGATCTCCACGTACAGCAGCTCGCCACCGCTCTCCGTGATGCATCGGTGATCGTGGATGCCCGGCACGGTCATTTCGAGAGCGCTGTCCTCGGGGAGGGGATGAAAGAGCAGCAACGGGACGTCGAGACCATCATCGGGGTCGAAGCTGATGATCCCCCACGAGAGGTCGAACCACCAGAGCATCTCCCTGTGGGCGACCACGCCGGAGGGAACCCACTCCCGGTTGACGTCGGTCAAGGGGTTGGGAATGACCTCCTGGTACCACTTGTCGGAGTCCGAAAAAATGTAGACGAGCATGACGGTGTGGCAGCCCTTGTCAACCATGAGCTCGGCGATGATGTAGTGCTGGACGCCGTTGGGGGTGGCGAGGATCCCGATGCTCTCGAGGTTGGAGGTGACGGCAAACTTGCCGTCGCGAAGCTGGATGCGCTCGGCCGCGCCCGTGGACGGGCGCCCCTGCTCGACGCCCGACGCGTCGAAGTGGCGCACCACGATGAGGTTGCTCTGGAAGGGGCGGTTGTCGAAGCACACGCCGCAGAAGGGCCTGACGCCGAAGTTGAGGAGGATGTAGTCGGAGCTGACGCCGAGGATGTAGGGATACTTGTCAGGATTGTTGGGGTCGGGGTGGGCGGTTGGGAAGGCGTTCATGACGGTGATCCGCGGCGGAAGCACCACCGGGAAGGAGAAGTCGGCGGCGTGCTCCGCGTCCGCCTCGAGCTCCGCGTCCTCATCCCCCGCCGCCGCCGCCGCCTCCTGCGCGTCACCGGGGACAACGCGGGGGATGCGGCCCAGGATCACCCACGGACGCGGCGGCTGCTGCTGCTCGTCCTCCTCCATCTCCACCTCCATGGTTTGCTTCGGTTTCGAGCAGAGCGACAGAGACAGAGAGAAGGCGGCGGACTGGTGCGAATGTGGTTGGTGAGGGCTTGCCGATTTGGGCGAGTTGCAAGGATAGGATGGTAATTATAGCAAATAATGCTTCCAGAGGAAGATTCCATCTGCCCAACATTGGGCTTTATGGGCCGCGGCGGAGGGTCTAACACGCTCAACGCCCAATGGATTTTTAGTTGACGAAATATGACGTAAAATGTGCTGTTTAGTAGTAGAATGCAAATGATTAGTCAGTACTTGCTTTCCTGCAACGTTTTGACTATTTGCTCCATGTCTCTAGTTTCAAAAACTTGTAATAAAGTTCAACTTATTCATGATATTTGGCCCGAAAAGATCACAAAAGTATATCCTAGAAACAAATTTGAAGCAACGGCACGCAACCACGTAGATGGAGGATTATTTCGTGCTGGCTTTTCTTGTACATCTTTGTACCAGTTAGAATCCGTCATTGCAAGCGTCGTTCTTTTCTTTAGTTATTTACACTCCTTTCTTATTTTGTTTTTGGGAAAAATTTGAATCTGCGTTTGCTCGAACTGCTGTTCGTTTTCTCTCTTTTTTGCTGCCTGAGTTAGCCGGTTAATGTTACACCAAGATATCCAACGAGGACGTCCAGGGGGCAGGCACCCATGATTCTACTCTACCTCTAATTTGATGGGTACACTGTTGTATTATATTCAGCTGAGATTATACCTCCAAGCATTCTTGTTTGATTGAGCAAAAGTCTATATTCTACGATATTGCACTACCGGAAACAGTAAATTTGCCGAGTGTAAAAATTTTGCCGAGTGCTTTCTTTCGGGCATTTGGCAAACAGCCTATTTGCCGAGTGTATTCAACGGAGCACTCGGCAAACATATTACACTCGGCAATAAGGTCGTTTGCCGAGTGCCATAAATACGACACTCGGCAAACCGCTCATAGACACTCGGCAAAGGTCCGACACTCGGTAAATAAACGGTAGTGCAAACGAATGGTGGACGTGTGGTTGCAGCCCGGGTGGTTGGAGAACCACGTTGCTTGCCGGAAGCGGCGTCTGCAGATGCCATATGCACCACACCATCAAGGCAGCCTGAGCCTTGATGAATACAAGGAAAAATGGGTACGTGAATTCATTTCTTTATTCTCACACATAATACACATAATACTGCATATTTTGTAATCCTTTTGTATTTTTGCCGCAGACGTCATCACATGAAGGCCAGGAGTGCTCCCGATTCAAGGCATGGGTTATGTCCAAAAAGGGCAAGGCCACGGCAGACATCGACTTCAACCCGGAGGACCCGCCCGAGGCATACAGCCATCCCAGCATCCACAGCCGCGTCACCGAGTACACAGCAATGGCGAGGGAGGTTCATGGGCCAGAGTTCGATCCGAGCTCTCAGGATATTGATCCTAAAATTGTGATGAGGGTGGGAGGAGGGAAGAAGCATGGCAGGTATTGGATTGGAGATAGCGTGATCGACACTGCCAGTACTCCCACCCTCTCCCAGATCCGAGCAAGGAGCACGGACTCGAGCCCCGCGATACGGGCACGGCCTACCGCTGCACAGTTACATGCAGGCGCTGCAGGTTATTCCTGTTTCTTTAATTTTTCATTCATTTTGTACATATCTTTTTCTTGGCAATAAGACATTGGGATGAAATATTGTAGGCCCAGGTGGAGGTAGAACGGAAGCGCCGGGAGGAACTAGAGGCGAGGATCGAGGCGGATCGGCAGCTAGAAAGGCAGAGGACGGAACAGATGTTCCAATACATGCAGAGTGTCTTTCACAGTTTAGGTCAGACTCCACCACCTATGCCACCGAACCTATTCCCGTCACCTCGACCACCTCCTGCAGCTACTCCTGTGAGTCACTCTCAACCTTACAATCAATCTAGAGTTAAACCAGAAACTACAGGCACTACAGACTTACACTAGAAAAGTGACTAATGCAATCTCTATAACTTTGTGCAGAATCAATCGGCGGCGTCCAAATTCTGAATCTTCTTGGGGCAGTGGCCACCTGCACATCCTCCTCAGCCTCCTCAGTGACTTGTGAACTAGAGGTGTTTGTGATGCAAAACTTGTGAATTACTTGTGTCGACGAGAACTTGTGAATGTTAATTGTGTGCTTGTGATGCTTGTGGTGCAATTTATATGCCTGTGGTGTAATTTATATGCCTGTGCTTCTGTGGTTGTTTTTTGAGAGGGGTCCTTTATACGTAAAATTTCTGTTTTGTCAGTACGGGGAAAGATACTTTGCCGAGTGTTAACACTCGGCAAAGAGGCCATTTTCTGTTAGTTCGACGTTTTGCCGAGTGCATTGCCAAAACACTCGGCAAAGGCGTCATAAATTTTTTGCGGGATTGGCCTCTTTGCCGAGTGCCAAGAGGCAGGCACTCAGCAAACTATGTATGTTCGCCGAGTGCCACTGGAAAACACTCGGCAAAGATTTTCTTTTTGCCGAGTGTCATTTAAAATACACTCGGCAAAAAGGAGCCGTTACCGTCACAGACCGTTATCACCTTTGTGCCGAGTGTTATATTTTGCCGAGTATTTTCTGGCACTCGGCAAAGGTTTTGCCGAGTGCCCGACGATCGACACTCGGCAAACCCACTGTTTGCCGAGGGAAAGTTTGCTGAGTAGGGTTCGCCGAGTGTTACACTCGGCAAACCCTTTGCCGAGTGTATTTGGACCTTCGCCGAGTGCCCCAGGCACTCGGCAAAGTTACTGTTTCCGGTAGTGTTGTAATCGCCGGTTTGGTGGAAGCAAAGAGGTTCAAATTTAAATCATCTCGGGCAACATGTCTATTTTGCACTTGCAGCAAAAGAAAAAAAAAAGGAACATGGAACAGAGGAGAGTATAGACTATAGAATGAAACTCAACCCAAAAATAAAATTAGCATATTAAGGCAACCAAACTTCAATTGTTTCATCTCATTGACTTTAGAGCATATGAACAAAATTTGGAGCAGTTTCCATCTATGAACAAAGCATCTTCTGTTTAAGACTAAAACTAAAAGTTATTTAAAATCCTAGCAATTTCTATCAGAGAGACAAAGAAGTCAAAAATGACTAAATCTTGGAGAAGTTTCTATCTAAGAACTGACATTTTCCAGAACAAGCATCTTCTGTTTAAGATAGAAAGTATAATTATCTGAATCTTGAAGCAATTCCTATATGAGAAACAAAGAAGTGGAAAATGAATAAATCTTGTAGCAATTTTCTTCTGAGAGCAAGAGTGAAAATGATCGAAATATCATTCAAGTAGTACCTCCCCAACCCCACCCCAGAATTATAAAACCATTTAACGGCGCACATTCAGTCATTCAGTCATGACCTGCACAAACAAGGGAAGGTTTTAATTATTCAGACAGAAGGAGACACTTTTTTGTACATATTATTTGAGGGTAGTTCAAACTAATGTTCAACAGATTATAGGTAAGATCAACTTGGACAAAGTTATCCATAATCTTTGCTTCATATCCCTTCCTTCACTCTTCTCGACGACGTTTTTTCATAATACGACTGTGAACTTCCATCAAGTCTGCATCAGCTTCTTCGCTCATGAGCCAGAAGCTAAAGGGCCCCCTCATTTGCCTCATCACCTCCCTCTCTGGGCTTGGGGGACCCTCGTAGTCGTAGAAGTTGTACACCTCTGATTTTAGGGTCTTGGGATCCATCCTCATGGCGGCTTCCATACCCAGTTTGACCAGCTCCTCCTCGTCCAGTTCCTCTGTCTGGTCTTCATCTTCATCAGAGCTACTGAAGCCCACCAGATCAAGATCTTGAGAGAAGCAATAATCAGCCAATATTCATTGAATGTGAAATATCAGAACTAAGAACACCATATTAAATACAAAATAATGCAAGTGGAGAATTAGCCTCTGCTGTGACAAGGATATATTGTACTGCAATTGTATGATTGATGCCTTTATGGGATGGCTGAACGTTCCATATATGGAATAATCGATTTGTTGGGTATATGACGCATTTATTAGAGTGCATGGTGTAGTCATTCGTTTCCTTACATGTTGCTAACATCCATTGATGCCACTGATTAACAAAAAATCGTCAAGATTTTTTTTTTAAATCGGTGGTCTAGCACATATGAGCATGTTATATATCATCCAAATGTTGTTTTAATTGAAGAAAACATGCAACTTTTGCAGGCTGCACAGTGCATCAGTTCAAAATGTGCATCTTATGCATCACTTAAAATCAATTCTCAGTCAATACAGACTGGAAAACAGAAAGAAAACTAATTAGTATGTGTATCAGGACCTGTTTTAGTCATGGACACATACTTAGATATTTAGATGATTATACATGTAATAAAATAAGCTCAGCCTTTACCTTCGGCTGCTTTGTCTATGTGTCCATGGTTAGTTACAACTTACAAGTGACAATTCAAATGCATTTGGCAAGCTCATGCAAAAGCAAATAAAGCAGTATACTATGCCATACTAGGAGTTTCTGTAATAATGATAAACAGATTCTTGTTAAATGATTGCAGATTGATATGCAGATAGTTGTAAGACGAAAAGCTTATTAACAATTGTCTATGCAAGGTAATTCAACTCAAAATCTGAGTAGTACCACTTAACTGCTCACTGGGCTACCTACTGAAACAGGGCATGCTGTTTTAGAAAGTACTAAAAACGCAAACAAACATGATTGCGGATTGCTTTGCAACGAAGGATACGGGTCCTCACACATCACGAACACATTTGAATTGCTGCAGAGACAAGAAGAAAACCAACTAGCGCAACTGGAGAAATGTGTGGTTACCAGTTACCTCTGGCAACCCAAGGTGGCAGGTTCCAAGCGTGGACATAGCGGCAGGAGGCAGGTGCCGGCCAGGGCATGTTCACCAGCTCGTGGGCTTCGTCGGCGGCCTCCACGACTTTGTGCACGGGCACGTCGACGCCGAAGAGGCGCTGCTCCAGGGCGAAGTAGACCAGATCGGGGTTCGACGGGCACACAGCTGAGAGCACGGGGACCTTCCTCGGCAGTCCGGTGTCCTTGTAGGTGTCGTCGTCCCAGAGCTCCTTGAATCTCATCGAGTACTTCTTGTCCCACTCCCACCCAGCCAGAGTGGTCATCCGCCGCGTCCACATGGACACCGTCGCTGCTTCCTTGATGTGGCCGTCGCCGCCGTCCTCGGGGATGATCTCGACATACCGCAGCTCGCGGCGGCTCACCGTGACGCACCGGTGGGTGTGGATGTCAGGCCTGGCCATGCCCAGAGCGCGGTCCTCCGGGAGTTTGTGGAAGAGCAGCACCGGGTCCGCGACGAAGGCGTCGCAGCTGAGGAGCCCCCACGAGAGGTCGAACCACCAGAGCGTCTTCTTCTGGGCGACCACGCCGGCGGGAGCCCACTCCCTGCCCTCCGCGGGCAAGGGGCAGCTCAGGTCGTTCTGGGTCCACCGGTCGCCGCCCGCGCGGAAGCGGAAGAGCCTGGCGCGCTCGCCGCCCTTGTCGACCTCGAGCTCGGCGACCGTGTAGTCGCCGTCGTAGGAGGCGACGAGGCCGACGCTCCCGACGCTGTAGACGACGGGCATGCCCCCGTCGCGGCGGCCGGGGATGCGTTCGCCGTCGGGCGCGGCGGCGTGGCCCTGCTGGACGCCGCGGGCCGTGCGGAAGCGGCGCGCCACGATGAGGTAGGTCTCGTGCGGGTCGACCGCGGAGTCCACGCCGTGGAAGGGCTCGACGGCGAAGTTGAGGAGGAGGCAGTCGGGGCCGGCGGCGAGGATGTAGGGGTACTTGTCGGGGTCGTTGGGGTCGGGGTGGGCGAGCGGGGCCACGGTGAGGACAGTGGCCTGCGGCGGCAGCACGACCCGGATGGAGAAGTCCGCGGCACGGAACGCCGCCGCCGCCGCCGCGTCGTTGGGAATGGGGACGACGCGAGGGACGCGGCCCAGGATCACCCACGGCCACGCTGCCGACATTGGTTGCTTCGGTTCGAGCAGAGAGGGGGAGATAGAGAGAAGGGAGGGTGGTTCGGTGTGATTTGTTGCTGCCGATCGATTTGGGGGAATTCGGATGGTAATTGAATCTGGGTGTGATGGGATTTGGCTTGCAAAAAAAGATTCCATCAATCTAGTCCAAAGACTCTACTTGTGGGCCGCGAGATGTCACCTAGTCAATGAAGCGACTTTCATCTTGTGGTTTTTCGATGTAATAATATGGCTCAAATTTGGATTCTATGCAATTTCAGCCCTCGATATTGACTAAGCAAGATCGAATGTTCTCTTGATGTGCAAGTTCACTGCCTTTTGATTTGCTTGTTCAGTAGGGAAAACAAACACGTTCATGCAATACCCTGAACCTGACAATCAGTCTCAATGCAGTACTCTGAATGATGCTCATGATATTAGCGACATTTTGTTCAAATATTAGATTGAGAGAGATGTGTATCAAAGTCCCTGCAATAAAAAAAAAAGATGATCCAAATCTAATTCAGTATGTAACCCCATCTTTGACAAATCATTCAAAGTTTGAGCAGCTTGATGACCTGCACAAACGACGGAGAGTTCTTTAATCAAACAGGAGACTTCTTTTACCGGCCAATGGAAAATTAATAGAGTGCTGGTCAGAAAACTGCAATAAGCTCACCTGGGAAAATTTTGCCATGTAAACTTTGCTTCATATCGCTCATGTCAGTTACTCGCGTTCAGAGTTGTAGATGCCTAGATGGTTATGCACCCGCAGGCCCTTTAGAAGGATATCAACCCCACAAACTGAGAGACTCAGAGAAACAATGCTAGTCAGACAGTTAATAACTGAATGTGAAATACTACCATTGAGGCACTGAAGTAAGAACACAGCGATGACAGAGAATTAAAGTTAAATGCAGCACGAATTGCTCTATAACTCTGCTATGTCGAAAATGGCAAATTGTAATTTCTGTTGGATGCCTATATGCAATAATGGAACATCCCATATATGAAATAATCAGGGTCTCTGAACATCAATTGAAGAGTTAGCAGAATCAAGTTATTTGTATACAAAATACTGTGATTGCAAACTGCAATCGGTTTGTTGCTAACATCATTCGGTACTACTACTCTTTCTGAACAAAAAGACACCACTACTAGTCATCAGAGAATCATCAAAGAAACTGTGCAAATTTGGTTCTTTGAGTGGTTTCAAAAGTTGTTTTTTATTTTTTTAAAAAAATAAAAAATCTAATAAGATCCAAAAAATCAAAACTAATCCATTTTAAATCAAAAAAATATGAAACTAGTATCAAAAATTTTCTAAAAATGTAACCTATCTATTATTGCTCTATTTTATACTTATTTATTCAAAAATTATAGACATAACTACAAGCAACCAAATACTATGAACATAAAAAATTGGATCCGAATAACTGACAAGTAGAGTGTCAATAGATAGGTTACATTTTTAGAAAAAAATTTATACCAATTTCGTATTTTTTTGATAGAAAATGAATTACTTATGAATTTTTTAGTTTAAATTTGTATATTTTTAATTTTTATAAAATGAAAAACCACATTTGAAACCACCTAAATGACCAAATTTGCACAGTTTCGACAGTTGGATGGCCTATGTTATCCAGTTTTATAATTGAAGGTTGAAAATCGGACTTTTATGATAATTTAAGGGTGTAAACCGAACCTTTCCTTTTAAAGAAACGGTTCATGTGGTCGCCCTTGCGAGGCTTCTCAAATCTCAGCGAAGACACCGTTCGTTCCAAACGCTAATCAATTGAACATAGTATCAATGAAGACATCCAAAAACCGAAGAATACCCGTATCATTTCTAAGCCATATTTTTTCGGGAAACGTAAGGTTGAAAATCAAATTTAAACAAAAAATGTCAAACTAATAGAAATAATTAAAATCCATAGTTCAGATTGCAACAGCAAACTATGCAATCAACAAATTTCATACTACCAGCAAACTGAGATTTAGGCTAGTCGCGATGGAAACTATCCACCCTAATTTAAGTTATCGACTTAGCAGGTGCTTATAACTTTGTATAATTATTTTTAATGGTAACCGACGTGCCAATCAACAATGCAAGTTTTGGTGTTAACAGTTGTGTCTTTATTTAGTTGTCAATCAAGATCGGACAACCTTGTCCCTCAGAGATATTATTAGTAGGATTCAATGCGCGTGCAAGTTTGTACTATGTAAAAAAAAATGTACCGTCAAGCATTCATCTTCTTTCACAAATGGCTACATAACATGAATATTCATTTTTATTAGAGAGCATAAATATTCATTGTGCAGAGCAAATTGTAATTTGCCACAACTTTTTCATACAATCGCACAATAATACATAAATTGTGATTGTGAGTTGGTTGACTACCATATGGGCCATGGTAATTCAAGATTCTAACCAAAAAGAAAAAAGAAAGATAATATGGTCCAACAACCAGTTGAATACAAATGTGCCGTTCCATTTATTTTATTATTTTCAATGTTTCCCACCTTTTTTTCTATTCCCATGTCTTCTACAAAACGGCCATTAGTCAGCTGGAATTTTTTTACCATAGTTTGCACACCTAGTTTAGGTCAAGTATTCTATCATGCACTTATAAAAATACATTTGTATCTTCATGAAGTAATTGTTATTATGAAAAGCCTCATAGGGCATACATCATTGACTCATTCTCATAGATACGGCTTTTGAATATATTTTTTGAAGATATCTCTCTAATGTACTCCCATAGGTTTCGATTGCATTGCTTTGTTCTATGCAAGAAATTAAGCTGTACTTCGTTTCATGGATACACAAAAGCTATAAGTGAAAATTTGTTATTTTGATCTTCCAAGAAAAATTTGCTATATTCACCGAATACTCCAATACTAAGCAAAGTTTGATGGAAAATGTTGCTTCAAGAAGATTGAGGGACAATTACTTGCAAGACAGCGTCATCCTTCAAGAAGGACATCTATTTCATACTTGTGGCAGTACTGCAGTAGAAAACATTATAACAATAGTGAAGAAGGAAGAAAACCGAGTGCCACAATGCAAGAGAAAAAAAGGGATTCTGCAGGTTAAAGAAATCAAAATGTTGCAACGACTTCATCTCCTTAATCACATTATGCGCTAAATCGTATATGCATCCCACAGAAAAGCTTTTAAAGAACCAACAAATTTTGGAGAAATATCTGTTAAGAAGTAATCCTTTGATAGCAAGTAATTTCTGTCGGTGACCATGTGCAGAAACTCTTTAATCTTGGAGAAATTTCTGTCTGAGACCAAAAGTAAAAGGTGATCTAAATCTCATCCTATATGTAACCCCACTCTTGACAAAGCATTCAACAGGACACAAGTTTGAGCAACTTCATGAATCATGACCTGCACAAAGGAAGGAGAGTTCTTAACAAGACAGAAGGAGATTACTTTTACCAGCCAGTAGAAATTAATGCAGAGTGAAGTTCACAAAACAGAAATAAGCTCACCTGGGAAAATTTTAGCTGTAAACCATGCCTTGTATCCCTCATGTCAGTTACTCGCATTTAGAGTTGTAGATGGTTATGCAACAGCAGGCCCTTGGTTATAAGGATCGATGTCAGCCCCGAAAATTGAAAGCTTCAGAAAAAAAAAAAGCAGTCTAGTCAGACATTGGTAACCAAATGCGAAATGTCAGCCCCCAAAACTGAAGTAAGAACACAGTACTAAGTACTAAGAAAGAGAGTAAAGAATAAGCTAGTTCACCGGGTTCGTATGACAGTCCTAAATGGAGTACATCATAAAACAGGGCATGCAGCGCGAAGTACTGGAAACACAAGCACTCCATACTGGAAACACAAACACTGCATACTTGCAGAACGATATGCAGACAGATACTTCATATGATGCGGTCCTGAAATCAGAATTCTGTCACAGCGAAGTGCAATTACACGACAATTCTACCGCTCTGAGGAAAGTTCCTAAAACAGGGGATGCGGCACTTTGGAGTACAAGGAACACCAAACACCACATGGTTTCATACTAATACAAAAGGTAGATAGATCATGTAATGCTCTTGATATTTGGAAGTGTATGCAATTGCAAAAGCACAAGTACTGGAGACATATGTTGCGCCTACTAGATATGAAACTTCATCAGGAATCAGCATCCAGGATTATCGCAGGCAGCCACACAGGACGAAATTAAACAAGCAAACCAAGCACAGTAGATTCTGCTGAAATGAAATGCAGGCATGTCGTCTTACCTGCAGCACCTGGGGCAAGCCCGGGTGGCAGGTACCAAGGGAGGACGTAGCGGACGCTGGCCTGAGTGGCATCCAGCCTTGCGTTGTTCACCTTCTCGTCGTAGACCTCGTTGCCCACGACCCTGTGATTGGCCACATTGACGCCGAAGATGTTCCGCTTCAGGGTGAAGTAGACCAAGTTGGGGTCCGTCGGGCACACGGCCGCGACGATGGGGACGTCCCGCGGCAGCCCGGTCTCCCTGTAGCTGGCGTCGTCCCAGATCTTCGGGAAGCCCACCGAGTAGTTCGCCTCCCACCGCCACCCATCCGGACCGAAGGTCATCGTCCACATGCACACCCTCGCTGCTTCACTGTCGTCGCCGCTGTCGTCGTCGTCGCCGCCGACCTCAGGGACGATGACCTCCACCTACCGCAGCTGGCCATGGCTCACCGCGATGCAGCGCTGGGTGAGCATGAGCGGCGTCGCCATGGGGAGAGCACGGTCGTCCGGGAGGCGGTGGAAGAGCAGATCGTGGTCCCCGGCGAGGTCGCAGCTGAGGATCCCCCACGACAGGTCGAACCACCAGAGCGTGGTCTCGACGCAGACCGCGCCGTGGGGAGCCCACTCCCGGTCCCGATCCTCTTCGGCGAAGGGGGACTCCACGTCCTCCGAGTACCACGCCTGCTGGTCCCACTCGAAGGAGACGAGCGTGGCGTGGTCGCTGCCCTTGCGAACCTGGAGCTCGGCGATGATGTAGTCGCCCTCGTGGTCGGAGTAGAGGCCGACGCTGCCGACGTTCAAGAGGGCGGGGACGGGGGCGGCGCGGGCGGGGACGAGCTCGGCGGAGGCCGTGGTCACGCCGTCGGCCCTGTGGAAGTGGCGCACCACGGCGAGACGGGTGTCGTGGGGGTTGTCCTCAAAGGTCGTCCCCATGGAGGGCGCGACGGCGAAGTGGGCGAGGAGGCAGAGGGGCCCGGCGGCGATGATGTAGGGGTTCCTGTCGGGGTGGTTGGGGTCGGGGTGGGCGCCGCGGCCCGCGGCGAGGATGGTGAGCCGGGGCGGCAGCGCGATCGGGAGCGTGAAGTCGGGCGCGGCCGCGGCCGCGGCCGCGGCGGGCTCCGCGCGGATGACGCGGCTTAGGAACACCCACGGCGTCCCCGCCATTGGGGCTTGCTGCGCTTGGCTTCCGACAGCGAGCGAGCGAGCGAGGAGGAGAGCGGTGGCGGTGGCGGTGGCGGTGGCTGTTGGGGGTGATTTGGTGGTGGCGTCGTCTGATTTGGGGGTAGTGCAAGGGCAGGGTGGTAATTTAAAGAAACGGTTTACAAACGAAGATACCGTTCGTTCCAAACGTGACGTTTCTGGTGTACCATTGCAACGGAACAAGATCCGATGTTCCTTGTGACTTACGTTTAGATACCGAGATTTTAATTTCACCAGATTTTCAGACTTAGTTCCTAGTTCCTTGCAACTGTTTCTCTCTCTCCAAAAGCTCACCACTAACTGCTTCCCCAAATGAACCATTTGATGGAGAGCTACCCGCTGAATTGCAATCTATCTCAAAGACACTACTTCATATCATTTTCAAATTCGATTGTTCCCCTTGCAACACGTATACGTACAAGTGCAGCGACTTTCATGTCGTGGCTGTATTTTCAATTTTCAAATCTGGAGCAAGTTTCAATTCTATGCCATTATTGTACTCTTTCGATGAAGAAAGCCGAATATATAGTGAATACATGTAGTCGTTTTGGTGTCCGAGATAACCGTCTTTTAGTTTTGTTGGTTTGGTCAAGAAAACAAATATGTTCCTTGCAAAATGAAAAACAAAGAAACAAATACATCCATTCAGTACAGTATCAAGCGCATCCTTCAGCGGTGCAGGTTCACTGACCTTCACGTTGCACATGAGTTTCTTTTTTTTTGAATTATTGGAGTTGATATGTATGTCGAATGTCTGCAAGAATAGACAAATTGATATCGTAGGAACATTTATTAATCCTAGATCGCAAAATTGAAGGATCTGTTGTACGTAGAGAACAAAAAATTGAGCCACATCAGTCATGTACTAAATGGGAGAAGGTCTACCTCATTATAAATTCCTTAGATTTCATGGGCACACAACAACAGTAAGTGATATTTTGATATTCACCAAATACTCCAGAGCAAAACTAAGTTTGATGGAAAAGGTTGCTTCAAGAACGTTTAGGGTGAACTATTTGCAAGACAACATCATCCTTCAAGGACATCTATTCCGCACTAGTGGCAGTAGAAAACAATAGGGAAGAAAGAAGAAAACAGAGTGCCAGAATGCAAGAGAAAAAAACAAAAGAACCTGCAGGTCAAAGAAATCAAAATTTTGCAACTACTTCATCTCATCATTCACATTGTGCATTAAATCGTACATACATCTCAAAGAAAAGCTTGTATGGAACCAACAGATCTCGTAGAAGTATCTGTTTAAGAACAAATCCTTTGATAGCAAGTAATTTCTATCTGACCATATGCAGGAACAGCTTAATCTTGAAGCAATTTCTGACTGAGACCAAGACTAAGAAAAATCATCTAAATCTCATTCTATGTATAACCCCACCTCTGGCAAAAGCATTCTACATGACACAAGTTTGAGCAACTTCACGACCTGCACAAAGAAGGGGAGAGTTCTTAATTAGACATCAGGATACTTCTTTTACGCGCTGCTGGAAAATAGCGCAGAGTGGTGCAAATGGAATATAGTAATGACAGAGTAAAGTTCAGTGCAATTGGAGATTGGCGTGTAACTGCTATCACTAGAACGGCTAATTGTACTTTTCTATTTGATGTCTATATGCGATAATGGAACAATCAGGGTGTCCAAAACAACTGTTCAAGCATTTTGTAGTCAATAATTTTGTCTTTTCCTGAGTAACTATGAACAAGACCAATTATGGTACACATCTAACTGTTATTTCCTGGTCAACACATTTCTATCCAACATGGATCAGATATAGAAAATACCTTCATTAGCATATGTTAAAAGTATAGATGATTATGCATGCACATAAATAAGCTCTGCCCTTGACTTTTTCTGCTTTGTCTCACTCAGCATGCATGGTTAGTTATAACTGACAAAGCAAAGCAATTCGTTAAGCCATCCTGAGAGACATCTATTCAAGTAATTGACAAGTTGGTCATGGGAATGGGAACCTCCTAAAGCAGGGCATTTTTACTAGGAAGTACGAGGAACACAACAGGCACGTGATTGCAGGTTTGCATATTAGTATGCAGATGGATAGATCATGCAATGCTGTTGACATTTTGAAAGTGTATGTATGCGATTGCAAGAACACAAAAGAAGATAAGCATCTCCACACAGGATATATCAGAATGGCAGCACGCCATGGTCTCTGAAGAGATTGCAGCCACGCAGCATGGAACAAGCAAGCACACTAGAATCTGTTGAAAGTTGGAAACGTAGGTACGTACATTTAGAGCCTTGCTAACATCCGCCGCCCTCTGCTTGCGATTGCGATCCACTAAGGTCATGCTTCATGCGGCAGAGGTCTGCTGCAGCCAACAACACGTCTAGCTGAGGAACGCTTGGATCCGGCGGCGGCGGCGGCAGTGCTGCATTTAGGCAATGCAAGTCAGTGCATCCGCGTTACTCGCTACAACTCCACACAGGACGTCAGAATTGCAGCACGCCATGGTCTCTGAATAGATTGCAGCCACGAAGGATGAAACAAGTAAGCAAGCACGGCAGAAATTACCTTGGGCAACCTCTGGTGGAAGGACCCAAGGGACAACGTAGCGGCTGGAGATCGGCTCTGGCCATGGCGAGTTCAGGGGCTCAAAGGCCCCGTGGTGCACGACCCTGCGCGCGGGCACATTGACGCCGAACATGTGCTGCTCCAGGGCGAAGTAGACCAAGTTGGGGTCTGACGGACACACGACCACGAGCAAGGGGACGTCCCGCGGCAGCCCGGTCTCCTTGTAGCTGTCGTCGTCCCAGATCTCCTCGAAGCTCACCGCGTAATCCGCTTCCCACTGCCACCCAGCCCCATCCGGAGTGCGGCTCCGCGACCACATGCACACCCTCGCTGCTTCGCCCTCGGTGATGATGATCTCCACGTACCGCAGCTTGTTTCCGCTCGCCGCGACGCAGCGCTTGGTGTGGAGGTACGGCGGTTCCTGGTCGAGGCGACGGTCATCCGGGAGGTCGTGGAAGGCCAAGCCCGGCTCCGTGAACGAGGTGTCGTAGCTGAGGATCCCCCACGTGAGGTCGAACCACCAGAGCCTGCCGTCGACGTGGACCGCGCCGTGGGGAATCCGCTCCCGGTCGTGCCCCGCCAGGGGGTACGCCACGTGCTTCCCGACCCACCCGTCGTAGCGGTCCGATCGGAGGTAGACGAGCGTGGCGCGGTCGCTGCTCCTTTCAGCCTGGAGCTCGGCGATCATGTAGTTGCCTGCGCCGTTGGTGGCGAGGGCGACGTTCTGGAGGTTCCAGAGGGCGGGGATGCGGCCGGTCCGTCCGGGGACGCGCACCACGGAGGCCGCCGCCCGGCCCCCCTGCACCGTTTGGAAGTCGCGCACCACGACGAGGTGGCTAAAAAAGGTGGAGTTGTAGAATTGGGTGCCGTGGAAGGGCGAGACGGAGAAGTGAGCGAGGAGGCAGTGGCGGCTGGCGGCGATGATGTAGGGGAACGGGTCGCGGTTGTTGGGGTCGGGGTGGACTGCGCGGCCCGCGCCGAGGACGGTGACCCGCGGCGGCAGCGCGACCTCTAGGGTGAAGTCGGGCTCGGGCGCGGCTGCGCCCGCGGCGTGCTGCTCCTGCTCCTGCGCCGCCGCTCCCGGGGCCGCGTCGCGGGGGCCGACGCGGAGGATGCGGTTGAGGATCACCCACGGCGGCGTCGCCATTGGGGCTTGGCTTTCCGCGGCGAGCGAGCGAGCGGGAGGCCGGGAGGGAGAGCGCGCACGGGCAGCAGAGGCAGCGAGGGGGAGAGCGCAGGAGGGTGGCGTGATTTGGTGGTGGCCTCGCTGATCTAGGGGAAATGCAAGGGCAGGACGGTAATATAAGCGACGGGTGACGGGATTAGGCTTCGGAAGCAAGTTCCTCCACGTTTGGTCCCCACACATGACACAACACGTGAATACCCCCCACGGTCGTGATGGGCCTCGTCTGGCCCAACCGAATGGAAATATCCCGTACAGAAGAAAGGCAACTGCCATTAGCTCATGGGTACACTGACATACAAAGTTGCAAGCATTGGGGATTTCCTTTTTTTTTGGGAAAATTCTGTTGATTATGAGGTAGAACATGTAGTATCTCACTGACGTTCTGGTACGCATAGACAAAGTTAAAAAAACAGCGTGGATAATACAAATTCTGTCGATTATGAGACAAGACTTGTCTTTTAATGACATTCTGTGAGGGCCAGGCCTAGATAGCATTGCATAACGTGAGCATCGTCAGGCTGAACACGCGCAACACAACACAATACAGCAGGCAGGACTCGAGGCACGACGTCACTAAGTTGAGCAAATGCCACGGCAAGGATGCATGATGATAAAGGAAATGTATGGCGGGACAAATAAAAGTTGTGCAATCCAGCTATATCATAAGGAAAATGTATGGTGTGGATAACAATTGCGAATCTAGCTATGTCATAAGGAAATGTATGGTGGGGACAACGGTGACGACGAATCTAACAATGTCATAACCACAAGCATAACTAGGATGTCAGGGTGGAAGATCGTGTCATAGTGAACATACAATGGATGACATAGTGAAAAATAGAGAGAAGACATTTTCGTTCAGCTCAAACATACTCCGTCCGTACCAAGTTATAGGTTATTTTGGTATTTCTAGGTGCACAATTTAAATCTAGACAGTGTATATTTAGATGCATAGCAAAAATTATGCATCTAGAAATCTAAAATGATCTATAGTTTGGAACCGAGGGAGCAGCATTTTCTAAAAGAAAAGACAGCTGCTATTGATATGGAAAACTGTATGATTTGGATCAAGTTTTCTCGCATTGGTCACACACTAGTTTAGGTTACTTTACACTAGTTTTGTGTACACCTTACAAGTTGAGTATAATGGAACGAAGTTTGGTAATAGCAAGATCAATATTCAAGTACTCGAGGTGTAGGAATTTGTTAGCTACCATTGGTGTGTTAACCCTCTGCATAAAGATATCTCAAATTCATTATATTGCAGAGCATGGCTACTGTTAGATACCATAACACTCATATCTAATCTAATAATATGATATACCTCACTGCCAGATAATATGGTAAAGAGAGTTTCAAGATGTGGCACAACTGGTGAGTTCATACAAAGAGCCCAGATCAAGGTTATTCACTTGTGATGAATCTCCAAGTGAGAGTTGTACTCTGTCACCACACATCTCAAGTCTGGAGAGGTTTGGAGCTATACTCTCAATCACTTTCAGCTTGTCTAGCCAGAATTGTGGTATATTCAGGAAGATTAGCTCCCTGCAACACTTGAGTTCTATGTTCTAACTGCTCCAAACCAAAAAACCAGAAAATGAGACACTGTAATTCATCTCCTGTAATACACACTTCATAGATGCAGTTTGGTTAGGCTCCTGGAGCAATCAAATCCGATCGGAAGGTACTATCAGTGCGTTAAAGATACCAGATGGAGTTTCCATGCCCATCAAGTAAAAGTGAGTGGGGGGAAGTTGTACTCTGCCCTGTATTTTTCTATGCTGGAAAAGGGTGATTTCTTCAATCCCTGGTGGGATAGCATTCACGATGACGCCGGAGTGATTTTTAGAATGCAATGAAGTCTGCTAGTGAAACCTCTGCTATGTAACTCTTTTGATGTGTATTTTATTTCAAGCCTGGTGTCTCCTCAGTGAACGTGAGTTTGGGTTCGCATCTCCAACTCCATTAACATAGAAATGTGGGAGATACACTGGCAGAACGTGCAGAGTCACACAGTGGCATTAGGGAGTGTATATGCCACCAGAACAGAATGTGATTCATAATAAAGGTATATAGAAAAGCTTGTCCAGTCTAAATGAACTAGGTGGCATTGTAAATAAGAGTAAATGGGCACCCGAATTTGTGTATGAAAGAACTCGAACCTGAGTGGTGGAGGTGTACAACCATACCTCACACCATCCGAGCTAGGCTTAGTTCCAATCATTGAGGTAGATAGTGCATTGGAATGCTACTTTGGTATTAGTAGGTTTCCTATGAAACGACTCCTTGGTAATTACTGTGACCAACTACTACCACTAATTAGTCAACATTATTGATTTCAGTTAATGTAATCTATCCACACTAGTTAGTTATAGTCTTATGATAGATCCGTTGCCCAACATTACAATTTTCACAAATAGGTCATGCAGGCATCAAAACCCCATTGCTGAGATACTAATTCAAACTTAAGTAGCTAGCATAGGCCCATCAAATAGAGCAGTTAAAGTAATGCGACTGATGGTTTACTTGTAATATAAGCTTTCCATATCAACAGTGCCTCAGGAAGGTCTGCCCCGTAAAATGCCGATCTTTCACCACCCTGACTCCCTGAGAATGACCACCTTCTTGGCAGATCGAGTCCTCTTTTTGTGGCACCGGAGTAATCAATCCATCTGCAGCATATCAGCACATTAACAGAAGGAAACAGTCAAACAGCCAACTCAAACACACAAATGCACACAGGCACAATATCTTTTGTTCTTCTTTTTTGAGAAAAGGTCTTGTAACCTGTGGAAAGCTGGCACCACAACAAATAATTCCTCCTAGTTTAATATAGCTCTATGACCATACCTGAACCGTAAAACGCCTTTAAACTAGCAAATTTGGAAAGCAGGGGGGAACATGAACCTTACCATACTTGAATTGGCTACATCTTCTCGATTAAAGCCAAACTGGAGTTCTTTTGCATCAAACCGCCACTATACATAGTTTGAAGCAATTTCCAAGAGAACATTTGAACATGAGACATTTAATAATCAGACTCTTAGCATTTAGTAGTCCAATATTTGCATAGTGAACTCGCGGAATCAGTAGACTAAATATGCAGTACAGCGAGGCATGAACTGTCAGAGATGCACACAACGAGGGATTGCCAGGCCCACCGCCAAAATCGTAACCCACTCCCTCTGTTCTCTGTATGTGGAAAGACTCCGCACAGGTGGAAGTGGAAATAAGCAAAATCAGGTGGATTCACAAAGCCGGAGGTCCAATTACAATGCTAGACCCAACAAAAGATTAAGGAAAGATAATGCATCACAGAATTGTTAGCAACATTTCACTTCTATGGCCTTCTATATTCAGTCGACATGATCGACGTGGTCACAGGATAACAAGCATTCCATTTCACATCCCCTGCTCTGCACCACAAACAGCACTTCCTAAAACCTAAGACGAGGAAACTATAGATTTCCTGGAGTGGAACGAACTCAAAGAGAATGAAATTGCAAGTTCCTTCCATCACGAGAAAAATCGAACTCCAAAAACCTAAAAACTCAGCTATGGATTTCCTGGCTTCCTGCAATGGACTCACAGATCCTTGACACGCAGTCCTGCAGTCCAACCGCCTCGGAGCTGCTCCTCCACCTCCAGGAGCTGCGCGTGGAGCGCTGCTCGGTCCTTGTACTGGCGCAGAAGTGCCAATCCAGCAGCCGCAACAGCCTCCCCGAGCATCTGGACGGAGTGAAGGCGCTTGTGCTGTAGAACATTGCCGACCTCTAGGAGCTCTTGGGCGATCTGCGGGGAAACGAGACGGGGTAGGGCGTGACGCCGACCAGCGCGGCTGGTGGCGTAGGAGCCGGCGGGGTGGTTGAGGCGGCGGCGGGAGGTGGAGAAGAGCATGGCAACGTGGTGGCCGGCGAGGCAGGAGATGGCGGGGTCGTTGAGGCGGCGGCGGGAGGTGGAGCCAAACTTGGCGACGCGGATGGACCCCCGGATGCGGTGGACGGCACGGCGGGTGACGGCGGGCTTGGTGCGGTCGATGAGGTCGGTCAGAAGGGTGTCCACCTTGGAGAGGGCGTCATGGACCTCAACCACCTTCTCTAGCTCGGGAAGGCGAACCACCCTCCAACCCTTGCTCCCCGCCTTGGCGCGGAGCAGGCTGGCCATATCCTTGCCGTCCTTTAGAGCTGAAATCTTCTGGTGCACGTACACAAGGAACTCCTCGATCTCTCCATGCTTCTCGATGAGATCCTCGAACTCACCTAGGCTACGCACGGTTCGAGACAGCGGAGGATCCATGGCTAAAGGATGCGAGTTACAAGGGGGAAGTGGAGGACATTTTATAGACGCCTAGATGGAGGGAGAGGGAGAGGGCGCAACGCGCAAGCAAGGATGCGGTCCGCGTGACCCATCCTTTCCGCCGTTGATGCTTGTTGGGGATGGCCACCCCCGGGAAGGTCTCATCGAAGGATATGCCGAAGGTTTCGTGGAATCTTCGGGCGATCTAAAAGTCGTTACACAGTTTTTTTATCCATCTCGCAGGACTGGCTCTTTCAGTGATTGTCAAAGGTTCGCGTCTAGCTGAACGCGTGAAGGTTACATCGCGACCTTCGCGCGAGGGTGGACCAACCGCGTAGACATGTGGCAAACGCGTCGGAGGTAAAGGCTGATTTCTGGATGACGAAGGAATCAGTTGCGCAACCTTCGATGGCATGAAGACCCCAGACGAAGGATCAAGGGTTCCGCGGAACCTTCGATATCACATGAAGAGCGTGATCAGCTTGTAGTGAACAATTTGTATACGTCAACGTCCGGAAATAAGCAAAAAACCAGAATATCCCACGGTTATTCAGGGTAGATAGGAGTATTGCTACGATTATGTAATGAGGGTAAGGGGTATAAATACCCGCACCTTTTACTCTAATCGGGATGATATTTTTATGATCTTGAGAGTGTATATAAGGTTATTCCGTTGAGTCAGAACAAATGCGCCCATTTTCTACTTTTCTGTTTGGGGAAATATCCTTCGGATCCCAACAAAGGTGCCCACCGTGTTCTCAGCTCGACAAAAAAAAAGCCTATGATGGCACCACCAAAGAAGAAGGTCGTGACCTCCGGGACAACCACTGAGCCTGAGCCAACGGCACCAAGCACTAGCCGCCCAAATGAGGAAACCCTACCTCCGATAGAAGGCCAAACTCCCCTAGAGCCAAGAATCGAGACCGTCAAATACACTACCCAACAAGAACCAGTAGCAGAGCCCACCCTGACGGAGATCCTTGCACAACTCAAAGCCGTGGAGAAAGCAAAGGGAAAAATTAGCGCTCAAGTAGCGGCTAAGAGAAGAGAAGCCCAAGAGGCTAAACAGTTGGTAGATGCCAAGTGCAAGCTAGCAGAGATGCAAGCAAAGCTCGATGACCTTCGAAGAGCTCAAGAAGAGTTCGAACAAGAAGAGAAAATACCTTCCGATAACTAAACCACCAACCACTACACAGAAAACCATAGCCTCCACCACGAAGGATACCATCATCATGAAGACCACTTCCAAAGAAGAACATACCAACCATCACCCCCACCATAAGCATTCGATCCTAGTTCACCACTGTCGGTGACACTGCAGCAAGTTCCATGGCCGCAAGGCTACAAGCCTGTCCAGTTTCCAAAATACAATGGCTCTTTAGACCCAACCCAATTCCTCATGACATATGAAGTCACAATTGCATCCGCTGGAGGGGATGATCCTATCATGGCTAAGTCATTCATCATGGCTTGCGAAGGTCCACTCGCTACCTGGTACTCCTACCTTCCACCAAGGTCCATCACGAGCTGGAGTGATCTCAAAAACAAACTCAGACAGGATTTCTAGGTATTCAGGAGGGATGACTCATCCACAACTGATAACTTCCAATGCCTCCAGTAGGACAAAAGAACCCCTCTATGACTACTTCCGAAGGTTTGTCCAGAAGAAGGCACAGACCCCAAACTTCCCAGAGCGCATGGCAATCAAAAAATGCATCGAAGGTTTACTGCTGGGGCCACTAGTATCTCATTTGTCAAGAGAACCTCCAACAAACCTTCGAGAGTTATATGCAGAGATGGAAAAGTATGCAAGATCTGACGCAGATCACAAGAAGAGGGTAGAAATGAGAAAAATGATGAGGCAGAACTCTCAACTTGGATGGCATAACCCAAACCACAACAACCCTCGACCACAAAACCCACAATACATCCTCTCAGTCCAACCTTAACAAGAGGACAACCTCAACAAGAGGACGAGTCCCAAAGCATCCAGCCAACAATCACCCCACCACCAGCCCAACAAAGCACAACCTTCGATCAACCCTCGCATCGAGGAGGGCGATCCAATAGAGCCAGAGGAAGAGGCCTAGGCAGGGGCCGCGGCCGAGGACCTCCGCATCATAACAACAACCCCAACAAACCCAACAAGTTCTTCTATCACTTCCACGGAAGAGACTCAGACCACACAACCAATTACTGCCCTGAAAAGAAAAAAACCTTAGAGAGAATGGAGGCAGAAAAGAACGCCCAAAAACTGGTCAGCCATATGACCTAAGCACCACAACCTTCATTCCCAACCTTCATCCCAAACCCAAGCTACAACTTCCAGCCACACCCGTTCCCTTGGCAGAACCCCCTTCAATCCACAAGCTTAGCACCTTTGTAAGCCGCTAACCACGCTCCACTCCAAACACCCAAAAAAGAGCTACCCCCACCTCCGCCAATGCCTGCCCCCAAAGAAGAAAAGTCAAACACCCAAAACGCCTTGCCTACCTTCGGCAATATAATGCCCATAGCCGGAGGATCATCGCTGGAGTTCGAAAACAAAAGGCAGAGGCATAACTACTTCAGACAAGGCCATAGCATCCTAGTGGACGGGCCGGTGGTTAAAACTCAATGGTCACACATGCCAATAACTTTCTCTGAGCAAGACATCAACTTAGTCAGCTATCCACACTCCGGTGCCATGGTGATAGAAGCAAATATCCAAGGATGGACGATTGGAAAAAATCCTTGTGGACACTAGCGGCTCCGCAGATACCATCTTCTCTAGCATCTTTGACAGAATGAACATCGACAGAAATCTCCTCCAGCCAGCAGAAATACCTCTCATAGGCTTCGGAGGCAAAAGGGTCAACAACCTAGGAAAGATACCTCTACCAGTGTCCTTCGGGGTCCTCACCAACCCAAGAACAGAGAATATCACCTTTGATGTTGTGGAAATGAATTATCCATACCTTGGAATCTTTGGAAGGGGAATCCCTAACAAGTTCGAAGCTGTCATCCACCAGCTATATCTCTGCATGAAGATACCTGTGGCCAAAGGGGTTATCACAGTTCATGGCAACCAAGAGTTGGCCAGAGACATAGAATGGGGTGTTGCCCCAGGACAAAGAAATGTCCATCACCTTGAAGCTGACACGCAACCTCCGCCAATTAAAGAGCCTAAAAGAGACAAAGAAAAGATAAACTTTGAGTAGGACTGCCAAGTAAAAAAGGTCCTACTCGACAAGAACATGCCAGGCAAGATGGTGAAGATTAGCGCAACCCTCGATGAACAGGAAGAGAAAGAGCTCCTTGAATTTTTGTGCAAAAACGAATATGTGTTTGCATGGTCGGCTAATGACCTTCGGGGGGTATGTAGAGATATCATTGAACACAGGCTCGACATCGATCCTTCGATCAGGCCTAAAAAGCAAAAACTCCGCAAAATGTCTGATGACAAAGTCGTAGCAGTCAAAGTAGAGGTTCAGAGGTTGCTAGATGCCAACATCATTAGAGAGGTCAAGTATCCAACATGGCTGGCAAACACAGTGCCGGTCAAAAAGAAAAATAGGAAGTGGCGCATGTGCGTTGATTTCTGACCTAAATAAAGCTTTCCCGAAGGACGATTTCCCATTACCCAGAATCGATAGAGTGGTTGATGATGCAGCCAACAGCCAGCTCATGTCCTTGTTGGACCGCTTCTCCGAATATCACCAAATCTGGATGAGGAAAGAAGACGGGAGAAGACAAGCTTCATTACCCCCTTCGGCACCTACTGCTTCATTAGAATGTCCGAAGGTCTCAAAAATGTTGGGCAGTCATTCTCAAGAATGTCTTCGGAGGTCCTAGGCCCTCAACTAAGAAGAAATGTACTAGCTTATGTGGACAATATTGTCATAACAAACACCAAAAGGCAAAATCATGTAGCTGATATGGCAGAAACCTTTGCTAACCTCCGAGCTGCGAACCTCAGTTTAAACCTAGAAAAATGCATCTTCGGAGTACACAAAGGGAAAGTTCTAGGATGCCTTGTCTCCACCAAAGGCATCGAAGCCAACCTAGACAAGATAAAAGCACTAGCCAGCATGGAAGAGCCACAATCCATCAGAGATGTGCACAAGCTTACAGGAAGAATAGCAGCCCTAAACAGATTCATACCTCGCTCCACGGATCAAAGTTTGTCATTCTTCAAAGTCCTTTGCAACGCTAGAAAGTTTGAGTGGGGAGAAGAACAAAGAGAGGCCTTCAAATCCCTTAGAGACAATCTCACCAAAATGACCAAGATGACAGCACCAGATCAAAAAGACACACTCTTACTATACATTTCAGCACTCACAAGTCAGTGCAGCCCTTGTGCTAAAAAAAGAGATCGAAGGATCCCTCAGACAAGTGCCGGTATACTTTGTTTCAGAGGCACTTGCAGGCTCCAAACTCTTCTACTCGGAGCTCGAAAAAATTGCATATGCTATCATCATGTCATCAAGGAAGCTTCGCCATTACTTCGAAGCTCACAGAATAGTGGTAGTGACCAATCAATCACTACAAGATCTCTTCAACAACAAAGAACCTTCGAGCAGAATAAGCAAATGGGCTTCGGAGCTCTCAGAGTACTATATTGATTTTGAAAGAAGAAGCGCAATCAAGTGTCAAGTCCTGATAGATTTTATTGCAGACTTGTTGACGCCAGATTTTGACACGTGTTGAATCAGCGTCAGGAGAAGAGATTGGCCGATGTGGCAGATCTAAAGGCTACAGTAAAGAATCGGCCGATTGAGGTTACAGTTGGGAATCGGCCGATTGGCGATGCAACTTGCGCCAACAGATTGGAACCACAATAGAGGATCCCGGTCAAAAGTGGCCTAATGTTGGTCAACGGAGCGATGCTGATTCGGTCGAGAAGCAATGAAAAGAGTTCTGATTGGATTAGGAGACGGCGGCGGAAGATTCTGCGGGAGTCCGTTTCCTTTATGAAAATATTATAGATATAACGGTTTTTCTGTTTAAAATAAGATTGTAACAAGTCGTAATCGATCAGGAGTCCTGGTTCTAGGGTATAAATAGGAGTCGTTAGGGCTTTGTAAAAAAACAACAAATCAATCAACAAAACACATCTACTTTTTTCATAGTACTTTACTTTCAAGTCGGCAACTTCGCCAATACTTTTTCTTCCTTCACGAGTTCGTACGGATTGGCAGGGCTGCATCGACTCGATCTCCGGCCAATTGGTAGGTTCCGCTTATCGAATAACATCTGAGCTTTAACCTCGGGCGCATCGCTGTGGTTTCGTTTGGATTTATTCACCAGTTATCGATATTTACTAGAATTATAGGTTTTACCTGTTGTTCTAGTATTATCACCAGTTATCCAGCTTGAGATTGGAACTATCGGCTTTATCATCGCTCTTCCTCGTTCATCGTCATATAGCCGATTAGATCTATTTCAAGTGTTGCATCTGTAATAATTGTTTAAGTCGCTCCAGCAGTTTTCTTTGCAATTATTACGTGATTATCGGCTGATCCATAGCCGGTCATCTTCACAGCAAATCGGCCGATTCGCTGACGACACGCTCTTCGGGACAGATCGGAATCCCAGCCGATCGGAACGCCTAGAATTTAATACTCTTATTTCCTTGTCAATCAACAGGTCAGATTGACTGGCACGCCGCGCGAACCGCACCAGGGCAATAACCCGAACAGGAGCTAAGCAGATTCTCCCGGGTCGTGTGTCCGACGCTGAAGACCATCGGCCGATTCCTGGCCGATTTTTGCACCAACACACTTTTGGGGTTCCTGATTTTACCAAGTTTTCAGGGCTGGACGACACATCTACCGTGGAGCACATTAACAGATTCATCATCCAGTGCGGGGAAGCCGCCACGCAAGATGCTCTAAGGGTGCGTCTGTTTTCATCGTCTCTGTCTGGATCGGCCTTCCAGTGGTTGACCACTTTACCACCTAATTCCATTGTTACTTGGGCCGATCTAGAAAAGCAGTTCCATAAGTACTTCTACGCAGGAGTACATGAGATGAAGCTCTCAGATTTGACCAGCCTCAGGTAGAGGAGCGACGAACCAGTAACTGGATACATACAGAGGTTCAGAGAAATTAGGAACAAATGCTATAGTCTGGCTTTGACCGATGCCCAGTTGGCCGATATCGCTTTCCAAGGCCTCTCGCAACAAATCAAGGAAAGGTATGCCTCACAAGAATTTGAAAGCCTAAGCCAGATCGTTCACCGATTGGCAGGTCAGGAAGTCCGTCCGTTTGAGCAGCGGAGGAATTTCTAGAAAAAGGTGGCATATCTGGAAGGGTCTGAATCGGAGGGAGAGGAAGAAATCGGCCTAGCAGAATGGGTAAAAGGCAAGAAGCCAATATCGTGCCCTTTTGGAAAGAAAGAACCAGAAGCATTCGGCTTTGACACGACAAAGGCCGATAAGATTTTCGACTTACTACTTCAGGAAGGGCAAATCAAGCTATCACCATACCATACCATTCCTTCGGCCGATCAGCTCAAAAAAATGAAATACTGCAAGTGGCACAACACCACGTCTCATGACACGAATGAATGCAAGATCTTCCGTCAGCAGATACAGTCGGCTATCGAGCAGGGAAGACTCAAGTTTGAAACCCCGGCAAAGCCGACAAAGCCGATGAAGATTGACCAGCATCCTTTCCCAGCCAACATGGTTGACACGGGAAGAAACTCACTTCAAACCAAGGTGCTGACGTCGGAATCGGCAAGAAGAAGCGGCACCGTAGATCCCAGGAAGCAGCTCATGGTGGATGAAGTCAAAGGGAAAAGGCGTGCTGAAGACAAGGGCGAAGGATCGGGACGATCACATAGACCCATCACTTCCCAATTCTTGCTCAGCAAATATTGGCGGCAGCAGGAACGGTCAAGATGCCACGAGGAGATGATACGCCGACACGAGGATCATTGGCAATGTCCGTTCTTCATCCATTGCTGGGAAAACGACCTCCGATTGCCATCAGCCGATAACTGTCCTGAGTGCAACGGATTAAGCCGCAACGATCGCCCGTTCAAAAGATCACGCTCCAGAGACAGAGAATCAGAGCCGATCGGCAGAAATCGGCGCGAACGAGAAGGACGGCGCCTTTCAATGCATGATCGGCTGGGGGGCAGAGTGGACCGGTATCACCGGTCGAAAGGCAGGATCAACCAGCAGGAGCGACTGGGGGGCAGGACCAGCATACACGATCGGCTGGAAAAGATGGCTGATGACAGGGTGTCGGACGAAAACCCCCTAGGAAGGGAACCAGATTGGGAGCACGCCAAATCGTCGGCCAGACCAGTGAACCCCAGATGGTGCCCTGAAGGATTGTCTAAATTCAGAAGCGAAGAATCCAACGCCTGCGCCAATGGGAGCAACAAGAAGAAGAGCAGAGGCAGGTGCTGGAAAAGAGAAACGTCAAGTCTCGGGTCTGGCGCCCCAAGAAAAACAACAGCAAGGAAGCGGACAGTCAAGAATCGGCAGCTGATGTCAACATGGTGTTCATATTGCCGATGGAATTCATGGCTCTTGCCGATCGAGACAAGGCGACAAGGATGGAAGAGCAGATGGGGCAGTTGGTATTAGAGCCGATGACAGCCACCTTTGAGAAACTAGCAGACGAAAAATGGCAACATCTCAAGGCATTATTTCTCAAAGGGCATGTTAACGGACGACCCGTTACCAGGCTACTAGTGGATGGAGGCACCGCAGTCAACATCATGCTATATGCCATGTTCCGGAAGTTAGGCAAAAGTGATGAAGACCTGACCAAGACGGACATGATGCTCAAGGACTTCGAAGGCAACGTGTCTCCCGCCCATGGAGCACTCTGCGTTGACCTCACCATCGGCAGTAAGACCCTTCCTACTACCTTTTTCATTATTAATGGTAAGGGGTCCTACAACATGTTGCTCGGTCGCGACTGGATACATACGAATTGCTGTGCCCCATCTACAATGCACCAATGCCTCGTGCAATGGGTCGGCGACAATACAGAGATAGTCATCGCTGATTCCGCCTACAGCGTCGCAGCGGCCGACACGCAACAATGGAGCTGTGAACACGTCAGGTGTATATCCGGCAGGACTTGGGACACTGATTTCCTGAAGGTGTCCGATTTTGGTCTACAGCCAATCCAAGCAGTCGGCTCTAAAAATTCAGAATAGATGGATTAGTTCGTCCGAGAAGACGGAAAGCTTGGGCATGGATTTACGTCGGCCGATTCATTAGAGATGGTGGATTTGGGAGATGGTAGCAAACCAAGGCCGACGTATATTAGTGCTAGCTTGGATCCTGGATATAAGTGTAAACTGATAAGTTTATTAAAAGAATTCAAGGATTGCTTTGCTTGGGAATACCATGAGATGCCTGGTCTAGACCGGTCCATTGTTGAACACCGGTTACCTATAAAATCAGGATATCGGCCATATCATCAGCCTGCACGACGGTGCAACCCCAAAATTCTACCTGATATAAAGGCCGAGATCACAAGATTGATCGAAGCAGGATTTATTCAGCAGTGCCGTTATGCCGAATGGATTTCTAATATTGTGCCCGTGTATAAGAAAAACGGAAAACTGCGCGTATGCATCGACTTCAGGAACCTAAATCAGGCTACACCAATGGATGGATATCCGATGCCGACAGCCGATGTCTTGATAGATGCTGCCGCAGGACACAAAGTCATCAGTTTCATGGATGGTAATGCTGGGTACAATCAAATATTAATGGCTGAAGAAGATATTTCGAAAACGGCTTTCAGGTGTCTGGGCCACCTTGGTCTATTCGAGTGGGTTGTAATGACCTTTGGGTTAAAGAACGCCGGTGCTACATATCAGCGGGCCATGAACTATATCTTTCACAAGCTCATTGGTGCATGGGTGGAACTTTACATCGACGATGTTGTGGTCAAGTAAAAAGGTCATCAGGAGCATCTTGCCGATTTAAAAGAAGTACTGGAGTGCACAAGGAAGCATGGGTTGAAAATGAACCCGAACAAGTGTGCATTCGGTGTATCGGCCGGGTAATTCTTAGGATTCATGGTCCATGAGCGCGGGATAGAAGTTAACCGGAAGACCATAGACGCCATCAACAAAGTTGTAGCCCCACAGAATAAAACTGAGCTGCAATCCCTCATCGGCAAGGTCAATTTTATCAGAAGATTCATATCCAACCTGTTCGGGCGTATTTGAGCTTTCACTCCTTTGTTGAAATTGAAGCCCGATCAGGAATTCGTGGGGGGAGAAGAACAACACAGAGCGTTAGAAGATATCAAACAATATCTGGTTTCACCTCCGGTTTTAGTCCCACCACAGCCCGGTAAGCCGTTCAAATTATACTTATCGGCTGATGAACAAGCTATTGGATCGGTGTTGGTACAGCAGTTCGAAGGGAAAGAAAGGATGGTATATTATGTCAGCAGAAGACTTCTGGACGCCGAAACAAGATATTCCCCGGTGGAACGGCTGTGCCTGTGTTTATACTTCTCGTGTACCAAGCTCAGGCACGATTTGTTATCGGCAGAGTGCATAGTTGTATGCAAAGATGATGTGGTGAAGTATATGCTATCACTGCCGATTTTGAAAGGATGGATTGGAAAGTATATGGCTCTGTCAGAGTTTGACTTAAGGTACGAATCGGCCAAAGCTGTGAAAGGTCAAGTCATGGCTGATTTCGTAGCCCAACATTGTGGACCGGAAATTGCTGTCGTTGAACCGGTTCCATGGACTCTGTACTTCGATGGTTCTTCATGTGGGGCCGGATCGGGAATCGACATCGTTCTTGTATCGCCTCGGGAGGCAAGTTATGATTTCTCTTTGCCGATAGAAGCATCCGCAACCAATAACCAGGCGGAATATCGAGCCGTCCTAAAAGTTATCCAATTATTAAGGGAAGTCAAAGCTGATGTAGTCGAGATTTTTGGAGATTCCATGCTCATCGTAGATCAGTTAACGCGGAAATTCTAATGCAAAGATGATATCTTGAGGATTTATTATGAGGATTGCCTCCAGCTGTTAAAGGAATTCAAGTCTGCAATAATTGAGCACATCCCCAGAAATTACAATGAGGAGGCCAACAGGCTGGCCCAACACGCGTCCGGATATCAGCCGATTCAAGGAGTTATGATTTTGGAGCTCGTGGCCGATGATTGGAGAAAGGAGATTGCCAATTACTTGAAGGATCCGTCCCAGAAGGTGGATCGGCGAGTGCGTTTCCAGGCCACAAAATATGTGTTACTTGAAGACGATTTGTTTTACCGGATGATTGATGGGGTTCTTCTCAAATGCCTGGGAATAGAAGAAGCAAAAGTCCTGATGGGGAAATCCATGAAGGCGTATGTGGAGCCCATCAATCGGCTCACAAGATGAAATGGATGATCAGAAACAATGGGTATTACTAGCCAACAATTCTTGAGGATTGTTTCCAATATTATAAAGGATGCCAAGACTATCAGAAGTTTGGCAATGTGCAGCGCGCGCCAGCTTCGGCTATGAATTCAGTAATCAAGCCATGGCCGTTCAGAGGTTGGGGAATAGATCTCATCGGACAGATTCACCCTCCATCGAGCAAAGGGCATAAGTTTATATTGGTAGCCACCGATTATTTTACTAAGTGGGTGGAGGCAGTTCCTCTAAGGAACGTGACATTGGCCGATATGATCGAGTTCGTTAAGAACCATATTGTTTATCGATTCGGTATTCCTCAGACTATGACAACTGATCAAGGAACGATGTTCACCTCTGGAGAATTTGGAGAATTCGCCGCTGATATGGGGATTAAATTATTAAATTCTTCTCTGTACTATGCTCAAGCCAATGGCCAGGCCGAATCGTCCAATAAGGGGATAATCAAGTTGATCAAGAGGAAGATAGAGGAACATCCCAAAAAGTGGCACATGTCTTTGGCTGAATCTCTATGGGCTTATAGGATGGCTTGCCACGGAGCTACTAAGATATCTCCTTATCATCTGGTATATAGTCATGAGGCAGTCTTGCCTTGGGAATTAAGGACGGGGTCAAGGCGTATATCGCTTCAAGATCATTTGACGGCCGATGACTATTCCTTCCTCACGAAGGATGAGCTCGATGACTCGGCGGGTCAGCGGTTGAGGGCCCTGATTAGCATCGAAGAAAACAAGAAAAGGGTGGCCAGATGGTATGACAAAAAGGTCAAAGTTAAACAATTCTCCCAAGGAGATTTGGTATGAAAGTTGGTGCTGCCGATAGGGTCTAAAGATCCCTGGTCACCCACTTGGGAAGGGCCGTATAGAATCGGCCGATGTGCTCCGGGAAATGCATACATTCTAGAAACTATTAAAGGGGAAGAATTCCCAAGAGCTTTAAATGGAAGATATCTGAAGAGGTACTATCCAAGCATTTGGGTAGATGCATAACTTGCAGTAAGATACATTAAGACAACATGGCCGACTCCTATCGGCTTTTGTCTACATAGCCGATGTAAAAATGACATCGCCTTGAGGAAGAAACATTTTCGGTTTGGTGTGACCAATTCGTTATTTGATGAAAACAATGGAGTACATGGCCGACATGGTACAAGTCGCCCTTAGAATAAAAAGTACCAATATATCTATTGATTACGCTTTCTCTTGATTTCTCTCTCGATCCGGCCCAGTTTTATCAGAAGGCGGGTGGTCTTCTCCTTCAGATTCTCCATGGTGGCTTCAGTCTCGACTTGATGAGGGAGTGGAGGACTCTTTTCAGTTGGCAGTGGCTTGGGGTAGTGAGCGTTTATACGGTCCCAGTACTTCTGGACATCAGCAGGAACATGACCTTTAAGTTCTTCAGAGTGAGCTCTTATCAGATCTACGTCTGCCTGAGACAGTGGTTCGTCTAAATGCATAACTTCGATTGCTCGTTCCAGACTAGGACTCAGACGTTTTGGCTAAAGAGAGATAAAAGCTACCCAGCATCAGAGCGATTGAGATGTCAAGGGGAGAAATAGAGGAGGGTTCGTACCTGGTTGACAGAGGAGGAGGAAGATGAAGAAGACATCTTAATGTCCAGCTTGGGAGGATAAAGATCCAGTTATTGGAGGGGGAGAAGATGGGTAATGCATATGCCTCTGGAGACGGTGTGGGATCTCGTACTTATAGAGAGAAGGAGGTAAAGAGATAGTGGGACACGTCCTATCAGAGTAAAAGCGTTCATAAATGCAAAGCTGCCAAAGGAAGCGATCCAAGATCGAATTGGCGCATCAACATTTAGGGAGCATTAAATGTTTACAAGATTCTTTACAACCCAAGGAGGGCATCTATAGTCGTAATAGCTCGTTGCCTAATCTGATCGGCTGAGTCTAATACTCTTTGATCGTCGTCGGCCGATCCAGGAATTTCCGGCATACAGCGATGAAGTCTTATCGCTTCACAGGCCAGGTTCTGTCTTTCTTGTTTCAGCCCGGCGATGACGGTTGGAAGCTCTTGAAGTTTCTTTTCTTCAGCAGCTATGTCTTTGGTTACCCGCTCCATCTCTTTGGTTAGCTCTACTCCGTTTGAGGCGATCTATTGTGCCGACGATATCCGGGCGGGAGCTCTCGAGGAAGTTGATCCGTTGGTGTACTTCTTGGGCTCGGTGTTTGTAGGAATTGGCTTCCTCCCGGGTCTTTGCTAGCTGGGCACGATCGGCCACATGACGCAGGGCCCTGAACACCGGAATCTGCATCCACTCTATGAATGCAGCAGGGTGTAGAGTCTCTGTCGCTTCCTCCGGAATTCGGCCCCTGATGTCATTGAGAAGCCGCCGAATCGGCGATGCTTCTTCCACTAATCGGCCGATATCATCTTGGAGGAGGATCCGCATGCTCTCGAGTTTGGCGCGGACATCATCAGAAATTGAGCTCGATGGAACTTGGCGTGAAGCGACTTCTTCATCGTCAAGCAAGGAAACCGCGAAGGAGAAAAGGCTGTTATTGGGAGTGTCTTGTTCCTGCGGAAGAATAAAGACAAGGATTAGCAAGCAGTAAAAGGGGATTGGCCGATTCTGGTGATAAGTTTATTACCTCCTTGAAGCGGATCTCTCTTGCTTGCGCCGATGGGAGTGCCTCCCTCGTTTCAGGAACCGGTGCGATCGGCTCATCAGAAGAAGAGGACTCAACCACTATCAATGCTCTGCTTGGGCCAGCTTCCTAAAAAGGTATGGGAAAAAAGATTCTATGAATATACTGCGGATAATTGATATGATGATATGAGATACTTGCCATACCTCTGTGAGTCTTCCGGCCGATGTTTGTTGAGGGGGTACAGTCGACGCGCCCAGATCGGTCTGCATCAAAATCGGTTAGTTTTCTGAATATCGAGAAATTGAGTTAAGAGATTATCTACCTCGATGAGGAGGGTCGCTGGTGTTCGGCTTCCGCTCGGGATGTGGCCGATTGCTGTGGGCATTGCACTGGGGTGGTCTGTGCAGCCTGGCAGAAGGGAGAAGTTAATATTGATAGACTACTTAAAGATATGTGAAGTGTGCGAGGTTACCTGAACAACTTCCACCAGCAGCGATGCCGCGGCCGGTCCGACTTCTGCGGCAGTTTGGGGATCGATCATCTCGGTAGTCGGCAAGGCTGGAGGAGTTGGGGTTTCGGCCGATACTACCACCGATCGGTAAGTCGGTCCTATGCGGGCACGCACTCAACGACTTGTCTTCTTCAAGGTTGGCTTTTTCGGCGTTTGTTTCCATCGGCCGCTAGTGATGTCCTTGATGGTCGGAGCGTGATAGCCGATGAGTGGAAATGATGTGTATGGATGATCGCTCTCTATCGGCCTACCACTTCGGCTCCGCATCGGAGGAACTTGGCTTTCAGACTGAAAAGATGAGCACAAGTGAACGGTAAGATTGTAGCATGGAAAAAGACAATATTGAAATCGGCTGGAAGAGGGGTCATACCGCTGCACTTGAATCGATGTTTTCTGGGTCCAAACTATTGCAATATGTTGATGGAGATAGACAGAAGAGGTAGTGCTTCCATTCTGCCCACCACAGTTTGAATTGTTGGACGGCAAAAGGGGCCACCGTCCAGTTGTTCAGGTCAATGGTACTGGAATCTGGCACCAAGTTGCACAGCTGATTGTAGTCGAGGCTCTTGGTCAGTTCATCTCGAAATTTTGCTTGGCCGGCAAAGTAAACCTGAATCGGCAGTTGACCAAAGCCCAGTTGCCTTGCTGCGGCCGATGGATTATAAAACTCATAGGTGGGGGAATCCTTTCCAGAAAAGAAATTGGCCGGTAAAATCCCTGGCTTGATCAGGATATCCATAAGATCACTATCAAAAGTATGGGAGGATGAATCGTAGCAGACGGGAAGCTCGAAAATCGGCCCTACTGTCTGATATGGATACCAACTGATAGTCTCTTCACCGAAGCCGTTGTAGAAACATCTGAAGTATTCGGCCGTTCGGGTGGCAGTAAATTGACAGCCAGGGAAGGCCGATGCCGCTTCTCCAAAAGATGTACAGCGTCGTCGAATGGTGGGGTTTTCTTCTGAGTCAATATTGGGAAAAGTCTTGGTCTCTATTTGTTGCTTGGAGACCTTGCTCATATATAAGTTGAGCCAGAGGGTGATAAACCACCAGGGACCACCAGGATTGCCAATCGACTCCCCTTTTGACAGTCTGATGCCGATTAGGCTGATCCTAACAGATGCTTCCCGAGGGGGACGGCCGATCCTAGTGACAGAGTTTCTGCCAGGGCTTGGGTATTAGATGATGGACCAACTGCTCTGCCACAGAAAAAATGTTTCTCTAGCCACATCATCAGAAACGTCGTATGTTCTCTCTCTGAAATCGTCCCAGTCCTCATATTCTTGCTGATATACCCCTTCCATCCGCCGATTCCTTTGGTTTCTAGCCGATGAGATGGTTTAATCAGATAATCAAAGGAGGGGTCAGGAGAGGAGATATCAAGGCCGGTCAACATCAGAACATCGGCCAAGGTTGGAGTCATGGGTCCATGCCCAAAAAGGAACGCGTTGAGCGCGTCGGACAAGAAGTAAGAGGCCGCTATTACTAAGGGCTCATTTTTCTCCATTTGGGACATAGAGAGATCAATGCACTGGCCGATTTTCAGTTCATCTCACTAAACTCTCATTCGGCCAAGATCTAAAGGAACCTGCCCACTGACCTAAATCCATGGGCGATTGCTTGAACGGAATTCTGTGGGTTTCTAGGTTGATCAAATCGGTTGGATCTGGATTCCCCATAGGACCTAAGCAGATGAGTTCGGAGGATTCGGAAAGGGGAATAGTAATCTGGTGCCTAAATGCCTAAAAAGAGGGGGAAAAAAGAAAAAAAACTGAGAATGGGTCTAGAAAATACTTGAGCCGTAAAAGAATAAAAGAGGAAAGTTTCGGATGATTACCTCCAGGATGAAGCTCATTGTCGCCGATGGAGCCGCCAGTGGAGCCGCCGATGGGGCCGCTATCGCTGAGGCGGTTGCCGACGGAACCTCCGTGGTTGGGGAAGTTGCCGATGGTGCCGCCATTGGAAGGGTGGAGCAGGTCGCAAGAAAGATTGCTGGAGGGAGTGGTTAGAGATCGAGAGGACTCAGGAAGAAGATGAACAGTGGTTCGCTGGAGGAGATTAATAGGCTCGTGGAGAAAGGAAGGTGGAGAATGCCGGTACTTAAGGACAATCCGAGAGAGAAAGGGCAAAGGCGGGATTTTTGCCGCGCCGTCTACATGAATTCCAGGGGAACAGTTGTCTCGAGCGCCCGGTCCGAGAAAATTGCAATCATTATGTAGAAGACCGCGAAATGGAAGGAGATTTTTACTGCACCCGTTTCGGAGAAAAAGATTAAAGAAAAGAGTTTCGAAGTAAAAATTATGTTTTACTCCGAAACTGGGGGGCATGTGTTGACGCCAGATTTTGACACGTGTTGAATCGGCGTCAGGAGAACAGATTGGCCGATGCGGCAGATCTAAAGGCTACAGTAAAGAATCGGCCGATTGAGGTTACAGTTGGGAATCGGCCGATTGGCGATGCAACTTGCGCCAACAGATTGGAACCACAACAGAGGATCCCGGTCAAAAGTGGCCTAATGTTGGTCAACGGAGCGATGTTGATTCTGTCGAGAAGCAATGAAAAGAGTCATGATTGGATTAGGAGACGGCGACGGAAGATTCTGCGGGAGTCCGTTTCCTTTATGAAAATATTATAGATATAGCGATTTTTCTGTTTAAAATAAGATTGTAACAAGTCATAATCGATCAGGAGTCCTGGTTCTAGGGTATAAATAGGAGTCGTAAGGGCTTTGTAAAAAAACAACAAATCAATCAACAAAACACATCTACTTTTTTCATAGTACTTTACTTTCAAGTCGGCGACTTCGCCAATACTTTTTCTTCTTTCACAAGTTCGTATGGATTGGCAGGGCTGCATCGACTCGATCTCCGGCCAATTGGTAGGTTCCGCTTATCGAATAACATCTGAGCTTTAACCTCGGGCGCATCGCTGTGGTTTCGTTTGGATTTATTCACCAGTTATCGATATTTACTAGAATTATAGGTTTTACCTGTTGTTCTAGTATTATCACCAGTTATCCAGCTTGAGATTGGAACTATCGGCTTTATCATCGCTCTTCCTCGTTCATCGTCATATAGCCGATTAGATCTATTTCAAGTGTTGCATCTGTAATAATTGTTTAAGTCGCTCCAGCAGTTTTTTTGCAATTATTACGTGATTATCGGCTGATCCATAGCCGGTCATCTAAATAGAAAATTGGCCGATTCGCCGACGCGCTCTTCGGGACAGATCGGAACCCAAGCCGATCGGAACGCCCGGAATTTAATACTCTTATTTCCTTGTCAGTCAATAGGTCAGATTGACTGGCACGCCGCGCGAACCGCACCAGGGCAATAACCCGAACAGGAGCTAAGCAGATTCTCCCAGGTCGTGTGTCCGACGCTGAAGACCATCGGCCGATTCCTGGCCGATTTTTAGCGACAACAAGACTGGACATCACCAACCTACAAAGCAGAAGCACCCATAGAGCCCTGGGTCATACACTGCGACGGAGCTTGGTGCAAAGATGGTGTAGGGGTCTCAGCTATTATTGAGTCACCTTCGGGGGTCAAGTTGAGGTATGCAGCTTGCTTAAACTTCTCCAAGCCAAATCCAAGCACAAACAATACAACCGAGTACAAAGCTCTACTGCTGGGGCTCCGCAAGATGAAGGCTCTCGGCCACCCAAACTTCATAGTAAAATCTGACTCGAAGGTCATTACAGATCATGTCGAGAAAGAATCCGAAGCGCAAGGCCTAGAAATGATACAATACTTGAAGGCAGTAAGGGTCATGGAGAAGCACTTCAACGGCTTCACAATCGAGCACATAACAAGGGCACTGAATGACGAAGCAGACAAACTAGCGAAAGCAGTAGCCAGAAAACAACCATTGCCACCGGATGTCTTCTATGAAGAAATCACACAACCTTCGACAAAGCAAAAGAAAGAACCTTCGGCACAAATAAACGCAATTTTTAGCGAAGACTAGAGGTCACCAATAATGGCATACCTCCGCGGCCATTTCGAGCTAGTAGATGAAATAGAAGAAAAAAGAATGTCCTAGCGGGCCAGGGGCTACACAGTATCTGAGGGAGAACTCTTCAAATCTGGCATCACAGCACCATGGCTAAAATGTATTTTCATAGCTCAAGGCAAAGAGCTGCTGAATGAAATCCACTCGGGACTGTGCGGCTCTCACATCGGGGTAAGACCCCTTGTAGGCAAAGCTTTCATGCAAGGATTCTTCTAGCCTTCGGCATTAAAGGATGCAGAGCAAATAGTCAAAACCTGTGAAGCTTCTCAAATGATGGGGCCAAAATCCAATAGACCCTCTCAACCTTCGCAGCTCATACCTCTGGCATGGCCACTCCATGGGGCATGGACCTCGTCAGCCCACTCCCTACAGCATAGGGAAACTACAAGTACGCTGTAGTAGCAGTAGAGTACTTCACCAAGTGGATAGAAGCCAACCTCTAGTCAACATAACTTCCGAAGCTATCAGAAAATTCTTTTGGCAGAATATCATATGTAGATTTGGGGTACCCAAGGAACTAACTGTCAATAACGGCAAGCAATTTGACTCCGATCTCTTCAAGGAATTCTACCGTAGCATAGGCACGAAGGTCATTTTCACTTCTATCTATCACTTGCAATCCAATGGGGCATTCGAAAGAGCAAATGGGCTAATATTCTCCAGCATCAAAAAATGCCTCTTCGATTAAAAGAAGGGCAAATGGGTAGATGAACTCCTGAAGGTTATATGGTCCCACAACACCTCCGAATCCAGAGCAACAAAATTCACTCCATTCAGACTACTCTACGGAGCTGAAGCCATGAGCCCAGAAGGGGTCAAGAACAAAAGCCTACGGGCCCGGTCACAACAAAATGAAACACATCTTCCGAGCGAAGCTGACCTAATCGAGCTTGATATTCTGCAGGCAGCCAACAATCTAAAGAAATATCAGCAAGAAAATAAAATGGCAAGACAAGAAGGTAGTCAGAAGAGACATATCAGTGGGTGATTGGGTACTCAAGAGGAAGCCCAACGCCAAAACTATCGGAAAGCTACACTCCAAGTGGAATGGTCCATTCCTCGTGGTGAGAAGCAAAAGGCCAAGCTGCTTCTACTTGGCAGACAGCGAGGTCATGAGCTGCAGCATTCTTGGAACGTTTACAGCCTAAAGAAATACTACATCTAGGACCCTTGTAACAAGCTTGGGCTGCTTTGTTAAGGACTACTTTGTTTTCCTTGTAAACTTTTAAGGACTGTACTCTTTTCCTCACAAAGGGGACTCCACATCGGAGGTGAGGTTTTTAACGAGGCGTATCCTATGTAACAACTCTCCAAATGAATAAAGAGTTACACCTTCGGCTAAAAAAAATGTAATAAGCACTAAAAAGCCAAGGGGTAGTCGAACCTATGGGTATCGAAGCTAAAACACCTTCGGCTCCAAAAACGTATTGCGCGCTCGAATGGTAAAGGGCAGCCCAAACCAAAGGAACAAAAACCCTCCAACGCAACTAGAATCATTTAACCCCTGTTGCATCGAAGGTCAGCAGCTTACAACTTTGAAATGAATAACCCTCGTGCAATGCGACCTTCGAGTCATAAAGACTAGGTAGGGGGAGACGTTTTCAACAAAAACAAAGAGTCCTTACAACTCGAAGCAAACACAACAAATATGAGCATACACAACAAATATCTAAAATAATACATCACAAATATTCACAAAATAGGCATCATCCAAATGCTTGCAAAGTTGCATCGCTCACACATCGTTTGACAGACCAGCGACTTCTTGCTAACGCTAGCTCCGGGATGAGCAAAACTGTATCTTTCCCAAGCAGATCCGGGCACGATGACCCCATCACAAATTATGTTCATCGGAGGTACGTCAAGCACGGGCCTCGCAACCACAAGGGCCTAGCCAAAAGTTTAGAATATTTACATCAGAAGTTTCGACAAAAACACAAGTAAAAATTCTTCCACTTCAAGCCACATTCTGCACCTTCGAATCCTGGCCATCATCACCTCCAGTGTCCTTTGTTCCAGAGCTTCCGGCGATATCTGCAATCTTCGATGAATCATCCTCAGCCCCCTCTGCCTCCCGCTGCCTTTTCACCTACATGAAGTTGGTCCGATTAAAACCAAGTCTAAAAATACCCTCCAAAGCTTACCGCCTCCAGTCGGCTTTGCGCAACATTGCGTACCACCTCTCAACCTGCCACCTTCCAAAACCTCCGAACAAAGGCTTATTTCACCATTTGGATTTTTGAGATGTTTGGGTCAAGATCCGAGTACGCTGGGAAAATGTAGTCGCTAGAGCTCAAACGACTCAAGTCCTCACAACCTTCATGATCCAATATTGCGAGAATGCTTTCACAAGAGATGACGGCAGAGTTGTCAGAAGCCATGGTCAAAATGTCCGCCAATGAAGAGAACTCCTTTAGGACCCAATTAAGTAAACCCGTAGCTCCACCCTCAGGATCTTGAGGTAGGGGCTCGGATTCAGCTCCGAAGGTCGCCAGAGCCTTCTCATACTCAAGATAGATCTGGTCACTTTTTTCAACAATCTCTCCAATGGCCTCATCCATAAACATCGATTGTCCTCAGCTTCCTTCAACAGCTTCTCGATCAACTGATCCTTCTTAGAACCTTCCTCCTTCAAACCCTTGTTTTCCACTTCTAAGGATTTAATCTTGACAACATCTTTCTCCACGGTGGAATGAAGCTTCTCTAAAATCCCATCCTTCTGATCGATAGTCTTCTGCATCTTATGAATAGCAGATTCTTGTTGCCTTACTTGCTTTGTCAAACCCTCCACCCGGTCATTCAAAAGGATGCGTAGGTCCTCTAATGTCTTGATCTCCTCTTTCAGCCTTTGATTCGCCATAGTCAGGCGAAGGTTCTCGGAAGAGTTGTTTAATCGAGCTTCGCCATCTCTCTTGGCGCTATGAGCAACGGCTCGACTCGCCAGCAAAGCCTGCACAAAACCAGCCAGTCATCGCCAAAGCGGACTACACAGACACCCAAAAACTAAAGTGCCTTACCTTCAAACTTAAGGATGTAGTAATGCTTCCCAAGGACTCAGTACGATAAGCCCCTAAGCCCTTGTTGAACTCTGCAAGTTACAAAAGATTTAGCAATGATGACAACAACAAGAGCAACGAGCAGGAAAGTTGAAGCAACAACCTCCGACATCAAAATAATCTAACTCTTCAGAAGGGCCCCCGGCTTGAGCAGAGGTCACAGCCTGTGCAGATGCCTCAGCGCCGGAGGTCCCACCAACAACATCGCCAAGCTCAGACATAAGCTTTGCAACATATGCTTCAAGTGCATAACGAAGATATGGGTCAATGTCAGGCACCTGAAAAGGAAGATGGTGAGTCGTCAGAACTTTACCTAGCTCTATAAACCTTCGAGGCACACGTTCCTCAGACAATTTCGCCTCCTCCAAAGGTGCCTCTTCATCAACGCCGAACCCAGGTGAGCGTGCCGGCAGAGTCATCCCTTCGGGAAAGTCTTGAACCTTCTACGATGCCACCGGTTCAGTCCCCCTCAAAGTAATCACCGAAGGCAGCACAACCTTTGAGGGAACCTTTGGGGCTTCCTCATCGCTCTCATCATCAGTCAAGTTCACGATATGGGACGACACACTCGGCTTCTTATGGAAATCTTAAATCACAGCACCGACACTATCAGGGCCTGCGAGCAAAGAGCCAAATTGCTCGATATCAGTCTCTATGGGCCGCCCCCTGCTCCCAACTCCCCAAGGCACACTACGCTCAGTCGCCTCAGAGCCTTCACGAAAGCCGAAGTCCCCATGTCACAATCAGCAATTTTAAATGAATACTTACTTGGGTCAGCAATTTTCTTCTTTTGAGCCCCCGCCCGGCTGGCCGTCGATTTAGCGGTGGGTTTCCTCGGAGGTTTCCCCTGCGCAATATGCCCAGAGGTACTCTCAACCGCAGGTTTAACCTCCTTCTTGCCCTTTTTAGAAACAGGTTCCTCAGAGCCTACATTACCACCCGCCCTACCTCTCTTCACCGGCTCCGGAGAAGCCTCCTGAGATTCATACACAACTCCCATCTCATGAAGACTTTGGTTGACACGACAACCATGAGTGCAACATTACACAAAGGACTTGTGCTCCTTGTTGTTGTAAGGCCCCAGTAGCGCATTACCTTCACGCTGAAGCTCCACCACAACCATCTCATCACTCACACCAGCCGGTTTCTCGAGCCCAAACTACGGGCATGGGATGGAGCGTATAATTTTACCAAACTTAACCTTTGCAAATGACATGGCTCTCTAGCCGAAGGTCAGTGGCCAAATTTGGCTGCAAGATATTCGTCTACAAGATCACGACCGCCAATAGACTTCGCAACTTCTCTGAAAGCAGCTTCGCAGTCCTTGAATTCATACAAAGATTTGTTGAAACCCGGCTAGTTAACAAGCTGGAAAGGCATAACTTTCGAAGCAAGAGGAAAAATGCTCTCTTGGGAATCGCTGGCGCTGGGAAAAGCAATCTTGGCATAAAACCAATCATTGAGCCATGTCGTTGTCCCACTTATTCTTCTGACTATAAGATATTTCAATTCGATCAAGCTTCAAAACTTTATTGTTCCTTCGAGGAACAAAGGGGCAACAACCGCTCTGAGCAGTTTAAACTTCCTCTTCACCTTCGAAGGATATCTTCCGACCCTGAGGATGCAGCTCATAAAACCTGCAGAAAGCATTAGGTGACACAGGAGCCTCGAATGTTTTGACCGCCTAGAAAAATCTAGACAATTGTATTATGGCATTTGGTGTCAAATGATACATCTTGACGTTGAACCGAGCCAGGATCTCAGGGAAGATAGGATCAAGAGAAGATCGCAGCCCCACTGTGAAGAATACCCAAAACACAACAGTTTCATCCTCGAGCAGAACCGGAGTATCTTCACCCATCGGAGCCCGGCATTCCCCAGCCTTAAAGTAACCCTTAACAACATAGAAGTTGATAGTGTTCTCGGAAACCAGAGACGAACCGAACCGAATGGTTGATTCCGGCTGTCACGGCCCATTAGCTCGGAGATATCAGCCTCCACTTGAGACAAATCCTCTCTGTCCCCGGATTGTTGAACCAAGTCCTCAACCTCCACACCACTTTCGCAACCTACGATGAGTTTAACGGTCTCTTCTACACGAGCCATTCCTAAAAAAGAGGGGCAAAGAAATTAAAAATGATAAAAGATAATATTAGGAAGGAAAAAACAAAAAATTTCTTTTCACTCACAAAGATTAAGTAGAAATTGTTGCGAAGGAACCAACAATTCAGCTCACGACTCGTGGCAATGAGAAAATAGGATGCGAAGGTTGCTAGATGGTGAGAGCATGAAAGCAACCCACCCCCAACCCCTGCTTATATAGGGGGGCAAAAGGAACAGTAAACAACCGGCGGTAAACCCGAGAGCAAACCCAAACGACGCCCAATAAAAACAAAACACGTAAGCAAATGTAACCTTTGGCTCGTGCCAACCTCCGACGATAGGGGAGACAATCCTTGTTGAAGGTCTTGCTGAAGGATATGCCAAAGGTTTCATGGAACCTTCGGGCGATCTATAAGTCGTTACACGATTTTTTGATCTATCTCGCAGGACTGGCCCTTTCAGTGATGGTCGAAGGTTCGCGCCTGGCTGAATGCGTGAAGTTTACATCACGACCTTCACGCGAGGGTGGACCAACCGCGTAGACCTGTGACATACGTGTCGGAGGTAAAGGCTGACTTCTGGATGATGAAGGAATCAGTTGCGCAACCTTCGACGGCACGAAGACCCCAGACGAAGGATCAAGGATTCAGCGGAACCTTTGATATCACATGAAGAGCGTGATCACCTTGTAGTGCACAATTTGTATACGTCAACGTTCGGAAATGACCCAAAAACCATAATATCCCACGGATATTCTAGGTAGGTAGGGGTATTGCTTGGATTATGTAACGAGGTTAGGGGGGTATAAATACCCTCACCTTTTACTGTAATTGGGATGATATTTTTAAGATCTTGAAAGTGCATATAAGGTTATTCCGTTGAGTTAGAACGCCATTTTCTAGTTTTCTATTTGGGGAAATATCCTTCGGATCCCAACAATGCTAATCCAACAGCAGTTAAGATGGGATCCGCGGATCGATCGTCTAGTTGTCACGAGGAAGGTCGGGAGGGATGGAAATTTTGCAAGGGAAAGGAACGCGCCGGTCGATGAAAGTTCATGAGAAGAAGGTGGTGGGGAAATTTCGGCAAAGAGGCGCCGGATGTAAAATCCACCGGGGATGGAGGGAATTCTCGTCGCCAAATGAAATTTTCGCCAGGTAATAGGGGGATGTTTGTGAAAGAGGCGCGGATCGAATTTCCCCAGGGATGGGATGGGGGAGAAATAGAGGGCAAATGAATTGTGGAAATTTTGGGGAGAAGATTTTGTGCTGGACCGTTCATCGGATGGTGAAATAGTTGGATCGTGTAGCAAGCCACAAGCGTATTTATGGAATGTCGTCGTCTCAGCCACGAAGGTGTCATGGCCTCATGGACGCCAGCGGCGAGCTTGTACGAGAGCGAGAAGCAACTTACCTTCGCCAAAATGGGTTGTGAGGGTTGTCCGCTGCAGACAAGAATGGCGCTGCCACGGCTGGTGAGACGCAAGGTCACTGTCGGCGAGGCTTGCCAGCAGCGGCAGTCACCGGACTTGGGGATGAACGTGTGAATCCTCATCGCACAGGGAAAGAGAAAGAGAGGGGAGGCACTCCATGTGGCAGAACCACCTGAATTAATCCGGCTCAAGTGTATTAACCATCACCATTAAGGCATTCTCGGTTAACCTTACACTTCAAACGGAGTAATCCACTGGTCTGTCGGGTATAACCTCCCGATACAACCACGGTGAGCGGATCGAGCGCCATACATACAAACGCTCATGCGACGATGAGCCCAGAGAATACCACATTCCAGCAAATATTACAACATTAGCATAAGTGAATATTACAGACCAAGTTTTGAGTTTAGAAAGCAAATACTTCAATTATCATAAATAAGTTCTTCAGAGTTTAAGTTGCAGCGGAAAATAAAACAACGGAAGCTACTCGACGATAAAGGATGTCTCGATGAAGCCCGTACGAGACATCACTCGGCATCTTCACCGTTGGACGGGGGCGCATCCCATTCCACCGACCAACCAGGGGGAAGAGTACAAGGCCAAGTCAAACTAGCAATCAATTCTTCGAAGGTTTCACCTGAAAACAAGCCACAAGCAAGGCTGAGTATACTAATACTCAGCAAGGCTTACCCGACTAATGGGGTATACTTAGCCGACTCCTAGACATGCGAGGCTTTTGGCTTGAGGGGTTTGTTTTGCCAAAAAGCATCTACAAGTGGGTCCTTACTTTCAACTTTTAGCTCAAAATTCTAGTTTCATTAACCATTCTAGATATGCGGCTATTCCCTAGCATTCATGGTGAAGCATTAATTTTCATCCAACAAGTTTATTCACCATCATTGTTCCTCTTCTTACTCTGTGGGTAAAAGTGGTTAAGCAGTCTCAATAGCCGCGAGAAACGGACGATTCGAATCGAATTTCTTAACCTTGCAAGGGAAACCTAAACACACGTCACGTGGTTACTCCCTAGAGTCACACGTGCAACTTTTCCCTTCAATTCCCGCTTCACGGAACAGGCCCACCGCCCTCGACTACACCTCCCCATGGACCACGGACGCAGCCGGGTCATGGCGGCCGATGCACCCGCCATTAGCTAGATGTGAACGAATTCAAGACAGTGGGGAGTATATTCCGGCCTCGGTTCAATCCAGTACTAAGCTTACCGATTACCATATTCTCGGCATGTGGTTAGTACGTTCAAAGACTTAACCATCACTTACCACACACTGCGGCCTTAGCATTTTTCACTAGACAGACGGGCCTCAATCATCAACATAAACATCGTACCACAGCCCGTCCGTCATCCTTATGATTGCAGCGTGTAGTAAACAATCAACTCCTAATTTCTCGCGAGTGACAGGAAATCACTCGACTTTTACCGAGTCCTATTAGCATAGCATTCTATCGAACCTTGTATCTAGTGTTCAGAGCATGGGTACCTAGGATCATGCAACTAAGTTTTCATCCAACTCCTATAAACTTAATGCACAAGTAAAGTAGAGTAATAAGTTGCATAAGTTGAGAAAATAGGGTTCATGCTCCGGGGCTTGCCTTCTTGCGAAAAGTTAGTCCGGGGCTCTTCCGAACTTGGGCTCGGGTCTTCGGCAACTTCAGTTAGATTCACTTGAGCTTCACGCTGCTCACTCTCGGACGCGGGCACCAACTCGTACGTTCCGTCGGCGAGAGTCGTCGTTTCTACATGAATGCACAAGTTTAAGTAGTGGTGATGTTAAACGACATGATTTCCTTCACGATAAAGTTGCAGTTTGTAAAACATGAGTTTGTCGTGGAGTGAGTTACTTCATCAATCGTGGGTAATCGTTAATAGAGTTTATCTTCATCTATTTAACTTTATTAAAGAAGAAGGGGTTGTGTTATATTGAAAACTTAGTTTCTTTTTAAACACAAACATGAGTTGAACACAATTACTAATCTAGTTAGCTTCTGGTAATAAAATTTTTATTCAAAGTACATTATGCAGAGATAAGATCACTGTAAAAATTTCAGACATTTTTGTGTAGCATGTTAAATATGAAAAATGTAATACACAGCCACTGCTAGAATCTAGTTATTTTTATACAGAACAAACCATGCAAGTATTGATGCTACAAATTTTACAGGGTGTTGCTATAACCATATTTGTGCTACTGTAAATGTTTCAGATTTTATTGTACATTATTTAGAGCATAATAAATGGGACAAGCTACGCTCATGTTATAAAAGATTATTTTCTACAGGATGTTATACAGGGTTTCTATGTTTGAAACTTTTTGTACAGGTTGATCTACTCTATGGTGTTTCATAGTAAAAAGATGAACATTTTATAAGGGCTTTACTAATTATTTTGAATTAGTGAAGTTTTCCTACCACAAATTCATGTGAACAGGTTACATATAGTAAAAATGTTTCTAAATTTTTCTATGGCCTCTAGGTATCACTACAACAACACAGAAAAAGTTTCATGACATTAAACATCACAGAACAGCAGGAATAATTAGTTCTATCACTTTATGGCATAAAGCAATGTTGGACAAAAAGTGTATCTAGAGATGGCTTTTGGTCCTGATCTTTCTACACAGTCCTAAACATTAAGCAAGTAACTCACTGCCCAAAAATTAGAGTCAGCAATGATCTACAACAGTGGGTACAAAAGAAGTCCATTAAACCTTCCATTTAATCTAGAGCAAAATATATTGAGAATCTGAGAAACTTTATGTAACAAAAGTTGTAGAGTTTCTTATAAGGATTCCAGAACAGTTGAGTTTGCATTTTTCTGAATTTTCTACGATTTTATACGAATTTTACAATTTCACTGATTTGGTTAAAACTTTCTTTACAGAGGGGTCCCTGAAAATTAGCAGAAAACCCCCTAGAAAGATTTGGGCGTTTGCAATGTGGTCCCTGGTCGCAAATCACGGCGGGGAGCATCCTGTCCGGCCGAATTCCGGCGAGCTCGGTCGCCGGCGGCGAGGGCAAGGTGGGGGAAGAGCAAGAGGAGGTTGGGGGCTACCTTTGGGTGGTCACGGTTGGGGCGGAGGTGGTCTGAGCAGGGCTGCCCGCGGCGAGCAGGGGCGGCGGCGGTGGGACGGCGCGGACGGCGGCGCTCCGGCGAGGAGGGCGGCGGGGCTCGGGCTGGGGAGCTTCAGTGCGTCGAGGGGAATCCGTTTCAGTGCTTGCCTCGGGCGGAGGTGGGCCGGAGCAAGGGAACCGCGGCGAGGTGGGGGCGCCGGCGGCAATGGAGGCGCGGTGGCTTTCCAGGCGCGCGAGGGGGGGGCTCTGTTCGGCTTTTTATAGGCGCAAGGGAGGGAGGAGGGGTCCAGGCAGGGCTGGGCCGGGCGGCACGGCGGGGGCACGCCGTTGGGCGCCTGGGCGGCGGCCAGTGGCTGGGCGGCGCGGCGGTGCAGCAGAGCCGCGGGTTGGGCAGGGGCATGCCGTGCGGGAGGGAGAAGAAAAGGCGCGGCCGCGGTTGGGCAGCGAGGGCGGGCAGCAGGCAGGGCGTCGGGGGTTGGCTCGGCGTCTGGTGCTGCGCAGGCGTCGAGGGCCAGGTGGCCGGCGGCGGTCGGGCGAGCTTGCGGTGCAGCAGAGGAGGGAGGGGTGAGCGAGGGACCGAAGTGCAAGAATTTGAAAAACTTCAGGGGGCTGGGTGCAAACAGGGCGTTTTCTCCTCTTTCTGATTTGAATTTCAAAAACTTTTGAACACGAAAGTTGTTCAAAATAAAAAGTTCTACAACTTTGGTTTCAGGCAAAATCTCATTTGGCTTATGGTTTTAAAGTTAATTTAAAAGTTTCAAATGTGTCCAAATGTGCCCAAATTAAATTTGGTTTCCAACTGAACCCGGTTTAATTCTTTCCACCCTCTCATTAGTGGTTTAAAACATAGAGTTAGGCTAATGACATTGATTTCGGAAATTTTAATTACCAGGGTTGTCACAGCCTTCCCCCCTTAACAAGAATCTCGCCCCGAGATTCGGTAATTCTTAGTGTGGGCGTGGGTGCACCTACCAGTGGTTGAGGCAAGAAACCCAGGGAAATGTTGGTTCAGGTAGCTTTCCGTTTCCCAGGTGGCTTCTTCTTCCGTGTGGCGATTCCATTGTATCTTATACATTCTAATTACTTTCCTCCTGGTCTCTCTTTCTTTTTGATCCAGAATCTTAATTGGGTGTTCGACATACGAGAGATCGGGTTCCAACGATATTTCTTGTTGTTCCACAATCTCGGTAGGGACTCGAATACACTTCTTGAGTTGAGATACGTGGAAGACATCATGGGTGGCCGTGAGCTGAGGGGGCAGTCGTAATTTGTAGGCTACGGGTCCGCGGCTCTCCATGATTTTGTAAGGACCAATATAACGGGGAGCTAGTTTGCCTTTGATCCCAAATCTTCGCACTCCTTTGGTTGGTGAAACTCGAAGATAGACATGATCGCCAACTTCGAACTTTAGAGGCTTTCTCCTTTTGTCAGAATAGCTCTTTTGTCGGGCTTGTGCGGCTTTAAGATTTGCTTGTATTACTTTTACTTTCTCCTCTGCCTCGATTACCAGGTCGGGTCCAATTATTTTACGTTCTCCGGTTTGTGACCAGCTCAGAGGAGTTCGACACCTTCGTCCGTACAGGGCCTCAAATGGTGCCATTTTCAAACTCGTTTGGTAGCTGTTGTTGTATGAGAACTCTGCCAGGGGTAGGCACTTATCCCAATTCTTGTCATAATGAATGACGCAAGCTCTCAGCATGTCCTCAAGGATTTGGTTTACTCTTTCCGTTTGTCCATCAGTCTGAGGATGGTATGCTGAGCTGCGAATCAGCTTAGTGCCAAGAGACGTTTGCAGTTGTTCCCAAAAGCGTGCTACAAACTGAGGACCACGATCGGAAATGATTGTCTTAGGTATTCCATGTAGGCAAACAATACGATCGAGGTAAATCTCGGCATATTTCTTGGCGGTATAGGTGGTGTGTACCGGAAGAAAATGTGCCGTCTTTGTGAGTCTATCAATGATAACCCATATGGAATCATGCTTCTGGGAAGTGTTTGGTAGTCCAACGATGAAGTCCATACTTATGTCTTCCCATTTCCATGATGGTATAGGTAACGGTTGTAGTGTACCGGCTACCTTCAAGTGGCTAGCTTTTACTCTCTGGCACGTGTCACATTCCGAGACATACGTAGCAATTTCTCTTTTCATTCTAGTCCACCAGAAGTTTTGCCTTAGGTCCTGATACATTTTGCTACTGCCGGGGTGGATAGAGAATTTGGAGAGGTGTGCCTCATCAAGAATTTGCTTGCGGAGTTCACGATTCTTCGGAACGACTATACGACTTTCGAACCATAGAACTCCCTTATGGTCCTGGCGGAAACACTTATACTTCTCCTCACCTAGAGAGAGTTTTTGTTTGATGATCTTGATTCCTTCATCCTGTAGTTGTGCCATGACGATTTGGTCGTGAAGAGTGGGCTCAACTGAGATGTGATTTAGAGTGCCTTGGGAAACCATTTCCAAGTTAAGCTTCCTCATGTCTGCACATAATGTCTCATTGTAGGATTCCATGGATAAGCAATGGCAATGGGACTTGCGGCTTAGTGCATCCGCGACTACATTAGCCTTGCCGGGGTGATACTGCACTTCAAGGTCATAATCCTTGATTAATTCTAGCCATCTCCGTTGTCTCATATTCAGATCGGCTTGTGTGAAGATATACTTGAGACTCTTATGATCCGTGTAGATATTGCACTGTGTACCCATGAGATAGTGCCTCCATATCTTCAGCGCGTGAATGACGGCTGCAAGCTCAAGATCATGAGTGGGATAATTCTGTTCGTGGGGCCGAAGGGCTCGTGAGGCATATGCAATCACTCGATTCTCTTGCATAAGCACACATCCTAGACCAGTACCTGATGCGTCACAATACACATCGAATGACTTGGTATTATCGGGTTGAGCTAACACAGGTGCAGTAGTCAGATGCTCTCTGAGAGTGTGGAAGGCTTCCTCACACTTCTCATTCCATGCAAACTTTACTTCCTTCTTCAATAGTTCCGTCATGGGCTTAGCAATTCGAGAGAAATCCGGGATGAAGCGACGGTAGTAACCGGCTAAGCCGAGAAAACTGCGAATCTGATGAACAGAGGTAGGGGGTTTCCAATCCATCACCTCTTGTACCTTGCTGGGGTCAACAGCTATGCCTTCGCTGGAGATCGTGTGACCTAAGAACTTTACAGTATCCAACCAGAATTTACACTTAGAAAACTTAGCATAGAGCTGATGGTCTCTGAGTCGCTGAAGAACAATGCGAAGGTGCTTGGCATGCTCTTCCTCATCCTTTGAATAGATAAGAATGTCGTCGATGAACACTACGACGAATTTGTCAAGTTCGGGCATGAATACCGAATTCATGAGATACATGAAGTAGGCAGGGGCATTGGTGAGTCCAAAGGACATAACCAAGAATTCATATAGTCCATATCGTGTGGAGAAGGCAGTCTTAGGAATATCGCACGGGCGAATCTTGATCTGATGATATCCCGAACGAAGATCAATCTTTGAGAAGACTCTGGCTCCAGCTAATTGATCGAAGAGTACATCGATACGAGGAAGTGGGTATTTATTTTTAACAGTTACCGCATTGAGAGGTCGGTAGTCAACACATAACCTCAAACTGTCATCCTTCTTCTTTACGAATAGGGCTGGACATCCCCAAGGTGACGCGCTAGGGCGAATGAAACCTTTGTCCAGTAGTTCTTGGAGTTGAAGTTTCAGCTCGGCCAATTCTTTAGGGGGCATCCTATATGGTCTTTTGGATATAGGTGCAGTGCCTGGTTGTAGTTCAATAACGAACTCAATGTCCCTATCTGGTGGCATTCCGGGTAAGTCATCCGGAAAGACATCGGCATACTCGCATACCACAGGAATATTCTCTAGGTTGGTCCCTTCCATCACGAAAGCGCAAGAACTTGTGCACTCCCGTAACGGTAGGTAAAGGGTAGTGGCTCCGTGACCAGGTGAATTTATCTCAACGGCTCGGGAAGAAAGGTCCAGTGTGACTCCATGCCTAGTCATCCAGTTCATTCCCAAAATAATATCTATGCTGTCAAGGGGTAAAAGAACAAGGTCTGTGTTGATGACTTTACTTCCCAATTTTATCGGTACCAGCCTTATGATTTGGTTGGAAGCAATTTTTCCACCCGGTGTTGATATCATATACGACCCTTTGGTGTGCCAAACATTCAAGCCTACTTTTGCACCAAACTTTGCACTAATGAAACTATGTGATGCACCAGAATCAAACAATATGACTGCAGGCTTGTTATGGATGGAGAATGTACCCGTCATTACAGGTGCTCCTTCAGGAAGTTCTGCAAGGGTGGTGAAGTTGATCTGTCCTTGTTGGGCCTGGAGGGTCTGCTTCTTGCCTTTGTTCTTATTGTTCTGGTTAGAGTCCTGGCCCTGATTTGGCAGCCTGGGTTGAGGGCATTCGCGAGCGAAATGACCGGAACTCCCACATTTGAAACAACGATCTGCGGGGCTGGGTCGAAGAGGCTGTTGCAGTGTGGGCCTCGGACCATTCGGTGGAGGCATCGGGGGTCGTACCATGCCTGGCTGCTGCGGGGGCCTGATAATCCAACGCCCTGGCTGAGGGGCCTTCGGTGGAGCTGTAGGCGCAGCATTTCGCACCAAGCGATACCTCAGTGGCTGAGCGCCCGAGGGTCCAGCGAGCGCCTTTCTCTTCTTTTCAGCACGATGAGCCTCAATACAGTCCTCTTGAGTGATGGCCATGTTGACTAGCTCGTTATATGTATCGGCTTTGACAAGATTCAATCGTTCCTTGAGTTTAGTATTCAGACCTCTACGGAAACGATCACGCTTCTTGGCATCTGTGTCTGCGTGATAGCCCGCGTATTGGCCCAGGTTGTTGAAGGCTTGAGCATACTGAAGTACAGTGCGGTTACCCTGAGTGAGAGCTAAAAACTCATTTAGCTTTCTTTCTATGAGACCTTCGGGAATATGGTGTGCCCGGAACGCAGTCTTGAATTCATCCCAGGTGACAATGTGATCAGCGGGGAGCATAGCAAAATAGTGGTCCCACCATAGACGAGCCGTACCGCGAAGCTGCTGCGCGGCAAAGCGGGCCTTGTTTTCATCCGAACATGGGGCCACAAGTAGAGAAAACTTGGACTCGATTGTGCGAATCCAAGCGTCCGCATCCAAGGGTTCCTCCGTCTCGTGAAACAAGGGAGGCTGGGTCCCTAGGAAATCCGTGTATCCTGCAACTTGGGGTTGGGGAGCATTTTGCCCACCCCGCTGGTGGTGTTGCTGTCCTTGCACGAGCTGGCGAAGCAACTCGGTTTGAGCGGCCATTACTTCAACCAAACTGGGTGGTGGTGGCGGCTGTGGTTGTGATCCACTTGCGCTAGCACCAAAACCATCCGGGTTACCACGGGTTGCTCCAACCATCTGAAAAGGCGAATGTTCTTCATTAGCAACGTGATCCATATTTCTTCCATGACTCCAAAAAGATCTAACGCGGAATAGTAGACTTCCAAAAGGTCCTGGATGGAATCACGGGCATAAAAACTGTCTGCCATAAGAACCTTATAACTCCTGGTAGGTTCATCCAAAGTTCCTCATATTTTTGCAGTGGATAGGGAATTTAGGGATGTACAACTTTGATATTCAGTTAAGATGCTAAATTGATGGGTAAGATGGTCAAACGATTCGCTCTTCGCTTCGCTGGTTGGCTGTTTTTCAGCAGAACGAGTTATAGTATCTGGCCTATAACTTCAAAAGTTCTGGTCCAAAAATTCTCAACTTTTACCAGAGCATTTCTAAGGTATTTGTGCACCGCTTTTCTATTCCACACTTTGGCTGGATTAGGCTCTAAGATGGCTGTTCCCTTAAGGTCTTACTTCTCGGTCTACCAAGAATTTTCAGTGAACAGAGGGCTAATGTTTCGTGCACCAGGGAAAATCTACCCAGCCAAAAATTTACCACATTTTAACAGCAGCTACTTGGGTAAATTTGGAACAAGGTTTGTGTTGTACTCTTTTGCAGAAAACTGTAGGAAGGGGGCCTAAAAATTTAAGAGGCAGAAGTGCTTATTCTGGACAGAATTCTGACATTCCGTGGTTTCTGTTATTTCTTACTATCCATGAGTTCAGAATTTTTGATTTTTGAACAGGGGATAGGACACGAAATTTTGAACAATTCTTTCAACATGAACTTTACCAGAAAAGGTCATTTCCTTGGGTCAATAAATCGCTCTTTTTGGTCATGGCAGATTTGTGACAGATTCGCTAGATAGTCCTTATGCAAACCACGCTTAGATACGCGAGAACCTTACCACTCTCATACAACGCATTTACAATTTCAGATATATATGGTCATGATGCATGCACGTCCTATTCGTCCTCACAAAGAAAAATAATTGCCAAATACTTTTGGTCTTACGAAGAGAGTTTCGGTGGCATACACAATACGGCTCTCGCTATAATAGCTAGTCGAGTCTTTCTAATCGTTCCTTAACTTATCGTAATCGCGGTTAGTGTACCTGCAGAAGATTGACAAAGCATGTATATATCATGAACCTTTCATGCCAGCACTCATGAAAGCGTCCGTATTCATTACCGTTTACTTATAGAAACGATATCTGTACAATTCCCGCCGTACAGACGACGTTAACATACGCTATCGAGATAGCGTATTCACGGGGGTACCGTCATGAGACGGGGGTATGAACAGCGATCGCCATACCCTGCGCCGAACCTTCTACTCCCAATATGTTCAACTAACAGTTGGCATATTGGCAGCACCTCAAGTAAGCCACTGCTTGAGGGCAGCGTTCGGTTCGCATCACCGACAGGAAGGCCAAGCTCCCTCAGTTGGCTGAGGATCCTTACCTTCTTACCTTAGCGACGAGTGCGTCGTTACAGAATTTAAGGTTGGTTGTGCATGAAAGTAAGTTTTGACAGAAGGTAATGTGCTGGAAGTCAGTTGATAATATATATAGAAGTTAGATAGCCACCTAGTAACTTTCCCATAAACCCTTAGGGCTTTACGAGCTAGGCACCATCCTTAACGTACCAACGCTTTCCGCAACACAACCTTCTAGTCAAGTTTTAGTATACTGAGTTTTTAAGGCTTGTAGCATTCTCTGGCGTATGTATTTCGGCTCTGGTGTCCGCTGTTGCCAGCTGTGGCACCAGCTACGGCTCTGATACCAGCTGTGGCAGAACCACCTGAATTAATCCGGCTCAAGTGTATTAACCATCACCATTAAGGCATTCTCGGTTAACCTTACACTTCAAACGGAGTAATCCACTGGTCTGTCGGGTATAACCTCCCGATACAACCACGGTGAGCAGATCGAGCGCCATACATACAAACGCTCATGCGACGATGAGCCCAGAGAATACCACATTCCAGCAAATATTACAACATTAGCATAAGTGAATATTACAGACCAAGTTTTGAGTTTAGAAAGCAAATACTTCAATTATCATAAATAAGTTCTTCAGAGTTTAAGTTGCAGCGGAAAATAAAACAACGGAAGCTACTCGACGATAAAGGATGTCTCGATGAAGCCCGTACGAGACATCACTCGGCATCTTCACCGTTGGACGGGGGCGCATCCCATTCCACCGACCAACCAGGGGGAAGAGTACAAGGCCAAGTCAAACTAGCAATCAATTCTTCGAAGGTTTCACCTGAAAACAAGCCACAAGCAAGGCTGAGTATACTAATACTCAGCAAGGCTTACCCGACTAATGGGGTATACTTAGCCGACTCCTAGACATGCGAGGCTTTTGGCTTGAGGGGTTTGTTTTGCCAAAAAGCATCTACAAGTGGGTCCTTACTTTCAACTTTTAGCTCAAAATTCTAGTTTCATTAACCATTCTAGATATGCGGCTATTCCCTAGCATTCATGGTGAAGCATTAATTTTCATCCAACAAGTTTATTCACCATCATTGTTCCTCTTCTTACTCTGTGGGTAAAAGTGGTTAAGCAGTCTCAATAGCCGCGAGAAACGGACGATTCGAATCGAATTTCTTAACCTTGCAAGGGAAACCTAAACACACGTCACGTGGTTACTCCCTAGAGTCACACGTGCAACTTTTCCCTTCAATTCCCGCTTCACGGAACAGGCCCACCGCCCTCGACTACACCTCCCCATGGACCACGGACGCAGCCGGGTCATGGCGGCCGATGCACCCGCCATTAGCTAGATGTGAACGAATTCAAGACAGTGGGGAGTATATTCCGGCCTCGGTTCAATCCAGTACTAAGCTTACCGATTACCATATTCTCGGCATGTGGTTAGTACGTTCAAAGACTTAACCATCACTTACCACACACTGCGGCCTTAGCATTTTTCACTAGACAGACGGGCCTCAATCATCAACATAAACATCGTACCACAGCCCGTCCGTCATCCTTATGATTGCAGCGTGTAGTAAACAATCAACTCCTAATTTCTCGCGAGTGACAGGAAATCACTCGACTTTTACCGAGTCCTATTAGCATAGCATTCTATCGAACCTTGTATCTAGTGTTCAGAGCATGGGTACCTAGGATCATGCAACTAAGTTTTCATCCAACTCCTATAAACTTAATGCACAAGTAAAGTAGAGTAATAAGTTGCATAAGTTGAGAAAATAGGGTTCATGCTCCGGGGCTTGCCTTCTTGCGAAAAGTTAGTCCGGGGCTCTTCCGAACTTGGGCTCGGGTCTTCGGCAACTTCAGTTAGATTCACTTGAGCTTCACGCTGCTCACTCTCGGACGCGGGCACCAACTCGTACGTTCCGTCGGCGAGAGTCGTCGTTTCTACATGAATGCACAAGTTTAAGTAGTGGTGATGTTAAACGACATGATTTCCTTCACGATAAAGTTGCAGTTTGTAAAACATGAGTTTGTCGTGGAGTGAGTTACTTCATCAATCGTGGGTAATCGTTAATAGAGTTTATCTTCATCTATTTAACTTTATTAAAGAAGAAGGGGTTGTGTTATATTGAAAACTTAGTTTCTTTTTAAACACAAACATGAGTTGAACACAATTACTAATCTAGTTAGCTTCTGGTAATAAAATTTTTATTCAAAGTACATTATGCAGAGATAAGATCACTGTAAAAATTTCAGACATTTTTGTGTAGCATGTTAAATATGAAAAATGTAATACACAGCCACTGCTAGAATCTAGTTATTTTTATACAGAACAAACCATGCAAGTATTGATGCTACAAATTTTACAGGGTGTTGCTATAACCATATTTGTGCTACTGTAAATGTTTCAGATTTTATTGTACATTATTTAGAGCATAATAAATGGGACAAGCTACGCTCATGTTATAAAAGATTATTTTCTACAGGATGTTATACAGGGTTTCTATGTTTGAAACTTTTTGTACAGGTTGATCTACTCTATGGTGTTTCATAGTAAAAAGATGAACATTTTATAAGGGCTTTACTAATTATTTTGAATTAGTGAAGTTTTCCTACCACAAATTCATGTGAACAGGTTACATATAGTAAAAATGTTTCTAAATTTTTCTATGGCCTCTAGGTATCACTACAACAACACAGAAAAAGTTTCATGACATTAAACATCACAGAACAGCAGGAATAATTAGTTCTATCACTTTATGGCATAAAGCAATGTTGGACAAAAAGTGTATCTAGAGATGGCTTTTGGTCCTGATCTTTCTACACAGTCCTAAACATTAAGCAAGTAACTCACTGCCCAAAAATTAGAGTCAGCAATGATCTACAACAGTGGGTACAAAAGAAGTCCATTAAACCTTCCATTTAATCTAGAGCAAAATATATTGAGAATCTGAGAAACTTTATGTAACAAAAGTTGTAGAGTTTCTTATAAGGATTCCAGAACAGTTGAGTTTGTATTTTTCTGAATTTTCTACGATTTTATACGAATTTTACAATTTCACTGATTTGGTTAAAACTTTCTTTACAGAGGGGTCCCTGAAAATTAGCAGAAAACCCCCTAGAAAGATTTGGGCGTTTGCAATGTGGTCCCTGGTCGCAAATCACGGCGGGGAGCATCCTGTCCGGCCGAATTCCGGCGAGCTCGGTCGCCGGCGGCGAGGGCAAGGTGGGGGAAGAGCAAGAGGAGGTTGGGGGCTACCTTTGGGTGGTCACGGTTGGGGCGGAGGTGGTCTGAGCAGGGCTGCCCGCGGCGAGCAGGGGCGGCGGCGGTGGGACGGCGCGGACGGCGGCGCTCCGGCGAGGAGGGCGGCGGGGCTCGGGCTGGGGAGCTTCAGTGCGTCGAGGGGAATCCGTTTCAGTGCTTGCCTCGGGCGGAGGTGGGCCGGAGCAAGGGAACCGCGGCGAGGTGGGGGCGCCGGCGGCAATGGAGGCGCGGTGGCTTTCCAGGCGCGCGAGGGGGGGGCTCTGTTCGGCTTTTTATAGGCGCAAGGGAGGGAGGAGGGGTCCAGGCAGGGCTGGGCCGGGCGGCACGGCGGGGGCACGCCGTTGGGCGCCTGGGCGGCGGCCAGTGGCTGGGCGGCGCGGCGGTGCAGCAGAGCCGCGGGTTGGGGAGGGGCATGCCGTGCGGGAGGGAGAAGAAAAGGCGCGGCCGCGGTTGGGCAGCGAGGGCGGGCAGCAGGCAGGGCGTCGGGGGTTGGCTCGGCGTCTGGTGCTGCGCAGGCGTCGAGGGCCAGGTGGCCGGCGGCGGTCGGGCGAGCTTGCGGTGCAGCAGAGGAGGGAGGGGTGAGCGAGGGACCGAAGTGCAAGAATTTGAAAAACTTCAGGGGGCTGGGTGCAAACAGGGCGTTTTCTCCTCTTTCTGATTTGAATTTCAAAAACTTTTGAACACGAAAGTTGTTCAAAATAAAAAGTTCTACAACTTTGGTTTCAGGCAAAATCTCATTTGGCTTATGGTTTTAAAGTTAATTTAAAAGTTTCAAATGTGTCCAAATGTGCCCAAATTAAATTTGGTTTCCAACTGAACCCGGTTTAATTCTTTCCACCCTCTCATTAGTGGTTTAAAACATAGAGTTAGGCTAATGACATTGATTTCGGAAATTTTAATTACCAGGGTTGTCACACTCCACTAGCTGGCCGGCTTGGAACCAGTCGAGTTGATTCGCGTTGGAGCCTAGGATTTTAATAGGGTGGAGGTGGCAGGTGGGGAGTGCGGGTGCAGCTGTCAGCTGGGAACTAGGAGTGACCCAGCTCGTCGCTTTGACACTTTGTCATCACGAAGAGATTGGAAAGCAGCTCCATGCCAAGGTCCACAGGCTACGAACACGCCAGCGGCGGCGGTGCCAACGGACAAAGATGAAAGGTCTGCCGTTTGAGGCAGTTTCCCTTCTCGATATCAATTTGGGTTGATGTTCTTTTTTTGAAAAGGAGATCAACTCTGCTTTTTGAAAGCTAATAAAAGGTTCGGTCTACCTGCCAAAATTGCTCTCGCAAATGGCGAAGCAAGCCAAAGCTCTTGCCTAACCTGCCGGTCCCCCGCCGGTGGCCTTCTAGCCCCGGTAACCTTTATGCTCTAACAGCAACTCCAGCAGACCCTCTAAATAAGCCCCCATCTTAAATTTGGAGGGTGGAATAAAAAACCACACTCCAACAGACCCTCTACTAAAGCCCCCATTTTGGGGAGGCCTCCAAATATTTCCTCCACACTCTATTCCTGGAGGGTCTCTTGGGAGCCCTATCCACTAAGAAATAGGGCCCACCCTTTAGAGTAAAAGAATAGGGTGAGATTTAGAAACCACTGATGGAGTTGAGGTTAAAAAACTAGCCCTAAAAATTAGAGAGAGCCCTTACTCAAGAAGTAGAGGGTCTGATTTGAGGTCCATTGCTGGAGATGCTCTAAGACATCCTCCCGTTGGTCATTGTCCCTGGCGAACCCACTCTTGGTGTTCTCTCTGCTGGCATTTTTTGCGCGGAATTCTTTATGGGCCGATGATACACGCATATTAATGCATTAACTGCACCATCCGGGCAAACGTTTTCATCATCCTTAAGCAAGTAATGTATTAATAAAATGTAATTATGGAGAGTCAATTAGCTTGATGGTCACAGTTCCTGCAAACATAGAGAAGCACCTTGGTCCCTGTGTCCTCTTTGGGATACAGAATGTTGTTGTTGCAAGACCACATTCTGTGACCCACGGTTAGCACCTCTACGACATGTGGCACATTTAAAAGCAACTCTAGCAAACCCTGTAAATAGCTCTCCATCTCAAATTTAGAGGGTTAGACAAAAAAGATGCACTCCATCAGACCCTCCACTAAAACCCTCTATTTTGGGGAGGCCTTCAAATCCTCTTATCCACCCTCTATTCCTAGGGGGTCTCTAGGGAGGCCTCTATTATAAGTTAGAATTGTGGGTTTGAAGCAAATTTGGAAGTCCCTAAAAAATAGAGGCAACCCCTATTTAGTATTTAGAGGGTATGATTTAGAGACCGTTGCTGGAATTGCTATGCATTTAACAACAACATCCGTTCAAACGTTCGTTAGCCGAAACAACAAGGGATTCCACACCTGGAGTTCTTTTTCTTTAAAGGTATGAGCAAAATTTGGATGCCCTGTTGTTTCGACTCCCGGACATTGCGTCTAGTTTCTGACTTCTGGCTGCTTTTAGTCGAGCTAATTTCCGTTTGTCAGATGATTCTATGGTTTTGGCTTTGCAATTTGCTCTTCGGGGCTGACAGAGGTAGACCTTCAGATGTCCCTGCTAGGGAGGATCCGGATCTCCAGAAAATAAGCCTAGACGGTACCTTAGACGTGCCTGGCACTTGGTTGGACAACATGGACCTCAAGCCAGGTCCTTTGTGTATCGGATTCAAGTCGTACTCTTCAACCTAGTAGTTATAATCGTATCTGACTCATTTCCTCGTACAAACAACCCTTATGATAGATTTTGACCTAACTTATAAACCATGGTTATCAGATTATATAAGGTGGCCGGTTAGCTTATAGACAACGAACAAACAATCCTCAGAGCGACTGGCTGAAAAGAAACCCTAGCCCATAACTCGCCATAGCCTTGAGATTTGTCGAGTACAAACAAAATAATCTATTACCCAACACAGGACGTAGGGTATTATGCTCCGTGCGGCCTGAACATGTTCAATTCTTCGTCTTGCGCATCCATCAGGGTTCTTGTCTCTACGATCTCCTCTACCACAAATCTACCATCTAGGGATACCTCGAGTGGACTTGCTGGACTAGAAATCCGATAGTTGGTGCACCATGTAGAGGGATTGTCATGGTCCTTCCGGCGAACCTGATGGAATTTCGTCGTGGTGTCATCTACACAAAGCATGTTGCATCTCAGATCGACGCTACCATCGGCTCTACTTTTGTCTTCGGCACCCTACTGAAGATGGCTTCTTCCAAGGATGCTGGCGATGATGTCTTTGCTTTCAAGGTGTCGAGATTGCCCTTTCCAAGATCTGATGTGGCCCTCTCCGGCTCGTTCATCAAGAAAGTTGGCGACCTCTCTCTAAAGCCTAGCCTAGAGCCATGCTGCAAGGGTAATCGCCCGACCGTCAACTCGGACGATCTGATCTCCGGATTAGATCGCATCCGGCATACCATCACCGAATGCATCACTCTCGCTGAGTCAGCACTCTCACTATCATTAACATTGTTGTGTTACTAGAAGCGTCTTTACTCGGCCCCAGGAACGATGTTTTGAGCTCCGCGGGTCAAATCCATTGCTAGATGGATAATCCCCTCCCCTTAGATTTGGAACACCCCGAGGTCATTCCCGGGTTAGAGGATAATTTGGTGATTGTTCATGGTTGTTAAGTGCCAAAATCACCCATCAATTCGATCAGAAAATAAATTGAATAAAGGAGAGCTAAATCTTCTTACACATTGTCGGACTTGCACTCTGACAAGGCCACCTAGGGTATCTTCAGGTGGTAGGTTTTCGGTGAGGGAGATTATAGGGACAAGAACCTTGATGGTAACACAAGATGCAAGGCTTTTTAAACAGGTTCGGGCAGCTAGGAGCATAATACCCCACGCCCAGTGTTCTTTGTGTATTGGATTGATCGTACTCGACGCAATGCTCGATTGCCATGAGTCATAGTCTGGGGTTTATAAATGACTTGGTTCATTGTCTATGGGTATCCCCACGGCTCCCTTATATACCATGGCTGTCGTGAGTTATAAGTTTGGTTAATAACTTATCCGAGGTTGTTTTACAAAGAAATGAGTCAATTCATATCTACAACTCTACAATGCAGAATCTGGCTCGTATCCGATCCATAAATGACCCTTCTTATATCTGGCATAGTGCCTGCACGCCTGGGTCGTTGCGTGGGGTCATCTCTTGAAGATGCAGGCCCCACTCGGCAAGGATATCCCAATGTCTTCCTCCGTGAAGCGCTCGACCACCGGGCTGCCGAGTCGTCATCCTCAAAGCCATGAAGTCATATGGTGCTCATACCGAGAAAAGCACCTCTTTTATTTCTTCGGTTCCATCTTGGGAAACCTGATATGGAGGGCGACACAAGTCGCACTCCATATGGAGTAGCCCTTGAGCCACAAGAAAGGTCAGAGAAGTATCTTGAGGGTCAACAAGCCCGAACTCGCTTTAGTTTGCATGGGATACGACTCTAGGCTCACCCGTTGGGTGTAGCCTCCGAGCCTCGGGAGGGTTCGTGGAAGCGTCTCGAGGGTCACATTATCTGAAAAAATTAATGTCATCCAATCATAAAATGGCACCAAACCCCAAGTATGGCAACTGGCATAGCCACGGAGACACGTTGAGTCATTTGGCGGCGCCCAGCTCCCGAGCATGGATGCTAGCAGAGTCGCGGAGACGCGTTGAGTCATTAGGCGGCGCCCAGCCCCCGAGCATGGAGGCTCGCAGAATCACGGAGACGTGCTGAGTCATATGGCGGCACCCAACACTCGAGCATGGAGGCCGGTGGAGTCGCAGAGACACGTCGAGTCCTTTGGCGGCACCCAGCTCCCGAGTGTTGACATTTCTTAGCGTCGCCACCAGGATTGTTAGTCCCCGGCAACGGTGCCAGAAATATTTGTTGGCATTTCTTAACATCATTACCAGGATTATTAGTCCTTAGCCATGACACCAAGAAACGCCGTGATGGTATGTCTTAATATTTACAGAATGAATCCGCAAGTGCATGGATATACCGTTGTAGCATTTCACCTGGATGAGTATTCGAGTATCATTAATTAATTTTCTCGTAGGATGGCATGGTGTATAAAGAGTTTTACTAGGTACATATTGATGACAATATGTTTAAGCTATAGGCTATAACTCAAACAGGGGTAAGTTATGATAAATGAAGTATAAGGACAATGTGACACACACAAGCCAATCTCATGAATAAAGAATAACAATAAACCAAAGGTTAGCGGGAGCGTAGGCATAAAAAGGGGGTCCTAGTGATATCTACTCAAGTTAGCAGGGGTTATACAAAAGCATGGTTAGGATTAGCATTAAGCAGCCAACATTACGGGGAGACTACCCAGTACTAGTCTGCCAGCAACCTGAAGTAGCACTTTAGATACCCACACCACATCCGAACATGGGGGACTACAAGGGACGGATAGGGCTGTCACCACCTGCCGCCTACCCCGACAGACCATGGGATGCAGTCATATTGGATAGATCTCTCGTGCCCAGAGCACCACGCGAGTGCACAAGATCACTACTCTAGCCTCTCTGGAACCCCCACCATGATGATGGACAGGCATAGAACTAGAACAAGCCCGAAAGCATACCAAACCGATGTTGATACTTAAAGCTAAGCTAAACATGATTATATAACTTAAGGGAGCATAAAACATGGCATACCAAACTATAAAGACAACAAGATAACCATGAATCAACTCTATATTATGAATAGAGCATCAACGAGTTGGATACAAAGCGAACACCATACCAAGGGCCGAAGGTTGCTCAATGACCCCGAGGATGACTTGGATTCACTAAGAGAGAAACTAGCCTACTCCACTAGCCTAAGGATTACAAGTCAAAACTAGAGAGAGGGAGAGAGGCTTCAAGTGTGTTGTGTGGAATGACGGCTCCATCTCCTCCTTTTATAGCTTCTAAGGGCGGTTCCCGACGAAAGTATATTTGGTAACATAGCAAAGTGACCTCCAGAGATCAGATCAACCTTCCCGCCAAGCTGCACCTGGACGGGAGCCAGGCCAGGTTCGGCTGACCCTAGGGGTCGGCCGACCCCCTGATGGCCCCCCTGGCCACCGCCTTCGGGTGGCTGGCGGATAGGTGGATCCTCTTCTAGATTCTGTGCGTTTGCCCCTTTGTACGTCGGCTTGCCCTACCTTGTGATGCAGGATGGGATCTTTTGTGTACTTCTTCTGCGTCCTCTGCGTGTTTTCATCCTGAAATAGCCAAATATACAAATACATCTGTGGATCTAGGTTAGTGATACAAATGAATGAGTAAGTGAGGTGGGTTTCCTTTATTCCTCAGTATAGTTGGCGGTGAGATTTTGGATTTAAGGACCGCCAACAACTTCCCCAAGCTAGCCCTTTGCTCGTCCCGAGCAATGTTTTAGACTTAGGTTGTTGATTAGGAGTTGCTACAATGTTGCATTTCCATCTTATATCATAGGCACAACAAAATGTTCTTACCATGATTTTTGAATAAGTTGGCCTTGATCTTACCCTTCACTTTACTCTTGTGGGGCGTATAGCTTTACCTCATCTTTGGCGGTTGAGAGTTAGAACAGTTTTGTAGAGTACCATTTACCTATTCCTTTTGTTTCAACCGTCAATCCAGGGTTTTTTTTGTACATTTTTCTAAAATAAATTGTAAAGTTCCTCAATTGATCTCTCGGATCACTCAAAGTGTTTGATTCCTCAGAAAGGCTTTTATTGGACCTTTCTTTCTCATCCAACTCCTAAGGCTTGCTTTGGTGGAGCTGTAGGTATGTAGAATTTAAAGGCACACTTGTTTCTTATATTTTGCTAAGTTAAAAACTGGATCCGAAGGACAAACAAGTCATAAACCTTGATCAAGATGTGCATGTCTGTGGATATTTTTGGTGGATGGTGTATGAACTTCTTCTCATGAACCATCTCTCTCCATTTTTCTTTATCTTTGGACATGGGCTATCTTTCTTTTTCTTTTTCTTTCTTTTCTCTTTTTTTTCCTTGGACCTTCATGTGTCCAACTCTTTTTCTCATGCTTCTTTTAGCATGTCTTCATAGCCCATATCCTTTTTCTCATGATGATAACTTTGGAGGGAGTGGTCATGGAACGACATGGAGTTTTATTTGTGGGTGGATGGTTGAAGTGCATGCTATCTTCTAGTGTAGAAGCTTAGCATATGGTGGAGACGTGTATGTGATCTTGATCATGGGAGTATGAAATGTTTCTCTCGAAGGGTCACAACAATTTGACAAAGCTCAAAGAGATAATAAGTTGCATATGTGGAAGGTTTTCTACATGAACAACATATGGCTTTGAAAGGAATTTCATATCATTGAGGAACTTTACTTTGTTATTGTATTTTCTAAGATTAAATACTACTGATATCAAGTTTCACGTAGGAGAGGGTTATAGCAACTCTATTTCAACTATATCATTGTAACACCCTAGGTGTTTAAAATCCTAAGCAAGAAAATCTAAACATAGCATCATGCATAATAACCTAGAATCATTGAAACAATGCATCTAATTATGTGTGTGCATATGCATGTGTATGTGCATGTGTATGTATGTGTGTATGTGAGACTTTTTTTTCCTTTTGTGTTTATAACCATACATGCTCAACTTGTCATAAAAAATGTAGCATAAAAATACACTCATATTTTAGTACCTTACAAAGTGTACTACAAACACCATTTGCAAATTCAAATGTTAAACACATGAGATGAGTAGCAATTCAAATCCTAGTAGTTTTAAATTTAAATAACTTCTAAACTAAAGCTCAAATGAACTTTGATCTAAAACAAAAGTCGTAGATTTTCAAAACCTACAACTTTCTTGTTCAAAGTTTTTCAAGTTTCTGTTTGAAATTTTAAGAAAAAATTAAATTGAATCCCGGCCCTTCTTCCCTCCCCTCCTCTATTTTGTCCCATCGAGGGATAGCGGCCGCCGGCCACCTGGCCGACGATGCCTACCGGCCGCAAGCCGCCAAAGGATAGCGCTCCGACAGGCCCCGACCGGCCTGGGGCCAAATCGCTCTCCGCTGCCCCGCATCCACCCATGCCCGATGCGCGCGCGCCACGTGGCCGTCGATTCCCGACGGCCGAGCCACGACGCACCGGCGACGTCGCGCCCTTGCCCTCCTCCCCCTGTGCGCCTATAAAAGGGCTGCACCGAGCTCCTACTCACACGCATCCGAGTACCACCACCAGTGCGCCATTAGCGTCGCCGCTCGACCTCGCCATCGAGCCCCACCTTCCGCTCCACTTCCACCCGAGTCAAGCCCCTGAATCGGTTTCCCATGGCCCCTTGAAGCCCCCGACTTCCCCGCGCCGCCCCTGCCTCGCCGGACGGCCGCCAGCGAGCAACCTACACGCGTGTCGCCCCACTGCTCCCGCCAGCAGCCCAACTCCAGCCACCCCAGCCCCAACCGAGCCCACCTACAGGTTTCTCTCGACCTCCTCGTGCTCCCCCACACCGTTCCCTTCGCCGCCGACTAGTTTCCTCGCCGGATTTCGGCTATGAAACACACAGCCCCGCCCAAGGACTACATTGCAATCGCCAAGTTCTTTTTAGGGTCATTTCTGCTAGAGCCACGGGCCTAGCTGCGAGAACTCGAGTACTTTTGTTTTCAAGAGGCTGTCACTTGTAATATCAATCTAAAATCATAGAAAAATGCAAACTAAAAATTTGTTGTGATCCTCTTGATGAATACTACTACTTTTGCACAGAAGGATGACCAGTTACAGACTATAACTTGATCTAAAATTAATGTTGTTTCAAATAGCCCATAAATGTATCTCTTGATCTAGGACAGTATTGTGGATGATTTTTGGACTGTAAGCTAGTCTCTGCTTAGAAAAATAATAAATTTTAACCAGAGACTACCTTTGAGTAGATTATCATGTTGGAAAAGTTTGAGACATAGAAACTTTGGGGAACTGTCTGTAGAAATAAATCTTGATTAATATAGATGTATCTTGACTTATTTTTTATGCTCTGTATCTTGCACACTAAAACCTAAAAAATTTACCGTAGTCTCACCATAAGTTTAGGAGTACTCAGTAAAATGTGGAGAACCAGTTTTTGCATGGTTTGTTCTGTATAAACTGATCTTGATCCTAGCAGTAGCTGCTTAATGTAGTTTTCATTATTAATCTGCCAAATGAAAATGGCTGAAAATTTTACAGTGAGCTTGTGCTTAAGTAATGTGCTCCACATAAAAATCTCAACACCAGAAACTATCTTTACGAGTTGTTTTGTTTTAATCCATGCTTACACTTGAAAAATGCCCGTCAGTGAAATGACTAAACCCCTCACTTACTTAGTGAAGTTAGTTAATCTAGATACTACTCGATAAATGACTGCCCAAGAAAAAGAAAATAAAGTGCTTTACAACTTAATTTGAGTTTTGTTGAATTACAACTTTACAGTGAAATAGTTATTTATCTTGTACTATTAAAACAACTCATACATATGCATTCATATAGAATCGACGACTCTCGCCGACGGAACCTATGAGCTGGTGCCAGAGTCTGAGAGTGAGCAGCGCAAAGCTCAAGTTAATCTAACTGAAGTTGCTGAAGATCCGAACCAAAGTTCGGAAGAGCCCAAGGCTAGCTTTGCTCAGGAAGGCAAGCCCTAGAGCATAACCCCTATTTTTAAACTTATGCTTCTTTTACTTATATATGGTATGGTGCATAGGTTTGTAGGAGTGGATTTAAATCCTAGATTCATGATCCTAGGTACCTATGATATGAATACTAGTCTGTGTTGGTCGCTAGATTGCCATGCTAATAGGACTCCGGTAAAAGTCGAGTTATTTTCTGTCACTCGCTAGATATAGGAGTTGCTTGTTTTACTTATCTTGGAATCATAAGGTTGATAGACGGGGCTATGATATGATATTCCTGTTGATAATTGAGGCCCCGTCTGTTTAGCGAAAATGCTAAGGTCGCGGTGTGCGGTAGTGGTGGGTAAGTTTTTGAACGTACTAACCACATACCAAGAATATGGTAATCGGTAAGCTTAAGTACCTGATTGAAACGGGGCTGGAACATACCTCCCACCGTCTTGACATCGTTCCCGTGGGCACATAGTGAGTGCAAGAGCAGCCATGGCCCGGCGTCGTTCCGTGGTTCGTGGACCTCTGTACTCGAGGACGATGGCCCTATTCCATGAAACAGGAATAAAGGGGAAAAGTTGCACGTGTGACTCTATGAGTAACCACGTGACGTGTGTTTAGGTTTCCCTTGCAAGGTTAAGAAATTCGATTCGAATCGTCTGTTTCTCACGGCCATTGAGACTGCTTAACCCTTTTACCACATAGAGTAAGAAGATGAAATATTATGATGATTAACCTGGTTGGATGCTCAATTAATTTTTTCCACCATGCATGAGTTGGATAGTTGCTTACCTAGAATGGTTAATCAACTAGAACTTGATGCTTAAACTTGAAAGCAAGGACTTACTCTTAGATGCTTTTTGGCAAAAAACAACCCTCAGTCAAAAGCCTTGTATGTCTAGAAGTCGGCTAAGTATATACCACTAGTCGGGTAAGCCTTGCTGAGTATTAGTATACTTATCCTTGCTTGTGGCTTTTGTTCAGGTGAGACCTTTGAGGACATGGTTGCTAGTTTGACTTGGCCGTGTGTTGACGCCAGATTTTGACACGTGTTGAATCGGCGTCAGGAGGAGAGGTTGGCCGATGCGGCGGATCTAAAGGCTACAGTGAAGAATCGGCCGATTGAGGTTACAGTTGGGAATCGGCCGATTGGTGATGCAACCTGCGCCAATAGATCGGGACCACAACAGAGGATCCCGGTTAAAAGTGGCCTAATGTTGGTCAACGGAATAATGCTGATTCGGTCAAGAGGCAAAGGAAAAGAGGCCTGATTGGATTAGGAGACGGCGGCGGAAGATTCTGCGGGAGTCCATTTCCTTTATAAGAATATTATAGATATAGTAGTTTTTCTGTTTTAAAATAAGATTGCAACAAGTCATAATCGACCAGGAGTCCTGGTTTTAGGGTATAAATAGGAGTCGCCAGGGCTTTGTAAGATATCAACACATCAATCAACAAAACACTTCTTTTTTCCTAGTACTTTACTTTCAAGTCGGCGACTTCGCCAATACTTTTTCTTCTTTCACGAGTTCGTACGGATTGGCAGGGCTGCATCAACTTGATCTCCGGCCAATTGGTAGGTTCCGCTTATCGAGGTAACATCCGAGCTTTAACTACGGGCGCATCGCTGTGGTTTCGTTTGGATTTATTCACCAGTTATCGATATTTACTAGAATTATAGGTTTTACCTGTTGTTCTAGTATTATCACCAGTTATCCAGCTTGAGAGCGGATTTATCGGCTTTATCATCGATCTTCCTCGTTCATCGTCGTATAGCCGATTAGATCTATTTCAAGTGTTGCATCTATAATAATTGTTTAAGTCGCTCCAGCAGTCTTCTTTGCAATTATTATGTGATTATCGGCTGATCCATAGCCGATCATCTTCATAGCAAATCGGCCGATTCGCCGACGCGCTCCCAGGGATAGATCGGAACTCCAACCGATCGGGACGCCCGGAATTTAATACTCTTATTTCCTTGTCAATCAACAGGTCAGATTGACTGGCACGCCGCGCGAACCGCACCAGGGCTATAACCCGAACAGGAGCTAAGCAGATTCTCCCGGGTCGTGTGTTCGACGCTGAAGACCATCGGCCGATTCCTGGCCGATTTTAGCGCCAACACCGTGTACTCTTACTCCTGGTTGGATAGTGGAATGGGATGCATCCCCGGCCAACGATGATAATGCTGAATGATGTCATGTATGGGCTTCATCGTGATATCTTGTATCTTCATTAGAACTATCGTTTATTTTCCGCTGCACTATTAAACTCTGAAAGTTCTTGTTTATGAACGACTTCGAACTTGGTTTGTAATAATATTTCATGTTGAACTTTTTGATGTGAAAAATTGAGGACTGTTGTAATCTCTGGGCTCACCTTCGTGTGGGTTTTATGTATGCATTGTTTCAATCGAAATTCCAGTGGTTGCATCGGGATGTTACCCAACAGACTGTCGTTTTACTCTGTTTTAAGTGCGTGTTAGCCCAGATTGCCTCTATGCTGATGGTTAGCACACTTAAGCCGGTTTAATTCGGGCGGTTCTGCCACAATCATAGCTCACAACAACCTAGATTTGGATCATGCTTTTTGCTACCCACAAGTTCCAAGCTTAAGAGTTGATTATTTGGCCAACGAACTCAAAACTAGGTAGAGCACTAAGTTGTAACTAGGCATATGAAGGAAATTAACAAAGCAACTATTCATCATCTCAACAAGGAAAACTACACCATGCTTACTACACATAAGAAAGCAAGAAAATAGTTTTGGTCTTTTCTAAGTTTTGAAAATTTTTATTTTGTTTTTGATTTTTTGCAGATTTTGGTTTCATGCATAAGGTTTGAAAGCGGTAAAGGATACAAGATACAAGGTACCTCTCATGGGGGTCCTCCCCCAAGCTAGCTTTAGGCTTACTGTTGTTGGTCGGGGTTGTACCCCCTCCAACAGAAGTAAGCCCTCCACTCCTGCTCCTACTGCAGCTGTCTCTGCTCCATAGAGTGGATCCGCTCGCTGGTGTGTCGCTGCCATGCTTGGCTGGTCTGAACATGTTGGTTTAGCGTCTCCTCTATGTTGTTGGCTTGGACCCTGAGCTCGCCTAACTGCTGAGTGATGGAGGCGAACTCGCGTGTCAAAGCCATACGTTGGGCGAGGTGCGGAACCCCGCTGGAGCTGGAAGTAGTGAACCGGCGCCCTTGGGCCTGTCGTGCTCACTTGTCGGTTCTTGGGCTGTGCCATGACAACTCTCCTGCCTCATGTGGATAGGTTGGCTGAGGCTGTGGAGGTGGTGGAGCTGGTGCGGCTTCCCTTCTAGCCTTGCTTCATGTCATCCTACCAGGTAAACCAGAAATGCTATGCTTGCGGGCCTCCTCTTGTGGAACAAGAGGAAAGGTTAGTGATTGGCAATTATACAAATGGAACCCCGCGTTTGGTAATGGGATCTCATTTGCATAGCCAAGAGAGAAGAAAATCAAAGAGTCATCCGGACCTTTCTTGAGTGTGTGACCATAAATCAAATAAGTCTCATCAATAAGTCTCATCAAATAAGTCTAAGATCCTGATGCTCGAAGCGATGCGAATAATCAAAGAAGTGCACTCAATAGGACCCATCATCTTGAAATTCATAAGACACTGCTTGATCATAGCCTTTATAGGGGAGATTTTGATCTTGTTGACCATGGCGTATAAGATCATCAACTCGTCGTTGCGCACGGTCCGAACATCATCCCTTGGGAAGAGAGTGATGGCCAACCATTTGTGCATCAAACGAAGAATCGGGTTTTGAATATCGTTGCACCGAGGTGCAAACTTGCCATGAACAACTTGAGCTGAAATCAAACCCTAAAAATCATGATGATTAAAACCGCGACAAACTTGTTCAAGGAAAATTGGCAGGTGCATGCTAAAACCGAGGTGGTGACTCAAAATTTTCTAAGTAAGATAATACTCCTTTCCGAAAAGTTGAAAAGAAATGTTGTCATCCATCTCCCAAAGAGTGCAAAGGAATTGGATGGTGAGGAGACAAGAACCATTCTCCTCAACGGGAAAAAAACCACCCCATCCAACTGCATGCCAAACTTGAGCAAAGTCTACGTCCATACCTGTTTTCTCGAGAAGGTCCGGGTCGAAGGCTTTGGTGTGACCAAAGTCCCGACGCTTGAGGAGGGCGTAGGCTTTCCTCTCATGATCGTCCTGTAAGCCGAGGTAGGGTGCGTCGTCATCGTCCATCTCCACGTCCTCAGCTTGCAGTTCAGTTTGCTCTTCGGTGTGTTGTTCTTGCTCCTCTTCATAGTCCATCATGCTTGGGCTTGGTGTCGGCTTCGGAGTATGATGGGAGCTTGAACCACCCCGAGAACAAGATGAGCTTGTACTCGTCATCTTCTTCAATGCACCAGAAAGCTTCCGGCCTATTCCCTTCATGGTTGGAGCTTGGAGAACAAGAACGAACGCAAACAACTCGAGTTGGGTTACGTTAGCGAAACCCAATGGGAAATGCTTACCCAAAGTTGCTCCTCCAAGTTGTGATCAATCTTGCAGCAAAGAAATGAGAGAGAGAGGTTTCTTGAATCCCATCTTGAGCAAAAATCCAATGGAAACCCGAGAGCAAAGAGTGTGAGAGTGAGTGAGTGAAATGTTGGATGAGAGCTCAAAACCCACCCCTCGACCTCTATTTAAAGAGCAGGAGCACGAAACACCCGAGGAGGCGCCGGGCACAACGGCTAGTAGACGTTGAAGGAAGTGGTGCCTAGGAGCCGTTGGCCGTGGGTTGGCTGAACCTTGGGTGGCCCCCCTAGCTGTCAGCCGGGGCCCACTGCTCCCCAATGGCTCTCTTGTTGTGATGCTTTGGTGCCCGGCCATACGTTGCTTTGAAAAGATATTCAAAAATATTTTTCAAAGGATTTTTATGCTCAGAAGTATTTTTTAGAGTTTTTTGTAAAAAAGGGAAAAGGCTAGAAAAATTCCTGCATGCAAGAGAGTGTTTGGAAAAATATAATATGCTATGTGAAAATTCAAATGATGTGAAAAAAGCAAATTTGAAAAAAATTCAAATATGACATAACTACCGATTTACCTTCGGCAAGGGCTCGTTATTTTGAGTCTGGCGGGCGAGACTTTTCTCTGGCGTGATTTATTTTGTTGACGAGGCATCCGGTCCTGGAGAAGCAGACACGGATGGTTGTATGTCCTTCACCTTCCACACCTTCTTGGTTTTTTTTGGTGATGTTGGTGTGGCTAGTGCTTGTGCGGACTTCGGGGTTTGTGGCTTCTTAGGTCTGGATATCTGGGCTTTCCACTCCCCGGGCCTCTTGCTCATTCCTTGTTTGTCTTCTTTCATGAGTGCCTTCGTGAGGGTGATGAAGTTGTCCGTCTTGTGTGGTGTTACTTCGACCTCCTTGGCGCCTTGTGGTTTCAGCCCATATTTGATTTTGATCATGGAGCATTGCTCCATCCTGGGCTGAAAGGGGAACTTTTCTTCCTTGCCGTTGATGTTGAAGCGGATCTCTCCGGCTCCGACATTGATTGTTGCTCCAGCAATGCTCAGGAATGGCCGCCCGAGGATGAGTGGGGTTTCCTTGGATATATCCATGTCGAGCACCACGAAGTCGGCAGGGATGAAGTAGTCCCAAACCTTTACCGTAACGTCTTCTACAATCCCTTCTGGGTAGCGAACCGAGGAGTCGGCCAGTTAGAGATGCATTGGCGTTGGTGTGAGATGAGTGCAATTCAACTTGTCGAAGACTGCCTTGGGCATCACGCTGACGCTAGCTCCAGGGTCGCACAAGGCGTGGCCGAAGTGCTGTGTCCCAATCGAGCATGTGATCATTACGCACCCTGGATCCTTCTTCTTCTCCGGAGGTTGGTTGAGTATAGCTGCGCTACACTCTTCGGTGAGTTTAACAACCTCCGTCATGGGGAGTGGTCGCTTGTTGTTGATGATGTCCTTGATGTACCGGGTGTAAGTTGGTACATGCATCACATCCAGCAAAGGGATGTTGACATGTATCTTCTAGATCATCTCAACAAAACGAGCGAACTGCTCGTCCATGGCGGTCTTCCGGTTTCGGGTGGGAAACGACAAGAAGTTCGTATCAACGAACTTTTGTGGAGCCGTTTCCTTCTCGGGTTCCCTTGTTTCTTCCTGAGCTGACGACTCTTCTATGTTGTCATGTGACTCTACTTCCCTTTCTGCATGGTTAGGATATGGTGGATCACAAGTGGACTTTCCACCTCTCGTGGTCACCGCATTGACTTTTTTGGAAATGGGAATGCCAGCAGCAACTTGAGCCAGCTGACTTTCAAACATTTCATTGAAGCTTAATTGGTTTTTAAGAGCGGAAGAAAAGGATTCAATTTTTATATTTAAACTTTTTAAGGTTTTATCATTGGCAGCAAGCTTTTTATTTAAAGATTCATTAATTTTGGCTTGGCCAAGAACAAGATCTTTCAAGGAAGGTTGACTTGAACTGAAATTCAAATTGAAATTTGAGTTGTAGTTATTACCTCCCTGATATGGTGGGCGCGATTGATTCCACTCTTGGCCTCCTTGTAGACGATACCTAGTGTTGTTGTTCATATAGGCCACGTCTTCACGAGTCTCGTGGCAGTCGTTCCCCGAGTGTCCACCGTTCCCGTAGACCTCTCATGCTGAGTACGAGTCCATGGCTTGGACGGGAGCGTACATCTGTAGTTTGCTCCTCTCGTCCAGCTTCTTGAGTAGGAGGTCCATCTTGGCTGCAAGCATGTCCGTTTATTTGACTGTGTGCATGCCCTTTGTACGAGGTTGGAGGCGTTCTTCGTTCCACCCCTGGTTGGAGACCATCTTCTCAACCAGGGCCGTAGCCTTGGTAATTGTGAGGTCGAGGAAGGCTCCTCCAGCAGCAGCATCAATGTGGACTCTTCATGTCAGTGTTAGACGATGATGTGAGGTCGAGGAAGGCTCCCATGATCAGGATAGACGATGATGTACTCTTGTAGCCTCTCCCAAGCTTCTGGGATTGACTCCATCCCCGTCTGCTGGAAGCTTGAAATCTTTTCGTGCAAGGCGTTGGTTTTGCCTAGCGGACAGAACTTTGCGAGGAACGTCATGGAACATATGTGCCACGTGCTGACGACTTCCTTGTCCTTGTAGAACCATTGTTTCGCCTTCCCCAGGAGGGAGAAGGGAAATAAACGGAGCCTGATTGCATCACCTGTGACTCCCCGTATGACCATGGTCTCACATAGTTCAAGGAAGTTCTAGAGATGAGTGTTGGTGTCCTCGTTAGGCTTGCCACAGAATGGGCTAGCTTGCACCATGTTGATAAGACTGGATTTCAGCTCGAAGTTCATGCCCCCGACGTTGATGTTTTGGTCCAGTAGCCACGTTGGTGGCGGAGGGGACAGAGAAGTCACGAAGAGTCTTCTCGGCCATAGGCTCAGGCGCATATGGTGCTTGAACGACTGGTTCGGTTGCCGAGAGAATAATTTGAGGAGGGATGACACGAGGTCAGACCCTTCTCACAAGCTTTTCGGGATTTTCAACGAAGTTTGTCGGAAGAGAGAAACCAGTCATACACTACCATGTTTTCATCCAGCAGGAGAAAACAAAAGCAACATTAGCCTGTATAAGCAATAGCTATTTCTTAAACACGTTGCCAAGAGTATGTATTAATAAATTCTTTTAACCAGTGCCATCCCCAGCAACGGTGCCAGAAATATTTGTTGACATTTTTTAGCTACTCCACCAGGATTGTTAGTCCCTGACAACGGCGTTAGAAATATTTGTTGGCATTTCTTAACATCATTACCAGGATTATTAGTCCTTAGCAATGACACCAAGAAAGGCCGTGATGGTATGTCTTAATGTTTACAGAATGAGTCCGCAAGCGCACGGATATATCGTTGTAGCATTTCACCCGGATGAGTATTCGGGTATCGTTATTTATATTTTCCCTAGGATGGCATGGTGTAAAAGAGTTTTACTAGGTACATAGTCATGACAATATGTTTAAGCTATAGACTATAACTCAAACAGGGGAAAGTTATGATAAATGAAGTATAAGGGTAATATGACACACACACATGCCAATCTCATGAATAAAGAATAACAAATAAACCAAAGGTTAGTGGGAGCATAAGCATAAAAAGAATAAAAAGAGAGTCCTAGTGATATCTACTCAAGTTAGCAGGGTTATACAACACATGGTTAGATTAGCATTAAGTAGCCAACATTACGTGGAGACTACCCAGTACTGGTCTGCTAGCAACCTGAAGTAGCACTTTAGACTCCTATACCACATCCGAACGTGGGCGACTATAAGGGACGGACAAGGCTGTTACCACCTGCCGCCTACCCCGACAGACCGTGGGATGGAGTCATATTCGATAGATCTCTCGTGCCCAGAGCACCACACCCGTGCATAAGATCACTACTCTAGCCCCTCAGGAATCTCCACCATGATGATGGACAGGCATAGAACTAGAGCAAGCCCGAAAGCATACCAAACCGATGTTGATACTTAAAGCTAAGCAAAACATGATTATATAACTTAAGGGAGCATAAGACATGGCATACCAAACTATAAAGATAGTGTTGATGCTAAAATTTTTGCAAGTATAATTTTGGTAAAAAAATTAGAGCCGATGAGAGGTTTTAAGGAAGCCTATGCCCGTTCTGTTCAGGTACAGGAGATCTAGTCAAAATCATCAGAAGCCATGGTCAAAGGTGATGTGGCATTAGTAAGAGGCAGAATAGGGTTCGGTCAAGGAAGCAGACAGGGGGAGTTTGAATCGGACTAGAAGATGACATCAAAAGAATATCTTGCGAGAGTCTGGTTTCTTTTTGTTTTATCTTATGGATATAGTAGGTTTTACTTTTAAGTCAAGTTTGTAACCGATCGTGTTCGATCAAGAGTCCTAGTGCTAGGCTATAAATAGTAGACCTCAGGATTTTATAAAAAAATAATCATCAATTTAATACAACTCTTTTTCTAGGCAGTTAGCCATAAACCCTAGGATTAGGAGTAGAGTACTTTCTCGCTGAATTCTTCAGAAAGTAGGGCTGCATTGTATTGATCTCCGGCTTGTTGGTAAGTTCGTGTTTATCAGATTTTCTAGACTTTGATTACTGGCGTATCGCTGTAGTTTTATCTAGATCAATCTACCAAGTTATCAATATCTATCATGTTCTTGTAAGGTTGCATCGTTCGATCTCTTGCTAGTTCCTAATAGATTTCACAATTTATCGAGTGATAATCATTGGGTTATCCGCTTTACCTAACTTCTTCTGCAGAATCCTTATAGCCGATCTCTTCTTTGATTATTGCCACCACCATTAAGTTATCCGCAATCGTGAACTTTATTGCGACCGGATCCCCCCTGGTCCCCTCTGGCCTCTGGTGAAAAATATGCTCCCCAGGTTCTTCATTCAGGATTACTCGGGTGGAGGCCGAGTATAGGAGGTTGGATATGAGATTGTGCACCAGGAACTTCCAAAACCCAAGTGTGAGAGTATCTCCATCAGAAACGTCCAGGCTACAGAATCAAATGCATGTGCTGGAGATAGCTTTGGACAAGATGTCTTGTGATTTGGCCTTCTGTTCGGGAAGGATATCAAACAGGAGCTTGGATTGGCAATTTATGTTGTCGTATATTACAATATCATAGATGAATAAACATCCCTGGATGTTGTCTCACAGAAGTTGGATCTTTGTTCTTCATTTTTGACATTCAGAAAAATGGTTATGGGAAGTGTATATCATTTGAGCTAATATGGAAATTTCTAATACGGGTATAATTTTTTTCTGAAATTAAATCATCAGAAGAATGGTGTCTCTCATGTCTCTTAGATAGATGAATTAAATCAGAAGTCCTTTTATCTTGTATGTCAATAGTAGCATAACATGAATATGGTGTAGGGGCACATAATAATCGGACCCCAGCTTTATGCTTCGTATCATTGTGTTGTATTCATTGGAAAATGATTGTAATGCAACCATGACTGAAGATAGTTTGCTTTGGTTTTATAATATCCATAAGCACCACACTACAAATTTCAGCTATGTTTTATAAATACTCATCGTTCATCGCAAAACCTGTGATCGAATATGGGAGCAGTAATAGAGAGGTATGGGAGCAGAGGCAAGAACGAGTTGGGCAACCGTGCAAGGCAGATTATATTCATTTGGTTGCTGCTAAATTTTGGTTATTGCTTGTACTATGTGTCGATGCTGGAACTTGAGTAGTTCTCTTACGACACGTGCATCGTGAATTTCAATAAGAACAATTAAACAGGACATATGCTGACTTAGCTGGATTTGAAGAGGGTCTGAAGCTTGGTTATGTACCTACAAAATTTGGTTTGGTAAAAGAAATAACACAAACTCCAGGTGTTATGCTATCTTTTAGAAATCTCTACCTCTTTTATTTTTTACAATTTGTAGTGTCAGTCCATCACAACTCATGAAGAATTTTTGGTATTTCTTATTTGATCTTTAGAAATTACACTATTTATTTAACCATCTACTTGATGGTATAGACTTTGCAATGGATAATAAAACATTGAAGACAATACATGTTTCGATTATGGTTTCAATTTATATGTTAGATTTTTGTGCAAGTTTGGAACAAGGGCGGGTGGGCTACCAGATTGGAGGGCTGAGAATTTACAGGTTCTTTCGGACAGTCAAAACGTCACTGACCGGCTAAACGACAGGGCTTTTTTGGCCATGTCTCGTTATTTACAGATTCAATAATGTGTTTAGACAAATTATGTGACTTTGCAATCTACGTTATGAAAAAATTGGTATTATTATATGTGTTTGATGAATATAAACACGTGTTTAATATTTTTTTATAAACACATGCATGCCGCACATGCACTTTACTAGTCAAAAGGACCAACTTTAAATTTGGCGAGCTGAACTCAACTAGCCTTGAAAGTAACACATCTACTTGCAGCGTTAGGGACAGGACAATAAAGTTTACAGCATAAAAAAAGTATGACTTAGTAAGAAACAGAAGCACATGTGTAATATACAATTGACAAAACCTAAACAGCGAACAGCTATGGCAACAACATACGCAACATTGGATAATCACGGTAACTTCACATCCACAGCATGGCACCGGCTACAAGGCTCCCCAACATTTAACTTAACTGCAGAGGGAACTCTGCCCAGGATGTAGCTTTTGATGGTGCTGAGTGCTTTATGTGCTTCCAAGACCATACGCCGGCTTTTGGGCTTGCATTTACCAGATCTTTGGGCAGAACACCTAACAGAATCACCAATCGCCTCCGCACCAAATATACAGTCCAGTGTGAGACTTTCAAGTGATGTAGCATTCTCTAGAATATGACATGTTAGCTCAACTATGCTCTTTGCAGAGCAGAAGCCATTGATCTGCACCTTCTTGATACTGTCATGCTTGTGTACAGTAATTTGCCTCAGATGTGAGGAGGCATCCCCAAAAACCGAATCATGTTGCATGTCATCCTGATCTACGTGCACAGCATCAAATATTGATGTCAGTTAGATTAAACATCTCCACAGATGATACCAGACATCTTTGCAGAATGAACAGTAAACTCACACTCAGGATGAAACACTCCAAGACAGCACAAGCATCCAGAAACGAAGCCAAGGACAAATAATCATATGCTGGGGTAACAGCCCCATCATCATCATCAAAAAGATAAATATTCAAGTGCTTGACATGGAGGAATTTGTCAGCTACCAGTGGGGTATTAACCCTCTGCGCACAGATATCTCACATTAATTGCATTCATTATAGGTCACAAACAGTGGAGTCTAATAATATAAAATTTCCGAGTATACCTCACAAGTTGAAGATACAGTAAGAATTTCAAGATGTGGCACAATGGAAGGAAGCTTTGTGATCGCATAACTCAAAGAGTTCGGCTCAAATGCAAACCCCACCTTTAAGTTCTTTACTTTCGATGATTCTCCAAGTAAGAGTTGTACTGGTTCACCAAAGAAATCAAAAGTGGAGAGGTTTGGAGCTGTGTTCTCTATTACTTGCAGCATATTGCACTCGGACACACTCAAGCAACTAAGACGCTCCAGCCAGAATGGTATCTTCAAGCAGATTAGTTCCCTGCACCACGGAGTTCCAACTCCTCCAAAGCAAAACAATTGGAAATAAGATACCCTAACTCATCCCCGGTGATACACACTTGATACAGATGCAGTTTTGTAAGGCTACTCAAGCAATCAAATCCAACCGTGGGACGGAAGGCACGGCATGTGAGTTAAAGATACCGAATTGAGTTTCCACACCCATCAAGTAAAATTGAGCATGGGAAGTTGTAGTCTTCAATATATTTCGTAGGAAGAAAAAGGGTGACTTCTTCAATCCCTTGTGTGATAGCTTTCTGGAGCCAACTATTCAGATGACAAGTGTTGACATTGTAATGATAACGGATTACAAACTTTAGTATCTTCACGCCGGTGCCTGAGTGGTTTTTCAGAATGTAGTCAACTCTTCTGGTGAAACCCCTAGCTATATCCATCTTTTGGCCTTCCTTCTGTGTCAAGCCTAGTGTTTCCTCAGTTAAGATGAGAATGGAGTGGCATCTCCAAGAACGTAGAAATATGCGAGATACACATGCAGAACGGGCAGAATCACATAATGGCATTAGAGAATGTATATGGCACCATATATCCTGCAGAAGCATGGAAAAAATAATTGATCACTAGGGTTGTAAAGGCAAACATTTTTTTTAATAAAAATAATGGGACCATACAGATGTGCTGCACACTGAGGAAGATAAGAGCATTGAAATGTAATTGTGGTAGCCTGATACGTAAGTTCAGCTTGTAAAGAGAAGTTCCTTCTCTGTTTAAGAGTTGTAGGTGACTTCTGCAGACAACACTACATAGTAATTAGTATGGGCAACTACTACCACTAAGAAGTCATCAGGTCAATAACATTGGTTCCTTTTTCTGTAACCTATTCTTCCTTGATCTAAACCTGGATTAGTCAACAATATAGGTTTCTCTGCATTCGTTACAGCCAAAGAATGATGCTTTGTCAATAGCTATATTAGCATGCAACAAATAATCCCACCAGCAAAAAACAGCAATACCAATAACATATGAAGTACTCATAAATATTTAAACACCCTTCCTTACAGCCACGGTGCAAGATACATGCATAAACCTCAGGAACTAATATGCGGCAATAGCTAATAGGAAAAAGTCTATATAACCCCCCCCCCCCCCCCCCCCCCCCCCGCCCCCCCAACGTATACCTAGTGGTTCACTTCACCCCCCTACCTATAAAACCAGATGTTTTACACCCTAAGGTGGTTTTCCAACCCAGCGAAACCACCTTAGGGGGTTAGATAAATGGTTTTCAGTAGTTTAGGGTACAAAACATCCGGTTTTGTAGGTCGGGGGGTGAAGTGAACCACTAGGTATACGTTGGGGGGGGGGGGTTATATAGACTTTTTCCTAGCTAATAGACAATAGAAAATATTGTGGAAACTGGGCTACATCACAACATGAAGTATCCCAAAGTATGAACACAGAGACATCCATGGTTTTAAACTGGCTCATACTCCTGGGTAAATCGTATTGGTTGGTCAGAATCTTATGATGAATGCATTGTTCAGCATTCAAATTTTCATGCAAGGTCATGCAGGCATAACAGACAACAGAGGGTGTGTGTGTCTGTCTTGGGGGCTGGGGGGAGTTTTACCACATGAATAAGTTATAAAGCAGCTACACCGCTAGGCTGTATAGGCAGTGTTCTCATACTTTACATGGCTGCATACCTTGAAGATAATTGCAATCTTATAAGTTGCTATTCATAATCAGGAGGAAACAAACAGGGGAAGGCAATGTCCCATGTTCAGAATGATGTTTTGATTGGGATAATGTGGCTTAATAAGGATATTCTCGTCTTTTGGAAAAATATATAGTTTATTAGTTCCACTAGTAATTACCAGTGCGGTCATGGCTGGACCTATTTTCTGATAGGAGCAAGAGGAAGGTTTCATAGGAAAATGGTGGACAGTAATTCGGGAAACTCCTTGACCATCTTCTTTAGGTAATACTGTGTAAAAGGACTGTCAAAGTGTTGTGAAGCAAACTTTCAACAACTTGTACCTTGCTTGTAATTAGATGGTAATCAAGTTACATAGGGATGATAAATGATTATGAGTCAGTTTTTTCCTACAGGTGGAAGCCAAGGTTTTTGAAAAGCTGCGTATTTTGAATAAACTAATCTGAAACGGTTGCCCATATAGCAAAACCCGCCTCTGTAGTAAGCAAACATGAGGTCTTCTCACTCTCATATCAAACAAAGAAGTAAATACTAGAAGATCTGTTCATGATTTTTATGCAGCTAGCATAGTTCCACAAATTTTCATCACCAACATCAACATTTTATGCTGTACCTCAGGAAGGTTTGGTCCAGAATACGTTGACCTTTCACCACCAAAATAATCATCTTGTTGGCAGAGTGACTCTTTTTCCTCTGGCACTGAAGCACATCATGCATGGTACTGAGTAATACAGAGAAAGAAACAACCAACTCAAGCATACAAACACACACAGCATTTCATTTATCTCTTTTAGTCACCTTTGAAGAACACTTATTTAATAAAAAACCAACTCATTTATATTCGAGGAAAAAGTTGTAGTTGAACATAAATATTTTCTGCAAAATATTACAATCTCCCCAATTACATCATGGAGGAACTGATCAGGCAGTGGAATCAAGACCTTTCCATACCATTTTCGTTCTCCTACCTATAGGATTACCTCGGATCCCACATCAACTAAACAAGGCATTAGCTCCCCTGCTATTGTTGCAAGGTGGCAAATGCCACCGCTGCTTCTCAAATCACGTCATATTCACTGGACTGTTGGAGTTGGCATGATTGGTCTTCTCAAACCATTATACGTGATTATCATTACTTGATCAGTAAATCCTTTTTACCTCTCGAAATCTCAAATCCACATTTGAACAAAAAACGAGTAAGGTCGAACCATCGAAGGCTTGAAGCCCTACTCCACAAGAAACAGGAAAAGGGAGCAATCTTGGTTAATTTGCGGTCAAATAAAGACTGGGGAGACTGCTTAGATCAATTTAAATGAATCAGTTTGCTCTTCGCTCAAAAAGGAGGGACCTTTTTGTTCTTCCGCAAACCAGTGAATAAACACGAAACCAGCAGACACCATAAAAGGCTAAATCTTTTCTATGAACAAACATAAAGGAGGCAATAGAGGCTCATCCCATAGGGCCATGGATCAAAAATACGCAGACATAAAGAAGGCAATAGAGGCTCGTCCCATAGGGCCATGGATCAAAAATACGCAGAACAGGTAGCAAATTTCAATTGAGGCCATGAACATAAGGTAGCAGAGATGAACAACGGAGTGGTCGAGGGGATTAAGACGCGGCTTACTGCGGGCTTGGATTCGCCGGCGACGCCTCCGCTCCTGCTTGAGCATGAGACGATTTAGCGACAGCATCCCCATGACACCTGATATCGAGAGCACAAAGGCGGCGAGCGGCCGGCCGGCCGACCTCTGTTCTCCCTACTGTCTCTGCGTTCGCGAGAGTTCGTGTTCAGAGCTTGTAACTCCTCTAATCTATCTGCCCCGCCCTCTTATCTAGATCTCTCTAATCCGCGCTCGGTTTCGATTCGAAGCCGAAACAGCGGAAGAGGGCGCGAGGGGAGAAATCAATTTGGCGCCGCCGGGGGCGTGGAGGGGGAGGGGGAGGGGAAGAGCTACGGGACGGAACGATGCGAGTAAACAGCGGCGATTAAGGGGGGCTTCCTATCTAATACGTTTTTTTCTTTTTTTTTTTTGAGGTTCTCCTATCTAATACGTACCTTCCAGTAGATAGTTTGCTTCTTATCTTTAATCCAACAGCAGCCCGTCAACCGGCCCACGGCCCACGATTCGTTCGGCTCGTCAGGCAGACTCCAAAATGCACGCGGCGGGGGCGGGAATAGCTCAGTGGACAAAATCATAGAGGCTAAAGGGGGCTAAGGGTGACACAGATTTCAATCATCTACACCCCTCGTACGCTACGCGCATCGTCCCGCCTTGGACGGTCGCAGATCGACGTTTAAAATCGTTTTGCATCTACGTCTTACGATCAGGTTTTCAGGTCGCACGCTCCTGCCTTCCATATCGCGCTCGCGATAATTAGTTGAGGGCAACCCTAATCGTTCCTTCGGCTGCCGTCACGTGCGTCCTCCAGCCACCGCCGTCGCGTGACGTTATCCGGCCGCCGTCGCGCTTGTCCTCCGACCGCCGTCGACGGCGTCCCTCGGCCAGCGTCGCGCCCTGTCACCCGCGTCCTGCGGCCACCCTCGCGCTCGTCCTCCGATCCGGCCACCGTCACGTGTTGTCGCGCTCGTCCTCCGGCCGACGTTGCGTGCGTCCTCCGGCCGCCATCACCATAGCTCCGTCGAGCGCTCGGCAGATCAAATGAAGAGAAGGCCGGAGCGCTCGCCAGATTGCTCTCGGCAGGTTGTGCCGCACTGCCGCCGTCCCGCATGTCGCATGGCCTCCCTTGCACATCCTCTCTCCTCCCACGCTTGCCAGGCAACAAAAGGTAAGCAATCCCCTTCACAGACCCCTCCGAATTTTGTGGGATTTGGTGTTGAACTCTAAATTTAGATGTAACATCAAGAAGCCCCGCAATGACCAGTGTCCAGTGTACCCACACTTGCCTTCCCATCGGCGTCCTCTCAAGTTAGTCTTGTTGAGGGCGGCTTGGACGCGAACGGCAAGATGGCAGCACAGTTGGAGCTATGGTGACTTCATCTAGAGGACACCACCGCTCAGGGTCTCATGTAGTTGGGTCCAGGGGTATTCGACAGATGGCTTCAAACGCTGTCTCGAGGTCCTGGTTAGATGCAGTGACAGTTTCTTGAAATGCACCTGCCAAGCACTTTGCTCACCAGATGTTTGATGGAATACCTCACTGGAAAGTCAAGTTGGATGCTGCTGTAATTTGTTTGATTCAGGGATGTGGTGGTTCGATATGAAGGAGGCCACAACTTTCTTCCATCTGTGCAGCTGTACAATACTGCTTAACTCAGTTGTGCCCTCCCCCAGACCTGTGACATGCCAGTCGCCATGTACTGCCCCGTCCAGCATCACCCACCTGAGGTATCATTCCCTCCCCTTCTCCATTTCTATGTTGATGAGGTGGAACCATTATTTCTGTGATATGTTTCCTCTGAATTTTATGTTCCAATTTGCATTCCAAGTGTTGACATTTGTTGTAGTGTGCCTAATTTGTATTAAACTAATGCATTTATTCTTTATTATTTTTCGGATCTATGTGGTGATCGCACCAGGATATATTCAACTTAAATGGCTTGTTTGAAGCACCGCACATGTCACTTGTGCTATTTCTGCAGATTTCCATCTGATATGCTGCCAAGGTGTTTGATGAAATTCAAATCGAAGCAGGATGCAGGGTGAGACTTGTGCATTTATCTATGCCTTGCGTCGAATTGAGTTATCATATTTGTGATATGTTCCTTTTGGCTATTTCATGTAGCTTATTCTTCTTATGCAGCCAGTGGTTTTGTATAAGCATTGCAGCGATGGACTGTCCACTTCATCCCCTCCATGGTGAGCTACCTTGATCTCAGTCTCCTCCCTATAATGCATTTTGGAATGTGAAACTAAACTACTAAAGTTGTTCACCTTGATTTGCCATGAATTGTTTGGAATGCTAATGCTAGGGGAAGAATGCTCACCATACTCAGATCTGATGAATCCTTGCAATGATGAGAAAATTAAACTAAGAATACCGGATAGGATAAATTTCTAGACATAGAAGAGGTACTTTGCTCAATAAATTGCCATATCAATATGTAAAAATAAAACTGGGTTAAATTCATCTTTTGGCCTCAAAGTAGGGTGTATTATTGGTTATTTCTCTCTTTTCTTTTCTTTTGAAATATGAGAGGGAGAAAAAGATTGTGATCCTCAGAATGTTTTTTCTTTTGCAATATGTTAGTGATGTAATTTTATTGTTTGCATCATCCGCAGTCCTTTAGAAATATGGGAGCCTAGATTTTTTTATGAGAAGTCTTATGGATTGTATTTTTTTTTATGCAGATATTTCTGGCTAAATGACACTCAATGAACCTTTTGAAAATCTAGATTTGCAGATGTGATGCTCATGGTGGATCAACCTGTGAATGCATTTACCAGCAGGAAAACGAAAAGGCCTTGATTCTCTCATCGCTCTGGTCACCTGACATTTGTAGAAGGAAAGGAATACGCAGGTCTTATGGAATGATGAGGTGATAGTGAAATAAAGCATAGTAGCTGAAGTCCTCTAGGTTTATTTATTGATGTAATATTCATTCAGGGTCTGTGGGCCAATGCCTTGGTGCTGCAGGTCATGTAGTAAAACTATTTGCTTTCTTCTTAGTACAAGAGATGAAAGAAAAAGAATGAGAGCACTGGTAGAGAAAGAGAACGAAGTTCTGTACAGTCTGCTGGCTGAAGGAGGCACCAGAATGAATGCAATTCAAGGTGTTGAGGGCATCGAGCATGAGGTTAGCTTGCTCGTTCCAGCAAAGGATTAAATATGAACTAAATTTTATCTTTTATATACTACTATATTTAATTTGTTCCATAAAAATGAAATACCTGATTTTGCTTCTTGAATTTAGCTATAATATTAGATTGTAGGAGTGTTGATTTTGTATATTTCATATGCGATAAAGCAAAAAAAAATTCGCATGCATATTAGTGTAATTTCTTCAAACATGTGTGTGTGCACATGCCTCAATTGCTACAAATCATTACAAGTACTTTATATAATAAAGATTGGTGCAAACACAAGAAATTTGGTTCCCCACGGGCATACACCTAGTCTTTTTATTTATACATTCTCTTTTCTATTCATCTTTCTTTTAGATGTCTTTCTTCAAATACTCCAAATAATTTATTAAGTGTATAAATGTGTTCCCTACAACATTTTTTAAAACCAAATTCAACATTTCACATAAACTATTTCAACATTGATATGAAAATGTTGAAACAATATATCTCAAATGTTGACCTAGTTCATCTAAATTGTTGATTTTTAAAAATAATAAAAATCTATTCATATTCAATCTCATTGTCTTGGATTAATTCTTAAGAATAATGTGGTTTATACGGATTCAAAAATAAATCCACCATTTAGAAGAAAACACATTTTAAGTTCGAAATTGAAAAACCACCTATACCTACCAGGGTGTGATACTTGTCCAGCAGATTTCCTTAACCACATGAATTCTCTCCAGCCTGGTGGCCGCTGCACTCTCTTTTCTACCCCTGTGGAACAAGCGCTTGGATCGAACCATGATAAAGACTCTCACGAATCTCAAACATTAAAAGATATATAAATATTTTTCTTCCTGAAGATATATAGGATTCCTGGCCGATTAATCGTATCACAAAAGCAGTTACACGCGTGGCTAGTTCGCTTGTTTTATATTCTAGAGGCCCATGTCGAGTGGACGGCCCACATTACCCTTTCTGCTTCCTAGATTGCAGAGTCCACATCTTCTCATTCGTTGGGTAGCCGAGGTATGGGTCACGGTTGGCAATGGGTACCCGAACCCTGACTGATTTTACTCTATTAGGGCACAAACATGGCGTGGATCATTTTCTCAACCTGTAGGTTAGTTAACGGGAAAAAATCATACCCATCAAGTTTACGGGCTTGGGTCTAGGAACATAAAACCCGAACCTGCAAAGCCATAGGATTATTATACCGGTCCATTAGTCTAACTAATCCATATCTTATCCCAAAATAACCCAGCCCGGCCTGGCCCAATTACACAAGTATAAAACTGGACAAGCACTTCCAAACCCTAATTTAATCCATTCCCAACCCCACTCTTGGCCCCCTGTTCCCTTGCGGTGGCGCATCTGGGCGCCTGGCGAGCGGCACCCTTACCACCTGACTCCCTTGTTGCGCGCTCGCCTCTGTCCCCCCTTCCCTCGCTGCAAGCTCCCCTTCACGGCTCCCCCGACCCTCGGCACTACCCGCCTCTGCCAAGACCTCGTCGCGCGCTCGCCTCCACCCCTCTCTTCCCTTGCCGCGTGCTAGCCTTCGCGCTTCCGCCAAGATCGCCCGCCTCCGATAGTACGATCCTCTCGTCCCCAGCTCACATGTTGATAGCCCTGCAGGTAGCACTCCGCAGTCCGCACGTCCGTATCTGCGGGAAACACGGCTGTAGCACGGTGTGCTTTGCTGTTAACGAGCATGGGCGACCCAAGACTCGAGCGCCCATGGGGTTGGGCTTAAAAATGAACCCCTGATGGGCACTGGCTTTTAGCGGGTTTCATTCAATCTTCACGTGTATGGGTTTGGGATAGCGACCCGGTGGTTTTGTACCTATTGCCAACCCTAGTAGGATCACCGTGATCCGGAGGTGATTGGGCGAATTGGTGGATGGCATGGGTCTTGGTTATCGAATGGATTGGTGTGATTCATTCTCCAAAACAATTTCTAATTTGCTTCCTCTGATGTATTTCTCATTCGATCCCCAATTTATTCATCATTCGTATTACTGGATGTGTGATGCGGTTTTTAGAATATCCTCCCCATGATCTGAGGTTTTTTACATGGATCTCCTCCCCTTTGCTACCAATCGGATTTTCCCCTTTTGTTTGTTTACTAGGTTTATGCTCGTGTGCCCGTGCGTTACCACGGATGATGAAAACTTTTCAGTGCACTGAGAGGAGCATGCAAAAATATGATGTGTTTGAGCTACGTTGAGATACACAAGCGCCAATTGTCAAAGTATTCATGAACAAAGAACATTAAAACACATAATTCAAGTGGCACATATCATGTTTTTCCTTCGCTCTTACCAGTAATCATCATACCAAATTGATTTTGGTAGTAGGATTTAAAGATATTTGAATATCATGTATTATCTATATAAAAAAACATATTTCTCACCTAGATTTAGGCACACCCATATCTGTCAGAAAAAGATCCACATGTAAGAGCATCTTCAAGAGGCTCGGTATCCTGGCTCGCCTCGGAAAAAAGCGAATCACTGCCAAAATCCGCGTCCAATGGCCTCGGCATCCTCCTCACCAAGCTATCCGGCTTGTCAAAGGCTCCCCGTCCCTCAGCAAAGTTGCTTAGCGAGTCGGACTCGTCATCCCGCACGCGCCCGTCTTTCCCGCGCGGCCCCCTCCGTGCTTGCGCCCTGCCTCGCTTCGCCGGCCGCCTCCCTATCCTACCCGCCTCCTGCCATGGCGGAGCCGCCGGCAAAGAAATGGAGCTTCTTGTGAGGCGGCTTGCTCGCCGGCCTGCTTACCGATGATGAGGACTTGGAAGAACGACCCAGAGACAGCCACCGCCGCCACGGCCGGCGGATGTAGGGCCACCCTCTCCTCCTTGTAGAACTCAAAGTTGCCGCCGGCACCGCTGTTCTCGGCCCCGCTGTCGCAACCGCTGCCACTCCTTCTGCCGCTGCGCGCAGCCCTGCCGTGGCTGGTGTCGGAGCGCGACGGCGACGAATCCGACTGGGATGAGCCGCAACGGCGACACCCGCGATGACTTGTGAATGGCCTCGTCCTTATTGCCGTCGCCGCCATGGAGGGGGGAGGCGGGAAGGAAGAGAAGGGAGGGAGGGGCCGGCCGCCGACGTCGGGGAGGGATGGGGGCGGAGACGAGAGGGAGAGCGCAAGGGGGCCGGGGCGGAGGGGAGAGGGAGCGGAGAGGAGAGGAGGATAGAGAAGGGGAAAGGAAGGGGATGACACATGGGACCAACGTGTTAGTGTGGGTGGAGGAGGAGAGTTGAAGGAGCTGTTGGGATTTGGAGAGTGGAAAATGGAGTCTGTTGGAGTAGGGACCTCAGTATGGAGAGAAATCTTTTTAGAGAGTCAAATAGAGAGTCAAAAATGGCTAGACTCTTGGAAATGCTCTAAGTCCGGTAGTGTGATAGGACCTAGGTGGCTCGAAAAAAATGAGAGAAGGAAAATGATTCCACCAAATTGGAAAAGATTTTGATACCGCATACTCTCCTTTCGAGCAACTACAGTAGACCCTCTAAACAACCCCTATCTCAAGTTTAGAGGGTTAAACAAAAAAGATGCACTCCAGCAGATCCTCTATTTTGGGAGGCCACCAAATCCACTCCTCTACCCTCAATTCCTAGGGGATTTTTAGGGAACTCTCTATTATAAATTAGAATTGAGGACTATTACTGGAGTGAAACAAATTTATATTAGAAGCTTCTACGAAATAGAGATAGCCCCTATTTAGCAATTAGAGCAATTAGAGGATCTTATTTAGAAGCAATTATTGGAGTTGCTCTTACCCTGCGTTACCCACAGAAAAATTTCCTTCTCCCACCCCGACGTTTGCACCATAAGTTCAGCCACCAATCATGTAGCAATCATCAATCAGCTAATACGCACTCTGCCAAAACTGCAAGATCGCGGCCACAGGTTTCCATTTGATTTCGTGCCTTGTGCCCTTGTGCGATCAGCCTACCCTCGAGATGGACCACGTCGGCGTCTCCATTAACCACAAACGGCCACTTCGCAGCGACTGCCATCGATCAACAGGTCAATCTGCACGCGATCAAATATCGAGCCGCGCTGCCGTGCGCTCATCCACGGAAAGAAGGCGCCATGAGGCAAAGGTGAGGCCATCACTGTCATCGTTTCTACAGTCTTCCAGCAATTCCAGTTTGCCATTTTTCATTTTTCTGAAGTTTTTGCGTCTTTCAGTGCTTGATTCGACCTCTCTGTGTTTCATTATTTGATTCAGTCTTTTAGGCTTTCAGTGGATGATTCAAACTGTTGCTCCAGTTCAATCTCAGAAGACTATTTGGTTCATTCTTTTAGTTTGACTAGGTATGTGTCCGTGCGTCGCTACGGGATAACAAATACAGGGTGATTTATTCAATTGATGATATGGAAGAATCAACTCATCAACCATCTATAGCATGGTAATACCTATGCATTGCGTGTATTTATTTAAATATATAGATGATACAACAGATATAATGTGATGAATTACATGAAGCATCAGGTCAGCTAAGTACTGGTAGAGTTGCGCTTGAACACACAAAAGTCAAGAAATATTATGGTAGACATATCAGATTTAAAATTTTGCATATATAAAAATTCTAATCTCAATCTCAAATCTTCTATCATCTATGGCTCCTACTTTGTTTAATAAATTGAAAGGAAATATGTACATTCTGAACACGATGTGTCCTGAAATTTTGAGATTTCAACAGTTTGCACATGGACTCATGGAGATGGTCATGCTTGTATCAGAACATCCTGCACAGAGCATCTTCCAGTACTGCAACCGATTTTCTAAATGGCAAATAACAGTTTCATAGACCCAAGGTATTTAGTGCTATTTGAAGTGCAAGTATGGAGGTGAAAACAGGGCATTGTTGAAGAACAATTTACACTTCATATACCAACAACATAAGATTTAAGACACTACTACAAAACGGTTTTTAGGGGCGGGTAAAATTGCATTTGTAGGGACAGGTGCGGTACCCGTCCTTACTTCTCGCAGCTAAAAATAGCTGTTTGCAGGGGCGGGTACGTTACCCACCCTTGAAAACCCATTTCCAGGGGTGGGTTAGGGGGTGAGCCGCCCCTAGAAATATCCTTCCTGCCTAAAATTTCACTGATTTGAATTTAAATTTTTCAAATCTGTTTCTTGCTGCCTTTTAAATTTTTTTCTTGCCAATTTTGACCTATCAAGCTAGTGCGCGATCGAATGTCATAATGATCGACATGGAAAATGTTTCATGAATATAAATAATTGCACTTACAAAATTAAATCGTATAGAAATTGTTGGCGCTAAAATCGGCCGGATAGGAATCGGCCGATGGTCTTCAGCGTCGGACACACGACCCGGGAGAATCTGCTTAGCTCCTGTTCGGGTTATCGCCTTGGTGCGGTTCGCGCGGCGTGCCAGTCAATCTGACTTGTTGATTGACAAGGAAATAGAGTATTAAATTCCAGGCGCGTCGATCGGCTGGGATTCTGATCTGTCCTGAGGAGCGCGTCGGCAGCGAATCGGCCGATTTGCTATAGAGATGATCGGCTATGGATCAGCCGATAATCGTGTAGTAATTGTAAAGAAAACCACCGGAGCGATCTAAACAATTACTACAGAGGCAACACTCGAAATAGATCTAATCGGCTGTAAGATGATAAATCGAAGAAGAACAATGACGAAGCCGATTACCCTGATCTCAAGCTGGATAACTGGTGATAATACTAGAATAACATGTAAAACTTGCAATTCTAGTAAATATCGATAACTGGTGAATAAATCCAAACGAAACAACAGCGATGCGCCCGTAGTTAAAGCTCGGATATTACTCGGTAAGCGGAACCTACCAATTGGCCGGAGATCAAGTTGATGCAGCCCTGCCAATCCGTACGAACTCGTGGAAGAAGAAAATATTGGCGAAGTCGCCGACTTGAAAGTAAATTGCTGGAAAAGTAGAAGTACTGTTGTTCATTGATGTGTTGATGTTTTTTCAAGACCCTGACGACTCCTATTTATACCCTAAAGCTAGGACTCCTGGTCGATCACGACTTGTTACAACCTTATTTAAATTACTATATCTATACGGACTTTAAAAAGGAAACGGACTCCCGCAGAATCTTCCGCCGCCGCTCCCTAATCCAATCAGGATTTCCTTTAATTGCTCCCAGACCGACTTAGCGTGTCCCCTTTGACCAACTTTTGACCAGGATCCTCTGAAATAATCCCATCCTGTTGGCGTAGGCCGTGCCACCAATCGGCCGATTTCCAACTGTTACCTCAATCGGCCGATTCCTTTCTGTAGCCTTCAGATCTGCCGCATCGGCCAATCTTCTCCTCCTGACGCCGATTCAACACGTGTCAAAATCTGGCGTCAACACATGCCCCCCAGTTTCGGAGTAAAATATAACTTTTCCTTCGAAACTCTTTTCTTTAATCCTTTCCTTCGAAACGGGCGCAGTAAAAATTCCTTCCGTTCCGCGGCACAATGATTGCAATTCTCTCGAACCGGGCGCGCGAAACGACCGCTCCTCAGGAACTCGTGTATACGGGGCAGTAAAAATACCATCTTTGCCCTCGCTTCCCTGATCTCTCTTAAGTACTGGCTTTCTCCGCCTCTCCTTCCCCACGAATCTAGCATTCTTTTCCGTCGCACCACTGTTCATCTTCCTCCAAGCTCTTTCGATTTTCGAGTGCTTCCCCCTTTCCGGCGATCTCATCCGCGGCCTGCTTCCGACCCCCAATGGCGTCTCCATCGGCGACCACTCCATCTACAGAGGCTCCATCGGCTACTCCTTCGGCGGCGGCGGCCCAATCGGCGGCTTCCCCAGCGGTGTCATCGGCGACGATGGCCTCCATCCTAGAGGTAAATGCTCGAAATTTTTCCTTTATTGCCTTTTTACTGCTTCAGTATTTTCCGGCCCCTTTCTCAGTTTCTTCCCTTTTTCCCTTTTTTAGGCACTTAGGCACCGAATCACCATTCCTCTCTCAGAATCCCCTGACCTCATCTGTCTGGGCCCTATGGGGAGCCCTGATCCAACGGATCTGATTACTTTAGAAACCCATAGGATCCCTTTTAAGCAGTCATCTATGGATTTAGATCATTGGGTAGGCACTTTCAGATCCTGGCCAAATGAAACACCCGGGTGGAGAGAATGGTACCAGAGGGTAGCCGGATCTTGGAAGATTCAGTGGGAAGAACTCAAAATCGGCCAGTGCATAGATTTATCCCTGTCTCAGATGGAAAGGAACGAACCTTTGGTTATGACAGCCTCTTATTTCTGGTCTGATGCACTTAACGCGTTCCTTTTGGGACACGGACCTATGACCCCAACCTTGGCCGATGTTCTGCTGCTGACCGGCCTCGATATTTTTTCCTGGTTATTAGTTGCAGAGGCTTCTATCGGCAGAGAGAAATCATAACTTGCCTCCCGAGGCGACACAAGAACAATGCCGATTCCTGATCCGACCCCACACGAAGAACCATCAAAATATAGAGTCCATAGAACTGGTTCAACGGTGGCGATTTCTGGTCCACAATGCTGAACTACGAAATCGGCCATCACTTGACCTTTGATGGCTTTGGCCGATTCGTACCTTAAATCGAATTCTGACAAAGCCAGGATCCATTTTCCAATCCGCCCTTTCAAAATCGGCAATGATAGCATATACTTCACCACATCATCCTTGCACACGACTATGCATTCTGCCGATAGCAAATAGTGCCTGAGCTTAGTACATGAAAAGTACAAGCACAAGCATAGTCGCTCCACCGAGGAATATCTTGTTTCGGCGTCTAAAAGTCTTCTGCTGATGTAGTATACCACTCGTTCTTTCCCCTCAAACTCCTGTACCAACGCCGATCCAATAGCCTGTTCATCAGCCGATAAATATAACTTGAACGGCTTACCAGGCTGTGGTGGAACTAATACCGGAGGTGAAACCAGATACTGCTTGATATTCTCCAGTGCCTTGCGCTGTCCTTCTCCCCATATGAATTCCTGGTCGGGCTTTAATTTCAACAGAGGGGTGAAAGCCTGAATACGTCCTGACAGATTGGATATGAATCTTCTGATGAAATTGACCTTGCCGATGAGGGACTGTAGCTCAGTTTTATTTTGTGGGGGCAGCACTTTGTTGATGGCGTCTATGGTCTTGCGGTTGACTTCTATCCCTCGCTCATGGTCCATAAATCCTAAGAATTGCCCGGCCGATACACCAAATGCACACTGGTTTGGGTTCATATTCAGCCCATGTTTCCTTGTGCACTCCAGTACTTCCTGTAAATCGGCCAGATGATCTTGGTGACCTTTTGACTTGACCACGACGTCATCTATATAAATTTCCACCGATGAACCAATGAGCTTGTGGAAGATGTAGTTCATGGCCCGTTGATATGTAGCGTCGGCGTTCTTCAACCCGAAAGTCATAACCACCCATTCAAATAAACCAAGATGGCCTGGGCACCTAAAAGCTGTTTTCGAAATATCTTCCTCGGCCATTAATATCTGATTGTACCCGACATTTCCATCCATGAAACTTATGACTTTGTGGCCTGCGGCAGCATCCACCAAGATATCGGCCGTCGGCATCGGATATCCGTCCATCGGTGTAGCCTGATTTAAGTTCCTGAAATCGATGCACACACGCAATTTTCCATTCTTTCTGTATACAGGCACAATGTTAGAAATCCATTCGGCGTAGCGGCACTACCGAATAAATCCTGCCTCAATCAACTTTGTAATCTCGGCCTTTATATCAGGTAGAATCTTGGGGTTACACCGTCGTGCAGGTTGCTGATATGGCCGATATCCTGATTTTATAGGTAAACGGTGTTCAACAATAGACCGGTCTAGTCCTGGCATCTCATGGTATTCCCAAGCAAAGCAATCCTTGAACTCCTTTAATAAACTTATCAATTTACATTTGTACTCAGGATCCAAATTGGCACTAATGTACGTCGGCCTTGATTTGCTGCTGTCTCCCAAATCTACCATCTCTAATAAATCGGCCGACGTAAACCCATGCCCAAGCTTCCCATCTTCTCGGACGAGCTGATCCATTTATTCCGAATCTTCAGAGCCGACTGCTTGGATCGGCTGTAGACCGAAATCGGACACTTTCAGGAAGTCAGTGTCCCAAGTCCTGCCAGATATACACTTGACGTGCTCGCAGCTCCACTGTTGCGTGTCGGCCGCTGCAACGCTGTAGACGGAATCGGTAGCGACTATCTCTGTACTGTCGCCGACCCATTGCACAAGGCATTGATGCATCGTAGATGGGACACAGCAGTTTGCGTGTATCCAGTCGCGACCAAGCAGCATATTGTAGGACCCCTTGCCATTAATAACGAAAAAGGTGGTAGGGAGGGTCTTACTGCTGATGGTGAGGTCGACGCAGAGCGCTCCGCGGGCGGGTGACACGTTGCCTTCAAAATCCTTCAGCATCATGTCCGTCTTGGTGAGGTCTTCATCGCCCTTGCCCAGCTTGCGGTACATGGCATACGGCATGATGTTAACTGCAGCGCCACCGTCTACCAGTAATCTGGTGACAGGTCTTCCGTTGACATAGCCTTTGAGAAACAGCGCTTTGAGATGCTGCCGTTTTTCTTCTTCTGGTTTCTCAAACGTAGCCGTCATTGGCTCTAATACCAGTTGTGCCATCTATTCTTCTTCTGTTCTTGTTACTTTCTCCCGATCGTTGGGCGCCATGAACTCCATCGGCAGTATGAACACCATATCAATTTCGGCTGCCGATTCTTGGTTGCTTGTTTCTTGATCGTTTTTCTTTGGGCACCAAACTCGAGATTTAACATTCCTTCTCTCTGGCACTAGTCTCTGTTCTTCTTCTTGATGCTCCCACTGGCGTAGGCGTTGGATCCTTCGCTTCTAGGATCTGGATAGGCCATCGGGACACCACCTGAGATTTGCTGGTTTGGCCGATGATCTGGCGTGTTCCCAATCTGGTTCCCTTCCTAGGGGATCCTCGTCTGATACCCTATCATCAACCATCTCTTCCAGCCGATCGTGCGCGCTGATCCTGCCCCTCAGTACATCTCGCTGGCCGATCTTGCTTTTTGACCTGTTGTCCTGGTCAACTCTGCCACCCAGCCGATCATGCACCAAAACGCGCCATTCCTCGCGCCGATTTCTGCTGATCGGCTCTGATCCTCTGTCCCTAGAGTGTGGCCTCGGGCGATCGTTGCAGCTCAATCCGTTACACTCCGGACAGTTATCGGCAGACGGCAATCTGATATCGTTCTCCCAGCAGTGGATGAAGAACGGACATTGCCAGTGATCTTTATGCCGGCGTATCATCTCTTCCTAGTATCTTGCTTGTTCTTGCTGCTGCCGATATTTACTGAGTAAGAATTGGGAGGTGACGGGCTTGCGTGGTCGTTCTGGTCCTCGCCTGTTCCTTCTGATTTCTTCCGTCGTGATCTGCCTCCTGGGGTCGACGGCGCCGCCTCTTCTCGCCGATTCTGACGTCAGCACCTTGGTTTGACTTGAGTCTCCTCCAGCGTTAACCCTGTTGGCCGGGAAAGGATGCTGATCTATCTTCATCGGCTTTGCCGATTTGGTTGGAGTTCCAAATTTAAGCCGCCCCTGCTCAATGGCCGATTGTATCTGCTGGCGGAAGACTTTACATTCATTTGTATCATGAGAAGTAGCGTTGTGCCACTTGCAGTATTTCATCTTCTTAAGTTGATCGGCCGCAGGGATGGTGTGATATTGAGACAGCTTAATCTGCCTTCCTGAAGCAGTAGATCAAAAATTTTATCGGCCTTTGACGTGTCAAAGCCGAATGTCTCCGGCTCCTTCTTGCCAAAGGGGCAAGATATTGGTTTTTTCCCTTTGACCCACTCCGCTAGGCCGATTTCCTCTTCCGCATTGGATTCAGATCCCTCCAAGTATGCCACCTTCTTTTGGAAGTTCCTCCGCTGTTCAAACGGTTGGACCTCTTGTCCTGATAATCGGTGGACGATTTGGCTCAAGCTTTCAAACTCTTGGGCAGCATATCTTTCTCTGATTTGTGGCAAGAGGCCTTGGAAAGCGATATCGGCCAACTGTGCATCGGTCAGAGCTAGACTGTAGCATTTGTTCCTGATTTCTCTGAACCTCTGTATATACCCCGTTACTGGTTCATCGCTCCTCTGCCTGAGACCGGTCAACTCCGAGATCTTCATCTCGTGTACTCCTGCGTAGAAGTACTTGTGGAATTGTTTCTCCAGATCGGCCCAAGTAACGATAGAATTTGGCGGTAAGGTAGTGAACCACTGGAAGGCCGATCCGGACAGAGACGATGAAAATAAACGCACCCTCAGGGCATCTTGCGTGGCAGCTTCTCCGCACTGGATGATGAATCGGTTGATATGCTCCACAGTGGATGTATCGTCCGTCCCTGAGAACTTGGTGAAATCAGGAACTTTGTAGCGGTGTGGGAACGGCAGCGAGTCATAGGCCGATGGATATGGCGTCTTGTTGGTATAAGTTTGAACTTTCGGCTTCAATCCCAACTGATCCTGGATTACTTCTGCTATTCTTGCTGTCCAGTCCACCTGCTGCTGATGAACAGCTGTTCACGGCGCGGGCATGTGTTGAAGGGCTGGTACGGCCGGGTGATGAATCGGCGGATTTTGCTGAGCGGCCGATAGTTGATGGCGAAACGAGTCCGCACCCCCTTCGTACGTCACTGCTGGCGCCGTGTAACAACCCTGGTAAATTACCTTTCTAAATCAATGTCATTAGCCTAACCCCATGCTTAACCAACTAATAAAAGGGTGAAAAGAATTAGAACAAGTTAAGTTGAAATTCAAATTGATTTTGGGCACATTTGAATACTTTTGAATTTTTAAATTAACTTTCAAACCATAAGCCAATTGAGATGTTGCCTGAAACCAAACTTGTAGAATTTTTTATTCTGAACAACTTTCATGTTCAAAAGTTTTTAAAATTCAAACTAGAAAGAGGAGAAAACACCCTGTTTGCACCCAGCCCCTGGAACTTTTCAAATTCTCGCATTTAGGTCCCTCGCTCCTCTCTCTCTCTCTCCCCTCCCCGCCCGACCGCACGGCCAGGTGGCCGGCGATGCCTGACCGGCGCGAGCCGCCAGGCCAGTGGCCGCCGTCCCTCGCCCCCAAGCACGGCTTTGCCCCCCCCACCGCCGCGCTGCCCAGTCCACGCCCGCGCGTGCGCACGCCGTGCCGTGCCCTGGCTCGCCGCCCGCCGCGCCCAACCGCCGCGTCGCGCCGTGCCGTCCCGACCCCCGCGCCCCGCCCATCGCTGCGCCTGCCTCCCGCCTGAGCCGCTGCTGCAGCTGTTTCCCCAATCCGCACGCCGCGCTATCTCCTCGCTCCCACACCAAATCCCCGGCCGCCAGTCGCTCGCCTCCGCCCGCCGCACGCCGCGCCGGCGTCCTGACGCCGCCCACCGTGGCCAGTGACACGCCTTTGCCGTGTCTCCGCCCCGCGCGTCGCCCAGGCACCCCCACCCCCTCCTGCCCCTATAAAAGCCGCGCCCAGGCCGCCCGCGCGAGCCACCAGCAGCCAGAGCACCTCGCCGCCGCCATTGCCGCCGCCGAGCTCCGCCCGCTCGTGGACAGCCCTCCACAGCCGCCCCCTGCCCAAATTGAAGTGCCAGCCACCACTACATCATCCCCCCGAAGCTCGCCGACCCGCCCAACACCGCCCAGGACCGCCGGAGCGCCGCCGCCCGCGATGTCACCGCCGCCGCTGCCCCTGCTCACCGCGGACAGCTCGACTCCGACCTCCTCCGCCCAAGCCAAGCACCCGAGCAGCTTCCCCACACGCCACTGAAGCTTCCCGTCCAGACCAGGTCGCCCCAAGCCCGCCGGAGCACCGCCGTCGACGCGTGCCGCCGCCGCCGCCGCCTCTGCTCCAACGCCGGCGAGCTATTCCCAGCCGTCCCCCACCCGAACAAGACCCCCACGAGGTAGCCCTCGCACCCCTGATCCTTCCCCGACCCTCGCCCCTCGCCGCCGGCGAGCCCCTCGCCGGAATTTCGGCCGGCCACCGTACCCGAGCCGCCCGAGGACCCAATTGCGATAATTGAAATCTTTAGAAGGGTCTGCACGTAAGATTCAAGGACCCAGTTGTAAAAGAAAGTTTCAAATCTAGATTCAAATTCAGTGAACTTGTAAAATTCGTATAAAATCGTAGAAAATTCAGAAAAATGCAAACTCAACTGTTCTGGAATCCTTAGAAGAAACTCTACAACTTTTGTTACTTAAAGTTTCTCAGATTCTCAATATATTTTGCTTTACATTAAATGGAAGTTTTAATGGACTTCTTTTGTACCCACTGTTGTAGATCAATGCTGACCCTAAATTTTGGGCAGTGAGTTCGTTGCTTGATGTTTAGGACTGTGTAAAAAGATCAGGTTAGGTTATGAATCACCTAATGGGACTTCTATCTACACTGTTTATTAAACTTAGTTTCATACCATAAGTGGCTAAATATTTTATCCCTGCAGTTAGGTTATGAATCACCTAATGAAACTTTTTCTATACTGGTGTAATGGTACCTAGATGCCAGAGAAAAATTGGGAGTCTTTTTATCTCACAGGAACCTATTTATTTGATTTATGTGCTAATAACATACATTAAATTAAGAAAATAGCACCCTAGCTTGGAAAATTCTCATATTTTTACTAGAAGATACTCTGTGGTAGAGGTTGCTGTGTAAAAAGTTTCATGGACAAAAACACTGTGCAGGATCCTGTAAAAATAAATCCTTGAATAACCTAGGTGTGTAATGTCATATTTACTATGCTCTGAAAACTGCATAATAAATCCTACAAAAATTAAAGTAGCTCCTGCTTGATGAAATGAAAGCCCTGTAAAAATCTTAGACTCAGCTTTTGCACCATTTGTTCTGTACAAAAAGAACAAGGATCTAGCAGCCACCATGTGTTATATTTTTCATAATTAATCTGCTGCATGAAATTGTCTGAAATTTTTACAGTAAGCATATCTTTCCCTGTTGTGCCTAAATCCAAGATTTCATGACCAGAAACTACTCGCTGTAGTAGTTGCACGTAAATCACGTTTCCATGAGGAACATAAGTTCCCATGAACACCCACCCCACCTTGCTTAACGAAGTTACTCATTGTACCTTTCTACTCTATTAATGATTGCCCACGAAGGATGAACTCGCTTCACAACAAACTCGTGTTTTACAAACTGCAACTTTATCGTGAAGGAAATCATGTCGTTTACCATCACCACTACTTAAACTTGTGCATTCATGTAGAAACGACTACTCTCGCCGACGGAACTTACGAGCTGGTGCCCGAGTCCGAGAGTGAGCAGCGAGAAGCCCAGGCGAATTTAACTGAAGCAGTTGAAGACCCGGGTCAACGTTCAGACGATCCCCGGACTAACTTTGCACAAGAAGGCAAGCCCCGGAGCATAACCCATTTCTTTTCCTAAATTATGCAACTCACTACTCTTTTGCTTGTGCATTAAGTTTATAGGAGTTGAATGAAAACTTAGTTGCATTATGTTAGGAACCCATGCTTGAAAACTAGACGTAAGGTTCGATAGAATGCTGTGCTAATAGGACTCCGGTAAAAGCCGAGTGATTTCCTGTCACTCGCGAGAATATAGGAGTTGAATGTTTACTACACGCTGCAATCATAAGGACAACGGACGGGCTAGGGTACGATGTTTACGATTGAGGCCCGTCTGTTTAGTGGAAAAAAATGCTAAGGCCGCAGTGTGTGGTAGTGATGGTTAAGTCTTTGAACGTACTAAACACATGCCGAGAATATGGTAATCGGTAAGCTTAAGTACCTGATTGGCCCGGCAAGGGGACGACATCCTACCCTTTGAACTTCGGTCCCATGTGCATATGGCGAGTGCAGAGAGTGGTCACGACCCGGCGCCAAACCGTGGCGTGGGGCTCTTGTACTCTCGAAGGGTAGCTCCTTTCGGACCATATGCATATGGCGAGTGCACGAGTGGTCACGACCCGGCGCCGAACCGTGGCGTGGGGCTCTTGTACTCTCGGGGGGTAGCCCCGATCCACGACCCGGAAAGAAAGGGGAAAAGTTGCACGTGTGACTCTGGGAGTAACCACGTGACGTGTGTTTAGGTTTCCCTTGCAAGGTTAAGAAATTCGATTCGAATCGTCCGTTTCTCACGGCTATTGAGACTGCGTAACCCCCTTTACCCACGGAGTAAGAAGAGGAACAATGATGATGAATGAACTTGTTGGATGAGAATTAATGCTTCACCATGAATGCTATTGGATAGCTGCTTATCTAGAATGGTTAATGAAACTAGAATCTTGAGCTAAAAGTTGAAAGTAAGGACCCACTCGTAGACGCTTTTCGGCAAAACAAACCCCTAAGCCAAAAAACCTTGCATGTCTAGAGTCGGTGGAGTAGATTCCACCACACGGGTAAGTCCTGCTGAGTATTAGCATACTCAGCCTTGCTTGTGGCTCGTTTTCAGGTGAGACCTTCGAAGATATGATTGCTAGCTTGACTTGGCCCTGCACTCTTCCCCCTGGTTGGTCGGTGGAATGGGATACGCCCCCGTCCAATGGAGATAATGCCGAGTGATGTCTCGTATGGGCTTCACCGAGACATCCTGTATCGTCGAGTAGCTTTCGTTGTTTTATTTTCCGCTGCAACTTAAACTCTGAAGAACTTATTAGTTATGAGCACTGAAGTACTTGGTTCTAAACTCAAACTTGGTTTGTAATATTCACTTATGATAATCTTGTAATATTTGCTGGAATGTGGTATTCTCTGGGCTCATCGTCGCGTGAGCATTCGTATGTATGGCATTCGATCCGCCCTACCGTGGTTGTATCGGGAGGTTATACCCGACAGACCAGTGGATTACTCCGTTTGAAGTGTAAGGTTAACCGAGATCGCCCTAATGGTGATGGTTAATACACTTGAGCCGGATTAATTCAGGTGGTTCTGCCACACGCCGTGCCTCTGAACGCTTCTACAGTGTTTGCCCCCCTACCGATTTCTGATAAGATCGGCTGATACTGGTTAACCGTCGGCCGGGCGGCCGATTGGTATGGCACTTGGGTTGAATAACTTCCATACCCGTTCGCTGGCTCGGGAAAATACGCTGTCGCTGATGTTCCCGAAGGTGTTGAGCTTGTAGGCAGTGACTGCACGGAAGCAATCTGAACGGGTTGAAGCGGTGTCTGTGATGGGAGACATGGTGCCCCGCTGTATCTTGGAGACGTCGGGGGCAATGGAGAGTTGTACCCCTCGCGTTGCGTCAATATCGGCTGAGGAGCCGATTGGGACGTGTATGGTAGGCTTCTGGCTGGTAGAGTGGTTGGAGGGGCATATGCCGGTCCCTGATAGCCTTGGACTGCTCCGCTGGCCAGAGAGTTCACGACGGCGTTATACACCGTGTTGGTCATCACTGAGGATTGGTCGATGAACGCCTGATACACGGACTGTTGAATCATCTCTAACATCTTGCCCGAGTCCTCAGCAATGGTGATGCGGCGAGGCGCTAGAATAGGAGTCTTCTTGACCACCTCCCCGCTTCTGGTACGACTGAACGACTGGAGGTACATCTTCTTGTAATCTTCTAAATGTTTGGCCAATTCTTCCCTCTGGTCGTCCTTGAGATCTGCTTCTGTGACCTCAATGATGTTGCTGTCGGAGATTTCTGCGTTTTTCGACATATCAGATCTTGGATCGTCCCACCGGGCGTGCCAAAAGTGTGTTGGCGCAAAAATCGGCCGGATAGGAATCGGCCGATGGTCTTCAGCGTCGGACACACGACCCGGGAGAATCTGCTTAGCTCCTGTTCGGGTTATCGCCCTGGTGCGGTTCGCGCGGCGTGCCAGTCAATCTGACTTGTTGATTGACAAGGAAATAGAGTATTAAATTCCAGGCGCGTCGATCGGCTGGGATTCCGATCTGTCCTGAGGAGCGCGTCGGCAGCGAATCGGCCGATTTGCTGTAGAGATGATCGGCTATGGATCAGCCGATAATCGTGTAGTAATTGTAAAGAAAACCACCGGAGCGATCTAAACAATTACTACAGAGGCAACACTCGAAATAGATCTAATCGGCTGTAAGATGATAAATCGAAGAAGAACAATGACAAAGCCGATTACTCTGATCTCAAGCTGGATAACTGGTGATAATACTAGAATAACAGGTAAAACTTGCAATTCTAGTAAATATCGATAACTGGTGAATAAATCCAAACGAAACCACAGCGATGCGCCCGTAGTTAAAGCTCGGATATTACTCGGTAAGCGGAACCTACCAATTGGCCGGAGATCAAGTTGATGCAGCCCTGCCAATCCGTACGAACTCGTGGAAGAAGAAAATATTGGCGAAGTTGCCGACTTGAAAGTAAATTGCTGGAAAAGTAGAAGTACTGTTGTTGATTGATGTGTTGATGTTTTTTCAAGACCCTGACGACTCCTATTTATACCCTAAAGCTAGGACTCCTGGTCGATCACGACTTGTTACAACCTTATTTAAATTACTATATCTATACGGACTTTAAAAAGGAAACGGACTCCCGCAGAATCTTCTGCCGCCGCTCCCTAATCCAATCAGGATTTCCTTCAATTGCTCCCCGACCGACTTAGCGTGTCCCCTTTGACCAACTTTTGACCAGGATCCTCTGAAATAATCCCATCCTGTTGGCGTAGGCCGTGCCACCAATCGGCCGATTTCCAACTGTTACCTCAATCGGCCGATTCCTTTCTGTAGCCTTCAGATCTGCCGCATCGGCCAATCTTCTCCTCCTGTTGCCAATTCAACACGTGTCAAAATCTGGCGTCAACAGAAATAAAGCATATATATCATTAAAAGTGCTACTTGAATACATGTTTTTCGCCTAGTTTCCAACGCTACTTGAGGAAGCATGGTGCTGCGGGTTCGCCCACTCACGAAGACTAATGTATCTAGGGTTCGTTGCTAATTCGTGGTCTTTTCTAAAAAAACATGCCCATTGGGCGGATCACTTGATGCATAATAAAACGACATAAATCTGCAACTGCTTCTAGGAGTTGTTTCTCATAGAGTGACCCCATGTTCCTTCTTGGATGAATCTGCAATTAATGAATCCACGGAAATATTAAATAAATGTTAGATAGTCGTAAAAATAATGTACACATATACATGTATCCCTAATAAAGAGTAGTCCCTTACACGTTCAGGATCAGTTCTGTATCTCCCTTGCACCTGCATATACTCGCATATATAATACCCGCAGTACACGAAATTTGCAGGTTGAATGTGGCACGAGAAGTTTGTGCGTAAAGTCATTTCTGTCTTTTTATCGATGGGATGAATACTTCCTTTTTTAATGTTGTGCCCGTAAACCCTATTTTAAAAAGAAAAAGAAATGAGAAGTTAGTTTATAAATATTTACTTTTATGGAAAAATTAGCATGATGTACGTATGAAAGATAAGAAATACGCTAACATTTTCAGGATGAATAAGATTCTATGTATCTGTTCTTTGGCCAATCCATGGAGTCCAATACGAGGACTCTTCCTTGCTTCAGCTGTATCACAAAAGTAATCCAGTCATCTCTGAAAAAATATTATATACGATTTTTAGCCATGGATCAGAGCCAGTGTATATTGTAACAAAAGATTGAGATTAGACTTACCCGATGTGGTATGGTGCATATATGGTATCAGCCTCTTCTTGCCATTTTTCCATCATAACCCCTACATATACCGTGATGAGGACATGGCACTCATGCATTCCCGGCGAGCTATTCCCGGCCGTCCCCCACCCGAACAAGACCCCCACGAGGTAGCCCTCGCACCCCTGATCCTTCCCCGACCCTCACCCCTCGCCGGAATTTCGACCGGCCGCCGTACCCGAGCCACCCGAGGACCCAATTGCAAGAATTTAAATCTTTAGAAGGGTCCGCGCGTAAGATTCAAGGACCCAGTTGTAAAAGAAAGTTTCAAATCTAGATTCAAATTCAGTGAACTTGTAAAATTCGTATAAAATCGTAGAAAATTCAGAAAAATGCAAACTCAACTGTTCTGGAATCCTTAGAAGAAACTCTACAACTTTTGTTACGGAAAGTTTCTCAGATTCTCAATATATTTTGCTCTACATTAAATGGAAGCTTTAATGGACTTCTTTTGTACCCACTGTTGTAAATCAATACTGACCCTAAATTTTGGGCAGTAAGCTAGTTACTTGATGTTTAGGACTGTGTAAAAAGATCAGGACCAAATTCCATCTCTATCTGCACTGTTTATTAAACTTAGCTTCAAACCAAATGGTCAGACAAGTACCAATCAAGTTGGGTAGTAAAACCATCGACACAGACCTTGTTCTTTTACCCCTTGACGGCATGGATATTATTTTGGGAATGAACTGGATGACTATGCATGGAGTCACGCTGGACCTTTCTTCCCGAGCCGTTGAGATAAATTCACCTAGTCACGGAGCCACTACCCTTTACCTACCATTCCGGGATTGCACGAATTCCTGTGCTTACTTGATGGAAGGACTTAAGCTAGAGGATATTCCTGTAGTAAACGAGTATGCCGACGTTTTTTCGGATGACTTACCAGGAATGCCACCGGATAGGGATATTGAGTTCATCATTGAACTACAACCAGGCACTGCACCTATATCCAAAAGACCATATAGGATGCCCCCTAAAGAATTGGCAGAGCTGAAAATTCAACTCCAAGAACTGCTGGACAAAGGTTTCATTCGCCCTAGCGCGTCACCTTGGGGATGTCCAGCCCTATTCGTAAAGAAGAAGGATGACAGTTTGAGATTATGCGTTGACTATCGGCCTCTCAACACAGTAACCATTAAGAATAAATACCCACTTCCTCGTATCGATGTACTCTTCGATCAATTAGCTGGAGCCAGAGTCTTCTCAAAAATTGACCTTCGTTCGGGATATCATCAGATCAAGATTCGCCCGTGCGATATTCCTAAGACTACCTTCTCCACATGATATGGACTATATGAATTCTTGGTCATGTCCTTTGGACTCACCAATGCCCGTGCCTACTTCATGTATCTCATGAATTCGGTATTCATGCCCGAGCTTGACAAATTCGTCGTAGTGTTCATCGACGACATCCTTATCTATTCCAAGGATGAGGAAGAGCATGCCAAGCACCTTCGCACTGTTCTTCAGCGTCTAAGAGACCATCAGCTCTATGCTAAGTTTTCTAAGTGTGAATTCTGGTTGGATACTGTAAAGTTCTTGGGTCACACGATCTCCAGTGAAGGCATAGCTGTTGACCCCAGCAAGGTACAAGAGGTGATGGATTGGAAACCCCCTACCTCTGTCCATCAGATTCGCAGTTTTCTCGGCTTAGCCGGTTACTACCGTCGTTCCATCCTGGATTTCTCCCGAATTGCTAAGCCCATGACTGAACTGTTAAAGAAGGAAGTAAAGTTTGTATGGAATGAGAAATGTGAAGAAGCTTTCCACACTCTCAGAGAGCATCTGACTACTGCACCTGTGTTAGCTCAACCCGATAATACCAAGTCATTCGATGTGTATTGTGACGCATCGGGTACTGGTCTAGGATGTGTGCTTATGCAAGAGAATCGAGTGATTGCATATGCCCTCACGAGCCCTTCGGCCCCACGAACAGAATTATCCCACTCATGATCTTGAGCTTGCAGCTGTCATTCACGCTCTGAAAATATGGAGGCACTATCTCATGGGTACACAGTGCAACATCTACACTGATCATAAGAGTCTCAAGTATATCTTCACACAAGCCGATCTGAATATGAGACAACGAAGATGGTTAGAATTAATCAAGGATTATGACCTTGAAGTGCACTATCACCCCGGCAAGGCTAATGTAGTCGCAGATGCACTAAGCCGCAAGTCCCATTGCCATTGCTTATCCATGGAATCCTACAATGAGACATTGTGTGCAGAAATGAGGAAGCTTAACATGGAAATGGTTTCCCAAGGCACTCTAAATCACATCTCAGTTGAGCCCACTCTTCACGACCAAATCATCATGGCACAACTACATGATGAAGGAATTAAGATCATCAAACAAAAACTCTCTCTAGGTGAGGAGAAGTATAAATGTTTCCGCCAGGACCATAAGGGAGTTCTATGGTTCGAAAGTCGTATAGTTGTTCCGAAGAATCATGAACTCCGCAAGCAAATTCTCGATGAGGCACACCTTTCCAAATTCTCTATCCACCCCGGCAGTAGCAAAATGTATCAAGACCTAAGGCAAAACTTCTGGTGGACTAGAATGAAAAGAGAAATTGCTACGTATGTCTCAGAATGTGACACGTGCCAGAGAGTAAAAGTTAGCCACTTGAAGGTAGCCGGTACACTTCAACCGTTACCCATACCATCCTGGAAGTGGGAAGACATAAGTATGGACTTCATCGTTGAACGACCAAACACTTCCCAGAAACATGATTCCATATGGGTTATCGTTGATAGACTCACAAAGACGGCACATTTCCTTCCGGTACACACCACCTATTCTACCAAGAAATATGCCGAGATTTACCTCGATCGTATTGTTTGCCTACATGGAATACCTAAGACAATTATTTCTGATCGTGGTACTCAGTTTGTAGCACGCTTTTGGGAACAACTGCAAACGTCTCTTGGTACTAAACTGATTCGCAGCTCAGCATACCATCCTCAGACTGACGGACAAACGGAAAGAGTAAACCAAATTCTTGAAGACATGCTGAGAGCTTGCGTCATTCACTATGACAAGAACTGGGACAAATGCCTACCCCTAGCAGAGTTCTCGTACAACAATAGCTATCAAACGAGTTTGAAAATGGCACCATTTGAGGCCCTGTACGGACGAAGGTTGCAAACTCCTTTGAGCTGGTCACAAACCGGAGAACGTAAAATAATTGGACCCGACCTGGTAATCGAGGCAGAGGAGAAAGTAAAAGTAATACAAGCAAATCTTAAAGCCGCACAAGCCCGACAAAAGAGCTATTCCGACAAAAGGAGAAAGCCCCTAAAATTCAAAGTTGGCGATCATGTCTATCTTCGAGTTTCACCAACCAAGGGAGTGCAAAGATTCGGAATCAAAGGCAAACTAGCTCCCCGTTATGTTGGTCCTTACGAAATCATTGAGAACTGCGGACCCGTAGCCTACAAATTACGACTGCCCCCTCAGCTCACGGCCACCCATGATGTCTTCCACGTATCTCAACTCAAGAAGTGTATTCGAGTCCCTACCGAGATTGTGGAACAACAAGAAATATTGTTGGAACCCGACCTCTCGTATGTCGAACACCCGGTTAAAATTTTGGATCAAAAAGAAAGAGGGACCACGAGGAAAGTGATTAAAATGTATAAAGTTCAATGGAATCATCACACTGAAGAAGAAGCCACCTGGGAAACCGAGAGCTACCTAAACCAAAATTTCCCTAGTTTTCTTATCTCAAACACTGGTATGTGCACCCCTATCCACACTAAGATTTACCGAATCTCGGGGCGAGATTCTTGTTAAGGGGGGAAGGCTGTAACAACCCTGGTAAATTACCTTTCTAAATCAATGTCATTAGCCTAACCCCATGCTTGACCAACTAATAAAAGGGTGAAAAGAATTAGAACAAGTTAAGTTGAAATTCAAATTGATTTTGGGCACATTTGAATACTTTTGAATTTTTAAATTAACTTTCAAACCATAAGCCAATTGAGATGTTGCCTGAAACCAAACTTGTAGAATTTTTTATTCTGAACAACTTTCATGTTCAAAAGTTTTTGAAATTCAAATTAGAAAGAGGAGAAAACACCCTGTTTGCACCCAGCCCCCTGGAACTTTTCAAATTCTCGTATTTAGGTCCCTCGCTCCTCTCTCTCTCTCCCCTCCCCGCCCGACCGCACGGCCAGGTGGCCGGCGACGCCTGACCGGCGCGAGCCGCCAGTCCAGTGGCCGCCGTCCCTCGCCCCCAAGCACGGCTTTGCCCCCCCCACCGCCGCGCTGCACAGTCCGCGCCCGCGCGTGCGCACGCCGTGCCGTGCCCTGGCTCGCCGCCCGCCGCGCCCAACCGCCGCGTCGCGCCGTGCCATCCCGACCCCCGCGCCCCGCCCATCGCTGCGCCTGCCTCCCGTCTGAGCCGCTGCTGCAGCTGTTTCCCCAATCCGCACGCCGCGCTATCTCCTCGCTCCCACGCCAAATCCCCGGCCGCCAGTCGCTCGCCTCCGCCCGCCGCACGCCGCGCCGGCGTCCTGACACCGCCCACCGTGGCCAGTGACACGCCTTTGCCGTGTCTCCGCCCCGCACGTCGCCCAGGCACCCCCACCCCCTCCTGCCCCTATAAAAGCCGCGCCCAGGCCGCACGCGCGAGCCACCAGCAGCCAGAGCACCTCGCCGCCGCCATTGCCAAGCTCCGCCCGCTCGTGGACAGCCCTCCACAGCCGCCCCCTGCCCAAATTGAAGTGCCAGCCACCACTACATCATCCCCCCGAAGCTCGCCGACCCGCCCAACACCGCCCAGGACCGCCGGAGCGCCGCCGCCCGCGCTGTCACCCGCCGCCGCTGCCCCTGCTCACCGCGTACAGCTCGACTCCGACCTCCTCCGCCCAAGCCAAGCACCCGAGCAGCTTCCCCACGCGCCACTGAAGCTTCCCGTCCAGACCAGGCCGCCCCAAGCCCGCCGGAGCACCGCCGTCGACGCGTGCCGCCGCCGCCGCCGCCTCTGCTCCAACGCCGGCGAGCTATTCCCAGCCGTCCCCCACCCGAACAAGACCCCCACGAGGTAGCCCTCGCACCCCTGATCCTTCCCCGACCCTCGCTCCTCGCCGCCAGCGAGCCCCTCGCCGGAATTTCGGCCGGCCACCGTACCCGAGCCGCCCGAGGACCCAATTGCGATAATTGAAATCTTTAGAAGGGTCTGCACGTAAGATTCAAGGACCCAGTTGTAAAATAAAGTTTCAAATCTAGATTCAAATTCAGTGAACTTGTAAAATTTGTATAAAATCGTAGAAAATTCAGAAAAATTCAAACTCAACTGTTCTGGAATCCTTAGAAGAAACTCTACAACTTTTGTTACTTAAAGTTTCTCAGATTCTCAATATATTTTGCTTTACATTAAATGGAAGTTTTAATGGACTTCTTTTGTACCCACTGTTGTAGATCAATGCTGACCCTAAATTTTGGGCAGTGAGTTCGTTGCTTGATGTTTAGGACTGTGTAAAAAGATCAGGTTAGGTTATGAATCACCTAATGGGACTTCTATCTTCACTGTTTATTAAACTTAGTTTCATACCATAAGTGGCTAAATATTTTATCCCTGCAGTTAGGTTATGAATCACCTAATGAAACTTTTTCTATACTGGTGTAATGGTACCTAGATGCCAGAGAAAAATTGGGAGTCTTTTTATCTCACAGGAACCTATTTATTTGATTTATGTGCTAATAACATACATTAAATTAAGAAAATAGCACCCTAGCTTGGAAAATTCTCATATTTTTACTAGAAGATACACTGTGGTAGAGGTTGCTGTGTAAAAAGTTTCATGGACAAAAACACTGTGCAGGATCCTGTAAAAATAAATCCTTTAATAACCTAGGTGTGTAATGTCATATTTACTATGCTCTGAAAACTGCATAATAAATCCTACAAAAATTACAGTAGCTCCTGCTTGATGAAATGAAAGCCCTGTAAAAATCTTAGACTCAGCTTTTGCACCATTTGTTCTGTACAAAAAGAACAAGGATCTAGCAGCCACCATGTGTTATATTTTTCATAATTAATCTGCTGCATGAAATTGTCTGAAATTTTTACAGTAAGCATATCTTTCCCTGTTGTGCCTAAATCCAAGATTTCATGACCAGAAACTACTCGCTGTAGTAGTTGCACGTAAATCACGTTTCCATGAGGAACATAAGTTCCCATGAACACCCACCCCACCTTGCTTAACGAAGTTACTCATTGTACCTTTCTACTCTATTAATGATTGCCCACGAAGGATGAACTCGCTTCACAACAAACTCGTGTTTTACAAACTGCAACTTTATCGTGAAGGAAATCATGTCGTTTACCATCACCACTACTTAAACTTGTGCATTCATGTAGAAACGACTACTCTCGCCGACGGAACTTACGAGCTGGTGCCCGAGTCCGAGAGTGAGCAGCGAGAAGCCCAGGCGAATTTAACTGAAGCAGTTGAAGACCCGGGTCAACGTTCAGACGATCCCCGGACTAACTTTGCACAAGAAGGCAAGCCCCGGAGCATAACCCATTTCTTTTCCTAAATTATGCAACTCACTACTCTTTTGCTTGTGCATTAAGTTTATAGGAGTTGAATGAAAACTTAGTTGCATTATGTTAGGAACCCATGCTTGAAAACTAGACGTAAGGTTCGATAGAATGCTGTGCTAATAGGACTCCGGTAAAAGCCGAGTGATTTCCTGTCACTCGCGAGAATATAGGAGTTGAATGTTTACTACACGCTGCAATCATAAGGACAACGGACGGGCTAGGGTACGATGTTTACGATTGAGGCCCGTCTGTTTAGTGGAAAAAAATGCTAAGGCCGCAGTGTGTGGTAGTGATGGTTAAGTCTTTGAACGTACTAAACACATGCCGAGAATATGGTAATCGGTAAGCTTAAGTACCTGATTGGCCCGGCAAGGGGACGGCATCCTACCCTTTGAACTTCGGTCCCATGTGCATATGGCGAGTGCAGAGAGTGGTCACGACCCGGCGCCGAACCGTGGCGTGGGGCTCTTGTACTCTCGAAGGGTAGCTCCTTTCGGACCATATGCATATGGCGAGTGCACGAGTGGTCACGACCCGGCGCCGAACCGTGGCGTGGGGCTCTTGTACTCTTGGGGGGTAGCCCCGATCCACGACCCGGAAAGAAAGGGGAAAAGTTGCACGTGTGACTCTGGGAGTAACCACGTGACGTGTGTTTAGGTTTCCCTTGCAAGGTTAAGAAATTCGATTCGAATCGTCCGTTTCTCACGGCTATTGAGACTGCGTAACCCCCTTTACCCACGGAGTAAGAAGAGGAACAATGATGATGAATGAACTTGTTGGATGAGAATTAATGCTTCACCATGAATGCTATTGGATAGCTGCTTATCTAGAATGGTTAATGAAACTAGAATCTTGAGCTAAAAGTTGAAAGGAAGGACCCACTCGTAGACGCTTTTCGGCAAAACAAACCCCTGAGCCAAAAAACCTTGCATGTCTAGAGTCGGTGGAGTAGATTCCACCACACGGGTAAGTCCTGCTGAGTATTAGCATACTCAGCCTTGCTTGTGGCTCGTTTTCAGGTGAGACCTTCGAAGATATGATTGCTAGCTTGACTTGGCCCTGCACTCTTCCCCCTGGTTGGTCGGTGGAATGGGATACGCCCCCGTCCAATGGAGATAATGCCGAGTGATGTCTCGTATGGGCTTCACCGAGACATCCTGTATCGTCGAGTAGCTTTCGTTGTTTTATTTTCCGCTGCAACTTAAACTCTGAAGAACTTATTAGTTATGAGCACTGAAGTACTTGGTTCTAAACTCAAACTTGGTTTGTAATATTCACTTATGATAATCTTGTAATATTTGCTGGAATGTGGTATTCTCTGGGCTCATCGTCGCGTGAGCATTCGTATGTATGGCATTCGATCCGCCCTACCGTGGTTGTATCGGGAGGTTATACCCGACAGACCAGTGGATTACTCCGTTTGAAGTGTAAGGTTAACCGAGATCGCCCTAATGGTGATGGTTAATACACTTGAGCCGGATTAATTCAGGTGGTTCTGCCACACGCCGTGCCTCTGAACGCTTCTACAGTGTTTGCCCCCCTGCCGATTTCTGATAAGATCGGCTGATACTGGTTAACCGTCGGCCGGGCGGCCGATTGGTATGGCACTTGGGTTGAATAACTTCCATACCCGTTCGCTGGCTCGGGAAAATACGCTGTCGCTGATGTTCCCGAAGGTGTTGAGCTTGTAGGCAGTGACTGCACGGAAGCAATCTGAACGGGTTGAAGCGGTGTCTGTGATGGGAGACATGGTGCCTCGCTGTATCTTGGAGACGTCGGGGGCAATGGAGAGTTGTACCCCTCGCGTTGCGTCAATATCGGCTGAGGAGCCGATTGGGACGTGTATGGTAGGCTTCTGGCTGGTAGAGTGGTTGGAGGGGCATATGCCGGTCCCTGATAGCCTTGGACTGCTCCGCTGGCCAGAGAGTTCACGACGGCGTTATACACCGTGTTGGTCATCACTGAGGATTGGTCGATGAACGCCTGATACACGGACTGTTGAATCATCTCTAACATCTTGCCCGAGTCCTCAGCAATGGTGATGCGGCGAGGCGCTAGAATAGGAGTCTTCTTGACCGCCTCCCCGCTTCTGGTACGACTGAACGACTGGAGGTACATCTTCTTGTAATCTTCTAAATGTTTGGCGAATTCTTCCCTCTAGTCGTCCTTGAGATCTGCTTCTGTGACCTCAATGATGTTGCTGTCGGAGATTTCTGCGTTTTTTGACATATCAGATCTTGGATCGTCCCACCGGGCGTGCCAAAAGTGTGTTGGCGCAAAAATCGGCCGGATAGGAATCGGCCGATGGTCTTCAGCGTCGGACACACGACCCGGGAGAATCTGCTTAGCTCCTGTTCGGGTTATCGCCCTGGTGTGGTTCGCGCGGCGTGCCAGTCAATCTGACTTGTTGATTGACAAGGAAATAGAGTATTAAATTCCAGGCGCGTCGATCGGCTGGGATTCCGATCTGTCCTGAGGAGCGCGTCGGCAGTGAATCGGCCGATTTGCTGTAGAGATGATCGGCTATGGATCAGCCGATAATCGTGTAGTAATTGTAAAGAAAACCACCGGAGCGATCTAAACAATTACTACAGAGGCAACACTCGAAATAGATCTAATCGGCTGTAAGATGATAAATCGAAGAAGAACAATGACAAAGCCGATTACTCTGATCTCAAGCTGGATAACTGGTGATAATACTAGAATAACAGGTAAAACTTGCAATTCTAGTAAATATCGATAACTGGTGAATAAATCCAAACGAAACCACAGCGATGCGCCCGTAGTTAAAGCTCGGATATTACTCGGTAAGCGGAACCTACCAATTGGCCGGAGATCAAGTTGATGCAGCCCTGCCAATCCGTACGAACTCGTGGAAGAAGAAAATATTGGCGAAGTTGCCGACTTGAAAGTAAATTGCTGGAAAAGTAGAAGTACTGTTGTTGATTGATGTGTTGATGTTTTTTCAAGACCCTGACGACTCCTATTTATACCCTAAAGCTAGGACTCCTGGTCGATCACGACTTGTTACAACCTTATTTAAATTACTATATCTATACGGACTTTAAAAAGGAAACGGACTCCCGCAGAATCTTCTGCCGCCGCTCCCTAATCCAATCAGGATTTTCTTCAATTGCTCCCCGACCGACTTAGCGTGTCCCCTTTGACCAACTTTTGACCAGGATCCTCTGAAATAATCCCATCCTGTTGGTGTAGGCCGTGCCACCAATCGGCCGATTTCCAACTGTTACCTCAATCGGCCGATTCCTTTCTGTAGCCTTCAGATCTGCCGCATTGGTCAATCTTCTCCTCCTGACGCCAATTCAACACGTGTCAAAATCTGGCGTCAACAGAAATAAAGCATATATATCATTAAAAGTGCTACTTGAATACATGTTTTTCGCCTAGTTTCCAACGCTACTTGAGGAAGCATGGTGCTGCGGGTTCGCCCACTCACGAAGACTAATGTATCTAGGGTTCGTTGCTAATTCGTGGTCTTTTCTAAAAAAAACATGCCCATTGGGCGGATCACTTGATGGATAATAAAACGACATAAATCTGCAACTACTTCTAGGAGTTGTTTCTCATGGAGTGACCCCATATTCCTTCTTGGATGAATCTGCAATTAATGAATCCACGGAAATATTAAATAAATGTTAGATAGTCGTAAAAATAATGTACACATATACATGTATCCCTAATAAAGAGTAGTCCCTTACACGTTCAGGATCAGTTCTGTATCTCCCTTGCACCTGCATATACTCGCATATATAATACCCGCAGTACACGAAATTTGCAGGTTGAATGTGGCACGAGAAGTTTGTGTGTAGAGTCATTTCTGTCTTTTTATCGATGGGATGAATACTTCCTTTTTTAATGTTGTGCCCGTAAACCCTATTTTAAAAAGAAAAAGAAATGAGAAGTTAGTTTATAAATATTTACTTTTATGGAAAAATTAGCATGATGTACGTATGAAAGATAAGAAATTCGCTAACATTTTCAGGATGAATAAGATTCTATGTATCTGTTCTTTGGCCAATCCATGGAGTCCAATACGAGGACTCTTCCTTGCTTCAGCTGTATCACAAAAGTAATCCAGTCATCTCTGAAAAAATATTATATACGATTTTTAGCCATGGATCAGAGCCAGTGTATATTGTAACAAAAGATTGAGATTAGACTTACCCGATGTGGTATGGTGCATATATGGTATCAGCCTGTTCTTGCCATTTTTCCATCATAACCCCTACGTATACCGTGATGAGGACATGGCACTCATGCATACGACCATAATTGGTGCATGGCATGGAGAAGGAGGAGTCCAGCAAGAGTGTCCATGTAAAGAAGGAGGCTCGAGGCTAATTTAGTTTGAGTCGCCAAGGTGGAGGCCTAAAGCAATTCAAGTTCAAGCCCACCTCGGAGTCCAGGAGCAGCACACACCAAAAATGACACCCAGGTCGCAGGAGTCCGTTTTGGGCATTCTTTATATGATTGGAAAGGGAATTTTATAGAGCTTCCAGTGGCACCGATTCTACATCAAAATTCCATCTAAGTCAACAGGAATAGTCGGAACAAGAGGACGTCTAGAATCTATCAGGGTGCTGCGCCACTATCTTTTGGGCCGTTGGCCCGTGTATCGTGTTGGAGCCCATAGGGGCACATCCAGGGGGGTCATCCACAACCTAACCCTCATATATTCAGTAGCCACCGCCACATTAGGGTTTGGGTTTTGTTTAGCTCTAGTTTTCCATGGAGAAACTGAGATTGATTCATTGTAACTTGGTGATAAGTTGTTTTACGGTGATCCAGGGCCCTTGTTCTTGTTCTCCTTGACTGTGTCAATCAGTCCTTTCGAATTGAGAGATCAAACTTTTTACTCAGATATGTTTCATATACATCTGCAATTTCAGATTGCGTGTTTATACTTTCTTGCTTGTGTTCTTCAATTCGCTTGCAGGGAAAAGCCTTCTTGGCGAGGTCAATCGAGTTGTGCTTGGTTGATAACCAATGGAGCAGCGATGTAACGGCGGCAGGGGTTCGAATCGTGACTGATTAGAAGGTCAAATCGCCAACGTCGAGTTCTCCACCAATTGAATCTATCATACTGTTGACATCAAAAATTTGCAGATTTATTTATTGAAGCCGATGGAATCCCGGGAGGGTCTATTTGGGTCAAAATGGTCAAGGGACCAGTCAAAGGTGACGTGGCAATGGGCCAAAGCTGGCACTGACTCGGTCAGAGGTGCAGCTCAAGATAGTTCGGATCAGATTTAGAGATGACATCAGCAGAGGATCTAGGAGTCCGATCTCCGTCGGGAGTATCTTGTAAATATAGTAGATTTAGTTGTTTTCTTTTGGAATAAGTTTGGTAAGTTGTGGTAAGTTAGGAGTCATAGCCACATGCTATAAATAGTAGATCTTAGGGTTTTGTAAAAGAACAATCAATACAACTTTTCTCAGCATTCTGCCAAAACCCTAGGAGTAGGAGTAACGTCCTATCTCAGCGACTTCTTCGGCAAGCAGGGCTGCAACGGTTCGATCTCTGAATTGTTGGTAAGTTTGTTTTATCAGATTATCTATGCTTTAATTACTGGCGCATCACTGTGCCTTCGTCAAGCTGTGCCTGGATTCTTTTAGCAAGACCAGAGGAAAGGTGATCCAAAAGAGCTAGCTGCCGACACCAACCATCACGGTGATGAGCAGAGGAAGCTGGTGGAGGACAACAGAGATGCCTTCGTCAAGCTGTGCCTGGATTCTTTCAGCAAGACCAGAGGCAAGGTGATCTAGAAGTGCTAGCTGCCAACACCAACCATCACGGTGACCAGCCCCACAGATGGATCAGCGGAATCGTCCAGCGCACAGAACTAGAGAAAAGAGGTCCACGCGGCCGTTCATCAATCGCTCATCAATCAGTTTAGTGTTTTGGTCAATACCCTAACCAATATGATCAGGCAGGTAGCCGGTGGACCCCAGGGCAAGAGGTTGCCCCACATATTTCCATGTGGATCCATCGGCTCCAAGCTTCAAAGGCAAAGCTATACAACTTGAGGATGTGACACTGCCAAAGATGACACCTATGATTCCTTCGGCACCACAGCAACCTAGTGGGCCGCCGTTCATAGTTCCGTATCCCATGAGCAGATTCCCACAGCAGGCTCCTCCACCCCCCCTGACGGTTTCTAGCAAGTACCTTCTACGCAAGGGGGGCACCAGCAGCCTATGCTGATACCAAATACACAAGGGTATCAGCAGCAAGCGACTATTGCCCAGATGACGGGCTCCAACCAAAATGCTACTGGCGTTAGACAGTACTACATTCCAGATGTGCTAGAGTAAAACTTTCACGTTGCAGGCTACGAAGTCAACCCCGGAGGGCACGTACCACCAGAAGGATATCACTAGGCGTCCGATTACGCGGACTATCAGGCACCACTGCAGGGCACGGCGTAGGCACCCATCCACATTCCATCGCCAAGAGCCCAGCAACAGCCCTTGCTAGTTGATGATTGGGTGAACAAGATAGCCGAGGTGATTCAAAATAAGTTCGGCTTAAGGCCTAAGGATCAGGCGTACCTTTATTGGCATCCCTACCTAGAAGCATTCGACCGGGTGCCGTTACCTAACAGATACAAGATGCCAGATTTCTTTTTCTGGTCAAGATAACATGTCCGCCATTGAGCACGTTAGCCGATTCCTAGCACAATGCGGAGAGGCTGCCGCTGAGGATGCTCTAAGAGTTTGGCTGTTCCCTTTGTCTTTGTCAGGATCAGCTTTCACCTGGTTCGTGTCATTACCAGCTAATTCTATTCGCGGCTTGACCGATTTGGAGAAGCAATTCCACAAGTACTTCTTTAACGGCCAACATGAGATGCGCCTGGCGAATTTGATAGCCATCAGGCAGAGGAATGATGAATTGGTTCTAGAATACACTTAGTGGTTCCGAGATGTCAAGAGCCGATGCTTTAGTTTGAGCTTGACCGATGGGTATTTGGCAGAACTAGCTTTCTAGGGGTTATTGCCGGCCATCAAGGAGAGATACTCTATCCAGGAGTTTGAGAGCCTCGGGCACATCATCTAGAGAGTATCGGCTCACGAAAATTGTAATCAGGATTCTAAAGGAGGTCGATACTAGAGGAAGGTCGCACATGTAGGCTCCCCGGATTCGAACTCAGTCGAAGACTCTGATGTCGGCCTGGCCGAGTGGACAAGGAACAAGAAACCGGTCTCATGCTCGTGGCTCAAAGCCAATATAGAAAAGTACAGTTTCGACGTGAATAAAGCCGACCAGATCTTTGATTTCTTCCTAAGGGAGAAGCAGATTTAGCTTTCACAAAATCATAATATCCCGTCGGCTGAGGAGTTGAAAAACAAGAAGTATTGCAAGTGGCACAACTCCAACTCTCATAGTACCTACATGTGCAAGGTGTTCCACCAGCAGATTCAATCGGCTATCGAGCAAGGGAGGATTCAAATCGAAGATGCCAAGAAGCCGATGAAGATTGATCAGCACCCCTTCCTAGCAGCCGTGGTCAACATGGTGGAGCTTGAAAAAGGAAAAGCCAAAGTGTTGACATCCCCGTTGGCTAAGGACTTCGGGTCAGTCGATCCCAGAGTGCTAATATTGACTGAGGAAGTCAAGAACAGCGATGGCCGATACAAATCAGAACGATCACCTGAGGGAGTGCGTCATCCAAAGGTGATGTCACAGATGCTGCTGAACAAATACAAACACCAGCAAAAGAGGGCCCAAATGCACCAGGAAGCAGAAAAATGCAAGAAGGAGTCGCATTGGCGCAGCCCTTTCTTCACCTACTGTTGGAACGAAGGCTTGAGGCTACTGTCAGTCCGAGATTGCTCGGAATGTAGGGGGCATCAAGGAGATCATCATGATTACAAAAGGCAACGTCACTCCGTCCATGATCGGATTGAGTACCGATCTTGGGGAGGAGAAAGGCCGATACGTGACAGGCGACTAGAAGAATATAATCATCAGGATCGGCCAAAAAATGGGCTCCGGTACACGAAAGGTTAAGTTTCCCGAAAGAGCGATCGGCTAGGCACAACTGAGTGGAAGAATCGGATGAAACCACACATCGCCGCGAGAACATCCCTAAGGAAAATCCGCAGTGGTGTTCCAGAGGTTTGACCAGGTCCCAGAAAAGAAGAGTCCAACATCTCAGACAGAACGAGCAGCTTGAGATAGAAGCTGAGGTTGCCAAGACTTGGCTCCCTAAGCCTAAGACCGATGTGAATATGGTCTTTTTCTTACCAGCCGAGTACTGAAATCAACTGGAGGAGAAAGATGATGAAGAAGAAGTTGTAGCACACTTGGTGTTACATCCCCAGCAGGCTCGATTCGATAAACCTGATGGAGAAAAGCATAGGCATCTCAAGGCCTTGTACCTTAAAGGATTCATCAACGGGATGCCAGTGACCAAGATGCTAGTTGATGGTGGCGCTGCTGTCAACCTCATGCCGTACGCGACATATCGGAAACTTGGAAAAACACAAGAGGATTTGATCAAGACTGAAATGACACTCAAGGATTTCGCTGGGAACGGTTAACATGCTAGAGGGGTACTGAACATGGAGCTCACCATCGGCAGTAAGACTTTACCCATTACTTTCTTTGTTATTGATGGGAAAGGAACTTACAGCTTGCTCCTCGGTTGTGACTGGATTCATACAAACTGTTGTGTTCCTTGTATAATGCATCAATGCCTTATACAATGGTAGGGGGATGACATCAAAATGGTATCGGTCGCTTCGACCGATGCACCAGTTGGGGAATTTGACAGAATTGAATGTCTGTCAGGGAAAGTATGGGAAGGAGAATTCCTGCAGATGTCTGATTTGGTATTAAAGCTGATCCAAGCAGTCGACTCGGATAGTTTATTTCGATGAACAAGGAGATCGGCAGAGAAGGCCAAATAGGGCGAACTATCAGTGAATTGGAAAGTATCGGCCAAGTAGTAATATTGCCTCGGGGGGCAAATTCTAAAGTATGTGGGTTCGGTTTGGCCAAATTGTACGGGCAGTTAGGCGTAGTTCTTAGTTTCTCTTATACCTGGCCCTGAGAATATAAAAGCCAATGTAATCAATAATAGGCATCGACTAAGAAATAGCCGATACTACAAGTATCGCCTTTAGCCAAAAAAATATCTACACCTAGGTTTTTGTTCCTTGCCTCGATGGGCGCATCATAATGAAGTATCAAATTAGCCGCGCAGGGCGCAAATATATCCATTATTTAAAGCCAATGCATGGCTAGGCTTGTTACGACAATCCCAGGGTTTTTTGGATTGCATCTACCGCTCGCAGGCGGATGCCATCCACATCCGCGATATGTTTTTGATCTTCATCGTTGGTGCCAGGGATTGACTTGGAAGCTTTATGACGTAGCCTGGCCTGACGAGTAAAAGCACGATATTCATCTTCGGCCTGACCAACAAGAGTTGGGATGCAATCCAGCCTAGCTGTTTCTGTTGCAATGGCTTCCCGTGTCTGTTGAAGTTCCTTAAGTAATTCTGCCTCTTTGGTTTTTAGCCGATCAATTTCCGCAGAAATCATAGCCGATGAAGCTTCTATATTAGAAATCTTCTACTTGATCCCCTTAGCATGGTCTCTGTCCCTGGCTTTTTGGCTTTGACAGGCAACGCGATCGGTTATTCGTCATCTGGCTTCTAGGATCAAGGGTTGAAACCCTCGATATAAGCAGCCGGGGCCAGAACTAACACTAAGTCAGGAGGAAGAAAGTCCTTCACCTCGGAAAGGATGGATCAGATCGGTCCTGCGTCCTGCACCAAAACATCTATGTCCTGTTCAAGAAGTTCAATCATGTCCTGGAGTTTGAGTTTGGCGTGGTCAGGGATGTTTTGATGCTGATCCGAGCTGGTTTCTTCGGCGCCGGTTACTTCTTCCGTGTTTGACGAAAACAAGCTACTTGAGGGAGTGTCCTGTTCCTAAAAAAGGAAGAGTGAGTTCTGGATTATAGGAGAAATTCAAGAAAGATACGAGTAGGTTAAGAAAAGTACTCGTTTCCATCGCAGCTCCATCTCAGGGTTGAATGTTGGGGATGGTAGTTTAAGGTGAGTCATGGCCAATGAGGAAGGGATGTCCGATAGGATTGCCACATCGGCTGATTGCTCAAGGGTTCATTCCTTTCTCTGCGTCATTAATAGAATATTTCTTGTTGGTGAAAGGGTTGGAGATTGGTAGAATACCCTTGGGTTCATCTGAATGAGCCGAAGAACAAAATTAAAGGAGACGGACCAGTGCGAAACAAGATTGGATCCGGGATATCAAAAAACTTACTGCCTCGTTGAAAGTTGGGTCATGCTTGGGGGTCATCACGACGGCGTCATCTGTGTGCGATGGCATAGCAAAAAGGAGGTTACCAGATATTGAACCCGGTACTTGCTCGGTTGGTTTAGCCGAGATGCCTTCCTCTGGGATTGTTGGGTGGTTCTCCTGCATAATAGTTGTTAAGCCAGGTTTGGGGAATGAGATGTCGGAGCTCTGAGGATATTAGAGGATGGTATATCATTCTGAGTCATTGAAAATTGTCGAAATCGGCGGGTAAATACCTGGACAGTTTGAGTCAAACCCTCAGCTATGACAGAAGCCTCCAGAGCAATAGCTGCAGTGGCCGATGATGGACCATCAACTATCCTCCTTCTCTTCTTGGAAGTTGACGATTTGGTGCTCCGTGGGCATTTGCCGCTTATGAAATCCTTTAAAGATAGAGCAACATGACCAATCAAAGGTTTGTCTGTAGCTGATGAATATTTGATTATCTGGCCGCTAATGTTGTTGGCTAAGAGCGCCGCGTCAGTACTCTGGCAATAAGAAGATATGTCAGCAAGCTATCGAAGAGTAGAAGTTTTGCAAAGGCAAATGAAGTATAGGTAACTTTTCTTAGTGATAGCGTGTCCAGGATCAATCATTAGACAATACTGAAAGGCTGGCTGACACCGAAGATGAGATTTCCATTCATTCCACCAAGACTTATACTGAGAAGAGCAGAAGTGAGCAGGGGTCCATTCCGATTGGTCGGTGTTGGTGAGGATGTTGGTAAGAGCTTTCAGCCAACTGTATTGCAGGCTTGATTCAAGAACTTCTCTGGGTTGTATTTGGTTTCCAAAGAAAAGGTGAATTGGTAGTTGGCCAAACACGTAAGAGTAGGGTCGGCTCCTTCTAGAAGAAAAGTTAATCAGTAGAAGACATGGGGTATATGCCGTTTAAAAGGCTTTCTTACCGGGATCATCCTCCTCTCTCACATTTATGAGTTTGAAAAGGAATGGCCGCTCAAAATGATCAGCATTTTCTTCATAAGCATACTAGATCAATGTCTCACGGGTGAGGCTGTTGTAGAAGAGCTTGAAGAAATGGGTGATTCTGCTACTAATTTTTCGTGGGGCATGGTAGATGCCGCTTCTCCAAAAGACGAACATCGGCGCCGTGGTTGGTCTTTTTCTTCCAAATGATCTACTGGGAAGTCAAGGCTGGTAATCTCAGTGCCGATAGCTTTCTGAATATACATATTCAACCACAGGAGGATGAACCATCAAGGGCGGCCTATGTTGTTTATCGACTGGTTGGTAGCTAACCTTGCCGATACTTGATGAAGCAAAGGGTAAACATATCCTAATAAGTGTTTGCCCAAGGGAATTTTATGGCCAGAAACAAGTCTTTCGGCCATCGATTGCATGTTAGTGGTAGGCCCGCAAGTTGATCCACAGAAGATGAATCTCTCCAGCCACATATTCAAAAACGCCGTGTGTTCTCTGTCACCGATGGTTCCTATTCTAGCATGCTCGGTGATATATCCTTCCCAAGCCCCTACTCCTTTGGTTACTAGCTGATAGGTAGGTTTGATGGCAATATCGAAAGGTCTGTCGCTTTCGGATATGTTGAGACCAGTGAGCATGATCACGTCCAGAAGTGTTGGAGTCATTGACCCATTGCTAAACAAAAAGGCGTTTAGGGCATCGGACCAAAAGTAAGAAGCAGCTATGAGGAGATTTTAGTTTTTGCTCATATTGGCCAGGAAAAGGGTTATGCATTGGTCGATATCATGTTCTTCCCATAAGGTTCTTTTGGCCGACATGCGCATGTACCAATTTCTCCATCCTGGTACCAGGTTGGGCCAGGATCTGAAGCTTTGAGTCCAATCGGCCAATTTCATGGATGAGTGCCTATAAGGGATCCGATTGGTCTCTAGGGTTATGAAATGAAAAGGGTCAGGGTTGCCTATTGGGCCCAGGAAGAATAAGGAGGAATCAGGTTCTAGAGGAATCAAAACCTTGTTCATCAGATCCTACATGATGGAAGAGAAAAGCATGACGAGAAGATTAGGAGATGGCTCTGGGGTTTCTGACGAGCGAGTCGAAAGAATGCAGAGGACATTGAAATAGAGGAGAAGATGATAGGGGTTATCTCTAGGATTTTTGGAACCGCCATCGAAGGGCCCGTGGTAGCCGCTGCCGATGAAGAATCTGCTGCCGCCATCGATGAGGAAACTGAAATCGCCGCTCCGAAGGAAGAAGATGAGTTCTTGGTGGCGGAGGGCTCAAGAAAGAACTGCCCGTGGAGGTGTTCTGGGCAGGGAAAAGTAGAGTTGTGGAAGGAAGAAGAAGAAGCGTGTGCAAGCGGTTTGTTGGCATTTCTTATGCCCAATAGAATATGTATTCCACAAGCGCACAGAATCCCCGTTGTAGCACTTCACCTTGGAGTATTCTAGGGTATTGTAAATTTCCTCAGGGAAGCACTATGGTTCAAGAGTATCGAAGAAGCGAATGATAAACTCAAAGATGTCCACCGACTAACTTAGTGGGGGTAAGCCAGATATAATGAGATAGGATAACCACCAAGCAATGACCGTCTGACACAGGAGACTCTAAACCTTAGAGCAGTAAGCAGCTGGGAGGACAACGAGCAAGAAAGACTCCTAAAACACTTCTAAACTATCGAACAAGCCTCACTAGACTAAACCTTGCCTCTAACTCATTATCGGGAACCTAGAGCTTACTTCGGTGGCTGGAAGAGGAAGGCCTTTAGAAGGGGGTGGGAGGGGAGTCCAACGGCAACCTGCTACTACTGCAATGAAAGCACCCGAACGTGGTGGACTTTGAGGGATGGACAGGGCTATCACGACCTGCCGCCTACCACACTGTTCGGTGGGGTGGAACACACTTTCTAGCTAACACTAAGCAAGACACCACATCTGCACTCGGTGTTAGGATTTCTCTTGAGACCTTCAAGAGAACTCCCCCTCAACCTAGGAAACTAACTTGAGCTCCGTAGTCCTAGCGAGAAAACCCGCAAGGTAAGATCTCGATAAACAATACAGAAAATATGTCCAAGCTAGAGGGAAGAACTTCCGCACACAAGCTGGATAACTTGGAAAGATAAATAAATGCGAAAAGTAAAGCTGACTTAAAAAGATAAAGAAGATAACTTATATTGATAAATGTCAAAGGGAAAGATACAAGAGCTTATACCAGACTTTCGATGACGACTTCAAATGAGTGAAGAGAACTCCTTGGTGTGTTTTAATAGTGGTATATGCTGAAATGACTGAAGAGAACTCCTTGGTGTGTTTTAATAGTGGGATATGCTGGTCTATTTATACTACTTCAAGGTTGGTTCTTGCAGCGTAGCTTGTCTTGTAAGCAGGTATGGCGGTTGAAGTAACTTCCACGCGAAGTTGAACACATGGTGCTGTAGTGGGAGGCCGGCCGGCCTCTTCCAGGCTAGCTGGCCTGGGATTTGTGCAACTTGGCACCGCCTTCCTCTAGACGCCTCTGATTCCCTCCTAGTGTCGGTGGCAGTTGGCATCTCAGGTATTTGCCCGAATCTTGCATGCAAGTGGGCCCTCCAATGCATGGGTGAAGCCTTTCGTGTCTTTGGATCAAACCGACTTCAAATGCATGGCTCAGGATCAAGGTAATTGTGTTTCCTCGCTCCTAGATTGATGACATGGCATTTGGGTCCAGTGCCAGGCCGGCCGGCCTAGGGGAGGCCAGTTGGCCTGGGATTTTCCCCAATTTGACTCATTTTTGGTACACTTGTTCCTACATTCACAAGTCATCCAAAACTTATGGAACTTTATTAGTTTAAATAAAATATGTATAGAACATGGCTCAAAGCTCTATTTATTCCGAGAAGTTGACAGAAAAAGTGTGTTTCAATGGCCGTCAGCACACCCCAAAGCTTAGACTTTTGCTCGTCCTCGAGCAAAGCTAAAACTTTAGGCTCGGTGGATGCATCGATGTTCACCCCCTACAGGTACCTTGTGCACAACATATTACTCTACCCATATGTACTTTGAATAAGTTGGCCTATTTGCTTTTCATCCCTGTCTTGAGCGGTTGAGAGACTGAACAGTCTTCACCAGAATATTTCCTGCTTCCTGTTCATGTTCCTTTCTCGGATTTTTGCAAGTTTTCAAATATGGTTTAAGATTCCTCAATGGTGCTCTCAAATCGCTCAAGGTGTATAGTCCTCACCATGGTCGGAAATTTTTGACCATCTTCTTCCTACTTCTAAGGCTAATATGTGGAGTTTTATGGGTAGGCAGAGTGTAGCATACCTTGGTCACCTTTGTTGCCGAGCCGAAGAGTGGTTCGCAAGAGGTTGGTACCCGATCAAATTTCGATCTTATGGATTGGATGATGTTCAGGGGAGAGGGAGAAAAATGGACTCACACTTTTGGAAAATTTTGGTCTTTTATTTCTACTCCTTATTTCTGAATTTTGGAGACGTATGGGCCTTGTCCCCTCTTTTCTTTTTACATCATCTCTCTCTCTCTCTCTCTCTCTCTTAGTAGATGACCCATACTCTCTTGGTACATGCAGAATTTTGGAATGGAGTATTTATTGGAGTAGACCTTTCTTGGATGGATGGGTTCACTGTGGAGATTTTGGGTTGTGTTGTTAGTGAAGATTGTTTGGCGAAGGTGGATGTTGATACCCGGAGTAGGTAATCAACGTACCAGACATTTTGGAGCTAGCCAAATAATGGGTACGCAAAGGAGAAAGATCGTTACCATGATTTATTTTAAAGAAATTTTGAGAGGTTCCCTACTAGAGCATGCAGTTTTATTCCAGTTCCAACTATCTCAAATCTCACAATAACTTAGACTTAGAAATCAAGCTCATGCTCCCACAAACCATGATTTTCAATGATAACAATAACCAAGTGCCAAAAATTTCAAGTACCAGGAGAGTAAAAAGCTGTATATGAGGCACTTGCAGAACATGAACAGAGCAACTATTCATCATTTCCATGATAAGAGCTTTTCACGGATTTCCACACATGCAAGTTAGGAGTTCTTTTATTCAAAGCATGAATTTTTTTTGGGTTTTTCGAACATAAGACTCTAATTCTTTTTATTATTATTATTATTATTATTATTATTTTCAATTTTATTACTATGATTAAAGAGTGGCAACTTCTTGGAACGAACGGACGAGTTGGATGACTTACCTGGATACACCCCCAAGCTTAGATGAAGCTCTGTTCTGCTGGTTGGGGTCGTAGTACTGCTGGTGGTGGCAATAGTGCTGCTGCTAGTTGGAACCGAGGCCCAGATGGTTAAAGATGCTAGAGATGTCGTAGTGCATGGACGTGGTCATTCCCCAGTTCTGCTGCGTGAGGTCGGTGTTGTGCGCAAGGTCCTAGCTGATATGGTCCTGCTACTAGCCCAGAGCGTCGACTCGGGTCATGAGGTTCATGATCCCCGCATGATCGGGTTGTCATAACGATAGCGTGCCGAAGTCGATGGCCCTACCTGCGGTCCATAGGAACTCTGCATACCTAGGGGGTAGTAGAATCCTGGCTCAGGGCCGTACCCTGTGCTGCCTCCAGCGGCGGTTGAGCCACATGAGTGTACTGCTCATAGGTGTCGTCAAAGCTCATGTGTGTCGTAGACGGTCCAACCTGCTGGGAAGCCTCTGCCTGGGGCTGCGGCTGCGATGGTCCTACCTGATCCTACAACTTGTGTTACCGGACCGGCAACACTTCGGTGAGCTGGCTCCTTCTTTTCCATCTGCAAAGTTAGTCGCTTGACCGAGTAGAGAGTCTCGAGCAGGGGAGCTCGATTTCTCTATCGTAGCCGGAATAACACATGAAGAGAGAGTTTCCCGGCCCCTCGCGCATCAGATGTCCCTGCACAAAATGCTCTAGGACAACTTGGAGTTGGTACGCTTCCGTCAAAGGCAAGTAGGTGACCTGGGCATTCTCCAATGCATCAACGCGAGCAGCGATGCGCGTAACCAGAGGTTATGTCGATGGGGCCTCTACCCGCGATCATCTTCTACCAGTGAGCTAGCATGCTCATGACGGGAGAGTACCTCACCTTGTGGGCCATGGCAAAAAAGACACTGCAGCTCGTGGGAGCTGCAGAGGCGCAGGTCAGAGCGCGGGTGCACAACCATGCAAAGCCATTTTGCTAGCAGCCTAAGAGTTGGATTATGGATTGACACTACACTGTTCTTGCTGCTAACAGGTTCCTCAGAAGTTGAATTCCACTAGGTGGTACGATCATATTGATGATCTTTAATGAGGGCATTGGGATCTAGCAGACACTTCTTACTAAAACCAAGTGCTACACTAAGCTCTTTCATCGTTAACTCATATTGTTCATTAAAGAAACAAAAATAAACTTTAGTATTTTTGCCCATTTCTTCAATGCTAAGAGGCATGAGAAATTCTGTGGTTAAGAGCTACGAACCTGTCTCAGTGATGTCGGCAAAATTCTCCCAACCGGCGTAGGTGAACGTGCGGTTCATTCCTACTTCAAGCCTGTTTTGATGAGGAAGAGGGGCTCAAAGACCTTGACGTGGCTAAAACTCTTCATCTTTAGGAGCTCCAGCACCTCCCGTTCGTAATCGTTCCGGGCTACGATCTATTCGATCGTTTCCAGCATACAAATACGAATGCAAACACGGCTCCTAGACACCGCGGGAGTTGTGTTCGTAGGAAACACTAGTTCGGCGGCTCGAGTCCACCGACATGTCATCCCGGGAGGACGCCGAACTCCGCGAGTGCCGAGAAGAGCTGGCGGAGGTGATCTTCTTGAGCGTCTTCTTGATGGGGTTCCACATGGTCCCTGCAAAAGGGTAGTGCAACAAATACCCGAGGGACTAATGGGAAAGATTAGTCGTCCTTGTGGGGTTCGAACCATCACAAACGTTCATCGTTCAAGCGTGCCACAAATTTCATTCGTAAAGGGAAATATTTTTGGGTTATTTTCGTTAAGGTGATTGCTAACTTACTAATTATTTCTAATTAGTACTAACCTTTATTAGCACTAAACACTAACTACTGAATTTTTTTTTTTGGAGGTAAGCTAGAACTAAGATCCTTCACTTAATTAGCTCAAAGAGCTCAATTAAGCAAGAACACTTAGGAGAGGGAGAAGAGAGCTTAGACTCAGAGATGTGCTGGTGTACCTGAGCTGGTGGTGCGAGGATGAACGTCACGAGCTTCGGGTTTTATAGGTGTGCGCAGGAGCCTAGCCGGTCGGCTCATGGACGACGCCGGGAGCTCCACCTTGACCCTATACTCGTAGATTTGCAGGTGATAATACTTCAGTTGGTGGCGATGGGACGGCAGCAGCGAGGGAGAGACCGTCTGGCCATGATGGGGCCGGTTGGCCTGGTGCTGCTCCACCTTGTGCCGCTTTCTCCTACAAACTCCTTGCTCGTTATGTTGCCTTCCGGCACAAGCACTCAAGCCAAATTGTTGCACGATGGGACGTGATTGGTGCAAGGGACGCCAACCATCCATGATGGGGTTAAATGGCCTGCACATGCACGTTCACAAGTGCTTGCCCCTCTGATTGGAGTCCTTGTCATTTTTGCTCTTCCCTACAGCTGCACACTGACCAGTGGATGACAAGGGGGGCCGGCCGGCCTAGGTGGGGCTGCCGGGCCTGCAAACTGGCCAAAAAATTTTCTTCTTTTTTATGCAATGTAATTGAATCAAAAGTTTGAAAATTAAATATGCACCTTGCAGAAGTTTAAACATGCCATGATGAAGTTGAAAAAGAATTATGCAAGGAAATAAACTATCCTATTATGCAAGGAAGTTTAACTACCATGTTACCTCATGGAGAGAGCTCGGGTTTTGAGTCCTGAGCAGGACTCTCCGTACCTTGGGTTCGATTGTCGCCACCGGATGGAGATGTCGTCGGTGATGACACTTTCTTTCGCCACATTTTCTTTTTGGGCTTGCTTGTTTCGATCTCTTTCTGCTCGAGCTCCAGAAATTTCTTACGTTGGATTCTTCGCTTTGCATTCCTTTGGTTATGCACCTTGATCTCCTCTCGAATTCGAAGACTTTCCACGAATTCGATGAGGGCTTCGATGGACGGGGTTGATGGCTTCTCCAGTTCATTCTCGGACTTCTTCCGGTTTAATGTCTTGACCTGGGAACATTGTTAGACCTTCGGTCTAAAGGCAAATCTCTCCTTCTGCCCATTGATGTTGAGCTGAATTTCTCCAGCCACCACATCAATGTGTGCATTTGCCGTGTTCAAGAACGGCCTTCCCAATATGAGAGGGTTCTTGGTGTCAACTTCCATGTCAAGAACGACAAAATCAATGGGGATGAAGAAATCCCGTATCTTCATCAGAATATTCTCCTCAATACCCTCGGGGTAATGGACCGATTGATCCGCTAGCTACAAACACATAGCAGTAGGAGCAAGCGCACAATGGTTAAGTTTATCATAAACTACCTTTGGCATGATGCTCACGCTTGCCCCTAGATCACAAAGATCGTGCTTAAAGTGTTGAGCTCCGATTGAACATGTGATAGTTGGGCATCCTAGGTCATTCTTCTTCTCAAGGAGAGGATGGAGTCCCACTATCATGGACCCCTCAGGGTATGCACGATTCAGTACGTACCGGTTTAGAATGGACATGAAACGCTCATACGTCCACATCTCGTGTAGGTAAAGTGGACCAAGTCCCCGTATCTGGTCGACCATGTGATTCATTAGGTGTTCCGTTATATCAAAATATCCTGGAGGGAAGCACATCTCGAGCTGCGCCATAGTCTCCCCAATTAATTCTTAGAGATCCTGCAATTCATCTTCGTCGATCACCTTTCGAGAAATCTTGTTGAAGAAGTAACACAACTGAGTGATTACCATCTTCATGTATACTGGCTTGATCCTTTGATTGCAATAGGGAGGAACACCATCAGCAACCAATGACGATCATGACAGTTCTATCCGCATAGCAAGAGGTCTTTCATCGAGAATAGTTTCCTTATGTTGGATGAGAAATGACTTGGGACTCTGATTTCCCGTAAGCTCTCGCACATTATTTTCTTCTCATCATGTGTCAAGTTGTAGCAAGCCGGGTGAAGTTCATATCTTCCATTGCCTTTATCCACAGGGTGAAGATCTTTTCTCATATTCATGGCTACAATGTCTTGACGTGACTTCAAGGTATCCTTTGTCTTGGCTGATGTCTCCAGAAGGAGTCCAAATGTGTTACAAACACATTCTTCTTAAGCTGCATACCATAGATTGCATGGCGGACCTCGAGATCCGCGCAATACGGCAAGTACTTGTAGAAGATGGACTGTTTCTCGAATGGTACGCCATCGATAGGTGTCTTATCTCTATTTCTCTTCTTCCCATGCTTTTTCATCTTCCCATAGGTGACCTGGATAATCCTGACCATTTCGAAAATATAGTGCCCGTCTCGTTTTACTGGAGCAGAATGTAATTCAGGCTTGCCATCAAAAAAATTGTAGAACTTCTTACTTTGGTATTGATGTCCTTTCACAAAGAAGCGTCTGTACCCAGGGTAAACTACCTTTCTAGAACCTTCCAGGAAAGATGATACGGTGTCATCCATGCAGACCGTGCATCCAGTCCTACCTTTAACCTATCCCGAAAGGACAAACAGAGCCTGATAATCATGGATGGTGACGAAGATAATGGCTCTTAGATTAAAGGGTTGCCGTGTAAAACCATCAACATTATTGATACCCTCCTTTCATAGAGTTTTCATCTCTTGCATCAGAGGATCAAGAAAAGCATCTATGTCGATGCCAGGATGCTTCGGGCCTTGTATAAGGATCGATAGCAAAAGATATTTTCTTCTCTGGCACAACCATCTAGGCAGGTTGTACATCGTCGAGATCACTGGCCACGTGCTGTGATTGCTAGTTCTATCACCAAACAGATTCATTCCATCCGTACTCAACCCATACCGAACATTCCTCAGGTTCTTCCCGAATTCCAGAGAATACTGCTCATCGAACTTCTTCTATTGGCGAGCATCAACTGGATGTCAGAGCTTTCCATCACCCTTCTTGCGCTTATCCAAATCCCACCACCACATCAGTTCAGTATCCTTTGGGTTGGAGAAGAAACGCTCAAGCGATCGTCAACTGGGAGGTACCACATAACCATCGCAGAAATTTTGCTCTGCTTCTCAAAAATGCCTAAAGTAGTGTCTATTGGCTAAACAGAGGCAATACTATTCCTTGCACCCTTCCTCTTCCTTTTATTCCCATCACCTGAACCTTGAATGTCGCCACCACAATAACCAGAATTGTTTTTGTATCGACTTGCAGAACAAACAGGGCATTTGTCCAAGTCTTTGAAAGTATCCCCATGATACAAAACACAATGATTTGGTCATGCATGAATTATTTCCACACCCATCGTAAATGCACTGACAAGCTTCTTTTCTCGATACGTGTTGGCAGTTACTTTATTTGGCTTTGGAAGCAACCAAGCCAACATACGCAGGAGATCATTGAAACTACTGTCTGACCAACTATGCTTAGCCTTTAGAATCAACAGCTCAAGTATGTAATGAAGCATGGTCCAGTGTTTCGGACATCCCTTTGATCGCTCTTACATATTTTCCTCTGGTTATTTTTTTTGCCGTATCGAAGTTTGCTAACCCCATTGCAGTACCTACCAATAGCTCTGCTTTGGCGTGGCGCAACAACTGGCTAAGGAAATCACCATCATCAAGTTCGTCGTTACTATATGTAATGACCCAACCCAAGAAAACGGCTCATGCCCACTCTGCACGCTGAGTGGACCACACCCACACTGCAACCTGCTTTACGCTTTTATCCTCGCTTCACGTAAAAAGGTTAACCCAAGGTTGCAATGCTTTCTAGAGTTGGCTATTTGATTTGGTCTTCATCACTTTAGGCTAGCAAGGTGGGACTAAATCCCACACACACTTGCTACCATGGTGGAGTGATCTACCCCACGGCCACATTTGGCCCATGGGCCTCACAATACTCCCACCCTTGAGGACTCGATGTCCTCGTCAAGCACCAACTTACCCGTATAGGGCATAGGTTCAGGATTGACTTTCTTGGCCACGTCCGTACGTCCAGTGCCGGCGCATGTGCCATACCGTGACCACACAGGACTCACGTGTCATGCGCACTATGCCCGCGCATCTACGCCCGTACGCGCCCATGACACAGTGAAAGTTTGCTCTGATTACCACTACAAAAAATGTTGTAATCCATGACGATCAAATTTTCTCACATATCAATGAAAACCCGTCATAAAACAGTATTTGTGACGATCTTAAATTTTGAAAATGTATTGAGTTTCACAGATTACATCTCGTGACGTTTTTAACAAAGACGTCACAGATTAACTCAATCCATGACGTTTTGAGAATGTCATAAAATAGCCTTAGGCCCGCGCATCCCAGCCAAAGCCCATTATTTATGACAAAAATAAACATCACAGATTCAATTGCCACATCACACATAGATGACATGGTTGATGATGTGGATAGCGATGATGACGTGTCTGGTGATGTGGCCAATGACATAGCTGCTAACATGGCGATGATGTAGATTGAGGGGATGACGTGTACATTGACATGGCCGATGATGTGGCTGCTGACATGGCGATGATGTGGAAAGTGGTGATGACATGGCTGATGACGTCACCACCGCAGCCCATTTGTGGACAGCCCAATTCCGAGTGGGGCACTAAGATGGGCCAAATTGAGCAATACACAGAGCCCATATAAAAAATTAGCCCACCATCTTTCCAGACCCGTATATCAAAATAACAGTTTCAGCCTAGAAATCACAACAAACAAAAAATAAAACCCATTTTCAAGAGAACACATCAATTGCTTAATTAATTACAACAGTACAAAATAATTATATTTACATATTGCACAAATATTAGGCAGGCACAGAACAACACTTTTGTAGCACTTTGTAGGCTAGCAGCAATTTTTCTCCACTCCAAGTGATCTAGTAGGTAAAGTAAATCTGATTAGTACATGGGAAGGAATTTTTCTCCACTTCAAGTGAGATTTGAGGCATACTATATAAAGGTAAAATTGCAGCTTGATCAGTGAATCACAAATAACTGAATAAGTAACCATCAGGGAAGAAAATTCTGAAAAGTAATAAACATTGGCAAACAACAATTACTTAGCCAATGATCACTGTAACATGAAAACAACATTCATATATGTAATAAGCTACCAGAAGCATGAAAGGCACAGGATCTTAAGTTAAATAGCTAGAGAATAAAGACAAACCCTGCAAATAACAAGCTACCTGCCAACACAAGTAAATAAATTTTACTCAAGTTAAAAAAATCCTGACTAAAGATAACTAATTTGAAAATCAGCTAGTTACCATAAGTGCCAAGGTCCCAAGGAACAGAACAAGTAGCAAGTAGTACAGGTAATACTAGCACTCATGAGCTACTGAACAGGTCAAATGAGATTAACTAAACACATGAGCACTCAAGATCATTTAGTGAATAAGCTAATCAACTATTCAATTGACCGGCCATAGCAAGCAATCAATGATTAAACAATGGAACCGAGAGTTGTTTCTTTAGAGCATGGAAGTGACATTTCGCAAGAATTCAATCCACACTGACCTGCTAATCTGAATTAAAGTGCAAACTTGATAATAGAGCCGAGATGTTGTCACTGCAGAAAATGGAACTCAAGGATGTGAACCTGCACAGGAAAAACATAGGCTGAAAACTCACTGATTTGGTATAGGACAAGCAGCTAGAACATTTCCGCCAAGCAACGTCTGCTCATAACAGAACAAGCAGGGAAGCAATGAAATAATGAGCAGCACATTTTGTGGACTAGATGGAGTATTGAAGCAATCAAAGGATAATCAATCAGGCCGTTGTAGTTTACAATTGTACATTGTTTCCTGTGTGTTCACCTGCAGGCATGAGCTATGCTTAGGTCCAGTCGTAATTTTACAGCTGCATAGTCGACCTGTGCGTGCAGGCATGAGCTATGTGGTATCACAACAAGCAACTATTCAGATATTGGACAGCACAAACAAGGTGTAATGTTACTAAGTACAGGTTGATATGGTTCAGATTTAAAATAAAAAAGGCCATTCTCAGTCAGTATCTAAGCGCAAGACTACTGCAGTCCTTTTATACCAAATGTTCAGTCAGAATAATGAAATGAGACCTGCAACTACTACTATATCTATACTTATAGCTCAGTTCAACCAAGAATAACGCATGACAGGATGAGCATTACAACTAAATTGACCGTACGTCCACCCATTTGTTCATTAGACAGTAGCTATCCATAGCAAATCAACAAGCATATGTATGAATCCAGGACTACAAATGTAGCCGGATCTACTGAAATTCAATTAGGGGGAGAAAGGGCGAGCAGAAATTACAACCTGGATGGAGCTAGAGCGAAGGAGCCTGGCAAATCGCAACATGAGCCACCAGATGCCATTATCACTGCCACCGTCCATGGGCCACTCGCCGACACCATCATCATCATTGCCGACATCTGCATAAACTTTATCATAAGCATCAACCAATCTATCAAACTCGATGCCTTCTATCATTTCATCGAGTGTATTCTCCATCGGAGGGGGTGCTTTCTCGCCATGATACATGTAATTTTCAATAAAATCACCCACCAGCACATGCGATCTGATTATAGTTGTGTCACTGAATACTATAATATTCTTACATATTTTCCACGGGCAAGGTATCATCTGTGTCTTCTTATTTCTTCTGTGGTTTTCTGCAGCTTGAATGAATTTATTAAGTTCTCCAAGGAAATAGGCATCTGTCCTTCGTGCTTTGTACATCCATATCCTATCCATCTCTGAATATCAACAAATAATTTAAATAGATTAAAACAAGTTCTTCAATAATTTTAAAAATATATACCTTTATATACGTGTAGATATGCATGTGTGTAAATATATACTTAGAGTGGGGCTAAAAGATAAAGATTAGGTCCAAACGATTATATAATATTTTTCTCCTACTAAAATAACATAACTTTATTAAAAAGTTTGAGGCAAATGAAGCCCTAAATGCCCATAAATATATACTTTTATCTATGCGTAGATATTAAAAAAAATCAATTTAACATGAAAAAATAAAAAAAATCAAAACCCAACCTATTATTAAATAACTAAATTTTGTTGAAAAAAACTATCATATGCATGTGTGTAAATATAGAAAAAAATAAAGCTTCTTCTATCCTTCATGGATCTAGGAATTTGTTTACTTAGGAATGAGGCTAAAACATAAAGACTGAGCATAAATGATTACATAATATTATTCTTCTACTAAAATAATCTTACTTTATCCAAAAGTTTAAGGCAAATGGAGCTCGAAATGACAAATCCACACCATGAAGATCTAGATCTAGCTAGAGGTAAGAGAGCTCCATTTGAGCCTTAAAACTATTTAAAAAGCTTAGAAAAGATATGGGATTAGCATCAACTTACTTTCTAGAGCCCCCAACTCGAAGGAAATCAAGTTTAAAACCTTCCCTCCTCTTTTTTTCTTTTTTTGGATTTTCGGACAGCACCTCCCCCGAGCAAGCAATGGGCTGCCGGAAGAAGGAAGAAGGCTTGGGCCCAGATTTTTATTGTTATTTTTAGGAGCGGGTGATAGCGCCACCCGCCCCTGAAAATTCCATCTTTAGGGGCGGTTGACGTCATCACCCGCACCTGAAAATAGAGCTCTTTTTCACTGCACCTGAAAATAGAGCTCATTTTAAAGATGTATTTTTAGGAGGGATCGGGAAAAAAACGGGACATTGTTATAAATCGTTTTTGTAGTAGTGAGATTGACTATTGCTAAGGACATGTTCTAAAGAAATTAAGCACATTATGTAGGAGTTTTCTTGACAATCATAAACACGTTTCCTAATTGTTGCACACATCTTTCACACAATTATGTTTTTCCAATGGTCCATGGCCATGTTGTTACGGTACTTTGGATCTAGAAAAATCAGAGCCGTGATCTTTAGCTTCGGCATGCCACCCGACGCCGCACGGCCGCTCGACCCGCAGCCGTGCGCCGCCACCCATTCTGACGTCGAACGACTGCCCACTCGCGGTCGTGCCTCCCGCCCGGCCGCCGCCGAGCCGCTCCTCTCGATGCCGAGATACGCCGCCGTCCATCTCGCCGCCCGACGTCATCCCCACGCCGCCCCGCTGTCCTCGCGCCCCTATGCTGGCGCCACGCGCCCACGCCACCCGGCCAGCCCCGCGCCCCGCCTTGCCGCGCCTCCCGGCCGTCCCCGATCCCCGACATGGGCGCCGCGCCGCCCAGCCAGCTTCGTGCCTCGCCCATGCTGCGCCTGCCCGTGGCGCTACGCTATCCTCGCCTTTCACCGCCTCCGCCTCGTGGAAGAATCGGCGCCCGCAGCCACGAGTATGCGATGATTGTGATTGGACAGAACAAATGTATTATCGATAGAAATGCTAGAGGAAAAATACAGAAGTACCCGTAGCGTTAATTTTATAAGTGGTTCCTGGCCCATAAAATTTTTAGTTCCGGTCCACGTCTTAAATTCTTCATAACAGATTCTCTTACATTTTAACCATTACCCTTCAACGGCTCTTAAATTTATCAAACACTGTAAAATTCTTCGATAAAAAAATAGAAAATGAGAAGAAATATGTAACACCCTAATTTTTAATTTAGGAACCCTAAATAAATTTTACTAGATTATTTGCAAGATCCATAAGATTTTTATTCAATTTCTTTTGATTTTAGAACATTTACCATTAATTATAAATAATTTACTTAGCCACAAAAAGAAATATAAGAAAAATAGATCTTGTGCATGCTCATGCCGCACTGCATTATTATATTGTTTGTCTTTGAGTTGAATTTAAATCCAATTTAAATTCAAATGAATTTGATTGTTTCTCTTTTGTTTCAAAAATCCTCTCTCTTTTCCCTCTCTCTCTTTCCCGCTACATGGTACGCTGGCGGTTGGTAACCCACCGCCACAAATGTTTGATCAATTTGCAAAAAAATCAAATATATATAAATAGATTGATGTACATATACAACCACAAATGTTTGATCAATTTGCAAAAAAATCAAATATATATAAATAGATTGATGTACATATACAACCACAAATGTTTGATCAATTTGCAAAAAAATCAAATATATATAAATAGATTGATGTACATATACAACCACAAAGTAATGTAAATATACAAGCACATCAAACATCTAAATATCTAAAATGGGAAAATTGAATCCGTACCATTAAAAGATGCAAACTTTAGAAAAATACCATTAAAAGTTTGAACTATAGCAAAGTACCATAAAAAAATGCTCCGTTATTGATTTCTAGCATTGACCTTAAATGGAAGACTGCTCTGTTAGCAGCTGAATTAAAAATGAAAAACTCACCCCTGACCAACTCACGCACGCACGCATGACACAATCATGGCCAAAAGCAAACACACGCACGCCCCCTGGCCGCACGCACGCACCCAGGCGGCGGCGGTGCACCCCCACCAACCCCCACGCCCCGCGGCAGCTCCGCAGGCCTCCACTCCACCTGTAACATCAGGGATTTTTCTTCCGGATTGTTATATGTTGCAAAAACCATGAATTTCAAAATCTTTTTGTGCAAGTGCTCAGATAGAACCAATGTAAGGTTGAATTCTCTTTCTCCCTCGAATTCCTAGAAAAATAAAACCTAATGTAAATAAGGGACTATATTGTTAGTGTAATATATTTGGAAGTTATTCATATTTATTTGAATTTACTTGTTTGAATTTGTTTGGTTTGGATTGGATTTATTTTTCATTGATTGAAATTGGGTGGAATTCAATTCGAAGTGTGCCCTTCAAATTCGAATTCAAAAGCTAATCTAAACCCAGCCTAACGCTAGCCGCTAACGACCCTAACCCGATCCGCTAGTAGTCCTAGCCCGCTAAACCAGCCTGCTACCCGGAACCGGCCCAAACCCAAAGCCACCCCAGCCTGGCCGAGAGGCCAAAGGCCAAGCTCGGCCTGCTAACAAACCCAGCCCGCGGTCCGGCCCAACAGCACACAGCCCAGCACCGCCCTCACCCCGTTCACCTAGCCACTAACGAGCGAACCCCGCTCGTCAGCTTTCCCCTTCCTCCAGCCATCTGCTCGCGCATCGCCTTGCCCCCGTGCCGCTCCATCCCCGCATCGCGGCAGAGGAGTGCAACGGCCGCGCCCCCCTCTGGACCCCCCCCCCCCCCCGACAGCCACGACCAGCCCGCGCCGCGCCCCGCTTCCACGCCGTGCGCGCTAGCAGCCAAAAGAGCAAAACCGCCCGCCGCGGCTGCGCCTGCGCGGTGCTTCCACGTGTCCCAGATCAGACGCCAAAATCCGCCGGCCGCAGCCCCACCACAAACCCTAGCGCCTCCCTATAAAACCCCAGGCCGCCACCATGGAACCCTAGAACCCCCAGGGTCTTTTCCCTTTCCGCCGCCGCATCAGAAAAGGAGGAGGAGCTGAAGAGGAGGAGGCAAGGAGGAGGACGTTGTCACCGGACCTTCACCACCGAGCCAGCGCCCGTTCGACTACGCCGCTGTTGCCGCACTTCCTGCACGGCACCGACTCGCCACTGCCTCGACTCCCCGTTGGCTCGCCCTTCTCTTCTCCGAACCCGCCGGTAGGTGCGCCGCCGCTTTGCCCCCCCCCCCCCCTCTCTCTGCCCTGCTGCCGGCGTGAGCCTTCCGCCGACGATGAACCTTCGATAGCAGCCATAGGACCACCCATCCCCATTTTCCTGCAGGAGCCCGTGTCGCCGTCGTAACCTGCAGCCGTCGTCGCCGCCTCACCGCCACATCGTGCCGTGGACCCAGGATGCCGGTGCTCCGCGAGCACGGCATGGCCACGCCACGGCCCTAGGATACCAGGACGCCGCACGTGAGCATGTTCCCAGCCACGACAAGCCAAAGGCTCTGCCCTTGGACCACCCTAACTGAGCCGGCTGCAAGACCGAAGCTTTAGCCTTGCCGCAGCGACTCTAACTGTGCCGTTGTCTCCCTAGCGCCGTTGAGCCGCGATGCTGCCCCACCTCGCCAGGCCCTCGAGAACTCACGCACACCCGTTGAACCCAGCCAAAGGTCATGCCCTTGCCCTGATCCGAGCCGCCCTTCCCCACCTTGACCTCGTCGCCGCCTTCTCGACCCCACCGCAGCCCCTCCACGGCTTCGCCGTGCGCGGTCACCACCCGCGTCGCCGCGACATCGCGGCACGGTGCAAGGGGAGCCCTTGTGGGCATTTCCCCGAGCGCCTTCGGCGCTCACGCACAACTCACACACTCTTGGGCGCACCACACGCACCCACCCAACGCACATGCACGGACCGGATCTGGGCGAGACCGACACCCAGACCCCACCTGTCAGTGTGAGAGAAGAGAAGGAGGTGTCGCCGACACGCGGGTCCCAACTGCCAAAGAGGGTAGGACACCGACGCACAAGCCCGCCTTACCAGCAAGGAGAAGGAGGACGAGGAGGACATCCGTGCCAGTCCATCCCATGGCGCTGATGATTCAGAAGACGAAGCGCTGCCTCACCAAACCAGCCTGCGAGCCGAGAACCGAGCCGGCATGACAGTTCTCGCGCCAGCCTGAGCTGAATCCCTAGCCGACCTACCAAGCCGAGCCAAGCCGAGTTGGGCCAACCGAGCCGGCCCAACATCTTTCAGCCCGTGACCCGAGCTGTTCCTCTTTTCCTTTTTCCCTTTTTCTGTGTTGACCCTTGGGCCCCAACTGCCAGCCTCCAAGTGAGGCTGACCGGCGGAACCGCTGACCCGTGGCCGCCACCCTGACCCGTTGACTGGTCAGCGTTGACCGGTCAATGCTGACGTCAGCAGGGCCGACTGCTAACTTCAACAGACCCGACCCCTCTAATGACATCATGATGATGTCAGCACGCCACGTGGCACACACAGGTGCTGACACGTGTCACTAACTGTATTTTTCTTTTTTCGATAACCTTTTCTCTTTTCATAGATAGATTTAAGCTTGGAAAAGTCATAATAAATTAACCAGACCTTTGAAAGTTATGAAACTAGTTTCGTAATTCTTCTAAAATCATGAACTACCCATTAGAGCAGGTCTTGCTATGATTTGGATCTTATTTGAATATTTTTTGTGCATTTTTGCACTTTGGCCCCCGTATTTATTTGTAATTACGAATAGGACCTGTCGATGAGGATCCGACCGATGCCGAGGACCACCAGGACTACCAGGAGGCTCGTGAAGACTACGAAGAGAACCCAGGTTTACGCCGATCTACTATTTGAATACCTATTAGGCATTGCTTGCTAGATATGCTATTGCTCCACGTTGTGCTACTATGATGAACTTCATAGCCTCTTTATTTACCCGCACTCCTTGCTATGCTATACACTTGATAAATATGAATTGCCTTGCTGTGCTTTGCATGTGTATGAGTGGGAATGGATGGATAGTCTTGGTGTGAGTGGGGATACACTTCCCAGGAGTTGGTGAATAGGGCCTTTAGCAGGGAGAGAGCAAACTTAACTCGATCTTCGGATCGAGGGCTTGGAGTCTGTATCTTGGCACACTCTACGGAGCACCTATGGTGGGTGCATCTTTTGAGGATACTTGGTTGAGGAGGTGGTGGCACCCATAATGGGTGCAGCTACGGACCACTGCGGTGGATACGCATGTGACGAAGATGCTCGCTTCAGCATATGAGGACCGATTGAGAGTAACTATGATTTGTGGGACTATGTTAAGCGTGCACACCATTTACCCATTATGAGGGTGGGTCCGGTCCGGGGCTAGCAAGTGCGGTACCAAGCCGGTGGGAGGATTGAGTATCAGTGTAGGGGGAGGAGGTGCTGACCTCACATTTCCCCGAGACGCAAGGGAGGCTTCACAGTCCCGAGGTGACCTCTTGTGGGAGGATGCGCCCAAGACTCGAGAAATTTTTGGACGGTGCCGAGACTACTAGTTTCCATTCTCAGTAGACCAGTGTCGTGTCGTTCAGTTGGGTCACTCCCGGCTGTCTTCGATTCGAGTGGGTTCAGGTGTACAACCCCTGCAAGGTGAAAACTATATGTATAGCTGCGTCCTCGGTCATGGACAACCCTACTCTTCTATTGCTCTTATTAGATAGTGTTACTCATGCTTTCTACCTCCCTCTAGCGATGACTCCCTTCCTGGGGCAGCTGAGGTACGAGGATTGGGAGTTCTCGCACCGACTTGGTGGTTTTGGACGGTGTGTGTTGAGCCGAGAGTCCGGGATGTCGGAATAGGCCGAGTTCGAAGTTTGGATGATGATATATCTTATGATGTTGCTTGTATAGGAAACCTCAGCTTTTCTCCTTGATTTGATATACCTTTAGTATAGTCCACCTTAAAGCTTGTATACGGATGGTGACATGGACCTATCCCATTCCTTGGGGATAGTTTGGTAGATGCATGATCTGACCCGGAGATTGACCCCAACCTTGAAGAATGATGAGATGAAGGTTCGTGCTTCGCCCAAGTTTGCCTGTGGTGGAGACTTCGGAAGATAAAGGATGGTCTAGAAGCCTAGTTATCGCTTTCCGCTTTCTATTTGTTCGATTTAGTCCAAGGGGCTTATATTGGGACCGTGCTACAATCATTTGGATTATGTAATAAATAAACCCATGTTTCAACTTTTCACGTTGTATGACTATGATATTTACCTGGAATGCGTTCTGTACGTGATAGTGTTTGATCCTGGGACTATCGCAAAGGTACAAGAGTCGGATTTTTAGAAATGGAAATCCGGTTCGTTTCAGCACCTCTCCCTCCCCTCTTGTTTTCTGCTGTTTATCTCCTTCTCGTGCTCTCGTTTAATAGTCTAAACCCTAGCTTTTGGGGATTCTATAGTGCTGGGATAAAGAATCGTGGATTTGAGTAGGGATGGATGCTACTGAAGTTCCGGAAGGGTAATCCCCTCTCACCCGCTTTGTATTCTTCCAATTTGTAATTATTTTGCTGGTATTTATGTGTGGCACATGCTGACTGTATGGAGGAAATAAATGAGGACATCAAACTGTTGTGAATTGGACCTTAGGTTTGTTTCTCTGTTCCATATGTTTGTGGCTTGCATATTGTGGGATTGATCCAAAGAATGCTTGTAAAATAGAGGTCAATGTCAACTCATACCTCAGCACTAGAGATGGTAAAAAGGTGTACAATCAGGGTCGGATCATAAGTTGAATTGTTGATTCAGAACAATATGCAGTCATTGATCTCGAGAAGGATATTTTTAGAGAATGATATTCCTGGGACAGCAACCAAAGGGCAAATTTCTGGGTTCTAACAGGGCCCCATTTGACATGCAAATTAACTTCAGATGGTCAGCTTCTTAACTTGCTTAGGGCATCTCAACTAGTGAAATTTCTGATGATAGTGAGCGGAATTGAGGAGGATAATGAGATGCCTGCTGCAGTGAATATGGTTGGCGAGGACACACCTACTGCAATGGATGTTGTTGATGAGGAGATGAAAATTGGGGGATTTGAATGGGCAGCGGTACCACAATATGGAGAAACAACTGCAAGACAACCAATGGTTGAAGAGGAGGAGAAGGAACTGCTTATGACTGCTGGTTGTGATCCTCATGGAGATGAGCCAACTGGAGTAGACAAAGAGTGGAGGTACTAGAACAATGTAGATTCTGCTATTCATGATGCACAACCAGTAGAAAATATTGAAGTAGAGGTGCAGAAAAGGAAGAGGGCAAGGCCTACTCTAGAATTTGATACTGAATGTGTTCCTGACGATGAGGCTGCTACGGTAGATGATTATATTGTTCCTCACGTACACAATTCATAATAAAGAGAATCCAGTCATTAAGGAAGGACACACATTTAGAGATAAGGATGAGTTTGTCTCGACTATGAGGACATATGCCATAAAGAATGAGTTTGGAGAGTGAAAGATATTGTTAAAGAGGATCCAACTCTAAGTGCCAAGAAGTTACAAAAGAGATTGGAGAAACATTACAATATTGAATTATCATATTTTAAAGTGTGGTCTGGAAAGAAATCTGCAATGGATGATCTTCATGGTACTTGGGAGGAGAGCTTCACAATGTTATGGAGATTCAAAGCAGCTCTAGAAGAAACTTGCCCAGGAAGCATTGTTGAGATTGATTGTAAGAAGATCAATGGAAAAATGCATTTTTCAAGAATGTTTGTGTGCGTTAAAGCATGTGTTGATGGTTTTTTATCTGGATGCAGACCATATCTTGGTGTTGATTCTACTCACTTGACTGGAAAGTATAATAGGCAATTAGCTGCAGCAGCTGCCATTGATGGACACAACTGGATGTATCCAGTTGCATATGGGATTTTTGGGAAGGAAACAAATGCCAATTGGGCATGGTTCATGGGCAACCTGAAGAAATCAATTGGCACTCTACATGGGTTAACAATCCACACTGATGCTTGTAAAGGATTAGCATATGCTGTCAATAAAGTATTCAAAGGTGACGCCGAGCACCGTGGGTGTTTTAGACACCTGATGGCTAATTTTAGAAAAAGGTACGAGGATGAGGTGCTGAAGTACATGTGGCCTTGTGCATGGGCATGTACAACTCGTAGCCATGATGCATTAATGGAGAAAATTGCACTGAGTGTCCTAAAGCAATCCCTTTGTTCTAAACAAGCATCACAAGCTGACATGGAGAAGATCTAAATTCTCCAAAGAATGCAAAGTTTATTATGTTAACAATAACATATCAGAATACTTCAACAATTGGATATAGGATTACAAAGACATTTCAGTGGTTGATCTCATGGATAAGATTAGAGAGAAGATAATGGAGAAAATCTACACAAGGCAAGAGATAGCAAATAGACTTCAAGGGCGCATCCTTCCTAACGTGATACATGAGTTGAACATGAAGAGCCGAGGGCTGCACTATGATATCAAGAAAAGTTGTCCAATATAATGTCAGCTGAAATATCAGGAACAACAAAAGAAGGGAAGACTTGGAGGCATGGGGTTGACCTTGCAAAAAGAGAATGTGGCTGTGGACAATGGGAGGTGTCAGGAAAGCCCTGTACTCATGTCATATACTTATTTGGAAAAGTGAGACAACTAACATTGAGGACTTTGTGCATGACTACTATTCAGTAGAGAGATTCAAGGTGGCTTATCAATTCATATTACTGCAATGAATGACAAGTCTGAATGGCCAAAGGTTGATCTTGGATTTGAAATGATTCCTCCACCATTGTAAAGGGCTGCTGGTAGACCAAGAAAACAAAGAATCAAGGCTAGTAGAGAGCCAGGAAAAAGTGGACCATATCAATGCAAAAGGTGCTTTCAGTTTGGACATATAGAGAAAACTTGTAATGCTACTCAAGCTGAATTAGAGCAAGAGCTTCCACCACCACGTCCCAAAAAAAGGGAAAAAGCCAAGGTAATGTAGTAATATTTTCCTTTCCTATATATGCTGCAATATGTTCCTTCACTAACTAATCCAATGTGTTCTTTGCAGGAAAAACAAATCTGAAGCTGGTGAAACCTCCGCAACAGAACCTGAGACATCCAAAATAGTTGTTGAATCATCTCCAATGCCTCATTCAAGCCAAGTCATAACAACTAGAAGGATGGCTTCTCTCTCTCCAACTAGTCCTGGTGTAACAACACGAAAAATGGCTGCTATCTCACCTGGAGGGATCAATCGTAGGCTTATAATTGAGTAGATAAATTAGCAATCTTAGATCTGTGAACTATACTCTTTTGTGAACAATGTGTGCAACTATGGTTGCTGGTACTTTTGTTATGCCATACTGCGAAGAGTGTGTGAACTCTATTATGTACTGCTGAAATTTGTGTAAATATTATGCTGAAAGTTGTGATATATACTTGCTAAGAAGGTGTGTTATATCCTACTCAAATTTTGTTTTATATGTCTTGTTATATCCTGCTATGGTGCTGCAAACATGGGGTAAGTGTTGCTCGATATGGAGCTCCGGTGGAGCTGTTTTTGTTTTAGATTTTTGAGTGGGTGGAGCTGTTTTGTTGCTGGAATGAGAGCAAGTAACGTGGAGTTAACAGACATGCTAGAAATCAATAACGGAGCATTCTTTTGATGGTACCTTCCTATAGTTCAAACTTTTAAAGGTATTTTTCTAAAGTTTGCACCTTTTAATGGTACGGATCTAATTTTCCTTTTAAAATGCATGCGATTGAAAAATTCGATAAAACCGATACATATTACATTATAACTGTTCCATCCAAGATGCAAACGTCCAATTGCATGCCTACATTACATCATCTAGTTGATATTATTCGCAAGCAAGAGATACTGAACATAGTTAACATCGCTATCTTGTACCCTAGGCTTTCGTCAATAAAAATCAAAGCACGGATAAGTGCGCTGTCCTTTGCTTCACATCGATGAGGAAGTGTTTTGCCGTAGATTGTGAACATTGGTTCCGCAGCGGAAGACGGGATAGATCGAACCTCAATAGAAGTCTAGTACAGGCCTTCCCTAGTACGAGGTGTCTCAGACTTGTACCAATGATAACCCAACTTCTCCAAAGCTTGACATAAAATATTTTGTAAACTCATCGCCGTGAAGGTGTTACCAAACATATCCTACAACGGAGATGGTAGACAAATATTATGAACTGCTTTACACAGTGAAAGAAAGTACCATAATATTATTAAATTGATAAAAACTCACATACCATGTCATTTTGATTTCCTTGTGCAAGTCTTTCACAGAGACTAACAATATCATGTTCATTCTGTTGAAGCGCTAAGCGCTCTGATTTTGAACCATGACAAATCCGGAATTAGATAACCATGCCTCTCAAGTTTTGCCAGGAAAGCTTCCATGGCACTTCTTTCATAAGTCATCTGAATAGGTGATTCTTTTCCACTAGCCACTATTGGAATCATGGTTCCTAGATCTTCTCTTGCTGCTATCTCGAAAGAGATTATTAATTTCTTGAACTGTTGGAGTTCTATGGTTTGCACTTGAGGAGGTGTACCACCTAAGTTGTTTACTACGTCGGCAAGCCATGTAAACACATCGATCCGCTGCATTAGAGGTAATGTAACATTAATAAGGATTAAAATGATCTTAATAAGAACAAAAAAGATCTTACTATTTCTGGAGCTAGTGTGGTTGCTTGAGGACATCGAGTCGGTCTAGTTCGGTTGACTCTTCTGAACATGATACCTGGAGGGCGAGCCACATGTAAAGAGTAATCCTGATGCCCCATACCACGACCAAGGCCACGACCAACACTACCACGACCAAAGCCACGACTTTGCATATGCCTATTCATCAACAATTTCATAGGGTTGTTATGCGGAGTTCATAGAAATAACAAAATCCTAATCTAAGTAACAATAACATATTCTATCAAATTTCATTCAAATAACAAATTGCAATCAAGTCACACTCACACATTCTATCAAATTTTATGGTGGTATTTCTGTTGGCAGGCGACATAAGCAACCGCCAAGGGAAATCTTTTGGGAATTTGTTTTCTGATAAATTACAAGTATATGTGATAAAATTTGCAGACTACGTATTGTTTTATGACTAAAATCATTTTATAAAAGTAAATCAATACATTTATATGCTATAAGGAAAGATTCATAATTTTCCACGTTCATCTGATATATTTTGGAAATTTCTATAATTTTCCGGACAATTGATTGAAATACATATTACAACTACATGTGTCTTATACTTTAGTAATAAATTTTAGAAAGTTCATATTTCAGTTTCCTAGTTACAATATAGATAGTATAAAAAAAGTGATTTGTATAAACAAATTAATGTTAACATAAAACAAATTTGTATTTACATGTCCATTTGAAATAATAATAAGAAATCTTGTATTTGCTACAAAAAAGCTAAGACATTCCACGAGTAACCTTCATATGTCAACGACCATATATAAAAATACTAATCTCATTTAGAAAATATCAATGCATACATTTTTATCAAATTGACACAGCTCCCTTGAAGTTACATAAACCTTAATGCAAACATTCAAGGGTACACTCAATTTAATATGTTTTAAGTGATATGCACATCAACCTACTTTTTACGGACATAAGTCTTGAATTTGGAGATTCAATAATTTTAAAACTTTTACTATTTTCTACGGATTAAACAATTTTCTATGCTGATTCTAAAAGATATTTGTGGTGGCAGGTCCTTCAGCCGCCCACTAGCACAAATGGATTTGGGCCGGCAGTTCCTTAGGATGCCCGCCAGCACAAATGTAGAATTCAAACTAAAGCAAGCAAGTGCTCATTGTCTGAACGGCATAACACTCCCTCTCTTAGCTTGCTGTGTACGAGCTCACCGCCGCCGCATCTGCTGCCACCACTTCCCCGCCGCTTCGCCACCGCTCCGCTGCATCTGCCATCGCTCCGCCGCATCCGCCACCGCTCTACCGCATCGCCACCGCTTCTCCGCCGCCGCCACCACCGCCACTTCACCACCATCCGCCGCATCCACCACCGCTTCGCCACCGTCCGCCGCATCCACCACCGCTTCCCGGCCGACGCTCGTTACGGACTAAAAATAAGCGTCAACTTGATCTCAAATAACGAAGAATCTGCATTTCTTATACACATGCTACTAATAAAAACCCCAACATTCCACACGTCCTTGGAGAAATTTATGTATGCAGGAATTTAGCTGAAAATAAAAGAGAAAGCACACCCTTTGATCCTAGGAGAAAAGCCTCAAACAATCACGCGTCACCACACGGACATCACATGGATTGGAGGGCCCACAACCAAAGCAAACTGACTTAACTTCGGCTCTATCATCAACTAGAGGCACAAGGGCCCACCAAGCAGCGACACAGCAGAAGATGAGGCTGGTTGGGGCCAGTCCCAGGTTCGGCTGAACCAGGATTATCACCACCGCCTTACTCCTTCCACGTGGCGCCTTCACATCACTCCTCGGTGTCGGTTCCAGTAGGCTCACGCTATTTTGCCGGCCGAAAGGAGGTGTACCACACCTATAAATACAAGTGGGGTCCCCCTAAATCAACACACCAAGATGTAGCCTTCCTCTCCTTTGTAAAGCTCTCTAGGCTAGTGGAGTGTAGATGAAGAGTAGTTCTTCAAGGTCTTCTAGTCTTCATGAAGAGTTTGGTATAGTCTTGTATCTTTTATTTTGTGTAATAACTTGAGTTTAGTAATGAAGTTAATTCCTTATCTTGGCTTGACTTTGGATCATATGCTTCTGGCTAATATGTGATCCTTTATAGTCATATTTGAATTATGTACCTTTCATGTTTAGACGTGGTAAGACATATAGGCCACGCTAACGGTTTCATCCCTCTTAACTGGGCACTCTAGAACTAAGACTCCTGATAGAGATGGATGTCCTTGCGCGAGGCTAAGTGTTAATCATTAATGCAGACGTGGTGTCTGGGTTAAAGGTTACCTCTATCCCATGGTTAGATGAGGTAGGCGGCAGGTGGTGACAGCCCTGTCCATCCAGCATAACCCTCCCCGTTCGGAGGAGGTCCATAAAGTAGCCGAGTTGGTTGGTGGCTTCTCTGCCAGTAATGTGCGGTTCTCCCGGTAGTGCCTGGGAGTCTAGAGCCCGATCCTAAACATGTGCATGTGTATGTGTATGTGTATGTGTATGTGTATGTGTATGTGTATGTGTATGTGTATGTGTATGTGTATGTGTATGTGTATGTGTATGTGTATGTGTATGTGTATACAAGTATGAGCTATTCTTGCTTAGATAGGAATAATGTTTATATGCCCTTGAGTGCTCCTTTATATCTCTCTAATCCATGTTATCTCTATTGGGGTTTGGTATATCTTGTGTCACACTACCTCTCAACTATATTATCAATTACCCCTGCTCAGACTTTGGATATTTAATCATAATATTTTTCCTAAACTTGTTGCCGAGGATATTACAATCCTGGTGATGACGCTAACAAACGCCAACATGATCTTCTCTTCCACCTCTAGTTCGTCGACATCACTCGAGTTTCAAGGTGAGGTCTACCGCATGGCGAGCACCACAGAACCCATCCTCAGCGCCGAGCAGCTCCCAGTTTGTGCCTCTCCCCCTCCCTGATTGTCCCAACATATCATGTCAACCCAAGATCATTTGTCTTAGGAGCAGGGCAGGCAAAATTTTCTACAAGTGCCCCAACCACTACAAAGTGAGTATTTAACTTGATTGTTTTAGCTTGTTGGTCTTTGCTTGTTTGTTTAGTTAGATTCTAGTTAGACAATGTTAGATATTTATCTTAGCTTAGCTTGCTTATTTAGTTAGATTCTAGTTAATTAATTGCAGTTAGATATTTTGCTAGTTAATTAATGTTAGATATCTATCTTAGCTTGCTTGTTTAGTTAGATTCTAGTTACATATTTGTCTTAGTATATTCTTAGATATTTGCCATATTTTGCTAGGATGATCCGAGATCGATCTTACTTGTGGTCCGAAAACGTCTACCTCAAGTGGCTGGCTGAAAATCATCCACAATTGATCATGGTGGACCTAGTGTTGGTCCAAGCAGTGTAGTTGATGCTTAGACTTCAGCGGTGGCACCACGACTGGTTCAACAACGTCTTGTTCAGCCTGACAAATTTGTTGAACCAGCAAACAGTAGTCTGAGCATGAACTTTCAAGACATGAAGATGTAATTTTGTGATATGAGAATGGAGACGTGTCAAATGAAGATCAACCATGGAGAAATATCTCGAAATATTTCTGACTTGAAGCAGGAGATGGTTGATGTGAAGAACCCTTGCATTTGTTCTCAACGTAGTTGTAGGTGTGTTCGCATACCTCTTTATTTCTGGATTCATCATTAGAGATTAGATTTATGTAGCTGGATTGTTCTTTCCATTGTAATTGTGAGACGTTGAACTTGGACCATTTGTATATGTGATGGATGAGACTTGTGTTTGATCAGTTTGACCCATATATGTGGTATGTGAGCCTAGTTTGTAATGCTTTGTGCTTGAATTTAGACAAGCTATTGCAATGCTTGATGAACTTGGGCCTTCTAAATTTAAAGAAGAAACCCATTTGTGCTGGCAGGCCACCTAAGCAACCGTCCCCGCAAGCACAAATGGATTTCTTCTGGCAGTCCGTAAGCGGCCAGCCCCAAATAGCATTTGTGGTGGCAGCATCCAAAACCAACCGTCAGCGTCGTAAAATGGAGGCGCCAGCAAAAACCTTTTTTACCAGTGCGACAAACCGGAGACCCCGGTACCTTCCATTTCCTTCGTGACGTCCTTAGTGGGCATCGTCCTTCTTCCCAAGTGGCTGCCCAAGAAGTGGTGGCTCCGGATGATGAGCATGACGATCGTGCTCGACCTTCTCGGCCTCCTGGTCGCCTACGCTGCCGGCTCGAGCATGTCACGGAAGACCTCTGGATATGTTTGCATGCTCGTCATCCCCATGCCTTCCTACTTTGCAATCCACGTAATAATGTTGTCATGCTTCAGCAAAAGACATGAGCGGCTGCTTTCTATCAGCTAAAAAGAACAGGGAAACATTGGCATCAAGCAGAAGTTGTTTTGGTGTGCTGAAGACGGATATCTGTTCAGTTCATTTTCCTTTTTCGTCCCTCAGTTACCATCAAGTGATTTGTCAGATATTGCACAGTTCTATGGACATTTCTAATGATCTGCAATCTGGATTTTTAATGTACTATACAAGAATACAAAACATTAGAAATTTACAATGGAACTTCCATAGAAATGTGCAAGAAACCAAGCATATTTGTGGTGTTGTCCTCTACTGTTTTTTGCTCATTTAATCTTCCTTGTTTTTCTGACTTTCATGTGTTCCTCTTTGAAATTTACATACCTTATCGTTACAAGTAGTTCGCTGTTTTGAATCTTACATAAGCTGTAGGAAAATGCAGCCCGACTGAATCACTCTTCGGATTTGTGCCTCTGCAATAATTAGGAGGCCACCTTAGTATCTGCCGCAAGATATTTGTTTCTTTTGCTTCTTGGTTTAGGTAGCCATGTAAATCGGAGAGAATGTCTTATTTATGCAGAACAAATAATGTGAGTACCAGACTGTACATGTATGTGTATGATGATAGATGATAGATCCAAGTTGCATAGAATTCTTTAGATTTCAGGTCGGATGTAGTATAAGTTAGTGATACTCCCTTCCAAAATTTTATTTAAAACTCCGAAGAAACAGGACGGATGTAACTTGGTCCTTTATCTTGAAATCATCAAAACTTGTTGCCTGCCATTGATTCTTACTCGGCGTGTACCAGAGCTTGATTAATTTTCGTAGTGGGTAAATTAAAACCATCACGGAAATGTTGTAATTCTGAATGTAAATAAGATGTAAATTGAATTCCTCGATCGAGATGTTAACCTCATTGCTTCGGAGACATTAGTGGCAGGAAGCAAGAGAACGGAATAAATCCAGCAAATTATGGCAGTCAAAATGTTGCAAATAGTCCATCCCATCCATCACGATGAACCTCAACTCGTATCAGTATACATCTCGGAGAAAGCATGTCTAGAACAAACAAAACAGGGAGCAGTGTATACCCCCCCCCCCCCCCCCCCCATCCCCTTCTTTTCAGCCGTCCTGACGAAGTTTCCCATGGCTGAGAACCACCGTCGATCACATCCGCCATGGCTTCCTCCTCGGTGAGCTGAGACTGAAAGTCAAACGGCGGCCTCTCCTGCATCGTCTCCTGGGCCCTGAATTGGCCCCGGTTGGTCCTTCTCCATGTCGCGGAAGTACTCCTTCACATCAGATTTTAGCCTACTTAGAGTCGCAGGATCCATCTTTACGGACACGATCTTGGCCACTCTACGCACCTGCTCCTCGCTGAATTCATCTGACAGCAGGTCGACGTCGCCGGTGTCCGCTGCCTGCTCCTGCTGCTCGTCGTTTCTGTTTCTCGCTGCCTGCAGATCCTCCAAGACAACAGCACCCTGCGGGTCGGCGTAGTCGAGTTCCTCTTCCGGCTGGTCCTCATCACCGCCGACGTGCGCTACCGGCTGCTCGTCTTCGATTTCCCCTGCCTGCGGCCCTTCATTGTCGGCTAGCGCTTCTGGCAAGTCGTCGTCTTCCGCGGCCATCTGCCCAGCGTGGAAGCCGGCAAGATCCATGCCAAGAGCTACAGAGAAGAAATGCTAGTCAGACAACGGTGAATGAATACTAAATGTCAGAACCGAGAGCAGCACAACGAATTGAAAGAAGGAGAATAGAGATAGAGGCCAACTCAACAGGATCTCGTATTGACTGCTGAAGATTATATACATGTACAAGGCAGCAGACGTGCTGCAATAGACTCCTAACCTCCTAGCCTAGTCAACCGGATCCATCGCTGAAGAATAGCAGCTATGACCAGGACTCTAACTATACCAGCATACACAATGGACACAATCTGTTAACACCCCGCCGCAGTAGCAGCAGCTCCATCGGTGATGCAAAGACTGGAACGGAATCGACGAAAGGTTTATGATGGAAGGCCCTTTGGTCACGATGTCTGCATATTGTTGATTAGTAGGCACATGTAACACTCTAACTTGGCCGAGAGCAACTTTCTCCCTGACAAAATGAATATCAAGTTCAATGTGTTTAGTGCGGTGATGATGAACCGGATTTGCAGACATGTAAACTGCAGAAATATTGTCACAAAAGACCACAGTTGCTTTCTGCACGCCACAACCAAGTTCATCCAACAGCTGACGAAGCCAGGCACACTCAGCTACTGCATTGGCCACAGATCGATATTTTGCTTCGGCACTTGAACGAGAGACAGTCGGCTGTCGTTTTGATGCCCAGGAGACCAATGTGGACCCGAGAAATACACAATATCCTGAAGTGGAACGGCGTGTATCAGGGCAGCTGGCCCAATCGGCATCTGAGTAAGTTGTGATCGTGGTAACAGCAGAAGCAAAGATGTTCAGCCCAAAGTCTGGTGTGCCACGAAGATAACGTAGAATGCGCTTCACCAGAGCCAAGTGTTAATCACGGGGATCATGCATGTGCAAGCATGCTTGCTGGACGGCGTATGCAATGTCTGGTCTCATGATGGTTAGATACTGAAGTCCACCGGAAAGACTGCGATACGAAGAAGGATCAGAGACCTTGGAACCGGTAGTACTAGACAGCTTCGACTTTGTATCAATCAGAGTGGAAACAAGCTTGCAAGTCACCATGCCAGCACGTTGAAGAAGCTCTTCAGCATATTGTGCTTGAGACAGGAAGAATCCTTCTGCAGACCGGCGAACATCAACACCAAGGAAGAATTGAAGAGGACCAAGATCCTTCAGAGCAAATTCACCACTGAGCTGGGCAATCAAGGTGCGAAGTAGAGCTGAACTGGACGCAGTAAGAATCATGTCATCGACATAGAGTAAAAGCATAGCTGTTTGATCACTCCGCCGGAGTACAAACAAGCTGGTGTCTGAACGTGTGGCCACAAAACCAATACTGAGGATGAACTGTGTGAACCGTAGATACCACGCTCTTGGGGCCTGTTTAAGGCCATAGAGGGACTTGGAAAGAAGACACACGGCATCTGGAGATGAAGCATCTGCAAAACAAGTTGGTTGTTGGACATAAACTATTTCAGTCAGCTCACCGTGAAGAAAAGCGTTGGAGACATCTAACTGATGTGCAAGCCAGTTCTTGGAAGCAATAATGGAGAGCACGGTGCGCATTGTTGCTGGCTTGACGACTGGAGAAAAAGTTCCGCCAAATCAACACCCGGTCGTTGTGAGAACCCACGCACAACCCATCGAGCTTTATAACGGTCCAGTGATCCATCCGGCTTCAACTTGTGTTTAAAAACCCATTTTCGTGACACAACGTGAGCACCTTGTGGCCGTGGTACCAAAAGCCAAGTCGAATTGCGTAGGAGAGCATCATATTCAACTTGCATCGCTTCCTTCCAGTGAGGATCACGGAGAGCAGCCCGTACTGACGAAGGAATTGGAGACAGACCCTCAACTGTGGCGACAGCAGCATATCGGGGGTTTGGCTTGACGATGCCGGCACGACCACGAGTGAGCATGTGGTGTCGAGGAGGGGAGCCGGCCGAAGGAGCGCCTGGCGGAGCTGGTGGCGAGGACGGCGGTGGCACAGCGTCGCAGTGGCTGATACCCGGTGGAGCGCCTGACGGTGCTGGTGGCGAGGACAGCGTTGTCACAGAGTCGTGGTGGCCGGTGCTCGGTGATGCCAGAGAAAAGGGCGACGCCGGGTACTGGAGAGTCCGGGCACCGGAAGCCGGAGCATGCGGCAGCACAGGTGACGCCGATGTCAACGGAGAACCACCGGCGGCCGCACCAGACATGAGTTGTGCCAAAAAAGTGGCACGGCCGGAGTGAGCTGATGACACGGGGGCGGAACGTAGTGATGGTGTACGCGCCGAAGCAGAAACTGCTCGTTGTGGACCCTGCACTCTGTTAGTTCCAACAAGAGGAACGTAATCAAACATGTCACCAGGTGTGTGCCGAGCTGTAGCAGGGATGGTGTGTGTTGGTTCAGGTGGTTGGCGAAAAGGAAAATTGTGCTCGTCAAACACAACATGCCGAGATGTGAGAACTCGCTGGGTGCTGGGATTATAGCAACGGTATCCTTTGTGATCAAGAGAGTACCCAAGAAAGACACATGGTGTGGTGCGTGGCTCAAGTTTGTGGGAGGCTGTGGATGAAAAATTGGGGTAGCATAAGCACCCGAACACCCTGTGTTCGTCATAGTTTGGAGCACGCCCTAGGAGCATCTGATGAGGAGTGACGGGATTCGTTGCAACGCAGGGACGGCGATTCAGGAGGTAGGTCGCTGTGGCTAGAGCCTCGGCCCAAAATCTGGAGGGAAGAGAGGAATGAAACAGCGGAGCACGAATGCTGTTGTTTATCGTGCGTAAGATCCGTTCAGCCTTCCCGTTTTGTTGAGACGTGTATGGGCAATATAGACAAAGAGCTATGCCATGCGACAAGAAGAAAGAACGCAGGGCAAAGTTATCAAATTCTCGGCCGTTGTCCGTCTGTAAAGCAAGCACAGGAAGCTGAAATTGGGTACACACATAAGCATGAAATGCAAGGATCAGGGGCAACACATCAGACTTGCTACGCATGGGAAAAGTCCAGGTGTAATGCGAGTAGTCATCAAGGATCACAAGATAATATTTATTTTCGGAGATGCTTAACACTGGAGAAGTCCAAACATCAGCATGTAACAATTGAAACGGGAAATAAGTTTTAGAAATAGAAGCATGGAAGGGAAGCCGTGCTTGTTTGCCCAACTGACAAGCAGAGCAAACATGAGGCGCTGATTTATTACAACTGAAATCAAAAGATTGTAGAATTGCGGCGAGAGAAGCACCACCCGGATGCCCCAAACGTTGATGCCAGAGCTCTACGGATGAGGACGTGGCTAGAAGAGTCAGCGCCGGTGACGGAGACAGTGGGTGGAGATCACCATGACTGTCACAGCGGCGAATCACCTTCCAGGTGCGAAGATCCTTTATTGAAAAACCATAGGGGTCAAATTCAATGGAAATGGAATTATCTCGAGTTAAAGCACGTACAGAAACTAGGTTCTTCACTAGTGAAGGTGAAACAAGAACATTATGCAGAGAAAGAGGTGACTGATCAATTGAAATGAAAGAAGAACCGAGTGAAGTGACAGGTAGCATTGATCCATTACCGACAACAATTGGTGGAGAGTTTGAGGTGGGATGAGAAGTATCCAGCATACCGGGGTGAGAGGCCATGTGGGAGGACGCTCCTGTGTCGAAGAACCACTCGGAGGAGCCTCCAGGATGCATGGTTGCGACATTGTTCAGAGTTGCGATCAGTGCGTTCTGATTCCAGGCGCTAGGAGCTGAGCCAGCGAGACCAGCGGACGGGACGGCGTTGGCGGGAGGATGTGGAGCCGCATGGGGCCGTGTAGGCCTGTTGAGGCCCAAAGCCGGGGCGAGGCCCAAGAACCCCCTGAACTGGGAAGGCGCCAGTGCATGGGCCAGGCCTGTACGAGGCCTGTCCACGGGTTGCCACCGGCACCAGAGGAAGCGCCGCCGGAGGCAGATGGAGGCACGGCGCCGCCGGCAGAGCCGCCGCTGGAGGAGGAGCCGGTGGTGCCTTTGCCCTTCTTCCTCTTGTACTTGGAGTGGCCGCCATTGGGGGAGGACCCGTTAGCGGCAGGTGGTGCCGATGAGCCGGCGAACGGTCCGCGACCGGCGTAGAGCGCCTGTGCTACTTGCATCTTGGCCTGTTGATCCAGACGAAGTTCCTCGAGGATGAGGAAGGAGCGCGCCTCGAGGAAGGTGAGCGGAATGCGGCTGGATGTAATGGATGGGATGGCATGGCAAAAACGAGAGCTCAGACCTCGAATCATATTGATGACTTGGTTGTCGTCGTGCACGGGATGGCCGAGAACGCGCAGTTGATCAGCAAGTTCCTTCAGGCGGTTGAAGTACTGCATGATGGACATGTCGCCCTGAAGAATGCTGCGAAATTCAGCCTCGATGTAGACGGCACGAGTGAGGACGTTGTTGCGGTAGATCCCTTCAATGGTCGTCCAGACCGATGCCGCCGTGTTGTCGGTGGTCATGACGAAGCCACGAAAATCATCAGTGACCGTGGTGTAGAACCAGTTCACGATGCTGGCATCGTTCATGACCCATTCGGCATCAGGGTGACGAGGACGAGCCGCTGCATTGATGTGGTGCGTGAGGCCGAACTTGGCGAAGACTGTCTCGAAGAAGCGCCGCCATTGGGAGTAGCTGAAACTGACCATGTCAAGAACGATGGGAACATGAGCACGTATGTTCACCGTCTGGATTGTGGCAGCAGGGATAGCAGGCGGAGGAGGTGGTGGAGGAGGGTTGTTGTTGGCGGTGTGCCCGCCGTCGCCGGCGTCACGGTGAGCGCCAGAGCCAGAGGCGTGATGAGGTACCTCATGGCGAAGCATGTCGCGCAGTTGATCGGGGGAGGACGGAGGAGACGAGGTGGAGGAGACATGGGTAAAAGGATCTATGGCAGCGAAAGCGGATGGATCGGATCGAGGAGCGAAGGGATTGACGAATGTGCTCTCAAGCCCGTCTGATACCATGAAAGAAGGAGAATAGAGATAGAGGCCAACTCAACATGATCTCGTATTGACTGCTAAAGATTATATACATGTACAAGGCAGCAGACGTGCCGCAACAGACTCCTAACCTCCTAGCCTAGTCAACCGGATCCATCGCTGAAGAATAGCAGCCATGACCAGGACTCTAACTATACCAACGTACACAACGGACACAATCTGTTAACACGAATGAAGCAAAATGCAATTGGAGGCTGTACTGTTACGACAAGAACAGTTAACTGCTACTGTGTGTATGATGCCTGGCAAAACTATGATCAGCAACATGCACAATCAAGTTTCAGACATCAATTGACAACGCTAGTGATCAACACAAAATTGCCAAAAGAAAATCTGTGAAAGGTTGGTCTAGCATATGTCATACAAGTGTTCCTTTTTTGATGGGGAACATCTCCAAGTAAGAACAGAATGATCATAAATTATTAAGTTAAATGCACCCTGTGAATCTGCTACGACAAGATGGCAAGTTGTGCAGTGTGCGTAACAGCGTAAGTACTGAAACACAACCATTACACGCAATAAACAGTCCAATATATAGATAGATAATGTAATTCGCTCTTGAAATCAGAATTATGTCACCCGGAAACACAACTACACGAGATATGTACTTATCTATTAAAACAGGGCATATGTAGTACTACGAATTACAAGGAACACAAAACACCACATGCTTGCAGATTTGCGAATTAATATGCAGATGAATTGATCATGCAATACTGCTGACATTTGAAGCATGAAATTGCAAGACACAAGCACTGGGTAAACAACTTAGCAGGAATCAGCAGCATAAAGAAAACTATTAACAAGGTAATCACGACGAATGGATCTAAATGCAATTGGAGGTTGTCCTGTTACTCTGCTATAAAGAGAACGGTTAACTGTTACTGGGTTCGATGCCTATGCAAAAATAGGGCACAAGCTATAAGTCTAATTTTCTATTACTTCAAGGGAAAATTATCAACACGCACAATCAAGTTTCTGACATCAATTGACACTGCTAGTGACCAACACAAAATTGCCAAAAGAGAATATGTACAAGGTTGGCCCAGCATATGCCATTCAAGTGGTCATTTTTTGATGGGAAAGAAGTCCTCCAAGTAAGAACACAACTTTCGGAAAGAATTAAGTTAAATGCACCCTGTAATTCTGTTATGACAAGATGGCAAGTTGTAATTTCTGCTAGATGCCGATATGCAGTAATAATGGAACGTCCTATATATGGAATAATCAGGGTTTCCGACACATCAGTTGAAGAATTAACACAGTCGACGTATTTGTACAGACAAAAGTGTGATTCAAACTGCAACCATGTTGTTGCTAATCAATTGGTACCACTACGTACTCTGTACTCTCTCAGAAAAAAATGTACTAGTCAACAGAGAATCACCAAAGAAAAAGTTCAAGTGGTTGATAAATCACTCATGGGCATAAGATTGCCCCTAATATATGAAGTACATTCAGGTTATCACTATGTACAAGTTGATGAAATCCATTTTCAGGCAATATGGATCAGAAACAGAAATAGTTCAGGTTATCACTGTGTACAAAGTTGATGAAATCCATTTTCAGGCAATATGGATCAGAAACAGAAAAATATCTTAAGTAGCGTGTGAGCCAGCTTTCCGTTGCATTTTGCTGTCTATCTCAGCATGCATTGTAACTTAAACCTCATGCATACTCAAACAAATTTATAAACCATCCTGGAACACATTTACGATGATAATTAACAAGTTTCATATGGCAGACTATGGCACTAGTATGTAAGTGCCAGCTCATGGATAGCACTCTAAAACAGGCAATGAAGTGTTCAGCAGTAAACACAAACATTAGAAACGCACAGACTGATATATAGATGGATAATATCATGTGCTCTTGAAATATATCTCTTGGGCAACCTCCTAAAACAGGGCATGCAGTAAGAGGAATTACATGGAACACAAAACGTCACATTACTGCAGATTTGCGTATGGATATATAAATCAGTTGATCATGCAATGCTGTTAACATTTGAAGCATGTAATTGCAAAACACAAGCACTGGGTAAACGACTCCAGCAGGAATCAGGAGCATGATATGTGAATTGCAGCCACAGATGATGAAACAAGCAGCTGAAGCAAGCACAGTACAATTTGCCGAAACGGAGTTACGTGAGGTGATTATGTCTTACCTTGGGCAATCTCTGGTGGCAGGTTCCAGGCGAGGACGTAGCGGCTGGAGGATGGCTGCGGCGGACCTGGGATATTCGCCAGCTCATAGGCCTCGTTGTGCACGACTCTGTGCGCGGGCACATCGACGCCAAAGAGGCGCTGCTCCAGGGCGAAGTAGACCAACTCGGGGTTCGACGGGCACACGGCGGCGAGCACGGGGACGTCCCGCGGCAGCCCGGTCTCCTTGTAGCTGTCGTCGTCCCAGACGTTCTCAAAGTTCATGGCGTACTTGACGTACCAGGTCCATCCGTCCGGGCCGATCAGCCGCGTCCACATGCACAGCGTCGCGGCTCCGCCCGCGGTGATGATCTCCACGTACCGCACCTTGTTCCGGCTCACCGTGACGCAGCGCCTGGTGTGGATGTCGGCGTGGCCTCGGCGAGGGCACGGCCGTCCGGGACGTGGTGGAAGAGCAAATCCGGCACGCCCTCGTCGAGGTCGCAGCTGAAGGCCCCCCACGAGAGGTCGAACCACCAGATCGTGCTGTCGAGGGTGACGGCGCCGTGGGGGGCGAACTCCCGGTTCTCTTCCGCCATGGGGTGCTCCACGTCCTTGACGTACCAGTCGGCGTAGGCGCGGTTGGCCAACTTGGCCGGATTGAAGCAGACGAGGCTGGCGCGCTCGCTGCCCTTGTGAAGCTGGAGCTCGACGATCCTGTAGTCGCCCTCGTCGTCGGAGTAGAGGCCGACGCTCCCGACGTTCCGGAGGACCGGGGCGGGGCCGGCGCGGTCCGGGACGCGCACGGCGGAGGCCGTCGTCAGGCCGCCGCCGGCCGTCACGAAGGCGCGCACCAGGACGAGGTGGGTCTCGTGCGGGTAGTCATCGAAGTACATGCCGCGGAAGGGCGCGCCGGCGAAGTGGGCGAGGATGCTGAGGGGCCCGGCGGCGACGATGTAGGGGTACTTGTCGGGGTTCTCGGGGTCGGGGTGGGCTCCGCGGCCGGCGGAGACGACGGTGACCCGCGACGGCAGCGCGACCGGGAGGGTGAAGTCCGGCTCGGCCGCGGCCGCGGCCTGCTCCGCCTGCGCCACCGCCTCCTCCGCGTGTGCGGCCGCGGCGTGCTCTGGCTGCGCGGCCTGCGCCTGCGCGTGGGCGTCCGCGGCCGCGGCGTGGTGAGCCTGCGCCTCGTGCTCCTCCTCCACCTCCGCTTCCACGTCGCCCGGGACGAAGCCGACGCGGAGGACGCGGCCGAGGATCACCCACGGCGCCGCCATTGGGGGGTTGGTCTCGCTCGGCTGCCGGCAGCGAGCGAGACTGCTGCGAGAGGGAGGGAGGGAGAGCGCTGTTGAGGCGAGAGGGAGCGCGGTGTGGTATCCTGGCTGATTTCGATGGAAATCTAGGGCAGGATAGTTATTTAGCGTGCCTTTTATTGGGCTTTTCAACCTGCTTTTATTTTTACTTTTGCAAAAGTCAACCAAAGGGATTAAACGTCCTAGGTGCTTTTATCCAAAAGCAGCTTTCACCATATTACAAATGCAAAAACACCTCCCCGCTTGGCTTTTGGGGTAAAAAATTTACCGACCTGCCACTAGTTATGAAAAAAATAGTTCGTTCTAATCTTCCAACCCGTCTGTCCCGTCCCCATCCCCACGCCGCCTCCTGCCTCTCGCCTCTCGGCGCCACGCCCCGCCCCACCTCGCCCGCAGCCCCACGCCGCCCCGCCTCGCAGCCCCGACGCCGCCCCTCCAGGCGCCCCGCCCGCCGCCCCGCGCGCCTCGCCCCGCCCCACCCAGCCGCCCCATCGCCGCCCCACCCCCCCCCCCCTCCCCCCCGCGCCGCCCCGCCCCGCCCCGCATCGGCCCGTCCCGGCGCCGTCTCATCGCCGCCCGCCCCGCCCCGCCCCGCGCCCCTCGCCCTGGGGCCGCCCCGTCGTGCGCCGTCCCGCCCCGCCCACCCCGCTCAGGTAAGCATCCAAGGTGTTCGATAAAATATTTGTGTGGGTGCACTGGCTAGAAATGGGTTAGAAATCTAAAATTTTTGAATTTAGATTTCACTGTATGATATTTGAACAAGCATTTGAGCAAGTATATTGATTGGAAAATTTTTATTTGGCTCAAGAATGGGTGACAAAGCAGATTGGGGTGATGTTTTTTTGAGGCATTTGTATGATGCATGCAAAGAAGAGATAGAAGCTAGAAATAGGCCGTTAGAAATTTTCACTACTACTGGTTGGAAGAATCTTGTATTCAAGTTTGCAGAAAAATCTGGTGATAAACGTACCAAAAAATAATTGAAGAACAAGTTAGATGCTTTGAAAAGAATTATACATTTTTTATGGAGTTCAAGAATCTTGCCACTGGACTTGGATGGGATGACGCTAAACAAACTGTGGACTGCTCGGATGAATGGTGGGATGAAAATCTTGCTCTTAGTGGAATAATCTAATTTTGTTATTTTTCCACTAATATTTATTATATACTGTACCTTGTTGATTTTATTTTTTATTTAATTTTAGAGGTGCAACAATAAAGAGAAAGCAATCAAATGCCCTCATTCGAAGTTCCGGAAACAAGACCCAAAGTTTCTTGATGATATGCATTATATGTTTGGCAAGGCATATGTTAGTGGGTCTTCCGCATCATGTACTTGAGATGTATCGTCTGATGATGCAAGTGATGAGGATGAGGATATGGTACCAAAGCCTGCAAAGAATGTTGAGAAGACAAGAAACATAGGAAAAAGGAAACGCAAGGAGGCTGAAGAGAAGGATGAGAAGAGCCCTTTCTTTCGTTTGTATAAGAGTACTTGTCAGAAGATAGAAACTGCTACAGAGAAGATCTCCACAAATGTTGAAGCATCATCCGTTGCTCCAACCAACCATGTTCCTACCATAGCAATGACTATGAAAATAGTGAAAGAATGTGGGGTGGAAGAAAGAACTGCTCTAATGTATACAACCACCTAACTTGTTGTGAAGCCAGAATTTAGGGAGGTTTTTAGCTCTCTAGAAACAATTGAGGGTAGGCTTGATTTGATTAGGAGGGAGCATGATGGACGCCAGTGATTTTTTGTTTTAATGTTTTCATATTCTGAACCATTTTATTATACCAGGGTTATGTACTATTATCATGATTCAAAGATCTGAACCAATTTAGCATGTAAAATACTAGTTTTTATTATTATATTATTATTATGTTGTGTTGAACCGAAAATGTTGTTGTTCTTCTGTAGATGGATGGAAATTTAGCTGATGTCGCTGAAGAAGGGCAAAAGGGATTGTTGATGCTAGCTGAACTAGCCCAACATGCTGCTATTATGGGAGAAATGAGGGAGTTGTATGATGGACGGTATTTGCACAAAGGTGATTACAGAGAAACGACAGAAACTGGAATTCAATGGGTGATGAGGTGCATGGGTCGTCCAAGGTATTTTTATAAGATGTTTCGGATGAGCTTCGAGATTTTTATGGTACTTCATGACTTGCTAGTCTCTACCCACGGATTGACCTCTACCAACAATGTTTCATCCATTGAGTCATTGGCGATGTTCTTGTGGATTATCGGAGGACCACAATCATTTGGAGCAATAGATGGTTCACATGTGAAAGTGGTAGTGCAAGTGGACGAAGTGGTTAACCACACGTGTCGTCACGGATATACATCTCAGAATGTGCTAGCAATTTGTGACTTTGACATGAGGTTTATCTTTATTGTTGCTGGTTGACAAGGTGCTGCACATGACACGCGTATCCTCAATTATGCATTAGCAAATTTTCTTTCATTTCCCGTGCCTCCTAAAGTATGCATGGTACATCATTTTCTTCATTTGACGTTAGTTGTTGCTTACTTTTACAGGAAAATATTATCTCATGGATTCGGGTTATCCAAACCGAATAGGGTATCTTGCACCTTACAAAGGAACCACATATCACATACCCGAATTTCGGCATCGTACAGGCCCTCCTCAAGGAAAGTATGAGGTGTTCAATTTTTTGCATTCGTCCCTTCGTAATGTGATTGAAAGGACTTTTAGAGTTAAGAAGCAGAAGTGACGTATTTTGAAGAGCATGCCAAGTTTCTCACCTCGTACTCCGAAGCATATAACCATGGCTTATTTTGCTTTGCATAATTTTATCCGTGATAGCAATTTGTGTGATAAGGAGTTTGAAAGATGTGATACTGATGAGCAGTACTTGGTACCATCTATAAGTGGCTTCGAAAACAACTAAAAATCACGCTGGAGGTGTGGATCAACGCTATGAACCGAACCGTAGTAATTACTCCCGGCTGCAAATATATTGGGTGCGAGGACCGGGCGGGCGGTTTGAACATTTTTACAGCAAACGAACTTCCCCGCCCAGGTTGAGCAAGCACCAGCTCAGAACACGGCGCGGCGCGTCCGCCAGCTGGTTCACGTTTGCCCGGACACGAGCGCGATGCGACGGCGGGAGAGGATGAGGATCCCCGACGGCACGCCAAGGCCGATGGCCGCGCCGCCGCTGAACGTCGACGAGGGGGCCCTGGCGCCCGGCGCCGTGACGTTGGTGTACCGGCCCGGTGAAGTTTACGTCGTAGCAGGTGCCGTGGTGCCCGAACGGCGACGCCGGCCGGCCGGCATGTGCGCCGCCATGGCCGTCCGGAGCATCGACCGCAGGCCGTCATCGGGAGGCAGGCGGCGATGGCCGTGCCGGAGTCGAGACCATGTCCGCCGGCATGACCGAGATGGGGGGTTATGTCGAGCAAGCGGTTGCCCACCGACGCTGCCGGTGAGCGTCTCCGTGCTGTACCGGTTGCTGATCCCAAACGCACACAGGAACGAGTTGCCGAGTTCGTTGGTGGCTTGGCGCTCCTCGCGCGTGCGACCGTTGCCATCGAAGTCGGGCGTGACCCGTAAGGTTCCTGCACGCCGCGGTGTCGTCGTCGGTTAAAGAATTTGGTACTCGTAGAATGAGAGTTAGAATAATTTTTCCACTGTCGATTCAAAGGGAAACCGCCCCAGGATTCAAGTCATTTCAGCCTCGTGGAAGTATATGGGCTTGGTAGCACGAAACGGATTTGATCTCAGGACGGAACGGGCAAATCGATGAAGGCAGCAGCTGCTAATAAATGGACCTCAGGAGAAGAGCTTAACGGACTCGTGAAATTGGGCCCAATGAACGAAGCCCAAAACGAGGCTTGCCCCAAAAAAGAGAGGGCACAGGCCGGCGACCCACCCACACACAAACACCAGAAAAAACGGCGGCCCGCACCTGCAGGATTCACAAAGCCCGAACGGGCCCAGGTAATCCCAACCAAGCCAGCAAACCACTGTTGTGGCTATGCATCGCATATGCTGTAAAATATGGATCCATCGCCATCGCCTGAAAGAAATTAAACGGGCCACGGGGATGATTTCAGCCCAAGGAAGTGTGGGCCCAGCAGAAGCAGGCTGTATTGATGGAAGGCATAGCTGCCGCCGTGTGACCGTATCTGCCGTCATGCATGCTGTATTGATGGAAGGCACAGCTGCTGCTGTGTGATCGTATCTGCCGTCATGCATGCTGCCGCGTCAGGTGCTACACTGCTGGGTGTGCAAGTTAAGTGTGGAGCATGCCACATCTTTTTATTGTTCACTTTTACTTAATTTATCTTTTCTATTCATTCTATTTCTATTTTTTCTTTTATAGTCCTCTTGTAGATAACTTTTTCTCATGTATTTGATTTGTACTTTGTATTTATTTTTTTCTTATTTTCTTCCTTTTACTTATTTTTTACTTTACTTTTTGTAATTATAACTTTTCTTTTTTCCCTTTATTTCATTGTATTTTATTTTTCTTTTATTCTCTCCTCTTTTCCGTGATTTTTATTACTCATTCTATTTTCTTCTGTTCTTTCCTTACAACTTACATTTTATTTTCTTCTTTCTATCCGATGACCGCTGGTCATTGACTTAGCATTTTTCACTTTGCTTTCTTCTGTTATTTTTCTTTTATTTTATGTTTCTTTCCTCATAATTTCTATTTTTCTACTCTTCCACGTGATTACATGTGATTCTCTATCTTTGTTTTATTTCTTTTTTGACTCTCACGTTAAAGTTCTTTTTCTTTGTGTCTACGATGTTTTCTTTCTCTTTCCTTCTGATTGTTTTCTTCTTTTCTTTTACTTTTTCCTGTTTTTTATTCTAAACCTGCATATACAAATTTATTTCAATGTATCAATAAGATTGCATATTTTTTTTTCATATTTAAGAGCGAGTCATACTTAATGTACAATAATTTATTTGTATTATATGCTAATTTATTTAGAATGTGTATATATATTATAAAAATAACTTTTTTAGAATGTAGATGTATTTATCTTCAAGTAAAATTATTTGTATGCGTATATCTAATTTGTCCGCAATACTAAATTATTTATTCGCTTTGTAGATTAAATTATTCCGTGATACTGACTCATTTATTCGTGATATTCATTTTTTATTATTTATCCTATACAATTAAATGTTCGTGATATGTAATATTTTGTTCGTTGTACATTATTATGTGTTCTTATGTTTAAACTTTTTGTTCGTACAAATAATTATTTGTTCATGTTGTTAAATTATTTGTTCCAAAATTAATTATTTAGTTTTAAAGACCTTGCCATAGAAAGATAATGGTGCAATTCAAATTTATGACTTGAAATATAACAGTGCAATCCAAATTTAATTTGGATGTATGGTTTAAGTGCAATCCAAATTTAATTTGGATGTATGGTTTAATAGTTATAACTTTTTTAGTTTTAAATTTGCATGCATATAGATGATGTCATCTTCCTTGTCTTCTTTTATATGCATGCGCAGAACCTCTCTTCTATTTACCTGACAACGTGCCAAAATTTTATTCGTGATGTTCAGCAGTGTACTATTATTTGTTCGTCGAGTTTAATATTTTGTTCGCAAAGAGATATGCATTTGTTCACAGTAGTCCATACGTTCGAGCTTTATCAAAAAAAGTTTGAAAAATAAAATTCTCAAATATAGTCAAGTGTGGTCTTGTTTTGAAGATCTTGATGCAAGAAATACAATGGTGCAATCGGAATTTAATTTGGATGTTCGCTTTGGGATTTATGGATTTTTTTCAAACTTATTTGCATGTGGATGATGTCATTTTTTTATTTTTTTTGCATGCATCTACGTATCCTTCTTCTCTCCATGCATAAACAGTCAGATTTATTGAGCTTGAAATTAGCCTACCACACGTGGAGCTGCTTGTTCACGTGATGGTGGGAGATGTCATTTTTTTATTTTTTTTGCATGCATCTACGTATCCTTCTTCTCTCCATGCATAAACAGTCAGATTTATTGAGCTTGAAATTAGCCTACCACACGTGGAGCTGCTTGTTCACGTGATGGTGGGATGTCCAACCGCGCCCGGAAACCACGGCGCAACCAGGGCCCTCGCGTCGGCCCAGGTAGTTTGGGGAACCGGGCTGGCGCACTCTTACATCACACACGCCCAACACCACAACGCGGGCACCCATTCCTGACGGTGCCTGGTAAAACGGAGGATTCTTACGTGAGCTTATATGACCCATTTCTGTACTATTTTACAGCACCATGTAATACTTTTTTAGAGAAAATGAAAAGTTCCGGCACCATGAAGATGAGTCTGTCGGCTAACCCTTCTTTGTACAGGTCTAGAAGGTGCACAAATTTATATCCTGTTGAATGCTTTACCAAAGGTCCTGGGTACTCGTAGACTATAACGCAAAGGTTATATCGATGGCTAATTCTTTTTCTCATCTTTCCGCCAATTGATTCTTTCCTTGAGAAATGAGACAATTAGTTGATCAGCATAGTTGCCACTGCCACCGGAGCATGTGCGTCTATCAATTTTTCACTAAGCGGTACAGTTTTTCTCCTTCGGGCAGGTCCTGTGTAAAATCGATTTTACTCTGTCAAATAAAAAGCGTGTCAGAAAGTTCGGTTCTTGGAGTGTAAGCTTCGATGTGGTGGGTGAAAGTTCGGTTCTTGGATTGTAAGCTTCGATGTGTAGGACCCACCACTCAATTAGTGTAGGGAGAAAACCAATTCAAAAAATATTTCTCTCTCTACGTGTCAGCTCTTGTCTGGTTCTTGAGCTCGGATGTTGTCCTACGGATGTTCTCACCGTGCGGCAGCATATATTTTATTTTGCTCGGTTCGACGCGTCTCCGGAGTGCGATTTTGCGTCTGACATCCGCGGTTCGATGTCCACCATGTGTTCAGTTCGATTTTCTACCTCCATGATTCGATTTTTCCATACACTGGAGCTGCCCGCAACTCAAAATGAGCGCGTGTTGTACACAAAAGTTGGCATTTCTTTTGGGTTCTTCTTATCCGTGGCACGAGCACACGTTCCTTGTCTCGCGGGCTTTCCCTCCAGTTATATTCAAGCAGCAAGTCGCTAGACGAGTTGAGCCAGGATTTGGCATTGTCTAATTATGGACTGAACTTTTCACTTAGTAGGAGAGCACTGCCAATGTATATGAAAAATCATTTTCGACACATTTTTATCATCTTTTATTTATTCAGTTTAATTAGTATTTGATGTATGCCTAACAAGAAATGAAACTAAAGATTTTATATGACGAATGTGATGTCCATAGCTTGTGCAGATTCGCTCCGACTTGACTCCCTTCGTAATGATTCATCCATGAGAGAGGTATGTGGTAGCATTTTCCAATAAAAATACTGTGAAAGTGGTGGCCAATGTTGGAGTTATCAAGTGATACAGGAGAGTTCCCAAACGCTGTCGCAACTCCTTGGAGTGGACAGAAGAATTAGGCAACCCCCTCCATAGGTGAGAGGAGGGCGGCTGGTGCCAAAAAAGACAAGAGGAGGTTGGTTGACTCTAAATAGATAAGTTGAGATAGACATGATGGCACAACGATATGGTAAAGAGGTATATGTGCATGTTTGTGAGCGTCTGTGTCTGTACTATATTTCGTAAAAAAAATATGGTAGGGGCAGAGGGGGGTGGGAGGCGAACTATGCATCTTATCACGATTCATGTGGTCACCCATAGGATGTATACCTTCTCTCTTAAGTGATAGATAATGCAAAAAGTGTTCATTAACCATTACTGAAAGATACGTTGAAAAAAAATTCTCCCTTCCTCCCCTCGCACACACACATACTAGATGTGCGCGCACATATTTGTCTCCCTCTCTCTCTCTCTCTCCCTCTGTGTGTGTGTGTGTGTGTGACGTGGTAGCAATAAACAATCACTCTCTCTCTCTCTGTGATGTGGTAACGAGAAGAACCAATAACTTTGATACAATATTTGATAACATGACACAATGATTATACTCAAGACATTCAACGTACAAAGTCATGCAGTTACAATTAACAAGTAAGTTAACGTGCATGCCAACAGCATGTCCAGTTAACAATGTAGCAATTTCCTGATCTCCCCCCAATGCCGCTAAGCAGTACACCGTTGTTGCCCATCTTGACCATGGACTTACTGAAGTCCTTGAAGAACACATCATGGAATACGTATGTTTATACATCATGATCCCTACAGAGCAGACCAGTATATGCTTCTGCTGCAGCAACTCCGATCTTATTCATTTTCGTGGCAGTGGACAAAGCTTTGCGGTCCAGGCGCCATATGGTTGAGCACTTACATACAGATAATGTGGTTGCATCTTCCAGATATTGATGCAAGTTTAATTTCCATGCAACCCAAAACCTAGCATTTGAGTTTAAGTTTAGTATCAGCCTGTGTAGTTGCCCATAGGTTGTGTACCTTCTTCTCTCGAAGTGATAGATATTCCATAAAATTTCCATTAACTATTAGTACAAACTATGTCGAGAAAACTCTGTCTCACACACACTCTAGATGTGTCTGTTGTTGTTTTATTTTTGGTGTGTGTGTGTGTGTGTGTGTGACAAGAAAATCTAGCAACCCTCTCTCTGTGTGACTGTGTGTGATATGGCAACGAGAAGAACCAATCACATGATACAATATTTGCTAACGAAACTCAATGATTATACTTGCGAACATACAACGTACAAACTCGTGCAGTTACAATTAAGAATTAAGTTAACGCGTATGGTAAGAGTAATTTTAGTTAACAATATAGCACTTCTTCCTGATCTCCCCCTCGACACCGATAAGCACGCCGACGTTGCCCATCTTGATCATGGACTCACCGAAGTCCTTGAAGAAAACGTCATCGAACTTGCCGGAGGCGATGCGCTGGACGTACTCCCTGGTAGTGGCGTCGGTGAGGAGCGCGGCATCGGACTGGAAGAGCCCCCGCCGCTTGGCGACATGGCGATAGTAACTGGTGTCGAAGGTCTTGTAGCTGCCGGGGTCCATCTCGGACAGCATGGCCTTGTCGCCGACGCTCTTGCAGCGCATCCTCAGCCTCTCGGCGTACTCGCTGTCCATGGTTGGGTCGGTGCTGTACGCGCTGCTGAAGTTGTAGAGCCGGCTGGCGTAAGACGGGCAGTGCGCCGTGCCGAGGGTGTGCGCGCCAGAGAGGACGACAAGGTCCTTGAGGTCGAGCTCCTTGGAAGCGAAAATCTTGGTGAGCAGCGGGACGTCTCCGTTGGCTGGCGGCAGCTGGTCCGCCGCCTCCGTGGCGCTGGACACCTTGCCATCTCGCCTCCCGAGGGCGACCGGCCAGAAGGGGCCCTTTGCAAGTACGACGGCGTCGCGGGCCATGAGGGTAAGGACGTCGGCGCAGGAGACCGTGTTGGGGCAGGCAGCCTCGAGCTTGGCCTTCACCCTGTCCACGGAACCAAATCCCCGGAGGCTCTTGTTCGGCTTGGCATCCCTCTCTGCAAGGTTGCCCTCGGTGGACTTGAGCAGGACAGAGGCGTCACAGCCCTGCAATTTTAGTTTGAGTGGCGTGTTTCTGTAAGAATTACCTGATGATGGATCAATGAAAATTCCCGTATGCTGAAAACAGAGAGACTTACCCTGACGAAGCAGTCGTGGAAATGGAGCCTGAGGAGCGGGCCGGCGAGGCTGGGCGCGGCGGAGATGATCTTCTCCATCTCCTCGCGGACGATGGCCTCGACGTTCGGGCATGTCTTGCTGTAGTAGCCGACCTCCAGCTGGGCCACAGCTGGCGAGTTGCCAACGAGAAGCAGCATGGCCAAAGGCAGCAGCAGCACTACAGAAACCTTGATTGCCATGCTGATGGGTCGGTTTTTGAACAAGTAGAGGATCAATGCTTCGATTATGTGGCTATATAGCAAGAATATCTTGCTAAGTACTAGTGATGGATTGTCCTTGCAAGTCCCTGTCTTTATATAGGTGCTGGACTGCTAGTGACTACGTGGAGTTGCGTAAGTTTGTTGTTGTCACAACCTGTTCATGCGTTTGCATCCATGTGCTAACTTCCCTCTCAGCGTGTCTACCCCATAAAATAAAAATAATTTTAGCCATATGAAGAGGGCAGTACACAAAAACAAGAATATAAACCCCATAACACTATTTTTTAGGTTTTTCCATTTATTTGTCGATTGATTTGCTTTTTAGCTCATGGGGATCGCCAACTGCAACACCTGCCATTATGCAGATTCTATAAACCCGCTCAAAGTAATGGTGTGTACGTTTGAATGCCCTTAATAGGTTTATTTGTTACACTTTTGTAACATCATAAATTAATTTATCGATCTTTAATTTCAAAACATATACACCTACGCTTGTATATGAGTGCACTTTTGTACTATCATCATTTAAATTGTTGAATTTTGTAAATATATTCTAATAGAAAAGAAGTTTCCCCGATATTAGCTAATAACATGCACCACAAATTTTGTCATTCTCGGTCACAAATAGTTTTGCTATATCTTGGTACCTCGAGAAGACATGAAAAATATAAACAAAAAATACTCGTCAAATTATGTCTTTAAGATTGCATCATTGTTTAAAACAGAAAGAATTTGTGTGGGTGAGGGAGAATGCTTTTAAATATATAGAAATAGTTTTGCGGCTACATATGAAAATGATACTTTCAAAGTTCAAACAAATAATTTTACCCAAAATTAGAAAAAAATAGAATGTCACCGTGAAGCTTAAGGCTCTTAATACTAAATCTGGGAGCTCAATGCATGGTATAATGCGCTGGTATTATGGAACGGCTGGCCTATGTGATCATATCTAATGGCACAGGTCATATCCGCATGTGGGATCGGTTGTTGAGAGTTGAGACGCGGCCGCGCCATGGCATGCATAATGTTGCGCAGCAAGTGATTTACATTCAGGTAGCCGGCCGGGGAAGCTAGCTCTATGATTAGTTTCACATGGGAACAAAAATGCTCCATGGCGGTCGTCAACCATGTTGCGCTGTAGAGGCTCGTTCGTGTACCGATACAACTTCACATGATGATGGCTAACAATATAATGTCGACGGTCAATAATGCGTATTATCTCATAGGTGCTGGGAAATTGGTTAGCTAGAGCAAGAACGTTCTTGTTAGCGTGTGCGGCCGCAAGGATTCAAACCCGCGACTTCCAGCCTCATGTGTAGTTTGCTTACCATCCTATCTACGCATCACATGTGACTTTACCATCCTATCTACGCATCACATATGACTAGGTGGGAGATACTTTCCTCTTAATGTAACCTATGGAGGACCATTTAGTACCGGTCAAGACACCGACCGGTACTAAATGACACTTTTTAGTACCGGGTGGTTTCATTGACCGGTACTAATGCGCCATTTTAGTACCGGGCTAAAACACCAACCAGTACTAAATGGTGATATTTAGTATCGGATGGTGTCTTGGTCCGGTACTAAAATGGTTTCTGGGACTTTCAAATTTGGATCCCTTACTAAAAATAGCTTTGTGGCAGTACCAGATTAAATTGTGTCCGGTACTCACGTGCGCGACGAAAGGCTGCTTTTCTTGTAGTGTTGTATTTATATATAAATATAGGTGCTGGGCTGCTGGTGACTCGGTGGAGTTGAGTAATTTGTTGCTACGACAACCTGTTCTTGCGCCTGAATCCATGTGCTAACTTCCATCCGAGCGTGGCCTCCTTCATGGAAAAAAAATTAGGCATTGACGCGTTGCTAAAAATGAACAGATGCATTAGGTTTTGCATGTGCTAAAAATGAAGCCAAGCACAGAAGACAAGAACAAAATTAAAACCATGTTAAAATTATTTTAGGTTTTGCAGCAATTTATTTGTCGATTGATTTGCTATTTACCTCACTTAGGCATTTCAACCGGCGTGCAACACCTCCTATTACACACATATCAATAAACGCACTCCGAGTATCTTGTATGCGTATATTTGAAGGCTTTTAGGAGGTTCATTTGCTACAATTTTTCTAACATTATAACAACTTAATTTACTGAATTTTCCATTTGGTCGTTGCATATAAATTTAGGCACTTTTGTACTATCACAACATATGAACATATTTTATTGAATTACATAGATATGTTCCAATAGCAAATAATGTTTTTTTTACCATACCTAGGTTATAAGAGATATTACAGGTTTTGTCATTAGCTCGTAAATAATTATCATACATTTCGGTACCTTTGCAACAAAGACATAAAAAAAGAGAGAAAATAATGATCAAAGATGTCTCTTTTAAATTTTGTCATTATTATTCAAACATAAAGTATTTGTGATAGAGAGAGTACTTAAATAAATAGCGATATTTCTGCTGCTAATACATAATGAAAGAAAAAGATACTTCAAATTAAGAATTTTTCCCAAAATTAGAAAAAAGACACTTTGTAAGTATCACGTACAGCAGGTCTTAATACTAAATCTGGGAGGTCAATGGTCGTATATGCGCTGGTATAGTAGTAACGGATAGCCTTTTTCTTCATAAGAAACAGAAGGTCGCAATCTGCATGTGGGATTGGTTGAGACTTGAGAGGTGAGACGCGGCTCCGCCGTGGCTTTGGTAGTTGCATGTTGACGCACCCAATGATTTACATTCTTCGGGAAGCTCTGATTGATTTCACATGGGAACAAAAATTCTTCAGGTCGACGGTCAATCAATGTGCGTTGTAGCCATTGGTTCGTGTACCTTCGCGGACGGGTACTACTTCGCATGATACTAGATGGCTAACAAGGTCGACGGGCGAGGCGCATCACATCATTGTTATTACGTCATCACCATCCTGCACTAGGTTATCGAAGGACAAGTTCTGATCTGGAGTCCCCCAAACGTTATAGTACGGAGTGAACCGAGAGTATGGAGAAAAGACTTGGAATCTGATGCGAGCTACAAGCCAAACATCGTTTTCATTGGCGAATTTGGCTTTTGCTCACTCCTCACTGACAATTCTTAATATACACCGACATCTTACTATTACTACTCCTTGAACATAATTGAAGCCTCTACATAAAAGGCCACTTAGAATACTAGATGGACACTTAAAAAAGCAAAGAAATTCTCATAAAAATCATAAACATCCGGCCACCAATCCAACAACTCTAAACATATATCTAAATTATCCACACCTACCATTATAATAAAATCCAAAGTAACCTCTAATCTTCTTGTAAATTACCCACCTATGCCATTATAAAAATAATGCAAATAACCCCCTAAATTTATATATAAATTATCCAATTATATCATTATTAAAAGTTAAAGTAACCAAATCTAAATTATATAATTATAATAAAATATTAAAGTGCATCGATATAAAATTCTAAATTACTATTTCTATCGTTATTAATATATTATTTATGTTATTTTTTATATAAAAATACTACCCACGATATGTGTCACCATGTATTCATGTGTGATGGAAGAGATAAGAATACTGACTTATAAACAAATGGTTCAATTAAATATATATAAAAACACATGGAGGTGTGATACAAAATGAAATCTATTGCAACTAGATAATGATAAATATGTATTTTAGAGTATATGTTAGAATATTTAACAAATGAAAGAGGGCGTGAGGAGATAGATAATTATAATTATTAGCTATAAGACTTATGGTTATATTAATTCTAATTAGTCCGTGCGGGATTCATAGAAGGATTCATAGAAGTTAGAGAGGACACAATAAGATTTGGAGTCCAAGTGACACTTGAGTTAAGGTTTGGCTTCAAATCTTTTTGTATAGGCAACATACAACACAGATTGGTTCGTGTCAAAATTTGGAAATTTTTCAGATGCGTTTACTATCTTTTATTGATTAAATGCAATTATAGATTTTTAGTAGATATAAATGCAATTTGCGCTATAACTGCATGAAATAATAGAACATTATCAGTAGAAAAATAATTTATCCATTGTTGATGAAATATTAGAAGATGCCATATGCAGCACACCATCAAGGCAGCCTGAGCCTTGATGAATACAAGGAAAAATAGGTACGTGAATTCATTTCTTTATTCTCACACATAATACACATAATACTGCATATTTTGTAATCCTTTTGTATTTTTGCCGCAGAAGTCATCACATGAAGGCCAGGAGTGCTCCCGGTTCAAGGCATGGGTTATGTCCAAAAAGGGCAAGGCCACGGCAGACATCGACTTCAACCTGGAGGACCCGCCCGAGGCATACAGCCATCCCAGCATCCACAGCCGCGTCACCGCGTACACAGCAATGGCGAGGGAGGTTCATGGGCGAGAGTTCGATCCGAGCTCTCAGGATATTGATCCTGAAATTGTGATGAGGGTGGGAGGAGGGAAGAAGCATGGCAGGTATTGGATTGGAGATAGCGTGATCGACACTGCCAGTACTCCCACCCTCTCCCAGATCCGGGCAAGGAGCACGGACTCGAGCCCCGCGATACGGGCACGGCCTACCGCTGCACAGTTACAGATGCAGGCTCTGCAGGTTATTCCTGTTTCTTTAATTTTTCATTCATTTTGTACATATCTTTTGCTTGGCAATAAGACATTGGGATGAAATATTGTAGGCCCAGGTGGAGGTAGAACGGAAGCGCCGGGAAGACCTAGAGGCGAGGATCGAGGCGAGGATCGAGGCGGAACGGCAGCTAGAAAGGCAGAGGACGGAGCAGATGTTGCAATACATGCAGAGTGTCTTTCACACTTTAGGTCAGACTCCACCACCTATGCCACCGAACCTATTTCCGTCACCTCGACCACCTCCTGCAGCTACTCCTGTGAGTCACTCTCAACCTTACAATCAACCTAGAGTTGAAAAAGAAACTACAGGCATTACAGACTTACACTAGAAAAGTGACTAATGCAATCTCTATAACTTTGTGCAGAATCAATCGGCGGCGTCCAATGCAGATTCTTCTTGGGGGCAGTGGCCACCTGCACATCCTCCTCAACCTCCTCATCCTCCTCAGTGACTTGTGAATTAGATATGTTTCTGATGCAAAACCTGTGAATTACTTGTTTGTGAATTACATGTTTCGACGAGAACTTGTGAATGTTATTTGTGTGCTTGTGATGCTTGTGGTGCAATTTATATGCTTGTGGTGTAATTTATATGCCTGTGCTTCTATGGTTGTTTTTTGAGAGGGTCCTTTATACGGAAAATTTCTATTTTTTTAGTAGGGGGACAGATACTTTGCCGAGTGTTAACACTCGGCAAAGGCGTCATAAAATTTTTGCGGGATTGGCCCCTTTGCCGAGTGCCACGTGGAAGGCACTCGGCAAAGATTTTCTTTTTGCCGAGTGTCGGCCGTCTGACACTCGGCAAAGCAGCCGTTACCGTCACAGACCGTTATCGCCTTTGTGCCGAGTGTTATATTTTGCCGAGTGTTTTCTGGCACTCGGTAAAGGATTTGCCGAGTGCCCGACGATCGACACTCGGCAAACCCACTGTTTGCCGAGTGAAAGTTTGCCGAGTATGGTTCGCCGAGTGTTACACTCGGCAAACCCTTTTCCGAGGGTATTTCGACCTTCGCCGAGTGCCTGGGGCACTCGGCAAACTTTCTGATTCCGGTAGTGTAGTTCATATACTTCTCACTATGGGTTAGTGTGGTACGCTAACACGTCGTGTTGCTGCAAGTAGGAATCACTACCGGCTAGCGCCACAAATCGGAAGTGATACCAGCTATGACTCTCACTACCGGAAACAGAAAATTCGCCGAGTGTAAATATTTTGCCGAGTGCTTTCTTTCGGGCACTCGGCAAACAGCCTATTTGCCGAGTGTATTCAACCCGGCACTCGGCAAACATATTACACACGGCAATAAGGTCGTTTGCCGAGTGCCATAAATACGACACACGGCAAACCGCTCGTAGACACTCGACAAATGTACGACACTCGGTAAATAAACGGCGCGTGCATCGCACGTGCACCGTCCGTCACCGGACTGGGCCGGCCGTTAGTCCTTTGCCGAGTGTTGGACGCCGACACTCGGCAAAGAGGCAGTTCGCCGAGTGCCGTCCGTCCACACTCGGCAATTCAAGAAGGTCGCCGAGTACCACTCGAAGACACTCGGCAAACGTATTACTTCGCCGAGTGCCTCACCCTGGACACTCGGCAAACAAAAAAAAATTTCGTCATTTTGGCCTCCACACTTTTTCTACTCCCGACGTAGGAGATTTTGTAATCCATAATAAAAGTTGGTATATTTTGTGGTCTATTTGCTATTTTTAATGAAATGATTGCATTAATAGGAATTTTTTTATTCATGTCAAATTTTAACTGCAGGTACATGAAATGATGGATTATAATCAGTGGAAAAATTATATCCATATTATGGAGTCCGGATTGAGGTCTCAACCAGGAAATGAAAAAAAAATTTGAACATTGTTTTTAAAAAACACGACCACGAACGTGTGGTTGAATGGTTGTTAAATTCTAAAAAAAGCAAACGAAATCTGAAAATCACAAGATTTGTCAAGATGTCATGATATTATGTGCGGAGGCTGTGGTAAAAAATTGAGAAGGTTTCGCCCAATTTCTGACATATGATACTTAGAAACCGACTCATCTCCTGGAAGGTTTCATAGAAGTTAAAGAGGACACAATAAGATTTGGAGTCCAAGTGACACTTGAGTTAAGATTTGGCTTCAAATCTTTTTTATAGGCAACATACAACACAGATTGGTTCGTGTCAAAATTTGGAAATTTTTCGGATGCGTTTACTATTTTTTATTGATTAAATGCAATTATAGATTTTTAGTAGATATAAATGCAATTTGCGCTATAACTGCATGAAATAATAGAACATTATCAGTAGAAAAATAATTTAACCATTGTTGAGTGATGGTGACACGATTTTGCCCAAGTATATTAGAAAAAGTTATGTAAAACATGAAATATTAGTGTATTTTGCCGAGTGTGTAAAAAAAACACTCGGCAAAAGTACCTTTTGCCGAGTGTTTTTCACAGACACTCGGCAAAGAAGGTACACGGGCCCACTGGCAGGTCGAATTTTGTGCGCCAACTGATTTAAAAAAATTGAATCTTTACTTTGCCGAGTGCCAGCTCGCGGGCACTCGGCAAAGAACCGGACTTTAAAAAATTGAATCTTTACTTTGCCGAGTGCCAGATCGCGGGGCACTCGGCAAAGAACCGGACTTACATTTTTAGTCGAACCGCCGCGCGCGGCCCGGCCTCTATCCAAAAGCCACCCCGCCGACCCCCCCGCCCCGCCGCCGCGCCGCCCCGCCGCCCCGCCCCGCCGCGCCCCCGCCCCGGCGGCCCGCCCCGCCGCCGCGGCACCACGCCGCCCCACCGCCCCGCCGCCGCCCCGGCGCCCCGCCCCGCCGCCGCCCGCCGCGCAGCCGCGTGTCGCCGCCCCCCCCCCCCCCCCCCCCCCCCGCCCCGCCGCCCCCGCCACCCCCGCCGCCCGTGCCGCCCCAGCGCCCCGTGGCCCGCCGCCCGCCGCCCGTGCCGCCCCGCCGCCCCGCCGCCCGTGCCGCCCGCCGCCCGCCGCCCCCGCGCTGTGGCAGAACCACCTGAATTAATCCGGCTCAAGTGTATTAACCATCACCATTAAGGCATTCTCGGTTAACCTTACACTTCAAACGGAGTAATCCACTGGTCTGTCGGGTATAACCTCCCGATACAACCACGGTAATCGGATCGAGCGCCATACATACAAATGCTCATGCGACGATGAGCCCAGAGAATACCACATTCCAGCAAATATTACATCATTAGCATAAGTAAATATTACAGGCCAAGTTTTGAGTTTAGAAATCAAGTACTTCAATTAACATAAATAAGTTCTTCAGAGTTAAGTTGCAGCGGAAATAAACAACGGGAACTACTCGACGATACAGGATGTCTCGATGAAGCCCGTACGAGACATCACTCGGCCTTATCTCCGTTGGACGGGGGCGCATCCCATTCCACCGACCAACCAGGGGGAAGAGTGCAGGGCCAAGTCAAGCTAGCAATCATGTCTTCGAAGGGCTCACCTGAAAACGAGTCACAAGCAAGGCTGAGTATACTAATACTCAGCAAGACTTACCCGAGTAGTGGAATCTACTCCACTGACTCTAGACATGCAAGGCTTTTTGGCTCAGGGGTTTGTTTTGCCGAAAAGCATCTACAAGTGGGTCCTTACTTTCAGCTTTTAGCTCAAGATTCTGGTTTCGTTAGCCAATCTAGATAAGCAGCTATCTAAAGCATACATGGTGAAGCATTAAATTTTTCATCCAACCAGATTCATTCATCATCATTGTTCCTCTTCTTACTCTGTGGGTAAAAATGGTTAAGCAGTCTCAATAGCCGTGAGAAACGGACGATTCGAATCGAATTTCTTAACCTTGCAAGGGAAACCCAAACACACGTCACGTGGTTACTCCCTAGAGTCACACGTGCAACTTTTCCCCTTTCTTTCCGGGTCGTGGATCGGGGCTACCCTCCGAGAGTACAAGAGCTCCACGCCACGGTTCAGCGCCGGGTCGTGACCACTCTCTGCACTCGCCATATGCACATGGGACCGAAGTTCAAAGGGTAGGATGCCGTCCCCTTGCCGGGCCAATCAGGTACTTAAGCTTACCGATTCCCATAATCTCGGCATGTGTTTAGTACGTTCAAAGACTTAACCATCACTACCACACCCTGCGGCCTTAGCATTTTTCACTAGACAGACGGGCCTCAATCGTAACCATCGTTCCATAGCCCGTCCGTGTCCTTATGATTGCAGCGTGTAGTAGTCATTCAACTCCTATTTTCTCGCGAGTGACAGGAAATCACTCGACTTTTACCGGAGTCCTATTAGCACAGCATTCTATCGAACCTTACGTCTAGTTTTCAAGCAAGGGTTCCTGGTATCATGCAACTAAGTTTTCATCCAACTCCTATAAACTTAATGCACAAGCAAGAGTAATGAGTTGCATAATTTCGGAAAGAATGGGTTATGCTCCGGGGCTTGCCTTCGCAGTTCGCTTGGGGATCTTCGGAACTTGGGCTCGGGTCTTCAAGAGCTTCAGTTAGATTCGCTTGAGCTTCACGCTGCTCACCCTCGGACGCGGGCACCAGCTCGTAAGTTCCGTCGGCGAGAGTCGTCGGTTCTACATGAGTGCACAAGTTTAAGTCGTGGAAATGGCACTTGATTACGATTTGAGAGTAATTACTACACTGGATAGTTTCTGGTCATGAAATTTCGTATTTAGGCACATCAAGGAAAGATGTGCTTACTGTAAAATTTTCGGCCAATTTTATGCAACAGATTAATTATGAAAAATACATTACATAGTTGCTGTTAGATCCTTGTTCTTTTTGTACAGCACAATTGGTGCAACAAATGAGTCTAAGATTTTTACAGAGCTTTCACTTAAGCATGCAGAAGCTACTGTAATTTTTGTAGGATTTATTATGCAGTCTTCAGAGTATAGAAAATATGACATTCTACTCCTAGGCTATTCAAGGATTCATTTTTACAGGACCCTATACAGGGTGTTTTTCCATGGAACTTTTTACACAGCAACCTCTACAACAGTGCAACTCCCAGTAATAATTTGGGAATTTTCCAAGCTAAGATACTATTTTCTTGATTTAATGTATGTTATTAGCACATAAATCAAATAAGTAGGTTGCTGTGAGATAAAAAGTCTCCTAATTTTTCTCTGGCTCCTAGGTACCAATATATTAGCATAAAAAAAGTTTCATTGGATGATTCACCACCTAACGGCAGGGATAAATTATTTTACTTAAACATGGTATGGAACTAAGTTTAATAAACAGTAAAGCTAGAGTTGGAATTTGGGCCTGATCTTTTTACACAGTCCTAAACATCAAGCAACTAACTTGCTTCCCAAAATTTAGGGTCAGCATTGTTCTAGAACAGTGGGTACAAAATAAGTCCATTAAAGCTTCTATTTAATGTAGAGCAAAATATGTTGAGATTCTGAGAAACCTTTTGTAACAAAAGTGGTAGAGTTTGTTCTGAGGATTCCAGAACAGTTGAGTTTGCATTTTTCAGAATTTTGTACGATTTTATTCGAATTTTACAAGTTCACTGAATTTGAATCTAGATTTGAAACTTTCTTTTACAACTAGGTCCTTGAATCTTACGCGCAGACCCTTCTAAAGATTTAAATTCTTGCAATTGGGTCCTCGGGCGGCTCGGGTACGGCGGCCGGCCGAAATTCCGGCGAGGGGGCTCGCCGGCGGCGAGGGGCGAGGGTAGGGGAAGGTTCAGGGGTGCGACGGCTACCTTGTGGGGGTGTTGTTCAGGTGGGGGACGGCCGGGAAGGGCTCGCCGGCGTTGGAGCAGAGGCGGCGGCGGCGCGGCACGCGTCGACGGCGGTGCTCCGGCGGGCTTGGGGCGGTGTGGTCCGGTCGGTGAGCTTCAGTGGCGCGTGGGGAAGCTGCTCAGGGGCTCGGCTTGGACGGAGGAGGTCGGGGTCGTGCTGTCCACGGCGAGCAGGGGCGGCGGCGGCGCTCCGGTGGCTCTGGGCGGCGTTGGGCGGGTCGGCGAGCTTCAGGGGGATGATGTAGTGGTGGCTGAAGCGTCAGTTTGGGTGGTGGGCGGCGGTGGAGAGCTGTCCACGGGCGGGCGGCGCTCGGCGGCGGCGATGGCGACGGCGAGGCGTTCTGGTGGCTGGGGCTCGCGCGGGCGGCCGGGGCGGGGCTTTTATAGGGGCAGGAGGGGGTGTGGAGGTGCCTGGGCGACGCGCGGGGCGGGGCACGGCAACGGCGTGCACTGGCCACGGCGGGCGGCAGCAGGACGCCGGCGCGGCGTGCGGCGAGCGGGCGCGAGCTACTGGTGGCCGGGGATTTGGCGTGGCAGAGAGGAGATAGCGTGGCGTGCGGATTGGAGAAGGAGCTGCTGCAGCGGCTTGGGCGGAGGGCAGACGCAGCGACGGGCGGGGCGCGGGAGCCGGGGCGGCACGGCGGAGCGCGGGGACTGGGCGGCCGGGCGGCGGGCTGGGCGCGGCAGCACGCGCGGGCGCTTACTGGCCGCGCGGCGTGGGGGCGGGGCAAAGCCGCTGCGGCAGGGAGCGACGGCCATTGGCTTGGCGCGGCGTGGGGGCAGGAATCACCGGCGACGTGGCGTGCGGCTGTCGGGCGAGCGCGCGGTGCAGCAGAGGAGGGAGGGGTGAGGGAGGGACCGAAGTGCAAAAATTTGAAAAACTTCAGGGGGCTGGGTGCAAACAGGGCGTTTTCTCCTCTTTCTGATTGGAATTTCAAAAACTTTTGAACACGAAAGTTGTTCAAAATAAAAAGTTCTACAACTTTGGTTTCAGGCAAAATCTCATTTGGCTTATGGTTTGAAAGTTATATTTAAAAGTTCAAAAGTAACCCAATGTGCTCAAATTAAATTTGAATTCCAACTGAACTCGTTTTAATTCTTTCCACCCTTTCATTAGTTGGTTTAATCATAGAGTTAGGCTAATGACATTGATTTTGGAAATGCAATTACCGGGGTTGTCACAGCCTTCCCCCCTTAACAAGAATCTCGCCCTGAGATTCGGTAATTCTTAGTGTGGGCGTGGGTGCACATACCAGTGGTTGAGATAAGAAACCCAGGGAAATGTTGGTTCAGGTAGCTCTCCGTTTCCCAGGTGGCTTCTTCTTCCGTGTGGTGATTCCATTGTATTTTATACATTCTAATCACTTTCCTCCTGGTCTCTCTTTCTTTTTGATCCAAAATCTTAACTGGGTGTTCGACATACGAGAGGTCGGGTTCCAACGATATTTCTTGTTGTTCCACAATCTCGGTAGGGACTCGAATACACTTCTTGAGTTGAGATACGTGGAAGACATCATGGGTGGCCGTGAGCTGAGGGGGCAGTCGTAATTTGTAGGCTACGGGTCCGCAGCTCTCAATGATTTCGTAGGGACCAATATAACGGGGAGCTAGTTTGCCTTTGATTCCAAATCTTCGCACTCCCTTGGTTGGTGAAACTCGAAGATAGACGTGATCGCCAACTTCGAACTTTAGGGGCTTTCTCCTTTTGTCAGAATAGCTCTTTTGTCGGGCTTGTGCGGCTTTAAGATTTGCTTGTATTACTTTTACTTTCTCCTCTGCCTCGATTACCAGGTCGGGTCCAATTATTTTACGTTCTCCGGTTTGTGACCAGCTCAAAGGAGTTCGACACCTTCGTCCGTACAGGGCCTCAAATGGTGCCATTTTCAAACTCGTTTGATAGCTGTTGTTGTATGAGAACTCTGCTAGGGGTAGGCATTTGTCCCAATTCTTGTCATAATGAATGACACAGGCTCTCAGCATGTCTTCAAGAATTTGGTTTACTCTTTCCGTTTGTCCATCGGTCTGAGGGTGGTATGCTGAGCTGCGAATCAGCTTTGTGCCAAGAGACGTTTGCAGTTGTTCCCAAAAGCGTGCTACAAACTGAGGACCACGATCGGAGATAATTGTCTTAGGTATTCCATGCAGGCAAACAATACGATCGAGGTAAATCTCGGCATATTTTTTGGTAGAATAGGTGGTGTGTACCGGAAGAAAATGTGCCGTCTTTGTGAGTCTATCAACGATAACCCATATGGAATCATGTCTCTGGGACGTGTTTGGTAGTCCAACGATGAAGTCCATACTTATGTCTTCCCATTTCCATGATGGTATAGGTAACGGTTGAAGTGTACCGGCTACCTTTAAGTGGCTAACTTTTACTCTCTGGCACGTGTCACATTCCGAGACATACGTAGCAATTTTTCTTTTCATTCTAGTCCACCAGAAGTTTTGCCTTAGGTCTTGATACATTTTGCTACTGCCGGGGTGGATAGAGAATTTGGAAAGGTGTGCCTCATCGAGAATTTTCTTGCGGAGTTCACGATTCTTCGGAACGACTATACGACCTTCGAACCATAGAACTCCCTTATGGTCCTGGCGGAAACATTTGTACTTCTCCTCACCTAGAGAGAGTTTCTGTTTGATTATCTTAATTCCTTCATCCTTGGAATATATAAGGATGTCGTCGATGAACACTACGACGAATTTGTCAAGTTCGGGCATGAATACCGAATTCATGAGATACATGAAGTAGGCGGGGGCATTGGTGAGTCCAAAGGACATGACCAAAAACTCATATAGTCCATATCGTGTGGAGAAGGCAGTCTTAGGGACATCGCACGGGCGAATCTTGATCTGATGATATCCTGAACGAAGATCAATCTTTGAGAAGACTCTGGCTCCAGCTAATTGATCGAAGAGTACATCGATGCGAGGAAGGGGGTATTTATTTTTAACTGTTACCGCATTGAGAGGTCGGTAGTCCACACATAATCTTAAACTGTCATCCTTCTTCTTTACGAATAGGGCTGGACATCCCCAAGGTGACGCGCTAGGGCGAATAAAACCCTTGTCCAGTAGTTCTTGGAGTTGAATTTTCAGCTCTGCCAATTCTTTTAGGGGCATCCTATATGGTCTCTTGGATATAGGTGCAGTGCCTGGCTGTAGTTCAATAACGAACTCAATATCCCTATCCGGGGGCATTCCTGGTAAGTCATCCGGGAAAACATCGGCATACTCGTTTACCACAGGAATATTATCTGGCTTAAGTCCTTCCATCTTATAAGCACAGGAATTCGTACAATCTAGGAACGGTAGGTAAAGGGTAGTGGCTCCGTGACTAGGGGAATTTATCTCAACGGCTCGGGAAGAAAGGTCCAGTGTGACTCCATGCATAGCCATCCAGTTCATTCCCAAAATAATGTCCATGCCGTCAAGGGGTAAAAGGACAAGGTCCGTGTCGATGGTTTTACTACCCAATTTGACTGGTACTTGTCTGATCATTTGGTTTGAAGCAATTTTACCACCCGGTGTTGATATCATATACGACCCTTTGGTGTGACAAACGTCCAAGCCTACTTTTGCACCGAATTTTGCACTTATGAAACTATGCGATGCACCAGAATCAAATAATATAACTGCAGGCTTGTTATCGATAGAGAATGTACCCGACATCACTGGGGCTCCTTCAGGAAGCTCTGCAAGCGTGGTGAAGTTAATCCGTCCTTGCTTGACTTGCAGGGTCTGTCTCTTGCCCCTGTTCTTGGTGTTCGGGTTGGATCCTTGACCTTGGTTGGGCTGTCCAGGCTGAGGGCATTCTCGTGCGAAGTGGCTGGAACTCCCGCATTTGAAACAGCGATTCGCGGGGCTAGGTCGAAGAGACTGCTGAAGAATGGGCCTCGGACCATTCTGTGGAGGCATCGGGGGTCGTACCATGCCTGGCTGCTGTGGGGGTCTGGCAATCCATCTTCCTGGCTGCGGGGCCCTTGGTGGAGCTGTGGGTGCGGTATTTTGCACGATGCGATACCTTGGTGGTTGGACACTTGATGGTCCTGCGGGTGCCTTTCTCTTCTTCTCTGCCCGGTGCGCCATGATACAGTCTTCCTGGGTAATGGCCATATTGACCAACTCGTTGTAGGTGTCAGCCCTGGCTAGGTTCAGACGTTCCTTGAGCTTGGTATTCAGACCTCGGCGGAAACGATCACGCTTCTTGGCATCCGTATCAGCGTGATAGCCCGCATACTGACATAAGTTGTTGAACGCCTGGGCGTACTGCAGCACGGTGCGGGTGCCCTGGGTAAGTGCCAGAAACTCATTCAACTTCCTCTCCATGAGACCCTCGGGAATATGATGTGCCCGGAACGCGGTCTTGAATTCATTCCAGTCGACCACATGGTCAGCCGGGAGCATCGCAAAATAGTGGTCCCACCACAATCGAGCGGTACCGCGAAGCTGTTGCGCGGCAAAACGAGCTTTGTTGGCTTCTGAGCATGGGGCCACAAGTAGTGTGAACTTGGATTCGATAGTGCGAATCCATGCATCTGCGTCCAGGGGTTCCTCTGTCTTATGGAACAAGGGCGGTTGGGTCCCTAGGAAATCCGTGTATCCTGCAGCTTGGGGTTGGTGAGCATTGTGCCCACCCCTCTGCTGGTGTTGTCCTTGCACAATCTGTCGCAGCAACTCGGTTTGAGCGGCCATCACTTCCACCAAACTGGGCGGGGGTGGTGGCGATTGTCGCGAGCGGCTGCCACCGGCACCAAAACCCTCGGGGTTGCCACGGGTTGATCCAACCATCTGAAACGTGAAAGGTTACCATTAGCAACGCGATCCATATTACTTCCTGGATTCATAAATAATTGGTGTAGTCATAGACTTCCGAAGTCACAGCTAGACGTATGGACGGAATCTCTGTTTGCTACGAGAAAAATCATAGCCTGCCGTGGGTCCATCCAAAATATTTCAAACTTTTGCAGTAGTCAGAGAATTTAGGAATGCACCACTTTGGTATTTAACTTCGGTGCTAGAACTATGGCTAAGGTGGTCGAAAAGCTCGTCCTTTGCCTTGCTGTCTTAGCTGTTTTTCAGCAAATTGATCGGTACGGTTTCGCCTATATCTTAAACTAGCGAGATCCAATGATGCTGAATTTTTGTGAGAACCTAGATCACAAAACTTAGCACAAGTCTGGTATTCAACACTCAGCCAAGAAATGCAAGGAGACATGGGTAAAAATTCCGACAAGTCTCAGCGATTGTGGATTTCATCGTTTACCAAATTACAACGAAATCACCCAAGTTTATCGCCGTTCCTTACATGCTGAGGGTATCCACATGGTTCAGGTGTACCCAACACAAAAGAGTTACTCAACTCCTAGTTAGCCTATTACAACACTTGCCAAAAGTTAGGCTACCCTATCGAGGAGTATGTGCAAAAGTCCTCCTAGGTCGTCCTCTAGAAATCATCCAAGTCGTTGACGGACGACTCGCTGTGAGCAGGAGAGTGAGCTCCCATCTGAGGTGCCTGTGGTACCTCACCCTCGAAATCCATACCTGAGATACCATCAATCCCCTGTGGCTCCTCCTCATCCTCCTCCATGTCGTCCTCATGGGGATGGTCATTCTGATCATGGTGCCACTGAATGTGCTCATTAGCATCCTCCAACTCAAGGTTCAGATCATGGAGCTGCTCCTCCAACTGTGCTATCATGGCATCTCTCTCTCCCATGAGAGTGTCCTGCTCCTGGATTTGGCCCTCAAGTTGGCCAATCTGAGCATCTCTGTCCTCAAGATCCTGACTGAGTTCCTTTATCTGCTCATCCCTGGTATCTGCCATCATATGGTAGGCCTGAGCAAGATCAGTGAGCTGCTCAAGTGCCTGACTCTGGAGAGTCTGAAGCCGGTAGAGTGCACTCATGCACCGCACGGAGGTATGAATAGTTTCCTGGGCATGAAAGTCTACCAAATACTGTGCGTGCTGCACCCTGTTGAGCCAAAAGGGGTCGTTGTCCTGGGCAGCAGGAAACAATCCAATGGGAGTGAGTGTGACAACCTCGGGACGCTGCGCACAAAACGTGGTGAGCGCCCTCATGGCTGCAAGCTCCCAAGTATCGGCCAAACGGCGACCAACAGCCTCAAGCTCCAAGGCGGGCCACTCCGGGTGTAGCGGGTGCGGAAAGATAGTCACGTTGACACGGCACTGGGTAACTCCATTTTCTGCAAACTCCAGTCCGGCGTAACGTGGGGGAATTAGATAGCCCGCGGTACGCAGAACATCCCACAAAATAGAGGGAAAGCCCTCCCAGTGGAGACACTGCGAGTGTACGCGTCCATCCTCATCCACCATCATATCAACAGGCTCGGCCATCTGAACAAAAGATCAAATGGAGTGAGATAGCGAAAAACTGTGAACAGCACAAGGACAGATTCTGTATAGTGTGCAAAAATAACCATAACTCCCACAGTTCTCATCCAAAAATTCTCAAATTTCACCAGATCACTCCTAAGGTATTTGTGAACAACTTTGCTAGTCAACTCCAGAGCTAATTAGGTTTCTAAGATGGTCTTTCTTTTCAGGTTTTGCCTTACTATCTACCCAGAATTTTCAGTGAACAGAGGGCTAGAGTTTCGTGCACCAGGGAAATTCTACCCAGCCAAAATTTACCAAATTTTAACAGCAGCTACCTGGGTAAATTTGGAACAAGTTTCGTGTTGTGCTCTTTTGCAGAAAACCGCAGGAAGGGGGCCTAAAAATTTAAGGGGCAGAAGTGCTTATTCTGGACAGAATTCTGATATTCCAAGGTTTCTGTTATTTCTCACTATCCATAAGTTCAAAATTTTTCGTTTTTGAACAGAAGATAGAACACAAAATTTGGAACAATTTCTTCAACACGAACTTCTCTAGAAAAGGTCATTTTCTTGGGTCAATAAATCGCTCTTTTTGGTCACGGCAGAATTCGGACAGTTTCGCTAGATGGTCCTTATGCAAACCACGCTTAGATACGCAAGAACCTTACCACTCTCATACAACGCATTTTTGATTTCAGATACATATGTTTATGATGTATGCACGTCCTATTCGTCCTCACGAAGAAAAAAATAATTGCCCAATACTTTTGGTCTTACGAAGATAGTCTCGGTGGCATACACAATACGGCTCTCGCTATAATAGCTAGTCGAGTCTTTCTAATCGTTCCTTAACTTATCGTAATCGCGGTTAGTGTACCTGCAGAAGATTGACAAACCATATATATATCATGAACCTTTCATGCCAGCACTCATGAAAGCGTCCGTATTCATTACCGTTTACTTATAGAAACGATATCTGTACAATTCCCGCCGTACAGACGACGTTGACATACGCTATCGAGATAGCGTATTCACGGGGGTACCGTCATGAGACGGGGGTATGAACAGCGATCGCCATACCCTGCGCCAAACCTTCTACTCCCAATATGTTCAACTAACAGTTGGCATATTGGCAGCACCTCAAGTAAGCCACTGCTTGAGGGCAGCGTTCGGTTCGCATCACCGACAGGAAGGCCAAGCTCCCTCAGTTGGCTGAGGATCCTTACCTTCTTACCTTAGCGACGAGTGCGTCGTTACAGAATTTAAGGTCGGTTGTGCATGAAAGTAAGTTTTGACAGAAGGTAATGTGCTGGAAGTCATTTGATAATATATATAGAAGTTAGATAGCCACCTAGTAACTTCCCATAATCCCTTAGGGCTTTACGAACTAGGCACCATCCTTAACGTACCAACGCATTTTGCAACACATCCTTCTAGTCAAGTTTTAGTAAAGTGAGTTTTTAAGGCTTGTCGCATTCTCTGGCGTATGTATTTCGGCTCTGGTGTCCGCTGTTGCCAGCTGTGGCACCAGCTACGGCTCTGATACCAGCTGTGGCAGAACCACCTGAATTAATCTGGCTCAAGTGTATTAACCATCACCATTAAGGCATTCTCGGTTAACCTTACACTTCAAACGGAGTAATCCACTGGTCTGTCGAGTATAACCTCCCGATACAACCACGGTAATCGGATCGAGCGCCATACATACAAATGCTCATGCGACGATGAGCCCAGAGAATACCACATTCCAGCAAATATTACATCATTAGCATAAGTAAATATTACAGGCCAAGTTTTGAGTTTAGAAATCAAGTACTTCAATTAACATAAATAAGTTCTTCAGAGTTAAGTTGCAGTGGAAATAAACAACGGGAACTACTCGACGATACAGGATGTCTCGATGAAGCCCGTACGAGACATCACTCGGCCTTATCTCCGTTGGACGGGGGCGCATCCCATTCCACCGACCAACCAGGGGGAAGAGTGCAGGGCCAAGTCAAGCTAGCAATCATGTCTTCGAAGGGCTCACCTGAAAACGAGTCACAAGCAAGGCTGAGTATACTAATACTCAGCAAGACTTACCCGAGTAGTGGAATCTACTCCACTGACTCTAGACATGCAAGGCTTTTTGGCTCAGGGGTTTGTTTTGCCGAAAAGCATCTACAAGTGGGTCCTTACTTTCAACTTTTAGCTCAAGATTCTGGTTTCGTTAGCCAATCTAGATAAGCAGCTATCTGAAGCATACATGGTGAAGCATTAAATTTTTCATCCAACCAGATTCATTCATCATCATTGTTCCTCTTCTTACTCTGTGGGTAAAAATGGTTAAGCAGTCTCAATAGCCGTGAGAAACGGACGATTCGAATCGAATTTCTTAACCTTGCAAGGGAAACCCAAATACACGTCACGTGGTTACTCCCTAGAGTCACACGTGCAACTTTTCCCCTTTCTTTCCGGGTCGTGGATCGGGGCTACCCTCCGAGAGTACAAGAGCTCCACGCCACGGTTCGGCGCCGGGTCGTGACCACTCTCTGCACTCGCCATATGCACATGGGACCGAAGTTCAAAGGGTAGGATGCCGTCCCCTTGCCGGGCCAATCAGGTACTTAAGCTTACCGATTCCCATAATCTCGGCATGTGTTTAGTACGTTCAAAGACTTAACCATCACTACCACACCCTGCGGCCTTAGCATTTTTCACTAGACAGACGGGCCTCAATCGTAACCATCGTTCCATAGCCCGTCCGTGTCCTTATGATTGCAGCGTGTAGTAGTCATTCAACTCCTATTTTCTCGCGAGTGACAGGAAATCACTCGACTTTTACCGGAGTCCTATTAGCACAGCATTCTATCGAACCTTACGTCTAGTTTTCAAGCAAGGGTTCCTGGTATCATGCAACTAAGTTTTCATCCAACTCCTATAAACTTAATGCACAAGCAAGAGTAATGAGTTGCATAATTTCGGAAAGAATGGGTTATGCTCCGGGGCTTGCCTTCGCAGTTCGCTTGGGGATCTTCGGAACTTGGGCTCGGGTCTTCAAGAGCTTCAGTTAGATTCGCTTGAGCTTCACGCTGCTCACCCTCGGACGCGGGCACCAGCTCGTAAGTTCCGTCGGCGAGAGTCGTCGGTTCTACATGAGTGCACAAGTTTAAGTCGTGGAAATGGCACTTGATTACGATTTGAGAGTAATTACTACACTGGATAGTTTCTGGTCATGAAATTTCGGATTTAGGCACATCAAGGAAAGATGTGCTTACTGTAAAATTTTCGGCAAAATTTATGCAACAGATTAATTATGAAAAATACATTACATAGTTGCTGTTAGATCCTTGTTCTTTTTGTACAGCACAATTGGTGCAACAAATGAGTCTAAGATTTTTACAGAGCTTTCACTTAAGCATGCAGAAGCTACTGTAATTTTTGTAGGATTTATTATGCAGTATTCAGAGTATAGAAAATATGACATTCTACTCCTAGGCTATTCAAGGATTCATTTTTACAGGACCCTACACAGGGTGTTTGTCCATGGAACTTTTTACACAGCAATCTCTACAACAGTGCAACTTCCAGTAATAATTTGGGAATTTTCCAAGCTAAGATACTATTTTCTTGATTTAATGTATGTTATTAGCACATAAATCAAATAAGTAGGTTGCTGTGAGATAAAAAGTCTCCTAATTTTTCTCTGTCTCCTAGGTACCAATATATTAGCATAAAAAAAGTTTCATTGGATGATTCACCACCTAACTGCAGGGATAAATTATTTTACTTAAACATGGTATGGAACTAAGTTTAATAAACAGTAAAGCTAGAGTTGGAATTTGGGCCTGATCTTTTTACACAGTCCTAAACATCAAGCAACTAACTTGCTTCCCAAAATTTAGGGTCAGCATTGTTCTAGAACAGTGGGTACAAAATAAGTCCATTAAAGCTTCTATTTAATATAGAGCAAAATATGTTGAGATTCTGAGAAACCTTTTGTAACAAAAGTGGTAGAGTTTGTTCTGAGGATTCCAGAACAGTTGAGTTTGCATTTTTCTGAATTTTGTACGATTTTATTCGAATTTTACAAGTTCACTGAATTTGAATCTAGATTTGAAACTTTCTTTTACAACTAGGTCCTTGAATCTTACGCGCAGACCCTTCTAAAGATTTAAATTCTTGCAATTGGGTCCTTGGGCGGCTCGGGTACGGCGGCCGGCCGAAATTCCGGCGAGGGGGCTCGCCGGCGGCGAGGGGCGAGGGTAGGGGAAGGTTCAGGGGTGCGACGGCTACCTTGTGGGGGTGTTGTTCAGGTGGGGGACGGCCGGGAAGGGCTCGCCGGCGTTGGAGCAGAGGCGGCGGCGGCGCGGCACGCGTCGACGGCGGTGCTCCGGCGGGCTTGGGGCGGTGTGGTCCGGTCGGTGAGCTTCAGTGGCGCGTGGGGAAGCTGCTCAGGGGCTCGGCTTGGACGGAGGAGGTCGGGGTCGTGCTGTCCACGGCGAGCAGGGGCGGCGGCGGCGCTCCGGTGGCTCTGGGCGGCGTTGGGCGGGTCGGCGAGCTTCAGGGGGATGATGTAGTGGTGGCTGAAGCGTCAGTTTGGGTGGTGGGCGGCGGTGGAGAGCTGTCCACGGGCGGGCGGCGCTCGGCGGCGGCGATGGCGACGGCGAGGCGTTCTGGTGGCTGGGGCTCGCGCGGGCGGCCGGGGCGGGGCTTTTATAGGGGCAGGAGGGGGTGTGGAGGTGCCTGGGCGACGCGCGGGGCGGGGCACGGCAACGGCGTGCACTGGCCACGGCGGGCGGCAGCAGGACGCCGGCGCGGCGTGCGGCGAGCGGGCGCGAGCTACTGGTGGCCGGGGATTTGGCGTGGCAGAGAGGAGATAGCGTGGCGCGCGGATTGGAGAAGGAGCTGCTGCAGCGGCTCGGGCGGAGGGCAGACGCAGCGACGGGCGGGGCGTGGGAGCCGGGGCGGCACGGCGGAGCGCGGGGACTGGGCGGCCGGGCGGCGGGCTGGGCGCGGCAGCACGCGCGGGCGCTTACTGGCCGCGCGGCGTGGGGGCGGGGCAAAGCCGCTGCGGTAGGGAGCGACGGCCATTGGCTTGGCGCGGCGTGGGGGCAGGAATCGCCGGCGACGTGGCGTGCGGCTGTCGGGCGAGCGCGCGGTGCAGCAGAGGAGGGAGGGGTGAGGGAGGGACCGAAGTGCAAAAATTTGAAAAACTTCAGGGGGCTGGGTGCAAACAGGGCGTTTTCTCCTCTTTCTGATTGGAATTTCAAAAACTTTTGAACACGAAAGTTGTTCAAAATAAAAAGTTCTACAACTTTGGTTTCAGGCAAAATCTCATTTGGCTTATGGTTTGAAAGTTATATTTAAAAGTTCAAAAGTAACCCAATGTGCTCAAATTAAATTTGAATTCCAACTGAACTCGTTTTAATTCTTTCCACCCTTTCATTAGTTGGTTTAATCATAGAGTTAGGCTAATGACATTGATTTTGAAAATGCAATTACCGGGGTTGTCACACGCGCCCCGCGGCCCGTGCCGCCCCGCCGCCCCGCGGCCCGTGCCGCCGGCGGACTGGTGGTTCGAGGACGTGTCCGTGCTCCGGATCCACCACTTCGTGCGCGTCGTCACCGCCATCAAGGTCAAAGGTACGAACCGCTTCACCACCAAGATCTCGCACAACTTTTTGCATTGTGTCCAAGGTGTTCGGAATTCAATGGCCTTCAGGGAGCACAAGACTGAAGAGCTGAATTCGTAAAGGTAAAAACACTGAATTCAATGGCCTTCAGGGAGCACATTTGAAACCTAATCCTGGAAATTCGTAAAGGTAAAAACACTGCAGCAATGTTCAGTTTCACTGCGGCATGTCCAGCTAGTTGTGGTGGTTCAGCGCCATGAACTTGCACTGCTCACTCATCGCCTGGAGCTGTGCCTCCTTCTTGTCCAGCGTGGCACGTAGCCTCACATTCTCCTCCATCACCTTCTGGACTTCAGCTTCTTTCTGAGCTTTCTCAGTCTCAAGCTGATTAGTTTTGGCAACTAGCCTGCTCACAAAACAAGTTAGTCGATGTCAGATTTGGTAAAGAATCAGAATTTGTTGGATACTACAAAGCGGTCTACATGACAATAACAGACAAATTCGATGTGCATCCAATAGTTTCACCAAAACTGCCCATAGTTCTTTCGAGTAACGTATTCTAGCTTTTGTTGTGGCTTGATAAATAGTATTCTATTGAAGGGACTTGTACATTAACTAACAGGGATCATGGTGTCTGTAAATAACTGGAAGCATGGCTTCAGTACTTAGAATAAGAACAACAGAAATAATAACAACATCAAATCCTTTTTGCCCCATGTAAGTTGGGTAGGCTGTAATAACAATAACAGAAGGACCCTAATTATGTTTTGTTTATCTGTGCTAATTGGTTTACTCTTGGCAAATGCAGGTGACTCAACAATGGTGGGCGGTACGAGGAAGATTGCAGCGGTTTACGAAAAATTAAAAGCTGCAGCTTCAGGGTCAGACGCATCGAGAGGTCGAGGGAGGCGTCGAGGGAGGGGTGGAGGCAGGGGTGATGCACAGGTCGAGGAAACGGAGGGGGCACAGGTCCTTGCTAGAGGCAGGGGTCGGGGCAGGGGTCGAGGAAAGGGTAAAGGGGTGAGGCCCCCCTCGCCTGCGCCTTCGTCGTCGGAGGAGGAGGAGGTACCTTCCGCGCACGCCTCTAGTGACGAGGCGGAGGTACAGGAGGACCAGGACCAGGAGCACGAGCAGGACCAGGAGCAGGAGCAGGAGCAGGAGAGGGAGGAAGGGGAGGAGGCAGGGGATTCGCAGTCCAAGATCTGGTTGCGAGGTCCCTCGTCCCTCCCGAGGCGACCGATCCCTCTTCATTTACGCCCACTGACTCAACCCACTGGGGGAAAGTAAGTTCATTTACATATTCTCAGTACTTTTGATATGTTGAAATTTATAATAGAAACTAATAATCTATATTAATCACTTATGTAGGAGTTGGACTAAGCTCAGTGGGGGTGCCCACAACCGCAAGGTCAACGGCATCATTGGTCTTTTGTGTAGGCTACACTTCCCCGGTCTAGTGGTCTTCGCCGGACAGGAGGAGCCGGCCTACACGTGGGACCACTACGTCGCCGCCGCCGACGTCGGTGATCGTGACCACAGGCAATTTGCGAACAAGGCGGAGCGGGTGAAGGCCGAGCTGTGGGTAAGTATTCGAAGCACTAGATTGCTTAATACACCAGCTTCGCTAGACATTCTTGACAAAATATTTGTTTGCAATGTGTCTATACGCAGGACTTTTATAGATGCCAGGAGGGATTCGAGGCTAGGGCGGCCTCCGTCATTGAACAAGCCGCCAAGAAGCTCGTTAAGGACATGCACTACGAGGCGCGGGTTCAGGCCATCATCAACTTCTATGCTGAATACAGAAGGATGAGGGTCAAAAAAGAAGAGGCCAGGACAATAAACCTGACCAAGGAAGAATTCATGATGGTACGTACAGAAAGTTAATATTTACTATTTCTGAGATTAATTACGCTTCACTTCTTTTGTTACATGTCACACACTTGATGATGTAGGTGCCTCCGTGGTGGTGCCAATCCTTTACCCGGTGCTGGGAACAAATGGTGGACGTGTGGTTGCAGCCCGGGTGGTTGGAGAACCACGTTGCTTGCCGGGAGCCTGAGCCTTGATGAATACAAGGAAAAATGGGTACATGAATTCGTTTCTTTATTCTCACACATAATACACATAATACTGCATATTTTGTAATCCTTTTGTATTTTTGCCGCAGACGTCATCACATGAAGGCCAGGAGTGCTCCCGGTTCAAGGCATGGGTTATGTCCAAAAAGGGCAAGGCCACGGATGACATCGACTTCAACTTGGAGGACCCGCCCGAGGCATTAAGCCATCCCAGCATCCACAGCCGCGTCACCGCGTACACAGCAATGGCGAGAGAGGTTCATGGGCCAGAGTTCGATCCGAGCTCTCAGGATATTGATCCTGAAATTGTGATGAGGGTGGGAGGAGGGAAGAAGCATGGCAGGTATTGGATTGGAGATAGCGTGATCGACACTGCCAGTACTCCCACCCTCTCCCAGATCCGAGCAAGGAGCACGGACTCGAGCCCCGCGATACGGGCACGGCCTACCGCTGCACAGTTACAGATGCAGGCTCTGCAGGTTATTCCTGTTTCTTTAATTTTTCATTCATTTTGTACATATCTTTTGCTTGGCAATAAGACATTGGGATGAAATATTGTAGGCCCAGGTGGAGGTAGAACGGAAGCGCCGGGAGGACCTAGAGGCGAGGATCGAGGCGATGATCGAGGCGAGGATCGAGGCGGAACGGCAGCTAGAAAGGCAGGGGACGGAGCAGATGTTGCAATACATGCAGAGTGTCTTTCACACTTTAGGTCAGACTCCACCACCTATGCCACCGAACCTATTCCCGTCACCTCGACCACCTCCTGCAGCTACTCCTGTGAGTCACTCTCAACCTTACAATCAACCTAGAGTTAAACTAAAAACTACAGGCACTACAGACTTACACTAGAAAAGTGACTAATGCAATCTCTATAACTTTGTGCAGAATCAATCGGCGGCGTCCAATGCAGATTCTTCTTGGGGGCAGTGGCCACCTGCACATCCTCCTCAACCTCCTCATCCTCCTCAATGACTTGTGAACTAGATATGTTTCTGATGCAAAACCTGTGAATTACTTGTTTGTGAATTACATGTTTCGACGAGAACTTGTGAATGTTATTTGTGTGCTTGTGATGCTTGTGGTGCAATTTATATGCCTGTGGTGTAATTTATATGCCCCCGCTTCTGTGGTTGTTTTTTGAGAGGGTCCTTTATACGTAAAATTTCTGTTTGTCAGTAGAGGGACAGATACTTTGCCGAGTGTTAACACTCGGCAAAGATGCCATTTTCCGCTTAGGTCGACGTCTTTGCCGAGTGCTTTGCCAAAACACTCGGCAAAGGCGTCATAAATTTTTTGCGGGATTGGCCCCTTTGCCGAGTGCCACGTGGAAGGCACTCGGCAAACCGTGTACCTTCACCGAGTGCCATATATAAATACACTCGGCAAAGATTTTCTTTTTGCCGAGTGTCGGCCGTCTGACACTCGGCAAAGCAGCCGTTACCGTCACAGACCGTTATCGCCTTTGTGCCGAGTGTTATATTTTGCCGAGTGTTTTCTGGCACTCGGTAAAGTATTTGCCGAGTGCCCGACGATCGACACTCGGCAAACCCACTGTTTGCCGAGTGAAAGTTTGCCGAGTATGGTTCGCCGAGTGTTACACTCGGCAAACCCTTTTCCGAGGGTATTTCGACCTTCGCCGAGTGCCTGGGGCACTCGGCAAACTCACTGATTCCGGTAGTGTCTCAGTTATTTTCAGCTTAAGGAGTGATTACGCCCTATGGCAGTGATTCAACAAAACAACCAATTCATAAACTAACCGGTAGTGAAAGCCAGTTCTCAAGTACTAGTATTTAGGACGATCGAGCTATGTATTCTTGTGCACAGACATCCTGACACTGAGGAGTGAGGATTTTTTGTTGAGGGTCATTTGGATTTAATGGTTTTGTTTCCTGATGGACAAGGTGCAAGTAACATAAAGAACTGATTTACTACTCCATGACAATTTAAATTGAAACAGAACAGTTATTAATACAGCCAGACATGCATTGTACATAGACCTCCAATTACAATCAAGTTAGTCTAGTTGATGATGTAGCACTTCTCCCTGATCTCACCCTGGGCACCGGTGAGAACGCCGACGTTGCCCATCTTGATCATGGACTCACCGAAGTCCTTGAAGAAAACGTCATCGAACTTGCCGGTGGCGATGCGCTGGACGTAATCCCTGGTGGTGGCGTCGGCGAGGAGCGCTGCATCGGACTGGAAGAGCCCCCTGCGCTTGGCGACGTGACGGTAGTAGCTGGTGTCGAAGGTCTTGTAGCTGCCAGGGTCCATCTCGGACAGCATGGCCTTGTCGTCGACGCTCTTGCAGCGTGTCCTCAGCCTGTCGGCGTACTCGCTGTCCAGGGTTGGGTCCGCGCTGTAGGCACTGCTGAAGTTGTAGAGCCGGCCGGCGTAGGACGGGCAGTGCGCCGTGCCGAGGGTGTGCGCGCCGGAGAGGACGACGAGGTCCTTGAGGTCGAGGCCCTTGGAGACGAAAATCTTGGTGAGCAGAGGGACGTCTCCGTTGGCTGGCGGCAGCTGGTCGGCCGCCTCCGTTGCGCTGGACACGCTGCCGTCTCTCCTCCCCAATGCGACGGGCCAGAAGGGGCCCTTGGCAAGCACGACGGCGTCACGGGCCATGAGGGTGAGAACGTCGGCGCAGGAGACGGTGTTGGGGCAGGCGGCCTCGAGCTTGGCCTTCACCCTGTCCACGGAACCGAACCCCCGGAGGCTCTTGTTGGGCTTGGCATCCCTCTCTGCCGGGTTGCCCTCGGTGGAGTTGAGCAGGACAGAGGCGTCACAACCCTGCAGTTTCGAGTTGCATGCGTTGGTATGTATCAGTACTCAGGTCTACTTGCTGATCATGGAAATTTCACTATACAGCGAACACACATGCTTAACAACGCGACTTACCCTGACGAAGCAGTCATGGAAATGGAGCCTGAGCAGCGGGCCGGCGAGGCTGGGCGCCGCGGAGATGATCTTCTCCATCTCCTCGCGGACGATCGCCTCGACGTTCGGGCATGTCTTGCTGTAGTAGCCGACTTGCAGCTGAGCCACCGCTGACGAGCTGAGGGCAAGAAGCAAGAGTGCCGATGGTATCAGCATCACCGCACAAGGCTTGACCGCCATGGGATCGATCAACCTTAACTGAGCGATCACAGCAAGAATGTTCTGCTACTAGCTTAGAATTTAGAAATCTAGGATGGAATGACTCGATATGGATGTCAAGGCAACTCCCTGCATTTATAGAGGTTCTGTTGTGCTGACTTGCTCGTTTTCAGCGTCTGACAACCTGTTCCTGCGTTCATGCATGTGCTAACTGCTAACATCCATCTCAACATAATCGCCGCCATAAAACAAATTCACATTATTAGTTATGATTTATAGGATTGACGGGCAGCTACAAAATGAACAGGTCAATGCTTCAGGTAGAGGAGGAACATAAACTGCACTGAACGAGGACAGTTCATGTGTGCTCAATATATAATCTCTACTGTCCACCTGGCTACTACAGACAAGGGGATCGAGGCAAATATCTGTTCCCTGTTTCAATTGAAAAGGTCATTCAAATTATGAAGTTGTATACAAAAATTCAGACACCAATTTTACATATTTCAATTGTTGGTCGAAATTGAATGTCTATTTTCATATTAAATCAAATTATTGATTTTTATAATAAGAATCCTCAAGAATACGACTTCTAGTAAGAATCCTCAACCTTAACAATAGTTTTCCAAAGCTTAGTTTAATATTTAAAATTTCAAAACATGATTTTTAAAAAAAATCAATTTGCATTCACTCAATACGACTGATCCTGCTGCTAAGACCCAGAATTCTTTCTCTTCCGTCATAAATCCAGCACTCACTTTCGTGACTCCCTTCCTCCTCAAGTAGGACATAACTCAGGATTATTGTATATCCGGACATGCTAATATCTGACCTAGCGAACGACTTCTATTAGCTCGCATCCTGGCCCTCCGCTCGTTTTTCTCCACCCCTGAGGCCCTGACCCAACTCAAGTGTAGCTCACGTGGCTCAGGCTGGGCTGCTGAAGTTCACAATGGCTAGATACAACATCCTTAGGAGTCCTTTTGCTCTCTTCTTGTCAGATTTGACGGATGGTAGCTTTAGGGTTCGATGGCATACGTGCCTAGCGGAGCCGGCGAGCATGATCCCTCTCCCTCTCTATCGCTTTTTCTCTTTTACATTATTTTTGACTGGTTTTGTGCAAAATCATTTCATGATTTTATGAAAACTTTTCCAAGGTTTATTAGGAATGTATTTTTGCAATATCTTTTAAAAAAATCTTTACAATCTTTTTCTTGAAAACATCTCTCTATAGAACTGATTGCCACCGGTGTTCTTCCGACTTTGATCCAAGGTTCCCACCATCTTCAGTGTCTGAGGTACACATAGTGCCTCTGGTTATTCTGCATAACTTTAGCATCTTGAAGCTCTGATGAGCTGATAGAAACGTAAAATCCAGGTAAATTTAAGTTTTTTTTCCAAACTTTTGCAATTTATAGTCAAATTATTCTTAAGTTGATATATAACTATAGTGAGGTTTATGTGTTTAAAATTCAGTAATTATGTGTTAAAGCTCTTATTTTATTTCAGTTCAAGGTTGAGATTGTGAAGTAAAAACTAAAGATTGATCATCAGAGTCTGAACAGTAACATGTTGGAGCTCAATATTTTTGGATGAAAATTGATTACGCACATGGTGAAAGTTGCATTGAGAACTAGCTACTCCATCCATTACAAAATGTAGGTCATTTTAATTTTTCTAAATTTATAGATTTTGCTGTGTACTCAGACATACGTAATATTTTGGTGCATAGTAAAATCTATAAACCTAGAAAAGTAAAAACGATCTATATTTTGGAACACATGGCTTACAATGCTGCCGCAGTGAATGCTTTCAATTCAGACTTGTGTTGTTCACGTTCCACGGGGCAACGTGCTATGGAGTACGTGACAATGCTGGCATGGCGAGGTTGTTGATACGTACGTGGTTATGGAGGGACAATCGAGGCTTTTCCTGGGATGTTGAGCGAGAAATGACCCAGTTGTTTCTAAAGAAGTTTCTGAGAAAATTTAGCCTGGTCTAGCTCTTACATTGTCCTTTGCACCGTCCGCACACAAAGCCCAGCTTTTTCTTTGATCAAACCGGTAAGCAATGATCATCCGGATGTTCCAAACTAACATTCCCCGGCCGATGACGCGCAAAAGCCAAAGTGGCCACGGTCAACCTGTACCGGCCAGTGCTGCGGAGAACATGTGTGATATTTCTTAACGTTCACGTAGGTTACGCCACGACCAGATGCCGCCACCCAAGAATTCCTCCGCGCCACAGGAACATCTATCTCTACACTATCATATACAGCTACGGCCCAAATAATTGGCGAGTCACATGGGGTGTTATTCCCCTCGATGCATTTATTTATATATAATCCCTCAATTATATCTGTATATACATGTAAATATAATAACTTGGCGACGGATAATTGCCTGATGCTGGGTGCTGCTCGCTTTCTCACGGTGTAGATACGAGCCATGTTAGTGTCGACGCGGCCGTGAACTGGCCTTCATCAGCGCCGCGCCGTCTATCTCTGCCTCTTATCTTCGGATTGACCAGCTCGCAGGGAGCCAAGCGTCGACCCCTATCTTCTGCGGGAGGCGATTACCTGTTGAGAACTTGAGATGGCAGTTGGCACATGGCTTGCGGACGCAGGGACAGGTTGTCACGCCACAGCACACGCAAGTCCGGCTTGGAGTACCTGTATAAATGCATGGTGTTGGGAGGACATGTCCATCCATCCGCATTGCAGCGTCGATCTATTGCAAAAACATATATTCTTGCTTGATCCACCATAAACAATCTGAGCAATCAGTTGGTTATGGCGATCAAGCCTTGTGCGCTGCTGATGTTTCCTGTGGCCCTCCTGCTGCACGCAGCAGGCAGCTCGCCGGCGGCGGCGCAGCTGGAGGTCGGCTACTACAGCAAGACATGCCCCAACTCCGAGGCCATCGTCCGCGAGGAGATGGAGAAGATCATCTCCGCCGCGCCCAGCCTCGCCGGACCGCTCCTCAGGCTCCACTTCCACGACTGCTTCGTCAGGGTAAGTTGTTTCCCAGTCAACACCATGGCATAGCAAACATTTGTTTTATCCAGCATGTACATGTACTGTTTCGTAGTACATTGATGGCAGTATAACCGGGGACATAACAATGTGCTTACAACTAAAAATTGCAGGGCTGTGACGCCTCTGTCCTGCTCAACTCCACCGAGGGCAACCTGGCAGAGAGGGATGCCAAGCCCAACAAGAGCCTCCGGGGGTTCGGTTCCGTGGACAGGGTGAAGGCCAAGCTCGAGGCCGCCTGCCCCAACACCGTCTCCTGCGCCGACGTTCTCACCCTCATGGCCCGTGACGCCGTCGTGCTTGCCAATGGCCCCTTCTGGCCCGTCGCATTGGGGAGGAGAGACGGCAGCGTGTCCAGCGCAACGGAGGCGGCCGACCAGCTGCCGCCAGCCAACGGAGACGTCCCTCTGCTCACCAAGATTTTCGTCTCCAAGGGCCTCGACCTCAAGGACCTCGTCGTCCTCTCCGGCGCGCACACCCTCGGCACGGCGCACTGCCCGTCCTACGCCGGCCGGCTCTACAACTTCAGCAGTGCCTACAGCGCGGACCCAACCCTGGACAGCGAGTACGCCGACAGGCTGAGGACACGCTGCAAGAGCGTCGACGACAAGGCCATGCTGTCCGAGATGGACCCTGGCAGCTACAAGACCTTCGACACCAGCTACTACCGTCACGTCGCCAAGCGCAGGGGGCTCTTCCAGTCCGATGCAGCGCTCCTCGCCGACGCCACCACCAGGGATTACGTCCAGCGCATCGCCACCGGCAAGTTCGATGACGTTTTCTTCAAGGACTTCGGTGAGTCCATGATCAAGATGGGCAACGTCGGCGTTCTCACCGGTGCCCAGGGTGAGATCAGGAAGAAGTGCTACATCGTCAACTAGATTATCGATCAGCTTCTTGCTAAAGCCTTGATTTTTAGTTGTAACTGCATGAGATGATTGGGCACATGCCTTTTTTGTATGGTCATCACTATATTGCGTTGTTGTTGTAAATTCATTCTTCTTGCTATGAACAGTGGTTTTGCTTGCCAAATTAGTCGAAGATAAATTGGAGTGTAATTGTGTAAACATTATATATTTCATATACAACGGCGAATTAGTACGAATACTTATAGCATATGTGTATAATTCTATAAAAGAACCAGCGACTTTGCACATAATTATAGAACATCTAAATTGACCTTGTGCTAAAAATTAGGATGTTTTATTATAATAATGGAAACAGTTCCCAGCCTATGTATCAAGTATTCCCTCCATCCTCGTATAAAAGGCATCGAAGTATTCAAAATTTATTCTCAAATATAAGGTATTCTATGCAAATTTATACGTTTTTTCAATTAATTCTTCTGGTTTGGTTGATTGGTAGATTAGTTGAAGTAGGCTTCTTGTTGTGCGATAGCCATTAAAACAAACTCAGTTTACATGCATCTTTTGCCACTACACCTAATCTGTAATGAAATATCTAGGATGCCTCGTATTTCATAAATGTACAAAAACTTGTTACACAATAAAGATGATAGTTCAATTCAAGAGATAAAAAAACGAGCCACAGGATGGTTGCCACAAAAACTAGTGCGATGTTTTTTTTTTAATTTTACATTGACATACCTATTACTCCGTGAAAGCAGAAAAGGGGTTTATTTATTTTAGTTACGGTGCAATCAACACATTCAAATTTTAGCTATCGGTGGCTTTGCAATATTTTGATTTAACATTTGAAAGAAGTTTCACAATATAACTTTGCTCTATATTACAAACGCTATCAATGAGCTACTAGTAATCAAAACATTGTCTTAATTACTGTATCACACCGCACCGTACCGTACCACAATACTAAATTACCTTTGCACGTTGGCTGGGGCAGATTTGAGCCTGGTACCACCAGTGCTGAGGCCCACAAAACTGCTTCCGAACTCATACTTCATGGCCCAATTAGTAACTCTAAGGCTAGGCCCTAGATGTCTACTGTGGCCACATAACAGCTCCCTCAAGCTCTGCGGACCCGCCAATTCTATACATCTTCCGGAAGGTGGGAAGCTCATCCACCTTCCAATGTTTGAGATTTGTGCGGTCCACGAGGCCGCACGATCTCCTTCCTCCGGCCACCACCGCTCGCGTCCATCTTCTTCCTTCGGCCGCCGCTCGTGCGTGCATCGGCGAGGTAGGGGAGGGGGGAGGGGTTGGAGCGGCCGTCGGCGAGCTCGCGGCGGTCGAGGCGGCAGAGGTTAGGGTTTCGGGGTTGCCAGAGCACGGGAGCTCCAATGGTCGCCGACATTAGAAGAGAAGGTCGGGGGAAGGAATCGATCGGCGGTGGGCGGGGGTGCGTGAGCGGGTGGCGAGGCGGCTGAGCGCCGTTGGCCGGGGTGGGGTTGCCGGCGACGGGCTGATCCCGGGCAGGGCGGGAATGCGTCGGCAGTGGGTGGATGGAGGGCGGCGCGCCACGGCGGTGGCGGCGCCTGTCACACCCTAAAATATTTAATTTTAGGATATAAATATCTTTTAGGAAGTTCATGTCCATCATTTAGATTTTTCTGAGAATTATCCGGATTTCTTTGGTGATTATTCTCATTTTTTTCTAGAGCAAAAAGTATTTATTGGAAGGCTCTAAAATCTTTTTCACGAGCTCCGAGTATTTTATTTGGACTCCTTGTGTCCCCAACTATCTCTTGGAATTTTTTTCCAGAATTTTGGGATCTTTAGGATATATTTTGATGGTTTAAAATATTTATCTAGATATTTCTGGATTTGTTTTAAAGCTGAAAATATACTCAAAAAATGAAATTTTTTCCCTTTTCTTCATGGACTAGATTCAACTCGCTTTTCCCCAATCCATCCTAAGCCGTAGGACCGTGCCGTTGAGCTCAACCACCGCTCTGATCTCGTCGTTCGTTGCTTTTCCATCGACAAAAAGTAAATAAAAAGGTTCTCTTTGATGCACCGAAGGAAACATTCTTGTTTTCATCTTTTACCTTTCCTTTCCGAAGCTTAATAGCTCGATGAGCTACTGACCGACACTCACCGTTGATCACCTTCCTTCACCATGTTGGTGTTATCTAGATGTTTTCCCATGAGATGATGAAACACCCAAGGTTGTTTCCCCTTTCTTTCTTTTTCTTATTCTGTTGTTCTCAAACTTCTTGTCACAGTCGGACCGATCCGTTATGTCACCATCCTCCTTTTTTACTCTATCGTATCCGACACCCTAAAATGCCCATTCGGATTCCCCATCTTCTAATCCTTCTCCCCGATCAACTCACGCTCGAAACAATACTTCGTGGCTCATTTTTAGTGTTTTTCCGATGATGCTCTGTCACTGTCAGCTCCGGCGATCAGCATTATCGCTCTAAAATCCTAATCCTAATCAGATCCACCCAACCCGTGCAAAATCCTAGACCCAAGTCGATCGTCCTCAGCAGCGTAACCGTTCTTCCTCTCTTTTTACCTTTCTCTTCGTAACCCAAATTCTGCCCATCGACATGAATCAATCTCGATCCAGCCAAGCATCTCTCGCTTTCCTCTCATTTCTTTCATTCTACGGCCCAATTTATTTTTGGTAGGCCTATCAGTTTACGTAAGTTCGCTTCCCACTCCCGCTCCTCTTCTTTCCGTGGCCCAACTCATTGTTCCGAGCTAGCATCGACCGAACCCGCTTCAACCCACACCCGAACCTGTTTCGGCCCACAACCACACGCGATCGCCCACTCCAAACGAACCTACCTGGCAGCGGATCGAACCCTGGTCGTGGCCCCTGTCCAGCGATAGGGACTTGGCGCTGCCGTCGCCAGAGTCTTGGCGAGCATGCTGTTCCGCCGCCTCCTCAACCACGTAGCACCCTGCCGCATCTTGCCTCGTCGTCCCTACGCAGCCAGCGCCGCCGCCCAGGCCTGCTAGCCAAGCCGTGCACCACCATCGCTCTGTTGCTCGCGCACTTCCTCCCTCATCTCCCTGCGACACCAGTACCGCCGCCAGGGGGTCCCGTCGCGCCTCCTCCGACCCACCGGTCCTCTGCGTGACTGCATCGCCTGCCTCCACGAGTAGAGCCACCGCCGCCATTCTGTGCAGGCTGCCGCCGCCCATGAGCGCACGAGTCCCTGCGCCGCGCCGCGCCTCGCCTCGCCCCCCTGCCCGCCTCCTCTTGCACCGCCCCTGCGCGCATCCCCTAATGCCCAGCGTTGCCCAGGTCTGCTCGGCAAGTAACAAGACCGCCGCCGCTCCTCTTCCCGGCCAAAAATTCGGCTGTATCCATCCATCCACGATGCAGGAAAGAGGTAAAACGGAACCTCCTCGTCATCCTCTTTCTTTTCTCCCGCTTCCCAAAGCCCATCATACCCTAAATCATCGGGAATCCGGCAAACAGTGGCTACTGGTCACTATGGGAGGCTGTTGCTCGACAATCTAGCCCTTAGCGAATTCTGTAGAAAACCTAAAGTTTAGATTATTTTCAACCCAGCCCCAACCCTAATTTTTTCAGATCTAACCTTAATCTTTGCTGAATTTGCGAGCCCAGTTTTATAAGTCTTCTAGAAATCAGCAGCTAACCCCTGAAATCTATGGTTAATCATGACTAGATCCTAGAAACCTTGTTTCTTCCGTAATTTCCGCGTTTTAGATCCATTTCCATTCGTTCTTATTGTGTTAGTTTTGTTTTAGCGCAAGCTTCAATTTAGCAGTGTTGATGTATCATAGTTCCTATTTTAAAAATAAATATAGATTTAATTTGATTAATATCCTCTCATCTAGTTTCTCTAAATAAAATCTAATTAAGTCTTTACTCCGATTTTCATAATTAATGTAGCTTAAATGTTTTTGTAATTTAATTTTTTTAGTTCAACATGAACCATAAAGTTCGACGTTTAGATGCTCTCACCAGTTTCTTTTCTAATTAATTATTTAATTAGTATAATTTATATATAGATAATTATAAATAAAATTGGACTAAGTTCTACTTCATTTTTATAAATGCAAATATAGTATGAGTTAATTATAATTTCAGGTATTTCTTTCAAATATCCTTTACATTTGTTTTCTAACTAAAATAAATGAATTTATTTTCTTTTATGCACAAATCTTTCGGTAGGTGTTTCTTTTCAATCGTAGCTCTGTTTTCCGTGTTTCTTTCGTTCACGTGACCGTAGCAATGAGCCTTATCCTTTTGTACACTTTTTTAAGCTTTTCCTCTGTTTGGTGTATCTGTTCTTAGTTGTTCTTGTTTGTTTGTTTGTTTGTTTTTGTGTTTCGGTCCAATGCTCGTTTAACGTTAGAAGGAGCGCGATCGAAGAGTTTTGAAGATTAAGAGTTTCAAGAACAAGAGTTAAAAACTCTGAGCAGCTATTCTTTGGAAGAAAGGCAAGTGTTGCTTGATCATTCTTTTATCCTAATAATCATAATAATACAACTTTCTTTATGCATGCATGTGTCTTAACCTGATGGATCCTAATTAAGGATATGCCTAGTCTTTATAATCATTCCTTGCTAACCTGGATTTTACCTTTCTGTTAGGTAGCTACTGCTTAGTTGCTATAACTAGTTCTGGTACGGGAATAATTACAACCATGATGACAACAATGATGATGTTACACTTGTTTTATTCATGTTCATAGTTAATTTGTGTTTTTAATCACAATATCATATCTGTTTAATCGGAACATGGAGAACCACCTAGGAAAATAGTGCAACCACAATACTATATGGCTTTGGTCTTGGCTAACTAATTAGAAACACTAGATTAGACAATCTTACCGAAAGGGCAAGAGGGATTGCATCGTCGAGGTATAGCTCGGTCCTTTTGAGGTTATGATATGATCCTGGTTAAGACGTCTTCCTCGTTAGGGAGAGTTATGACCGCTTTGACTCGAAACCTTAGCGGATTGTAACAAGTTAGGATTCTTTGTAAAGCCCTCGTAGTGAATCCTTAGCCACTCACCTTGGAAGTGTTTAAGAGGCTCGCGACCTTGGACAACATGAGAGACACGAATTGTGGATAAAGTGTAGAACCTCTACAGAGTAAAAACTGATATATCAGCTGTGCGCTTGGACCCTCACATGATTAATGAACTTGAAGATAAAATAAATCGTGGTCCATGTTTATGGTTATAGTTATGGTTATGCTTCTGTTATGTTTCTGTTTCTTTTAACATGGGTTGGTATGAACTTATGCCTTATTAATCAGGTGCTGATAAAATTTGACCAACTAAAATTGCTCATCGCAGTAAGCCGGTCAGCCTTTCCTTGATTTTGGTCTTCATATCATATAATTCCCAACATTTGCTGTGTACCAACCATAAGTGTACTCACGCTTGTTATAATGCTGCTCAGAAGAGAAAGTTGCCGTGAAGTCTTTTGAAGATGATGCTGAGTTCTAGGCCTACGCAACTCCCGGTCGATTGTCTGTGAAGTTTGGAGTCTTCGTTTTCAGGATAAGCTGTATAACTCTGATAATCTTTATAGTCTTTTAGTTCTCTTTTTAGTTCTTTTTTCGTGATACTGTTAGTGATTATTCACTTCTATGAAACTTAATCTTAACATATATATCGGTTTTGTCCTTAAATCGGGTGTGACAGTGCCCCTGCCAGGGTAGCGGATGAGGCTAAGGAGGTAGGAGGCTGGTGGGCATAGGTTGTTAGATGGAGTCGCTATCCATCTTCGGGAAGGAGCCCCTGCGGGCCAGCCGTTGGCTCTTCGACTCTCCCACACATCGCCGCGCAGTGCTGCTGAAGTCACACGGTCAATAACTAGCTGCATGCGTACGTCGCTGATTACCTTGATCTGAGTGCTCTAGAAGAGGGTGGACACATGACCTTCAATTTAATTCCCTAATATTGGAGAGTTCACTAGTTACAGTGGGCTGAGTTGTGAGTGTACACTGCAATCAGCGAATTTTCCATTATTTTAGGGAATTATTGAAGATCAAATCATCTATGGAGATTCAAATATAGTTCTTGTAACTTAATCTTCGCAACAGATTTGGAGTGGGAACCAAATAAAACAAGGAAATTATTATGAATTAAAAAATCTGTAAAAAGGCAAAATTTCTTTTGAGACATGGGAGGAAGAGGAACAATTTACCCTATTTACTGTCCATGGCGGGCCCACTCATTGAATCTCTTTCTTCCTCTACTCTCTCCTCCTGTTGTGCAGACTTGTAACACCCCATGTGTTAATTTGGTGCATTAAATTTGACCAAGACATCATTAAGTATTCATGTTATCATGAGAAGCATTCGTAAGCATGTTACGGCATGCATGTTCAATAAGTTTCTAGAAATGACCTTTTAAATTAATTGTGTTAATTTAAATGGAAGAAAAAGTTGAGAAAAACGGTTTGCAAAAGTGTGTTGTAAATTTTAAAAATACCTATTTCGAACATCTATTTAAATTAAATCTTAACTAAGCATTTGAAGTTCGGGCAATATCAAATTGATAGTCCAATGTATATAGTTTATCATGGATACGATCTTATGGTCTAAAAACTTGAGTTAGTAGTTCAAAATGACAGTCAAATCCGGGGCCAAAACCCGTGAACTACTCACCTCACCTGCTCCCGTACGTCCTCGCGCCACTGTTCCCATCCTCGCGCACTGCACGGCCATTAACTCCACCGTGGCCTTATCCTCTCCCAGTGCCGTTTCCTTTCCACTCCCTTTCAAGCTGAGCAGACCACTTCCGCCGTCCGCTCCGGCCATCTTCGGCCGCCGCGCCTCGATTCCTTCCGCTAGCAACTGCGCCGTCCCACCCTCCACCTCCGCCTGCCTTCCCCAGCCCCGGCTGAGCTCTTCCCGGGCCGGAATCGGCCGTTTTCCAGCCGCCCGAAGCAGCTCTCCATCTGAGCTCCGGCTGCCCATCGATCCCCTTCCTCCGGCCGCCTCCCCGCCCGATTCAAGATGTGGTGAGCACCCCTCGCCTCCCCTGCTGCTCCACCGCCCCTCCTTGCCCCATCTCCGTCCGCAAATACTGTTCGTTTAAAAATTTCAGACATATTACTGGTAGTAGAGAATGATTATGGTACCTCTAATTAACTATAGCACACTGTTTATTTGGTTCCCTAGATCCTAAAAAATACAAATGCATTGGAACGTACTTAAACATTTGATTGGCTCCATGTCATTCTCTATGCAATTATTTCTTGGTATTTGATATTGTTTTAATTAGATGGGCTTTACTACAATCTAAAAAAATACTCTTTGTGGGATAAAATTTGAAGGCTAAACGAACAGTCTTTGTGGGATGGAGGGAGTACTCCTAAAAAGACTATTATTTTAGCCTTTAAAATTTGTCTCACTCTTTTGTTTAGCTTGTAATAAAATTCATCTAATTAAAGTAATGTCAAGTACCAAGAAAAAAATGTATATAAAAGCGTATAGAGCCAATCAAATATTTATATTTAGTAGTTTCTGCTTTTCCAGTTTTAATGCATATGTATTTATCAAGAATATAGATAATCAAATAAATAATATGTTTTTTATCAAAATTGCTATAGTAATTAGAGGCAACAATGTCGTTTCTTAGGATGGATAATTTGTGTGAATTTTTCTTAAAAAACAGTATTTTAGGGACGGGACGGATGGAGTATACAGTACTCAGCAAGCACCGGTCCGGAACCCAACCCTCGCTCCTGGCAGGTCGTACAACACCTCGATGGTTCGCTGGTTCACGTTGCCGATGACGCCAGTGTACTCGTCTCCATCCGTGGTCCAGAACGCGAGGCAGCCATCCAGCAGTAGCCCGGACGAGGCGTCGAGGTCGACGGTGGCGCCGCCCCGGAACGTCAGCGACACGGTCGGCACCGTCACGCTGTCGTACCCCGTGAAGTTGTAGCAGGTGTCGAGCTGGGCCGTCGGCGGCGCGACCGGGTAACCCGCCATGGCGCTCCGGAATGCGGTCCGCAGCGCCGCATAGGCCGTGTCCTGCAGCGCCGTGATGATCGTGCCCGAATTCGTGATCATGCCCTCCCGGAACACCGCGGCTGGTATGTCCAGCCGCCGCCCGCCGACGCTGATGCCGGTGAGCATCAGCTGGTAGGCCCACGGCTGGTCGTCCATCGTTAGCAGCGGCGTGAACACGAAGCCCGAGGTGTTCTCCGGCGCGCCGAGCGCCAAGAACCCCGTGGAGCCCCCCGTCGGCGGGAGGCAGTGCGAGAACACGCCGCCATGCTCGGCAGACGTCTGCCACACAAGCGACTCCGGCAGACGACCGAGGCCGAGAATCCCATCGACCATGTCGAACGGGCCCTCCTGGTCGTGGCCGCATCCGAAGCGGAAGCTCTCGACGACAGCTCCGGGACCAAGTGTCAAGGCGTCGCTGCTGTAGACGCCGGTGGTGTTCGCGCCACTACCATAGTCGATGTGGAACGCGCAGTCCCAGTTGCTCGTGCAGCCATCGCCGTCGATGCCGGCAGCCAGGGCCCTGCACTCCTTGGAGTCGCAGGGGACGGGGGAGTAGGTCGAGGAGGTGCTCGGGTCGAACAGAGGGAGCCTCTGGGGGTAGCACTCGGTGGAGTTGCAGGGCTTGCACTGCACTCACGTCAGGTCACTGCCGGTGTCCAGGAGCAGGGTCTGCGGGACGGCCGGCGTGCCCAAGCCCACCGTGACAACGTACTGTTGCGTGTCATAGGATGATCCCAGCTGTGTCGGAACGCTTACAGTTGCAGCAAAATTGCTACTCTGCAGCCTCTTGCTCCTGGAGACTCTCCTTGTAATGGACCTTGTGCGCGCACGGTCTCGGCGAAGCCTTTCGGCGATGGGCATCTCGTCTTTGGCCTGCACGGGCGTGCACGGCCCGTGCCGGTGCGCCAGGGGCACGGAGACGCTGCCGGAGTGTGGAGTCGTCGTCCCTGCAGCGATGATGGTTTCGGGTTAGTATTGAGGGTATGACCTTTGTTTGTTCACTGCTGATCAATGACCAATAATAATCTGAAACCTCTTGATGGTGAACACGATTCTTGCGATGACTGCAACGATGTTGCTGGCACCACAACAGATTTGCGTCCATCATGACCTGCATCTGCATGAGCAATGCCACCGTAGCTGCTGCATAGGAGGAGCAATGAGAGGAGCAAAGCGGAGGCCATGAGAAGAGATGGATGAGATGCCCCTCGAAGATTGAGAGAGTGACAGAGTGTTAAATAGGGGATGGGCTTCAAATTGTTTTTTTCAAGGCGAACCATACGAGGATCTGTGGACTTGGTCCACACTTGCAAGTGGAACTGAGCTTGATTAGGACTAGTTCAGTATATTCCCTTTTCTGTCTTGCATTTTGTCTCGACATTTTTGCAGGTAACCTCTTGAGGCTGTCAAGTGCGCATAACCTCTTGAGCTTTATACAATTAATGGCAGTGTTCAGGTCGGCCCAAGTGCCTATATATCGTAGCGTTCCTCGAAAAATGGCTGTCAATTGCTATCTCTATCTCTGCAGCAACGCTGTTCAAAGTGCTTAAGCCTGAAGATGTGTTGAGCTAATAAATACTTCAAGATTCAGGAACACATCTGCAAAGATTTTTTGAAAAAATAACACATCTGCAAAGATCTCTAGGCATACTTTGCTGGCTATGCACTAGCATCTTGACTTTAGCTCAGAGAAGAAGTCCTTCCCAAGATTTTCACAATCACTGTCGATAAAAGTTTTTAGATTAATTTGGATTCTGAAGTATAAAATTAAATGAACGCAATCCATGGAAAAGTGCACGGAGGAATAGCAGCATATCTATGAACTAATGGATAGTAGAATTTGAGGCCTGGAAAGGATTGTATTGTCTTCATCGGGTTGGGAAAAAAATGTAGAAACATATATAATTTTTACCAAGGAAAAGAAAATTTAACTTTATGAAACACTTAATAATAATACTATCTTAGCAGTGTAAGTTATAAATTTCATTCTTTGGTTGGAGCAATGAACCGTTTTAGTTAATTCAGAGGCTTACAGTCTAGTTATTGTTAAATCCAGCAAGAATTGGGCTGAACTTTGGATTCAGATTCCAGTGCAGCTAGGGGTGATAAAGGGCTTCAAATTTTTGCCTAGATAATCTAAGGGTCGGGCTTTAAAAGGGTCGGGCTCTAATCTTATACAATTTTGAGCTAAAAATATATAAGGACCAAGTTAGATTGTGAAGAGAGCACTGGGGCCATGATCCGTTACCACCCCTAAGCGCAGCGGTCTGGCCCAATTCCACTTGATTGATTCTTGGCCCAATTTGGAGAACCCAATGGCCATGAGAAGGGATGTAGACGGATCCGATACGGATGAATATTAATGATATTGTATTTATTTTATATTTTCAATCGGATTTGGATTCGAACACGGATAGCCTTGGAGATAAATACGAATGCGGATTGCTTCGGTTACATGTACGAATAGATGAGTACCGATATGGAGTGAATCAGATGCGGATAACGTTGGATACGGATTTTTATTCGGATATTGAGTAAAGATAAAATTTGTTTATATCACACGTGTTAGATTATGCTTAACAAAGCAAATTAACAAACCATTACATGATATTTCTAACTTATTACATAGATAAGAAAGATTCGATTACATGACATTCTAACTTGCTACATAGCTTAAATCGGAGACATTCAATTACACAACATTCTAACTTATTACATTGATGATATTTGACAAGCACTTGAATCAATTCTTTTATTCTAGGAGGCTAGATTTAAACTAAAATCGTTATTGATTAACCAAATTAACAATAGGTGATATACCATTTTGGGCACTCAATTACACAACATTGACACTCTGAATTATTATATGCATAAATATGTAGGAGCGATAGAATTATTGTTAGAGTTTGAATTATTATACGATATTGAATTTTATTAAAATAGAACAAGCATAACTTTTATCGTTAAATTATTGCTAGAGTTTAAGTTTAGGTCTTGAACTAGACTAGGAATAAATAAGATCCAACTCAACAGAGTGCCAATAGGTAGATTATATTTTTTTAAAAAAATTGATGCTAATTTATCTTTTTCTAATTTGAAATGAATTAGTTATAAAATTTTAAAGATTAAATCAGAATTTTATTAATATATAACTTTACCTATTTATAAAGTACGTAACATTTCCAAGTTAAGTTTTGTTTGGTCCAACTTATATTATTGACATGTGGGTTTTGATACATATCAGACTAGCCCTCCATCCACAACTCAATCATGTAGACCCCTACAAATTAACGCACGGGCAACTATGTATGTATCTGATACTTATACAGCCTTTGTCCGTTGGAACGCACGTGGTATTTGCCTAGTTTAATATAATACAACTATCCGAATCTAGTATCCGACTTAACTATCCGGATTATCCAACCGGATATCTAATATCCGATGGATATTACCTTTCTTGTATCCGAATTCAATATCCGAATTCGTAGCCGATGTCCGAGAAAATGTCCAGATATCCGAAAATAATATCCAACTTCTTTCATTTGGTTGGTCAGTTGGGAAATATTCATACCATTTACATCCCTAGGTATGAGGATGTAGTAGATAGTAAAAATCTCTCTAAAAAAGTAGACAGGAAAATCAGGGGATAACTTCTCACCTTGTTGGCACATGTTTGTCAATTTCAATGCACGTCACACTTTTTTCATGTTTCAATTCCCTAAGGTGAATGTGGATGATGATCCACTCAGCAAGGAAACTGCATTCTGAAATGTTGCCTTCACAATTTTCTAAAATTTTAAAATTATATTTAAAGCCCTGTTGCTTTTAAAGTTTTTTTCAAAATTTTAGAAAAATAGAATGGTTTTGAAAAATATTGTTTTAAAATTTAGGAGGTGTCTGAATGCAGCAAATTCTATAGTTTCAAAAACCATGGTAATGTTAGAAATGTAGCCTTTTAGTATTAGGAACACCACTCAGCACCTCTATTTTCTATATAGAGTTTTTTTTGCACATGTCTAGTCTCTAACGTTACAATTTTTAATTGCTATCTTTTTTTAAAAAACTACAACTTCTCCAAACAAGATCTATAAATTTCCAGAGAAGAGAGGACCATTGAACAATGGTCTAAACAACTGGGCCCTGTCCAATATAAGGTTATAGAAGCAGGAGCAGGACACGTTGGGCACGAGCTATCATATTTTAGGTGGTCTTATGTATTTGCATGAAATCTTGAAAAAGCTAATTTGACCACCTTTACAATTTGTTGTTTGTAATATTCCTCATACTAACTCTCAATAATCCTTAATTTAAACACAGAAAAAGAAAGTTCTGAGTTGCGTAGCCATAACAACTTATGCAAATGGAGAGAGTGGTTTTATATTCATGAAATTTAGCTTAAAAGATAGTTGTCTCATTAAAACACTCCCTTCTCTCTCCTGTACATCATTGAAAATCCTATATGATATTTCATTAATGATCTATAGGACCGCTAATGTGTACCGATGTACCTGTTCTAAGTGACCATGCATATTATAATATTTGAAGTCATACAATTATCAGTCAAAAAAATAATTCCTATAATAATTTCATAATAATAAGAAATGCATTTGAAGCTATGACTACCAAATCAAATCAATCATAAAATACTCCAAGAAAACTTTAATAATATTTTTAGAGTATTTTGAATGTAAATACAATATTTCCAAATATAGTTGGATTTTTCGAATAAGTGAAGATGCATCTAGACCTCCTCATGGTATTTGATGAATTGAATGACAAAACAATTAGGACTAAAATAGTTGTTAATGACTTTTGAGCATGAATTTATTTCGATGATTGTAATTGTAGTATTGGCAATGTTTTTTATATAGCCCCTTTTCAAATTTTCAAGGTATTACAGGCCAGCTATAATGTATATACTGTAGAATATTGCTTAGTGAGGATTTAGTAAATGTAACAATACTAATTATTCTACTTTTAAGGAAATATTTGTTCGTTTATGGTCGTTGATTACAATGACTCCTTAGACTTTTAGATTTTTTGTTGCAGACAACTGTACTTGATGGTAAACACAGCTAATAGGTACTCCCTCCATTTCAAAATGTAGGCCATTTTGATTTTTTAAGGTTCATAGATTTTTCTATACACCTAGACATATATTATATCTAGATACATTGAAAATACTATGAATTTAAAAAGACAAAATGATCTACATTTTGGAATGGATGGAGTGTGTAATTTTTGAACACAAAACTTTGTTTTACCTATTAAGACACACAGTTTTGTTTGATTTGTTGTGTGCTAGCAGCATGTGTGATAAAGTAAGCAAATAGAGGTAGAGACATGTGTGATAAAGTAAGCAAATAGAGGTAGAGACGAGAAAACTCAGGTTAATATCCATTTCCTGCTAATCCTTCTCTATACGTAAATAGATACAGATGCTAAATTTGTTCTCCGACCGCAGCCTTGATAAATTGCCAGGAACATTATCTCCACTTTAAGATGATGCCTATTCATTTGTATCATTGACTTTTTTTATTTGCAATTTAGTTCGATCTGGGCTCAGTTTTTAATATTTGCATAACTTGACTAGATTTTTTTTGAGAGGCATATGAGGTAAATGGGTTTCTGATTGTGTTCCATTTGTAGTGAGCACTTGTGTGTCCCTTAATTTTCCCACAAGAGTTCCAATTCGTTTTGAAATCTTTTCGTATACCTTTCTTTTGTGTAAAGTGCCTTGTGCTAGTGTAAGATGCATATGTGACAATATAGACTAATTTGTCCCTAAATCTTTTCTTTTATATTATAATGTAAGATTCACTTGATTTATGTGTGAAGTGTGTTCCATATCAAGGAGAAGGATAGGTTGTAGGATAGCAACTAACATGAGATTTTTCATGTTATGCTTCGATTGAATGCCCATTGATTTTTCTGTGAGAGGATCTTCTGTCCATGTCTGCCTCTCCTTTCCCCCAGATTCAACCTACCATTGCATAATCTCTCTGATCCGTCTATTTGTGCCTCTTTAGTGTAGATTTGTCACTTGTAGTTTGCATCACTACCACTTGTGTGTTTAGCTGTTTCCATAATTACCAATAGATGAGGGTCCAATTTTCCAGGACCAATTGGGGCCAAGAGTGTATAAAGATCATATTAGCTACGTTCCATTCTCTTTATGATTGGAAGGTTCCTCTCTCTCTCTCTCTCTCTCTCTCTCTCTCTCTCTCTCTAATCCCCTGGTAGCAGTAGGCTAACCAACATATCTCTAATATAGGTAGCAATTGACTAGTCACTTTGTGCTTCGGAAAACTTGCATGATCATTATGCTAAACTTACAACAAGATAAATTTGTTAATTTATAATATTCTTCCTATGTAAATTTTCTTCATTTATTAGATTTTTTATGTGTTTTTGAATTATTTTGTCAATTAAACTTGCATATATCCCCCTTGCATATTCCTACAGTAAACTTGCAAGATCATTCTACTAAATTATTTTTAATGTGCAGAAAATCAGATAGAGTACAAATATATCCGTAAAACATGCATAAATCCCCAGCTTTACACCTATGTGTGATGATGCTACTTTCTAGCAGGTGGGCTTCTATTTATTTCAATCATAGATGCCTACTATTGTATGAACACCCAAACTTTCAGTGGACATTGTGTGTATGGTTACTATAATTTTTTAAAAATGTGCCAGTTAACAACCAGCAAACATGTAGATTTTTGTTAATTAATTGCTACCTAGATGCTTTCTTCAAGCTACTAATCATTTTTTTCCAAGTTAAGATTGCCAGCTCTACTTGGTGAGCTAATGAAGGAGGAAGCCAATGTAAGCACCAAGTGGCTGCTGTTCTTTCCCTAGTTTTGTGGTACCTTGTCTTTCGGGTATCAATTAACTGTGATCTGGTTCATGTGTGGTCAATTCCTTTTTCAAAATAGAGAAATGATATATTTAGTACATGTCCTCTGTTAGAACTGACGATGAGAGTCAAGAACAACACGCAGGTTGCTACATTTCAACTATTGAGATATCAGTTTACCTCACAATATGGTCTCTGCTTTCAATTGTTTGTCGATCTACAATGATTATCGTCTCTACCAAGTGCACAGATGCTGGTATTCTTGTCATGTAGTTGTGTTAGCTAAAAGTTTAGTGAACCAGGTTCACAGTAGGAATTCATTGTATCATTTTGCAGTTGGCTAGCAATTGTATTAATTGTTATCAGGCTAGCAGTTGTGCTAAGCCGTATCATTGCTACCCAACAGCTATATCATGGTTTCACTATGATGCATTGCATTTTTGGCACTTTACTAAATTGCTTTAATGCTGACTGCAAATAGCATTGTTCAACTGCTCCCATGTGTCCTCTCTTACATCTTAGGTTCTTATCAACAAGTTACGCCTCAAATCAAGCGCGATGCTAGTTTTCCTGCTCTGAGCGTTTTGCTTTCTCTTGTAAGCATATTTGTGTATTACTTTGTTGGAGCAACCTTGCATAGCTGATGTCCTTGCTTCCAGTAGCGTTGCAATGATTTTAGATTATTTTTCCATGTACAAAATAGAGCTATAGCTAGGATTTGCCGTTTCAATTTGCTGCAGAACAACATAACTGTGCCAATCCCAACAGAGATTGCAAAGTTTTGCAAAGCTCATGAAACTCAGTCTCTCCAGCAACTATGCTGTAGGTGCAATGCCTTCCACTGTGGCCCATCTTGGAAGCCTCCCGTGCTTGTGAGTGAATAGTGGAGAAGAGGCCAACTTGTACATCATTGCATCTTTGGGTAGCTATAGTAAATAAATTGTAATTGTAAGTTTTGTTGTAAGAATGTAAGTCCAAAAATTTATATTTTTTTCCATTTTTTGTATTCCAAAAAAAATTACACGTAACCTTTTTTGTTTGTTATGTTTTAAAATGTTTACATGTAACTCTTTTTTGTTGTGTTCCAAAAAATTTACATGTAACTTTTTATTTGATGTGTTCCAAAAAAAATTACATGTAACTTTTGCGTTTCAAAAATTTAACTTTTTTATTTGTTGTGTTCCAAAAAATTATATGTAACTTTTTTATTTGTTGTGTTCCAAAAAAAGTGACATGTAACCTTTTTTATTTTTCTTTTTGCATGTGTGGGGTTGGAGGCAGATCTGTGATATGTTTATAGGTAGGATCAGGTTTTTTGACGGCTACTATAGCATGCATTCCCGCCTCTCTTTTTTCTGTGTATTTTTTATGATCAGTTTTATTAACGGATGTAATGGGCTAATTTTTCTTTTGCCTGTATTTTTATTGGACCTCCAAAAAAGTTTCTATCAGGCTGGATTGTAAGGGGCAATGGGCTAGGGGGTATGGGGTGTTTTGGGGACAGCAGGCAAAAAGGCCTCCAGCAGACAACAGGCAAAAAGCCCTCGAACAGACAACAGGTAAAAAGGCCTCCGACAGACTAAAAGCCCACCAACCTGATAACAGGTCCGCAACAATAAAAACGCGCTCGATATGCTTACTAAGGTAACAAACAGTAAGAAGCTGACCCAAAAAGGAAAATATGCTGGGACGATGCCCAGCCGCAGGATTAAAAATCTGCGGTCAAAGCTCGTGATTGACAGATAATGTAAATGTCAATCAATTGACGTGGAGACTCATCCAATTAGCATCAATAGGTTCGTCTCGACTACTAGCCGTGACTTGTACAATTAGATTTGCAATTAGCCTTTATTTAATCCGTCTAATCAGTGTCAAAGAGAGGACTAAAGTATAGTCCCCAGATACAAACGCATACTTATTCGTCAGTGAAATACAAGCGTAAGTCCTTCACTGCAGGCGGAAACAGCGCATAGTTTTCGGTAGTGTCCCCTGTTAAAAATAAGTGGCTCGGTTTGCTTCCAGAATTTCCTTAACCACGGACCTGAGCCCAAGCTCATCTGAGATCATCCTGTTGTGCGTCATGTTGGGGATCAAAACTGACTTGAAGTATGGCTGATCCGGGTCATCCCCCACCAACCTTTGCAAAGCTAGCACCGTCTCCAAGTTGAGATCCCATCGCCGTCCCCGTTCACCACTCGAGGCGTCTCAGTGAAGTTACCATCCCAGTACACGACCTTATCCACCGTCGGCACGCCGACGCCGTTGACGGACGTCACCGGCACGAGCGGCACCCTGAAGTTCAGCGTCATCGGTAGCGCCCTGGTATGGTAGCGCGCCACCTCATCGTCGGAGAATCCCGCGGCCGCGAGGAACTTCGGTATGTCCTCGGCGGAGTAGTTCCTGGCCCGCGTGACCACCAGCTGCCGGGCACCGTACACCTTCGGGGACGACAGGGGAGAACATGCTCCCAAAGCTCCTGTTCCCGAACGCCAGCACGATGCCCCGCAGCATCGGCGGCGGGGGGCTCGCCGCGGCGGAGGCGAGGACCTGCAGGATGAGCGCGGAGCCGCCGACGCCGTGGGAGAGCATGACCAGGTGTTTGACGTGCCTCCTGCGCCACGGCAGCGGGGTCCGGTTGAGGAACTCCATGGCGTAGAAGTGTTAGACAAACATGGCTTGGAACTAAAACTTAACAGGATCTAACACCTAAAACATGAGAACGACCTATAGAACAAGATGAACAATAAGGAGGAAGTTTAGATCTCGACCGCCAGTCATCGTAGGAGCAGCTGAGGACGACATCTCGGCGGTGATAGGTGGCGGGGACGAAGCCGGTACGTCTGTAGTCGTTCCCGTAGATGTTCCCAACGTAGACGAAGTAGTCGATCTCGCCGGGTACCGTCGTCCTTCCGGCCTGTACCGGCACTGCCCGGTGTTGGATGGCAGGTGGAGGCGGTGGCCTTCAGGTAGCTCCAGCGCCGCCGTAGATCGGGACGGCTGTAGTGGGCGGCTAGGGTTTCTTAATAATTAGGTTAATCACAAAACGCCGGGTCCCACTATTTAATATGTCGCTGAACTACCTGGAGCTGCAATCACTAGTGGGCTTGGGCCTCCGATCAAGACGCGTAACGGGCTTTTACTTATCCGTTTCTTCTCTTTCATTTTCGGCCTTTTTGACCACCGAAAAAGTTCCAACATTCTCCCCTTTGGTCTAAAGGCCTAAAACTGATGTCATTCTTAAAGTGGAGTGCGTACATAATGCTTCCAATAGCTGAAGCATATGGAATCGAACTCATTTGATCAATTTCTAATTGATTCCTGGGACTTTGAAATTGCCCAAACTTATCGCCCTTAACCACTGGAGTAGCTGTGCCTGAACACTGATGCATATTATATCTTTTAAGAACCTTCTCTATATAAGCCTTTTGAGAGAGTCCTAATGCACCCTTGGATCTGTTTCGGTGTATCTCAATGCCCAGTACATAAGAGGCATCACCGAGATCCTTCATATCAAAATTCGATGAGAGAAAACCTTGTCTCATGCAGCAAGTTCTTATCGCTGCTTGCTAATAGGATGTCATCCACGTATAAAATTAGGATGATGAAAGAGCTCCCCTTGATCTTAATATATATATAATTCTCCACTATATTTTCAACGAAGCCCAATTTCTTATTTACTTCATCAAACTTAAGGTACCATTGTCTGGACGCCTATTTTAACCCATAAATAGATTTCTTTAGTCTGCATCCCAACTGTTCTTTGCCTTCCACAATGAAACCTTCTGGTTGTGCCATGTATACATTCTCATGCAAATCACCATTTAGGAACGCAGTCTTAAGGTCCATATGATGCAGCTCGAGATCGAAATGAGTTACTAGAGCCATAACGATTCTGAACGAGTCTTTCTTCGAGACAGGCGAGAAGGTCTCAGTATAATCAGTTCCCTCTCGCTGTTTGGAAGCCCTTAGCCACAAGCCTTGCTTTGAACCATTCAATCTTCCCTTTGGAGTCATACTTAGTTTTGTAGACCCATTTATAGCCCACCTTTTTAGCTCCATCAGGAATCTCTACTAAGTCCTATACCTTATTTATACCCATAGATTTCAGCTCTTCTTCCATAGCCTCAATCCACTTGTGGGAGTGCTCACTACTCATAGCTTCCTTGAATGAGCTCGGATCATCAACCTTCCCCATATCGTGTCCTTCTCCACTCATGTACACATAATCATTGGAGATAGTAGTTTTCCTCTCTCGCGTTGACCTTCTCAGAGGCTGTGGCTCCTCCACTAGAACAGGCTTAGCAGCAACTTCTTGCTGTGCTTCTGGCGCCCCAGCGGCGGTCTGATCCTGTGCTTCCTCAACAGGTTCTTCCATTATTTCATTTTGATGCTCATTAGGCACATTCTCACGCTCACTTATAACAGGCGATTGCCCCACATTCACTTCTGAGAAATCAACTATCTGAGTTGGAGCTGTATTCTGAAAATTAGGCAAAATAGGCACATAATAATCATGAGTTAGAGGTGTAGTATCATAAGTCCGTATTTTCTCGAGATCGATTTGCCTAGTCTCAGTGCATCCATTTTCCTCTAAGAATATTGCATGTCTCGTCTCAACAAACTTAGTAGTACCCTTAGGACAATAAATCCGATAACCCTTTGATCTATCTGGATATCCAATGAAATAGCAGCTTTCTGTCTTAGGATCTAATTTTCCAAGGGACGGATTAAATAACTTCGCCTCAGCTGCACAACCCCAGACATGAAAATAATTAATGCTGGGTTTCCTACCAGTCCAAAGCTCATAAGACGTCTTAGGGACTGACTTACTAGGAACGCGATTATTTATATGCGCGGCAGTTTTCAGTGCTTCCATCCATAAACTCACTAGCAATGTAGAGTTGCTTAGTATACTGTGCACTATGTTCATTAGAGTGCGATTTCTTGTTTCTGCTACACCATTTTGCTGAGGTTCACCAGGAGTTGAGTACTGAGCTACTATTCCATTTTGTTGAAGGAATCTAGCAAAAGGGCCTGAGATTTGTCCATATGTGGCATGTCTCCCATAATATTCACCACCTCTATCTGACCGTACCACTTTAATCTTTGACTGATGCTGATTTTCTACTTCAGCTTTAAAGATTTTGAACTTATCAAGTGCCTCGAATTTTTCTCTTATGGGGTAAATGTATCCATAATGGGAGTAATCATCAGTGAATGTTATAAAGTAACTAAAACCATCCTCCGACTTAACATTAAATGGACCGCAGATGTCAGTGTGAATTAATTCTAATATTCTTGAACCGCGCTAGCTCTATCCTTCTTAATTTGTTTTGCAAATTTTCCCTTAATACAATCAATGCATTGGTCTAAGTCAGAGAAGTCTAATGTTGGAAGTATCTCTTCTCTAATGAGACGCTCCATTCTCCCCTTCGAAATGTGGCCTAAACGAGAATGCCACAATTTCGACGCAGTCTGATTTTCTCTCTTGCGTTTGTGACTAACTTCGCTTACATTCATGACAAAGACATCATTATGGGACGGTAAGTAAAGATCATTGTTTAAAGGTGCTCGATAAATAATGTCACCATTCAAACTTATTATACATTTGCTATCACCAAAAGTGCATGAATAACCATCAAGATCTAATTTAGAAACAGAAATCAAGTTTCTTTCAATACACGGAACATAAAGGACATCAACTAAGTGAAGAATAAAGCCGCCACGAAGTTCTAATTGGAGGGCTCCAATGGCCTCCACGTTGGCTTCAACGCCATTTGCGACTCTTAACCTTCGAGTCCCCTTTCTTATAGTCCGCATGCCAGACAATCCATATGAGGAATTTTTGTAACATGAATGATGGCACCAGAATCAATCCACCAAGTACTTAATGGAAAATATGCATAAAAGGACTCATCGACTATAGAAATGATGTCGTTATTACCTTTTCTCTGACACCACACCTTAAACTTTGGGCAGTCTTTCCTCTCATGGCCCTCATTGTCGCAGTGGTAGCAGAGAAGCTTCTTAGGAGCAGATGGATCATTCTGCTGAGGAGCTTCATAAGGTTTCTGTTGATGCCAGATTTTGACACGTTTTGAATCGGCATCAGGGATGGAGGAGATTGGCCGATGCGGCAGACTTAAAGGCTACAATTGGGAATCGGCCGATTGGCGCTACAGTTTGGAATCGGTCGATTGGTGCTGTAGTGTTTCGGGCGATTGGCGAATGGAGTTGGTGGGGGTCGGCTGATTGAAAGGCTGGAGCGTTTGGGCCAATATGGGCTTAAGGTGGGCCAGAGGAAAAAGGTAGAGAAAGTTTGGCCCGTGGGAGTATGATAACCAACTCCGATACGAGTTGTGTTTGTAAATATTCGTTTTCGTTTAAAATTAATAGATCCTAGTCGGTTAGGAAATCAATTGTAACAGGCTATAAATAGCCATCTTTAGAGCTTTGTAGGCAGAGACATCAATCAATACAAACAATCTACTTTTTTATCGTACTTTACTTTAGGGTCAGCGACTTCGCCAATACATCTTCTTCTTTCACGAGTTCGTACGGATTGGCAGGGCTGCATCGACACGATCTCCGGCTGATTGGTAAGTTCCGTTTGTCGAATAATATCTAAGCTTTAACTTCGGGCGCATCGCTGTTGTTTCGTTTAGTATTATTCACCAGTTATCGATATTTACTAGAATTACAGGTTTTATCTATTGCTCTAGTTTTATCACCAGTTATCCAGCTTGAGATCGAACCGTCGGCTTTAGCATTATTTTTTCCTATTTATCATCATATAGCCGATTAGATCTATTTCAAGTGTTGCATCTGTGGTGATTGTTTAATTTGCTCCAGGTTTCTTTGCAATCGCTACGTGATTATCGGCTGATCTATAGCCGGTCATCTTCATAGCAAATCAGCCGATTCGCTGATACGCTTTTCCAAACAGATCAGAACTTTAGCCGATCGAGACCCCCTGGAATTTAATACGTTTCTTTCCTTGTCAATCAACAGGTTACATTGACTGGCACGCCGCGCGAACCGCACCAGGGCGATCACCCGAACAGGAGTTAAGCAGATTCTCCCGGGTCGTGTGTCCGACACTGAAGGTCATCGGCCGATTTTTAGCGCCAACACACTTTTAGCATGCCCGGTGGGACCACCTCAATATCCAACATGTCAAAGGCCGCCGAAATCTCTGAAAACAACGTCATCGAGGTTATGGAGGCAGATCTCAAGGACGACCAGAAAGAAGAACTGGCAAGACACCTAGAAGACTACAAGAAGGTATACCTGCAATCTTTCAGTCATACCAGAAGCGGGGAGACCATCAAGAAAGCTCCTCTTCCAACTCCCCGCCAGATCACCATCGCTGAGGACTCGGGCAAGATGTCCGATATGATTCAACAGTCCGTTTATCAGGCTTTCATTGACCAATCCTCAGTGATGACCAACACGGTATACAATGCTGTCATCAGTTCTCTGGTCAGCGGAGTAGCTCAGGGATATCAGGGGCCAGCATACGCCCCACCTATTGTAGCTCCAGTCAGAAGCTTACCAGGCACGTCTCACTTGGCTCCTCAGCCGATATCAACACAGCACAGAGGAGACAACACTTCATTGCCTTCAATGCCTCCCGGATACAACGGTGCGCTATGCTTTCAATCACAAGCGCCGCCTCAACCTGCCCAGATTTCTTCCGTGCAATCACTGCCCTCAAACTCAGTGCCTTGGGGGGCACCAGCAACGGCGGCTGTTCTGGACCAATCAGCCGGTCATGGAGGCTCTCCGATCCAAGCACCATTCCAATCGGCTATCCGGCCGACGGTCCGTCAATATCAACCGCCCACGTTAGAAATTGGCAGGAGGGTAGATGCTGCGGGAACACTCAGAAGCGCGGCGCCGATGATGCTGTACGATGGGATGGCAGATTCGCTACGTCACCAGCTGTCAACCGCTCAGCCGGCCACGCTGCCGCAAAATCCGCCACACGCTTTGATCCATCACCCGGCCATCCCACCGCTGATCCATCAACATGTGCTGATCCCCCAACCAGTTGTTCATCAGCAGCAAGTGGATTGGACAGCAAGGATAGCGAAGGTGATTCAAGACCAATTCGGGTTGAAGCCGAAGGTACAAACCTATACGTATAAAATGCCATACCCACCTGCCTACGATCTACTGCCGTTTCCCCATCGGTACAAAGTTTCTGATTTCACCAAGTTTTCGGGGCTGGATGACACCTCAACTATGGAGCACGTGAATAGATTCATCATCCAGTGCGGGGAGGCTGCCACACAAGATGCTCTGCGGGTACGTCTGTTCTCGTCGTCTCTATCTGGGTCGGTTTTCCAGTGGTTCACTATGCTACCACCCAATTCCATCGTTACTTGGGCCGATCTGGAGAAGCAATTCCACAAGTACTTCTACGCGGAAGGGAGTCCACGTGATGAAGCTTTCAGATCTAACCAGTCTCAGGCAGAGGAGCGATGAACCAGTAACTAATTACGTACAGAGGTTCAGAGAGGTCAAAAACAAATGCTATACCCTAGCCCTAACTGACGCTCAGCTGGCTGATATCGCCTTCCAAGGTCTCCTGCCACACATCAAGGAGAAGTACGCCTCACAGGAGTTTGAAAGTTTAAGTCAGATCGTTCACCGATTGGCCGGTCAAGAAGTACGTCCGTTTGATCAGCGGAGGAATTTTCAGAAAAAGGTGGCGTATTTAGAAGGATCTGAATCTGAAGAAGAAGCGGAAATCGGCCTAGCAGAATGGGTCAAAGGGAAGAAGCCGATATCATGCCCTTTCGGGAAGAAAGAACCATAAGTGTTCGGTTTTGCACATCAAAGGCCGACGAAATCTTCGACTTACTTCTCCAAGAGGGGCAAATCAAGCTCTCACCTTACCACACCATTCCGTCGCTCGAGCAGCTCAAAAAGATGAAATATTGCAAGTGGCACAATGCCACGTCTCATGACACAAACGAGTGCAAAATCTTCCGTCAGCAGATATAGTCGGCCATTGAGCAAGGCAGACTCAAATTCAAAGTCCCGGCGAAGCCAGTAAAGCCGATGAAAATTGATCAGCATCCTTTCCCTACTAACATGGTTGACACGGGAAGAAACGCGCTTCAAACTAAGGTGCTGACGTCGGAATCGGCTAAAAGAAGCGGCACCGTGGACCCAAGAAATCAGGCTACGATGGACGATGTCAAAGGGAAAAGACGGATTGAAGACGAGGGCCAAGGATCAAAGCGATCGCGTAGACCCGTCACCTCCCAATTCTTGCTCAACAAATATCAGTGGCAGCAGGAAAGTTCGAGACACCACACAGAGATGATACGCCGACACGAAGATCATTGGTGATGCCCGTTCTTCATCCACTGCTGGGAAAATAACCTCAGATTACCATCAGCTGATAATTAACCTGAGTGGAGCGGACCATATCACAACGATCGCCTGTTCAAGAGGTCACGCTCCAGAGACAGAGGATCAGAGCCGATCGCAGAAACTGGCGCGAGCAAGAGGATTGGTGCCTTTCAGTGCATGATCGGCTGGGGGGCAGAGTTGACCGGTATGATTGGCCAAGGGGCAGGCTCGAACAGTATGATCGGCCGGGGGGCAGGATCAACCAGCACAAGCGACTGGGGGGCAGAGCCAGCGCACACGATCGGCTAGAAGAAATGGCCGACGCTAGGGTGTCAGATGAGAACCCTCTAGGACGGGAACCAGAATGGAAGCGTGCCAAACCGCCGACCAAACCGGTGAACCCCAGGTGGTGCCCTGATGGACTGTCCAGATCCCAAAAATGAAGGATCCAACGTCTGCGCCAATGGGAACAAGAAGAGGAAGAGCAGAGGCAGATGGTGGATAAGAAAGACAACAGGTCTCGAGTCTGGTGCCCCAAAAGAAACAATAATGAGGAAGGCGACAATCAAGAATCGGCATCTGACGTTAGCATGGTGTTCATCTTGCCGATGAAGTTCATGGCACCCACCGAACGAGACGACGCGACAAGGATGGAGGAGCAGATGGCAAAATTGGTTTTGGAGCCAATGACAGCCACTTTTGAGAAACCGGAAGACGAAAAATGACAACATCTCAAGGCTCTGTTCCTCAAAGGACACGTTAACGGATGACCTGTCACCAGGCTACTAGTAGACGGAGGCGCTGCAGTCAACATCATGCCGTATGCCATGTTCCGGAAGTTGGGCAAAAGCGACGAAGATCTGACCAAGACGGACATGATGCTAAAAGACTTCAAAGGCAACGTGTCTCCCGCCCGCGGAGCGCTCTGCGTCGACCTCACCATCGACAGTAAGACCCTTCCCACTACTTTCTTTATTATTAATGGCAAAGGGTCCTTCAACATGTTACTCGGTTGCGATTGGATACACGCGAATTGTTGTGTCCCATCTACAATGCACCAATGCCTTGTACGGTGGGTCGGCGACAATACCGAGATAGTCACCGCCGATTCCGCCTATAGCGTTGCTGCGGCCGATACGCAACTGTGGAGCTGCGAACACATCAAGTGTATATCCGGTAGAACTTGGGACACCGATTTCCTGAAAGTGTCCGATTTTGGCCTACAGCCGATCCGAGCAGTCGGCTCTGAAGATTTAGACTAGATGGATCAATTCATCCGAGAAGACGGGAAGCTTGGGCACGGATTTACGTCAGCCGATTCATTGGAGATGGTTGATTTAGGAGATGGTAGCAAGCCAAGGCCGACGTATATTAGTGCTAGCTTGGATGCCGAGTACAAGTGTAAATTGACAAGTTTATGAAAAGAATTTAAAGATTGTTTTTCTTAGGAATACCATGAGATGCCTGGTCTAGACCGGTCCATTGTCGAACACCGGTTGCCTGTAAAACCAGGATATCGGCCGTATCAGCAGCCTGCACAACAATGCAACCCTAAAATTCTACCTGATATAAAGGCCGAGATTACAAGATTGATTGAAGCGAGATTTATTTGGCAGTGCCGCTACGCCGAGTGGATTTGTAATATTGTAGCTGTATACAAGAAAAACGGAAAGTTGCGCGTATGCATCGACTTCAGGAACCTAAATCAGGCTACACCGATGGACGGGTATCCAATGCCGACAGCCGACATTTTGATAGATGCCACCGTAGGATATAAAGTCATCAGTTTCATGGACGGTAATGCTGGGTACAATCAAATATTAATGGCCAAAGAAGATATTTCAAAAACAGCTTTCATGTGTCCGGGACACATCGGTTTGTTCGAGTGGTTGGTAATGACCTTTGGATTAAAGAACGCCGGCGCTACATACCAACGGGCTATGAATTATATCTTTCACAAGCTTATTGGTGTATTGGTGGAAATCTACATCGACGATGTTGTGGTCAAGTCAAAAGGTCATCAGGAACATTTGGCCGATTTACGAGAAGTGTTGGAGTGCACAAGGAAGCATGGGTTGAAAATGAACCCGAACAAGTGTGCATTCGGTGTGTCGGCCAGACAATTCCTAGGATTCATGGTCCATGAGCGCGGGATAGAAGTCAACCGGAAGACCATAGCTGCCATCAACAAGGTTGTGGCCCCGCAGAATAAAACTGAGTTACAGTCCCTAATCGGCAAGGTCAACTTTATCAGAAGATTCATATCCAACTTGTCCGGGGTGAAGAACAACGCAAAACATTAGAAGACATCAAGCAATATCTTATTTCGCCACCTGTATTAGTCCCGCCACAGGCTGACAAGCCGTTCAAACTATACTTATCGGCCGACGAGCGGGCTATCGGATCGGCGCTGGCACAGGAATCCGAAGGAAAAGAACGGGTAATATATTATGTCAGCAGAAGACTCCTGGACGCCGAAACGAGTTATTCCCCGGTGGAACGGCTGTGCCTGTGTCTATATTTCTCGTGTACCAAGCTCAGGCACTACTTGTTATCGGCAGAGTGCATAGTCGTATGCAAGGATGACGTGGTGAAATACATGCTATCATTGCCAATTTTGAAAGGATGGATTGGAAAGTGGATCCTGGCTCTGTCAGAGTTTGACCTAAGGTACGAATCGGCCAAAGCTGTCAAGGGTCAAGTCATGGCCGATTTCGTGGCTCATCATTGTGGACCGGAAATCGCTGTCGTTGAACCAGTTCCATGGACTCTATACTTCGATGGTTCCTCATGTGGGGCCGGATCGGGAATCGGCATCGTTCTCATATCGCCTCGGGGGGCAAGTTATGATTTCTCTCTGCTAATAGAGGCATCCGCGACCAACAACCAGGCGGAATACCGAGCCGTCCTAAAAGGTATCCAATTGTTAAGAGAAATCAAAGCCGATGCGGTGGAAATTTTTGGAGATTCCATGCTCATTGTGGATCAATTAACGGGAAGATCTGAGTGCAAAGATGATGTCTTAAGGATTTACTACGAAGATTGCCTCCAACTGTTAAAGGATTTCAAGTCTGCAGTTATTGAGCACATTCCTAGAAATTACGATGAAGAGGCCAATAGGCTTGCCCAACACGCGTCCGGGTATCGGCCGATTCAAGGCGCCATGACTCTGGAACTTGCGGCCGACGATTGGTGAAAGGAGATTGCCGATTACTTGAAAGATCCGTCCAAGAAAGTGGATCGGCGAGTGCGTTTTCAAGCCACGAAATATGTGTTGCTCGAAGACGATTTGTTTTACCGGACGATTGATGGGGTTCTACTCAAATGCCTGGGAACGGAAGAAGCAAAGGTCCTGATGGGAGAAATCCACGAGGGAGTATGCGGAGCTCATCAATCAGCTCACCAGATGAAGTGGATGATCAGAAACAACAGGTATTATTGGCTGACGATTCTCGAAGATTGTTTTAAATATTATAAAGGTTGTCAAGACTATCAGAAGTTTGGCAATGTGCAGCGCGCACTAGCCTCGGCTATGAATCCGATAATCAAACCATGGCCGTTTAGAGGTTGGGGGATAAACCTCATCGGATAGATTTACCCTCCATCAAGCAAAGGGCACAAGTTTATATTAGTAGCCACTGATTATTTTACCAAATGGGTGGAGTCAGTTCCGTTAAAGGCCGTGACCTCTCCCGCTATGATCGATTTCGTGAGGGACCATATTGTTTATCGGTTCGGCATCCCTCAAACCATCACAACTGATCAAGGAACGATGTTCACCTCAGGAGAGTTCGAAGAATTCACCGCCGATATGGGGATTAAATTGTTGAATTCTTTTCCGTATTATGCTCAAGCCAACGGCCAGGCCGAATCGTCCAATAAGGGGATAATCAAGTTGATCAAGAGGAAGATAGAGGAACAACCCAAGAAGTGGCACCTGTCTTTAACTGAATCTCTATGGGCTTACAGGATGGCCTGCCACGGAGCCACTAAGATATCTCCTTATCAGTTGGTATATGGTCACGAGGCAGTATTGCCTTGGGAATTAAGGATGGGGTCAAGGCGCACATCGCTTCAAGATCAGTTGACGGCCGATGACTATTCCCTCCTCACGAAGGGAGAGCTCGACGATTTGGTGGGTCAGCGATTAAGGGCCATGATCAGCATTGAAGAAAACAAGAAAAGGGTGGCCAGGTGGTACGACAAGAAGGTCAAGGTCAAACAATTCTCCCAAGGAGATTTGGTATGGACGTTGGTGCTGCCGATAGGGTCTAAAGATTCCAAATTCGGCAAATGGTCGCCCACTTGGGAAGGGCCGTATAAAATCGGCCGATATGCTCTGGGAAATGCATATATACTAGAAACTATCGAAGGGGAAGAATTCACAAGAGCCTTAAACGGAAGATATCTGAAGAGGTACTATCCTAGTATATGGGTGGGTGCATAACTTACGATAGGGTGCATCAAGACAACGTGGCCAACTCCTATTGGCTCCTGTCTATATAGCCGATGCAAAGATAACATCGCCTTAAGGACGATACATTCGATTAGTCTGACCGATTTATTATTCGGTAAGAACAGCAGGGTACATGGCCGACACGGTACAAGTCGCCCTTAGAACAAAAGTACCAACATATTTATTGACCACGCTTTTTCTTAATCTCCCTCTCGATCCGGCCTAATTCTATCAAGAGGCGGATGCTCTTTTCCTCCAGATCCTCCATGGCGGCTTCAACCTCGACTTGACGAGGGGGTGGGTGGCTCCTGTCGAGAGGTGGTTGGGATGTCCCCGCCGCAGCATCTTCAAGGGCGACTGGACGAGGGAGTGGATGACTCCTTTCAGTTGGCGGCCGCCTGGAGCAGTTAGCGTCTATATGGTCCCAGAGCTTCTGGACGTCAGCGGGGACATGATCTTTGAGTTCTTCGTGATGAGCCCTGATCAGATCTCTACCCCCCTGCGATAATGGTCCATCTCAATGCATGACTTCAATCGCTCGTTCCAGACTGGGGCTAAGGCGTTTTGGCTAAAAGGGGAGCAAACAACCACCTAGCGTCAGATTGATTGAAATGTCAAGAGAGGGAACAAAGGAAGATTTCGTACCTGGTTGATGGAGAAAGAAGAAGACGAAAGAGACATCTTGGCGTCTAGTATGGGAGGATGGAGATCAAGTCGTTAGAGGAAAAGAAGACGGGTGATGCGAATGCCTTTGGAAACGATACGGGGCCTCATACTTATAGAAGGAAGAGGGTGAAGGAATGGTAGGATGCGTCCCATCGGAGTAAAAGGGTTAATAAATGAAAAGCTGCCGAAGAGGATGGTCCAAGTTTGAATCCGCACGTCAACGGCAAGAGGACATTAAATGTTTACAGAGCATTCGGTACTTTTACAGTTCACCCGAGGAGGGCATTAATAGCCGCACTCGCTCGTTGCCTAACTTGATCGGCCGAGTCTAAGGTTCTCTGGTCGTCATCAGCTGATCCAGGTACTTCTGGCATATGACGATGGATTTTTATTGCTTCATGGGCTAGGTTCTGCTTCTCCTGCTTCAGCTCGGCGATGATGGATGGGAGGTCTTGGAGTCTTTTCTCTTCAGCGGTCTATGGCACCGATGATATCTGGGTGAGAGCTTTCAAGGAAGCTGATTCGTTGATGCACCTCTTGAGCTTGATGTTTGTAGGAGTCTTCCTCCTTGCGGGCTTTTGCTAGATTGGCGCGATCGGCCATATGGCGCAAGACCCTGAACACTGGAATCTGCATTGACTCTATGTATGCGGCGGGTGCCAGAGCCACTTCCGCTTCCTCTGGAACTCGGCCTCTAATTTCACTAAGAAGTTGCCGAATCGGCGAGGCGTCTTCCACTAGTCGGCCGATGTCATCTTGGAGGAGGGTCCGTATGCTCTCAAGCTTGGCACAGATGTCATCAGGGATCGAGCTTAGTGTGACTTGGCGCGAGGCAACCTCTTCATCGTCAGAAAGTGCAATCGCAAAGGAAAAAAGACTGTTGTTGGGAGTGTCCTGCTCTTGCGAAAAAATAAAAAAAATAAAAATACGGATTAGCCGACGGCAAGGGAAAATCGGCTGATTTGGGTGACAAGTTTCTTACCTCTTTGAAGCGGATTTCTTCTGCTTGCACCGGCGGGAGTGCTACCCTCATCTCGGGAACTGGCGCGATTGGTTTATCGGAAGAAGAAGATTCGACGATTATCGGTGCCCTGCTCGGGCCAACCTCCTGGAAAGGTATGGAAAGCGGATTTTTATAAGTATAATGCAAATGATTAAGTCTGATGATATATAATGACTGCCATACCTCTATGAGTCGTCCGGCCGATGGTTGTTCGAAAGGTACAATCGATGCACCCAGGGTAGCCTGCATCAAAAATCGGTTAGATTTTGGTTAAGTATCAAAAAATTGAGTTAAGAGACTCTCTACCTCGGTGGGAGGAATTGCTGGCATTCCGGTTTCCGCCTGGAATGTAGCCGATTGCAGCGGAGATTGCACTGGGGCGATTTGCGCAGCCTGACAGAAAGAAGAAGTTAATATCGACAGAATAGTTAGAAGGATGTGAAGTATGCGAAATTACCTGAACAACTTCTACTAGCAATGATGCACCAGCCGCTCCAGCTTCTGTAGCAGTCTGGGGATCGACTTCCTCAATAATCGGCAGAGTCGGCGCAGCTAAAGGTTCAGTCGATGCCACCGCCGATTGATCGGCCGGTTCTATACAGGCACGCACTCGGCGGCTCGTCTTCTTTAAAGAGGGTTTCTTCAGCGTTTGTTTCGATCGGCCGGTGGTGATGTCTTCGATGGTTGGGGCATGGTAGCCGATGAGTGGGAATGGTGTGTATGGGTAGCTATTCTCTATCGTCCTACCACTTCGGCTCCGCGTCGGAGGAACTCGACTTTCAGACTGAAAAGGGAAATAAGAGTTAGCGGCAAATTTGTAGCATAAAAAAAATAACATCGAAATCGGCCGACAAAAGGGCAGTACCGCTGCGTTTGGGTCGATGTTGTCAGGATCCAGATCATTGCAATATGTTGTAGGAGATACACAACAGAGATGCTGCTTCCATTCTGCCCACCATAACTTGAATTGTTGGACAGAAGAAGGAGCCACTATCCAATTGCTTAGATCAATGGTACTTGAGTCCGGCACTAAATTGCACAGCCGATTTTAGTCAAGGCCCTTAGTGAGCTTATCTCGGAATTTTGCGCGGCCCGCAAAATAAACTTGAATCAGCAGCTGACCAAGGCAGAACTGCCGTGCTGCAATTGATGGGTTATAGAATTCATAAGTTGGGGAGTCTTTCCCAGAGAAGAAGTTCGCCGGTAAGATCCCTGGTTTGATCAAGGCGTCCGTGAGATCATTATCAAAGGAGTTGGACGTCGAGTCATAGCAGAAGGGAAGCTCAAAAAGTGGCTCTGTTCTCTGGTACGGGTACCAACTGGTAGTTTCTTCACTAAAGCCGTTGTAAAAGCATCTGAAATACTCGGCTGTCTGGGTGGCGGTGAACTGGCAACCAGGGAAAGCTGATGCCGCTTCGCCGAAAGAGGTGCACCGTCGTCGTACTGTGGGGTTTTCCTCTGACTCGATGTTGGGGAATGTCTTGGTCTCTATCTGCTGCTAGGAGATTTTGCTCATGTACAAGTTGAGCCAGAGGGTGATGAACCACCAGGGGCCACTGGGTTACCAATCGGCTCTCCCTTTGACAGTTTGACGCTGATCTGGTGCATCATGTGGTAGGCCGATCCTAGCAGATGCTTCCCGAGAGGGATGGCGACTCCTCTTGACAGGGTTTCGGCCAGAGCTTGTGTGTTGGAAGAAGGGCCAACTGCTCTACCGCAGAAGAGGTGCTTCTCTAGCCACATCATCAAGAACGCTGAATATTCTCTCTCCAAAATCGTCCCGGTCCTCATGTTTCTATTGATATACCCTTTCCACCCGCCGATTCCTTTCGTCTCTAGCCGATGGGTCGGCTTGATCAGATAATTAAAGGGTGTATCGGGGGAGGAAATTTTGAGGCTAGTCAGCATCTGGACATCGGCCAGAGTTGGGGTCATGGGTCCGTGCCCAAAGAGAAACGCGTTGAGCGCGTCAGACCAGAAATAGGAGGCTGCTATTACCAGGGGTTCATTCTTCTCCATCTGGGACAAAGATAGATTGATGCACAGGCCGATTTTTAATTCATCCCATTGAACTCTCTTAGAGTTGGCCATTCTTTGGTACCACTCTTTCCAGCCGGGGGTTTCATTCGGCCAAGATCTAAAAGTGCCTGACCATTGGCCCAAATCCATAGGTGATTGCTTGAAAGGGATTCTATGGGTTTCTAAGTTAATCAGATCAGTCGGGTCTGGATTCCCCATAGGGCCTAAGCAGATGAGACCAGGAGCTTTGGAAAGGCGGATAGTGATTTGGTGTCTAACTGCCTAAAAAAGGTAAAAAGGGAAGAACTAAGAATAGATCTAAAAGATGCATGGGTGGTAAAAAGTAAAAAGAAAAAGTTTCGGATGTTTACCTCCGGGATGAAGCTCATTGTCGCTGATGGAATCGCTGATGGAACTGTCGTCGCCGATGGAGTTGCTGGCGGAGCCTCCGTGGCTGGTGGAGTTGCTGATGGTGCCGCCATTGAAGGAAGGAAGCAGAATGCAGACGAAAGAAGGATCGCCGAAGAATGCGGTTGGAAGCCAAAAGGGAGCTGGGAGAAGATAGAAAGTGATTCGCTGGGGAGAAAGTTACTGAGCTCGTGGAGAAGAAGCGACAGGGAACACCAGTATTTAAAGACGGTCTGAAAGAAGGGGTAAAGGCGGGATTTTTACCATGCCGTCTACATGAATTTTGGGGGAACGGTTGTCTCAGGCGCCCAGTTCGAAATGATTGCAATCATCAGGTAGAAGACCACGAAACAGAAGGAGATTTTTGCCGCATTTGTTTTGGAGGAGAGATTAAAAAAGAATTTCGAAGTAAAAGTCATGTTTTATTCCGAAACTGGGGGGAATGTGTTGATGCCAGATTTCAACACGTTTTGAATCGACGTCAGGGAAGGAGGTGATTGGCCGATGCGGCAGACTTAAAGGCTACAATTGGGAATCGGCCGATTGGCGCTACAGTTAGGAATCGGCCGATTGGTGCTGCGGTGTTACGGACGATTGGCGAATGGAGTTGGTGGGGGTCGGCCGATTGAAAGGCTGGAGCGTTTGAGCCAATATGGGCTTAAGGTGGGCCAGAGGAAAAAGGTACAGAAAGTTTGGCTCGTGGGAGTATGATAACCAACTCCGATACGAGTTGTGTTTGTAAATATTCATTTTCATTTAAAATTAGAAATAGATCCTAGTCGGTTAGGAAATCAATTGCAACAGGCTATAAATAGCCATCTTTAGAGCTTTGTAGGCAGACACATCAATCAATACAAACAATCTACTTTTTTATCGTACTTTACTTTCAAGTCGGCAATTTCGCCAATACATCTTCTTCTTTCACGAGTTCGTACGGATTGGCAGGGCTGCATCGACATGATCTCCGGCCGATTGGTAAGTTCCTTTTATCAAATAATATCTAAGCTTTAACTTCAGGCGTATCGCTGTTGTTTCATTTAGATTTATTCACCAGTTATCGATATTTACTAAAATTATAGGTTTTATCTATTGCTCTAGTTTTATCACCAGTTATCCAGCTTGAGATCGAACTGTCGCCTTTATCATTATTTTTTCTTATTTATCGTCATATAGCCGATTAGATCTATTTCAAGTGTTGCATCTGTGGTGATTGTTTAATTTGCTCCAGGTTTCTTTGCAATCGCTACGTGATTATCGGCTGATCTATAGCCGGTCATCTTCATAGCAAATCGGCCGATTTGCTGATACGCTTTTCGAAACAGATCGGAACTTTAGCCGATCGAGCCCCCTTGGAATTTAATACGTTTCTTTCCTTGTCAATCAACAGGTCAGATTGACTGGCACGCCACGCGAACCGCACCAGGGCGATCACCCGAACAGGAGTTAAGCAGATTCTCCCGGGTCGTGTGTCCGACGCTGAAGGTCATTGGCCGATTTTTAGCGCCAACAGTTTCTTACCCTTCTTTGGCTTATTGGGGCGGGATGCCCTCTTGTTTCCTCCCCTATGTCCCTCATGTCTTACGACGTTGGCAAAGTCGGGGTTCTGAGAGCGTAGCCTTGCTTCCTCTTGAGCACACTTAGACACAAGCGTGGTGATGTCCCACTTCTGATCGCTTGCATTGTAATATATCTTAAATGGCTCAAAGACTGGTGGAAGTGACATCATGACGTGTGAAGCAGCGCTGTATCATTAAGGGGACAGTCGAGGTTTTGAAGCTTATCCCTCATGTTGACCATGCCCATAATGTGCTCTCTAACACTGCCTTGCCCATTGTACTTAGTCTTCACGAGCTGAGATAAGAGAGTGCTAGCATTGGCCTTGTCAGACCTCTGAAAGTAACTCTCAATCTTATTCATAAAGTTCTTAGCATTCTTAGGCTCTTTGTCAAGAGCTCCCCTGATAGAAGGGTTAATAGTCATGTTCATAAGACTTAGGGCCACTCTGTCAGAATGCGCCCGACGCTCTTTTTCTTTCTCATAAGCAGCAGTGCGTGCAGTAAGGGTAGTATCCTCAGTCTCTTGTGACACTGGTGCAACACGAGCGGGCAGCCTCAGGGAAAGATTCTTATCCATCGCCAGCAGAATGAAGCCAATCTCAGTCTTCCACTTGATGAAGTTGTCCCCTCCCAACTGAGAAACACCATTGATATAAGTCATGATGCTGGAAGGGGTGGCTTCTATTCATAAAATAAAATTAAATCAGTAACGACAACAAAATAAAGAATGTAATCAGCGTTGGCCAGATTAAAACATTAAATAATCTTGAATAAACAATTTTGCATCACCGTTGGGCAGAAGCAAATAAACTTATCATGTCATGAATTAATTTTGCATCACCGTTGGGCAGAAACAAAATAAACTTAATGTCTCAGCGTAATTAACGCAGCGGAAAAACTTAATTTTGCATTACCGTTGGGCAGAAGCAAAATAATATAAATAAAACTAAGCATCTTAATAGCAAATAATTAAATCAACGTTGGTTAGAAATTAATTAAAGGCTCAAAATAAACTAAACAATTCTGAATAAAATTCACGTTGGTTTTATCTACTCAGAATGGCTACTTATAATTTTCTCATAATTTTCAGTGTAATAATCCTCAAAATAAAATTTCTTAGTGCTAAAGAGGAAAATATACTAAAAATCAACTTAGAAAAAAAGTGAGGGGCTTAAAACTTAATGGGCTCTTGGCCCATAAACCAACGGGCGGGCCGCAAAATCGGCCCAGCCGCGCCCCCCAACTCTCCCACCCGCGTGGGCTGGCAGCCCAGCAGCCAACGAGCAGGCCGCCAAAGCGGCCCAGCTCAGCCCGCTATCCAGCCCCCCCCCCCCCCCCCCCCCCCCGCGGCTCATCTCGCATCTCGGCCGTTGGATTCGGAAACCTAGATCGAACGGTGGGGAGTTAATTTCGGAGGCATAAATACTCATTGGAAGGCTGAAAACCCTAATCCTAATTCATTTTCTTCCTTTCCTCCCTTTGTGGCAGCCGCCGGCGCCGCCTCGCCTCGTGGCGCCGCTGGCACTGTTGGCCGTTTGGAGGCGGCTGCGCCTCTTAGCTTTTTTATCTCATCGCCGCGGGTGCGACATGCCCCGCGCGACCTCATGCAAAAGCCGCCACGCGAGCGCCCGAGAAGTACGTTGAATTCTAGCGAAAAACCGGGCACCGCCGTGGGGTTTCTAATGCTTATGCCGAAGGTTTGGAGGGATTTTCGGGTGGGATTGTTTCGGATCTAATGCATTCTTACTTAGTTCTTATTCTATTCTTCTCGGATCTACCTATTTCATGCGTGATCTATACTTAGAAACGATAGATCTACACTAATCATGAACAAAACATGAAACCGAGAAGAAAACACTTAAACCGAGAACTAAACATGAACAAAACCAACCAAGATCTAAAACTTGACTAGATCTATAGGCTCTTAAGGCTCATGGTTAGGTGTTTAGGCTCTGATACCAAATGTTAGACAAACATGGCTTAGAACTTAAACTTAACAGGATCTAACACCTAAAATATGAGCACGACCTATAGAACAAGATGAACAATAAGGAGGAAGTTTAGATCTCGACTGTCAGTCATCATAGGAGCAGCTGAGGACGACATCTCGGCGGTGATAGGTGGCGGGGACGAAGACGGTACGTCCGTAGTCGTTCCCGTAGATGTTCCCGACGTAGACGAAGTAGTCGATCTCGTCGGGTACCGTCGTCCTTCCGGTCTGTACCGGCACTGCCCGGTGTTGGACGGCAGGCGGAGGCGGTGGCCTTCAGGTAGCTCCAGCGCCGCCGTAGATCGGGACGGCTGCAGTGGGCGGCTAGGGTTTCTTAATAATTAGATTAATCACAAAACGTCGGATCCCACTATTTAATATGACGCTGAACTATCTGGGGCCACAACCACTAGTAGGCTTGGGCCTCCAATCAAGACGCGTAACGGGTTTTTACTTATTCGTTTTTTCTCTTTCATTTTCGACCTTTTTGACCACCGAAAAAGTTCCAACAAGAAGCCATCGAAGCTGTGCGTAACGAGGATGCCCGGTCTGTTCCCGTACCTCGCGCTCGCGCGTTCCACGAGGCGCGTCAGCCTCGAGCGGAACGCCGCGCCGGGCGCCGCCGGCGCGTAGCGGAAGTCGTAGGGGGGCGCCGAACAGGCTCGCCCCCTCCCTGTACCCGACGCCTTCCAGCGCCTCCACGAGCCTCACCATGCACGCGTCCCTATGGACAAACGAAGCGAAATGTTTGGCCTCCGATAAATTGGAATTCGACATGATCGATCTGATGATGAAAGCCTTATTTATCGGCTTACTTTTGGGCGGGATCGTCGAAGCGGAAGCTGCGGGTGGTGCCGAAGGACACGACGCGGGTCTCGACGCCGGGGTCGTTGCGGTAGTTGCCGGCGGCGGGGTCGTACACCAGGCGGAGCTGGTCCTGGTAGCACGGCAGGAGCGCGGGGTCCGCCTGCAGCGCCGTGTAGTTCTCCCACAGGCGGAACCAGCCGCGGACCTGCCTCCGCGCACCGCAGCCCGACGCCTGTGGGGGCTCGTACTCGTCGGTGAGCCGCGCGTCGAACTGGCTGCACGTGAAGCCCGGGAGCAGCACGACCGGGTGGAGGCCGGACGACGCGGCCTCGCCGCGTGCCGCCCCCGACGACGGCGCGCCGGCGAAGAAGATCGTGGCGAGCAGGAGGAGGAGGGGCGTGAGGCGATGCTCCTGCGCCTCCATTGCGGACCGCTGAATTTGCTGCTGCTGCTCGAGCTAATTGAGATGATAACGATGAGCTGATGACGCATCGACCGGATTATATATGGTGCCGGTTGTTGTGAGTACTAGTGTCTACAAGCCATTGGGTTGACGAATGACAACCAGGACTGAATTGCGTTTGACTCTATAAAGTCGATTGATACGCGGGGATGCGTGTGGAAATGTGTGTCTCACATGGTACTGAACCGCATTTTTCAATTTGAACAGCGGATAAACTATCGCCGTCTTATATGGACGCGAGGAAATAGTTTCACTGTTGGTGAAATACTACCTCCGCCGACAGCCACTTTATTCAGTGCGGATTAGGTAGCTTTTTCAACTGCGACGTCATTTTATAAAGTACCCAAAGTATCTTCCATTATGAAACATAATCCAAAATAACCCTCTAATCTTATCAAAATAACACATTATTACCATTATAAAAAACAATATAAAGTAAAAAAACTTAACTTTGTATCTAAATCACCCAACTCTACCATTATAAACAGTTGCATAAATTAATCTATAAATCTGCATCTAAATTACATATATCTTTCGCTACAAAATATTTTAAAGTGCACCAATATATAATTCTAAATTATATTTGTCTATCAATGTTAATATAGAAGATACTGATGTATGTCACCATGTAGACCACACATATGTAGGAAGCAATGAGAATGCTGATTCCCATGTTATACTTAAAGTTCAAACTAAGAATTTAATTAAACAATGTCAAACACATATGGAGGTGGGATGCAAATTAATAAAATAAACTATGAATGTGGAGGAAAGAGTGTATAGAGTAATCGCTAACTATGGTTTATCACACCCGCATCTCTTTGGGCTGCTAAATGTGCATGTGAGTGATTGCACATAACTATATGGCTAATAGTCTTTTGTTGAGCTTTGTGGCCACTATCAAGCACGATAATAACTCAGTTTTGTTACTCCACTGGTTGGTGAAGTTATATCCGATTTTTTTTCAGATATTAAGATATATGAAAATTTTGATTTTTTTAAGAAAGCACGAGATGGTGGCAACAAAGCTCACAAAGAATTCAGATTTAATTTCTTAATGTGCATGCCATTAGATTTCATATGAACGAGATCTGTTCCACTTCTTTAGGCAGATAAGAGCAGCAGCTAGGTTATGTGAATATTCTAAGGCACTGTTTGGATCACCTAAGATTAGGTGACTATATTTAGTTCATACCATATTGATCCTGGGATCAAAATGTAGATGAGAGACACAAAAAATACTTTTGCATGTGAGTTAGATAAGGTGGAGGAGTAGTCTGGTTATTTTCCTGATGGTTGGCTACTGTTAGTCTAAATTAGGTGGATTTTGAGAACTAATAGAATAAAGTTTAGTTAGGATGGAACTAATTTTTAGTCTACAAAAGCTATTTGAATCACCTCATGGACAAACTTTAGCATCTCCAAGAGCCTTTCTAAATTCTACTCTCTAAATCATCATTTAGATAGTTATTTGAGTAAAAGTCATTTTCTATATCTTTATACTCTCCAACAATTTTTCTATATCTTGTGCATAGTATAGAGAGCAATTCTCCCTCTCCATCTTTGGCTAGCGAGAAATCCGGAATAGACGATATCTATATTTAGATATCCAATTGAAGAGGCTATTGGAGGGTAATTTTTAATCAAAATCTTTATTCCTAAAGATATAAAGAGTCACTTGGAGATGCTGATTAGGCTCTAAAATTTTTATGGGTCCAAACTGAACCTAAATCAGAAAAATGAAAGTGATATGTTTTGAAAGGACTAAACTACCCTCCAACAAAATTCTTGAATATTCGAGACCATAAATTGATTACAATAACTAGATGTGCAAGATGATGCATGGCCGCTGTGGTTGACCCCTGTCGATCGGGGAGCAGTATCCAATGCAATTACCTGATGCCAATCAACAATCGCGCACAAATACAAGTATCCAACGCACGGACAAAGTAATTTGATTTCAGTCGTCTGAGGAACATAGCATGAACCTTGCTAGACTTCCAGACGCGTGCACAATGAACATTCCATCTATGGAGTAATGGAGAACAGTTCTTCCGCAGCACGTGCATACGGTGCTTTGCTCAGCACGCCCTGGCTCTGAACCCAACGCGCAGCTGCTCCGGATCGTACAGCACCTCGAACGCGCGCTGGTTCACGTTGCCAATGACGCCGTTCCCGTGGTGGCCGGGCCTCAACCTGAACCCCCTGAACGCCAGGCAGCCCTCCACGAGGATCCCCGACGGGTTGTCGAGCTCCACCGTCGCGCCGCCCAGGAACGTCAGCGCCAAGCCCGGCACCGTCACATTGGCGTAGCCCGTCAGGTTGTAGCACGTGTCGACGGGGTGGATCGGCGCCGCCGGCGGGTACGCGGCCATGGCGCGCCGGAACGCCGCTCGCAGCGCCGCGTAGGGCGCCGCCGGCAGCGCCGTGATGACCGTGCCGGAGTCCAGGATCATGCCGTAGTCGCCGTGCGGGAACGCCGAGGGGGGCACGTCGAGCGGCCGGCCGGCGACGCTGATGCCCGTGAGCGTCACCTTATAGAACACGGCGTAGTGGTCCGACGGGTGCATCGGGGTGAACGCGAAGCCGGACGTGTCGCTCGGCCTGCCGAGCGCGAGGAACCCCGCGGAGCTCCCCGTCGGCGGGAGGCAGTACGAGAAGGCCCCGCCGTAGGACGGCGAGGCCTGCGACACGAGGGACTCTGGCGAGTTCTCGAGCCCGATCAGGCCGGCGGACATGTCGTCCCAGCCTCCTTGGCCGTGGCCGCAGCCGAAACGGAAGCCCTCGACGGCGACGCCGGGAGCCAGTGTCAGCTTGTCGCTGCTGTACACCCCGGTGGAGTTGGAGCCGTCGGCATAGCTCAGTGCAAACCCACACAGCTTCTCGCCCGTGCACCCGTTCCCCTCGTTGTACGAGATGTTCCTGCACGAGCCGGATTCTCAGGGGAAGAGCGCATAGGTGGAGGATTTCCGGGGATCAAACAGGGGGTCCTTCTGGGGGTAGCACTCGTCGGAGCCGCACGGCTTGCACTGGATCCAGGCGAAGTCGCTGCCGCTGTCGATGATGACGGTCTGCGGGACGGCCGGCGTGCCGAAGCCCACCGTGACGACGTACTCCAGTGAGTCGACGGAGTAGCCCAGCTCCGCCAGGACGACCGCGCCGTTGTCCGGCGACCACACGACCATGTGCCTGACGGATCTGCCGATGTGTGGTTCCTGCGAGCCTCGTCACGGCGGAGCGTTTCGGCGAGGCATGGCTCGTGCTTGGTTTGTGCCGGAGAACCCGGTCCTCTACGGCGCGCTAGCGGCAAGAACGCGCGGTTTGAGCTTGAGATCACTGGAAAAGTAGCGTAGAAGGGTTAAAGTCTCTCTGGAACTAAACTTTTGCTAGGGGTCGGATAGTACCTTTTCGCTCAGATTCTGCATTCGCTGGGTTGGGTTCTAGGCCGCCTCCGGTCGAAACAGAGCAGGAACTGCATAGGAGAATGCCAAGAAACAGAGCACGAGACATGCTGCCCTGGCCCTGCACGACGAAGGTCACTCAGTTCTCTGCAATGAGGATGAATGGGCTTGGCAATCCATCTTAAGATCTTCGTTCATGAAGGTTTTCGACGAGACGAAAACATCCTGAGATCAATCGAATTAACAATGGAACTCGCCCGGAGCTTTGCACTTGGCTGATAAGAACTGAAATGGTATTTTCTGTCTGCACTTCCTTGCCTTTGTCTGTGTGAACTTTTATGTTTTCCTGGTTTAGAGAACTGAGTACAGTACTGCTAGTTTGCTGCCAAATGTACGTCTATGGGAAAGAATGCGATGGCATGCATACACGCATCGCAGTTCCTCTGCATCAAGCGTAATCAATGAAAAACCGTGATGCTTACAATCGACAAAATTTTCATGGTTCCAGTTTTCTTAGGGTGGGGTAATTGTATTAGGATCTTGTTGTGAAAGGGATTATAATTTCCAGGGTGTATGAAATCCTCGTCTCCTGCAATTACTTAGTGTTTGCAATAAGGTTCAGATGCCCAGATGGCTACTGTTGTTTTATTGAAAAGCCAAAAGAAATATGGTTTTGAAATAAAAAAGGGCATGCATGTATGATGTATTGTTTAACCGATTGCATGTATGGTATTTAATCCGTGCATTAGTATTTGTGATGAAGCCCACGGGCCACGGCAACGGAAAGGGTTTTGACTAGTTAAAACTTGTGAATTGGAGGATCCAAATAAATTAAACAACCTGGCAACGGAAAGGTGAAAAAACAAGTGCAGGTAAATGAAAGTAACTTTCTCTTATTATCAACTAGCAAGCTCACCTGCGCGGCTGCGCTAATAACGTAGCTACAAAGCTATGCTATAATTTTTTAATATAAACTGTGAAGTTCTATTTTTTTCCCTCTTAATTTTTTTAACCTCTTAGCATCCCTAGGTCTCCTTAGTTGTCTTAGTCTACACACTGTCTATATATCAAACCATATGCGTATATCAGCTTTTTGCAAATGAACTCTAAAGTCACGTATCACTACTGCAGAAAACGTTTGTAGAGGCGGGTACAACAGCATTTGTAGGGACCCATCACTGTTTCTCGCAGCTAAAAATGCTGTTTGCAGGGGCGGGTAACGCGCCCGCCCTCACCTGCCCGTGGAAATCCATTTTCAAGGGCGGGTCATACCCGCCCCTGTAAATGATATTTGCAAATGGTATTTCCAGGGGTGGTTTAGAGCGTCACCCACCCCTAAAAATGGATTTCCAGGGCTGGTGAGGTCGTGACCCGCCCCTGGAAATAGGTTTCCCGCTAAAAATTGGTTGACTTGTATTTAAATTTTTCAAATCTGGTTCCCGCTATTTTTTAAAATTTTATTTTCCGCCAATTTTGACCTATCAAGGTAGTGCGCGATCGAATGTCATGGTGACCGATATGGAATATATTTCGTAAATACAAATAATTACGCATACAAAATAAAATCATATCGAAGTATGTCATTATAGTGCATCATTATAGTGCATCATTAAAGTGTGCATAAAATACATATTTTTGTCCTATTACCCCTGATGAACGCTACCGGAGCCGGCACGGAGATGCTAAGCGTCCCACTTACGTAGACCTTTGTATTTTTTTTCAGTTGCCAATTCATGTTCAGGGTGAACAAAATACCTTATTACATGGATCACTTCATGCAAAATGAAACGGCCTAAATCGATGACTATGTTGAGAAGTTGTTGCTCATGGAGTTGGTTGTCATGTTTTCTCAACTGAATATGCAATTAAAAAATCCATGAAACAATTAAGCCAAGTGTTAGATACACGCAAAAACAATTCCCACGTATGCATCTATCCTAACAAAGATTAGCCTCTTACACGTTTGGGATCAGTTGTGTATCTTCCGAGCTCCCTCATATGCTCGCACATGTAGTACCCACATTATACGGAACCTGCAGGTTGCTTGTGGCACGGAAAATGTGTGCGCAAAGTCATTTCTGTTGTTCTCTCAGGGGGATAAATTCCTCCTTTGGAAATATAGTGCTTGTAAGCCTTGTTTTAAAAAGAAAGAAATGAGAAGTTAGTTTACATATGTAGTTTTTTTGGAAGATCTAGCATGATGTAAATGTAGAAGATAAGAATTTTGCTAACATGTTGAGGATGGATATGAATTCTTTGTATCTACGTGGCTTAAAATCTTCGGAGTCCAATATGAGCATTTTTCCACGCTTTGGCTGTAGCATAAGAGCAATCTAGTGATTTCTGCAAAAATATTATATATAATTTCTTAGGCATTTATTTGAAGCAAGTGCATATTATAATTAATGATTGAAACTACACTTACTCTTGGCATTATGTAGATCCCAACCTTCTTTATGATCTCTTTATGTTCATTTATTCATTTTGCTTAATTTTCCGAAACGATATGTAGATCCCAACCTTCTTTATGATCTCTTTATGTTCATTTATTCATTTTGCTTAATTTTCCTTGTGCGTTTTACACTTGCTTAGCTCATCATGGCTGTCCTTCCACAATATTGGCCCGAGATGCCTGGACTCGCAAATAGCTTGAGGGTCGAGAAACGCAATCTTGCGATTTATAGTCTCGGTCTGTCTTTGTTGCATCCTGTATAATAAAATGCATCACAATTAATTAGATATGCTTATATAATACAGTAGGCCATAGCATATAAGATATTAGTTTCGATACGACACTTACATGCACCAGAGTCTAACCATTTCTATGCTTAGTTCTTTGAGGCGAAACATGTTTTTAGATGTCTTCAAAATCAAACAATATCAGTGACGCCTTTAGGATCCTTTGGTTCGAATATATTCTGGTCGTACCGAGCCCACATGCTTGTGAGCCCAAGTCTACATGCCCTCGTGTACCAACTATGCATCCTTTGCATGTCACTTGGAACCCCCACGATCATAGCGTCGAGTAGAAATGATTTACCATACTCAAAATTTATCGGACAATCCAGTAAGTCTTGTATGTCATCAACCCCAACAACCAGATGGTGCTCCGAGTCAGTGCGAGGCAAGGAAAAGCCCGGTCGTCTGATGTCACTAGAATTTGAATCATCCTTTGACTTAGCCTTTGACCCCTGCTTCTTGTTTGCGGTGTGCCATATATGTGCAATCTCTGACCCTTCCCTCCCGTAAGACCGTATCACTCTCGGCACCAACAACTGCGGCGGCTGTTGTTGTTGTTGTGGTGCTGGCAGAGCCGGTGTCGTGTGCTCTCGTGTTGGTGATGTCAGAGCCTATGGTAATGCTGGAGCCGGTGGTGGTGATTGCGGAGCCGATGGCGTATGCTCTCGTGGTGGTGATGCCGGAGCCTGTGGTGATGCTGGAGCCGGTGGTGGTGATTGCGGAGCCGGTGGCATATGCTCTCGTGGTGGTGATGCCGAAACCTGTAGTGATGCTGGAGCCGGTGGTGTTGATTGCGGAGCTGGTGGCGTATGGTCTTTGTGGTGGTGATGCTGGAGCTTCTAGTGTATGCTCTGGTGCTGCCCCTCTTGTTGTGCTGATGATGAGGGATGCTCAATTAAGACTTGTGCCAGCATGTTACGATTCGGAGATGCCGAAGGCTGTGGACCAAGCAGTACGATATCTCATTTATGCCATAGGATGGTTGAGCCAAGGCATTCTCTAAGGCAATGTTTCCCATCTGCAGTGGGGATGTCTATCTCATGATCCTCATAGCTTGATTTGAGGAGATGTTGCACTTGTACGCATGCATATAGGGGTGGGATCAGATTTCCCTCAAATGAACCTCCAACCGGATCCACCTGGGCCTTGGCTACTTCCTTCGTCTTCCCAGCTCTGCCAACCGGATAGAGCAAAAAGCAGGGGTACTAACGGATATACAATCTACCAGGTATGGTTGTGCTGTGGTAGAGGCAACACTCCTCTGAGCACATGCCGTATTTGCTTGGGATAATACCGGAGGGGGCATCGTCACCATCTGTTGTTGTCCACCTCTTGCGACGGGTTAATCCATAATATGCCAAGTATATTCACGGAAATATACTTCGCATATTTTTTTTCTAGTTCTATAGGTCACCATAATCTTAGGGTTAAAGTTTCACCTTTTTTAGATGTGTTTTGCTATTTTTTTGGAATTAATTGAATTTTCTGAATCAACTTGAAAAACATTTGTAGGGGCGGTTGGGGGCATCACCCAAATGAATTTCAAATTTATTCTGCAAAATCAATTAATTCCAAAAAATAGCAAAATACATAAAAAAAACTGAAAGTTTACTCTAAGGATATTTTAGTGCATATAATGGTTAAGAGTGTTGAAACAACAGTGTTTTTTTTCCTTTTTAGCTGTGAAAATTCGTTAGTGTGTGCTATAGTGTGTGTTAGTGTGTGTGAGTTTGATAAGGACTTAAAACATCAAATCTTCTTCTCTCTTCTATGCATCTACGGAATTCATCATTACGTCTCATATATATAATTCATTCAAAATACATGGATGTACGAGACATTTGAGAAATTACATGAAATCGAAAAAAATTACTAGGTACATATTTAAGCCGTAATAATTCTTGATTCTCCGTCCTTGCGTGCCCATGGCTTAGCGTCTTTTCTTATGCTTGTTCTATAATTCTCATTTTCTGTGGTAGGTCCGTGAAGAGGTTCATTTCATCGTACTGGTTATATTCTTCCACATCGTCGATACCATCAACTTTTATGATATCTTGTTTTCCAAGGACGGCAGCGTGCTTTGACTTCTTTGCGGGATCAGCTAGGTATAGTACCTGTGCGACCTGTGAAGCAAGTACCCATGGATCGTCTTTGTAACGAACATTGTTGAGGTCAACAATCATGAGCCCATAGCCGTCCACCTCAACTCCTCTTGGGTGTTTGACCCAGTGACACCGAAACACTGGAATTTGTATATTGGAACCATAGTGCACTTCCCATATATCATCTATGACACCATAGTATATGGTACTTTGGCCTGTTTTCTCGTCTAAAGCCTCAATACGAACAACACTGTTCTGAGACACGGTCTTCTTGTCCTTTACGACAGTATAAAATAGATATTAATTAATATCATACCCTTGCCATGATGTGATCTAGCTAGATGGGCCAGTTGCCAATCTTTTGATCGTTTGTTCTTCCACGGTCTCCCCATCTGCAAGATTCAGATCCTTCAACCATGCAATCAATACACGCTTGTGCTCTCTCATGATCCAATCATCCGAGCGGCCATTACTTTCTACATGCATCGTGCTCAAGTGTTCGTTGACTAAAGGTGTCATTATCGTGAGATGCTGCAAGATGCTATAATGTGCTTGTTGCACACCTTTGAAATCCTTGTCATGAAAGTTTTCCTCCCAACTGTGCCCACCCCTTCCAACCTCCCAAAAAACGTGGAACAGGCAAACCAATGCCTACTTTATCCTTTAGATAACCTAGGCAACACTCCATGATTTTCTCAGTACTGTATCCCTCTGTCATGGACCCCTCAGGATATGCATGATTCAGTACGTACCGGTTTAGAATGGACATGAAACGCTCATACGTCCACATTTCGTTTATGTAAAGTGGACCAAGTGCACGTATCTGGTCGACCATGTGAATCATTAGGTGCTCTGTTATATCAAAAAATCCCGGAGGGAAGCACATCTCGAGCTGCGCTATAGTCTCCCTAATAAATTTTTGGGGATCCTGCAATTCATCTTCATCGATCACCTTTTGAGAAATCTTGTTGAAGAAGTAAGACAACCGAGTGATTACCATCTTCACGTATACTGGCTTGATCACTCTGATTGCAAATAGGGAGGAACAACGTCAGCAACACATGTCAATCATGATAGTTGTAGTTGCATAGCGAGAGGTCTTTCATCGAGACCAGTTTCCTTATGTTGGATGAGAAATGACTTGGGACTCTAATCCCCGTAAGCTCTCGCACAATGCCTTCTTTTCATCATGTGTCAAGTTGTAGCTAAGTTCATATCTTCCATTCCCTTTATCCACAGGGTGAAGATCTTCTCTTATCTTCATGGCTACCACGTCTTGACGTGATTTCAATGTATCCTTTGTCTTTGCTGATGTCTCTAGAAGGAGCACAAGGAGCACAATTGTGTTACCAAACATATTCTTCTTCAGGTGCATACCATCGATTGCATGGCGGATCTCAAGATCTGCACAATACGACAAATACTTGTAGAAGATGGGCTGTTTCATGAATGGTACGACTTCGATAGGTGTCTTATCTCTGTTTCTCTTCTTCCCATCTTTCGTCATCCTCCCAATAGGTGACCTGGATGGTCCTAGCCATTTCGAACACATAGTGCCCATCTCATTTTACTGGTGCAGAATGTAAATCAGGCTTGACATCAAAGAAGTTGTAGAACTTCTTACTTCACTACTGATGTCCTTCCACCAAGAAGCGCCTGTACCTAAGGTAAACTACCTTTCTAGAACCTTCTAGGAAAGATGATACAGTGTCATCCACGCAGACCGTCCATCCCGTCCTACCTTTGATCTATCCTAAAAGGACAAACAGAGCCTGGTAATCATGGATGGTGACAAAGATAATGGCTCTTAGATTAAAGGTCTGCCATGTAAAACCATCAACGATATCGTTACCCTCTTTCCATAGAGTTTCCATCTCTTGCATTAGAGGCTCAAGGAAAACATCTATATTGATACCAGGGTGCTTTGGTCCTTGTATAAGGATGGATAGCAGAAGATACTTTCTTTTCTGGCACAACCATATAGGCAGGTTGTACATCTTCAAGATCACTGGCCATGTGCTGTGAGTGCTAGTCCTTTCACCAAACGGATTCATTCCATCTATACTCAACGCAAACCGAACATTTCTCGGGTCCTTTCCAAATTCCAGATAATACTGCTCATCGAACTTCTTCCACTGGCGAGCCTCGGCTGGATGTCGAAGCTTTCCGTCACCCTTCTTGCGCTTATCTGAATCCCACCACAGCATCAACTCAGCATCCTTTGGGTTGGAGAAGAAACACCTCAGGCGATCGGCAACTGGGAGGTACCACATAACCATAGTAGGAATTCTGCTCCGCTTCTCAGAGATGCCTAAAGTAGTGTATGCTGGTTCAACAGAGGCAACACTATTCGTTGCACCCTTCCTCTTCCTTTTGTTCCCATCTCCTGGACCTTGATTGTCGCCACCACAATAACCGGCATTGTTTTTATATGGACTTGCAGAACGTACAGGACATTTGTCCAAGCCTTTGAAAGTATCCCCACAATACAAAATATAATGATTTGGGCATGCATGAATTCATTTCACACCCATCATGAATGGGCTGACAAGCTTCTTTCCTTGATATGTGTTGGCAGGAACTTTATTATTGGGCTTTGGAAACAACCAAGCCAAGATACACAGGAGATCATTAAAACTACCGTCTGACCAGTTGTGCTTAGCCTTTAAGGTCAACAGCTCAAGTATGAAATGGATAACTGTCCAGTGTTTCGACATCCTTTAGATCCTCGTATATATTTTCCTGTGCTGATTTTGTCACCATCTCGAAGTTTGCCAACCCCTGAGCACTACCAACCAATAGCTCTGCTTTGGTGCGACAAAACAACTGGCTCAGGAAATCACCGTCATCAAGTTCAGCGTCACTACTATCATCACTGCCACCATCGATGGGCCCCCGTCAACACCATCACCATAGCCTCCGCAACCATCTTCATCATCGCTGTTAGCATCATCAAAATCATCATAAGCATCAAACAATCTATTAAACTCGGCGTCCTGTATGATTTCATCGAGCGGATTCTCCGTCGGAGGGGGTGCTTTCTCACCATGATACGTCCAGAGTGTGTAATTCTCAACAAAAGCACCCACCAATACATGCGATCTGATTGTAGTTGTGTCGCTGAATACTCTCATATTCTTGCATATTTTGCATGGGCAAGGTATCCTCTGTGTCTTCTCATTTCTTGCGTGGTTTTCTGCAGCTTGAATGAATTTATTAAGTTCTCCACAGAAATAGGCATCCGTCCTTCGTGCTTTGTACATCTATGTTCTATCCATCTCTGAACATCAAGAGATAATTTAAATGGCTTAAAACAAGCTCTTCAATAATTAGGAAAAAGTTAATTTGATATAGAAAAAATAAAAAAAAATCAAGACCCAACCTATTATTGAACAACTAAATTTTGTGGAAAAAACTATCATGCATGTGTATAAATATAGAAAAGAAACAAAGCTTCTTCTCTCTCCTCCACAGATCTAGGAATTTGTTTACTAAGGAATGAGGCTAAAATATAAAGATTGGGCCCAAAAGTTTGAGGCAAATAGAGCCCGAAATGGTAAATCCGCACCATGGAGATCTAGATCTAGCTAGAGGTAAGAAAGCTCCATTTAAGCCTTAAAACTATCTAAAAAGTTTAGAAAAGACATAGGATCAGCATCGACTTACCTCCTAGAGCCCCCAACTCGAAAGAAATCAAGTTTAAAACCTTCCCTCCTCATTTTTTTTTGGATTTTTGGGCAGCACCTCCCCAAGCAAGCAATGGATTGTCGGGAGGAGGAAGCCACTGCCCAAATTTTTATGGGTATTTTTAGGGGCGGGTGATGGCGCCACCCGCCCCTAAAAATATATATTCAGGGGTGGGTGGCTCTGTCAGCCACCCCTGAAAATGATCCCTATTTTTAGGGGCGGGTAACGCCATCACCCGCCCCTATAACTCCCATCTTTAGGGTCGGGTGACGCCATCACCCGTCCTTAAAGATGCATTTCCAGGGGCGAGTCTGCTGCTACAGTAACCCCGCTCCTTTTTTTAAGAATGGGTTACATTTTGACCCGCCTCGAAAAAAAAAGGGGCGTTGCTACATATCTTTTTTTAAGTAGTGTATGCATATAAATGCATAATTAACACCACTCACTTTGGACAACAGTAGAAAAAAATCAAATATGGATTCTTAATCCATGTAGCAATCGTTTTCGTAGGCCGCACCTATATAAAGATTTCCCTGATATCGTTGTGTTGAATCTCTCCTAGTCCCCGCTCAATCCATGTAACATGGTGCTCGCACCATGATCTCTTAGTATTTGCTCTTCATCTCATCACCATCCATCCTTATACTTCAGCATCCATAATTGCTAAACTACAATAAGACTCTATAAAATAAATTGAGCTCAAAGGCCCGCAAATTGATCAAACCAGTTGAAGTGATATATGCTCTGCATTCTCTTTTTGTTACATCCTCGTGCTTCAATCCGTCACTGGATCCAATGCGCATTCAATCTTCAACCATGGCCACATTACTGGTTAAAATCAAACAGGCAGGATAAATAGATATTTATTTTATTTTCAAAGGTAATATATTAGACATTAGAATTGTATTTGCTTACGCTATGTGAAAACCTGTATATTCCAATGACATGATGTTTTATGTCTGCTTAGAATTCCAATATGAAAGAATTCCAACGATTAAATCTATACCAATATAATCCAGTCCATTTAAATTAGTGATATCTTTAAATTCCAACGATTAAATTCCTTGGTTTTTAATTCACAATTTAATTCGGTTATATTCTTCTTACAATGGACATTTGTATCTTTTATCTCTTCCCAACTATGATTTTAGATATTCGATATTTAGTACCACATCTGTGTACACCAAAATAATATACCATCAAAATAATTTGAAATGCACACGGAACATTTCAATTATTCTATGAAAACAATAAAATATTTTACAAAATATAAAAAAATTTCCATATGAAGAATTACAAATTAAAAAAACATGGAAGATATCAATATTCTATGGTAATGACGAGATTTTTCTGTAGAAACAATTACAAATATAACATGGAAAATTTTGAACATTTTATAATAACAATGAAGTTGTTCCATATGAATAATGACAACTATATCATGTAGCATTTCAAATATTTTCGCTAATTCGGTGTACTATAGCATCCGCGCTTTTCACTCTTTTAATCGGCAACTAATTTTCCATGACAGCGTATCATATAGGTTATATTAGTGGAATTTGTAATATGACAACTAAGGATTACACTACCATGGATCACCAAGAAGCTTACCGTCCACGCAATTTCATGGTTCCAGACTTCCAGGGTTCTCGGGCACAGCAGGATAATTGTGTTAGAACCTTGTTGAGGAGGGATTATAATTTTAAGGGTTTAGAAAATTTGTATCCATGCTAACAAATTCAGAACTTTAGGTCTGTGCTGGTCAACAGCATTTACATGTCGATTCATGTTTATTCTGATGAATTTCAGTGAAATACATACTTCGGGAATACAGTACTTTTATCTGGTTCCCTTGAAATTACTGAAAGCAGCGATCTAGTATAGTAGTATTTGCTCTCGCGGAACACAAAAATCACCATGCTGTACAACAATTTAGCAAGCACCAGGGCGGAATCCAACGCTGCCACTGTTGATATCGTAGAGCACCTCGAACGTGCGCTGCTGCACGTTGCCGAGGATTCCGGTGTCGCCATCCGTGCCCGTGGGCAAGAACGCGAGGCACCCACCGTACAGAATGCCGGAGATGTCGAGGTCCATGACGGCGCCGCGGGAGAAGGTCAGCGCAATCTTGGGCACGGTGATGGTGCTGAAGCCGTTGAAGTTGAAGCAGGTGTCCAGCAGGTTGGCCGCGGGCGCCGCGGACGGGTACGCCTTCATCTCCTTCCTGAACGCCGCCCGCAGCGCGCGGTACGCCGTCGGCGGCAGCCGCGTGATGACGGTGCCGGAGTCGACGATGGAGCCCGCGGAGAACACCGAGGCCGGCACGTCGAGCCGGGTCCCCGCCACGGTGATGGCCTGGAGGAACACGCCGTAGAACGTCGGGGCGTTCCTGGACCTCGCCATGGGCGTGTGCGCGAAACCTGCCGCGCCGCCCGCCGCGCCGAGGGTGAGGAACCCGGCGGAGGTCGACGGGCGCGGGAGGCAGTAGGAGAACGCCTTGCCGTAGGTTGTCGCCGTATGCGATACGAGGGACTCCGCGTCGCCGCCGAGCCCCATGAGGCCGTCCACCTGGTCGACGAATCCGGCGGCGCGGTGGCTGCACCCGAACTGGAAGCTCTTGACGACGTCGGACGAGGTCAGGCTCAGCGTGTCGGAGCCGTACGTCCCCGTTGTGGCGGAGCCGTCGCCGTACGTGACGAAGTACTGGCACTGCGAGTTCAAGCAGCCGTTGCCCTCGCCGCCGAGCTGCGCGCACTGCGCGGAGCCGCAGGAGAAGGCGGCGTACGTGGCGGACTTGGCCGGATCGAAGAGCTTGTCCTTCTGCGAGTAGCACGATCGCGCGGGGCAGGGAGCGCACTGCACCCACGACACGTCGCTGCCCGTGTCGATGCTCATGACCTGGGACACGGCGGGCGTGCCGACGCCGACGGTGACCACGTACTCCGCGGTGCCAAGCGAGAAGCCGGGGCTGGTCGGGATGGTCACGGCAGATTGCTGGAGCTCCTTGGTGCCGTTTCCCGAGACCTTGGCGTGGATGTAGGCGGACGCTGTTGGTCCCGGCGGAGCGTTTCCTCCAGGGACGGCTTCTCTTTGGAGATGGCCGGCGAGCACGGGCCGTGACGGTGGGCCAGTGGCAGCGTGGCACCATTTTTGGATGGGGTAACTGGGACAATTCGACATGAATGAATCGTTAGAAAGAAACGTCGAGAATATGTTCGTCCGACTTATTATTGGGAGAAAATTGACGTTTACTACATGACATGCAAAAATAAAATTAGGATACCATGAAAGTATGTCTTCTCGCACGAGTCAATGCGTAAACTCATTTACCTTTAGGGCCTGAACAGGTTTCCGATGGCTTCAGCGAACTAGGTGCTACGACTAAGTATCTTTGTGCATCTGCGCCATGAACAATGGAGCAGCAGCAACCACCAAGCAGAACAACTAACAACGGCAGCAATGGAGAGGCCATGGCAGTGAGTGTTTGCAGGTTACAGCGAACTGCTTGACTGATGAAATGCTAGCGTGTCGCCTTTATATAGGCGTCGATCAGTGTCCCAGTCGTCGATCATTGTCAACAGACCACGAGTCTTCGCCAATGGGTCGCCAGACGCATGCTAGGAAGCAACGTCAGTATTTGAAGTTGACTCCATGTTGACTTGAGAGTTTGTCATAATTTCGAAAAAGGCTACAACCTGCTTCACCAGTTGCAGCGGTGGTAAAGGAACTAAAAATTTACCAAGAATTTTAATGATCGGGCTAAAAAACTTTGCTTATATTTTATATATTTTTAGCTAATAATGGTTAAGGGTTAAGTTGGATAAGGATATTAGAGTCACGATCCAGTACCGTCCCTAATCAGTTGGTTGTCCCCGTTCGCTGTGCTGGACAACACGCGGTTTTGAATTCAACTCGAAAATGATGGAACATTTTGATTTCCAGCACTTGACGACTCAGAAGTTTGAAGTCTGCTGAAAAGCTTGGGGCCTGTTTGGATGTTGCAGTTTTAGAAAACTAGAGTATTAAGAAACTTTAGTTTTATAAGCTAAAGACGTGCAAAACCATGGTTTAGAAAAAAGAGGTCTGGAGTGGAGCTTTTAAAACTCCAAAAAGACTATAATTTTGATGGTACTATGGTTTTTAAAACCACAAAGTTTGTTGCATCCAAACACCTATAAGTTTTCAAACACCCATAAGTTTTTAAAAATCAAAGTATTTTATAAAACCGTAGTATTTATCCAATACTTAAAAAATACTTTGTATCAAACAGAGCCTTGCCCGCTTTCTTTTTTTCTTGGCAACTACTGTCGGTCCTGGTCCGAGAATTTCCAGACAATTTATTTGGGATTACATGCAAGTGTAGCTGTATTGCAGCTATCGGTTTTGAATTTTATATATTGGCTCTTGGCCTGGTAGGTGTGGACAATTGACATAGACAGCAGTCGCTCCAGATTCTGGACCTTGCGGAATCAATAGGTTTGTTGGTTCGGATAAGCTGAAACCAGACAGAATGATGGAAATGTGACTCAAGCTTAATATGGTAATCTTAGAGTAACAGAGTGCGAAGAAGAGCAAAGCCGAACAAGTAAAAGAACAAGTCAAAAGTCCCCTCCTCCAAGCCCTAGGACTCTATTTATAGGGAGGAGGAGGCGATAATTTATATTTATTCTATTGGTGGGGTAAATATTACAAAGAAGGTCCCTAGAATTTACAAAGGAGTACCTAAAACAGATCCCTGGATGCTGCAAAGTCTCTAGATCTCATAAACAAGCCCTTAGACCCCCTAACTTAGTCTCTTTTAAACAAAGGGGGTCCCTAGCTTAGGCGTGATGGCCTAAGTCGCACCCCCAACAGTAGTCTCTTAGCTATTTGGTCGTGGCTGGCACAACGAGACCGAGTAGCTGGTCCCGTTAAAAGAGGCATATCCACAATCCGAACTTTAGTTGCAAGAAAAGTACTTTGCAACCTGCACATGTGCGCCTCACTAAAAACTTCATCCAAAAACCCAATTGGAAAAAAAGGGGACGAAGAAAAGAGTACGCTCATACTTTGATTTATACTAGTGCCAACTTTAGATCCTACAGAGCTTTGATTTTATGGGCAGCTTTGCTCTTGAGCTTCGATCGGCGATTGGATTCTCTTCTGAGCTTTGGATAGAACTCCATCATCTAAGATGAAATGGTCCTCCAATACATCCCCACGGTCCCCATGGTAGGCTCAGCTCCAAGAGACGATGTAGTCGGAGTAGCCGTGGCCGTAGGTTGACGTAACATCTTCAAGTCTTCTCTCACGAGCGTCGGACAAGACACCATCGTGTAAGATGAACTGGTCCTCTAGTACACCCCCAGCCCCTTTTGGTTGGTGTTCGTGAGACAAGCTTCGCATGTAGTGGAAGTAGTCGACGTAGAGGTTGAAGTAGCGGTCGAAGGTGGTGCAGTTGTCAAGCACTCAAGCCATTGCACGTGATGATGAGCCGGCAAGCCCCTCGAGCCGACGTAGTAGAGGGGGCGACATCGGTGGTGAAGCCGAAGGTCCCGGCGAGCCCCTCAAGCCGAAGTAGTGGCGAGAGCGACATCGGAGGCGAAGCCGAAGGTCCTGGTGAGCCCCTCGAGCCGACGTAGGGGGGCGACGTCGGTGTTGAAGCCGAATGTCCCGAAGAATCCCTCGAGCCAAAGTCGGAGGCGATGCCGAAGGTCCCGGCGAGCCCCTTGAGTCGAAGTGGCGATGGGGGCGAGATTCATGGCAATGCCGAAGGTCATGACGATAAAGTCGAAAATGACCACGAGCTCCTCGAGCCGGTGTAACGGTTGAGGCAAAGTTGTTGGTGAAGTCGAAGGCTCCAGCTGAAGTAGCGGCGACGACAAAGTTGACGACCATGTAGAAGGTCACCGGCGAGCCCCTCGAGCCGACGTAGCGGCGGAGGTGAAGTCGTTGATGATTCCGAAGGTGACGGCGAGCCCCTCAAGCCGACGTAGCGGTGGAGGCGAAGTTGTTGATGATGCCGAAGGTGACGGCGAGCCCCTCGAGCTGAAATAACGGCGGAGGCGAAGTTGTTGATGATGCCAAAGGTGATGGCGAGCCCCTCAAGCCGAAGTAAAGGCGGAGGCGATGTCATTGACGATGCTGAAGGTGACGGCGAGCCCCTCAAGCCGAAGTAACGGCGGAGGCGAAGTCGTTGACGATGCTGAAGGTGACAGCGAGCCCCTCTAGCTGAAGTAATGGCGAAGGCGAAGTTGTTGACGATGCCGAAGGTGACGGCGAGCCCCTCAAGCCGAAGTAACGGCGGAGGCGAAGTTGTTGACGATGCCAAAGGTGACGGCGAGCCCCTGAAGCCGAAGTAACGGCAGAGGCTAAGTCATTGACGATGCCAAAGGTGATGGCGAGCCCCTCAAACTGAAGTAACTGCGGAGGCTAAGTCGTTAACCATGCCGAAGGTGACTCGAGCCCCTCAAGCTGAAGTAAATGCGGAGGCGAAGTTGTTGATGATGCCGAAGGTGACGGCGAGCCCCTCAAGCTGAAGTAACGGCGGAGACAAAGTTGTTGACGATGATGAAGGTGACGGCGAGCCCCTCAAGCCAAAGTAACGGCGGAGGCTAAGTCATTGACAATGCCGAAGGTGATGGCGAGCCGCTCAAGCCGAAGTAATGGCGGAGACGAAGCTGTTGATGATGCCGAAGGTGATGGCGAGCCCCTTGAGCCGACGTAGCGACGAAGGTGAAATTTTTAGTGCCAATCTTTGTCGAATCTTCAACTTAAGTGAAGTTGATTCAACGATTTTTACCTGAAAGAGGTGATGTATTTCCAAAGGGTATAGAATGGTTCGGCAGCCATTTCTCGAAGTTATCCATAAACATAAGTGTGTTTTGCACTCTTCTTTTTCTTGGCCGAAGGTGTTTTGGCTTCGTATCCCTTACGATAGCCCCTTGGGGTTTTAGTGCTTATTGCACTTTTCTGTTTCTTAGCCGAAGGTGTTTTGGCTTCGGATCCCTTAGGATCGATAGCCCCTTGGCTTTTCTTTTGCGAGCTACTCATCCTTATGTGCAGGAAGCAATACTGACTTCATTATTGAGGTCATAAGCCTCTTAGTTCCTTGCAGCTATTCTTTTCTTTGCCATGCATGAAGATGATGCGTTCATGCGATGAGATGGTTTTGATGAATGCTTTTGATGCATATGAATGTAATGAATGCATTTGCATAAAGCCGGAGGTTTTTTGGCCTCTGATTACTTTCGGACCATGAGCGCCCCTTGGCTGAAATACGCTTATAGAGTTTTAGATGGCCGAAGGTTTTTTGGTCTCTGGTACTGTCTGAACCAAGAGAGCCCCTTGGCAAATACACTTGTTGCACTTCTTGGTAGCTGAAGGTGAAGGCTTGGCGCTTTGAAGTCCAAGGTTGATAGCTTGTCGATGCATGGGTGAGAACCACTTGTTGATGAAAACCATTATGTTGAAGGACCAATGAGAACCAATGGTTGATAAACATCAATAAAGATAGGTCCAATAAGTGATGAAAGCTGAATGCCAACAATGTGTATTGTCCGATGAATGCCAATCTATAATGCACTGATTCCTTGGCTAAGGGGTGAATCCAATGTGACTATATTTAAAGAGCAAAGATCTAATATACAGGGGTTAGAAAAGTAGGAGAAGAGATACTCACATTGGTGAAAACCTGCATGTTAGAGAAAAATTTGGATATTCAAGATGCAATTTCTCATGAATAGTCCCTTGGGTCCAAGTGTTTAGACTGAAGTCTGGATTGGAGGTCATAAGGTGTTTTGGCTTCAAGACCCTTAGGTCCTGAGGCCCCTTGGCATTCAAGTGCTTATTGAACTTTTAGATAAGTATGCAAAGTTCGTGGAGTATGGAGCTTTGCTAACTTACACAATTAGAGCATTCAAGATGCAATGGCCGATGTTTGCAACTCTTCGTTGCTTCGACCCAAGATAAGCTGAAACACTTAGACAAAAGCAGTTAAGCATCACAAGATAGATAAACATCTCTAGGTGTGGTACCTTAATGTTTTGCTTGGAGTTCTTTAGCACATTCTTTGCTTGTAGAGGTTCTTAGCTTAAAGAAACAACGATCTAAGGTTAGTGAAGAATGCTTGTAAATGACTTGGTCCCTCAATGATCTTTTAACCTCAGTCTCCGAAATATATTCTTTGCTTCTGAAGGTTGCTTGTTTAGAGAGAACATGATCTAAGGTGAGAAACAATCGCCCTATAAATGACTTGGTCCCTCGAGGACCTTCGAACTTCAATTTCTAAAATATATTCTTTTCTTCTGAAGTTCTTCTGAAGGTTCTTTTCTTGAAGAGAGCCCACATCCATGACTAAGGAAAGCCAATTAAGTCAGGGATTTTCATTCCAACCTTCTCTAGAGGTTAACAAAAACCATAACCTTCTTTGGTGGTTAATAGAGATTTGAAAACTAATATGGTGATAACCTTCGCTATAATATTCTCCAAGAGATCTAACCTTCTCTATAGTGGATAAAGGTAGAAAACCAATAAGATGACAATCTTCTCCAAAATCTCTGACCTTCTCTAGATCAATGAAGGTAGAAAACCAATAAAGTCATAATCTTCTCCAAAAACTCTGACCTTCTCTAGATCAATGTAGGTAGAAAATCAATAAAGTCATAACTTTTTCCAAAAATCTAAGTATGATAACTCTGCATTTTTTTGAAGAGAAACTATTCTCAAGAGAGGGGTTAGTGAGTTAATTTCACTATATAGAACAAACATAGTTGGAGAACGATGAGTTTAGAGAGCTTAGAACATGCAAATACAATAACAGATAAATACTAAGAGAAGTTCTTTAAAGGATAAACCCTGCAAATATAGAGGTTAGTGAGAGAAAATTTCAATAAATAAGATGAACATTAACTTTAAAGAATTCTCTTATAAGCAAGGTAGAAAACCAATAAGGTGATAACCTTTGTTAGGACCTTCTCAACAAATTATGGCCTTTTTTTAAAATTATTATTAGTGATAAAGAATCAGCAAGCCGATGACCTTTGTCACGGGCTCTGAAAATTACAAGAGGTCAATAGAGACATAATACAAAGAAGGCAATGACCTTCTGTATAACCTTCGTGGTTAGTATTGCTGAGAAATAAAGCCAAAGCACTTTGAGGATCGAAGGTGTTGTATATGATTGTTAAAATATATTGGCTGGTCCTGCCAGCTTCGATGGTTTGTTTGTGATAAAAATTATCATCGCCAAGAGATGGGAAAGGTGCACCGTATGTAGAAGCTGAGCAGCTTCGATCGCTAGCTTCGCTTGCCGAAGGTTGCTGCCTTGCTTTTGTTTTTGCGGCCGTGGCTCCTTGCATAGCTTCCACATGAACGATCGAAGGTGTTACTGAAAAGCTTGTGGCATGCATCCTTGCCTAAAAGCTTCGCATGAGAAACCAGGTTAGCTAATAATAATTAATCGAGATAGCTAATCGAGGTGGCGGGTGGACGGATGTCCTTCGCTGGCGAGCGTTGTCATCTGGTCACGTCGGCTGCGAGCGGAGATATCGAAGGTGACGTGGTGATGATATTGATGCCTGCAATCTTGCCTGGCATCTTCGATTCCTGAATTTTTTGTCCAGAATCCACAGCTTAAGCAGATGATATAGCCCTGCAATAGGTGCGCGTAGACTCAAGATATCTTGTGGTCTTGACCTTCGACCAAGATTTGCAGGGAAAAGTGCTCGCTGAATCCATGAGCACAACAGCGAAGCTCAGAATATTTTCCCGCTCGAAGGTCATTGGGCGACTGAGCCTGCTTCTCTGATTAGTCATGCAAAGAGCAAAATTAGAGCTGCTGCTCGCTCGCTAGTGCAGCGTGGTATAGTTGATAGGATCGAAGCTTCAGCAAAAATAGGTACTGCTCGTTAGAACTGCTGCACATGTGATTGGTGGCTTGATGCTTGCAATTTGCAAATGACAGTGAGAATGCGCCGCATCGGAACCAGTCCGCCGCCGTCGAAGCTCGCCGCTCGCGGCAGCGCCTCCAGTCTCCCTTCCTAGTTAGCTTCTTGTAGTTGCCTTGCCGAACAGCTTGCCACTGGCAGGAGGCAGCCATGCTCCGCGCTGCTGTCCCATGCTCCATGTGGTCTTAACCTTCGATTATAATTTGCAGGAAGAACTGCTCGTTGCTTCGCTGAGGCTTTGCGCCGCTCTTGTGCGGAGGTGCTGGACGTCAGGTCGATCTGCAGCTTGGAAGCTTTGGGTGGTTGACGCCTTGCTGCTTGCTCGGCGTCGCTGACGGACGAACGTGGCAGCTTCGCTGCTCGGGCCTGCACGGCCACCAGCACCTTTGGCCCTTTGCCAACCGAAGGTTCCCACGTTGCCTTGTGCGGTTGTCCTTCGTTTGGTGCTTGGATGCTGTAATTGTTTTGCATGGGTGCTTGCTTGATGCATGTTTATCTTGTCAGTGATGTTGAGCTCGCAGAGAAAATTGCTGCTTGTAGCGGAGGTTCGAGTTCGCCGTGAAGGTCGATGCTTGTCGCGGAGTTTCCGAGCTCGTCGTGGAGGTCGGCAATATGGGTTGTCGAAGGTGGCGGTCTTGCTTTTGCTCCTCGCGCGGAGGTACCTGCCAGCTTCGCAGCTTTGCGAAGGTGGCGATGGTAACTTCTTGCATGGCATCAATAACCAGGTTAGCTTCGAAAGAGAGAAAAAGATAAGACTAGCTAGTTATTAATAGGTGACCATCGCCACATGCATGTGAATAATGTACGGAAAGAATAAGACGGAAGTGAAGCTTGTCAATAAATTATAGATGACGAGCTGGTAGAATGCTTTCTTCTTTTCACTATAGGACGTCAAGCTGCATGTTCCGATTCGTTCGACGGGCGGCTTTATTTGCACAACTGCCGGCCTGCAGTCTTGCTCACCACCTTCGATTCATGAATTTTTATTGATGGATCCACCTTTGCTTGTCTGGGATAAGTCATCATAAGAGGAACAAGAAACCCGGAGATTAACCACTGCAAGACGGTGGCTCTAAAGTAGAAGCCCCAGCCCATAGTGGCATGATTTTTTGCAATATTTGGCAAAAAGATTAAGTTTCTTATCTTCGCAGCTGTCTTGCAATGGAATTTGGACTTTCCTAATTAGCTAGTGACCATCGATTGCACATTTTTTTTTCTTGAGCTCATCCACCCAACTTTCTGCTTCTTTTCCAAATGCAAAAGTTATATTCTCAATATCATCTCTCTAGAGAAAAATAAAGCGTGCTGAGCACGGTGCCATCTCTCTAAATAATCTTCTTGTTCTTGATCTTCTTCGTGGTGCCATCGAAGGTTGTTTACTCGAGCTGAGACCACGGTACGCGCCACTGTTAGGTTCAGACGAGCCGAAACCAGACAGAATGATGGAAATAAGATTGAATCTCAACGTACTAACCTTAGAGTAAAAGAGCGAGAAGGAGAGCAAGCCGAACAAGTAAGAGAACAAATGGCCAAAAGTCCCCTCCTTCAAAACCTAGGGGAGGCGGTTGTTTATATTTATTCCATTGGTAGGGTCAAATATAAAAGAAGTTCCCTGAGATTTACAAAGAAGTCCGTGAAACTTACAAACAGATCTCTGGATGCTGCAACTAAATCCCTAAACCTTATAAACAAGTCCTTAGACCCCTAATTTAGCCTCTTTTACACAAAGAGGGTCCCTAGCCTTAGGTGATGGCCTAAGACACACCCCAACAGGATTTGGGACGAAATGTTAGCAAAGTTTTAATTTGTTCGGCTAATAGTCTCGATCAAGGGTGGATGCACTAACAATTAAGTACCGTCACTGTATAATTATGGCCTGGTGTTTGGATGACGAGCACATGAGATCTACGTACCATACTGCTACACGTTTAATAAGATGGCAGGAGAGAGAGAGAGGGAGGAGAAATTATAGACAAGTGGATCTACCACCACACGTTAGTAAGATGGACTCTAACATGCGGGCCACCTGTGAAACAGTTTGGCCTGATAAGAATGTAATTTGACTGGTCCTGAAAATTGACGTACGAAAGATTCCTGGTTTTTAAGTTTACGGGCAATTTCAAATTTCGATACAAGATCAGGTAAAATGTACTTCACTCTTTTTTTTTATGTTAACTATCAGTATGTGGCGGTGGCCCGGTGTGGGTGGTGACGCTTCGAAGTCGGTCCTATGCGTAGGAATTCACACGCTACACCACTGATGGTGCCCATGTGGCCATCTTACATTTCTTCGATCGTCGTAGAGAATATCTCATGCCCGAGTTTGAATGTGGCTCGGACCTACTCATACTGTCATACTCATACCCTTGGTAGACCACGACCACAGAACGAACAATCTTCTAATATTTGCCCTCACACACGCACACAAGCATGCACTAGCAGGATAGTTTTGCCGCATGAAAAAATTTCTGATACAGAACATTATTATCCATATTCTGCAACACTGCTACCAGCATTTATATTTCATACATAGTATATATATTAGCTCTTTTACCCAACACTCCACATGAAATTAACAGGCCAAAACATGGATCAGGCATGCAGCAGAGGTTCATCTGATTCCTAGCTAAAAACCATACAGCAACAGAACAACCGACGACACACGTCGCTGCTCGCTTATTCTCCAACCAACAAGTATCGACGGTCACCTCAGCAACTGCCCGGGACGAACCCGATCTTCTCCGCCGCGACGTCGTAGATCACCTCGGCCGACCGCTGCTGCGTGTTGCCGACGATGTTGAACGGCATCGTCTGAGGCCTCGCCGCGAACGCGAGGCACCCGATGGCCGTCGCGTCGTCCGGGAATATCAGTATCCCGAAGAAGTCGAGGTCGAACACGGCGCCGTCGCTGAACTTGAACGACACGGCCGGGATGAAGATGGCCCTCTGCCCCGTGAAGTCGTAGCAGGTGTCGAGGAGGTCCTGCGCCGGCGCCGGCTTGTACTGCTTCATGGTGAACTTGAACCGGTCCCGGAGCGCGGCGTACGCCTCCTCCGGGAGGTAGGTGAGGATGGTGCCGGAGTCGAGGAGCGTGCCCGGGCTCGTGAACACTGTCGGCGGCACCGGCAGGACGTACCCGCCGATGTCGATGGAGACGAGCTCGACGAAGTAGAAGGACGGGTAGTCCGGCTTCTGCACCATCGCCGTGTACGTGACCTTGTCGGACACCGGCGTCGAGCCGATGGTGAGGTACCCCTGCGTGCCGTTGTGCGACGGCAGGCAGTACGAGAAGGTGGCGCCCAACTTCGCGGCGGCCTGCGAGGGCAGGGAGAGCTTGCCGCGGCCGAGGCCGATCAGCCCGTCGACGTCGCCGAACGAGCCGAGGTTCTTCTCGCCGCAGCCGAACACGAAGCCGTGGAGCGCGCTCGAGGATGTGAGGGACAGCGTATCGTGCGACAGGACCCCGGAGGTGGACGACCGGTCGCCGTACTCGACGTCGTAGATGCAGGTGCCGTTGCCGTCGCAGCTCCCGTCGGCAGCCCGGCACTCCTGGTTGCGGCAGGGGATGGCGGCGTAGGTGGCGGACTTAGTCGGGTCGAAGATGGGGTCGTGCTGCTTGTAGCAGTGCCCCGAGCACGGCTGGCACTGGATCCACGACACGTCGCTGCCGGTGTCGAAGACGACCGCGTACGCCCGGGCCGGCGTGCCGAAGCCGACGGTGACCACGAACTCCAGCGTGCCGAGGTACGCCCCGGAGGTGTCCGGGATCGTCACCGCCGGCGGCTCTGCCGGAGGAGATGAAATCGGAATTCCCGGAACAACCGATGGAGCTGGAGCGACGGGAATCGCGGGGTAGGGGCGTGCCCGCGGAGCCGGAGCAAATGGAATCCCCGGGAAGGGGTCTGCCCGCGGAGCTGGTGGAAATGGAAATGGAATCCCGGGGATGGGGCGCGCCGACGGAGCGGGAGGAAATGTTATTGGAATCCCGGGGAAGGGGCGTGCCGACGGAGCTGGAGCGAATGGAAATGGGAACGGAAGCCCGGGGATGGGGCGTGCCAACGGCGGTGGTGCAGCTGACGAGGCGCCGGCGGACCTCTGGAGGAGAGTTCTCAGCCGGTTTATGTCATGGTTAAGGACGTGACGCCCGATGGACTCGCCAGCGCCGCAGCATTTCGGTGGAAGGCCGCAACTCGCAGGGATCGTGAGCTTGTTCCCCGAAGTTGTCACTGCGCGTCATTTGGAAGCGGTAGAAAGAGTCAGGTGACGGTACGGGTATTCTATTGCCAAGCATGGAAAATTATCGATCAGTTATGTTCCAAATTAAAATCAAAACCTCAGGCAAAGAAGATCCATCTACAGAACATTCGAAACTTAAAAGTGTTTCTTACAGTTGAGCTGCTACTCTAGTCAACGAAAATTATGGAACAAGTGTACGACTGTGTTCTCTTGACTGGCCTAGCTCAAACTATTTTACATGGTACATATCAGGTCGCAACTACCGATTAGATGGAATAATCATGAGACCATAGTCCAAAGAATGCGTACATGATTAAAATTTAAAATGATCAATAATTGTACAGAGATTCTACATAAAAGTCACAAGTCATAATCTCTGGATAAAAGTTGTCTTCATGTGCAATTACAAAATCAACAAATGGCAAGATGAATATATTTCTGGTTGACAATTTCTTTCATATCATACAAATAAATGGAGTTTTTAATCGGAATGTTTGGTGTGATTGTTTGATATCACCTCCTTACAATGGTATTTTGGAATCTTTAATACTTCTGATATCTTGTGTAGTTGTGTCCATATATAATTCAACCATATTGTTTGCTAGTTTCACTACTAGGAAAAACTGTTTTTCAGACATCTCATCAAGCTTGTGTGGTTAAAATTATGGCTGCTTGTGAAGATGGTGAGGGTCGCCTCAGCTCATAAGCCGCTAGTCGGAAGACATTTTCACTAGCGGTTACATAAGAAAACAGTCTCTAAAACTGGAGTAACTTGCACGGGTTCTCTACTTATGGAAACGCCACAGTTCCTTAAGAGAAACTAGCGAGAGCATATTTCTATTTTAATGTCTTTTACTATAATTGAACTCGCGAGAAAAATCAGTGATAGGATATATTATATCCATCTCCATCTCTAGTAGAATCTATAAAATATTTATGAATATTTTTTATTATATGCATTGATTATAAAACATTGCGACAACTTTTAATTACTTATATACTTCATCGATGAAGATGTCATAATGGTGTACATTCCAAAATATCTAAATGAACAAGGTTTTGCAAATACTTTAGAAATTTTTCTTAGAGATGCCCATGGACATAATATATCCGTCCATAAATTTTTTTTACCAAACACAACTTAATTGAAAATAAAAAATTTCCAAAGATTTTCACAAGCAGCTCACGCAAGGAACCGCCTATGTAAATGGATTCCTTAGGTGGGCTTCTTGTGAAAATTGTTTCTTATAAGGTTCAAAAGGAAAGATTACCATATGGCCATAAAAAAATAACTCTATGGCGGGATGGTAAGTAAGGGACGCCCAAGGGCAGGTCATGGGTTCGAATCATAGGGGAACCGCGTGCACTTATTTCACATGAGAAACATGATTTTTACAGGCAATACCTATAAAGAGGGTTTCCCAACCGTCTGTCAAAATTCTTTTTGGAGTAGTGTTTCCACAAAGACCCATACTGCTTGACCTGGACAGCAATGTCCAAGCATGGCCATTATCATTTAGGAGATATGTAGAGATACCACGTCTGGTTTTTATTCTTATACTAGCCAATAATATGTAACAAAAACCATATGTGATAGATAAATATGGATAATTGGAGTTCTTGTAGCCCCTAGTAATAATGCTTTCTCTAGGAAAACCATCAACTCCTTGGTTCAAAAATTGAAGTTGTTTTAATTTTGTCTAATGTGAAACTTATTTAACTTTAACAGAGTTTATAGAAAATATACCAATAACAGTAACATCAAATCACAGTTTCATTACCCATGGAATAGGTATTAATTGTACACTTATTTGATATTATGGATGCCAATGTATTTTTCATCATAATCAAAGTTAGAACAAAACTAAATTCACCTACATTCTGAAACAGAGTGAAGCCTGAAGGAAGCAAGGCCTGTCTAACGATGAAGATGGGCACACAAGCAGATGGAAACAACAATGGGTACCCGAAACCTAAAATCTGACGGTTTTATAGTCTATTAGGGTATTATGGGTATGGAACAATTTTTTTAGACATGGGTTTGTTAATGGGCACAAAGTCGTACCCATAGGATTTGTGGACACGGACTTTTTTCTATAATACCCGAACCCGTAAACCCGTGGGTTTTTTAAACCCGGTCCAACCTAGTGTAGTTGTCATTTTATTCTATAAATTTATAATAAACTTAATATCTCTTCTCCTTCACCTCTTATTTTGGTGAACCCTCAATGTTTTGGTGGTTGGTATTGGTGTTGTTGCTTTGCTGTTGTAGTGTCTGTGTCTGTGTATGTATACGATGGATTGGTGACTTTGTATGGTGTCATGATCACTTGAATATAGAACTTGTTATTTATATTTTATTCTCTCTAATAATTCTTAGTGACCAATGAACTTCTTGCTCATCTTGTATTTCCGTACACTATAACTTGAAGCTTATTATATAAACTTGTTGATTATATTAAAAACTAATATAGTAAGGAGTAGACCCACGGGTGAGCCGTGGGTACCCATTAACCCGACGGGTACGGGTTTGAGCAAAGTTCTAAACCAGTTATGGTTATAGGTCTTTTAATTTCACGGGTTTGCATTTGGAACAAAAAAATCCAGTGGGTTTGTACCCGTTGCCATCTCTACTAGTAGAGCAGTAAGAACACTACCGGCCACAGTCAATTTGATGACCAGGTGGGCTAAGGAGGGGTGGGGTGGAGCGTGAAAATAGAAAAGAAATAAGTCAATTTTTAACATATCAACTCATAAGCTTGTCTATTTTTTACCCCAATTTTAATATTGTTTTGTTTGGATACCTCAACTTTTAATTCAGTCTTGTTTGGGCGCCTGACATAGTAAGAGTGATTATTTAGGGCTGATGTGGAAATATGTTTTTTAATTTAAACAAGTGAAAAATACTCAGACACTTCCAAAATTTTCAGAAAAAAACCCTGGAGATATTTTTTGCCACAAAAATAACTAGAGTCCAAGAAGTAAGTTTTACAAGCGTCAAATAAAAGATTCAATAAATCTAAAAAACAAAAAGGCTTTACAAAATTTTAAATAAATCCATTTAAACGATTAACCAACCTATAACTAGAGATCTCTACATCCTTTGTGATGTTGTCGATTGATCCAATGAAAAAAACATAGGCCTAGTAAAAGCTAACGTAGCATGACCCATGAATTTGTTATAAAGATGACACGCTTAGTTTTCTAAAGCAATATGCATGGCCTCGGTCCAGTTCAAACGACGAATCTACTGGGCCTGGCTGGTAGTCCTGCGTAGCGTTGACATGCTGCTAGTGTGCTAGAAACTTTTGAGTTGGCCAATTCCCAAATCAAGCATGGTGAACTAGAACCGAAGATTTTGATCAGTACCTGACTTCCTTAAGGGAGGGCAGTCGAGGTGAGCCTTAGAGCTGAGCAGCTCGTCCATGCTGACGGAGAAGTAGCGGCGCGGCGCCGCGAGAGACGCGCCGCAGAGAAGGCAGAGCACGAGCAGGCGCACGAGCGACCGGTGCGACGACGCCATTGCGTGCGTCTCTGCAGCTGATGGTGGCCGGCGGATTGCTCTCGTGATCCGATCCGGTCCTTAAGTAGGCCCGTCTCGCAGGACTAGTACTTTGGAGCGGCCGATCTCGAGCACAAACTTGGCTGAGGAAACCAAGAATATAATATAATGAGCGTTTTACGTTGCCAGTAACGAGATATACCTCTCGATCGCCGCCACGACGGCAACCAGAAGACGACGACGATGCAATCGATGGAAACGGTAGGGCACATTCTTTTGATCTTGTTATTTTGTCATGAAGTTGGCCCAATGCTCCATGAAAGCTACAGTGCAAAGATGGGGACATGCATGACCGTGGGAGGAAGCTTTGAGGAAGTTGTACAGTCAAGCATATCGCACATCTCTTAGTTTAGCTACAGTGCACACAGCGCCAAAGAACAGTTGCTTGTAGTATATCAGTATTAAGATCTTACGAGCATTTTGCCCATATGTGTATTCATATATCAAAGTGAGATATGCCCGCACTATGTGAAACAGATAATAAATAAATATTTTTAAGGCAGATAGAATGATATTTATAGGGGTGGACACACCAACCACTCCTGCATTTCACAACTAAAATAAGACAGAGACAAATAGATTTCTAAGAGCCGGTCGTGATATGTACTACCACTCCTAAATTCGATTTCAAAAATTAAAATAAATAGAAAACAACTAAAAAGTACGAATTTTTTCACGAACCCAGGAGCCCCAAGTAACCAGTCATAAAGTAGTGCAATTTTTTTTACCTTACACGGTTTACAAGATTCAAACCCACAACCTCCAACCTCATGCATGCCTTACCCACCATTACACCATAAAGTTTAGTTGTGACAAATGAGATATGCCATTTATTGGTGGTAGTTATCTTAGTATCTGACCCTCAAATTCTCAAAAAATAAATGGAGTATAAGCAAAGTTCCATATAGATTTTATTTATAAACTAATAAAGTTCCGCGAGCTTCAGTGTATATGCAGAGAGAAGGAGTTTGGGATAATTATGAGCTAGGACATGATCTCGGGAGACCACAGGGGGTCGTCCGACTCTAGCTAGGCTAGGCCGATCCAAGCTCAACACCACACGTGCCTAGCTTTGCCTGCATGCAAGAAAACACGAAGAGGAAGATCATTCATCGTGCAAATGAAGTTGGTTTGATCCAAAATGCCAAAAACCCTTCACTTGGATCCATGGACCCAACTGCATAGAAAGAACGACGGAACCACCGATCCACCTGCTAGGTGGTGTTATCCATGACAAACACGTGGAATATCAAATGGCCGCGGCGCAGGGAAGGTTGGCTGACATGGATAGGGTCAGCCGACCCTTTCTTGCCTCCCACGGTCGGGCCACTACATCAACCGCTAAGTACTGAATGAACTCTACATGCGCTCCTGGAGCAACGAATGCTTGAGGCGGTACATCGTAGGGTCGGCCAACCCTGGCCCACCTCCAACCGCCGCAGCCCCGCCTACAAATATCTGCAAGTCAACACAACTCTATAGATACGTGCGCTCGCACCAGGAACAAACACGTACCAAGAAGGAGCTCTCCACTTCACTTTGTTGCTTGGTAGAGTTTGAGTAGTATAGTTGGGAGTTAGAGTTAGAGTCGAGCTTGCCTCGGGATTCTGGAGAAATCTTCGGAAATTCTAGTATAAGCTCTTGTAACTTTATCTTTTTTTTAAGACTTGAGCTATAAATATAAGTTTAGTTCTATCTTACATTGAGTTAATTTTGTATTCAGCTTCTACTTTGTTCTAGTTGCTATATTTCTAGTTTAGAATATATTTGTTCAAGTCTTAGCTCTAGTAGAATTTCTCTAATATTTCCCTCTTAGTGGGTTTCTTAATGGAGTTCTATTGGACTTTAGGCTTCTCCATTGGATCCAAGGGGAACTTTCATTGATTTGTTGTAGGTGTGGAACCTAAAACTTATCTTTAGCATAAATTGCACTCCGTTCAGCGGACTGTGTTGTAGCTGGCAGGTGGTACGTAGTCTACCATTGTCCAACGTACATAATCCACCATGTTAGTTCTAGGTAGTAGGACTTTAGAAAACAAGAAGCTAGGTGATCAGCTAGTGGAGTGGAAGTTGGAGATTGAGGAACTACATGATGACTTCCATACTCTCCGCCGCAACCTAAGCACTAAGATGAAGCGTTTATTTAAGGTCGTAAAACAGGAAGGGCTCTACAACACGACCTTACCCTGAGCCTTCCATTAGCTTCGTGTAGGGCGCTTTTTAGCTTAGGTTAATTTCCCTTATATTCCATTTATTTCATTCATTTATTTTATTTTAGGCTATTGAGTCCTTCCCTCTATAAAGGAGACGTCATGTTGATGAGACTCGCAACCTCCTTCATCCACTCCGTTGCGCGTGCCGTCTCTCGAGCCACTACCGTTCCTCCATCCGCCGTGCAGCGGATTGAGGGAGAGCGGTGTCTCCGAACCAACGCAGGTGATCTTGAGACCTGCATCGGAGCCGGCGATCAGGTTTCTGGCAAACATACTCGCGGCCGCTTGTCACTGCTTCCTCTCTGACGTCTTCATCGATATCTGCATCGACTTCGTCGTCCGGTCATCTCCTCTCTCACGTGTGATCCTTTGAAAGTATAATTTCTTATCCGTCTACATGCTTGCCATGAGGAACGTTTGGTTTTGTTCTACCGTCGTGTTCCTAGCATGTGTACGCCTTGTTGTTCAATCAAATGAATCTGTAGTACTAGCCTACCTTTATGTTCTTGCTAGTAGTAATTTCGGAATCAAATTAATCTTAGGCCTTAATTGTTAATTTGATAACACCACAAACAAGAAGTCATCATGCTCCATCCAGTAATTTTCAAACCTGAAAATTCTTGCATTTAGTATATTTGTAGCAATGATAATAACACAAGGCACATGATGTGAGGTTTCCATTATTAAAGTATATATGGGCTAAAGTGTTGAGGTAATTGGTGATCCAAGCAACTGAAGTAAAGAACCAATCAAGACACTCAAGAAAAGGAGGATCGATCTTGTATATTCCTTCTACCTTTTAAGGGAATTTCTACAAGGCCCAAAGCACTTATAGCTTAATTGAACATGAGGATGTTGTTTACTTTATGCCCAGGTCTATTTCTATCCTCTATTTTTTTAGAGAAAATTTCTATCCTCTATCTTCCTCATAAACAACATCATCGGGCATATATTTATATTTTTGGACCAGTCAATAAACAGAAAGCTGCCTTTGTCGTTGCATGGAGCATATACATTTGTCAAGATCCAAGAAGCTCCAGTGTAGAGAAGTAAACTCAACTGACTGGACAAATTCATTCTCAAAAAATTATGGTAGCATCAAATCTATTGCCATTCACACAACTAAGGAACCCCAGAACACTACCGGAAACAGCAAATTCGCCGAGTGTAAAAATTTTGCCGAGTGCTTTCTTTCGGGCACTCGGCAAACAGCCTATTTGCCGAGTGTATTCAACGGGGCACTCGGCAAACATATTACACTCGGCAATAAGGTCGTTTGCCGAGTGCCATAAATACGACACTCGGCAAACCGCTCATAGACACTCGGCAATGATGAGGACATCAACACCAACGATACATCCACTCCGACACAAGTACCTATTGCTGGTCCTATTACTCGTACTCGTGCGCATCAACTTAATCATCAGGAGAGTTCACTAAGCTCATGTACATCATGTTTAGACCATGGAGACCCGTGTACTCTTGTTTTGCTTAGGAACCAAGGAGGCGACTGAAAGGGAAACGGATTCGCGCAGGCTGGATTCGGACTGCAGAACAGTACCAACTTGTGACGGACACCACAGTCGCATATGAACTCGGATTGGGGCGTTCAAGTACTTCGTGGAAAGCTTATAAAGTCTTCTTTCAAACGGATCCGGCCTCATATCCATATCTTTTACGAGTCGGCCGCAATCGTAAAATTAATACAGAGTCCTTTTCTGCACATGGTGCTGCGTCACCCTGTTTTGGCCCAATGGGCCGTGTATCAAGTTGAGTCCATTACGGACGCGTCCTAGGGTTGGAGTACGACCCCAGCACCCCTGTGGTCGTCCTCCCACGTACTTATACCCCTTAGCCACCACCAAGGATGCTTGGGTTTTGTTTAGATCAAGTTTAGCCTTCGCTACTTGCTTGCAAGCGCGCGTGCTGGATTAGCCACCCGTCTTCTTGTCTTCGGAACCCCACCATTATTGAGATTGCGTGTGAAACCTTCATTTACATCTAGTAAATTCAGTATTTGTCATACTTGTTCTTGCTAGTTCTTCGATTGCTTGCAGGACGAGTGCCCTAGTGGCCGGGTGCTGCGCTCCACAAGATCGCGACAGCCATTGGAGGGGGTGTATCGGTTGCTAAGGCGCAGCTTGGAAGGCTGTAGTCGGGCCATGAACGTCGCCTCCATCGACCAATCGAGTTATCCACGCCTCTCATCGAAAGATCGGGAATCAAACCCTAGCAGGTCGCCATTAGTTGGTAATCAGAGCAAGGTTTATCGGTGAGAGACTTCTAATTCTTCGCTGTTTTATTTTTCCTATAGTCCAAAGCTAAAAAAATAGTAGATTAGTTTACCTTAAATCCTATAAACTCGTTTGAGCCTTTGCTAGCACTGCTTAGTTAGGGCTTGTTGAATTTTCGGTTGCATCGGTTGCGTCGAGTTGCTGGTCTTAGTTTTAGTCCTTTAGAGTTTCGAGTTCTTGTCACGTTCTAGTCACAACCGTGCTCTACCATACATACTCCGTGTTGGCGGAATCCGAGTCCATATTCGTGTTCAAGTCCGAGTTAGATTCTGTGTTGGTTTGTGACCGAATCGCACGCAGTGCTGTGATTCGAGTAGGGATCGGTTTCCTTGTTCGAATTGGTTATTGCGCCGTGTTATAAAATTCCATTGCTATTCGCACTTGTACTGCATATTTTGTAGCGCTCCAGAAAGGCAGAAGTAGTCTCGGCTTACTCAAACCACAACTTTGCACGAATACATACAGTCTCGGCTTACTCCAGAGAGAGAGAGAGTATCTTTTAGGTTATATAATCAGTTTTGAGGATCCCCTGAAAAAAAAAGAAAAAAAAAGAAGAAAAAAAAGAAAAAAAAAGAAGAAGAAGAAAAAGAAGGGAAGAAAAAGGGGCTGTTCTTTGTGCATCTTTTTTGTTCTTCGGTGGTGTCTCGTGACTTCATTTGTGTCCAGGCTCGCGTCTCTAGCACGGTCTAGGCTAGGACCAGCATAGTACCGCCGTTGAACGATTTTTCAGCTTGCTTTTGTAACTAATGTGGTGCTAGTTCATCCTTGCTTCAGCCCACCTATAGCTCCACATATTCGACTACAGCTTGACAGGTCCTGTTGTTGCGGCACCGATACACTTCATCCCACGGTTGCAGACTTGTTGGTTGCCGTCCCCTCCTGTTGAGCAAGGTAAGAATTGGTAAGAGCTTGTGTAACAGGTTGAGTGTGAGCGCCTTGCAGTAGCTACATCCCATTAGTTGTAGGATCTTATTTCTTCACCTATTTTCGTGTTTCCTTTGTTCATCTAACCATGACAGGATCAGAGGGTGATGGGAGTTTAGGTCACTCTCCTCGTACAAAGGGAATCATACAACATTTTGAAAATAAGATGAGGAGGCATGTAGATGGGCTTGCTAAAGATATGCTGGTGTCAAATGATAAGATTGGGCAGTTGGAGGCCACGCAGCTTGCCACCAACACCAAGCTTACAAGGCTGGAGACGTCGGTCGCTCATATTGACCAAAGCCTTGCTGCTCTTTTGAGGCGTTTTGATGAGATGCATGCCAGAACTGCAAATGGGCATGAGGGAGAAAACAAGAAGGATGAGCGTGTCGAGGATAATTGGGTTTATGTCGCTGATACTGAACTAGATGACCAAGATGCTCCTAGTCGCCGACGACTGCGAACTAATCGGAGAGGTATGGGTGGACATCGACGACGTGAGGTACATAATAATGATGATGCTTTCAGTAAAATAAAATTTAAGATACCTTCTTTCAATGGAAAATACGATCCTGATGCATACATTACTTGGGAAATTGCTGTTGATCAAAAGTTTGCATGTCATGAATTTCCTGAGAATATACGTGTTATGGCTGCTACTAGTGAATTTACTGATTTTGCCTCTGTTTGGTGGATAGAACATGCTAAGAAAAATCCTAATAATATTCCACAAACCTGGGATGCCTTGAAACGGGTCATGCGGGCTAGATTTGTTCCTTCTTACTATGCGCGTGATCTGTTACATAGATTGCAACAATTGAGACAGGGTAATAAAAGTGTAGAAGAATACTATCAGGAATTACAAATGGGTGTGTTGCGTTGTAATTTAGTGGAGGATGAGGAACCTGCTATGGCTAGATTTTTAGGAGGTTTGAATCGAGAAATTCAGGACATTCTTGCTTATAAAGATTATACTAACGTAACCCGTTTGTTCCATCTTGCTTGTAAAGCTGAAAGGGAAGTGCTGGGACGATGTGCTAGTACAAGAACTAATATTTCTGCAGGAAAACCTTCATCATGGCAGCCGCGCACATCTACCTCATTGACCGGACGAGCTCCTGCACCTTCTACATTTCCGAGTCGGTCGACAATACCCGCTCCATCCAACGATAAGACACGTGCTCCCCCGACAAATTCAGCAACCACGACTGTCCAGAAACCAGCCACGAGTGCATCTTCGGTTGCCTCCACGGGAAGGACAAGAGATATTCAGTGCCATCGATGCAAGGGCTTTGGCCACGTGCAACGTGACTGCCCTAACAAGCGCGTTTTGGTGGTCAAAGGAGATGGTGGGTATTCCTCTGCTAGTGATTTTGATGAAGATACACTTGCTTTGCTTGCTGCTGACCATGCAGGTACTAAGGAACAACCAGAAGAGCAGATTGGTGCAGAGGATGCAGATCATTATGAGAGCCTCATTGTGCAGCGTGTACTTAGTGCACAAATGGAAAAGGCGGAGCAAAATCAACGGCTTACACTGTTCCAAACAAAGTGTGTTATTAAAGAGCGTTCATGCCGTTTGATAATTGATGGAGGTAGCTGCAACAACTTGGCTAACAGCGATATGGTCGAGAAGCTTGAACTTACAACAAAACCGCACCCACATCCATATCACATTCGGTGGCTCAACAATAGTGGTAAGGTCAAGGTAACGAGATTGGTACGAATTAATTTCGCTATTGATTCATATCATGATGTTGTTGAATGCGATGTTGTGCCTATGGAAGCTTGCCATATTCTGCTAGGTAGACCATGGCAATTTGATACCGATAGCATGCATCATGGTAGATCAAATCAATATTCTCTTATACATCATGATAAGAAAGTCGTTTTGCTTCCTATGTCACCTGAATCTATTGTGCGTGATGATGTTGCTAAAGCTAAGAGAACTAAAGCTGAGATCGATAAGAATGCCAAATCTGTTAGTAGCAGGGAAGATGAGATAAGATTGAAAGGACATTGCTTGCTTGCTACTAAGTCTGATATTAATGAATTGTTTGCTTCCACTTCTGTTGCCTATGCTTTGGTGTGCAAGAATGCTTTGATTTCAGTTCACGATATGCAGCATTCTTTGCCCCCGGCTGTTGCTAACCTTTTGCAGGAGTATTCTGATGTGTTCCCAAGTGAGATACCAGCGGGGCTGCCACCAATACGAGGGATTGAGCACCAAATTGACCTTATTCCTGGTGCATCGTTGCCAAACCGTGCGCCATACAGGACAAATCTGGAAGAAACTAAGAAAATTCAGCGACAAGTGCACGAACTACTCGATAAAGGTTACGTGCGTGAGTCTCTTAGTCCTTGTGCTGTTCCGGTTATTTTAGTGCCTAAAAAGGATGGAACATGGCGTATGTGTGTTGATTGTAGGGCTATTAATAATATCACAATTCGATATCGACACCCTATCCCTCGTTTGGATGATATGCTTGATGAATTGAGTGGTGCTATTGTATTTTCCAAAGTTGATTTGCGTAGTGGGTACCACCAGATTCGTATGAAATTGGAAGATGAATGAAAAACTGCTTTCAAAACTAAGTTTGGGTTATATGAGTGGTTAGTCATGCCTTTTGGGTTAACTAATGCACCGAGTACTTTCATGAGATTAATGAACGAGGTTCTGCGTGCTTTCATTGGTAAATTTGTTGTTGTCTACTTTGATGATATATTGATTTACAGCAAATCTTTCGATGAACATCTTGATCACTTACGTGCTGTTTTTAATGCTTTACGAGATGCACATTTATTTGGTAACCTTGAGAAGTGCACCTTTTGCACCGATCAAGTGTCTTTTCTTGGCTATGTCGTGACTCCACAGGGAATCGAGGTTGATCAAGCCAAGGTGGAAGCTATACATGGATGGCCTATACCGAAGACTATCACGCAAGTGCGGAGTTTCCTAGGACTTGCTGGTTTCTATCGTCGTTTTGTGAAGGACTTCAGCACTATTGCCGCGCCTTTGAATGAGCTTACAAAGAAGGGACTGCCTTTTAGTTGGGGTAAAACACAAGAGAACTCCTTCAACACGCTGAAAGATAAGTTGACACATGCACCTCTCCTCCAACTCCTTGATTTTAATAAAACCTTTGAGCTTGAATGTGATGCTAGTGGTATTGGTTTGGGTCGTGTTTTGTTACAAGAAGGCAAATCTGTTGCTTATTTCAGTGAAAAATTGAGCGGACCTGTTCTGAATTATTCTACTTATGATAAGGAATTGTATGATCTTGTTCGCACATTAGAAACATGGCAGCATTATCTATGGCCCAAAGAGTTTGTTATTCATTCAGATCATGAATCTTTAAAACATATTCGTAGTCAAGGAAAATTGAACCGTAGACATGCTAAGTGGGTTAAATTTATTGAATCTTTTCCTTATATTATTAAGGGAAAGAGAATATAATTGTTGATGCATTGTCTAGGAGATACACCTTGTTGAACCAACTTGATTACAAAATATTTGGATTGGAAACGATTAAAGATCAATATGTTAATGATGCTGATTTTAAAGATGTGTTGCTGCATTGTAAAGAGGGGAAGGGATGGAACAAATTCATCGTTAGTGATGGGTTTATCTTTAGAGCTAACAAGCTATGCATTCCAGCTAGCTCCGTTCGCTTGTTATTGTTGCCGGAAGCGCATCGAGGTGGCTTAATGGGGCATTTTGGAGCAAAGAAAACGGAAGATATACTTGCTGGCCATTTCTTTTGGCCAAAGATGAGAAGAGATGTGGAGAGATTTGTTGCTCGCTGCACAACATGTCAAAAGGCTAAATCACGATTGAATCCACACGGTTTGTATTTGCCTCTACCTGTTCCTAGTGCTCCTTGGGAAGATATTTCTATGGATTTTGTGTTAGGATTGCCTAGGACTAGGAAGGGACGTGATAGTGTGGTTGTGGTTGTTGATAGATTTTCTAAGATGGCCCATTTCATACCATGTCATAAAACTGATGATGCTTCTCACATTGCTGATTTGTTCTTTCGGGAAATTGTTCATTTGCATGGTGTGCCCAACACAATTGTTTCTGATCGTGATGCTAAATTTCTTAGTTATTTTTGGAAGACTTTATGGGCTAAATTGGGAACTAAATTGTTGTTTTCTACTACATGTCATCCGCAAACTGATGGTCAAACTGAAGTGTTTTAAAGAAGAACATTAAGATGTGGGAAGATTGTTTGCCTCATATTGAATTCGCTTATAATCGATCGCTGCATTCTACTACAAAGATGTGCCCATTTCAGATTGTATATGGTTTCTTGCCTCGTGCTCCTATTGATTTAATGCCTTTGCCATTTTCTGAAAAAACGAATTTTGATGCTACTAAGCGTGCCAAATTGATGTTAAAACTGCATGAAACAACTAAAGAAAACATAGAGCGCATGAATGCTAAATACAAGATTGCTGGTGATAAAGGTAGGAAGGAACTAAAGTTTGAACCTGGAGATTTAGTTTAGCTGCATTTGAGAAAGGAAACGTTTCCTGAATTGAGAAAATCTAAATTGCTACCTCGGGCTGATGGACCATTTAAAGTGTTAGAGAAAGTCAATGATAATGCATATAAGCTCGATCTGCCTGCGGATTTTGGGGTTAGTCCCACATTTAACATTGCAGATTTGAAGCCATATTTGGGAGAGGAAGATGAGCTTGAGTCGAGGACGACTCAAATGCAAGAAGGGGGGATGATGAGGACATCAACACCAACGATACATCCACTCCGACACAAGTACCTATTGCTGGTCCTATTACTCGTACTCGTGCGCATCAACTTAATCATCAGGTGTGTTCAAATCTAAGCTCATGTACATCATGTTTAGACCATGGAGACCCGTCTACTCTTGTTTTGCTTACGAACTAAGGAGGCGACCGAAAGGAAACGGATTCGCGCAGGCTGGATTCGGACTGCAGAACAGTACCAACTTGTGACGAACACCATGGTCGCATATGAACTCTAATTGGGGCGTTCAAGTACTTCGTGGAAAGCTTATGAAGTCTTCTTTCAAACGGATCCGGCCTCATAGCCATATCTGTTACGAGTCGGCCGCAATCGTAAAATTAATACAGAGTCCTTTTCTACACATGGTGCTGCGTCACCCTGTTTTGGCCCAATGGGCCGTGTATCAAGTTGAGTCCATTACGGACGCGTCCTAGGGTTGGAGTACGACCCCAGCACCCCTGTGGTCGTCCTCCCACGTACTTATACCCCTTAGCCACCACCAAGGATGCTTGGGTTTTGTTTAGATCAAGTTTAGCCTTCGCTACTTGCTTGCAAGTGCGCGTGCTGGATCAGCCGCCCGTCTTCTTGTCTTCGGAACCCCACCATTATTGAGATTGCGTGTGAAACCTTCATTTACATCTAGTAAATTCAGTACTTGTCATACTTGTTCTTGCTAGTTCTTCGATTGCTTGCAGGACGAGTGCCCTAGTGGCCGGGTGCCGCGCTCCACAAGATCGCGACAGCCATTGGAGGGGGTGTATCGGTTGCTAAGGCGCAGCTTGGAAGGCTGTAGTCGGGCCGGGAACGTCGCCTCCATCGACCAATCGAGTTATCCACGCCTCTCATTGAAAGATTGGGAATCAAACCCTAGCGGGTCGCCATTAGGCAAAGGTCCGACACTCGGTAAATAAACAGCGCGTGCATCGCACGTGCACCGTCCGTCACCGGACTGGGCCGGCCGTTAGTCCTTTGCCGAGTGTTGGACGCCGACACTCGGCAAAGAGGCCGTTCGCCGAGTGCCACCCGCGCACACTCGGCAATTCAAGAAGGTCGCCGCGTGCCACTCCAAGACACTCGGCAAACATATTACTTCGCTGAGTGCCTCACTCTGGACACTCGGCAAACACAAGACTTCGCCGAGTGTTTCGTTTTGCACTCGGCGAACAAAAAAAAATTCGTCCCCTGGCCTCCACACTTTTTCTACTCCCCACGTAGGAGATTTTGTAATCCATAATAAAAGTTGGTATATTTTGTGGTCTGTTTGCTATTTTTAATGAAATGATTGCATTAATAGGAATTTTTTTATTCATGTCAGATTTTAACTACAGGTACATGAAATGATGGATTATAATCAGTGAAAAAATTATATCCATATTATGGAGTCCGGATTGAGGTCTCAACCAGGAAATGAAAAGAAATTTTGAACTTTTTTTTTAAAAAACACGACCACGAACGTGTGGTTGAATGCTTGTTAAATTCTAAAAAAAGCAAACGAAATCTGAAAATCACAAGATTTGTCAAGATGTCATGATATTATGTGTGAAGGCTGTGGTAAAAAATTGAGAAGGTTTCGCCCAATTTCTGACATATGATGCTTAGAAGCCGACTCATCTCCTGGAGGATTCATAGAAGTTAGAAAGGACACAATAAGATTTGGAGTCCAAGTGACACTTGAGTTAAGGTTTGGCTTCAAATCTTTTTGTATAGGCAACATACAACACAGATTGGTTCGTGTCAAAATTTGAAAATTTTTCGGATGCGTCTACTATTTTTTATTGATTAAATGTAATTATAGATTTTTAGTAGATATAAATGCAATTTGCGCTATAACTGCATGAAATAATAGAACATTATCAGTAGAAAAATAATTTAACCATTCTTGAGTGATGTTGACACGATTTTACCCAAGTATATTAGAAAAAGTTCTGTAAAACAGGTTATTGAAGAAGGTATATGAAATATTAGTGTATTTTGCCGAGTGTATAAAAAAAACACTCGGCAAAAACTACTTTTGCCGAGTGTTTAGTAATAAACTCTTCCACTGAGCCAACAGTCGCTAAAATTTGCTTCGAGTCCCCTCCACTCCAGGCTCCGGTGACGAGCAGCTGAACCCTGACCGGACGCTGGACGACGCCTTCTCCACCCGGGACATCTTCAACTCGCAGCTTTGCACACCTGCAGCAAAATAGACAGACGAGCAATCAAAAGCAACTAAAACCAGAAGAATTGTTTAGTGAATTGAATGCAAAACATGAAATTCAAATCCTAATTGGACAAGACGGCAGGGAGCGGCAGGCGAGCGCGGACGCGGCGGCGCTCGTCCTCCTCTCCGGCCGCCGCGTCTGCCTGCCTCTTCTTGCAGGCGCAGACGCCGCTTGGCGCCCGAGGCCCGCGCTCTAGGACCTTGCAGAACCCGTCGAACCCATCGCTGTCGACGAACAGACGGAAGCCGATGGCGCGCAGGAAGCAGTCCTCGAGGCCCGGCATCTCGCCGGCGCGGATCGCACCTTCCGAGCTGTCCTCGAACACCGCGGTCCACCTCCTGGGCGGGTGACCGCCAAACTTGGCGCCGAGGAAGACCGCGGCGGCCACCAGGCGGTGCGCGGTGGCTGGCTCCACCAGGATCCCCGCCTCCCGGCCGGCGGGGCTGCGGACGAAGCGAGTCAGGTAGATGCCGGCGAGCACGAAGCAGGTGCCGTCGATCCGGACGATGCCCCGGGTGGACGGCATCGACCGGGTCAGCAGGTGGATCCGCTCCAGGAAGGCGCGGATCGGGACCTTGGGGGTGGCGCCGCCGCGGAAGGCGCGGACGAGGCCAATCTCGGCGGGTCGGGATGCGGCGGTGGCGGCGTAGCGGCGGGCCTCCGCCTCCACCAGCGCCGCGAGGAGGGGAAGGGACGGGGGATCCCCCGGTCATCCTCGCGCAGGACGGGGGTGGCGACGGCGGCGGACATGGTGGCAGCGTGGGCTTCGGTTTCGGTGGATCGCTGGGCAGTAGTAAGCTTTGGAACTTGCGATTGGATCTGCTGGTGCGAAAGCGTGAGGGGAGAGAGATCGTATACGCGGGATATGAACACCGTATATACGGGTGTATCCCATACGCATACGCGTACTTTGTACGCAGGTACGTAGTTTTCTTTCCCTTTCTCTTTTTTCCCCCTTTTTCTTGAGGACTTCTCTGTTTCGATTTTGGCTGTTAGTTGGGGCCAGCTAGTGATCTTGTGGGCCTATACGCAACTACATAGCCCAATTGCTGCTAGGGAAAACGAAGACGATAAACTTGATGGGCTAAGCATGTATGTGTGATCGTTTTCCATATGGGTATGTGTGCACGCGTATTGCGAGCGTACATGGACCATCGAACCAAGGCGCCCACGTGGAGGATGCGCCGTGACACAGGTGAGGTAGATTTAATGTACGAATACGGGAAGAAAAATAGATGATTCAAATAACATCTTCAGATTTAAAGAGAATTTTGTTGTGAAAATTTCAATTCTTCAGCTCTTAGTTTCTTATGTGATTTTTTAAAAAATATCCTACTATTTTTTAAGTCCTACTCATATTTGTATTAATTTATTGGATTACTCCAAGAAAATTCATTTATTTCGATCAAGGTTACCAAAATACCAAGGGCCTATAGTATACTACTTTTGCATAGAAAGACCATTATACATGTCGTAAATATAACGCTATAGCTTCGCTATAGCCCACTATTAGCTCTTTAGGAGATCTACCGCTACGCTATACAATATTTATCCGTTACGTCCGCTAAAGAGGTTTTATGAGATTTAGCGGTGCCAAATGTCCGCTAAAATGGCTTTTGCTAGATTTAACAGCGTCAAATTGCTAGTAGATTTTAGTGGTGTCATTCAATCAAAAACCACTACCAGAGAAGCGAGTATTCTACAACTGTTAGTACTGGCTATCTTTAAGGCCAGTACTAACGCGCACATTTAGTACCGGGCAGGAGAACAGTGCCCTGGGGAGCCATTTAGTATCATTTGTAGCCAGCAGTCAGCACTAAAGTGCGCCACCGACGCCGGGGGGCAACGGCTAGATTCCCCTGACGGCACTTTAGTACCGGCGGGTGGCTCCAGCCGGTACTAAATGGCGCTGAGGATATTTAGTACCGGCTAGTGGCTCCAGCGGTACTAACGTGCCTTCTATATACTAGCATCTTTCTTCCTCCCCAAGTCTGAGCCAACCATTTGACCGAGCTTGGGCTTCTTCTTCCCCATGGTATTTTAGAGAGGAGGTGCTGCCCATTTTTCTCAAGATTGGTGGGGGTTTCACTCATCCAAGTGTTCAAAAGGTTAGGAACTTTATCCTCTCTTCTTTGATGATCTTTATGCTTCGTTTCATGCTTTATAGTTAGAGAAATTTATGATTATTAGAAAGAGTGATAATGAGCATGAATTTTTGATTAATACATTCATTTGAGATATATAGAAGCGCGATGACTAGAATTTGAGAGAAGGTTTATTGGATAGTTTGCATGTGGCAAATGTAGAGTGATTTTTTTCAATTAATTTCAAGTGACATGTGTATATATCATTATGCTAATATTGTTCAAGTAGTTTTATTTGCCACGTGTATTTCCAAGTGCCATTATTTGCCACATTTTTTTGGTAGATATTTTGTATTTGTACGTGTATTATAGATAAATTTTAAGAGAGGATATTTTTGGATACATTGCCACTTCCTACATTTTAAATTGAATGTTTATGTGAAACGTCAAATTGAATAATTATTGAAAGTGAAAAAAATATATACTTGTTATTTATTTTGCATTATGAATGAATTATTTGACACTCTAATGATGTATTTATTCAGACTCACATTGAACCATCTTGAAGTAAAAAAAATCTTTGTTTCGGAACATGTATCTGTCGTTAACCTTGATCATGCGGTGATGACACTGCCATTCGGGGACAATATGATATTCGCGACATGGTGCGGTATAAGGACGTGATGAAGGAGTACGACTTTGGTCCCAATGAAGAAATCCTCACCTTTGAGAGAGGATAGGATGCCACTATTTGGACCAAGGCCGTAATCCTTCATCACGTCCTTGTACCGCACCATGTCGCGGATATCAATATTGGCCCTGAATGGCCCTGAATAGCAGTGTCATCATCACAGGGTTAAGGTTAACGACAGATACATGTTCCTAAACAAAGATTTTTTTTCTTCTCGATGGTTTTTGCATATAGGGCCTGAATAAATGTTTTGAATTTTGATTGCATCTCTTATGCCATGGGACGATGAGTGTTCGACTCAAACTGAAGAGTGTCAAAATAATTAGGGTTTGGAAATAGTGAATGTGAAATGTCAAGTTGAATGGGAATGCAAAGATGTAATTTGAATATAGTCATTGAGTATGAGTATATTTTCATTGTAATTCTAAGAATTTATTCAGTTTTTTAAGTTTATTTGATAAGTGTAGTGAAATTAGTTTTATTTTTCAAAATATTGTAGTTTAGTGCTTCACCCAACATGATGAGTAATTAATTGATGAGTAAATAATGTTTAATCCGTAGAAATGGCTATGCAACATGATGCATTGGAGCACCGTGCGGCCGCTCGGGTGTCGGTACACAATCATTTGGGGCGCACCAGACATTCCCTTGAGTTCCGCCCTGAAGAGCGTTTTGGACTTGTTAGTGGTCATATTTGTCGTTGGATTAAGAAAGCATTTGATTGCCTCATGCTATGTAATGCAAGGCGCAAAGTTGAGCGTGAATTAGATGTCGAGTTGCTTGGTACGAATGATGATGGCGAGTTGATGGCTCGACGTAATGCAAGGCACGAAGTGTCGGGATGGCAGAAATTGACCGTTTGGTGTCGAGAGTTCGCGAGGCGGTTCATGAGGCATCGGTCAATAGTTCTCGTGAGTAGATTGTATTAGTATGTAGCTTATTCGGTATTTTGGACCTTTTAACTAATCATGTTGTGTAATGGATAATGTAGACCTTTTAATTAGTCATGGTGTGTGATGGATATTTGGACATTTTAATTCTGGACCTGTTAAATTATTATTCATGATGTGTGATGGATATTTCGGACCTTTTAATTATTCATGTTATTGTAATAGTAAAAAATATGCATCTTTGATTATAGTTCCTTATTAAAATAGTATGACCGGTGCACCATGGCGTGGAAAATTATGATTGCAGATGGACCGACAATGGTTGTACGGAGACCGGTGCACCATGGCGTGGATTAGTGGTCTAAAGTCTTTTCTCGACGCGGCTGAGGCCCACAAGTTATCGAAAGGTTTCATGTGCTGTCCATGCCGCATTTGCAGAAATAACAAGGAATTCTCTAGAAGAAGCACTCTACACGTCCACCTTATTGAAAGGGGTTTCATGGATAACTATACTCTTTGGACCAAGCATGGTGAACCTGGAGTTCTGATGGAAGACGATGAAGAAGATGGTGATATAACAACATTCCAGACTTGCCTCACTTATATGAAGCGGGTGCCTTTGATGATGAACCAATAGACGAGGTTGAAGAAAATACCGCAGAAGAGCAACCACATGACAAACTAGGTCAGGTGTTGGTAGATGCACAGAAAGATAGTGAACTGTGAAGGAATCAAAGAAGTTTAAGAAAATATTGGCGGATCACAAAAAGTTATTGTATCCAGATTGCAAACAGGGGCACAAAAAGTTGGGTAACACACTAGAATTGCTGTAGTGGAAGGTAGCGAATGGTGTTACCGATAAGGGCTTTAAGGAGCTACTCGGAATCGTAAGAAAATGCTTCTCGAGGGTAACGAACTGCCCTCGACAACATACGAAGCAAAAAAGGTTGTTTGCCCTCTTAGATTGGAAGTATAGAAGATTCATGCATGTCCTAATGATTGTATCCTCTATCGCGGCGATGAATATGAGAATTTGGATGTTTGTCCTGTTTGCGGCGCAAAGTGATATAAGATCAGGAAAAATGATACTAGTGATGTAGATGGGCCAGCCGAGAGAAAAATCCCCGCTAAGGTTATGTGGTATTTCCCAATAATACCATGTTTGAAGCGCTTGTTTAGAAATAAGGCACACACTAAGTTGATGCGGTGGCACAAAGAAGAGCGTAAGCAAGATCAAATGCTGAGACACCCCGCAGATGGGTCCCATTGGAGAAACGTTGACATAGAATTCCCAGATTTTGCTAAGAACGCAAGGAACATAAGGTTTGGTTTAAGTACTGACGGAATGAATCCGTTCGGCGAGTGGGCCAGCAGTCACAGTACATGGCCTGTCACTCCATGTATGATCAACCTTCCTTCTTGGCTATGCATGAAGCGGAAGTACATCATGATGCTGGTGCTTATCCAAGGCCCAAAACAACCTGACAATGACATTGATGTGTACCTAAGACCGTTGGTTGATGAACTTTTACTGTTGTGGAAGGAAGAAGGTGTACGTGTGTGAGATGAGTACAAACATGAGACTTTCAACCTCCGAGCATTGCTTTTCGTAACCATCAATGACTGGCCTGCACTTAGCAACCTGTTGAGACAATCGAATAAGGGATACCAACGCCTGCACCCATTGTCTAGATGAAACCGACAGCTTTTATTTAAAAAAATTGTCGGAAGGTCGTGTATATGGGCCATCGTCGATTACTTCTCCTCAATCACCCCTTAAGAGGGAAAGGGAAACATTTTAAAGGGGAACCAGAAACTCGTGCTAAGCCTATGTTCCATGACAGAAAGTGTATTTTCTCTATGATAAAGGATGTGCATGTAGTGTTTGGAAAGGGGCGTGGCAGGCAACAAGTTCCAAATGACGAAAACGGACATGCACCAATGTGGAAGAAGAAGTCTATACTGTGGGAGCTACCTTATTGGGAAGTCTTAGAGGTCCGCAACGCAATTGATGTGATGCACCTGACGAAGAATCTTTGTGTGAACCTGCTAGGTTTCCTGGGTACGTGTGGGCAGACAAAAGATATGATGGAAGCAAGACGTGACCTGAAAGAAATAAAACAACGAGAAGACCTATGTCTTGAAAAGAGAGACAATGGACAGCACTACTTGTGTCCTGCTAGCTACACTCTCAGCAAAGAGGAGGAGGAAAGCATGTTTGATTGCTTGAACAGTATGATGGTCCCGTCAGGTTATTCCTCGAATACATAGGGAAGAATAAATATGAAAGAGAAGAAATTCACAAACCTCAAATCTCATGACTGCCACGACCTGATGACACAATTGCTTCCGGTTGCACTTAGAGGTATTCTATCGGAGAATGTAGGATTGACAATCGTAAAGCTACGTGCCTTCCTCAATGAAATTTCACAGAAGGCAATTGATCCAAATAATCTAATAAAGCTACAGAATGACGTGGTCCAATGTCTTGTCAGCTTTGAGATGGTGTTTTCACTCGTTCTTTAATATTATGACGCATCTCCTGGTTCACATTGTGAAAGAGATAGCCATTCTGGGCCTCTTATTCCTACACAATATGTTCCCTTTCGGGAGGTTCATGGCAGTCCTAAAGAAGTACGTTTGCAATCATTCTTGCCTAGAAGGATGCATCGCTAAGGGCTATGGAATAAAAGAAGTTATTGAGTTTTATATTGACTTTATTGATGATCTTAGTCCGATCGGGGTCCCCATGTCACACCGTGAGGGGAGACTGAAGGGGAAGGACACACTGGGGAAGAAATCTAATATGAACATCCATGACAATGAAATCCGCAAAGCAAACTTCACGGTTCTACAGAATTCATCCCTGGTGGCTCCATATATGGAGGAGCACATGAATATTGTACAGTCTGAAAACCCGGGCAAGTCTGAGGTCTGGATCACACGTCATCACATAGATACCTTTGCTGTTTGGCTCAAAAAAAAATTCATGGGTGACGGCACGATTGATGAACAACTTCAATGGTTGGCTAGGGGATCATCGATCACAATCTTGCAATACCAAGGGTATGAGATAAATGGGTATACATTTTACACTAGAGCCCAAGATGAAAAGAGCATGAACCAAAATAGTGGTGCGCGCATAGATGCAATAGGCAATAATGGAAAAAAGGACAGCTACTATGGTGTCATAGAGGAGATATGGAACTAGACTATGGACCTTTGAAGATTCCTTTGTTTCGCTGCCAATGGGTGAATCGAGTTGGAGGAGGCGTGACGACAGACCGATATGGGATGACAATTGTGGACTTCAAAAAGATTGGATATAAAGATGAACATTTCGTCCTAGCCAAGGATGTGGCACAGGTGTTCTATGTGAAGGACATGTCTAGCAAACCTAAGAAGGACATGTCAAGCAAATCCAAGAACGATGAGCCAAAACGCCACATAGTTCTTCCAGGAAAAACAAAAAAAAATTGGAGTTGAGGACATTTTGGAAAAGTCAGAAGACTTTGATCAATTTGATGACCTTCCTCCATTCCCAGTCAATGTTGACCCCAGCATCTTGTTATCCAAAGAGGACACTCCTTACTTACACCGCGATCACAACCAAGTGATCTTCGTCAAAAGGAAGATTATCAATGTTCCACTAAATAACGATGAATAGTTTTGTGTAACCATTATGTTATATTTGATGATTTATGTAATGTATGTTGTGGTATCTCTCGGATAACGATACTATCCGGATAATTTGGACTTAATATGTTGAATTAACTGCATATAACTATATTTCATTTGACCAAGTGATGTTATATATTTGCATTTTTTGTGCCTATATTTAATTTATTACGCACAAAAAATATCTAAAACACTTATAAAAGTCAATTTGGACTCAATATGTTGAATAACTTCATGGAACTATTTTTCATGTGACCAAATGATGTAAAGTGTACAATACTATAATTTTGCATGCTCAAAATATTATATATTTGCATTTTTTGTTCCTTTAGTTAATTTATTACACATAAAAAACATCTAAAACACCTATAAAAAAAATATGATAGAAATAGGAATTTGGCCGTTTAGTACCGGGCCTGGGCTTTGCCCGGTACTAAACTGCCTCCACCAAAATTTTCTGCCAGTGGAGGCCGTTTAGTACTGGGCAAAGGCTGGGCTCGGTACTAAACCGCTCAGTTTAGTACCGGGCCATAGCTTTGCCTGGTACTAAACTCCGCAAGCGCCAGTGTAGTACCGAGCAAATCTATGGCCCAGTACTAAACGAGCCATCCAATATAGATCTAGGACTTGGCCATTCTGGCGATCTCCTCTCTTCCTCATCCTCGTCCCTCGTCGCCGATCGCCCGCCGCGCCTCCATGTCGTCGTCCCTCTGGCTCTCGGTCGCCGCGCTGCCTTTGCGCCATCACTCCACCTCTGCGTCGCTCCACTCCGCCTCCGCGCCGTCCTCGCGTGCGCCATCCCTGTGCCCGGCCGCGCCCCGACGGCCATGCCGCCGTCACGCCTCCGCCGCACCCCGCCGCCCACCTTGTCCCCGTCCCGATGCCGCAGCGCCGCCCCGACCTCCCCGGCCACTGCACCACCCGGGCCTGGCCTCGCCCGTCGCCACGCCACGTCGACCCCTCCTCCCCGCTGGCTGCTGCGCCGCCTGGATCGACCCGGCCGCGGCGCTGCCCGGCCCCCGCCGCCGCACCTCGACCCTCCTCCCAAGCCGCGCTGCCCACTCCTCGCCGGCCGCTGCCACCCCTTGCCGGGCTCCAGCGCCACCGGCACGCGCCCACCCCGCCTGCTCGGCCGTGAAAGGATCTAGATGTCGACTAGAGGGGGGTGAATAGTCAAAACTGAAAATTTACAACACTTAAAACAAATTTATCAGTAACTTTCTAAGTCTCCGTATATTTGTCCGGAATCTCCGCAACTTCTAGAGATTCCGAAGAAATATCCGGATACTCCGGAGAAAAGTGCTGAAACCAAACTCGACCAATCAAACCTCAACCAAAAGTAGATCGAAGGAATTTTCAAGGTTTGTAGGCTTGTTTCTACCCCTTTGCTTCCACTACTTGCAGTCAAAAACTTTCCAACAAGTAGATCGAAAGCAAACCCTACAATTCTAGCAAGAAACAAGAACTTCAACAAATCACAAAGTGAAAGCACTGAGATACAAGGAGTTGTTTCCCCAAGTTCAATTCCGCACAGGGAACCTACATCTCCGTTGAGGCACCCAAGAAGAACACTTCCTTCTTGAGCTATGAAGCCTCCCCTTAGCAGCCTCAAGGGTGCTATGGTCACTTACTAGAACGTAGAGGTTGTACAAACTTCCCGAGGCACACCACAAGCTTGGGTGCTTGATGGGCAACGCCTAGCCGGCTAGGAGCTTGAAGCTCCAAGAGTAATAAACACGAAATCCACCGGCTTCACGAAGAACAAGGTGCTCAAGAGATGGGAAATCAACTTACTAGCACTCTCACTTGCTCTCCCCTCAATTTCCCATTCCACCGGCTTCATCAAGTCTTGCTTGGAAGTCAAAGGAGGGAGTTAGGAAGGATCTTGAATGCTCAGTGAAGGAGGCAGGTGAGTTCTGGTCGGAGAGGCGTAAATGAAGGAGGTGGAGGGATATTTTTACCCCTTCACTCCAAAACTAGCCATTACAGGGTTAAGTTTCGGAGACTCCAGACTACTCTTCCGAAGACTCTGGAGATGTGCGGAGACTCCGCACATGTCCGAACTCCGGACACTCCACAGAAATCCCTTGTCCGTAGACTCCGGAAAATTCTCTGAAAACTCTGGACTTTTCTGCAGAAACACACTCTAATGATATTCCAAGTGATGTGTGAGTGCAAAGGTGTCTCTTATAGGTTTGTTAGATCATCTTGAGCACCTTATTCTACGCAAAGCGAGTAAATTTCATGTCCCTCTTGATAGTACGACATTCTTATACTCAATTTCAATATATAAACAAATTAAGTCCTCATGATTCTTCGCTTTGCAACTTTCATTTCCTTTTTGGTAGTCATCTCCTTATATTAATTCATCTATCACCTGTAGTACCTGCTCATCATTCTCATAGATAATATTAGTTCCACAAGCATATGTAACAAAACCCACTAAGCGGGCCTAGATGTTCTTTCAGCCCTCGTGCGCCCACTCCGCCGCGGCTGACGTAAGCCCCCAGCGCTGATGTCAGCACTACTTTGTGCTGATGTCAGTTTTTTATTTCTTTTTTTAATATTTGTAAGTATGGTATAAAATTGTAGAAAATGTAGAATATTGTAGAAACATTATAGAAAATTGTAGAAAAATTTATAGACAACTTAGGAAAATATGATTTGATTGTGGACAACTTCATGTATTTATTATAGAATATTGAAGAAAATTGTATAAATAGGATTTGATTGTAGACAACTTCATGTATTTATTGTAGAAAATTCAAGAAAATTGTATAAATAGGATTTGATTAGATTAATTTTATTATTTTTATTATATTCTTAGTGTGAAATATAATTTCTTTACACAGGAATCAAAATGAGACCCAGTGATGACGACGTGGAGTTCCTTCACAACATAATTCGTGAATGTTCCCAGCACCAACCGTCCCTCGAAGATGATGCACCCGAGGATGATGGCTGCCAATATCTCAACGATACTGGCGATGGCGATGCCAAAAATTGCTCAGGAAGAGGAAGCCGAGGTTTATGGAACTCGTGCATATGCAAACTAACATTTTATACATACATACATACATACATACATACATACATACATACATACATACGTACGTACGTACGTACGTACGTACGTACGTACGTACGTAGAATGTGTATTAATAGATATTTTTCCAGACAGCAGGATCGAGGAAGTGTTTCCTCTCATTTCTATATTCTAGCTCTACTACTTCTGTGCTTTCTCATGTAGGACGAAGGTGCAAGAATGCCGAAAAAGGGGTACTATAACATCAGCTTCATGGACCCGGATGTTATAAACGTGCATAATATACTCAAATGGTCAAATCGGACCGAGAACAATATATTCATGGTCTTGGATTTGCAACATACTTGTACATTCATTCTATTGCCGTACAAGTTCAAGTAAGTCATTCGACTCTTTTTTCCATCCCTTCAATTTGATAATAAGTATATCCAACATTTCATCTGTATATGTGTATCAACTGCTTTCACTGGATCTTGCTCTCTATCGAGATTGATCGATCCCGAGTTCTGTGGTCGACCCTAAGAGAAAATCGATAGAAAAATATCAAAATCTCATAGACATTCTCCAAAAAGTATGGGCTCGCTTCCTCAAAAAGCACATAGGAGTCACAGACAACCCGGATGATCTTTATATCAAAACGGATTTTTCGCTAAACAATTTAGCTTTCGCTATAGCTTTCTATAGCTTTTAGAGAATGCTACCACTAAACTTCATAGCATTGTATGCATGGAAGCACTTTTCGGCTCCCACCAGTCCCGAGGATGCAAGCATTGAAGCACCTCTACTGCCTCTCTCTATCTCACGCATGAGTGCTCCAATTATTCAGCTTGATCTATGGCGTCTGCTCCGTCGTCGGCTTCAGGTTGAGCCACGTTTCCGATGAAGTGTTCTGAAATTGTGAGTTGTGGGTTGTATCTGTTGCAAGTATTTTGGGAGTGTATGTGTCGGCCTGTATTCGTGTATGTGCACCGTGACTGGAGCATGGTTTGTGCTAGCGGGTCACTCAAATGGTGTCCTAGTAGGGATACTCGGGGTTGAATTAGTTAAGCCTGGCCAATAGTCTAGTATTATGACTAGGTTTAGTTCATCTAATCTGGGCAGATCCTCACACTTTCTTTCACTTGTTGTATGAATGCCAAGATATCAGTTCAGCATCCCCCCTCGTTCGAAAACAAATGTTTCAGGTGGGATAAAACCAGCAAGTACCACACACACTACAAAGGTAGGAGTTCTCATCTTCTTGAACTTCTTCATCACAATCATCGTTGTTCTTGTACCGACTTGCTTTGCACACTGGGTATCGATCCCAGTCTTTATACTATTTATCTAGGGAGAGGATACATTAGTTTAGATGTGCATGTATCCTTTCCATGCCGAATGACTAAGGACTGATAAGCTTCTTCATACTCCTCGTAAGATTTTATGGTTATGTCCGAAAAATCCTAAGAGTCTCAAGTCCTAATCCGAGTAGAGGGATTGAAGTCACCATATAACGAATTAGTATGAAAGTTTCTTCCCTAGCTTTTGTGAAGTGGGATATGGCCAATGACAACATAACGAGGCGACATCTCACTACTAGAAAACGGGCTAAAGATCCAGGCCAAAAGTACCAGCTGCAACAAAAGAGGACCGGCTGCAACGGCGGCTGTCCAAGAGAGGACCTGGCACGGCCCGGTACCTATGCTACCATAGGCTACACGGGGCCACAAGCGCCGGGTCGTGGCAGGATCCGGTGCCTATGGAGCAGATATTAGCATCAGATTGTGCCATGGCCCGGTGTTGATACCTCTAGCGGTATTAATGCCGGGTTGTGGAATGACACGGCGCTAATGATTGACAATTAGCACCGGGTCATGCCACGACCCGGTACTAATACCGCTGCTACATATAGCAGCCTCCACCCCCTCCTCGAGCTGACATAAACTCAACACTGGTCATGGCAGACGAGTGAGGGGAGGGGAGGGTAATTTTCACAATTTTTTCTAAAAAGCTTAGAAATTTTCTCCTTGAGCTAGCAATTAATTTTTGCAAGTGATTTAGATGTAGTTAGCCAATGATTTATTTTATTTTTGATATAATAATTGTTATACATATCATAATTAATTTGTTAGATGTAGTTAGCAAGTGATTTAGATGTATTTAGCTATTGATTTAGTTTTTTATTGATATAATAATTGTTATACATGTGATAATTAATTTTTTAGACGTAGGTACCATGTGATTTAGATATAGTTATAATAATTTTTATACATATTATAATTAATTTATTTAGACACTCTAATGAGGTGGTTTTAGTGTATTGAATTTAGGTTGTAATTACGTATTCTAAAATGAATCTTTTTGACACTGATGTGTGTATGGTATGTTTCTGAAAAAAGTTTCGTGTTTCTTTCAACATAGCCTTGGAAACATTAAAATCTTTCGGGCTTGCACTAAAACCCTTGAGAAGTAAAAATTCCGTGAACAAAGGCTACAACACATCCAGAAACTGAAGAACCTCTCCTGGACCCTTCTCAGAAAGAGAAAATACACCAAATCAGTGAACTAAGCATGGACACAATTTTTATTAAGATCCAACTTTATAAATGATGTTATAAAGTTGTATCTTCCTAATGATTTTCTACATGACTTCTTCATTGATTTGGTGTCCTCTGTTCTGTCTAAGAAGGGTTCATGGGAGGTTCTCCAATTTATGAATGTGTTGTAGCCAGTGTTGATGGAATCTTTAATTCTCGAGGGTTTTAGTGTCAGCCTGAAAGATTTTAATGTTCTGAAGGCTATGCTGGAAGAAACATGGACATCTTTTCAGAAACAATCAATCATCTCTGAAAGTCTATTTGTGGAGAAGTGGTTTGAACAAAAACTGAAGAGTGTCAAAATAATTCAATTTATTTTTGCATACAATTATTTATTCAGATGTACTTAGGAATTGATTAAGTTTATTATTGTTTTTTACATGTGAAGCCTGACTTAGCAATTGATTCAATTTTTTACTTATTGATTTAGTTTATTATTTATTTAGATGTACTTATATATTCAATTATCAGTTAATGAGTAATTGATGCTTAATCCATAGAAACGACTTTGCAACATGATGTATTATCGGTCAATAGGTCTCATGAGTAGTTTGTATTAGCATGTAGTTTATTCGGTATTTTAGACCTTTTAATTAATCATGTTGTGTAATGGATAATTTAGATCTTTTAATTAATCACGGTGTGTGATGGACATTTGGACCTTTTAATTAATTCATGTTGTGCGATGGATATTTCGGACCTTTTAATTATTCATGTTATTGTAATTATCCATTTGAACATAATAAATTAGTAGATTTACTCTTTATTTCTCCAGATGAGTCGGCAATGGATGTACAACGCTGATCGGTGTTCAATGGAGTTTATTAATGGCGTGCACGAATTCATCGATGCGGCCAAGAAACACAAGCACGACGGTTTCTTTTGTTGTACATGCCGAACTGTAAAAACGAGAAGGATTACTCCTCAACAAGAACCATTCACAGTCACTTGTTCCAAAATGGTTTCTTGTCCAACTACAATATTTGAACCGAGAATGGAGAAAGAGGGATTATGCTGGAGAATGATGAAGAAGAGGAGGAGGCCATTCCTGACTTTGTGGAAGATTACAGTGCCTTCTTTGAAGATACTACAATAGGTGAGCCTGAACAAGATGCTGAAGCACAGGTTGCAGAAGATGATCTTGGTCAGATGTTGCGCAAAGTAGAGGAAGTCTGCGAAACGGAAAAGGAATCCAGGGATTTGAAGCGTATGTTGGAGGGCTACATAATATTGTTGTACCTAGATTGCAAACAAGGGCACAAAACGTTGGGTACCGCATTAGAATTGTTGCAATGAAAGGCATCAAACGGTTTGTCTGACAAGGGATTCGAGGAGTTGCTGAAACTTATAAAAAACCTACTCCCTGAGGGTAACACATTGCCCGAAACAACGTACGAGGCAAGACCTGCTGTTTGTCCTCTAGGATTGGAAGAATAGAAGATACATGCATATCCTAATGACTACATCCTCTATCTTGGTGAGGAGTATGGAAATTTGGATGCATGTCTGGTATGCAAAGCTGGTCAGTATAACATCCCTAAAGATGATCCAGGCGACGTTGAGGGGGTGAGTTCCAAGAAGATAGTGCCTGCCAAAGAGATGTGGTATTTTCCTATAATACCACGTTTGAAACGTCTGTTCATGAACAAAACCAATGCAAAGTTGATGTGATGGCACAAAGAAACGAGGAAGCAAGACAATATGTTGAGACACCCCGGTGATGGGTCCTAGTGGAGAAAGGTGGACATAACATTCCCAACTTTGGTGGATCCTCCTTCACCACCAGGCCCGGATAATGATGATGATGATGGAGACTTTGGTGGTCTTTCATCTCCGCCACCACGGGCTCCCTCACCATCATCTCTGCCAAGGGCTAGGAGTACTCCGACTCCTCCAGCACCGGCCAAAGGAAAAAAACAGACCTCATCCCTCCCACCGGCTGGAACCCCCAAGAAGCGCGTAAAGAAAATAGGCCCTAAGAAGAAATTAGCTTATGAGATGACCGATGAGGAACTGGCGGAGCAAACGAGCCATGAGCTAACATAACATTTCAAACCTAAAGTACCAGAGAAGAGGGTGCTAGTTGATCCAAATGAGGCAGAAAAGTTCTAAAATTGCTTGAGCGACATCGCCAAGAGACTAGTAAAACTACCCTCGGACTACGACCGCATGTTGATAAAGGCCCACCAGAGAATGAGGCAAAGTGGCAAGGGCGTTCCTCAGCTAGGCACACAACAAAAAAAATTGAGCCCCTCCGGGTAACGACGCAGAAAGAGCAACACATGACGGAGTTTTTGGAAGAAACGGGTTTTACCATTGAGCAGGCAACCGGGCAAGATGATGAACTCCCAATTGTCTCTGTTGCTGCTCATCCATACGAGCATGGAAAACCCTTCATCACTGATGAGGAGTTCATCAACCTACCAACGCAGATGCGCGCATTCCATAAATTATACATGGAACGTTCGAAGGCTGGCCAGTACACGTTTTGAGTTAAGTATCGCCATCATGATTTCTTCCATGGGGATGATGACTTCTGGATTGGCTTTGAAGATGTGCATGCCATATACCGTCGAGACGCCCTCTACATCTCTCTCGTGTCTGCACGTTTCTAGAGGCATTGCGCCCTCCTCACTGTCAACTTGGAGACTGAATGAGTTGTCCTGGGACATAGAGAAACTACCTGAAGATCTGCGGAAGCTCTACGAAGAAGACATGCTGAAAGATGGTGGCGACCTGGTGATGCTATCTGCCTGATGTGGCGACCTGGTGTTGCTATCTGAATGAAGTGTCCTTGTTTCCTTCTAGGAGTGGGGAGCATTTTTTAGATTTAGTTTCTTCAATTGCTTCAGTGCTGTCTTTTATTTCTCAGCTCTTGTTTTTCTCGTCTTGAGAGGCTCGGCTTCTGCTTTTTGTGGTTCCGTGAGCTCTAAAACTGTGGAATGGCACCCCCATTCTCAGCGATGTAAACTGTTTTGGTCTTGGCTTTTAGTTAAGACGGGGAGTTGTCACCCCTTAAACTCTAAAAAAATCTCTCTCGTGTCTTGCTGGATTCTATAAGTGTCGACCAAACTCTACATTGTTATGTTTTATTAATCAACAATCTATTCTTTATGTACAATCTAATTTATATTGTATCATGTAGAATGGAGCTTCAAAAGTGCCGAAAAAAAGGATGGGAGCATCGGATGGGTTTCATGCTTCCCATGCTTATCTATCAGAAAAATTTACTCGATGACTATAAGCAAACATGTACCAAGCCATAATGCAATAATATTACAAACCCTATATATTCATACCCTACAACTATGAGTAAGTTCTGATCGACTAGTAACTCTTTTCTATTCCTAAATAAATATTAACTTTAATGATGTGTGTATATATATATATACTTGTATATCTATATGTGCACCTTCCATTGGATTTTGCTCGTACTCTGCATGGAGACTAGTAGAGTTATAGTGTACGACTCCAAGCGGTACAAAAAGGAGAAAATCAAACACTTCTTAGATCCATTGAACAGGTAAGTTTATCTTGCACAAAATACAACTATTTTAGGATCAATTAATCTTGGAACATTTACCTTTCATTCTTATGCACAGGGTGTGGAAAGCTTTTGTGAAAAAGCAAAATGGTGATTTTAAGAATGAATTGGATGTTAGAATGGACTTCCCGGTATGTGGGTCCGCTAGTCTTTGCATATCTTATTTACTATTCTGTATACGCATACAATTATAACTACTTTGTTTCTTTTTTAGTGTTTGAGACAAAAGGCAGGAAATAATTGGTGTGGGTACTACGTATGTGATTACATGCACACTCTAATCAATTTTGGGAGGGCTACGATATAAATATGTTTCTAATCATACTGTTGCGAAGACTTGATATACCAAGCTTTACTTTTATAAAATGATAGATGATGCGAATCAAGGATGAAGTTCTCCATGTGGATAGGATCGTGGCCGTCCGGTCCCTAGAGCATTCGTATCGACGTCGTGAGGGGCTTAGAATTTGTAGTCGAGACAAAAATGATTGCTCGTTATAATAATTTCCAGTATAATCGTGACATTTGTATATTTGTAAATATTATTATGTCTAGATAACTTAATTACATGATTGTCAACGATATTTAGTTATTTCCATAAATTATTTTCATACGAACGCGACTAAAAAATGTATAGTAGTGTATAGCTCGGGCACACATAGCAATTCTGCACGCATAAATAGTAATAAACAATTGAAATAAAACAGGCTTTGGAAAAAAGAGGGAAAACCCTTTGGTACCGGTTGGAAAGACCAACAGGTACCAAAGAGGCCGCCAGCTTGCGTCAGCGTGGCGGCCTGTGTGGTACCGGTTGGTCTGTCCAACCGGTACCAAAGGTGGCCTTAGGCATCGGATACAATACCCGGTTTCAATCTCGATTCCTTAGTACCGGTTGAAGAACCGGAACCAAAGCCGGTTCCGGTTCTTCAACCGGTACTAACGGCATGTTTTCTAGTAGTGTCTCAAGAGGCGTGACCTCATCCCACGGCTGAAGTAATCAATGTGGGGATGAAAGAATCCCATTAGAGGTGGCTAAGGTCAGTCTCAATGAAGAATTTTATTGTACAGTTATCAAGACTGAGCACTTGGTAACTATGCTGGCTGGATTTTATAGGGATGAAACTTCTCTCTCATCTCATGAAACTCTCCCTCGTCTCTTCTCATGATGATACTACCAAGTCAGCAAAATTGCTGATGTGGTATGTTATTCCATGCTCACGAAATTTTTGATGAAACTCCCACTACTAGACAAACTAGCATTAGTATCGGGCATAGGGCGCGTTAGTACCGGTCGGGCTGACCCGTACCGCCTGGTCAGTACTAAATGGAGGGCCGTTTAGTATCAGTCGCAGCAACTGGTACTAAATGCGCCACCCAGAAAAGCGAAAAATATATATTACGAACCGTCGGGAGACCCGCACACGCGACTTTTCACGTGTAAATGCGCGTGCGCGGCCTCGAGGATTTTACCTCCGATCTCGCGTGTAGCTTCCTTACCACCCTACCTACACATCACATGTGACTGGATGGGAGATGCTTTCCTTTTGAAGTAACCCGTGGCGGACCATTTAGTACCAGGCCAAGATACCGACCGGTACTTAATGGTGACATTTATTACCGTGTGGTGTCATTGACCGGTACTAAATGGACGCGCCATTTTACTACCGGGCCAACACACAATCCGTCGGTCGGTGTCTTGGCACGGTACTAAAATGGCTCCGGGGGCTTTCAAATTTGGACCTGGTACTAAAATGGCTCTGTGGCAGCTTTAGTACCGGACCAAATTGTGTTCGGTACTAACGTGCGCGATGAAAGGTCATGTTTCTTGTAGTGTCCCGTTGAGACTTGCCTAACCATAAATATCCCAATATAAATATTTTGTAAAAGTGTAAGAGCATCTCCAGCAATGACCCTCAAATCAGACCCTCTACTTCTTGAGTAATGGCGCCCTCTATTTTTTAGGCTAGTTTTTTAACTTCAACTCCAGCAGTGGCCTCTAAATCTCATCTTCTTTATCAGTGGATAGGGGATTCCCTATAAACCCTCCAGGAACAGAGGGCGGAGGAAGAGATTTGAGGCCTCCCCAAAATGGAGGCTTTAGTAGAGGGTCTACTGGAACGTGGTTTTTTTATTCCACCCTTCAAATTTAAGATGAGGGCTTATTTAGAGAGGGTCTGCTGTTTGTGTTACCTCAGAGGTTAGTTAGGTTGGATACTTGGATTCACCTGGGTACAATTCTGTCCCGCATTATTCACTGGTGTCATGTGGTGTATGCCCACATATTTTCATGACTTTTGTTTGAAAGAGGATGACAGGCATATATTTCATTAGTTCTCAAAATGTATGTGCACTGAGCATACTCCTTCGACATTTAATATTATTTGGTCAATTATGTCTATAATTTTATCTCACCACTGTACCAAACCTATCGAATATGTAGTAGTACTATTTTGTGGATGCCCGTAAGTCCATGCTTCATCATCGGGCACTCGGATGCTTCCAACGGTGGTTGTACCGGAAGAGAACCATAGAATCTGCACAGTTGAAAAGTCAAATAGATCCTTGGAAAACAAAAGGTCAAATAGATAACCAATCAGTTTGCCGGTCGAGATCCTAAGAATAATGAAAGATGTGGACATGGCAGCTTCTGGTTATGTGAGAAATTAATTCACAAAAAACAAAAGACGTGTCGTCATAATTGGTGAAAAAATATACATGTAGAAGATGTGCTTCCAGTTATTTATTAACCTACTATTCTACTCCTTGCATTTCAAATTATACTTCACTTTGTCCTAAGTCAAACTTATGACCAGGTCATACAAAAAAAAATCACATCTAGAGCATCAGATTAGATTTATTGCATCCACCATAAAGTATGTGTTGAAACAGTCAGTATTATTATGGTTTATTAGTCGATATTGTGTGGGCTTCAAATATCCCCGGCCCCGGAAAAGTCATGGACGTATAAAAGTTTCTATGGTAGCAAAATATACTCAGAAAGTCTATTGTCAAGAGAAGACAAGATATATATGTATTAATTTGTTCTCTTTATAACATGTATAATAAAATCCTTCTTGCGAGTATATACTAATATTTCGACATACCCACCCAGCAACTTTTCAGATCTGCAATCCATTAAAACTGCAAGTAATGTCTGCGAGACTAAACTCAGTAATTAGTCAATGTCGTGCTGACAAATGATTCAGACGTTGTTGAATCCCTTGCACCCAGGTGTCTTGGATGCCAGCCCATGAAGACCGCCAACTCCTTCCATGTCGTGACTTGAATTTCCATGAATTTTGTTTGTTATGATGGAGATGCTCCAGCAGACTAGGTCGTATTTCTTGCAGGAATTGGGTGTCTTGGCAGACTATAAATTTACGCATTTGGTGATCTGCTAAACACAAATCGACTCCAGCCATGACCACTACCAGCATGAAGCTCATTTTGTCTGTCGTCCCCATCCTAGTTGTAGGGTTTATACCAGAATTAAGCACCGGTAATGACCACGGGCAATTCGTCTACACTGGCTTCACCAACAGCAACCTCACCCTAGACGGCGCAGCTAGAATCACGTCGACCGGCGTCATCGAGCTGACAAATGATACAGCCCGGATCAAGGGCCATGCAGTTTACCCGTCTCCACTGCGCTTCCGCCTGTCCCCTGATGGCATGGTGCAATCCTTCTCTACCTCCTTTGTGTTTGGTATCCTCTCTTCATTTGGCGACATAAGGGGCCATGGCTTTGCCTTCTTCATTGGCCCAAGCAATGATTTCACTGAAGCTTTTCCAATCCAATTTTTGGGGCTCATCAACTCCACAAACAATGGCAGTTCGATCAACCAAATCTTTGCAATTGAGCTTGACACCATCCTAAATACTGAGTTTGGGGACATCGACAACAACCATGTTGGCATCGACGTCGACAGCCTCAACTCTCTGAGATCCCACACAGCTGGTTTCTACAATAACGGTAACGGCACGTTCACAAACCTATCCCTCATTGGAAGTGGGCCAATCCAAACTTGGGTAGAGTATGATGGAAACACAACACAAATTAGTGTGACCTTAGCTCCTCTTGGCATGGAAAAACCTGTGAGGCCACTTCTCTCTTTAACCTTCAACCTCTCGACAGTTCTAAAAGAACAATCATACATTGGCTTCTCATCTTCGACAGGCTTATCCACAGGGCATCACTGTGTGCTTGGATGGAGTTTTGGCATGAATAGTCCTGCTCCAACAATCGACTCCACCAAACTACCCAAATTACCTTATCTTGGCCCAAGATCTCCATCTAAACTCTTAGAGATCATTCTACCAATTGCGTCTGCAGTTTTTGTATTAGCTATTGGCACTATAGCTGTTATACTTGTGAGGAGACATCTTAGATATAAGGAGGTACACGAAGATTGGGAGGTTGAGTATGGTCCACACCGATTTGCTTACAAAGATTTATATTTTGCCACCAAAGGATTTAGTTCCAAGAATTTGATAGGGGTAGGTGGGTTTGGAAGGGTGTACAAGGGAGTTCTTCCCACATCAAAATCAGAGGTTGCAGTAAAGAGGGTATCGTACAACTCGAAGCAGGGAATAAAACAATTTGTTGCTGAAGTGGTAAGTGTGGGGCATCTTCAACACAAGAATGTTGTGAAATTATTTGGGTATTGTAGGCGAAAAGGTGAACTCTTTCTAGTGTATGACTATATGGAGAATGGAAGTCTTGATAAGTACTTGTACGGCGAGGAGAGGAGGTCCATCTTAGATTGGGGACAAAGGTTTAAAATTATCAAAGCAATTGCGTCGGGCTTGCTCTACCTCCATGAGGAATGGGACAAAGTGGTCATCCATCGCGATGTCAAGCCAAACAATGTGCTTCTTGACAAAGAGATGAATGGACGACTCGGAGATTTCGGCCTCGCTAAATTGTATGATCATGGCACCGACCCACAAACTACACATGTTGTTGGCACAATAGGATACCTAGCCCCAGAGCTAGTACACAGAGGCAAGGCAACCACTCTAACCGATGTGTTTGCCTTTGGTATTTTCATTCTTGAGGTTACCTGTGGAAGAAAGGCAATGACTGAAGACACCCACAACCGCCAGGTCATGTTGGTCGATTGGGTGATTCAGAACTGGAATAAAGATTCACTCCTTGATTCAGTGGATACCAAACTCCAAGGTAACTATGATATTGATGAGGCATTCCTTGCCTTGAAGTTAGGGTTGCTGTGCTCTCATCCATTTCCAGATGCAAGACCGAAGATGCGGCAAGTTTTGCAGTATCTCGAGGGTGATGTGCCACTACCAGAGCTACTACCAGCACACTTCAGCTTTCATATGTTGGCCTTAATGAAGAATGAAGGACGTTTTGGCTCATCCATAGTGTCATTGTACCCATCACCAACGATGATGGACGTCGGTTCAATATCCTTCTCTCTTGATGGAAGATGACGAAGTAACCTTGCTGTCTTCACCGCCTGCTCTTCTCGCACACTACAATCTGGGTCAAATACTCAAATATATCATGCGATGCCCTAAGGATGTATATACAACAAATATACATGGTGATAACTTCCATGAGTCACTTCTTTTGTAATAATGTTTCGCAGTAGAGGATTGTACTGTAGATACTATTGATCGATGCTCTGTAGATGTACAAGAAAATCAGATTGCTACCCCACGACATTTTTCTTTGTGATAGCTTTGTACATGAAGAAATTAGCACATACGGAGTACTACACACCTCGTCTTCTTGTTAGTGCTACATGCATGGGAAAGGTCATGGAAAGGTAATGCAAATAATGCATATTTAGGATTCGTCAAACCAGCAAATTAGCACCTACTAGCTACAACCCTCTGTTTTATTGTACAATGTGCAAATTGCCCCTTCTCTCCATCCCCAAGGCTCAGACCTGCTCTCGTACATTTCTTCTCAAATAACCATGAACACAAGCTCTAGACAATAAAAAATAACAGATTCTTCTCTACCAAATCCCTCGGAAAGCTTGGCTAGAACATTCAGATATAAGCTTGTGAATGCGCGAGCTATCAGCTGTAGCTAAAGAACTGATAATTAAAAAGGGGGGAAAGATGGAGCCAGAAGGAAAGGACGAACTAGCTCTTGTGCTGATGGTTTGGGGCAGCGTCATCACAGATCTAAGAACTCTAATCGGCCTTACGCCCTTGGGAACCATACAAATGGACTGATTGATAAGAGAACAAAGCCCAAAAGGCTCCTCTTTTCACATTTGAAATAGAAACATGATATCTACATGAATGAATCAACTTACCAATGTTCTGTCAGAGAAAAAATAAATTAAAACCATTACGTGGCTTATCCATTAAAATGTTTTCATACATTGGAATGAAACAGAATTATTTAGGATCACAAATTAATCACGCTCTGAAACAAGTTCTTCAGTAATCATCGTCTGCATGTCACACCACCAGAAGCATCATGGAAAACAAAAAACAACTAGTAGTTCCAGCAGTAATAGGATTTCCGAGAGGCCTTCAGGACCAGTCTGCTCAAAATACCTACCAAGGCTGATAAAATATGTTTTGCATTGGGGAAGGTACTGACTTCATGCACCAACTGGCAGCATAAAACTATCTAAGACGGCAAATGAATTCATCTGCTGGTCCAATCATGTCACTGAACATTTTGTTGTCATTCAGACCAATACGAGAGGAGCACTCCTTGACTTCACTCCTCCAGTCTATTATATTGTGTCTCTCCTGAGGTTCTTGCGCTCATACCATCCAAGAGGATTCTTGAGCTCAATATATACTTTGCTTTACATGCCACAATGATTTCCATGGCTTTGCTATCGCTCATCTGGACTTCTCATGGATTACTCTTGTCATCCAGTTATTCCTAATTGAATAACAATCCACACAAATTGATATGTTATTTCCTGTTACCAGTCAAAAGAGAAAGGCTGAAGCTGAAGCCACCACAATTTTATTAACTACGAAGAAGTGTAGAACAATTCTTAGTCTAGGCAGTGATGGATGGACCCCTATCTCCACCTGGCAAAACAATTTTTCGAATCTGAACATAGAAAAGCAAAGACCTAATCAATGCAATCTTGCCAAGATCTCATTGATCTAACTAGGCCTCGACGACCATAGTTGATGCATCATTGGGCCATTTCAATGTTAAGTAACCAATTGAAGCTTTGGCATACAGATATTTAGGTTCACACATGTATGTATCTTCGATGAATTAATTCTATACTAGCTCGACTTTTAATTTCCTTGTGCTAGTTTTATGCAGGTTTCAGGCTTAATTCTGCATTTCACTTGACCTAAGCATCTCAGGGCCTTATTTTTGAAACACAGATCATCAAAATTGAGGAATAGGAGTAAGAAAGGATTAGAGCGCCCCTTGCTTCTTTACTCCATCTAATATAAATTGAGAAGACACAGGATTACTTTGACTGGTCATTTGGATGAAGCAAAAACATGAATCAGTGATGAGAGAGATAGACACATAAAATTTCCAAAGATGTTGGATCATGCTAGAAATTCTTCCAAATTCCTATGGAACAACACATCTCAAAGGGATTTCATAGGAATTATATATAGATGTTTATTTCTTGGCTCAAGCAAAGGGCTCCATAGGAAAATTTCCCATTGGATTCAATTGACTTAAAATATTGAGAAGATAGCAATTTTTCTAGCTGTACATGTTTAGCATGGTACACCAATCGTAGTTGGGGTTTTCTATACTTGCAGAAGAATTGAATGGGGTGTAAATTGAATGTGTAGAGTTAGTATAAAAATCACCGTCAACTCTGACATTTCGCTTGACCAAAGCTTCTTAATCAGCAGAAAAAATGAGGGAGAAGAGATTTTAATATGTCACACCAACCATAGCTGGCAGTGTTTATTTTGTCTGCAGAAGTGTTGAATGGTATAGAATGCATTTATTCAAACGACTGATTAGCACCTTTTCAACATAAGACTAATTCATGCTTATACCAACGGACAGAACATGCTGCCAATGACAACGCAATAACATTTGTTCAATTAAGATAATAACACCGCAGAACAGCAACTAACATGAAAGCTCCACAGGCGACTGACTATTCGTGGCTAAAAGCTGCCGTCTTGCTGCAAATAAATTACAGACCACAGAACAGAATGACTACACAACACAATAAATACCTCCCACTGTCTATACTCTATGGACGCACCCATTCCTGCATCTTGTCGAGTTCACAGTCGCAGGCATGCCTGGCATGGTGCGTCTATCCTTCCTTTTAAAGATACTCTTCTCCCTGGCCTTAAGCCTTATATCCTCCACCGCAGCCACTGTTGAGGATCAGTTCGTCTACTCCAGCTTCTCCAGGAGTGACCTCGACCTCGACGGAGCAGCCACTATTAAACCAGACGGCGTCCTTGAGCTGACAAATCACACGGTTCACATTAAAGGCCATGCATTCTATCGAACTCCATGGCGATTCCGCAAGTCCCCTGGTGAGGTGGTGCAGTCTTTCTCAGTGACCTTTGTGTTCGGCATGGTCCCCATCTACTCTGATCAATGTACCGACGGAATGACTTTCCTGATCTCTCCGACCAAGGATTTCTCAGGTGCACAGACCTCCCAATACTTAGGTCTCCTCAACAAAACAAGTGATGGTAAAAGTAACCATATATTTGCAGTGGAGCTTGACAGTAGCCAAAATACAGAGTTCAATGACATCGATGACAACCATATCGGAATCAACATCAATAGTCTCACCTCAATTAAATCAAGGTCAGCTGCCTTCTATGATGACAACAATGGTATGTTCAAAAACTTATCCATGGTTAGCCACAAAGAAATGCAAGTATGGGTGGACTATGATGGAGATACCACACAGATCAACGTGACGTTGGCTCCGCTAAGATTACCTAAACCATCCAGACCACTACTGTCAGCTGCCTACAACCTATCCACAGTGCTGCAAGATCCATCCTACATCGGTTTCTCAGCATCAACTGGTCCAATCAATTCACTATATTGTGTAACCGGCTGGAGCTTGGGCATAAACCGTCCTGCTCCCTTGATTGATATTACCAAGTTGCCAAAGCTGCCTCATGTTAGCCCAAAACCTCGGTCCAAATTGCTTGAGATTATCCTACCAATAGCCACAGCTATATTCATCTTCCTTGTTGGAACAACTGTAATTCTATTGGTGCGGAGGAGAATGAAGTATGCTGAGATAACTGAAGATTGGGAAGCTGAGTTTGGTCCACACCGATTTTCATACAAGGATTTGTTCAATGCTACAGATGGATTTAACAATAAGAATCTACTTGGCCTAGGAGGATTTGGGAAGGTGTATAGAGGTCTGCTCTCTGTCACGAAATCAGAGGTTGCTGTAAAGAGAGTGTCCCACGAGTCAAAGCAGGGAATAAAGGAGTTTGTTGCTGAGATTGTCAGTATTGGACGCCTCCGACATCGGAATCTTGTCCAGCTTCTCGGTTATTGCAGAAGAAAAGGAGAACTCCTATTGGTATATGAATATATGTCAAATGGAAGTCTTGATAAGTATTTACATTGTGAAGAGGACAAACCCACTCTGAATTGGACTCAAAGGTTTCAGATCATCAAAGGTGTAGCATTTGGCCTATTCTATCTCCATGAGAGGTGGGAGAAAGTCGTAATTCATCGAGATATCAAGGCAAGCAACGTGCTCCTTGACAGTGAGATGAATGGACGCCTAGGTGACTTTGGTCTTGCAAGATTGTATGATCATGGCACTGATCTGCAAACAACACATGTAGTTGGTACAATGGGGTATCTAGCCCCAGAACTGGCCCGCACTGGTAAGGCAACGACTCGGACAGATGTCTATGCATTTGGCATTTTCATTCTTGAAGTAACCTGCGGGCAAAGGCCTATCAATAGTCATGCAGATGATAGTTCACAGATCTTAGTTGATTGGGTTGTCGAGCATTGGCACAAAGGATCACTCACATACACACTTGACAGTAGGTTACAAGGCAACTACAACTCTCATGAGGTCAGCCTGGCTTTAAATCTTGGTTTGCTGTGTGCACATCCATTTTGCAATGCAAGGCCTAGTATGCGTCAAGTCATACAATACCTCAATGGTGAGATGCCACTCCCAGAGTTGACGCCAACAAACTTAAGTTTCAGCGTGTTGGGCCTGATGCAAAATGAAGGTTTTGACCAGTATTCATCATTGCCGTCCGCAGTTGGCAGCAGTTGCATGACCTCCAGCCTCTCAAGTGGAAGATGATAATAGATAGATGTCATAATATTTATAGATAGCCTCCCAGGGCCATATCATATTGTAGTTAGTAGGCCTGATTAACTTATGGTATGGAATCCACTGAAATTCTTATTCCTACTGTAATAATATTTAGCTCAGGGATTCTGAAATAGAAAATAATCGGTCAAGTCTCTGTTTCTTCCGAGTTCATGGTTTTTTTAAAAAAAGTTTATATGCTTCGATGCATGGGTTATGCTGTCAGATCTTGTAAATGGTTCTAGAGTCTGTACATGTCATTATGTCAACTGTTGTAAATAATCATAAAATGCCTGCACAAAGGATACTCTAATCTTGAAGACAGCAGTGACACTTTGACTTTACGATGCTCCAGCCAAGGAATACTTGGCATGTACCACCAAATGGTGTGCTCAGTAGTCACTAGTCAGGTTCGAATCATGTAGTTTTCTATATCTATATCTATTGGAAAGGATAAGCAGTTAAATTCTTGATGGAGTGATTGTATCGGAGAAGCTAGATAGGATCTATAAGAATTCAAAACACAGAAATGATTTAAAGGAAGCACTTGAATGCACCACAGAAAACAAGCTGGAAATCAAAGACCCGAAGGAGAAAACATGAGGTTTAATAGGCTAATAGCTCATTCCATAGAAGTGGCCAAAGTGAAATGCATTTCGGCCGGCCAATCTATATATTTTCTGCCTGGCGACAGGACGGCTTTCTCCCAGTCAACCCAGAGTAAAGAACTGGCTGCTCGGGCAATTCGTCAAGCACGTGCTACGCGTCGGGACAACAACCCGACCGAAACCATCCACGCATGCATGAATAGGCAGAAAGGAGACATTTTCTTTTTTGAATCTATACCACAAATAAAAAGAACAAAGTCTGTTTACCAATCCCCTAGGTCTACCACCTCCGTGGTTCTACCTCCTCGCCACCCCTGCTCTGCCCCTAAAAGAAAAACGCACGCCTCCCAACCTGCACCTCCCACACCCCACGCTCCTGACGGTTACCCTGATGCCCTCCTGCTCGCGATGGCCCGGTGCTCTCCCCCTCCCCATGCTCCGCTCCGATGCCCGCCCCCTCACGATCCGCCACCAGTTCACCGATGGTTTGGCTCAGTTGTCCAGCATCCTCGTTGGGCGATGCCTCCCTCGCTCGAGTCTCCCCCTCACACGAAATCTTCCCCCACTCGATCGCGGACGCCTCCGGCCTTCCCGTCGGGCGCGAGCGCCACCCCCACATGCTCGCCTTCGATTCGCGGCGCCGTCCCTGCCTTCTCGGCTTGGACTCGCGGCGCCGTAGGCCTCCCCGATGGTTCGTGGATGCCTCCGGTCTCCCAGACGGCTATAGGCGCCGCCCCACCTGCGCGCCCTCGATTTGCGGGACCGTCGACCTCCCTCTCGCTCGCCGGTTTCGCGCGGGGTCCACATGAGGCTCAGCCGCCACCGCATCGCCTGCACCCTGGTCTCCTCCACCCCCACGTGCTCAAGCTGCCGCCACCGCCGCGTCCACCCGTGGGCCCCTCCTGCCAACGCTGCATATCCCTGTGTCCAGATTGGATTTCAACTCTGAAGAAACACGACGCCTGCCGCTGGTTAGTTTTCCGTTCGATCACGACCCCAAATTCTGAATGGATCTGCAGTGTATGCTTTGCTTAAATTAGTCGATAAAATTGGGTAGGACCATGCGCTTACCAAGGTTCAGATATGCGTCTATTTGGATTAATGCAAGGTTGTTTTGCTGGTAGTGCATAATAATTTTGAAAGTATCACCTGTATTGTAGCTCTGTATAAGGATTATAAGGAAGATAGGAAAATTTTCAGGATAACAATTGGCATGGGCAATGTCATTATTCATAGTTATTTGGCAAGTACAAGTTCCGAATTTCTTTAGGCAGCAGTAAATTCTCATACTAAATAGGCCCAAAAGGAATTATGTTACTTTTTTCGATAATAAGGAATGATTTTACTTTGGTTGTTGCTTAGCACAATGGAAATTGACAACTTACTGAATTCATTTGTTTCTGATGTATATATCTTGATGTCTCATTTAACCATGTAATTTTGTTCATTACAAGCTAATCCTACCAAGCTATTTAACAATGATGATGCCTACAAATTCTATGGTTTCAATCATGATTGACCTTCTGAATAAATGATTCAGAGATAGTTATAGCGTTGTAGAAGTTAATTTTTTATCTGATCATAATCCTTCAAAATCTTCACCCCAGAGCTTCACTAGAGTTAATGGGTTATGAAATATACAATGTTGCTTCTATGTTAAGGATTAATTGACTGAAAATTGCAATGGCCTGAATGGATTTAGCCATTATGTTAATGTGTTTCATAATGTTAAAATGTATACCCCTGCAGTGATTTTCTTGGTACACATTATTTGTGGTCACATCTTTAGTTTTTTTCCCCATATTGTTAAGATGCATAAATAGATTTATGAAATAATCAGAAAAATACCTTGTAAACATAACAGATCTTTTTGTTCATTCGAAGTTGCTTGCACATATGGGCCTAAAGGAAGTTATTTGCTAATACTTTTTGGAAGTTGGCATCTCATCCATGGCTTACTTTGTAACTTTTAAATGGAAAGTCTGTTATGTTGTAACCTGCTTGAGTTTTAGAATTATTATAACTTTCTCACCGACTTTCTTGATACATCAATTGCACACCTAACTTTTTCAATTACGCAAACTGGGGAGGGTGTTGTGGAAAATAGAGCCATATAGGTCCAACATCTTATATATCATAAATTTTGAACGACAATGCTGGCCATATCTACATAAATGTTTTTTTTCTTTGGTCAATTTACTCAATATTGTTGCTTTTATTCAGTTGTTCTGTAGGAAACAATTATGTTGACATTTTCATTTTACCTTTTATAGACCAGAAATTGTTGTAGGCTGGTATCACTCACATCCTGGCTTCGGTTGCTGGCTCTATGGAGTTCACCTTTCTTCTATGCAGGGGGGGTGTCTTTTCGCTTATACTCTGACAAGATAACTGCTGTAGTCCCACTCTACTCTATGCCATTTCATTAAATACTGATAGATTGTGTCCTTTAATAAATATAGATATAATAAACTAATTGATCAACTGTAGGTAGTAGCTTTTCTTTTGCTTCTATTTTCTTATCGTTTCAATTTCACTACCTTCATTGTGAAGGTTCCATGTCTTCGAAAGTTGTCACTGGACGCTGTTGCCATTAAATAGCATTCTCTGTGTGCTATACATGTTTTCTTTAAAGAAAAAACTGGGGCATGGGCTAATATGATCTCAACTCGAGTTTTTCTTCTATTAACTAGCTTTTGTACTTCTTGCATACTTTGTTTATATCTTATTCCATCTCCATGATCTGGAGATAGGAATTCATAGCTAATGATATGATAAGTTTGCATAGTGCTGAACACTACACTTTGCAATTTCCCTCGCACCAAAGTACTCAGTGCCTAAAATTTTCCATATAAATGTGCAGAGTTTTGAAGCTTTGAATCCCAGGGCTGTTGCTGCTGTGATAGATCCCATCCAGAGTGTGAAGGGGAAGGTGGTTCTTGATGCATTCCGCCTCATTAATCCTCAAACCATGATGCTTGGCCGGCAGACGACATCAAATGTTGGGCACCTAAATAAGCTAGCTTTCCAGGTAAAAATAATAATAGAGGGTTAATATGAATTTGATTTGTTCCTTTCTTATAAATAATTTGATCATATTTGTGTTTTTTTCAGGCTCTTATCCATGGGCTGAACAGACACTACTACTCAATTGCAATCAATTACAGAAAAAACGAGCTTGAGGTGAAAATGTTGTTGAACTTGCACAAAAAGAAATGGACTGATGGACTAATTTTGAAGAAGTTTGACGAGCATACTGTCCAGGTGTGTATAGCAGCTTCCATCAGTTGTATGGAGACAGTTTTTCTTCTGTTGGTGCTTCAGACTTGATTGTAATTTTTTTGCATATTATCCACAATGTCTCCTCCCTTGTCCAGGAAATGCTGAACCTAGCCATCAAGTACAACAAGGCAGTGCAAGAGGAGGATGAGCTGCCATGAGAAACTTGCCATAGTGAATGTCGGTCGGCGGGATGCAAAGAAGCATTTGGAAGAGCATGTGTCGAATTTGATGTCGTCAAACATAGTTCAGACCCTAGGAACCATGCTTGACACTATTGTTGTTCCAAACAATCTACACATACCCATTTTATTGAAGCCCCTGACACATGGAATGAGCTTGATGCCAGATACATTTTGCTTCTATGGTTTGTTTATGAATGCATTCTTCTGTAGCTTGCTGTTGTTAAACTTCTTGCTTTTTTCTATCAAAGCTTTAGGCCATTCTAATTATGTTTAAGCTGATGTATCAAGTAGGATGTCATTGTTCTTGGGATACTTATATAATGGGATTATGACCTGCGGTGTGGGCTGTGGCAGATGGCTCGTTCAATTTTGATACTAGATGAGCTGACAACAGGTTTCTCAGGTTCTAGCTTATGATTTGCCACTACAAGAACTTGAGTGATCTCGCTAGCAACTCAATTCGATGCTGATTATTGATACAGGATAATGACCCGACATATAGCTAACATACACGTCGATACACCTTGGAGATTACTCACCACTTACGCCGACACAAATCTTTACCTATTTTAAAGCACGCAAACATTTCCATCAGAAATTTTAGTTTGGTCCAACACATATCATCGACAGGTGGGCCTAACGTGTATATAATGAGAATTGAACAACACTACACTACATTGTAACCCAAATAGACTTGAATGCAATAAGAACGTGAAAACATAATAATAAAATATGTGTCGAAGAAAACCTATTGCAGTGGAAAAAAACAGCCGCGACATCCTTCTACCGTAGCAATGCAAGGGCATAATTGCTAGTAATACAGAAAGGAGAGATAGTGGGGGTACATGGGCGCACGCGGTTCGTCCGGGTCCGGCCGGCCAGCGGTGGCCACTCTGCTCTGCTCTGACCGGCATCTTCCCTGCAGCACGCCGCCACAGCTTCCACACGCCAGCGCGAGATGGGAAGCCGTCCGTCGCATTATCCAAAAAATCATGAATATGCAGAAAGAGGCATTTTCTTTTTTTGAATAATAAAGAAAGGAGACATGGTGGGCGTACTTGGGCGTAGGGGCGGGGCATTCGGGTAACCCGAAAATTTCGGGTCGGGTTTTTCGGGTTTTTAAAATTTCGGGTTTTGAGAATTGTTACCCGAAATTTGCACGAGACAATGAAAACCCGACATTTCGGCTACTCGAAAATTCGGCTTCGGGTGGGGGTAATACCCGAACTGTCCGATTTCAATAAACTGATTGATATCAGATCCAAAGCAACAATATTTCCAAAACAACGAAACATTAAACAATGAATTAGCCAAAGCTGTACAGAACAAGCTTACACAACAAACGCAACATGATTTCATCCATGAATTGGACAAGCCAACAAGGCATACAGCATTCGAGAAGAGGAGCAGAGCATTGGCATTAAAAAAAGGTGGTAGATCTAAAGAGAACTTGCTTGCCGGTTGTCGCTGTCTCGCTGATGTGTTGGCGCCAGACCTGCTGCTGAGGGCAAAACGACCGTCGTAAGGGCCAGCTAGAAGCTGGAAGCAGCCACCGGCGAGGCGAGCGCGGACGGAAGTAGGCAGCAGGCTCGCAGGGAGCGGGGCAGCGCGCAGCTTGAGGGAGACGCTGACCAGTGCTGGTGACCGGTGAGGTGAGATGCGGAGAGGGTGAGCGGAGGGAGCAGTTGCGGCTGTGGCGGCTAGCGGCCTGACGGGGGCAGCGGAGTCGGGATGTTAGGGTTAGCACTAAAATATACAACAGAGTATCCGGGATGCGCTGTAGCTGTGGGCTGGGCTGAAAGTCTTTGTTGGACTGAAGTTCGGGTTTTTTAGGCTATTTGGGTACCGGGTTTTAAACACGAATTGCCCGAAATAATTTCAGGTTTCCAAACTTGCTACCCGAGATAGCTTCGGATTTTTCGGGTTTCCGGTATTTCGGGTTCGGGCTCGAATTTTTCGGGTTCGGATTTCGGGTATCGGGTTTTATGCCCAGCGCTTAGGCGCACGCGATTCGTCCGGCCGGCCAGCAGCGGTGGCTACTCTGCTCCGACCGGCATCTTCCTCGTGGCACGCCGCCACGGCTTCCACACACCGGTTTGAGACGGGAAGCCGTCCGTCGCATGATCCACAAAAATCCACGCCCTCACCAACTCCTCGCCCAGCGTTCACCGCTGGAAGCCGTAGATCCAGCGAGCGCACGAGCAGAGATGGGGATGGTTCGAGACTGCCGCGACAAAAAACATCTACTATGTTGGATCTTTTTAAATCGATCAGCCCACAGGCCCCGACGAGGAAGGTAGGCCCAGCACAGTTAGGGCACCTACAACTACAACAGTTAGATAGCGGCAGTCTATATAAGTTCACGTAAGCAAAATGAGCTGATGTGGTCATTATTAAATGAGAAAAGAGTATGTTGTTGTCTACTATCTCATCTACTGCTCTGGCTTGTGCTCCATGCAAACGTCCCCAACTAGAATATGTATTTAATATCACACAGACAGCTAAACAGACAACCATTGTAAAACTATCTATTTAGTTGTCTGTGCGTGTTAAATAGACAACAGCTGTCTAAACTGTTGTACATACCCTTATGCGGCCGTTCTATCTCGGGCGCGTATCACTGAAGGCGATAAATTTTTTTTGAAGCGACTATTATGGACACAGCTAATTTCGGACGACCATAAATTAGGCCGGCCGCACGGCAACCCTATTTTGGGAAAACAATTAGACTACTTCCCCTTTTAGCAATCAACCTCAGTACTGTCGTTGCAGGCAGTAGACATATTTTCTGCCACCCCACTGCCCACTCCAATAGAATCCAAAAAAAAACTGTTCCACGTAGATACGAATGACGTAAGCGCATGCATGCACATAATTTCAAAATAAAAAGATCGTAGTTTCAAAACCGAACATCGAAATCAAAATCCGATTACACAGCTATGTTTGTTTCAATAAGAGCTTCAAAATAAGATCTCACACCACTACGTTTCAATAATATATTTTTTGTGAAAGAAAATATCTTTTAATGTATTCTAATTTATTTATGATGTTTGCAAAAATTGCTTACGGCTTTACAGAATGTTGCTACACACGTCTGAGTTCAGTTAAGTAAATATTGGTGTTCATGTTGTGAAGATTGATTGTTTGGTGTGAATAGTGGATGGAGGTAAACAACTTTGTTGGGTAGGTGAATGTTTATTGCATGATCAATAATAGACTACTTTAGCAGATCAATCGAGCATTTTAACTAATTTATTTTGATATTTTCTATTATATATAAAGCAATTTATGTGTCTTCGAAAAATATTATCGAAACATATACAAGTGGCTCTTATTTTGAAGATCACTTTGAAAGATCAGAATTTGAATTTGATGGATGGTCTAAAAACTACAACTTTTTTAAATTTTAAAATTGCTTGCATGTGCAATAGCAACTCCCATTGGCCCTCGGAGGTAGGTATATACTGCGTGTGGGTGGGTAACAAATTTAGACTGCCGTGCAATATTGCGAACGCACTGCTGGCTGGAATAAAGTCATTACCGTTTTTATTTATCAGTTAGTTTATTATAAGGGTCCGCAGTTATCCACCCATGGGCAGGATATTGCATGCAAAAATGGATAAAATTGATTACAGCCCTGCTGCACATTCAAAACTGAAAACCCCATAAATCTTAGACCATGAATCTAAATTAAATTTCGATTGTTTCTTGCAACAAGATCTTCAAAACAAGATCATACTTAACTATATTTGAATAATATTTTTAAGACTATACTTTTAATATGTAATAATTAATTTTATCAACTGTGATCAAATACTTGTACAACGGGAACAAATAATTCTTTTTACAAACACAAATATTAAACATGATGTGCAAATAAATAGTATACTGCAAACAAAATATTAAACATAGTGAATATTTGGTTATATAATAACAAAATATTGCGAACAAATGAGTCCACATCACTGAATAATTTAGTATATAAAAGTGAAGAAAATAGCTGCCCATCAGAACAAACGATTCTAAATTGAAAATAAACCTGTCTATATCACGAATAAATTATTATTTTAGATGAATACAATATATACACATGAAAAATAAAGTTAGTATAAAGTGAATAAATCATTCTGCATCATCAACTAAGAATGAGTCTATGATAAGAATGAATTAGTATAAATTGAACTTAAGTCATTCTTCAATGTGATGAATAAAAGTTTCCACTATAAGAAAAATTAAGTATTGGTTTGTTAACACTAAATTATATAATAATTAAAGTAGATAAAGTAAATTATTAAGAAGACAAATTACAATCGTATAAATAATATATATGTGAGATTTAGAATAAAAAAAGAAGGCAGAGAAATATTAAATAGTACACGCACTAGGGATTAGAAGAAAAAAGAAATAAATAAATAGAAGAGGAGAAGTTAGCAGGAAGAGGAAGAACGGAAGAAGAAAAAAAAACATGACCCATAACCCTTTGTAAAGAAAAGAAATAACAAAAAAAGAGAAAGAGCATCGTATTATACTGGTTTTCCTCCCAGCAAGCATGACTTTCCACACGGTTCTTCATAAGGTGCATGCGAATGCCTAGTCTCTATGTCTGACACTCTGACCTACTACATGTGTTGATCATGGGCCATGGGCTGTACTGATAGTTATGGGCTGATTCTTTTTATCGGCTTGCGTGCATGTTCCTTTAGGTGATGGATGGAACATTTGTAGCACGGATGATATATAGCTCCCGCATTCTTTCGCCGGAGATCATCGCAGTCGCTATGCATCGCATAGGCAGAAGTGCTTCGCCTGATGGCCCGCTCGCTTGTTTTTTTCATCAAAGACCCAAGTTTTCGGCCCATCTTCTTTTTTCCTTTTGTTTCCTCTCGCATCCTCTTCCTGCTGCGTTTCAGTTCTTAAGAGTTCGGTTGCCCTGACGGCTTCCGCGAGGAGGCTCCATTCACCGGTGGGAGTTTCTACGTGGGATGGTTTAGAGGTGACTTCGGGAGGAGGTCATTCACTGGCGAAGGTTTCTGCACGGGAGGTTTCAGGTGAGGCGACGACTTCCTTTCGCGAGGGAGACCATTAACTGGCTAGAGTTTCCTCGCGGGAGAATTCTGTTGAGGCAACGGAGCATCTTCGGTTGGGCTCTCGTTTTGGTTTCACTTGTCGATTAGTTGGTAAGGTTTGCCAATTCCTTACCCAATATCTTCCTGTGATGTTTCGTTCATCCTTTCCACAATGTATGCAATGGATATGTATGCTTTGGAGATGCGCAGATGCACCTCGTTGATGTGCAGATGGTACTGATTATCCCATTTCTGGTTCCTTCTTTAATTCATTTCCACAATTTCTTTTTGCATGTTCCCATTGGTATGTCTCTGGCCATTTATCTAAAGAATTGTCTATGCATTACATGAATTACATGACTGCTTAAACATGGCCAGGTCCTTTGCTTACCGATGATGCAGAAGATGGATGCATTTAAAGCCAACTATACTGTTCTCTGAAGTTCACAATCTTATGTTCCTATGCTGAGTTTTTGTGAAGCTTTATGATCTCTCCCCCTTTGAATTAAGTGCCAATCGTGTGCCAGTTTCTTTGATGAAATTTCAACTGCATGATTATTAACTTTATATCTCAATTGAGAATCTGTACACATACACAACATTTGCTTGATTTAACACAGTTAATTTGTTACTTCTATTTCTCATGCATCGAATCTCCTAGCAGCCAGAGTTTTTCTCATCCGTTTCCCCAATATGTTTCTCTTTTTCTAGTTGTGTGATTAGATTTTGTAGTTGTGTGATTAGATTTTGAAAATATTGATCTGCAGGTGCAATCTACAAACGTTATCATTTTATTCCGTTCCATTCCATATCAGGTTGCTTGTTAGATTTGTTTACAGCAATCATTATACAAAATCATGAAAGTGATCTGCAGGTGTATAGATTGTTTTTCTTGGTTATTTTCTCGACCCAATGCAAATTTCCCCAACTATGCATTGAACATATTGCGTGCAGTACCTAATAGTTCATTGTGGTTGATCCTTTTTCCCAATAATACTTGCAGTACACATTTACTCATTTTCTCTGAATATTGTGAATTTATATGTCCTTGCAGTTCCTAATAAGTTGTTAAGAAAATAAATATTGGATAGAGTTCTTGCTCCATGTTAAGAAAATAAATATTGGATAGAGTTCTAATGGATTTTTTGGTGTTTTTTTCCATTTTTCAAATACATTTTTTTTATCTCCCTGGTGCTTTAGTTTGGTTCATTTTCCATGCCACTGAAACATTTGTTCCAGGCCATGTTAACTCCACATAAGACTTAGTGTTGCTCATTCAATAGGTTCTTTTGATGCTCAGTAAGGTTATCTCCGGATCTGTGGCTTCATATATATCAACATTTTCATGTCTTTGTCATGTTTAGTTGTTCGTTTTAATACTTCTTAATTTCCTAATCATAAGTGGTTCCCTAAGCATTGTTATATTTTCACTGTTATATTTACGAAATATCCGAGATGTCTTCATGGCAACTCATTTTCTAGGGAATGTTGATGCATGAACCTATACCAGTCATCTGTTTGAATTGACCTCTTCGCTTCCTGATTATGCAGGTATATTTCCACATATATACAAATATTGCTGGCTATTGGAGTTTGTGCTTATCCAAAAAAAAATTATCACAAACCTAGAATTTTATTACTAGTTTGAGCTTAATCAAGTGCTTATATTAGCTTACACTTTATGTTCTATTTCACAGCCACTTAATAAGTCATATTTGTTCACGATTTTTGTTCCACTAGTTTAATAAATTTGTTTCAAGAAAAAATCCTTTTGTTCCACGCAATACATTAAGGTTACCAGTTCAAAGCATTTGTTCCACCATTGCAGAATATTTTTTCCACGGATATGATCTTCTTCCATGCAATACGAGTTTTTGTTCCACGTGATTTCTATATTCAATTCAAAACATCTAATCCATGTGATCGGATCTTTTGTTCCACGCAATGAGTTTTTGTTCCAAGTAATTTCCATATTTGTTCCACCAGTTCACAACTTTTGTCCCACAAGGTTAATAATTTTTTCCATGATCAAAATATTTTTGTTCCATGCAAAACGAGCTTTTTTTTGGTCCAAGTCATTTCCATGTTTGTTCTACCAGTTCACAACTCTTGTTCCACAAGTTCAATAAATTTGTCCTCCTGATCAAATCTTTTAACTTTACGTCGAGTTGTTCCATCAATTCAGAAAATTTGTTCCATGTGATCAAATCTTTTGTTCCATTATTGATTTGGGTTTTCGATCTATGCTATTTATTTCTACATCTGTCCCAGTAGTTAAATATGTTTGTTCCACGTGATTAGATATTTTGTTCCACGAGTTAACCATATTTGCTCCCAGTGGGTTGATATTTTGTTCCACGCGATACCTATAACTATTCATCCAATTGATAGAAAATATTTCTTCCACTAATTTTCTAGGGTTTCTCTGCTTAGGCAATTGGATATCAACGTGGAAACGCAACTGACGCAAGATGTTGTCCCGAATCATTATGCCATTGGTTGGTTGGTCAAAGATAGGATCATGTCGATTTGAGAACTTACTCTCTCCATCTCAAAATAAGTGTTCGTTCCACAAAAGGTATTCTTTTAGAAGCTAGTGAGGTCCATCTAATTAAAGCAATATCAAATACCAAGAAGAAAATGTATAGAGAAGGGCATGAGCCAATTAAATGCTTAGCGGATGCTACTTTTCTGATTCCAATGCATTTGCATTTATTGAGAATATAGAAAATCAAATAAAAAATGCCGTTTCCACACACAAAGTGGTATAAGTTATTTTGGGTAACGAGATCATCTCTCACTATTTCTAATATGTCTAAAACTTTCTAAATGAACACTTATTTTCTTTAATTTTAGCCCATCTGATTCCAATTCCTTGCTACCTTATTAGTTCTTCTTTGTTGTAGACCTAGGATGTATTAACTGTGGCTTGCCTTGACCCCCTAAGTTTTCTCTATTTCTTTTCTTGGTGCTTGCCTGCCTCTTTTGTTTGTTTCCCCAATCTGCTATGGCCATTGCCATGGCCGGAATTACTTCCATCCCTTGGATATGAACCGAATTTCTCCCTCTGTCTGTTGTTGACCTATTTATCTTGCAAGAAAGATACTGCCCCAGATTTCTTTATATGTTGTTATTTATGTGCTTGATTTTTGGAATCAATGTTCTCTTAGTTCTGTTATAGTTCTGTGTAGGGATTTTCGCAATATGTACCTTTATTTTTGTTTTGTCCTGTAGGCCTGGAATTTTCAAAGCACATGCAAACGGAACAAACCCAGATTAAGTCTGGTCAATATTGAGCTCCTCGTATATGACCAGATATCCTGATTATGTACATTGTCCTCATAGGCTACCTGATCATTTAAGTTTCTCTGTAGTTTTTTTTTGTTTGTTGTTGGAATCTAAACCAACTTCCTATGCATATCAAGCATAAATAAAGAAAGTTGAAGTTCAGGTATCTATTCTTTCCGACTGAATATTTTTTCTAACTAAATACATGAGATACTAATTCTATATTTGTAGCAGAACATTACTAATTCCATATTTTTAGCAGAACATGTGTTCTCTAGTTTTACATATGATCGATTCAAGACCATTTCTTCTAAATAATCTTCGAAGTTTTCAACCCTCAAGCATCTGTGTCCTGCCATTTCATATACTAGGCAGTTATCTTTTTTTTTTTGCCCCCTGTACCAGAACACTTGAACCATAATGCTTGTTACCATGTTTGAATTCTTGCAAAGAACTTGGGCTTCTACACTCACGTTCACAAGAATGCTCAGTTGCAAATTTGTTCCGAGATGAAGTAACTGTGTCTTTGTTTCTAAGAACTACAAGAATGAAAGCCATCACAGAGAACATAAAAATGAATCACCGAAATGCCTGCCTAGTACATGCTCACTTCGCTTTGTGCGCTCACTAAGAAAGCAACCTAGGCCTTGGATGTCGGCTCAAGAAAGCGTTGTCGCAAGCGCTTCCTCGATGAATTCGATTGCAGTCGTGCGCGTTATCCCGAGTAGCCCCCTTCTTCTCGGGGTGCTATTTGCTCGGTTAGTGCGTGACTAAGATACTTCCTCATGGAGTTCTAGAGAAATTACCTACTATTATTACATATGTATCGTTTTGCGAGAGAAAAAGTCCACTCTTTTTCATCGCCCTCCCTTACATCAAATGTTCCCCATGCCCCAATTCTACCAAATTAATTAGGGGGGTCCAGCTAGCCCAATCTCTGGCAAAATGGATCACAACGGTCTCCAACCAATCAAGGTATTCTAATGATGTCTCCTTCATGCGGTCTATTTTTTTTTGCCTCCGCCTCCACTGCTCACAGGGTTCTGGTGGCTGGAAGCTCTTCCACCTTCTGACTCCTACGGCCAAGACCTCCGCCAATGTCGGCCTTGACCTCGGCGCACTAGGGCATGGCGTTTAGGCCACGACGCCCTAGGGTAGGGCAGCTAGTAGGGGCCCACCGGCCTAAGCGCATTGAGGGCCATAGCGAGCAAGGCGACGGCCTTGAACCCTTGGTAGCCAATGTGGTGGCCTCGGCGCCCAAGGTAGCAATCACGACGGCGGCCTCGGCCACCTTGGCAACCAGGCCTTGGTACCAAGGGAAAGCCCGCAAGGACCAAGCACAACCATCAACTCATCCAACCCGTACTAGATCCAAAGCAGCGGCCAAGACAAAGCAAGACACCGCAAATGATATAGTCCGCTTAGTCGGCCAAAACCAGAGTGCCGACCACTCCCTCATATGCCAAAGATGCTATGGTCCGTCCAGTCAGCATGGAACATGGATCCGATGAATCCCTTCCCCGCGCGCGCGTTTTGGATAGTTTTTTATTTTTTCCGAGTCCATTAGCCCATTCCGACCACCCCCTCATGCCCATGCACTGCTTCCTTCATTTTATACATAGGCTGACCCACGAATGACACTCTCCTTCGGCTCTGATTGGGAAAAAACTGTTGCCGCTCAATTACGAAGTCCATGCAATTCCTAGGGTTTCCACGATGTCCATTCGTCCTTTCACCAACCTAAAGAGCAGTATAAATACCCTTTATAGGATCACATTAAAGAAGAGTTAGGGTTTCTTGAATACATATAGTTTCAGCATTGCACCGTCACCACAAATTCAGGAACAAAGAGGGAATGAGGGAATTAGGTCATTCGAGTAGAGCGTCATAGGAGCCCATGACCTAAGTAGGGAACAGCCCAGGCCGATCAGCCTAGGTGTCCAGACCTTTGATCCAGTGAATCTTTAGAGCCTTCCAACCCTTTTATGTATCAAGATGTACAAGATCATGGGGTAAAGTCTCTGTCTGTCACTAGGATCAAATTGGGGATCTTGATATGTAATTACTATGCTTATGTATAAGATCATGTTATCATATGGTTATGTTGATGAGTGCTTTATTGTGCTTGGCTAGCAAGATCCATGGGCTGTAGTAATATTTGATTGTTGTTTAACCTTTGTACATCATCATAGTGCGCTTGTTGCGAGACGGTTGATTATTCTCGTATAGTGATACTTTGTGGGAGGGAAAAGGTCTAGCACCTGCGCAATCTTTTAGCAATGCTAGACCAGTGGTACCGTTCATATGGTGAAAGCATATGCAAGTGATCATAGATCCTTAGGATGGATGTTCTGCTTATTTCTGTTTACAACCGATAAACTTTGACTTGTTAACTTTAGTTATTCACATAAATTTCATACACAATACCTACTTTTTTCAGTTACTAGAATTACTTGAATGGCTAAATTACGAACCACATGTTCTTTAAATTGATAAACCTTCTAGCAATACTCTAAGGAAAAAGCTACACTGATCTGTGTCCTTAATTAAACCCAAAAAAACCTCAGGTACGTGTACGATATGGTTCTTTTCTTTTTTTTTCTTTCCTCCTTTTTATTGTTTCTTTTTTGTGTTTCTCTCTCACGTATGACTGATTTTCCTTTTTTTCCTTTTTTAAAGATTCTTTGTGTACTACGTATTGGCAGCGTATTTTAAATGATTCCTTTTTGCATTATTATATATTACGTCAGATAATTTAATTACTACTCTATATTGATGATTTGTTACAGGTGTTCAATTTTGTTTCACTTGCACCAATGTTTGTTCTTTGTGTTAGGATAATTTAGGTGTACTATTTTAAACTTTGTTCCTGTCAGACCCGGGTACACGGTACTGTACACATGGCACACTTCTCCTAGGATACGAGATGGGATATAGCCCACGCCCTACATCTGTTGTAACTACTGGTAATGGAGTAAGATTACTCATACAGTAGTTAGACTAGTCGGACACAGTAGGAACCGAGAAGTACTCGGGTAGGACTCCTGGGCTTGTACCCGACTAGGACTTTTATGTAAACCTGTCCCCCAGACTATATAAGGGCGGACAGGGACCCCCTTGGGGGTAATAATCATCAAAGGCAATACAAACCACACAGGACGTAGGGTATTACGCTCTCGGCGGCCCGAACCTGTCTAAACCTTGTGTTCCTTTGCACCTTCAAGTTCTTGATCTCGGCGATACCCTACCCACAGACTCACCACCTCGGGGGTATCCCTCGGTGGGCGTGGCGATAAAACACCGACAGCTGGCGCGCCAGGTAGGGGAGTTCATCGAGCATCCATCGGAGAATTCGATGGCATCCTTCAACTTCATCAGCGCTGTGCTTGACGAGGGCACAACCTTCATCTTCGGCTCCTAGATCTGCGTCACCAACAGTTTGGGTGGCTTCAACAGCCACCTAGCCAACTCCAAGGAGCCGAAGGCCCCTCCATCAACTCGAAGCAGCAATCTGGACGACTTCATCGACAACCTCGACGAGATCTTGCTTCCCGATCTGGCCCAGCAGATCGAAAAGATGTCCGTTTTCAACGCGACTTCCACTCGTGACGCACCAGATCTATTCGGGTCGGATTCAAACCGATCTGAAAAGACCTCATGATCTAAATCCCTCTCCAACTTCGAGGAGGATTTGGATCTACTGCTCAAGATCAAGGACGTTGGAGCCACCAATTGCCGGGCGGCCCCCGTTTTTGACTTCCACTCGGACTCCAACGAAAAGTACTCCCCGCACAGTACTACACCTTCAAGTCGATCCCGAGAAGGACTCGGAGACGAGGGAGTCACCACTCGTCGGGCGGCCCCCTCCCTTGAAAACCACCCGCAACCCGATGGCCACTCCGAATCGTTTTCGGGCAGCCATCTGGGTTTAACCATCACATCGACGCCGCAAGGACGTTTCGTGTACTGGAAGGGCTTTGAGCGCTCCGAACTACTCGATTACGAATCCCGCCTTGTGGCCTTCATGCTGGAACTACCCTTCCAGGAGGGTAGACCTCTTTCTCCCATCGCGGAAGAAGGAGAATGTAGCTCAAAGCTACTCGACCACAGCCTTAGGGCTAACCACTCGCTGGATCGTCAAGTCTGCATGGCCTTCCTTCACACTACAGAGGAAGACGAGCTGGACCCCCAATACGACAACGAACAACTCTCGGACATCTCAGCCGACGAGCCCACAGCTGATGCTCCCCAAGATGAAGATGCGGAGCACCGAACGATCCGGCGGGCAAAGAACGCCAAGCGCGCTCAATGCAGGCGCAACGAGCAGAATCGCGCCCGCGTACCAAGGGATCTTAACAGTGTTTTTGCAGCAGTCGTGGATCGCGAGTACCGTACGCCGATTTTGGCCATCGCAGAAGTAGCACTCCTAGCTCAACAACTCCCATCCAATTCTCAGATACAAAGGCCGCAGTACTTGACCCAGCGCGCACTCGTGCAACTCGATGGGTAACATCCAGTGTCTCCCACTCGGAATCAGCCCTCGAGGTCTGACCGCCATGGTGATACTGCGCTGGTCAGTCGCACCCCCGGAGGAGGCCACGGGAGTTGGAGGAACGACAATCGCCAGCGCAACGAGGGCCACCCGTCCGCACATGGCAACAACGAACAAGAAGTACAACAACCCCCTTGCAACCAGCGTGGGGCAAGGCATCACGGCCAAGATCCAGTCGAGGCCAACCTCCACGATGCTCCCACGATCGGACTCAGGCAAAAGATCAATGAAGGCTGCGACACGTGGCTTGTCATTGAAGCGAGGAGAAGGGACCGTACCGGCAGACACCACGACGACGACGACAGCGACCGCTTCCCCGCCTTCATCACCTGCATCACCGACAAGTCTTATCCAAAGGACTTCAAACCAGTCGGAATCCCCAAGTATGCTGGCCCGACAAGCAAGGCAATGGCAACGGCCACTTCGACAAAAGCCAGCGGAACCACTCGGGGAACACCCGAAAGCGCAAGCCAGACCATGAAGTCGTGGCTGTCGAGTGCAACCCGCATGGCAAGAAGTCGGGGAACAACCACTCGGAATACGAGCAAGTCATGCACAAGAAATGCCCGATACACCCAAAATCGCGGCACATGCTCTTCGAGTGCGTCATCATCTGCAAATCACTCAAGGCACCACCCCTCCATCAAGTAGGAAAGCGAAAGGACAAGGAGGATGGCGAAGGAGGTGACAAGTCGAGGGCTCAAGACTTTCAGGATCCGAAGAACGTCGTCAACGTCATCTTCGGCGGAGACAGCGGATTCTCATCCAAGCGCGCATAGAAGCTAACCCTGCACGAAATACTCTCTGTGGAGCCGGCCACGACAAGGCCTTTGAGATACAGCGAGGTCCCGATCTCATTTTTCAGGGACGATCAATGGACCAGCTTCTCCGAGTCGGGAAAATTCCCACTCATCCTAGACCCTATCGTGGCGGTCTCACAGCTCACCCGAGTACTCATCGACAGCGGGAGCAGCCTCAACCTGCTCTTCGCGAGTACCTTGAAGAAGATGGGACTGGATATCTCCAAGATGCTCCCTCCCAGCAAAGCTCCCTTCTACGGCATCATCCCGGGTGACGCGGCTACACCACTCGGGTCAGTGGTCCTGCCAGTCACCTTTGGGACAAAAGACAACTACCGCACCGAGTACATAAAGTTTGAGGTGGTGGATTTTGGCTCGTCGTACCATGCCATCCTTGGCAGACCGGCACTAGCCAAATTCATGGCCATGCCCCACTACGTCTACCTGCTACTCAAGATGCCAGGCAAGACAGGTGTACTCACACTTCATGGCGACCTGAAGAAGTCATACGACTGCGATCAGGAGGCGATCGAGTACGCCACGACTTCACGCGTGCCGGAGCTGTCTGCAGAAGTACTCGCGGCCGCGCTGAAGATCTCCAACACAGAGATGGAGATCTCCAACCAGCGGCCTAGCCAGTCGAGGGTTAAACCCAACCCCAGTGACGTCGGCATCAAAGCATCCAGCTGCAAAGAGGGCGACCCGTCCAAGACTGCTTTGATCTGGGGCGGCTTAGGCAACAAATAGGAAAGCGCGCTCATCAGCTTCCTTCGGGCCAACCGGGACATATTCATGTGGAAACTAGTGGATGCCAAGGGTGCCCAAGGAGTTGATTGAGCATTGCCTAAAAGTCGATCCTAAAGCCACTCCGAAGAAGCAACGACTAAGACGCTTCACCCCCGACAAGAGGGAGGCCATCAAGAAAGAGTTAGCAAAACTACTCATGGCTGGTTTTATTAAAGAAGTATACTACCCCGAGTGGCTAGCTAACCCTGTACTTGTATTGAAAAAGAACAACAATGAATGGAGGATGTGTGTGGATTATACTGATCTTAATAAACACTGCCCGAAGGGCCCCTTCGCACTCCCACGCATCGACCAAGTCATCGACTCGACAGCCGGCTGCGTCTTGCTCTCCTTCCTCGACTGCTACTCGGGCTATCATCAGATAGTTCTCAAGGAGGAAGACCAGATCAAAACGGCGTTCATCACCCCCTTTGGAGCATACGCATACACCATGATGTCATTCGGGTTGAAGAACGTAGGAGCCACCTACCAACGGGCCATCCAACTGTGCCTCGCGGACCAGCTGCACCACAACATTGAAGCTTATGTGGATGATGTGGTCATCAAGACCAGATCCCACGGCGAGTTCATCGCTTATCTCGAGGAGACCTTCAATAGCTTGCGACGGTTTCGATGGAAGTTTAACCCGACGAAGCGCGTCTTTGGTGTGCCCCAAGGCAAACTACTCAGGTTCATTGTAAGTCACTATGGGATCGAAGCAAATCCGGAGAAGATAAACACCATCAAAGCCATGGATGCTCCAAAGACGATCAAGGACCTCCAGAAGCTCATTGGCTGCATGGCAGCTCTGAACCGATTCGTCTCCCGACTTGGAGAAAGGGGTCTACCCTTCTTCAAACTGCTCAAGCTCCACGACAAGTTCAAGTGGACCGAGGAGGCAAACCAGGCGTTGCAAGACCTCAAGCACCATCTGCAGCCACCACCCATCCTAACGGCTCCCAACCAGGTGAGAACCTGCTACTCTACATCGCCGTGACTACTCACGTCGTCAGCACGGCAATCGTGGTGGAACGCCAGGAGGAAGGCCACACCTTTGGGGTGCAGCGACCAGTTTACTTCGTCAGCGAAGTCCTCTCTGAATCTAAGTTTCGTTACTCTATGATTCAGAAAATACTTTACGGTATACTCATCACTTCTAGGAAGCTTCGCCACTACTTTGACGCATACAATATCCTGGTGGTCTCCGACTTCCCTTTGGCGGATATCCTCCACAATCGGGATGCTGTCGGGCGCATCTCCAAGTGGGCGGTGGAGCTAGGAGCTCTCACACTCGACTTCAAGCCCCGGACAGCCATCACAGGCATTAGTCGACTTCATGGTGGAGTGGCGAGAAAACCAAGTGGAAGCCCCAACCAACCAACCAGAGCATTGTGTCATGTACTTCGATGGCTCACTCAAGCTCGGTGACGGTGGTGCGGGTGTACTTTTCATCAGTCCGAGAAGGGAACAACTCAAGTACGTGTTTCAAATACTATTCGAGGTTTCTAACAACGAGGCCAAGTACGAAGCACTGTTGCACGGGCTACGCCTGGCAATCTCTATGGGCATCAAGCGACTATTCATCTATGGTGACTCTTTACTGGTCATTTAACAAGTCAAGAAGGAGTGGGACATCAACAAGGACACCATGGACGCCTACGTTATGGAAATGCGCAAGCTCGAGAAAAAGGTCTTAGGGATGGAAATTCACCATGTGTTCGCGACAAAAATGTGGGCACGGATGTGCTCTCCAAACTGGGTTCTGATCGAGCTAATGTCCCACCGGGAGTTTTCGTTCACGAGTTGGATCACCCTTCCATCAGGGCACCAGACTCAAGTTCCATCGCTCAGGGTTCCAAGGAACCCGACCGAGAGGTCTTGATGATCGAGGTCAACTGGAGGGTGGCCTTCATTGACTACATCCAGGAGCACAAACTACCCCCCGGCGTCAACCAAAAAAGCGCTGAAGCTACTCATATCCTATGGCGTAGTAAAGGGTATGTTCTAGTTGGGGGCAATCTGTACAAGCGTGGATCGGCATCAGGCATACTCATGAAGTGTGTCAGCACGGAGGAGGGCAAAGATATACTCCAAGAGATTCACGAAGGCGTGTGTGGGAACCATGCAGCTTCAGGCACATTAGTCGGCAAGGCGTTTCATTCTGGTTTCTACTGGCCGACTGCTTTGGCAGATGCCGAAGCACTCGTTTGTTGGTGCACCAACTACCAATTCTTTGGCAAACAGCCTCATGTTCCGGCTCATAACCTCATCACCATACCACCTTCATGGTCGTTTGCATGATGGGGCCTGGACATGATAGGGCCTTTAACAACTGCACAGGAGGTTTCTCACACGTGTTGGTGGCTATCGACAAGTTTACCAAGTGGATCGAGTACAAGCCAATTGTGATGCTCAGTGCAGATCAAGTGGTTACTTTCATCTGCGATATCTTACACCGCTTTGGCTTCCCCAACACCATTATCACAGATTTGGGATCCAATTTCCACTCGCATCAGTTCTGGGATTTCTGTGAACGTAGCTCCATGGAAGTCAAATACATTTCAGTGGCTCACCCGCGGGCCAATGGCCAGGTTGAGTGCGCCAACGGTTTGATTCTTGATGGGTTGAAGAAACGACTCTATGACGAGAACAACAAAAATTGCTGTAAGTGGATCAATGAGATCTCATCAATAGTCTGGGGGCTTCGTACACAGCCAAGCAAAGCCACAGGCCAGTCACCTTTCTTTCTCGTATATGGGTTTGAAGCTATATTACCAGCTGATGTGATGTGGAAGTCTCCACGACTGGGGATGTTTGAAGAAGGCGAGGCTGGCGCTCCAAGACATGTCAAGCTTGACTCAGCCGAGGAAATCCGATGCAATGCATTGTTGCAGTTGGCCCGCTGCTTACAAGGAGTTCATCGTTACCACGACAGGAACGTTCAACGACGCTCTTTCAATGTTGGAGATATAGTTCTTCGATGAATCCAGGATGATACCGTGCTACACAAGCTCAATTCACGGTGGGAAGGACCTTTCATCGTGCACAAGGTTATAGGCCCTGAATCTTATCGCTTAAAGAATCCGGATGGCCAGAAGGTTCCAAATTTTTGGAATATTGAACATCTATGTCGGTTTCATCCTTGATCAACTAGGGACATCTTCTATTGGTGCCTGGAGATTGATACTTCCAGTACAATGCCGTTCTACTGGTATACGACTGGTACTATGCGCAAGTCTGCTGAAGGGGCTTCACTCCCTTATTTTCTAATAACATATTGCTTATTTTCGACTTGTACACTATGTTATTGAAGGAGCCTTGATCCCATGACAAGAAGTTTACTTGTTTGCGACTGGTTCTACCCCTGCTCGACTATTTCGACTGCTTGTCTTGACTACAATCCTAGTCAGGATCGACTCTGACTAGATGGCTTCATCGATTGCTCATGCACTAGCGGCTACTTGCTCCATGCTTGGGCTCGGGGGCTAGCGCCACCTTTCTGCTACGACTACCTTGTGCTTATCATCTGGCTCCTGGCTCGGGTGCTTGATGTGACAAGGCACTCAGCGTGCCTCAAGGGACAGTTCTCATGTTTACATGCTGGATGCTGTACAACAACTTGACAGTACCCGATCCAAGAGGATTTTGAAGATCTATCTTGGGTAGATGCTTTGTTAACCATTATTTCAGGTATTTTATTCCAAAATAAGGGGTTTGTTAACACTATTACCCAGAGGACTTAGTTAGTCATTGGCTTTGGGCACAAAAGTTGATTTGAGAGGTAATTTAGGGTGTTTTTTGGATGATATTTGTTCAAACCATTTTTCAGGGAACTTATCCCGAAAAACGAGGTTTTCAAATTCACTACACCAATTTACCCATGTTCACCATCAAATCTTTTCCGTCATACATTGCATGCCACGACTCTTTGGATCCTTTATTCCAAAACTTCGGGATTTGGATTCAAGGCTCGAGGGTTGCGGGACACGTGTCATCAGCGACTTATTTTTCAATATTTGCTAGAAGATAAGGACAGATGACTCAAGATTAAATTGACTCTCAGCCTGATTCTACGAGTCAACCTAAGGCTCGGGGGCTACTCCATATGGAGTGCGAGTTTGATCGCACCCATATAAAGAAGACTAGACAAATACTCGGGGCACGAGCACCTCACAGCCTTGATGCAACCAAGGAAGTACTCGGAGGACACCTTCAAGATAAAGTTCGGGAGAACTCGAAGACGCCTTCAGAAGTACTCGGACGCCTGCTGTACTCGGCTATGAAGAGCTCGGGGGCTTGTCAGATCCGGGTACATGGTACTGTACACGTGGCACACTTCTCCTAGGATACGGGATGGGACATGGCCCACGCCCTACATCTGTTGTAACTACTCGTAATGGAGTAGGATTACTCGTACAGTAGTTAGACTAGTCGGACACGTTATGAAACTACCTGAGAAATCCTCGGGTAGGACTCCTGGGCTTGTACTCGAGTAGGACTTCTATGTAAATCTGTCCCCCAAACTATATAAGGGCTGACAGGGACCCCATCGGGGGTAATAATTATCAAAGGCAATACAAAGCACACAGGACGTAGGGTATTACGCTCTTGGCGGTCCGAACTTGTCTAAACCTTGTGTTCCTTTGCACCTTCGAGTTCCTAATCTCGGTGACACCCTATCTACAAACTCACCACCTCGGGGGTATCCCTCGGTGGGTGTGGCGGTAAAACGCCGACAGTTCCTCATGTACAATATTTTATTTCTCAAGTTTAGATAATTTGTTCTATGTGTCCAAAATTTTGTTCCTTGTGTAAAATGAATTGTTCCACTTGAGAAATTTTTTGTTCCATGAGTTTGGATGATTTGTTCTATATGCTCATTTTTTCCTCCAATAAACTATTTTCTTCCACTCAAACGTACTTTTGTTCCTTGAGTTTGCATAATTTATTCTATGTTTTTTTAATTTCTCTTCATCCTGCACATGATTTTGTTTTAATTGAACATATATTGTTTCTCAAGTTTGGATATTTCACGCACTACTACAAATGGCACTACTACGAAAAAGGTTTTTAGGGGCGGGTAAAAAGGGGCGGGCGGGTATGTGCCCCTACTTCTCGTAGCTAAAAATGCGATTTTTAGCGGGCCTGCCCATAAAAATGACGCCCCTAGAAATCGATTTTTAGGAGTGGGTCACGGCATCACCCGCCCCTGCAAATCGATTTTCAGAAAATAAAAAAATCAAAAATCAAAAATAGCAAAATAAAAAAGAAAAAAATATTGCAGCTAACCAGCCACCACCACAAGCCCCTGTACTATCAAGTTATAATTTTTTTGACGAAATATACACGCTTGCATCACCAAGGGTTCGAACCGCATACCTCAACCTCGCGTGTACCTTCCTCTCCACCACACTACACAATTACTTGTGACTCTGTAGGGTATGTTATTCTTTTATATTAACTCTGAAATTGATTTGTAGGGGCGGATGACGCTATCACCCCCCCTATAAATCGTTTCTAGGGGCGGATAACACCACCACCTGCCCCTAAAAATATTTTCAATTTTATTCCAAAAATTCATTTAAATCTTTACATATAGCAAAACAAATCAAAAAAGTGAAACTTCTATGCTATGGTTATTGTGAACTATAGATAAAAAAAATATGCCAAATATATTTCATTGTATATGATGGTTAAGATTATTGAAACCTCAAAGTATGGCTTGAGTTGTATGAGATACTATATAGTCATAGCTACATGTAGGATGATGATAACTTTTTGGATAATTAAATGATCTTAAATGAAAACTTTATCTACTATAAAACTAAATTTTAGATCTAGTCATTCTCTACAATTTTGATATAGTACGATTTGAAACGCGGTTAGCTGAGGGAACAACGTGGATGAAATAAGTGGGGGAAGTATGATATATGGCTGGTGGCAGCAAAATGAGCGAATGGGAGCAAAATACGTACAAAAGTTATGATTTTATTTTTGCGTGGAACCATTTTTAGGGGCAGGTCATGCCATCACCCGCCCCTAAAAATGCAATTTTAGGGACGGGTGATGCCATCACCCACTCCTAAAAATACCACCCTTTTTAGGGGCCGGAGGTGGTGTAACCCGCCCCTACAAATGCTATTTTTAGGGGCTGGTGATGTCATGACCGGTCCATGAAAATGATGCCCATTTGCAAGGGCGGGTGATGGCGTAACCCGCATCTAAAAATAATTTTCTAAGGACGAGTCGGATGCTACAGTACCCCCGCTCTATTTGTAGGAGCGGGTCACCTTTTGACCCGCCTTAGAAAAAAATTGGGTGTTGCTACAAATCATTTTTGTAGTAGTGAGGGGTTTTAGGGGCGGATGCGCCCCCTCCCCTGCTTCTCATAGCTAGAAATAACTATTTGCAATGGCGGATAACGCACCTGCCTCTTGAAATTGATTTGTAGGGGCGGATCATGGTCTAACCTACCCATACAAATGCATTTCTAGGGTTTGTAGGGGCGGGTCATAGCCTAACCCGCCCCTACAAATGCATTTATAGGGGCGGTTAAGCCCCTTGCATTTCTAGGGGCTCACCCGCTTCTAGAATGCATTTGTATGGGCGGGTTAGGCCATGACCCGTCCCTACAAATCAATTTCTAGAAAATAAAAAAATTAGAAAAATATCAAAAACAACAAAATAAAAAATAAAAGAATCTTAGTTAACCGGCCACCACCACAAACCCCTAGTAGAGGTATAATTTTTTGACGAAATATGCATATTTGCGTTAACCAAGGTTCCAACTGCTTACCTCAAGCCTCGCGCGTACCGTTCTCTCCACCACACTATATAGTCACTTGTAACTCTATGAGGTATGTCATTCTTTTGTATTAACTCTGAAATCAATTTGTAGGAGAGCAGGTGACGCCATCACCTGCCCCTAGAAATTCATTTTCAAGAGGCGGGTAAAACCACCACCTGCCCCTAAAAATATTTTTCTATATTATTCCGAAAATTCATCTAAATCTCTAAATATAGCAAAATAAATAAAAAAGTAAAACTTCTACACTATGGTTATTGTTAACTATAGATGCAGAAAAAATATGTCAAGCATATTTCAGTGTATATAAAAGTTAAGATTTTGGAAACATCAAATTATGACTTGAGTTGTATGAGATACTATATTAGTCATAGCCATATGTAAGGTACAACTATTAAATGATCTTGTGATCCTAAACGGTCTTAAATGAATAATGTAGAAACTATAAAATTTTAGATTTTACCACTACAACTTTGATATGGAGCTACTCTACATCCGAGGTTGTTTGAAAAAATATAAAACTTCTAGATTTTAAAATTAGAGAACTTATAATAATGTTTTGGATACTAAATGATCTCAAATAAAAAGTTATCAACTATAAAGTTTTAGATCTCGTCAACCTCTACAATTTTAATATAAAGTTTGACTTCATCCGAGATCATATGAAAATATTATGAATTTATTTGTGTTGGATCATTTGTAGGGCCGGGTCATACCATCACCCGCCCCTGAAAATCATTTTTAGGGGTGCGTGGACCCCATCACCCGCCCCTAGAAATGCATTAATAGGGGCGGGTGACGCCATCACCTGCCCTTGAAAATGACAGGTGATGGCGTCACCTGTCTCTAAAAATAGTTTTTTAGAGGCAGGTGAATTGCTACAATAACTCCCCTTCATTTGTAGGAGCGGGTAACCTTTTGGGCCGCCTCTAAAAGCAAAATGCCCCTACAAATTATTTTTTAGTAGTGACATGCTTAATTTTGTTCCTCCAATATGAATTCAATTTAAATTATTAGTTACTAAACTACAATTTTTCATTTAGCTTCTTCCTATTTGGCGGTTGGTTTCAGCTGGGCAACGCTCAACCAGCTTAGCTAGCTTACACACTGCTGCATCTCTGATGTTTAATTTGCCCGCATTCTGATTGGCCCATGTCCTAGCATTGCCTCTACCTGACCAGCGAGCGTTGGTGCTGTACTGACTACTGCCATGGGATGCAGTCGGTCAGGGTGGGGTGGTCCTCATCAGGCGGGGTTTTTGATGACCACGCGGACGTGATCAACCCCTGCAGGTGAACTGTATCCTCCCCTGCCCGTAGCTGCCTGCTTGGAGGGATGGTCGTCGACAGTCATTTTTTATGCCTAGTTGGACGGTATCCTCCCCCATAAGACATGGTAATGCACACCCATGATTTCTTGTTAACAAAATCTAAGGTGGAGGGGAGCGAATATGTGTGAGAGAGAAAATAGCGGGCTTTGGTGAGGTAGACACAAAAAACAAGAAGGTCACTTGTTTTTAGCCCACAGCTGATAGAGTCCAAAAATTAAGTATTTACATCTTCAATCCACCCATTAATGAACCTAGCAGCTTAGCCATTACATGAACAAGCTATATTTTTACCTCCATATGATATGGCAATAGTATTTAACCTTCAGCTAGCTAAATCATTATCCATGCTCTGACACACGTCGTACAAGAAAACCGTGAGGAAGGAAGTCCAACCAAGCAGCTTTCTTTTCAGGTTTATGGGCCGAGACCCTTTGGCCATGACAATCACCGAGGTGTCACCTTTATGTCTGTATACCATGTGAAAAATAATCATAGGGTCATTTGGATCCATTCAAATAATTTGTTACCTAGAACAACCATCATCACCGCCGAGTTCGGAGATATGTTGGATAAGGATTGGCAGTGATGGGCCATCACTGCCGGGTCTAGAACCGGCGGTGATGCCCTTTTTAGAAAATAAAAAAAATAAAATAAAAAACAGGCCGCCGCCCTCTGCTCCACGCCGCAGCCCCGCCGCCGTGGAGAGGGGGGAGGCGGGGGAGAGGAGGGGAGAGGAGGGGAGGTGGGGAAGAGGGAAGGACCGAGAGAGGAATAATGAGAGGGAGATGGAAATAGGGTGGTGATTGCATCACCGCCGGATCGTATTACGAACCGGCGGTGATGCCCAATATCACGGTCGGTTCATATTATAACCCGGTGGCGGTGGCCGTTGAACCTATCACCATCGGTTTGTATTACACCCCAGCAGTAATATCGGCGGTGATGGGGCGTTTGCAAGGACAGGTTTTATAGTAGTGTATTTGGATAAGAAACTAATTTGTACTAGGTAGCTAATTTTAGTTAGGTTATATCCAAATGGTAGCTAGATGTTAATAAGGTTGGACCTGCTAACTACATACTTACTATTCAACTAGCTAGCCCAGCTTAGCTAGTTCCATTTCCATCCATTCCATCTAAAATTAGCTACCAACAAATTAGCTGGTAGAAATAAACAGGCCCATAGTTTCCAAACCGAGGTTCTAAATTTAATTCGACAGTGATGTAGGAGGACCCTTTAGTAACGGGTGTTAACACCAATGTGTACTAAAAGATCCATATTAGTACCGAGTGGTGTTTGTAGGCTTCCATCCACCCAAAAATACCGGTAGCAAGAAGATCCCGTACTAATGCTGCATTAGTATCGGATCTTCTTGCTACCAATATTTTTAGGGTGGACCAATAGCGTGTTTTCTAGTAGCGTATAAAATCATCAAAAGAAGACTACACTTAACTTTATTTGCATTATTTATTTGAAAATCTTTTATGAGTATCAAACAATCACTACTACATAAATGATTTGTAGCAGCAGTCCTATTTTTGTAGGGGCAATTGAGAAATTCACCCATACCCAATATTGACGACAATTACTGTAGCATCCGATCTCTCCCTGGAAATAGGATTGTAGGGGCGGACCACGCCGTCAACCATCCTGAAAATCTTCTTGATTTTTCGGAGCGGATGATGACATGGACTTCCCCTGAAAATAGGTATTTCTAAGGGCGGCTCGCATTCTATCGGCCCTTAGAAATCGAGGGGATTTTTAGGGGCGGTTTATCCCATTGTCCGCTCATAGAAATCTATTATTTCCGATCCAGGGGTGGTTTGCAACATTAGCAGCCCCTAAAACAATCAAACTATACAGTGACGCACCTTCTTCTTCTTCCTCGAGCTCGTCAGCGCAGCGGCGGGCAAAAAAAGGAGGTGCCAGCGAAATTTTGAAAAAGGAAAAATAGAAGGGGGAGATTTTTCTCTTCATTTCCTTGGAGTTGGGAGCTATATGAGGCAGGCCTATGCTAATCCTTTGTGCATTTTTAAGCTTGCTTCTATAACAAAGCTTAATTAGGGTATGGTTAGAATATCTAGGTCATGGTGTGGTATGTAAACGTTTGGCTAAACTTACTTTATTTTGAGTAGTAGTAGTATTTGGCCTAAAATTTCTAAACATTAGCATGGATTCTTTTTATAAGAGCATCAAGGTACCATAGAAATTTGAAAACATTTTGACAAAAATTTAGTACACATGGTTCATAAATAGGAACATCTAACAAACCATCTCATATGGCATAAGGCAAATTATCAAATTTACACACACCAAAACACAAATTTTGCCAAAATACACTCAAACACATTTTTCCCTTGTAACATACTACTCTTTAATTGTAGTGTATAAGTTCCATGAATTTTGGAGTTTATTGTTGGGGGAATGCCCCAACCTATGTAGAAATGTGCCTCATGTAAAGGTCTAAGAGCCTATGTACAAATATTATACCCACCAAAGGTTTGGGTGCAAATTGACACCCTCCCTCCTTTATATAAAGGACCCAATGGTTGGGTCATTAGTATTGTACCTTTGTACCTCTCTACTCTCTTCTCTTGAGGAGTAAAATCCTCAACAGTTGGCGTCCACCGTGTGTTCGGCTGAAAAAGAAACGAAGAGAGAAAAGAGAGCTTTCGGCCCGCATTGCACCTCGCGAGCTTCATGCGCACCTCGCCAGCTTCATGCATTCGGCCCACAACGCGCACCTTCGGCCGGACGAACCTTCGGCTGCGGGCTTCGGCCCACAACGCGCACCTTCGGCCCGACGAACCTTCGTCGACCAACTGCAGCCTTCGGCCCACAACGCGCACCTTCAGCTCGCTGGACCTTCGGTTCAACTGATGCAGGCTTCGGCTCACAATGCGTGCGGTCAAGTCCGGCCCAGCAGCCAGCTCCGGCCGAGTGAGCGCGGCAGCTTTGGCACAGGTACCCCAATTTTACAAAAATGTTGTGGGCAGCTGGATCGATCCCCAAGCCTCGAGCTTCGGAGGTAATATCGTCAACCAACCCAACTACTTCGTCTTGTTAGTACATGCTGCTTTATAAATATATTCAACATGTTGCATCATAAAAACAGTTGCTTGCCTACATAGTTTTACTTCTTCGGCTACGCACAAAATCACAGTTGTCACATGGCTTACCAACGGGTAGTAGCTTCACTTATAGATGGATTTACCATGCTGTTTAAGGGTCGGTGACTTTTATAGTGCAAAAAATAGTTTAGAGTATTTTTCCGAACCTAATATCTTCGGTTTTGTCGAATGGGAAAAGTTCCAACCATGTGAGCTAACCAACCGAAGCCTCTTCTGTTTTACTTTTGCAGTGACTTCTCAAGTTTGATTCTGCTCGGCTAGCACAAAATGCGCCTTGTTCTACTTTTCATTTTTCTCACGTGAAGAAGGTAGCAAAGGCTGCTGCATACTGCCTTCGTTAGCTGGCATTTGCGAGATTTAATCAGCTTGCCCGATTTTTTTTCCGTCGGTTTTTGCCCATCAATATTCGGTTGATAAAATACCTTCGTAGGTTTTCACCCTTCGGTTCCCATTTTTAGTAAGATTTCTTGAGGCGAGTTAAGTTGGCACTTCAGCGATGATCCCAATTTATTTTTACCCTTCGGTGTTGTCCTGGAGTTGGTTATAACGTCTCGGTAGTGAACGAGGGTTAATTTTTTACCCTTCGGAATAAATTGGTGAATCGGTGTCAATTTAGTATCCTTCGGAGACAACTTTTCACCCTCCGGCAGCCACCAGGGGTCGATTGTTTACCTTCGGTCAAGAAAATACCTTCATTGGTTTTCACCTTTCGGTCTCATTCAGTAGAAATTCATGAGCGATTAGTTTTTTCCGGTGATGATTTTTTACCCTACGGAATTGGTTTTTACCCTTCAGTGGTAGCTCGGAGTAGTTTTTTACCCTTCGAATAAGTTTTCTCCTTCAGAATCAGTATATTTACCTATCTTATTTACCTATCTGTGGTGACTGGGTTCGGTCTTACTCTTCGAAGTTAGTTTTCACCCTTCGGAGATGGCACATGGTTAACTTTTTACCCTTCGAAAATGAGTCGAAGTAACAGTTTGGTCTCTCGACATGTCGAAGCGCCAATATTCAGCAAGAATCATTTTGTTATTTTGTTTTGAGGACATCCGGTCCAAAAAATGAACTGTGTCACGGTCTTCATCTATTAAGAAAGTGGACAATCTAATGGTGCACCTTCCTATCCTAGTAGAAGCTTACAGTTCCGCCGGCCACGCTTGGTAAATTAGGCTTCGGTGGATTATTAATTAACCCTCGGCAGGGGCTACCGTCGGCTTCGGCTATTCCGTTGCAGGAAAGCCATGAATGGGTCCGGCCCATCACCCATCGCCGACGATTGGGCTTCGGTCCAGCCCCATCATTGTGGTTCGGCATCTCAGAAGATCATGCCTCTCCGGCCAGGCCTACGAGGGCCCGGGTGCGCTGCGCGCAGGCCCAGGTACGTGCCTGCAGACGTGATACTTGTTTCTGACTCAGCATAGTTCGTCCATTGATTCTGTGCTTGTGGGAGCATTCGGCCAGTAGCAATAGTAATCTTTAGTTGGTACCAGGCGCTCATAGCATTTTTGTCTTCGTATCCTCGCATGCTTTTTTATTACAACGCATTTACCATTCTCCTTAAGAGTAACTCAATTCCTTGAGATCTAGATTCTTTTACCCTTCAGGAAAGCTAGCTTCTAGTCGCCGAAGGGTATACTAGCTTCGGTCATCTGTTGTTTTTCGCTCAATTTTTTTTTATGAAAACTTGATGCTTGCACGTAGTATTTAATTTCAACAAGTTTTCACAGTTCAATAGTTCATACACCATACCTACCCACGTGGGCCCTTTACCCTTCGGCGTTACCTTACCCCCTCAAAATATTTGCATATGATGTATGGCATCGGTTAGTTTCTGTATAAAAGAATTTCTCTTTGCATAACGTTAAATTTTGGGTGCTAGCACTATCTGTACATTAAATGCTCACCCTTCGTACAAATCACGGAAGGAGTATTTTCTTTTGAAGACTTTTCATTACTTTGTCAAATCAACTCTTACGAAGGACGTGGAGCGCCGAAGCAACCTACCCCTTCAGTTCAAAGGGGTGTTGTCATCAGCGGAAGGGGCTTAAACGCCCATGAGAAGCGGCCATGGTCCATCTTTACTTTCACGGTAATGACGTCCATCGCCTGCTTAATTGTGAAACGAATATATGCTTCTCGGTCTATTGGCACACTTGCAAGTTATCCTTTATTCAAAGAATTGTTAATACTTTAGCTCGTGTTTCTTTGGGAGCGTCTTACACTTCACCCTTCGTTTGTAAGACTCTACTTAGTCTAACGCTTACACTAACCCTTGGGTTCGATGGACTTCACTTCTCTATTTTGTAGGCTCTTCTCACCAAGGTAAGAAACTTTAGCTTGTTTGCTCTTCGTTTTCCGTATGTTCGCACATTCTCATCTCAAGCGTGCTATATGTTTATACTTCGATTATAGTTTACATCTTATCCACATCGCTCGAATTAGCACGCATCATATGCACACTTCATCAAATTTATGCAGGATCCTACTTTCGAGCTATTGGTTTTCACCCCGAAGCAAAGTTCTATATGAAACCTCGGTTATCTCAGTGCATTAATGATTCAGAAATAGCTATGCCATATCAATCAGTTTTCCCTATCTATTACACTTCATCAAATTAGTCTCATGGAATTCTATTTGGCCTTCGCTACTGCTTGATTCCAGTTAACTCATGGGGTTTCTGTCACATAAGAAAGTGGGACTCAACCGAAGGTTGTGCCTTGTCTGTAACCTTTCATTTTTTATTATCATAGCAAAAGCATACATACATACATACATACATACATACATACATACATCCATCCATTCATTCATTCATTCATCATTCATCTCATACATGCAATCATTGCAATCATGTTGCATTGCATTGCATGGAAGCGTAGAGCCGAAAGTGCTCACGCTAAAGACTCTCTCGTGCAAAATGTCGAAGAGCCATAGAGCCGAGAGTGCCTATGAAATGAAAAACGAAACCATCTGGAGCGAAAGGCCGAAGGTATTCGTAGAAATGAAAAAAACGAAACCCTCTCGAACGAAAGGCCGAAGGTATTCGTAGAAATGAGAAAACGAAACCCTCTCGAGCGAAAGGCCGAAGGTATTCCTAGAAATGAAGAAAAAAAGTCAAGAAAGGCTTGCTTTTTTTCTATGTAATTAATAACTCTGGATGGAAAATTGTTATTTTTGCAGCCCATAGAAAGCCTGCAGAATAGATAAAAGTGCCCGAGGGTCTGGCCATCGACTTTGGCATCAACTACCACTTCGCCTCCCCTCTCAACCTTGACTTGAGGGGTCCGGGGGTCTAAGCTTTGGTAACTTGTAATTGCTATAAGCTACCGCATTGTTGAGCTGACAAGGTGGCGCCAAGGCCCGCTCAATTTCTACTTTGATTCCGTAGGATTTTTGCATTCATCCGTGAGGGGAACGAACCTTCATCACGAACACCGTGGGACTAGGACTAGACCAAGACCTTTGAAGATGAAGTCTTGCCCGTCGCTTGTGACTCAAGGCCTGAGGGCGAGGGGCTTGACGACAACATTCGACTCGAGGGGCCCATCATCTACTTCGTCGTCGACTACTTCGCCCTCATCCTCATCGACTATGTTCGACTCGAGGGGGTCGGCGGCGACTACTTCGCCCTCATCCTCGTCAACAGTGTTCGACTCGAGGGGCTCGGCGACGACTACTTAGCCCTCGCCCTCGTCGATGGCGTTCGGCTCGAGGGGCTCGGCGACGACTACTTCGACCTCATCCTCATCAGCAATGTTGAACACGAAAGGCTCGGCGACGACTACTTCGACTTCGCCCTCGTTGACGTTTGTTGCTTCGACTGTGTGCGAAGCACCTTTGCTGCTTCTGCTGCGAGCTCCAGACAAGAGTGTCTATTGTCGGTGTTTTACAGCCACGCCCACCGAGGGATACCCCCGAGGTGGTGAGTTTGTAGGTAGGGTGTCGCCGAGATTAGGAACTCGATGGTGCAAAGGAACGCAAGGTTTTACACAGGTTCGGGCCGCTGAGAGCGTAATACCCTACGTCTTGTGTGGTTTGTATTACCTTCTATGATGATTCTCCCTGAAGGGGTCCCTGTTCGCCCTTTTATAGTCTTGGGGGATAGGTTTACATGAATGTTCTAGTCGGGTACAAGCCCAGGAGTCCTACCTGAGTACTTCTCGGGTAGTTTCCTACCGTGGCCGACTAGTCTAACTACTGTACGAGTAATCCTACTGCATTATGAGTAGTTACAACAGATGTACGGTGTGGACCATGTCCCATCCTATATTCTAGGAGAGTGTGCCATGTGGACAATCCTGTGTGCCCGGGTCTGACAAGCCCCCGAGCTCTTCATAGCCGAGTACTGCAGGCATCCGAGTACTTCTAAAGGCGTCTTCGAGTTCTCCGAACTTCATTCTGAAGGTGTGCTCCGAGTACCTCCTTGGCTGCATCGAGGCTATGAGCTGCTCATGCCCTGAGTAGTTGTCCAGTCTTGTTTATATGGGGTGCGATTAAACTCGCACTCCATATGGAGTAGCCCCCGAGCCTTAGGTTGACTCGTAAAATCAGGCTGAGGGTCAATTTAATCTTGAGTCTTCTGTCTTTATCTTCCAGGAGATTTGAAAAATAAGTCGCTGATGACACGTGTCCCACAGCCCCCGAGCCTTGAATTCAAATCCCCAAGTTTTGGAATAAAAGATCCAAAGAGTCATGCCATGCAATATATGACAACAAAAATTTGATGGTGAACATGAGCAAATTGGTGTAGTAAATTTGAAAACCTCTTTTTTCGGGATGAGTTCCCTAAAAAAATGGTGAAACAAATAACATCTCCAACAAACACCCAATATTACCTCTCAAATCAACTTATTGCCCTGAGCCAATGACTAAATAAGTCCTCTGGGTAATATTTTGAACAAACCCCTTATTTCGGAATAAAATTCTTGAAATAATGGTTAACAAATATCTACCCAAGACAAATCTTAAAAAGCCTCTTGGATTGGGTATTGTCGAGTAATTATACAGCGTCCAGCATGTAAGCATGAGAGTTGTCCCTTGAGGCACGCTGAGTGCCTTGTCGCATCAAGCCCCCGAGCTAGGAGCCAGATGATAAGCATAAAGTAGTCGTAGCAGAACAGTGGTGCTAGCCCGAGTCCAGGCACTAAGCACGTAGCCGAAGGTGCTTGAACAGTCGATGAAGGCATCCAGTCGGAGTTGATCCCGACTAGAATTGTAGTCAAGACAAGTAGTCGAAGTAGTCAAACATGTGTAGAACTAGTCTTAAACTAGTAAACTTCTTGTCGTGGGAGCGAGGCCCCTTCAATAACATAATGTACAAGTCGAAAACAAGTAATATGTTACTGGAAATAAGGGAGCGAGGCCCCTTCAGCAAACTTGCGCGTAGTACCAGTCGTAAACTGGTACAACAGAGTTGTACTGGTAGTATCAATCTCCAGGCACCAGTAGAAGATGTCCTCAGTTGATCAAGGATGAAACCGACGTAAATGTTCAATATTCCAAGAATTTGGTACCTCCTGGCCATCCGGGTACTGTAAGCGATAAGATCTAGGGCCTATAACCTTGTGCACAATGAAAGGTCCTTCCCATCGTGAGTTAAGCTTGTGTAGACCCATATCATCCTGGACTCGTCGAAGAACCATATCTCCGACATTGAAAGAGCGCCGTTGAACATTCCTGTCGTGGTAACAATGAACTCCTTGTAAGTAGCGAGCCGACTGCAACAATGCATTGCATCGGATTTCCTCTGCCGAGTCAAGCTCGAGATGTCTTGCAGTGTCAGCCTCACCCTCTTCAAACATCTCTAGTCGTGGAGAATTCCACATCACGCCAGTCGGTAATATGGCTTCAGACCCGCATACGAGAAAGAAAGGTGACTGGCCTGTGGCTTTGCTTGGTTGTGTGCGAAGCTCCCAGACTACTGATGAGATCTTATTGATCCACTTGCCGCCCTTTGTGCTGTTCTCGTCATAGAGTCTTTTCTCCAGTCCATCAAGAATCAAGCCATTGGAGCACTCAACCTGGCCATTGGTTCGCGGGTGAGCCACTGAAACATATTTTACTTCAATGGAACTGCGTTCACAAAAATCCTAGAACTCATGTGAGTGGAAATTGGATCCCAAATCTATAATGATGGTGTTGGGAAAGCCAAAGCGGTGTAAGATGTCGCAGATGAAAGTAACCACTCGATCTGCAGTGAGAGTTGTGATTGGCTTATACTCGATCCACTTGGTAAACTTGTCGATGGCCACCAACACGTGTGTGAAACCTCCTAGCGCCGTTGTTAAGGGCCCTATCATGTCCAGGCCCCAGCATGCAAATGGCCATGAAAGTGGTATGATGATAAGGTCATGAGCCGGAACATGAGGTTGTTTGCCAAAGAATTGGCAGTTGGTGCACCAGCGAATGAGTGTTTCGGCATTTGCCAAAGTAGTCGGCCAGTAGAAACCAGATCGAAATGCCTTGCCGACTAGTGTGCGAGAAGCCGCATGGTTCCCGCACATGCCTTCGTGAATCTCTTGGAGTATCTCTGTGCCCTCCTCCGTGCTGACACACTTCATGAGTATGCCTGAAGCGGATCCACGCTTGTACAGGTTACCCCCGACTAAAACATACCCTTTGCTGCGCCGTAGGATGTGAGTAGCTTCAACGCTTTTTGGGTCGACGCCGAGTGGTAGTTTGTGCTCCTGGATGTAGTCGATGAAGGCCACCCTCCAGTCGACCTCGATCCTCAAGACCTCTCGGTCGGGTTTCTCGGGACCCTGAGCGATGGAACTTGAGTCTAGTGCCCTGATGGAAGGGTGATGCAACTCGTGAACAAAAACTCCTGGTGGGACATTAGCTTGATCAAAACCCAGTTTACAGAGCACATTCGCGCCCACATTGTTGTCGCGAACCACATGGTGAATTTTCAGCCCCAAGAACTTTTTCTCGAGTTTGCGTATTTCCATAACGTAGGCGTCCATGGTGTCCTTGTTGATGTCCTATTCCTTGTTCACTTGTTGAACCACCAGTAAGGAGTCACCATAGACGAGTAGTCGCTTGATGCCCAGGGAGATTGCCAGGCGTAGCCCGTGTGTCACACCTGGTTTTAAGGACAAACCGAATCCATAACTATATGTATGCCAGGATCAAGTTCCATACATATAGTGACTTTATCAGTTAATAATCAGCAACAGTATCACGAAAATAGAATTTAAAGACTATAAAGATTATCAGAGATATATAGCTTATCCTGAAAACGAAGGCTTCAAACTTCATAGGCAATCGACCGGGGGTTGCGTAGGCCTAGAACTCAGCATCATCTTCAACAGACTTAACATCAACTTTCTCCTCTAAGCAGCAATTATAACAAGCGTGAGTACACTTATGGTTGGTACTCAGCAAGTGTTGGGAATTATATGACATGAAGGCCAAAGTCAAGGAAAGGCTGGCTGGCTTACTGCGATAAGTAATTTTAGTTGGTCAAGTTTTATTAGCACCTGATTACTAAGGTATAAGTATATACCAACCCATATTAAAAGGAACAGAAGAGATATAGCAGAAGCATGACCATAACCATAAACATATGGTCCACGATTTATTTCATCTTCAAGTTAATTAATCACGTGAGGGTCCAAGCCGCTGTTAACCGTGAGCACGGCTGGTATTTCAGTTTTCACTCTGTAGAGGTTGTACACTTTATCCACAATTCGTGTTTCCCATGTTGCCCGAGGTCGCGAGCCTCTTAAACACTTCCAAGGTGAGTGGCTAGGGATTCACTACGAGGCCTTTACAAAGATTTCCTAACTCATGACAATCCGCTAAGGTTTTAAGTCAAAGCGGTCATAACTCTCCCTAATGAGGCAGATGCTTTAACCAGGAATATATCATACCCTCAAGAGGACCGAGCTATACCCCGACGATGCAACCCCTCTTGCCCTTTCGGTAATATTATCATAAGCTAGAGTCTCTAATTAATTATCCAAGACCAGAGCCATATAGTGTTGTGGTTGCACTATTTTTCTGGGTGGTTCTCCATGTTCCGATTAAACATATGATCTTGTGATTAACAACACATAGAGCATGAACATGGATAAACAGGTGTAGCATCATCATTGTTATCATCATGGTTATAAATTATTCCCAAACCGGAACCAGTTATAGCAACTAAGCAGAAGCTACCCAACAAGAAGATAAAACCCAGATTGATAAGGAATGATCATAAAGACTAGGCACATCCTTAATTAGGATCCATCAGGTTAAGACACATACATGCATAAAGAAAGATATATTTATTGCGATTATTAGGACAAAAGCATGATCAATGAAATACTTGCCTTTCTTTAAGAGAATAGCTGCTCAGAGTCTTCAACTCTTGTTCTTGAAACTCTTAATCTTCAAAACTCTTCGATCGCGCTCCTTCTAACGTCACACAAGCATTGGGCCCAAGCATACAAGCAAATAAACAAACAAGAACAACTAAGAATAAATACACTAAACAAAAAGAAGCTTAAAAAGAGCGTATAAAAGGATAGGGCTCGTTGCTACGGTCACGAGAGCGCAAGAAACGCGAAAAACGGAGATACGATTGAAAAGAAACAACTATCGGAAGATTTACGTTATAAAAGAGAACAAAGAAAATATAAGCTTCATTTATTTTAATTTAGAAAACTAATGTAAAAGATATTTAAAAGAGAATATCCCAAATTATAATTAACTCAAATTATATTTGCATTTATAAAGCCAAGGTACAACTTAGTCAAATTTTATATATAATTGTCTATGTATAAATTATCCTAATTAAACAATTAAGTAGAAAAGAAACTGGTGAAAGCATCTAAACGTCAAACTTTATGGTTCATGTTGAAGTAAATAAATTAAATTACAAACACATTTAAGTTGATATTAATCAAGTTAACATTAATTATGAAAACCGGAGTAAAGACTTAATTGGATTTTTTTAGCAAAACTAGATGAGAGGATTTAATCAAATTAAATCTATATTTAATTTTGAAAATAGAAACTACAATACAACAACGCTAAAAAATGATAGATTAGGGTTTTAGAAGACTAACGCAAAAAGAACGGATCAAAACGGATCTAAAACAAGGAAAGTTTACGCGAAACAAGGTTGCAGGTATCTAGTTGTGATTAACTATAGATTTCAGGGGCTAGCAGGGAAGATCTGCAAGACACAGAAAAAATGCTAGGAAATAGATCAAAGTTTAGGGTTAAATCTGAAAAAGACCACGGGTGGGGCTGGGTTGAAATGTTGCAATAGATCTAGGGGGTTTTCTATGAAGTTTGCAAGACACAGAAAAATACACGATAATTACAGATTTCTCGGGGGGCTAACATGTAAAAGCTTCACAACACAGCCATGGTGGCCGGCGCCTACTGTTTTGCAGATTCCCGACGTTCTAGGGCACGAGAGATCGCGAGGAGCGGGGCAAAAGAAAAAGGACGACGAGGGGATTCGATTTTGGGGCTTACCGGCGGCGGGGACTCACCGAGGCGGCCGGAATCTGGCCGGCAAGGGGCGGCGGCGGTCTGTACCAAGACGGCGGCGCTCTGCCCGGATTCCATCCCTGGGCGGCGGCGCTGGGCACCAGGGGACGCGCAGGGCGGTGCAGGAGGGAGGGTGGCGCGGCTGCAGAGGCGTGCAGGGCCAAGGCACGAATGGGGCCAGGGCACGCACGCCCCGAACGGCGGCGGTCTGCTGGAGGCGCTGCGCAGGGCGGAGACGCGAGGGGGCAAGCGGAGGGCGCACGCGAGGAGGCGGCTGCGTAGGGAACGCGCCGGTGTGGGGGCGCCGGGATAGCAGGGGGAGACGCAGGCGGCACAGGGCCTGCGGGCGGGGCATGCGGGGCGTGCAGGGGCGGCGGCGCTCCCAGTTTCGCGTGCAGGGACACTCGCGGCAGTAGGTGTAGATGCACACTGCAGGGCGTGGCGGCGCTGGCCTGGCGATGCGAGGAGAGGGGCGCTGCGGTGCTGGCTGCAGCAGCAGGGGCGTGAGGGGAGGCTAGGGCCGGCGATGCAAGGGAGGTCGCAGGGGTTGCGGGGGAAACAGGGAGGAGGCGACGGAGGCGGCTGTGCGGGAGGAACATAGAGGAACGGGCTCGTCTCGCAGATTTTTATAGGGCTAGCGCCCTAGCTCAGCGTGGCAGGCACGCGAAGGATGCGGCGGCGCGGTGCAGCATCTAGACTCGATCGAGTCTGGTTGGTGGAGGGTGCGGGGCTGAGGGTTTAGCGAACAGGGACGAGACGACGCAGCAGCAGGGAACGCACGGCTCGGGCGCTCGCCGTTTATAGGAGGCGATCGAAACCCTGGCTTGGCGTGCTGCGCATGCCCAGAATGGCGGCACGTCAGGTTGGGACTCGTTCGTGAGTCTAGACTGCCCATGGAAGAGATGAGATGGGGCTGACGAGAGGGCCCCACAAGCTAGCGAGCAAGGAGAGGAAGGAAAAGGTAAAGGAAGGAGGAAACGACTTGGCGTCGGGACTAGAGTGGCGAGCGAGTTCGGTTATGGGCTGAAACATGTTCGGGTAAGGGCCGAACATGAAAACGAGCTGACAGTGTTGGTTGAACGTGAACGGCTATTCGAGAGCGCGAAAAAGAGAAGGGAGAGATCAGGCCGAGTCGTTGGTAGTTACGACAGCGGAGCACCATTGAAAAAGAACGTTGAAATCGAGCTACGGTTCCGTTTCGAGCAAGGTTTGATCGAGGGGAAAGTTTAGAGGATGGGTACCATGATGGGGCATCTTATGGTCTCGGATAGGATAGAGGAAAAATGATGGATACTGAAGAAACAAATTGGTCCGACTATGACGAGATGTTAGAAACTATATACAGAGAAAGAAAGAAAGGGCAAACAGAAAGGCTTCTAGATAACTCCAGCTTGGCGAAGAAAGATGATCGACAGCGAGTGGCGGTCAGCTAACTTTGACGAACTATTAAGGTTCAGATAGGAAAGGCAAAAGGTGAAAACAAGGGTGTTCGCTTCGGTACCTCGAGAAGAACCTTTTGATTTACTTTTTGTCGATGGAAAAGCAACGAACGACGAGATCAGGGCGGTGGTTTAGCCAAGCTTTTGCATGGCACAGTTCTATGATCTAAGGCAGACTAGACCCAAAATGAGTTGAATCCAGCTCGAGATGAAAAGAAAAGAATTTATTTTCAAAAATATATTTTCAGGCTTAAAATAAATCTAGAAAAGTCTAGATAAATATTTTAAACTATGAATATATATCCAGAAGAATCCCAAAAATTCCAAGAAAAACTCGGGAGGTAATTTGGGACACGAGGAATCCAAAAAAAATACTTGGAATTTGAGAAAAAGATTTTTAGAACTTTCCAATAAATGGATTTAGCTCTACGGAAAAAGAGAATAATAGCCAGAAAAATCTGGAAATTCTCGAAACCATAAAGATGGATGAGCACATTCTAAAAGACATTCACATCCTAAAATTAAATATTTTAGGGTGTGACACCGTGCAATAATGCCTCGTACTCGGCCTCGTTGTTGGAGACCTCGAATAGTATTTGAAACATGTACTTGAGCTGTTCTCCTCTCGGCTGATGAAAAGTACTCCCGCACCACCGCCACCGACCTTGAGTGAGCCGTCAAAGTACATGACCCAATGCTTTGGCTGGTTCGTTGGGGCTTCCACTTGGTTTTCTCACCACTCCGCCATGAAATCAACTAGTGCCTGCTACTTGATGGCTGTCCGGGGCTTGAAGTCGAGTGTAAGGGCTCCCAGCTCCACTGCCCACTTGGAGATGCGCCTGGTAGCATCCCGATTGTGGAGGATATCCGCCAATGGGAAGTCGGAGACCACCAGGATATTGTATGCATCGAAGTTGTGGCGAAGCTTCGTGGAAGTGATGAGTATACCGTAAAGTATTTTCTGAATTATTGGGTAACGAACCTTAGATTCAGAGAGGACTTCGCTGATGAAGTAGACTGGTCGCTGCACCCCGAAGGCGTGGCCTTCCTCCTGGCATTCCACCACGATTGCCGTGCTGACGATGTGAGTAGTCGCGGAGATGTAGAGAAGCAGATTCTCGCCTGGTTGGGGAGCCGTCAGGATGGGGGGCGACTGCAATTGGTGCTTGAGGTCTTGCAGTGCCTGATTTGCCTGCTCGGTCCACTTGAACTTGTCGTGGAGCTTGAGTAATTTGAAGAAGGGTAGTCCCCTTTCACCAAGTCGGGAGATGAATCGATTCAAAGCTGCCATGCATCCTGTGAGCTTCTAGATGTCCTTGATCGTTCTTGGAGCGTCCATGGCTGTGATGGCGTTGATCTTCTCTGGATTTGCTTCGATCCCGCGGTGACTGACAATGAACCCGAGAGTTTGCCTTGAGGCACGCCAAAGACGCACTTTGTCAGGTTAAGCTTCCATCGAAACCGTCGCAAGATGTTGAAGGTCTCCTCGAGATCAGTAATGAACTCATCGTGGGATCTGGTCGTTGCGGTGTAGCTGGTCCACGAGGCACAGTTGGATGGCCCGTTGATAGGTGGCTCCTGCGTTCTTCAACCAAATGACATTGTAGTGTAAGCGTATGCTCCAAAGGGGGTGATGAACGCCGTTTTGATTTGGTCTTCCTCCTTGAGAGCTCGAGTAGCAGTCGAGGAAGGAGAGCAAGACGCAGTCAGCCGTAGAGTCGATGACTTGGTCGATGCGTGGGAGCGCAAAGGGGTCCTTTGGGCAGTGTTTATTGAGATCAGTATAATCCACACACATCCTCCATTCATTATTATTCTTTTTCAATACAAGTACAGGGTTAGCCAACCACTCGGGGTGGTACACTTCTTAAATAAAACCAGCCGCGAGTAGTTTTGCTAGCTCTTTATTGATGGCCTCCCTCTTGTCGGGGGCGAAGCGTCGTAGTCGTTGCTTCTTCGGGGTGGCTTTAGGGTCGACTTTTAGGCAGTGCTCGATCAACTCCTTGGGCACCCCTGGCATGTCCACTGGTTTCCTATTTATCGCCTAAGCTGTCCCTAATCAAAGCTGTCTTGGACGAGTCGCCTTCTTGCAGCTGGATGGTCTTGATGCCGACGTCATTGGGGTTGGGTTTAACACTCGACTGGCTTGGCCGCTGGTTGGAGATCTCCATCTCTGTATTGGTCAGCTTCAGCGCGACCGCGAGTACTTCTGCGGACGACTCTGGCACGCGTGAAGTCGTGGCGTACTCGATCACCTCCTGGTCGCAGTCGTACGACTTCTTCAGGTCGCCACGGAGTGTGAGTACGCCTGCCTTGCCTGGCATCTTGATTAGCAGGTAGACGTAGTGGGGCACGACCATGAATTTGTCTAGTGTCGGTCTGCCAAGGATGGCATGGTATGACGAGTCGAAATCCGCCACCTCGAACTTGATGTACTCGGTGCGGTAGTTGTCCTTTGTCCCAAAGGTGGCAGGACCACTGACCCGACTGGTGTAGCCGCGTTACCCGGGACGATGCCACCGAAAGGAGCCTTGCTGGGAGTGAGCATCTTGGAGATGTCCAGTCCCATCTTCTTGAGAGTACTCGCGAAAAGCAGGGTGAGGCCGCTCCCACCGTCAATGACTACTCAAGTGAGCTGTGAGCCCACCACGACAGGGTCTAGGACGAGCAAGAATTTTCCCAACTTGGAGAAGCTGGTCCATTGATCGTCCCTGGAAAAGGAGATCAGGACCTCACTGTATCTCAGGGGCCTTGTCGTGGCCGGCTCCACAGAAAGTATTTCGCGCAGGGTCAACTTCTGCGCACGCTTGGAGGGGAATCCGCCGTCTCCGCCGAAGATGACGTTGACGACTTTCTTTGGATCTTTGAAGTCTTGAGCCCCCGACTTTTCACCTCCTTCATCATCCTCGTTGTCCTTTCGCTTTCCTGCTTGAGGGAGGGGTGGTGTATTGAGTGATTTGCGAATGGTGACGCACTCGAAGAGTGTGTGCCGCGACTTCAGGTGTATCGGGCATTGCTTGTGCATGACATTCTCATAATCCGAGTCGTTGTTCCCCTACTTCTTGCCACGCGGGTTGCGCTCGACAGTCGCGTCTTCATGGTCTGGCGCGGCTTTCGGGTATTTCCCGAGTGGTTCCGCTGACTTTTGTCGAAGTGACCGTTGCCATTGCCTTGCTTGTCGTGGTTGCTCTTGGGGAAGCGGTCATTCTCCTCGTCCTCCTGGTCAGCCCACCATGCCATCATGTCACGCAGCTCCACAGTAGTAGTCAGGCAGTTGCGCCCGAAGTCGTGGTACGTGTTCTTTGAGAAGAGGCCATTTTGGAAGCAACGAATGACGTCCTCATCGGTGATGTTGGTGATGGTGGCGCGCGTCTCGAAGAAACGCCGTGTGTAGGACCTCAGGGTCTCGTTCATCTCTTGCTTCACCTGGGACAAGTCGTGGCGAGTGCCCACCCTGATCATGGTTCCCTAGAAGTTGTCGATGAAGGCCCGCTTGAGGTCCTCCCATGAGTCGATGGAGTTTGGCTTGAGGCTTTCAAGCCACATGAGGGGTGCAGACTCCAGAGCCACCGGGAAGTAGAGAGCTTTTGTAGAGTTGGATCCCCCTGAAACTTCAATAGCGATGGAGTAGCAACGAATCCACTAGCGCGGGTCCTGCTTACCATCATACTTGGGGATTCCGACTGGTTTGAAGTCCTTTGGGTAGGACTTGTGTGTGATACTGGTGGTGAAAGCGGGGAAGCGGTCGCTGTCGTCGTCGTCGTGGTGCCTGGCGGTACGATCCCTTCTCCTCGCTTCAATAACAAGTCGTGTGTCGTGGACTTCGTTGATGTTCTGCTTGAGGTCGATCGTGGGAGCGTCGTGGAGGTTGGCCTCAACTGGATCGTGGCCGCGCCTTGCCCCACGCTGGTTGCGAGCGGGTTGTTGTACTTCTTGTTCATTGTTGCCATGCGCGGATGGGTGGCCCTCGTTGCGTTGGCAGTTATCGTTCCTCCGGCTCCTGGGCCCTCCTCTAGGGGTGCGACTGACCAGCGCGGTATCACCATGGTGCTCGGATCTCGAGGGCTGATTCCAAGTGGAAGACACTAAATGTTGCCCATCGAGTTGCACGAGCACGCGCTAGGTCAAGTACTGCAGCCTTTGTATCTGAGGATTGGGTGGGAGTTGTTGAGCTAGGAATGCTACTTCTGCGATGGTGCCAATTGACGTATGGTACTCGCGATCCGCGGCTGCTGCAAAAGCGTTGTTGAGATCCCTTGGTTCACGGGAGCGATTCTGTGCGTTGCGTCTGCGTTGAGCGTGCTTGGCGTTCCTTACCCGCCAGATCCTTCGGTGCTCCTCGTCTTCATCTTGGGGAGCATCAGCTGTGGGCTCATCGGCTATGACGTCCATGAGTTGTTCGTTGTCGTACTAGGGGTCCAGCTTGTCGTCCTCCAGGTTGCGATGGGAGGCCATGCAGACTTGACGTTCCGGCAAGTGGTTAGCCGTATGGCTATGGTCGAGTAGCTCTGTGGTACTTTCTCCTTCTTCCGCGATGGGGAGAGAGGTCTACCCTCCTAGAAGGGTAGTTCCTGCGTGAAGGCCACAAGACGGGACTCATAATCGAGTAGTACGGAAGGCTCAAAGCCCTTCCAGTACACGAAACGTCCTTGCGGCGTTGATGTGATGGTTAAACCCAGAAGGCTGCCTGAAAATGATTCGGTGTGGCCGTCGGGTTGCGAGTGGTTTTCAAGGGCGGGGGCTGCCCGACAAGTGGTGGCTCCCTCGTCTCCAAGTCCTTTTCGGAACCGGCTGGAAGATGTAGTACTGTGCGGGGAGTACTCTATGTTGGAGTCCGAGTAGGTGTCGAAAATGGGGGCCCCCCGACAAGCGGTGGTGCCCACGTCCTTGATCTTGAGCAGCATCCTTGATTTTGAGCAGCAGATCCAAATCCTCCTCCAAGTCGGAGAGGGATTTAGATCATGAGGTCTTTTCAGATCGGTTTGAATCCGACCCAAATAAATCTGGTGCGTCACGAGTGGAAGTCGCGTTGAAAACGAACATCTTTTCGATCTGCTAGGCCAGATCGGGAAGCAACATATCGTCGAGATTGTCGATGAAGTCATCGAGATCGCTGCTTGGAGTTGATGAAGAGGCCTCCGGCTCCTTGGAGTTGGCTAGGTGGCTGTTGAAGCCACCCAAGCTGTTGGCGATGCAGATCCAGTAGCAGAAGATGAAGGTTGTGCCCTCAACGAGCACAGCGCTGGTGAAGTTGAAAGATACCATCAAATTCTCCGGTGGATGTTCGATGAACACCCCTACCTAGCGCGCCAGCTGTCGGTGTTTTACCACCACGCCCACCGAGGGATACCCCCGAGGTGGTGAGTTTGTAGGTAGGGTGTCGCCGAGATCAGTAACTCGAAGGTGCAAAGGAACGCAAGGTTTTAGACAGGTTCAGGCAGCTAAGAGCGTAATACCCTACGTCCTGTGTGGTTTGCATTGCCTTTTATGATGATTCTCCCTAAAGGGGTCCCTGTCCGCCCTTTTATAGTGTGGGGGGACAGGTTTACATGGAAGTCCTAGTCGGGTACAAGCCCAGAAGTCCTACCCGAGTACTTTTCGGGTAGTTTCCTACCGTGTCCGACTAGTCTAACTACTTTACGAGTAATCCTGCTGCATTATGTGTAGTTACAATAAATATAGGGCGTGGGCCATGTCCCATCTCGTATCCTAGGAGAATTGTGCCACGTGGACAGTCCCGTGTGCCCGGGTCTGACAGCTATGGTGGGGTCATGGTGGACTAGCACCTCTTGGCAGACAAGTCTTGCCCGGCTGTCCCGAGCGGAGACCCGATGTCGTTGTTGGCTTCGGCAGGACCAATGCAACGTCGTTTCTGCTTCCTCTACTTCGACTACGTTGACTACGATAGAGTGTTTCGAGATTCCGACAAAGCACAACTGGCTCCGAAGATGTGAACACTCGAGTACCAAGGCTCTAAAGGCAAAGCCGATGGGTGATGCGAAGAAGCTTCCGGGGCGAAGACTTCCTCAGCTATATAGCCCGTCTAGCTCAGTCGATAGAGTAATAAGTACCTCTTGCATCCTACCAAATGAGGACAAGTGACGAAGCTTCTACCCATCATCATTGCCGAGGACTACCTCGTCGACGAGACCGAAGGCCATCTTTGGTTCAGTTGTAGCTATCTTGTATGTGCATATCCGCCAGTGATATATAGGTCTGGGCCACTTCATATATATTTAGCTACTTCGTTTTGTTATGCCAACTAAACAAAGTAATTGAGGGGCTACTTTTGGAGGAATTGCTCAACCCATGTAGAAATTGGCCTCATGTAAAGGCCCAAGAACCTATGTACAAATATTGTACCCACCAAGGGCTTGGGTGCAAATTGACGCCCTCCCTCTTCTATATAAAGGACCCAAGAGGTTATTAGGAGGGGACTCTTTCCTGGGAGCACTCCACGCTTGCCTCCTAGTATTGTGCCTTGATACCTCTCTACTCTATCTTCTCTGTCTGGAGGAGTAAAATCCCCAACACTTATCTAAAAATATGGGAATGTTTTTGTAAGGGGTGGATGAGGCCCCCGTCAGCCCCTAGAAATCATTTCTAGGGGCTGATCGGAAACGGTGACTACCGTACTTAATCAGAAAAATACCCATTTTCCTGCGCTGATGAAACAAGCAAGAAGCCACATCCAAACATCATAAAATGGAAGCTAAACCGATATTCAGATGTAGTTGCTTGTAAATTTGACAAAGGTGTAGCAGCATATACAACTAGCTAGCATATGATTGCTAGGTTGCTGCTTATTCAGTCGTACGGATCTATCTCCGCACCTTGCACATCACTCGTGACTCTCACTCTCCTTGATCGTCTTATTACACATGGCATGGGATTTGTGAAACTGGAACAACGAACACACCCGTAGCAGCATTACCGTCTTCTCCACCTCCAGCGGTACGGGAGTGGAGAATGGAGATCTTCACTCAGCAGCGGTATGGGACGAACCCAACCTTCCCTCCGCGCACGTCGTACACCACCTCCATCGAGGACTGCGCCCTGTTCCCGACCACCGCTGCCTCCCGCGCGTTCGTCGGCGCCGCGGAGAAAGCGAGGCACGCGATGGAGAAGTGGTTGCCGGGCTCGGAAAAATACATTATCCCATTCATGGACAGGTCGACGTCTGCCCCGCCGTTGAACTTAAGCGTGATGGCCGGCACGGAGAAGAAGTTCCGCCCGGTGAAGTTGTAGCACGTGTCGAGCACGCCGAGCGGCGGCGCCGGCGTGTTCTCCGTCATCCACTGGCGGAAGTTGTCGCGGAGGACCGAGTACGCCTCGGGCCTTAGGTAGGTGAAGGTCATGTGCAGGTCGACGAGCGTGTCGCCGGCGAAGGCGGTGGGCGGGACCGAGAGGTCACGGCCGCCGAGGCCCACCCCCACAAGCTCCACGATGTACATGTTCCCGTTGCCAGGGTTGCTCCGCAGTGGGGTGTAGCTCACCTTGCGCCCGGAGAGCTCCGGCTTGGGGGCGCCGAGGGAGAGGAAGCCCACGGTACTTCAGGACGACGGCAGGCAGTAGGAGAAGGCAACCGTGCCCGGCGAGGAAGGAGCGCGGGACGCAAGCGAGTGGCTGTTCCGGCTGAGGTCGAGGATGCCGGTGGAGTTATCCCTCGGCCTGAAGCCGGCCTCCAGGCACGCGAACCTGAAGTTTTCCTCGGTGGCCGACGACGTAAGCGTGAGCTTGTCGGTCACGAAGGTTACGTTGCCCAGCAAAGTATTGTTGGTGCCGAGGCTAAAAGTGCAGCTGGGTCCGGAGCAGCCATGGAACGGGCAGTCCGGCGAGCCACAGGGGACCTGAGCGAGGGAGGACTGTTAGGTCTGTCACCGGGATCACTAGATGCGGGATCGACTTGGGTTTCTATTTCTTGATCTAGTTCTAGGAACCAACACTGGTGTGCGTGTGCGTGCGCGTGTGCCAGATCAAATCGATAGGGAAGGATAGGGTGGTTTACCTTGGTTGGATGACGATGCCATCACGTTCGTTGATGAAGTCTGCTCAAGGTAGCGCCGCGCAGTGTCGGGTCGGGGCGGATCCGCGCTGGGCGGCGATGGCCGGTGCAGTGCAGCGCTGGTGGAGCTTCCCGCCGCCGCAGCACCACCCCTCTCGATCGGTCTAGGGTTAGAGTGTAGGTGGGGAGTCAGGGCACGGTGAATCTCGATGTTCGTGCCCCCCCGGCCCCCACCTTCTATTTATTGTGGTGCTGGCGACGGGGGCCCACCAACATGTGTTGGGTTGGGCGCCCCCGATCAGGGCGCGGATCAAAGGCTAAGGCCTTTGGGTCTTAGGGGTAGAGATCAATCCAACAATCTCCCCCTTGATCTCACATTATCTTTTTCTTTCACTTTTCTATTTTCCTTATCTCATCACAGATTTATGTACAGGGCATATCTCATCGTCACGCGCAACTACCGATAGAATCAATAGCCACAATACACGCCTCTGTTCAGAAATAGATTCTATAATCCTTTTGGGCCTCTATTATCCAGAGATCATAAGCTGTACCTCATTCCCATGCCGGCTACGTGTTCCATGAACACGCTGGGTGGTAGGTCTTTCGTTAGCTGATCCGCAAGCATATCTTTTGTTCTTATATGCTCGAGACTTATGGTGTGATCCTGGATTCTATCTTTTATTGAATAAAATCTTATCTGTATCGACTTGGTAGCCGTGCTCTTCTTGTTGTTATGAGCATAAAACACTGCTGGGTGGTTATCGCAGTACATCTTTAGTGGTCTTTCTATACTGTCCACCACTCTTAAACCAGGTATAAATTTCTTTAACCATTCTACCTGCCCGGAGGCCTCGTAGCATGCTATAAACTCAGCATACATCGTTGATGTTGCTGTGATCGATTGTTTAGAGCTTTTCCACGATATAGCTCCCCCTGCGAGAGTGAAGATGTAACCCGTCGTGGATTTTCTATCATCTTCATCTCCCGCAAAGTCTGAATCTGCGTATCCTTTAATCTCTAAAGAATCGCTTCTTCTGTATGTTAGCATGAGGCCTTTTGTGCTTTTCACATATCGCAAGGCTTTCTTTACAAGTTTCCAGTGTTCTAGACCTGGATCTTTCTGAAATCTGCTAAGCACATTAGTGACAAAGGCTAAGTCAGGGCGTGTGCACACTTGAGCATACTGTAAACTTCCGACTGCCGAGGCATACGGAACAGTTTTCATCTGTTCTTTTTCATATTTATTTCTGGGACTTTGAAAGTCTCCATATCTGTCACCCTTGACTATCGGAGCAGGAGTAGGCTTACTCGCATGCATACTATATTTTTCTAGAATCTTTTGTAGGTATGTCTCTTGTGACAAACCTAGTACCCCATTTCTTCTATCTCGGTGAATCTCAATCCCTAGCACAAATGCGGCTTCACCAAGGTCTTTCATGTCAAAATTCGATGACAAGAATTCTTTTGTTTCTAATAGTAGACTGGCATCGCTACTCGCTAGCAGAATGTCATCCACATACAGTACCAGGAAAATATATTTCCCTTTCTTGAACTTTGCATAAATGCAATTATCCTCAACATTCTCTGTAAACCCAAACCTCTTTATAGTCTCATTAAACTTGAAATACCACTGTCTTGAAGCTTGCTTTAATCCATAAATGGATTTCTTTAAATGACATCCCATATTTTCTTTTCCTTTCACGACAAAACCTTTAGGTTGTGCCATGTAAACTCTTTCTTCGAGATCCCCATTTAGGAATGCCATCTTTACATCCATTTGGTGCAATCCAGATCGAAATGTGCGACCAAGGCCATAATTATTTTGAAAGAGTCTTTACATGAGACCGGAGAAAAGGTCTCATTATAATCTATTCCTTCCTTCTGTGTAAATCCTTTTGCCACAAGACGAGCCTTGTATCTTTTTATATTCCCTTTGGAGTCACATTTTGTCTTATAGACCCATTTACAGGCTACTGTTTTGCCTCCTTCAGGAATTTCTTCTAGGTCCCAAACTCGTTTGGTCCTCATCGATTTCATTTCATCTTCCATGGCTTCAAACCATTTAGATGAATATCTGCTTCTCATGGCTTCTTCGAATGAGATAGGATCATCTTCCATTCGAAACTCTTTTGTGTTATACACTTCATAATCAACGGGAATAGCTGATCTTCTTTCTCTTTGAGATCTCCTAGGAGCCTCTTCTATTCGAATATTCTCTGCTGGAGCCTGTGATGGCTCCCCCTGATCTGTGGCAATGTTATTATCTATAGGATCCTGAAGGACAAGTTCCACATTTTCATTCTGCGTCGCCACAGAAGGGATCAATTCGGGAACTGGTATCGCAGTAACTCGTACCGCCGGCGCAGTCTCAGTAGGCAGTGAGAAAAACGGTTCGTGAATCATTGGAGTAGGTGCGCACACCCGCTTCTCCTCAAGAACAATCTTTCGAACTGCTGTATTTCTCCGAATCATCTCTTCTTCTAGGAAGGTAGCATGTCTCGTTTCTACGAACTTTGTAAATCTGTTTGAACAGTAGAAACGATATCGTTTTGATCTGTCTGGATAACCAATAAAATGGCAACTCATTGTCTTGGGATCCAATTTCCCAATGTTCGGGTTAAATATCTTTGCCTCAGCAGGACTCCCCCACACCCGTAGGTGATTCAGTGAGGGTATCCTTCCTGTCCACAGTTCATACGGTGTTTTAGGCACCGCTTTACTGGGTACTCTGTTGAGAATATGGACAACGGTTTTCAACGCCTCCATCCATAAACTCACTGGTAGCGTAGAATAGCCGATCATGCTTCGTACCATATCCATCAGGGTACGATTCCGTCTTTCAGCCACTCCGTTCTGCTGAGGATCGTCCGGCATAGAGTACTGGGCTACTATTCCTTGTTCTGTGAGGAACCTCGCAAAAGGTCCTGGAACCTGTCCGTATGGGGTATGCCGACCGTAGTATTCGATTTCTATTTTATTGGATAAATATATCCATAATGGGAATAATCATCTGTGAATGTTATGAAAGAGTCATAACCATCTATGCTTTTAACTGAGAATGGACCGCAGATATCTGTGTGGATTAATTCTAAAATACCTGCGCTATGCTCAGCATTTTTATTTGTTATCTTTACATATTTTCCTTTAATGCAATCAATGCATTTGTCTGAGTCTGAGAACTCAAGAGGAGGTAGAATTTCATTCTTAACCAGCCTCTCTATTCTCCCCCTCGAAATATGGCCTAAACGACAGTGCCATAATTTCGATGACGTGTCTTGAGTTCTTTTTCGTTTTCTGTTATTATCTGTGGTTGCAGACACAGTCGCATTCACATCACATACGGAATTCACACTTTCACGTAGCGATAACAAATAAAGATCATTTCTTCTGAATGCAATAGTAGCAACTGCATCATTAAATTCTATTACACACATGCCGTTTCCAAAACGACATGCAAATCCATCGTCATCTAGACGAGACACACTTATCAAGTTTCTCTGTATTACGGGAACATAAAATACATCTTTAAGTAATAAATTAAAGCCTGTGTCGAGCTCCAAGAGGAGGTCTCCCACCGCCTCAACATCTGCCTCGACTCCATTTGCGACTTTAATTCTGTTTTCGCCTCTTCCCGTAGTTCTCGTTGAACGGAATCCCTGTAAAGAGTTTGCAACATGAATTGTTGCTCCTGAGTCAATCCACCAAGTAGATTTCGAATAATCTTTACACAAGGATTCATCTACAAATGAGATAATGTTCTCACCTCGTTTCTCCATGATCATCTTTAAGTAGTCGGGACAATTTGTCTTGTAGTGTCCCTTCTGTTTGCTGTGAAGGCACTGATCCTTCTCCACTATAGCTTGCCCAAACTTGGGCCTGTGCTGCTGAGCCAACTGGGGTCCCTTTCCTTTGGATGAGGAGGGAATGTCTTTACTGTTTCTTTTCTTATTCACATAGTTTATAGATCCACCATGTGCTGTCTTTATTCTCTCTTCTTCTTGAACACACATCGCTATGCTCTTTTCAATATCCCATTTTTCAGGGTTCATGTACTAATTGACAACAAAGTTGTCAAACTCTTTTGGTAACGAAGCAAAGACCAAATGAACTATGTGTTCTAGTTTGAACTCCATATCCATTGGTTTAAGCTTGTTGTTGATGTTCACCAAGCGATGAATGTGCTCTCTTATCCCACCTCCCAAGTACCTCTCTGTAACCAGTTGTTTAACCAACTGACTCCTTATCTTGTCAAGGTACTCAACGACAGTGGAAAAATCTGTGATTGCCCCCAGAATGGCAGGCTCTATAGTGTTCTTGACCACTGCCAAATATTTCTTGTTGGCAGGGAGCGATTTGGCATGATCAGCGTCATACCTTTGTTTGCTCGCCTTGTAGGTGAGCTCTGTTTGCTTCCAAGAAGCATCTGTAACATCTTCCCCTCTGACCGGCCTCTCAGGCTCTACTGGAACCGGTGCAGAAAGGACCCAATCTAGCTCAGCCATGGTAAAGAAGAGATCCAACTTCTTATACCATTCATTGTAGTTGTCATCTCTCAAAATTGGAATATCCTTGATGGAAAACCAGCTGAAATAGATTAGCTCAAGTTAGAACATTATAACAATATTAATGAATGCATTAAAATCATAATATTGTTATTATCAACTTTGGTCAGAAAATAACAACATTACAATTTAATCTGAAAATTAATCTGTGAAATCATAATATTGTTATCATCAACTTTGGTCAGAAAATAACAATATTACAATTTAATCTGAAATAATCTGTAATTCAAAATTTAAATTATCCTTTGGTTCAAATTTAAATTCAAGTCAAAACAATTATCTATGCAGCGGAAACATGAATAAAATAATTATATTTTGAAGAAAGATCTGTGAAAATCTGTATTTCTATTCTCTAAACATTTATCCCTTTGGTTCAAAATGAAAAGAGATCAAATTCTGTGCAAAAACATTCAAATTTGCTTCAAAAACAGAACAAAAAAGATCAAATTTTACTGTTCATCTGCGAAACGGGCCGAAAATCTAGCACTGTGCAGCCCGTTACTGTCCAGCCCAAAACCGCCTCCGCGGCCCGGCCCACTCGAGAAAACGGCCCACTACTGTGCGGCCCGTAGCTTGACAGGCTGCAACCTGGGCCTGGGCCGCGAATTTGGCCCACGCCGCGCGCGCGCCAGCCGCCAACCCCCCCCCCCCCCCCCCCGCGCGATCTCAGCCGTCCATCCAGATCCGACGGCTGAGCGCGCGTTTCGGGAGGTATAAAAACCCCGCGGTTGGGCGACGCCGACGGAAACCCTAGATCATTTCTCCTCTCTCTCGCCCGCTCTCTCGCCTGCTCTCTCGCCTGGTTCTCTCGCCTCGCTCTCTCCTCGCCTCTGACCGTCGCCGCCATCGCCGGCTTGAGCTCCGGCGCGGCGCACGGCATGGCCGCCGGCCACCTGCCGGTGAGCCAGATCTAGCTCGCCTCCTCTCCCTCTCCTTCTCTCTATCTTGTTTCCCTCGCCCTCTCCCTCTCTTCTCTGTTTCGGTTAGAGGCTGCGCCGCCGCATTCGTCCTCGACGCCGGCAGCTGTGCCATGGCCGGATCTGCTCTCCAGTACCCTTTCTCTTTGTTTTCTCAGCTCGGTGTGCATCCACACGAAGCGGCTCCGTCGAGGGGATCTCTGGGGTACGGGAAAGAAGGGAAACGGCGGAGGGAAGAGAAGGAGAAGAGAAGAAAAGCAAGAAGGACCAGAGGAGGAAGAAGGGCCAGGTAAGTTGGGGCGGGTAGATCTAGGGTTAGGGTTAGGGTTTCGAGCTCTTGTTTGATTTCTTTCTCGATTTTCTTTCTGATTTCTCTATTTGCTCGATTCCTTTACCCTTTTTTACTTCTTCCGAGTCAAAACCACTAATCTAGGTGGCTTTGGTACCATTGTTAGGTCTGTCACCGGGATCACTAGATGCGGGATCGACTCGGGTTTCTATTTCTTGATCTAGTTCTAGGAACCAACACCGGTGTGCGTGGGCGTGCGCGTGTGCCAGATCAAATCGATAGGGAAGGATAGGGTGGTTTACCTTGGTTGGATGACGACGCCATCACGTTCGTTGATGGAGTCTGCTCAAGGCAGCGTCGCGCAGTGTCGGGTCGGGGCGGATCCGCGCTGGGCAGCAATGGCCGGTGTAGTGCAGCACTGGTGGAGCTTCCCGCCGCCGTAGCACCACCCCTCTCGATCGGTCTAGGGTTAGAGTGTAGGTGGGGAGTCGGGGCACGGTGAATCTCGACGTTCGTGCCCCCCGGCCCCCACCTTCTATTTATTGTGGTGCTGGCGACGGGGGCCCACCAACATGTGTTGGGTTGGGCGCCCCCGATCAGGGCGCGGATCAAAGACTAAGGCCTTTGGGCCTTAGGGGTAGAGATCAATCCAACAAGGACGACGCCGACGGCTCGAAGGCCTGGTCGCACGGCTCCGTGGCGGCGCATGGCGTGCACTTGAGCAACGTCGCGCCCGAGGTGTAGGTGTCGAACCCCACGGTGAGCTCCTGCGCCGGGGTGCCGAAGCCATCCACGACGTGGTACTCGAACGCCCCGGGCCGTGCTTCGATCGGGTCGCCTCTGACGGGGATGGAGACCCCGCCACCGCCAGGTGCTGACGGTCCGGGCGTAGGGCCGGGGCCCCATGGTTGTCCTCTCCGCGAAGGGAGTGGAGGCAGAGCGCGTCGCGGTGGAGGACGTCGGCCACGGTCGTCGTCTTTTCCTGGTTCCGTGCGCCGCCGAGAGGGGATCATGGACTCAGCCGGTGCAGCACAGGCACCCCATCGCTGCTGCTCCGTCCTACATACAAGCAAGGTTAGTTAGGTCACACATTTTGAGATTAACGTGGCATCTTACAGTGTACTACAATAAGCATTTCTGACTAGCACATAGGAATGTTCCTCGCAAATACGGATTGTTACACAAGAAATAGCAAGGACTATTGTTAGGATGCTAGCTTCACCAGAATGAACGGAGGAACAGGTTGGAGTCTGTCCCGGTTGTCGGGGGTCGCTGTTGGAACAGAGAACGTAGTGCTTTCCACCATGGGTGTAGCTGGTGGGGTAGGAGTAGCCAAGGTAAGGTGAAACAAGGAGCACCAAGCAGAAGAGCAGGGATGGAACGACGGCTGAAGAAGCCATCGCTGCTCCAAAGCTCAGTGAGAGGAAGGAAGGGTGGCGTGGTTGGAGGGCAGGTAGCATGAGCCTCCCGTATATATAGGGATGGCCAGCATTGTTCTTGTAGCGTTCTCGTATACGAGGATTGAAGACGGAGGATATAGAATGATTATCCCCAGCTTGGTGATCGGTTTTAATTTCTAACCTTGTTTGTTGCATGTATGCCTCCGTGTTCAGCCCAAGGTGTTGCGTTCGTGCCGACTTAAGCAGGGGTTGAGTTGGGAGCAACGCCCGGCCGTACGTGGAGAAGTTTACCGTGCAGGTTCCAGTTTGTTTAGAAGCCGGCACAGCTAAGCCACAAACGTCGTCTATGCACATTTCTTCATTGCAAGTTGTGAAATTTGGATGTTTCACCACTATTAGACTAGAGCGCTCTTACATTGGTGATGGATGGTCATGTTGTCCTTCCTACCGAAGAAGTTGCGTGAAATTCTGCATAAAAAGACGATGACGAATGGATTACTACATATCTTCTACTAAGAAAAGAACAAAAAATAAAATTTGGGTTAGTGTCAGTACAAAGCAAAACATCTGTTATAAATTCATACACACTAGTATAGAAACGGTTTGTGCTGGCGCCTCCCATTTTACGTCGCTGGCGGTTGGTTTTGGCCACCGCCAGCACAATTGTGCAGGTGGCCGGCAGCTTACGGGCTGCCAGCACTGATGCATCTATGCTGGCGGGCCACTTAAGCAATCGCCAGCACTAATGGGCACCATTTCTGCTGGCAGGAGACTTAAGCTACCGCCAGCACAAATGCCACAGTATATAGCCGTTTGCGCCATCTTCCTCCTCCAGCCCGGCTTCCATTCTTGCCCGAGAGGAGTTTGTAGCGAGGTGGACCCATCATGGCGAGGGAGGGGCTGGCAATTCAGTGGTAGAACCAGGTGATGATGGAAACTTGGAACCAAAGGGGGATTCAAAAGCTTCACTGATGATTGGGTAATAATTGATGATGATAGTGTTGGCGGGGATCATTGTAATAATGATGAAGAGGCTGATAATTGTGAGATTGATCTCGATATGGAAAAACTTTTGCGCCATGTGGAACCTGAAGTTTTAATTGGCAGTGCGAAGGGGTTAGAAAATTTTGATGTGCTCAAGAAGATTGCTCATGACCATGTATATGATGAATCCAAGGGATGTGAGAATACGTGGACGGTCTTGCGCCATGTGGACTAAGCATGGATGGTTGGATAGTAGTTTCAATGATCTTCTACGCCTCCTAGTGTCCTTGCTTCCAAAGCCTAACTTCATGCCAAAAAACACATACGAAGCGAAGAAGATTATCAGTCCGCTATCAATGCGTGTTTAAAGAATACATGCTTGTGCAAACCACTGTATCTTGTACTACGATGATTATGAGAAGTATAAGAATTGTCTGAATTGTGGCTCAGGTTGTTACAAAAGTAATGCAGATTTCAGTCCGGACGAGGCGGGAGATGCAATCTCGAAGAAGAGGAAGCGAGGCGAAAAGAATAAGGGTGTCGCTCCTCATGTGGACGATGACACATGTATCGATGTGGAAAAGAACGAGAGAAAGGTTCCCGCGTTGGTTATGTGGTACCTGCCAGTGATCGACCGCTTGAAGCTTTTGTTCTCAAATCCTAAGAATGCCAAACTTATGACATGGCATGCCGATCGACCCGATAGAGATGATGGTAAGCTTCAACACCCGTTCGATGCTCGACAATGGAAGACTTTTGATGCAAATCATGAAGAGTTTTGCAATGAAACTAGGAACATAAGATTTGCATTGAGTACAGATGGGATGAATCCTTTCGGTGAAAGATGCAGCACCCACAACACATGGCTAGTGATCCTAACCATTTACAACCTTCCACCGTGATTTTGTCAGAAACGAAAGTACCTTTTACTGTCCATTCTTATACAAGGTCCAAAGCAACCTGACATCGACATAGATGTTTTTTTGGAGCCTTTTTTGATAGATATGAAGAAGCTATGGGAGGAGGGTTTCCGTATGTGGGATGAGTACCGACAAGAGTACTTCACACTCATAGCCATTATTTTTGTTACCATCAATGGCTATCCTGCGCTATTTTCCATGAATGGTCAGATCAAAGGGAAGACAGGTTGTGTGGTCTGCATTGATTCCACTGCATTCTTGTTCCTACCTGGTAGCAAGAAAACAATGTACATGCGTCATCGACGCTTCTTTTTGAAGTCTCACAGGTATCATAAGATGAAAGATCATTTCGACGATATGATTGAGAAGATGGTGCTCCACGGTATCTCAATGGCAAGAAAGTGTTTGAGATGGTCCAGAAGGTAAAGATAAAGCATGGCAAGAAGTCATTGAAAAAGGACCCAAATAAGAAGAAGAATACTCCATTTATCATTGAGGGTGTGCCATTCAAAAAAATTAATATTTTCAAATATTCGGAGTATTGGCCGGAACTAGCAGTTCGGCATGCCATTGATGGTATGCACCTAGAGAAAAATATTTCTGAGAGCACCATCGGTTTCTTGGACCTATCAAGCAAAAAGAAGGATTCCCTCAAGTCCCGCATCGACTTGGCTGAACTTGGTATCACGCCAGAGCTTCACCCACAGGATCGTGGAAATGGAAAAAAGTATCTTCCCGCGGCTAGCTACAATTTGACAATAGAAGAGAAACCAGCAATTAGCAAGTGTTTAAGAGGAGTGAAAGTTCCCACGGGTTTCTCTTCCAACATCAGGAAACTAGTCTCCATGAAAGATTTGCAGCTAACCAATTACAATTCTCATGATTGCCATGTGATGATGACGGTGTTCCTCCCTATTGTGATCAGAGCTATAAAACCAGTGTACCTGAGGATGGTTATCACACGGATGTGTTACTTCTTCAACATGATTTCCCTTAAGGTGATTGATCATGAGGATTTGTCTTGTCTACAACTGTTCGTCTTAGAGACCCAGGCCCAACTTGAGATGTGCTTCCCTCCTTCCTTTTTTGATATCATGGAGCATCTTATGATTCACATGGTAAATCAGATCGCCGAACTTGGTCCTATATACTTTCACCAAATGTGGCCGTACGAGCGGTTCATGTCTATTCTGAATGGTTACATGAGAAATAGCTCCAACCCAGAGGGTTCCATGATGGAGGGCTACCGCACCAAAGAACATATTGACTGCTTCATAGATTACATAAAAGATAAGAGAGAGATTGGTCTATCTGAATCTCCACATGAGGGGAGGTTGTCTGGGATTGGGAAATGTGGCATGAAGAGGTTCATCGACACGGATTATGTTGTAGTGGAATAGGCACACTCCAATGTTCTACCACAGCTCACGATCGTTGGGCTGCTCCTTGAGGAACACACGGATGAGATTCGCGCACAAAGTAATGGTCGTTTAGAGGATTGGATTGTGAAAGAGCAGAAGCGTACGTTCTCGGCATACTGGAGAAGCAAAAACTTTCTGAAGAAGATTCCACAGATGCAAGAACGATACGGTTGTTGGCTTGTGGTCCATCAAGCACGGTGACATCATGGCAGGCATATGACATAAATGGATACACATTCTATACCAATGCAAAGGACAAAAAGAGCATCGCCTACCAAAATAGTGGCGTTCGGATAGAGGCTGGGGAAGCAAATGGTCATGCAATTAGTTACTTTGGCTATATAGATGCTATATGGGAAGTTAGCTATGGAGGAAATCTTAGGATCCATGTGTTTAAGTGCTAGTGGATTAAATTGTCGGATGTCAACAACTACGGGTTGACACTTTTTGACCTTGGCAACGTGGGTTACAGAGATGACCCATGGGTACTCGGTGAGCGTGTCGCGCAAGTTTTCTACATAACCAACCCCGAGAAACAGAAGAAGCATATTGTCATCTCCGGAAAGAAAAGAATTCTAGGTGTTGATGGCGTAACTAATGTTGAGGGATACAATCAGCATGAGGAATTGGAGCTTTTTACAGATTTCGAACAAAAGATCAAGCTTGTAGAGAACAACTTGGACAAAAAGTTGAAGCCCTGGTATCACACCGACTGCCCTGGAAGAACCGTAAACGGATGAAGCCATATTCCACCCTGTGTTGCTTTGTACTACTTCCTTTTGTAACTTAATTACCTCCAAAGGGATTATGCTAATGGAACCTTGTAATTTAATTGTTCCATGTACTGTCTTTCTCCTGGTCACTTGTATCATAAATAGTCGAGCACAATATATGTTCTTCAACAATAATAAGTTCTTCAAATTAATAATACATAAATAGTGCAGTACATAATAAGTTCTTCAACATTAATAATACATAAAACTAGCATACATCAACATTTCAATCTCAAACTGATGAGGACATCCTCCACTATTACCCGCTGGCAAAGACGCAACAAAGGGGGCCGAGTGGCCCAGTTGTAGTCGGGCGGCGACCGTGTGAGCCTCTGAATAATCCCACCTTGCTTAGCTTGGGAGGAGGAAGCCACCTTAAAAGGGAGAGCCACCCTTCCCCTATTGGACTAGTCTTTTAGGGAGATTGGGTCTTTCCCCGAGTGGGTGTGGCTAAGAACTGTTGGGGTCCGGGCAACCTTAATTTATTGGGCCTCGGCCAACCCCACCTGGGCCGGATGCATCATTTGGTATCAGAGCTGGGCCCTTGTTTAAGGGGTGGGAATGATGAGGACATCCTCCACTATTACCCGCTGGCAAAGACGCAACAAAGGGGACCGAGTGGCCCAGTTGTAGTCGGGCGGCGATCGTGTGAGCCTCTGAATAATCCCACCTTGCTTAGCTTGGGAGGAGAAAGCCACCTTAAAAGGGAGAGTCACCCTTCCCCTATTGGACTAGTCTTTTAGGGAGATTGGGCCTTTCCCCGAGTGGGGTTGGCTAAGAACTGTTGGGGTCCGGGCAACCTTAATTTATTGGGCCTCAGCCAACCCCACCTGGGCCGGATGCATCACAAACATCGGGAGGGACTGCAGCAAATCGGGTGGCATAACGGGTCCAATATATGTCGTTGATGTTGACTCCAAAGAACCTATCAACATGATCCAGTGCATATATTAATGCACTATCTGTAGCCTTATAGCGATGGTCTAATGCCTCATGTATTTTCAGCATGTTGTCGTTTGAAGTTAAGATGATGTAGGCTTGAAAACCATCTTGTACTCGATACGTGCCTGACTCCCTGAATGCCCATCCCAGCTGCGCAAAGACCAGGAGCGGCGGCCGCAATGAGGGCGGGGCCGGCGAGATGGGGTTCACGGCGGCGGTGACGGCGGGAAAATCCGGCAGCCTACCGGCGTAGTAGATGAAAACCGCCGGGACTTAGAGAAATTTCAAAGCCGAACAACTTTTATGTCAGGGGCCCATTTGTGCTGGCAGGCGCTTAAGAAATCCGCCAGTACAAATCGTTCCCACCAGATTTTGTCAAAAAAGGGTAACGCTTCATGATTAATTGAACTTACTTGACCGGCGTAGTGGTGAGGCAGTTTGTATCTGATTTTGTATTTGGTAAATGATTTGTGTTGGCGTTGCGCGCCACCACAAATCATTTATCAAAAAAAGGGGTGCTCACGTGGGGGATCGAACCCGGGTTACCAGATTCAAAAACAATCAGCCTCACCACTATGCCGTTCAAGTAAGTCTGATTAGTCTTTGATTGTTATGCTATTTGACAAGACACTAAGGACCTGTGCCGGCGGATTTCTGAAGTTGCCCGCCAGTGGAAATTATTTTTTGGAAACACGCTGGAAAATAATTTAGTCCCTAGAAAATAGTAAATAAGGTTCAAAAAATTAGAAACTCCATATAGAAGACACATATGTAATATATTAGTAGTTAAAAATAGGTTCACGTGCATATCAATTAAAAGACAAGAGATGGAGTGCATATCTCAAAGTTTTCCTTAAGGTTTATGAAACTCCTTTAGAGATGTGTCCATTTGGTAAACATGTATGCATTAACTACTTAAAATGTACTGAAATTTTTTCTGTATGTTCATTGACATATTAAACTAACCCATGCAAAGTTATAGACTTTTTCAGCAATTAAAGGATTTAACATTATTTTTTCCATTGGACTTGTAAAGATTAACTTGATTTATCTTAAGATTACCTTTCACATTTTCCTTCATTTTTCGTATAAAAGCTATATTGGAACTAGGTAACTAAAATATGAATTTTATAAAAAAATTCTCTAGATCAATTATACCGAAAAAATAATCTAATCTCCAGAAAACAATAAATGAACACAAAAGTTTACGAATAATTCTATACAACAAATTTATATAATGTCTTACTTTTATAAAGTTTTTCTAGTCATCAAACAGTACTTGTGGTTAAACTGTCTCATAAACTACTTATCTACAAAAAATAAAAAAAATGCTTTATCCTTGCGCTCTAGTTAAGACGCCCGCCAGCACAGATGACTCGTGCGTCTCTAAGGAGCATTTGTGTTGGTAGGTGCTTTATGTGGCCCGCCTGCATAAATGCCTCCTAGCATCCCATGTTAGAGGAGGAGCATTTGTGCTGGCGGGTGCTTATGTGGCCCGCCTGCATAAATGCCTCCTAGTGTCCATGTCAAAGGAGGAGCAATTGTGCTAGCGGTTGCTTATGTGGTCCGCCAGCATAGAACTTACTATATAAAGGCGGGTCGTGCTCGAAATTTTTTCAAGTCCTGGCCCGCAACAAGACGACATTGCCAGGCTGCCAAAATTTCCCGTCGTCGCCGGCCGCGCACCTTGCCATGCCCACCCGCTTCGCCGCACCCTCCATGCACTGCTGCCCGCTCCGACTAGCCTGTAGATCTTGGCCGCGGCCACGCCGTGCTCGACCCCGGCAGCCTCGAGGAGCCCGCTGGCCTCCTGCTCCGTCGACGGTGGCCGCATCCACCGTGCATTGAGGAGCCGCGCCGCCTCCCCCACCGTGCACGCCGAGGTCTCCGCGCCCTCGTGGAGCCGCTTCCCTGCGCCGCGCCCCTTGGAGCCGCCGTGCCGCCTACCGGCCTTCTGCCTCGCCACGCACGCCTCCGCGCCGGGCAAGTTTTATTTTTTTATTGGTTAATCAAACTCTAAATTGCATTTTACAATACAAATTTTAGGAGTATAGCAATATAGAGATTTAGAGATTTTAGCAATATAGATATTTTGATGTGTTTCTTTGCAAATTTGTTAGGACAATCTTAGGAATATAGAAATTTTATAGTTCTTCTATCTTAAATTTTGCAATATAGGAATTTAGAGATTTTAGGAATATAGAATACGAATATAGAAATTTTAGTAATATCGAAGTTTAGAAATTTTATCAATTGCAGAAATATAGAAATTTTATGCTCTTGGGTTTGCACTTAATAGCAATGGCGAACAACAAAAACGTAGAAGATCAATAGGTCGACCACCAGTCATCATCCTCATCCTCAGATTCGTCTGAGGATAGCGGACAAGATCCATATGACTACTGCGACACCACACTCGTGGGTGTCCTAATAAGTTCCCGACCGAAGTGTGAGAGGCAAGAAGATGACCCCGAATACGAACCTGTCGCTGAGGTAAAATATAGCTGCCGTAGTTGTCGTTGTCTCATAAGGTACATGGAACTTAGATTATATGGTTGTTCTATCTATAGGATGAGCAATAACAACGGCAAGTGCACTCCAGACGACGACGACGTCGGCCATCGGGTAGCAATGAAGAGCAAGTAGGTGCCTCTGCACCACAACCTTCTACAACAACGACATCCAGCCAGGCAAAATGGAAGCGCGGTTAAAGAAGCTGAAACCAAATACCTAAAGGCACTCATGTAATCAAAGAGCTTGGTCCAAATGGGGAGCCCACTGCACCTGTGGGGATATCTGCTATATATAGAAACACGCTTGGAGCCATTGTCCGGGATACCCTGCATGACATCATAACCACGGACAATTGGAAGTTGGTGCCGCAATCAAGGAAGGAAGTTTTGTGGGCTAAGGTGCAAGAAAGCTTCCAATTCCCGGAAGGTCAAGCCAACATGGCCAAAAAATATGCACTGAGCCTCCTAGGAAAATGCTTCCGGACTTGGAGGTCCGTTCTAAATACACACTATGACTAGAACGGGAAGGATGTGAGGGTGGATTATGGAAGGATTCCCAATGATGTTTGGAATGAGTTTGTGGAACAAAAGAACATTACGGAGGCCAAAGCTTTGAGTGTGCAAATGGTAGAGAAGGCTTTGGAAAATGCTGAGAATCCGCATCACTTGGGATCTGGTGGATACGCACCAAAGATCCCTAAATGGAGGAAAGAAGAAGAACATAAGCTTGCTGGTTTACCGGACACACTAGAGGGCTTGGACGAGCGTAGCAGGAACTAGGCCCTAGCTTGACAACCGGTCGTAACACCCGAGGGGGTTACCTTCAGAAATCAAACAACCACGGAGATTTACAACAGGCTTCAACAAATCGCCGAGCAGCAAAAGCTTGGTCTTTCCAAGCCCGATCGGAAGAAGGACTAGCCTTCCACGACGATTGGTACACTGAAGCACACCGGCTGTGTACGTGGGTTGTCTTCGACAATTGGCTGGGGTAAAGGGTTTGAGAAGGACATAGCAAGCTACAAGAAGCGTGACCGTTATAAGCAGGCTCTGCTCATGGAAGCAAAGGTTAAAGAAATCATTGTGCAATCTTTTGTGGAACTATTGCAAAGCACGCAAAGCAATAGCGTAGCCCGTGCAGCAGAGTCCGGAACAGTACCTATTCTGAGCAGTGTTGGGATCCACGGCAACAGAGAGGTTCCCCGTTGATGACATCCAGGTGGATACACCTTGCAGGCTTGTCGAGCCATACGGGAGGAACCGTAACAAGGTTTGTGATGTTGTAACTGGGATGGCAATGACAGGCCGCATGTTGCATTGTACACCAATTCCACCCGAATATGCCAAGGTGCAAGTGGTAACTGTACTCGAGAATCACTTGAATGATGAGTTAGACATCCCCACAGGTGAGATTCAGCTTCTGGGAGATGCGGTCAACCAGTTCATCCTGTGGCATCGACGAGACATCATCCTTACCGTTGCCTCCAATGCTGGAAGAGCAGCCACAACCACAAGAAGCTGAGGATGACGATTGGGTTAATGGCCTGCTAGCACAAGAGGCGTTAGAGTTTGATACTTCACCGCCTTCGTCACCGTTACAACCAATAAGTTCATCACCGAGGTCAGATGAAGCTCCGTCTACATCCAAGCCGGCAGATGTGGGCGTACGAACATGTATGCCCTGGACGATTGAAACATATCCAAAGGATCCATTAGCAATGGTTGACAAATTCTTATTAGGTGCAATGAAGAACAGTTCAGCCCACAAAGCGTCGGCCTCTGCTAGCAATGTTGAAAAGAGTTCAGAGAGGTCATCAGATTTTTGGGCTACAGATGAATGTCCGGCCGAAAATGAATATGGCAAGCTTTTCCTTCATGATTGGGAACTACTAGAAGGATGGTGGGAGATGAGAAAGTTTCATACCTGGATCATGAGAGCAATGAAGTTGGGTGTTCGGCCGATCACGATGAAAACCCAAGGAAATGCTTTGGTATATTGGCGAGACCCATCCTCTTTGAATTTGATGACTTGCACTCTCTATACCATCGAAAAAGACTCGATGTACAACTCATTTCCGTGTGGTGCTTGTAAGTACTTCTCCATATGTTCTTCTAGTTCTTCCATCTTACAACCAAATAATGACTTGCGCCTTCCATAAAATGTCCTGATGATGCAAAATGCAATTTGAAGATGAAAGAAAGACGAACAGGTACTTAGTTGCATACTGCAACCATCAGATCATCGCCCAGTCTGAACACTGCTTTAGGCTTACTAAAGATGTTAGAGACCAAATTGAAGCCGCAACAACTGATGAGGCTAAGGAACATATCAAAAAAGAAGCGCACAATACGCAAAAGAATACGGCGGCGATCTATATATCACGGGTCATTAGGAAATGGAAGGATAAAAACTACATGATGTGTCCCTATGGTTTTGAGTAAGTCTCTTTTGCGACCTATACAAACTATACTCCCTAAGTAAATACAGTATTGAATCACATACGTTCATGTTTTGCAGCGATCACTAGATCTTAATCATCATCCAACCGAAGCAGGCCCTTGCGGTGGTCTTGGACTCAGCCGACTACCCACATGAGAAATATGCGGAGTTTATTGAAATCCTACACAAGTAAGTGACATAATTTCTTTTTATGCTTATTTATAGAAAATAAATATGAAAGTTCTTAAATTAACTTTTTATACTTATTTTGAATAGCGGTTACCGGTTTAGCAAGCTTAACGGAGGCCCACATCTGCAAGGAGGATCTGATTATTTGAAAATAATACATCGCAAATGAGTTAGTGCCTATTTCCGTATGTTATATCACTATGTTACTAATAGCTAATTTATTACACATGGCAACACTTATATTTTATTTTATGCAGTGTCACAAACAACCTAAGGGGACTGTGCTTTGTGGATACTATGTGTGCGAATTCCTCAAGAACAACGGGCTCTACCGAACGAACCCCGAAGATGTATGTTATTATACGCATATTTATATTTAGATCCTTCAATTTCCATGTTTATACCCATGTAATCTAATTATTACTAATCATTCTATTCTTGTTTAATTTTTTTTGTTGCAGTTGCCGGAGATTCGAAGAGTCAACGCATCCTTAACCAAAGACGATATTGATGACATTTGCGAGGTCTGTCATGACAGAGGATTGTACTATAGCTATGAAAGCGAGTTGGCTGAAGACAAGTGTCGTCAACTTCGAATTTGGGATACCGCTAGGTGAACAGATCATATTGTATATATATATTCATGCTACATTGTAACGTAAAACACGAATGCATCATATCAGCTGTGTATTAATTAATTATGTCATCGAATATATAATATTAATTTTCTATATGTATGTATTAATATATAATATTAATTAATTAATTATGTAAATAAGAAAATAAATAGAACTACTGTATTTGCAAAGGCCGAAATACATTTATCAAAATTGGTGTGAAATTTAAATTTTAAAATTGGCAGGAAATTTAAATTTGAAAACTGGCGGGAACAATTGAGAATTCAAACCTGGCGCGGACAATGATGATTTCTGCTGGCGGGTATTGAGGTATTTGTGCTGCTGTTTCAGCAGCCGCCAGCACAGATGTGCCCCCGCCAGCACAGATCGATCTGTATTGGCGGTCAGGAATCGCCAGCAAAAATCAGCATTGATACTGGCAGAGAGTTCCCGGTGGACACTCAGCCCGTCAGCACAAAGCCAATTTAGCCGCCAACGGAAACCATTTATGTGCTAGTGACAGGTCCTAAAAGTATGAGAAAGAATTCATAGTTGACATTATAAAATTAACTTCTTTAGTCCGAGATCATTTATATAGAAGAAAAAAACCATAATATCCGGTCTCTTCCCCTGACCTGCAGGAGTTGTGGAGATGGCAACAAAGGAGTGAAAGATAAAATGTATCTTAAAATTCCTTAAAGTCATGTCCTATGTGATAATCAACATAGTCGATCCAAGATTTGTCAAAGGTATTTGAGGTATTTAAAAAAAAATAGTTTAACAAAAAATGTGAGGAATTCACAATAGCACAAATTAGGAAAAAGTATTAGCTAGAGACAACTAAAAAATCTAAATTTTTTATAAAGAAAGTATTTTAATTGAGATAACCATATTGAGTTTATACAACCATCTTGGAAACACTCCTGACCTCTGCATAAAGGAAATGCACATAGCTAAATAAGTATGGCAAACACATACACTCTAATGAATATCAATCCTCGTATTAGATTGCTATCCATGTGCCTAGGTAATATGTAGTCTCTGAAACAAAATTTGTACTCAAAACCTGAAGCATATTCTCACCCCGCATCGCTCCAGCGTGGGCGACCCGGGCAGGTAGAACACCGCCGCAGCCGCCCCTTCCTCCCTCCCTCCCATTCACCGCGCCGCCGCTTGAGCCGGCCGCCGGAAGTCCGTGCGGCTCTCAAGAACGGCGGCGGCGGGGTGGCCCTCTTCTCCCTCGCGTCTAGGTGGGCGCGGCCACCTCGATCGACGGAGCGGGCAGCTCATGGCGGCGACGGCCTGGGAGGCTGGATCCGGCGGCGGCGTGCGTGGATCCAGTGTCCTCGCGGCCGGATCCGCCGACGGGCGCGGCGGATGGCTCCTCCTAGACGCGGGGCGGGGTGCTTCACGTGGACGAGGACGGTGACCTGCGGGTTGCGGCTAGCGGGAGACGGGCTTAGGCGCGGTGACACCGTGAGCGCGCGGGCGTGGGCGACGAGGTTGCGAGGCCCCGAGGCGTGCGTGCATGGATGTGGAGGTGACCATGGTGGTGGTGGTGGCCCGGGGCGGCGATGTCGTCGGCCGGCGGGAGGGGTGGGCCGGGTGGGGGCTGAGGACGTGCATGGCCGCGGCAGCCGTGCCCAGTGAGGCTCCTTTACTCGGCAGCTCCTCTAGATGGCGGCGGCGTGGTGGCGCGGCCGGGGTGGCCTATGCGAGGCGTGCCAGTGATGCCATGGTGGCGTAGCAGGGATGCCTTGCGCTGGGATGCGCTGGCAGCACGAGGTGGTGCTGCGGGCGTCGTCAGGCCACCTTTCCTCGTCAGAGAAGTTGCAGAGGCGATGGAGGCGGCTGGGCGCCTGTGGAGGCTCGCGCGGCAAGGCGGAGGCCGTGCGATGGGGAGGAGGCTGCTCGCGTGGAAGGGGGCGGTGGTAGGTTTGTGACGGGGGTGCTGGCAGGGTGGCGAGTCTTGTTGGTGCTAGCCATGGCGGGCAGAGAGGCTTGTGGCTGCAGGCAAGGGCGTTGGGCGAAAGCTCTGCTCGGTCCGTCCGGCGGACAATGTTGACATTTTTGGTGCCACATTTCTTGTTGGGGACGTTATCTTGGTGCTCTTCTCGCTCCAGCATCGGGATCTCTTGGTGAAAACCATGCCAAAGCTCTATGGCGGGTGGCGACGGCGCATGTAGCATTGTTTCCTTCTTGAAGACGTCATCTTCGGAGTTCCCGTTCTCGCTGAATCTGTTTTGCTTGGTGGCGATCGGTCATGCATAGCTGTAGCCGTGTCGGTGCTAAGCGCTTGCCATGGTGGTTTTGGGCCTTGCAGTGGAGCGGATGGAGATCTAGTTGAAGACTCAAGGGGGGCGTATGACCATGGTGGGTGTTGGCGGCCAAGAAGTGGATGTTGGTGCAGTGTCTAGAGTGCAAGACTTCTGCTTGGCGTTTGAGGGCGACAGTTATAGGGGCCGTGCGCTAGTGGTGACCACGAAGATGGCATGAGACCGACGTGGTAGGAGGTGGCCGGCAGATTTGCTTCGCCAAAGAGACCTGTTTGTTGAGGCATTGGGCGATCCCGCAGAGCGGTGGTTGCTTGGGTGCGAGGTGATCCTCCTATGGCTGCCAGAGGCCACATGTGGCATTCTGCTTTCCTCGACGAGGCGATAGGGTTGCTTGGTGCCGCAGTATGCATCCTGAGCTCGGTGCATGCGGTTGGAAGTTGATGCCCAGAGGCAGTTGTTCTTATGTTGGTTTGATGGCTTGCAGTGACCTACGGAGGCTAGCCCTGCTTCGTGGGTGTTAGTCCGGTGTAGGTCACCTTCGTGAGTAGGCGCAGGAGGACCTCATGGCATTACAGCTACACAGCTTGAAGCGGACCATGGTGGCTAACCCTGCATGGCAGTGGCTGGCTCGGCGTGGGACATCGCCGTTAATGATGGCGCTCGCGGTGACAATGGGTTTCCTCTGAAGGCCCTATGTCCAGGTGACGGTGCTGCTGTTGGTACACGAGCGGGGTTGTGGAGTGCCTGGTGGTGTCACTACCCTCCACCCGACCAACCTCCCGACCAACCTGAGTGTATGAGGCGTGTTGAGTTCGGTGTGTGTTGATGATCCAATCCAACTTGCTGAGTAGTTGTTTTTCTTTAATTTTTTCTTCTTTGCCTGGTTATGACCTTCCAGGGACATAACCTTGTATTTTCTGCTATATTAATAGAAATGCACACATCATGTGCCGTTCGTTAAAAAAAAATGTAGTCTCTGATCACACACTTTAATTATATTGTTCTCATGCTGTCGCAACCAAAACCTGTTAACCCGACTTCTGAAGGACGGCCCAGGTACGGAGCTTGTTGAGAATAACTAACTAAAGAGCCCGCAAAAGAGGAGGAATATCTATCTCATCAAAAACCATATATATAATTGATCCTCTAAAGCCAAAAGGACCAACATGTTGCATCCGGCCATAGCAGAACCAGCATTTTCAGGTCTTTATTTTCCGGTATCCCATGACCAATTACCAAACATATGAGACATGAGACAAGGTATGAGGTTGAGATAATATCCAAAGCCACATGACTAATAGACCACACTGCTTGAACAAACTGGCATTCAAGAAATGAATATTTAATTGTCTCTTAACTTCAATATCACCTATCATTTCTCTACAATAGATCGGCATGGTGTGCACTATTTGGAAATTTGTTGTGCAAGGATCTGATTATTTTTCATGAATACGTAGGGGAGCTGTGTATCTTTGCATTAAGAATAATGATGAAAATAAAGTTTTTTACAACACGGGCCTGCCCTGGCGCACATACACCATACACGGTAACACACACAATTAAAAGGACTATACCGATAAATGAAGAACCCCCGGACGAGGCGGGTAAAAACGTATTTTTAGAGGCGGATGCGATACTCGCCTCTATTTCTCGCAGCTAGAAATGCTATTTTTAAGGGCAGGTAATGCGTCCGCCCCTAAAAATAATTTCTAGGGACGGCCGCCCCTGCAAATCAATTTCCAGAAAATGAAAAAATAATCAAAAACAGCAAAATAAAAATGAAAAAACAGCCAATTTTCCACCACCACAAGCCCCTTACTATCGGAGGTATAATTTTTTTGACGAAATATGCACACTTGCATCACCCGAGGTTCGAACCGCATACCTCAGGCCTCGCACATACCTTCTCTCCACCACACTACACAATCACTTGTGACTTTATGGAGTACGCTATTCTTTTATATTAACTGAAATTGATTTATAGGGGCGGGTGACGCCATCATCCATCATAGAAATCCGTTCTAGGGGCGGGTCATGCCACCACCCGCCCCTAAAAATGCTTTCTACTTTATTCCGGAAATTCATATAAATCTTTACATATAGCAAAATAAATAAAAAAGTGAAACTTCTACACTCTGGTTATTGTGAACTGTAGATAAAAAAATTAACGAGCCATAGGACATCGTTTTAAGCGTGACTTGTTCGGGGAGAAAGGATAGAGAACGGGGAAACTCGAATGGACATTTTATGGTGCCGGATACGACATAGTAAAAAGGAAGGATGGTTATGAAACAGCTTGGTCTGCCTACAACAAGAAATTAGGAACAAAAGAACGAGGTAAAGAAAGGGAAACGGCTTGGGAGCTTCCTCAGGGAAATCTTCTGGATATCACCAACTTGGTGAAGGAAGGCGATCGACGGTGAGTGTCGGTCAGGTAGCTTTGATGAGCTATTAAGCTTCCGAAAGAAAAGGCAAAAGGCGAAAACCAGGGTGTTCGCTTCGGTACCTCAAGGAGAAGCTTTTGATTTACTTTTTGTTGACAAACGAGACAGATGATGAGATTATGGCGGTGGTCAAGCTCAAGCTTGCACGCGGTATAATTCTAGGATTTAAGGCGGAATAGACCCAAAACTAGTTGAATCCAGCTCGAGATGAAAAAAAAGAATTTATTTTCCAAAATATATTTTTCAGGCTTAAATAAATATAGAAAATTCTAGATAAATCTTGTAAACCATCAAAAATATATCCTGAATTTTTGAAAATTCCCAAAATATTTCTTGAAGATAGTTCGAGACACGAGAGTCTAAATAAAAGATTTGGAACTCATAAAAAAGATTTTAGAACTTTCCAATAAATAGATTTAGCTATAAAAAATGAGAATATTTGCCAGAAAAATTCTCAAAAACTCTAAAGATGGATGAACATATTCTAAAAGATATTCACATCCTAAAATTAAAAATTTTAGGATGTGACAATTAATTGTGTGAACAGAAGGGAAATCTTAGTAGTACCATGATGCGGTACTTTGCTCAGGAGCTGCTGATCAATGATCAATCATCTGGTACGGTACTCTAGCATCTACAAGGTTTGGTGGATTTCACTCTTTAGCACCGGATGATCCGGTACTACATTCTCTAGTAGCAGACTAAATCGACTGGTCACTAGAGATGATGTCAAGTTCTATAAGGGTTTTGGGAAGCTTTCTTTAGCACCGTACAATCCGGTACCAGCAGTGGACTAATGATGCATTAAAAAAGAGGAACTTTGCGCAGGGGTCCAATGGCTACATTGTATAAAAGGAGGCTTCAGATGCACGGCTAATAGGCTATAAGGCATGGTTTTTTCATACTTTGCTTTGGCCTAATAGGCTTGTCCCAATCCACTATATCAGCTAACACCCATTTGGTGCAAACCCAACCCTCTCGCCGGCGACATCAAACACAACGTTGTACGCCCTCTGCTGCATGTTACCAATGACCATGATGTCCACCGAATCCGTGGGCACGAAGGCCAGGCACGCCACCGCGGCACCTGAGTCACCTGCCACATACAGTATCCCAGACGCGTCCACGTCAATCCTAGCGCCGCCACCAAACTCGAACGCCACCGGGGTCACCGTCACGACGTCGTGCCCCGTCACGTCGTAGCACGTGTCAAGGCGCCCCGCCGACCCCTCCGGCAGCATCGTGTAGTTGCCCATGTGACGCCTGAACTCGTCGCGCAGGGGGTAGTACGCCGCGGCCGGCATGTGGGTGATCACCGTGCCGGAGTCAATGACCGTCGCTGCGGAGATCGCCGCTGCGGGTATAGGGACGGCCTCGCCGTTGACGGAGATGCTGGAGAGGTCCACCACGTATACAGAGCTCAGCAGAGGTTCGGCCGCGGTTTTGATTGGCGTGAACGTCAGGTTCGACGGCTGCGGAGCCACGCCGAAGGTGAGGTATCCGATGGAGCTGGCGCGCGGTGGGAGGCAGTAGGAGAAGACGACGCCGCCGTCGCCGGTGCCCCGTGTCTGCGACAGGATGGACGAGTTGCCCCGGCCTAGGCCAAGCAGGCCGGCGACCCCTGTGTTTTGGAAGGGGGTAGTGGTGTTGTCGCTGCACCCGAACACGACTCCGGTGGCAGGCGGCGCCTCCGGCGACAGAGTGACAGTCTCCTTGGCAAGATTGCCAAAAGTCTGGGATTTGTCGCCGTACTGCACGGTGTACGCGCACGACCCGTTCACGCCGCAGCTGGTTTCTTGGAAGCCGCCGATACGGCACTCCGGCGCGTCGCACGGGATGTCGGCGTACGTGGTAGAGTTCTTCGGGTCGAACAAGGGTTCCTCCAGGGCGTGGCAGGAGCTGGCGGCGCAGGGCGTGCACTTGACCCAGGTGAGGTCGCTGCCGGTGTCGAAGAGGACCGTGAAGTTTTGCGGCGGGGTTCCGATGCCGATGGTGACGACGTACTCGAGGCTGTGGAAGGGAAGGCCGAGATGGGCAGGAATGGTGGTCGTGCTCTGCGGCCCGGTGAGGCGGCGATGGATGGACCGGACTCGGTGGTGGTCGCGGCGGAGGACAGCGGCATAGTGGTCTGACAGAGTAGTCTTGTGGTCGCCGGTCTGCACGCACGCGCGGCGGACGATTTGGTGGGTGCTGCCAGCTCCCGGACGAGATGACGGGTTAACTGAATCTGTGTGAAAAATAAAGAACGTTTCCTCAGCTTTGTATATATAGGGAAAAATCAGGTTTACAATTTTGAACTGTCGTAAAAATTCAATTTTCAACCTTCAATTATAAAATCGGGTAACATAGGCCATCCAACTATCGAAACCGTGCAAATTTGGCCCTTTGGGTGGTTTTAAAGATGGTTTCGTATTTTTTCTAAAAAATAAAAACTTCTAATTAGATTAAAAAAATCAAAACTGATTTATTTTAAATCAGAAAAATATGAAACTGGTATCAAAATTTTTCTAAAAATATGACCTATCTATTATTGCTCTATTTGAAACTTATTTATTCAAAAATAATAGGCATAACTACAAGCAACCAAATACTGTGAACATAAAAAATGGATCCGAATAACTGACAAGTAGAGGTCAATAGATAGGTTACATTTTTAGAAAAAAATTTATACCTATTTCGTATTTTTTGATTTAAAATGAATTACTTATTAATTTTTTAGTTTAAAATTGTATATTTTTAATTTTTACAAAATAAAAAACCACCTTTGAAACAACCCCAAGGACCAAATTTGCACGGTTTCGGCAGTTGGATGGCCTATATTATCCGATTTTGTAGTTGAAGGCTGAAAATCGGACTTTTCTGGTAGTTCGAAGGCGTAAATTTGACTTTTCCTTATATATACACAAGTTCAGAACCCCACACGATGCAAAATTGTCCATAAACATAACACAAGTTGCACGAAAATAAGCTAATTCATTGCTTAATCCTGCTGAAACGAGCAGAGATTTGTTTCGATATGTCAGGACGTGAGGTAATAACCTGGAGCTGCAGGCTCTGAGGAGCACATCTCGCTGGACAGCAACGACTGGACGTTGATGGTATGCTGCTGCTGCGCCGCTAGAACCTGATGAGAGGTAGTGATGGATAGAAGAATGAGCAACGCCAGCTTCATGGTGACCGAAGCAGCCATGGTTGGCAACATGCTCGAGCTCTTTCCGGCCTGAATGCAGCAAAGGATCGCTATCGTCTTATAGCTATACCAGCGTTCTGAGTCGTTATAGGTGTTGGGTTATAGCGTGGAGTTGACAGGAGATCGTAGACACCGAAGCGGTGCCACGAAGTAATCGCCGCCCTACAGGTTTCAGCTTTGGACTGCGCGGCTGTTCCGGGGACAACAAGAAGAAGACACTGACGTGCTACAAGATGCTGGTGTATATTCAGTCCAGCAAATTGTCGCATAGTTTCAAAGAGAGGACTAAAAAGACCTGGGAGCGGTGATCGATATGATTTCCCTGACTGGCTGGGTTGATTTTCAAGTGTTTGGCTCCGCCGAGAGTTTCAACTCTAGCTAGGCCTCACGCACAACCTCAACGGAGGATGACCAGGAACCACTACAACCGCGCCACTGCTCGCTTCAGAGCCCAATTCATCGACGATGAGGTACCTAGCTATTAATCTCGACAAAATTCCATTTATAGCACTAAATAAAAACTTGGTTCTTTATATACACTACTACAGAATATAGGCATAGTACTAATTGGAAAACCTTTGTTATTCCGGTTTTCCAACTAGAACCACGAATCCAGGACTAAAGGTCCCAGTCTTTAGTCCCGGGTGCAGCCCCTTTCACGCTGGCCCAGTAGCTGATGTGGTCAAGAAGGTGGGTGGGGTGTGCCTCGTGGGCGACGAAGAGTACCCTGCTTAGCGCTAGTGCGCCAAGGAGTACAGCTATGATGAGATCTTTAAGTGGTTCCCGTACGACAGGGAGGGGCTCCTCTCCTTGTGCCCAGGTAGTAGCTCCCATCCATCACTGCGTGCGCCGTTATAATATGTGTTTCTGTTGATGATAGAAGAGGGCACCTAATTGCTCGGGTTATTAGGGAGCGGATAGGGTATGCATGGTCACCAGCTGCACCGACTACCCCTCCGTGTAGTCTCAAGTATTTTCATACACTTGTGGGAAGTTGTATGGGTGCTTGCAGTGTGCCAAAGAATTTGGCTCAATACAAATGTTGGATGTCAACTTGATTACATCTTTGTCTTTGCAGCCATCTCTTGGGCGACTTGGAAATGCATGAACAAAACGTGCTTTGAAAGAAAAAACTGAAAAATCCAGCTGAAATCATTTTACATGCGTGTGCTCTTATATTTTTTGGGCAGGTCTATACGGAGCTGAACTGCAGGGCAAGATTCTGGATGGGGTCAAGATCCTGATTGCCTGCGCGCATAGAATTCTGGCGCAGCAGCCGCGTCCTGTCCCGCTTCTGCTTCCAGCTCCCCCCGGCTCCTCCAGAAGACTCCCAAGATGATGAAGATGAGTAATCATACCACTGGCGCATCATCCAGGGCAGGAGCTGCTGCTTTGGTTCCACCGGTGAAACTGCTTAGTTCTTTTGGTTGCGTTGTTTTCTGTAGTGTTGTCTGCTCTGTAATTTGACCGTACTTGTTTGAGGCTCTCTCCGGGAATCCCAGGAGATCTTGGGTGGTTCGCTAACGGCGGCTGGATCTGAATGTCAGAGTCTGGCGTCTCTTTGTCTATCTGCGACCATCCTCTCCCCCCTGCTTTCCTTTCTGTCTTCTCATGTATGGCATTGGTATTTCCGTTCTTGCAAGGGAAATGGAGGTTGCCTCAATTCGAAAAAAAAATTATTTTCATACACGTGCCACCGAAATGCACTACTACAAAAATAATTTGCAGCGACGTCTCTTTTTTTCCAGGAGCATGTCAAAATGTAACACGTTTCTACAAAAGAAGCGGGGTTACTGTAGCAGCTGACCGCTCCTGGAAATACATCTTCAGGGGCGGGTGATGCCTCATTTTTAGAGGTGGGTGATGACGTTACCTGCCCCTAAAGATGATATTTCCACTCGTTTTTAGAGGTGGGTGATGTCGTTTTAGATCCATTTCAACTCGTTCTTGTTGCGTTAGTCTTTTAAAACCCTAAGCTATCGTTTAGTAGTGTCGTTGTGCCTTAGTTCCTGTTTTTAATATAGATTTAATTTGATTAAAGTTCTCTCACCTAGTTTTTCTAATTAAAATCCACCTAGGCCTTTACCTCCGGTTCTTCATAAGTAATGTTAATTTAATTAATACCAACTTAAATGTGTTCTAAATATAATTTGTTTAGTTGAAAACCAAATATAAAGTTATGCGTTTAGATGCTCTCACAAGTTTCTTTCTAATTAATTATTAATTAGTGTAATTTGTACATAGACAATCATAAATAAAATATGACTAAGTTCTACTCCGCTTTTATAAATAAAAATATAATATAAGTTAATTATAATCAAGGATATTTTGTTTTGAAATATTTTACATTTGTTTCCAATTAAAATAAGTAAAACTCATAAATCTTTTGTTTCTTTTATAATATCAATTTTCCGATAGTTATGTCTTTTCAACCCTAGCTCCGTTTTCCCTGTTTCTTGTGCTCTTGTAACCGTAGCAGCAAGCCTTATCCTTTAGCATGCTCTTTTAAAAGCTTTTGTTTTGTGATTGGTGTATTGTTCTTAGCTGTACTTGTTTGTTGTTTTGTATGTTTGTGCTCGATGTTTGCTTCGAGTAGAATGATCGCCGTTGAAGCTTGAAGATCAAGTTTTCCAAGTGAGCAAGAACTGAAGAACAGTAAGAGTAGCTTTTTGTTGAAAAAAAGGCAAGTGACCCTAACCATCCTTCTACCTATGCTTTATTACAAGAATACTATGAATTAATTGGAACATGGAGAACCACCCAAGAAAACTGTGCAACCACAATACTATATGGCTCTGGTCTTGGCTAAATAATTAGAAACTCTGGCTTGTGATGATCTTACCGAAAGGGCAAGAGGGGAGTACGTAAGATGGGGTATAGCTCGGTCCTCTTAGGGTAGTAGCCTTTGTTAAGGTACTGACCATTAGGGAGGGTTATGACCACTGCGGCCTGAAACCTTAGCGGATTGTCACAAGTTAGGGAATCTTTGTAAAGGCCTCGCAGCGTCCCTATGCAACCACACCTCGGAAGTGTGGTATTCTGCCTAGCTAGCACAGCATGGTTGGGTCCAAAGTTCTTCTGAACTTTTACGCGACTTGTGGGGAAAGTGTACAACCTCTGCAGAGTGTAAAACTGTTATAACAGCCGTGCTCACGGTTAAGAGCAGCTTGGACCCTCACATGATTAGTAAACTTAAAGATGGATTTAAATCGTTACTCTGGTTACATCTTGTGGCATTGCTGAGTACCAACCATAAGTGTACTCACCCTTGCTAACCGCTGCTCAGAAGAAAAAGGTGTGAAGGCTACTGAAGATGATGAAGAGTTCTAGGCGTACGCAACCCCTAGTCGTTTGCCTGTGAAGTTTGGAGCCTTCGTTTCCATGTTAAGCGCATATCTCTGATAGTCTTGTAAGTCCTTATTTGTGTTTCTTTACGTGATACTGTTGCTGTTATTCACTGATGATGTCACTATATGTATGAAACTTGATCCTGGCATACATATAGTTATGCATTCGATTTTGTCCATAAACCGGGTGTGACAGAAGTGGTATCAGAGCTGTATCGACCGTAGGACGTAAGCTTAGATAGCAATGGTTGCTCCTTAAAGTCTATTTTATTATACAACTTATTCCTGTCTTACCCTTGACCCTTCTGATAAATATTCTCGCTCCTTGACCATTTTCTTTTCTCAATCCGCCTTAATAACTCATCTTTCTCACCTGACCTTCTTTTTCATTTGCACTTCCTTATTTTGCAAATGTAAAAACCCCCATCCTTGTCTATTGACTTACTCTTTCCTTGATAACTCATTTTGATACTCGACCCCTTGACAATTACACTTTCTAGTTTTTGTTAAAACCTCAACCATCGTCTATTTCCTCTCTCCTGGATGACTTCTTGCTCTTAGACATACATCTCACTTGATGAATAATTTTCCTATCTCATGCATGTGACCTCCTTTTGATTTGTATGTGATATTGTTTACCCCGACTCTTTAATATTTTCTTATTACTTCCTACTTATCCTTTTAAACATATCTCTTTCTTAATTTTATCTTTTCTCCCATTGTACCTCTCCTTTCATCTTAAGCACTGCCATTTTGATTTCTTTCCCTTATCTTATATTCCAAGGTGATCTTTTGGCCTCCTTTTATTCAAAATGTTTAGATCATTCGTGCCACCTGACCCAAAGCCTGCTCAAGACAACTGAAGGATGGAGTCATCACTTTACCCCCAAAAAAGTTAAAATCAACAGCGGAATACTATGCCACACTCATCCGAAGAGCAAGATTCTACACTGCACAAGCTAAAGGATGCCTGTATCAAGAAAGTTGAACATGAAGAGACAACCCATGCTTAGGTGTACCCCTTGCAGCCCTATTAACAACGTTTAGCATCGTTCCTTGACTGTGTGTTGACTAGTGTAGTTCTGTGTTTGCGTGATGTTGCTTTTCTTTATGACCTTGCCTGATTTGCTTCTTTGTAATGATTGTTGGTGTATTGTGGGTCTTCTACCTACAATGACATCAGTTGCTTAGTTGGGTTCTTCTTTTGTATCTCCCACATTCTTGTTCTTTTCCTTTTTTTCTCCCTATTTCAAAAGAGGATGTCGAGAAGGAAGCTAAAGGCAACACCAATGTCAACAAGCAGAAGTTATTGTCACCACCATCGTCTGGATAGAAGCAAGTCAAAGAAAAGAAGACCCTACTCTACTTCCTTTACCACCTTGCAGCTTGCTATTCTTCAGTCTACCTTACTCCGACGATGACCTCAATAACCCAGTAGGAAGTTGAAGGCAACACCAGCATCATCAGTAGAAACTTACAAACATCTGCAGTGGTCGACACATTAAAGAAGCTAAAGCCAAGAATGCTCTATTTCCTTTTGTTATCTCTGTGCTATTTTCCTCTCTACCTTGATTTATTTGCTTACCATCTCAAAAATCAAGCAAATGAAGATGATATCATGGACTCTACCTTATTCCTCAATCATTCTTTATCATTATTTATTTATATTTATTCTCATTCTCCCTAATTTTACCATTGCTACCCAACCAGATGGCGAGTCCCAACGGAAATCATGAAGAAAGACCTAATGAAGGTGACCTCAACATTCCACCTGTAGCCTCATCATTTGAGCACAGGATGCTAGAGTATATGGCAGCACAAACTCAAAGTCTACAAGCAATGGCTCAAACCATGATCAATATCCATCAACAAATTATAGAGCAAGCCTCAACTCCTATGAACCACAACTCCCTTAGTAGTGATAACCATCAGATTTTACCAATTCTGCCACCGTTTGATAAAAAGAAGCTATTAGCCATGCAAGCTCAAGTCTCACAAGGAAGAATGCAGCCCAATACATCATCCCCTCATAACATGAAGTTGACCAAACCAGACATTCCTACCGGACTGGTGAAGAGGCAAGTCGCTGAAGCATGAAACCGTCAAAGGAATAAGAAAAGTCGTGGAAAGCTAGAGCTAGAATTGGAGAGACAATGTAAAGATATCAAGACCCCAGGAATATGTCAATGTTGTGAGCATTATGGTCAGCCATGTCTTCAAGAAGATGCCAACCTAATGACAGCTAAAGCCAGACAATGTTACTATTTAGATATCAATAAGGATTTATCTACCCAAGAGACTTTCCAAGAGGGAGTTACCCCATATCAAGATGGTACTCAGACTATGAACCTTGAGGACTGGAGTATTTCTTTCAAGGAATTTCAGCCTAGTAGAATCAAGCAACGCAAGAAACAAGCAAGCGAAGAAAGCCAAGAGAAGATGGAGTTACCAGAACCATTGGTACATAGCAGTACTCAACCCTGTTCCAACCAACTACAACCTAAAGTTGTTCAACTTCCGCATGATAACTCTATCAAGAAGAATCCTGATGCTCAAATTCCTTCACGAAGAGCTATGGTGGAGCAGAAAGGAAACCCGAATGGATATGTTAAAGGAGTGTGCTTCAAATGCGGTGAAGAAGGTCACTATGTTAATAAATGTCCAACAAAGCGTAAGGTGACTAGGTCATGTGATGCTGGATTATATTGCCTCAAGTGTGGAGAAGACGAACATCTTGCCAGTTGGTGTGCAAAAGAGGATGATAATCAACCCCTGGACCAAAGTCCTAATGGCCCTGCACTCAGTCAGATGTCATTAGTTTGCCTCCTTAGCAGGATAGATGATCAGGAAACCTCAGCTAGACAAGAATGCCAACAATCCCCAATGCCCATTTCTCATACCATCTTGAGTCGCCAAGATACCAAAGCAAGTAAAAGTTAGGCTGAGAAGAATTGAGGATATCTTGGAAGGAGACAGTCAAGCCAAGGAAAAGCGATCATGGAATCAATCCAGCTCTATTCAAATCACTTTATCAATATATGAAGAAGGTTCTTCAAAATGGGCCAACGAAGCTGAGGAAGGAATGGATAGTTAAAGGTGGAATTAGACTAATTATCCAATAAGTGTTTTATGTGGTAGTGGAGCATTAACAAGAGTGATTGATGAGCTATTGTAAGAATGAACGATGTGGAAGAAAGTTGGATGCCACCCACCTAAACCTTTATCTCTTGCTAGCCTTTGCGAATCTCGGGACGAGATTCCTTTTAAGGGGGGTAGTGTTGTCACACCCTAAAATTATTGGATTTCAGGATATGATTAGAAAAAATAATAATAATAATAAATAAAGCAATGATTTTCTCATAATTATATAAAAAAAATTTCAACATTTATTTTCTTTACAGAGAATTTAGTATAGGAAAAATAAATGATTGTCTCCCTGAATTAAATAAAATGGTTCTATTTATGTTGCATTCATGTCGTTGCATTGGTTTTTCTTTGTTTGCGTGTTTGAGTTTGCAAAATAAAAATACCCAAAAACCACCCTAAAATCAATTTTTTCACTTCCCTATCTTTTTTGGCCCATCCCATCTTTCTCTCTCTCTTTCCCTCCTCTTAGCCCGGCCCAAATCCTCTCCCTCTCCTCTCTTTCCTTTCTCTCCCCGCGGCCCAAAGCCCAGCCGGCCCAACCCGTCCCTCCCTCCCTCCCCCTCCCTCTCTCTCACTGCCACCGTGGACCCACCTGTCGGCGCCATCCCCTACCTCCCGCTCCCACTTTCCTTCCTCCTCCTTTCCTTCCTCCTCCCGATCCTCCCTCCCCTTTCCTTTTCTTCCTCACCCCGAATCCAGTTCGCCCCCACGCCCGTCGCCCTCGCCTCCTCCTTTCCTTCCCCGTGACACTGTCCTGCCATGATGGCCGCGGTACGCGCCCCGGGCGACCCGCCCCTTTCCTTCGCGGGCGACCGCTGCAATTCCGCCCGCGACAATCCCGGCCGCCGCGTGAGCCGCTGCCTTCCTTTCCCCGGCCGCTCCGCCTCCTCTTCTCCCCTTTAAAACCCGCGCCTGAACCCCGGCTCCTCTCCTTCCACGCCTGCTTCACCGCACGCCCGAGCCCCGCTGCTCAGCACCTGCGTTAAACCCGAGTCGAGCTCTCCGTCGCTGTCGCGCCATCCACCCGCTGTCCCGCCGCCCCTCCGTCGACTGCGACCATCGCCGGAGCCCCGCTTTGGACCCAGCGCCGTCGTCGTCCACTCCTTCCCCTCCGTGCCATCGCTCCACGCTGGCATTTCCTCGCCGGAGCGAACATCTCCGCCTGTGCCGCACCTCGTCGTTGACCCTCGCAAGACTCTCGCAAGGAAGTAAGCACCACGTCGCTCCCGTTTCCCCCTCCCTCTCGCTCTCTTGCCCCGGCAATTTCTCGCCGGAGCTCTGTCTCGGCCCGCCACCGTGGTCCGCCGGTCTACGGCCACCGCACGGCCATCCCGTGACCCCCACTAACTTCGTCGTGCCGCCCTCTTCCTCCCCTGCCTAATCCCGGCCTGAACCGAGCCCCGGAGCACCGGATTCGGTGTAATCCGGCGGTCCGCCGCCGCCCCACTCGTCGCCGGCGCCCAGCGCTGCCTGCCAGCCCAAGCCGAGCCACCCCAACAAACCCCTGCCGCGCGATCTAGATCCAACGGCCAGAACAGATCTGAGCCGCGCCCGAGCTGCCAAGCCAAGCCTGAGCCGAGCCGCACAGCCACAGTCGTCGGATCGTGATCCAACGGATCAGATCCGCCCGACTAAGCCAAACCCTAGCCGCCTCTGGAACTCTTGCAGAAAAGCCCCTAGGTTATCTACAAATCAACCCACGGTCCAGTTCTGTTTAAAAGTAATTAGAATCAGGTCCTTTCTTTTGTGTTTAGGCCCCTGACCTTTTTAAAATTAGAACCCACCGTCCAGGACCTCCAGTTTTGCACCCAGGGCCCTCTGTTTAGGGTTTAATTGTGTTTTAGCCCCTGATTTCTTCAGATTTAGCCCCTGGAAGTTCAGTTTCTTCGCAGACAAATCCCTGGAACCTTGTTTTAGCCCTATCTTCGTCGTTTTAGATTCATTTCAACTCGTTCTTGTTGCGTTAGTCTTCTAAAACCCTAAGCTATCGTTTAGTAGTGTCGTTGTGCCTTAGTTCCTATTTTTAATATAGATTTAATTTGATTAAAGTTCTCTCACCTAGTTTTTCTAATTAAAATCCACCTAGGTCTTTACCTCCGGTTCTTCATAAGTAATGTTAATTTAATTAATACCAACTTAAATGTGTTCTAAATATAATTTGTTTAGTTGAAAACCAAATATAAAGTTATGCGTTTAGATGCTCTCACAAGTTTCTTTCTAACTAATTATTAATTAGTGTAATTTGTACATAGACAATCATAAATAAAATATGACTAAGTTCTACTCCGCTTTTATAAATAAAAATATAATATAAGTTAATTATAATCAAGGATATTTTGTTTTGAATATATTTTTCATTTGTTACCAATTAAAATAATTAAAACTCATAGTTCTTTTGTTTCTTTTATAATACCAATTTTCCGATAGTTGTGTCTTTTCAACCCTAGCTCCGTTTTCCGTGTTTCTTGTGCTCTTGTAACCGTAGCAGCGAGCCTTATCCTTTAGCACGCTCTTTTAAAAGCTTTTGTTTTGTGATTGGTGTATTGTTCTTAGCTGTACTTGTTTGTTGTTTTGTATGTTTGTGCTCGATGTTTGCTTCGAGTAGAATGATCGCCGTTGAAGCTTGAAGATCAAGTTTTCCAAGTGAGCAAGAACAGAAGAACAGTAAGAGTAGCTTTTCGTTGAAGAAAAGGCAAGTGACCCTAACCATCCTTCTACCTATGCTTTATTACAAGAATACTATGAATTAATTGGAACATGGAGAACCACCCAAGAAAACAGTGCAACCACAATACTATATGGCTCTGGTCTTGGCTAAATAATTAGAAACTCTGGCTTGTGATGATCTTACTGAAAGGGCAAGAGGGGAGTACGTAAGATGGGGTATAGCTCGGTCCTCTTGGGGTAGTAGCCTTTGTTAAGGTACTGACCATTAGGGAGGGTTATGACCACTGCGGCCTGAAACCTTAGCGGACTGTCACAAGTTAGGGAATCTTTGTAAAGGCCTCGTAGCGTCCCTATGCAACCACACCTCGGAAGTGTGGTATTCTGCCTAGCTAGCACAGCATGGTTGGGTCCAAAGTTCTTCTGAACTTTTACGCGACTTGTGGGGAAAGTGTACAACCTCTGCAGAGTGTAAAACTGTTATAACAGCCGTGCTCACGGTTAAGAGCAGCTTGGACCCTCACATGATTAGTAAACTTAAAGATGGATTTAAATCGTTACTCTGGTTACATCTTGTGGCCTTGCTGAGTACCAACCATAAGTGTACTCACCCTTGCTAACCGCTGCTCAGAAGAAGAAGGTGTGAAGGCTACTGAAGATGATGAAGAGTTCTAGGCGTACGCAACCCCCAGTCATTTGCCTGTGAAGTTTGGAGCCTTCGTTTCCATGTTAAGGGCATATCTCTGATAGTCTTGTAAGTCCTTATTTGTGTTTCTTTACGTGATATTATTGCTGTTATTCACTGATGATGTCACTATATGTATAAAACTTGATCCTGGCATACATATAGTTATGCATTCGGTTTTGTCCTTAAATCGGGTGTGACAATCCCCGGCCCCCACCTTGGGTCAGAGCGAACATCGCTGGGTTCCGTCTCCATAGCACTTGCTCGACACTAGGCTCAAGGCCGGTCGACTTCAAGGCACTACGAGGAAAAAGCATGATAAGAAAAGAAAAATATTTGAAAACAAAATCAAAACTGCTTAGCGATTCCTTTACACTGACGCCCGGCCGAGCGGGGAAAGTCCGAAACCCCGGATACCCGACGATGGTCGCGGCGCGTCAACCACGGTGGGAACTGGCCACGCTGTTCCCCGACCGGTCGGTGGAGCGCCCCGACCGACGCTATCAGTTAGGGAGCCCGACACGGCCTCCTCCTGACCACTCGTTGGGCCAACCGCGCTCGAGCGCGCCTCCGGGTGAGCGCGCTCCTCCGACCGCTCCACGTCTGCCACTTCCGAGCGTTGCCCCACTCGGGCCCGCTTTGCCTCCTCCACCTGTGCCACGCCCCCATCAGCGGCGTGCTTTCTCGCCTCAGGGGCACTGGAAGATGCCCCAGGTGTCAGACCCGGGTACACGGGACTGTACACGTGGCATTCTTCTCCTAGGATACGGGATGGGACATGGCCCACGCTCTACATCTATTGTAACTACTCATAATGCAGTAGAATTACTCGTACAGTAGTGAAACTAGTCGGACACGGTAGGAAACTACCCGAGAAGTACTTGAGTAGGACTCCTCGGCCTGTACCCGACTAGGACTTCCATGTAAACCTGTCCCCCCAGACTATATAAGGGCGGACAGGCACCCCCTCGGGGACAATCATCACCAAAGGCAATACAAACCACACAGGACATAGGGTATTACGCTCTCGGCGGTCCGAACCTGTCTTAACCTTGTGTTTCTTTGCACCTTCGAGTTCCTGATCTCAGCGACACCCTACCTACAAACTTACCTCCTCGGGGGTATCCCTCGATGGGCGTGGCGGTACACTTCTTTAATAAAACCAGCCACAAAGTAGTTTTGCTAGCTCTTTCTTGATGGCCTCCCTTTTGTCGGGGGCGAAGCGTCGTAGTCGTTGCTTCTTCGGGGTGGCTTTAGGGTCGACTTTTATGCAATGCTCGTTCAACTCCTTGGGCACCCCTGGCATATCCGCTGGTTTCCACGCGAATATGTCACGGTTGGCCCTAAGGAAGCTGACGAGCGCCCCTTCCTATTTGTCGCCTAAGCCGCCCCCGATAAAATCAGTCCTGGACGGGTCACCTTCTTGCAGTTGGATGGTCTTGATGCCAACGTCACTGGGGTTAGGTTTAACCCTTGACTGGCTAGGCCGCTGGATGGAGATCTCCATCTCCAAGTTGGTCAGCTTCAGCGCTGCCGCGAGTACTTCTGCAGAGGGCTCTGGCATGCGTGATGTCGTGGCGTACTCGATCGCCTCCTGGTCGCAGTCGTACAACTTCTTCAGGTCGCCACGGAGTGTGAGCACGTCTGTCTTGCCTGGCATTTTGAGTAGCAGGTAGATGTAGTGGGGCACAGCCATGAATTTAGCTAGTGCCGGTCTGCCCAGGATAGCGTAGTATGATGAGTCGAAATCCACCACCTCAAACTTGATGTACTCGGTGCGGTAGTTGTCTTTTGTCCCAAAGGTGACTGGCAGGACCACTGACCCGAGTGGTGTAGCCGCGTTACCCGGGACGATGCCATAGAAAGGAGCTTTGCTGGGAGTAAGCATCTTGGAGATGTCCAGTCCCATCTTCTCGAGAGTACTCGCAAAAACCAGGTTGAGGCCGCTCCCACCGTCAATGAGTACTCGGGTGAGCTGTGAGCCCGCTACGACAGGGTCTAGGACAAGCGGGAATTTTCCCGGCTCGGAGAAGCTGGTCCATTGATCGTCCCTGGAAAACGAGATCGGGACCTCGCTGTATCTTAGAGGTCTTGTCGTGGCTGGCTCCACAAATCGGGTTAGCTTCTGCGCACGCTTGGAGGGAAATCCGCCATCTCCGCCGAAGATGACGTTGACGACGTTCTTCGGATCCTGGAAGTCTTGGGTCCCCGTCTTGTCACCTCCTTCATCATCCTCCTTATCTTTTCGCTTTCCTGCTTGAGGGAGGGGTGGTGCATTGAGTGATTTGCGGATGGTAACGCACTCGAAGAGCGTGTGTCGCGACTTCGGGTGTACCGGGCACTGTTTGTGCATGACTTGCTCGTAATCCAAGTGGTTGTTCCCCGAATTCTTGCCACGCGGATTGCGCTCGACAACCGCGACTTCATGGTCTGGCTTGCGCTTTGGGGAGTTCCCCGAGTGGTTCCGCTGGCTCTTGTCGAAGTGGCCGTTCCCGTTGCTATGTTTGTCGTGGTTGCGCTTGGGGAAGCGGTCGTTCTCCTCGTCCTCTTGGTCCACCCACCGTGCCATCATGTCGCGTAGTTGTACAGCAGTAGTTAGGCAGTTGCGCCCGAAGTCGTGGTACGTGTGCTTCGAGAAGAGCCCGTTCTGGAAGCAACGGATGACGTCTTCGTCGGTGATGTTGGCGATGGTGGCGCGCGTCTCGAAGAAGCGTCGGGTGTAGGACCTCAGGGTCTCGTTCATCTCTTGCTTCACCAAGGATAGATCGTGGTGAGTGCCCGCCCTGATCATGGATCCTTGGAAGTTGTTGATGAAAGCCCGCTTGAGGTCCTCCCACTAATCCATGGAGTTTGGCTTGAGGCTTTCATGCCACGTGAGGGGTGCGGACTCCTCGGGAACCCAAGCGACCGAGGTTCGAAGGCCGGTCCACGGAGGACTCGAGGCCGCCTCGCGTCAAACGAAGCCAGGGGAGAAAACGAAGATGAGTCCCAGCGGCCCTCGCCCAACATGCTCAGGTAGTGATTCGGATCATCTCGACCTTCTCGACCGATCCGGACCTCGAGCCATGCCCATAGAATTTCCATTGAGGAGATGCCAGTGGGCCACCTGAGTTGGTTGGATGACTCAGGCATCTGCCGGGAGGTGGGTTGCGGAGCAGTGGAATGCCACTTGCGGGCTGTGCCGACCCCGTCACGAACGACGGACACGGATTCCACTCGGACGCCCGAAATTATGCTCGGTCACACCCGTTAGGAGCTCACCCGTGGTCGCCCAAGGCGCCTGGGGAAGCCGCACCAACTGCCCGACGGAGACGGTGCCCTACCTGCGAACCCGCTCCCCTTGATCATCCGAGCCAAGCACTTGAAGGACCAAGCTTGGGAGAAGCCCGGGCGCACGACGTCGCCCACATGCTATCCCCTGTCGCTCGCAAGCGTTCTTCTAGCACCAGATGCTGGAGGAACCACTGGCTCCATCAGGTGGACGCACACAAGCTAAGAGGAACTCCATTATACAAGACAAGGCTCGCCCACGACTCAGGTTCTGGATGGGTTCAAAAATGGGATCCCGAGGGCCTCCATTATAGCCGCTCGGGCACCCCTGTCCCGAAAGCCAGCTTCGCCACGTGGAGCGCGGCACCGCATCAAAAGGATGGAAATCCTCATGGGGGAAACAAGGAGGAGCCCCTCTGCGGCAGGCTGACGCGACGGATCGGGCAGATCTCGATGTTCCGCGCTAAAAAGCTGGCAGCTGGTACCGCTGCGACACACTTATTGCGTGGTCAGATTAAGGCAACCCCGATTGACTCGCATCATAAGAGGGAGCCTCTCCTACACGGTGTCTCTCTACGGCTGAGGCAGAGCAATGCAACCTCTTACTCTGATCGAAAGCACAATGCTGTGAGAATAGCCCCTTCGCGATTAAACAAATCGCAAAGCCGCTCGAGGGCCTCTAACGGGTCCAGGGACCCGGGGTGCCCAGCGGGCCCACTTCCTGCTGGTATTCTGGAAGGCCTAAGATCACGCGTGGGTCAAACAAGCGCCCTCCTAGGCCGTGACTTTCCCCAGTCCGTCCAGGCCCACGGTCCCGACCGGCCGGCCGGTCGGCTGGAGCCTCGGCCCACGTTCCCGACCGAGGCGACGACCAAGGCCTAGGTCCGTACTATGGTTCCGACCTAAGACGCCAACCGAACTCCGCCACGCACGTGTCACTTTCTCCGACCGACGAGGTCGGGGGCCGGCCGGGCATCGCACAATGACCGTCCTCGGGGCCAGGTGTTGAGGATAAGGACGGACGTACCAGTCAACTACCGTACAGGGCCAACCATTCCCCCACGGGGGTTACAGTCCCTCTCACTGCCGCTGCAGGAGGACACTGTTTCACCTGCCCATCCTCGTGAAGGGACAAGACGCAACGTCATCACGACGCGGCGGACACGCCTCCATCACAACGGAGTGACGGGGCGTAGCGCCAGGGACGGAGCGTGACTACCGTACCGTACTTATCGTCGCACGCTCGTCCCCCGACCGATGGAGCATGACGCACAGGGCACAGGGACAAGGTAACACGACCGCTCCACGACGCAGGACTTGGACGGTGGTCTTCAGACGGCCCCGACTGACAGAGTTGGTGGCCCCGACTGGCGGAGGTGACGACCCCGACCAACGAAGGAAGGAACACTCTCCCTTTCTACCTCACTCTTTCTACCTTTAGTTCTCCTGTAATGGATGACCTCCCTTGGACTATAAAAGGGAGGGTCATCCGTCTAGGAAAGATATCATCAGAACCTAGACCTTGATAGATCTCGATCATACTACATCATCCACTCGCAAGCTTGTAACTCCCAAACTCTCACGAGCATCTGGGCTCAAGCAATACAACCGACTGGACGTAGGGCATGATTACCTGAACCAGTATAAATCTTGAGTCATTGTGTGCTAGACCACATCCGATCATAACGCGCGGTACACATTTCGAGTTGGTTTAGCTGCCGGCCATTTCTGGAACAAAAATAGTTTCGGCCATTCCTTTCAAAAAAAAACAGTTTTGGCCTAAAGACAATTTTCTATCGGTTGCAATACGTATATGCGTGGTTATTAAAGAAAAGAGGTCTTCTATATATATAATAAAATCTTCATCTTGTCAAAAATTTCGTGGATATAGCGACATTTATTTGCATGCATATATGCCGCAAGGCCGACGCATATCACCGAGCAGAGAGGCACCTGGGCTTTGGTGATGAGGTGGCATGGCTCAAGAGAAGCGGTGCGCAGGGTCGCACAAGCAGGGGGCAGGGGCAACATGGATTTTATTTTTAATTTTACTCTTTTTAAAACTGATAGTTTAGAAATAATCCCTCTCGAACTAAATTTTCCAAAACTAGCCCTTTAAAATGTAATGCCAAACTACATGGCACGACTAACTAAAGGACTAGTTTTTGTAAATTTAAGTTGGAGTGGAACTATTTTTAAAATATCAGTTTTAAAAGGGCTAAAATTAAAAAAATCCTAACTGCGTAGGCGATTGTGGAAAATGCAGCCGAGCGGTAAAGTTAGAACAATTGCAGATAGGGTTGGAGGCCAAAGGGCATAATAATCGTCGTTTTTAAAACTCTCTCTCGCTAAATCAAAGAACACAATATTCTAATGCTCGCTGTCTCATGTGCCAAAGATGGAATTGTGTAATGGTACTTATGAAACTATTGAAAGTTTAGTATGAATTGCCATATAACCATAGAGTATGCGCAACAAAAAACATCGAATCGCTTCATGTAAATTCATCACTCATCGGAACATTAGATAACACTGCATACACATAACTGAGCCAAAAGAAAAAGAAACTGTGTAACTACTAACTGGCATGATTGGTCCTCTTCACCAAACTAGCACACTGGGCAGACGAAATGAAAACTAAATTAGAGGTGATGATGAAGGCTGCCGGCGAGATTCCCACTCACCGCACGCATCACTCAGGAATCTCTCCCTATATAAAGGCCACAAAGCACCATGGCCTGAGCTCACGGCACGGCCTCAACAGAGGAAGCAAAGCTTTCACGGCTCGGCTGGCTGGGGACGCCATCATGGAGCTGCTTCCTCTTCTCCTCGCCTGCTCCCTCCTGTTCACGGTTGCAGCTCCTGCCCGGGACATCACCAGCGTCTGCGCCTCGCAAATCAGGGGTACATATAAATTTCTACCGTAGCTTAATTAATTGTGCTGGTAATATAATTATTTTGACTCTCTGTCAGTGACTTCGAGCCATTGTATTATATATGTACGGCCCATAGTACGTTGAGATAGCAGCTAGTGCTTCTGAACTTGAACAATCACGACAATTTTTCAAGGAAAACAGTGATATGATGACAGTTTAAGAGATGTGAAACGAAATTTTGTTCTTGATTTCATCGAGATATAAATCTAGTTCTCTGCAATCACCTATTTTTGTTTGAGAGCATTCACAAAAACTACAGTAGCCTTCTTCGTGCCAATGATAAAGTGTCGGTTGGTAACAAAGAACAGACAAACTTATACCAGCACAGTAAGATTTTCTTCAGAGATCATGCACATGTCCTTTAATTTATTAACCTCCACTTTCCCGCCTGTCTAAGACACCGTGATACACTGAATGCATCCCATTGAATTCTGTAGAGGCGGCGGTGCGTTACTGCTGCCAGATTTGCACCATGATTATCCGCGAGCCTTTAAGCTCGTGACGAGCTCGATCAGTTGTTGCCACCACCATTCCGATCAGACGCTCCAACTAACACATGTATGCCCGTGTTGCATGTGCACGTACACGATCGAGATGTATGGCCGACCAAATGCTACATCTCTTTTCTTTTGGAGATCTAGAGCTTAGATACAGCAATGTAGTAGTAGATGGTGTGTCAAATTTCAGTCGCTAGGTCCACATTGCTTTTGTTTTCCCAATTTAATTCTGATTAATAATTATGACATTGTGGACTAATAACTAGTACTCCCTCCATCCTAAATTATTAGACGTTTTAACTTTTTTTAGATATATAGATTTTTCTATATGCACCTAGACATAGCATATATCTAGATGCATAACAAAACTACATACGTAGAAAAATCAAAACGACTAATAATTTAGGACATAGGGAGTAGTTGTAATCGGCACCTTTTTGTCCTTTGGCTTGTCATGATAAGGCTGGTGATGCCAGTATGGATCCATAGGTGTTACAATTATCATTTTCAAAATCTTTAATTTGGTTATATTATATCATCTAACATGTTCTCTCTTATCCAAAGAAACCAATCAATAGATGAAAAAAATATGTTTGTCTTCAAGTTTTATGTTATAATAACATAGCATAGTACGTACAATTTTCCTTAGCTTTTTTTCCTTGCCGGGCATCCAATAATGTACAAGTGGCCCTATAATACAAAATGCTTTCAACAAAACGCATGACAATTGACCTACTGATTTAATCTGGTAGGACACTAGAAAAAGTGTGTATTTGTGGTCCGATCCTCCCACGCGTCTTGTGGTTTGGGACATTGTAAAAACTATATATCTAAAAATGCTAAAATGGCCTGGTACTTGTTTTGTACTGTGCCGTCGTCCGTGTACTTTGGGCAGGAAAAAGGAGAAAAAAATAGATGTTTGCGTGAGCCGCTTTTCCGTTCCCTCCTGTAAAGTGTCAGCCTCGCCATTTTACCCGGTTTGACGTTTTTCTTTGGGGGTCACGGTCGGTGTACGAACGTACGTAGCGCAAGCCGCCATCTTGCTTATTGGTGATTGCTGAGACGTGATAGCTAGACTAATGGAAGCAGCTAGCTGCCGCTACACGCTATTGACTACCTGAAGCCCAGAATGGTTGCACATTAATTTTGGCTTCATCCTTGTCATGGGGTTATCTTAATAAGTAAATCATTTCATTTTTTTTAGTTTGCGTATTGGAAAATGATATGAGCATGTGTCTCAGAATTTAGCTTCGTAAATCAAACTATACGGTTTATTTCTATGTTCAGTATATATCTTGTTATTCGAAAATACTAGTCAAAATTATGTTTCGGGGACCACGCAGTGTCCTAATAAACATCACTTATTTGTGACCACTTGTATACATGTTGGCACTATCCATAATAACGTACACTTGGCTAATGCCAAAACTGTCGGCCTAACCATGGAATTCAGAACACACCAAGAGGTCCCAAACAAAGGAACCAGATTGGCCTACATGGGCCACAAAATGGGGTCAAAGATGCTCAAAGGCGATGTAGATGTGTGAAGGAATCAAGTAGCCGGCTAGCTAGGTTGCATTGTAGCAGTACCGAGGTTATATTACACGGCCGGGTCACTCCCTATCTCAGGCATCGTCTCTTCGTGGCCGTTTTCTTCAGTACTATTGGTGCTTTGCTGCTGCTGCTGCTGCCGCTGCCTAATCTCTTTCAACTGGTGGTGCGTCGCTGTCTCACCTCGCGATCGACAAGACCACGGCAGACGGCACCGGCCAGAATTTGGGGCACAGTGACCATCAAGAGGCAGCGGCGCACGGCAACTACCTAGCTTGACAACGGGCTTATTAGCTGGTAGCTTCAGTATACTGTTGCCTGGAACAGTGACGCGAGATGGGCTAGCAGCGATCAGCTGAAGGACCACTTTCTTCTCAAGTGCAGTCTACTCCTTACATGCAGATGCAGTATATCGAAATTAAGGGCACCGAAAGAAAAGGCTTCCTCTTTTCTTGTAAGCACGGCACTCATAGACACGTATGCACGTACAGAAATACACCAACGGCATTGAAATTTTAAAGGTTGACGGAATCATCGCAGGCACCTATCGTAGAAATAGAGCTCGTTTTCAACCAACAATTCCCCTCGCTCATGGATTTTAATTTTTAGGTCGGCACTTCGGCAGTATCAAGATTATTATTTACACATCTAAGTAAATACTCCTAATTAATTAACTTTGTAGGCGTCTACAATTTTTTTTTTCTTTTGCAGATTTCCCGCACCGGAACAGCTCGGGGCTCCACCTGACACTGCACCACCCGCAGAGCCCCTGCTCGCCGGCGCCGCTCCCGTCCGACCTCCCCTTCTCCACCGTCCTCAGCCACGACGATGCGCGCGCCGCCCACCTCGCCTCGCGCCTCGCCACCAATAACGATGCGCCGCCCCGGCGCCCGACGTCGCTCCGCAAGAAGGCCGCCGGCGGCCGCTTCGACGATTCCCTGGCCACCGTGCCTCTCTCGCCGGGCATGTCCATAGGCGTGGGGAACTACGTAACCCAGCTGGGCCTTGGCACGCCGGCCACCTCCTACGCCATGGTCGTCGACACGGGCTCGTCCCTCACCTGGCTGCAGTGCTCGCCCTGCGTGGTGTCGTGCCACCGCCAGGCCGGCCCGCTCTACGACCCCAGGGCGTCCAGCACCTACGCCACCGTGCCGTGCTCGGCGTCGCAGTGCGACGAGCTCCAGGCCGCCACGCTCAACCCGTCCGCCTGCTCCGTCTCCAACGTCTGCGTCTACCAGGCCAGCTACGGCGACAGCTCCTTCTCCGTCGGCTACCTCAGCAGGGACACCGTCTCCTTCGGCTCCAGCAGCTTCCCCGGATTCTACTACGGCTGCGGCCAGGACAACGAGGGGCTCTTCGGCCGCTCGGCGGGGCTCATCGGCCTCTCGCGCAACAAGCTCTCGCTGCTCTCCCAGCTCGCGCCCAGCCTCGGCAACTCCTTCTCCTACTGCCTCCCGACGTCGGGGTCGACGGGGTACCTCACCATCGGGTCCTACAACCCGGGGCAGTACTCGTACACGCCCATGGCGTCGAGCTCCCTTGACGCCTCGCTCTACTTCGTCACCCTGTCCGGTATGTCCGTCGGCGGGAGCCCGCTCGCGGTCTCGCCGTCGGAGTACAGCAGCCTGCCGACGATCATCGACTCGGGCACGGTGATCACGCGCCTGCCGACGAGCGTGTACTCGGCGCTGAGCAAGGCGGTGGCCGCGGCCATGGGCGGGGCGGCGCGCGCCCCCGCGTTCTCCATCCTGGACACGTGCTTCGAGGGCCAGGCGTCGCGGCTCGGCGTGCTGGCCGTGGGCATGGCGTTCGCCGGCGGCGTGACGCTGAAGCTGCCGACGAGGAACGTGCTCATCGACGTGGACGACTCCACCACGTGCCTGGCGTTCGCGCCCACGGACAGCACGGCCATCATCGGCAACACGCAGCAGCAGACGTTCAGCGTCGTCTGCGACGTCGCGCGGTCCAGGATCGGCTTCGCGGCCGGCGGCTGCAGCTGAAGGGCGAATCGCACCGCACGGCACGCATGGATGTGAGCGATGCCATAGCATGGTAAGCTCAGGCTTGGTAATTAATTGAAAATGGATACACATGTAAATTTCAAGTTGATGAAGATTATTGTGTCACAAGTTACCGAATTGTCCATTCTACGCTCCTGTAAACTGTACATCATTTATATATAGGTAAAACGAGTATCTGAATTTATACAGCTCGTTCAAAGTGTCAACAATTGTAAGGTAACGAAAACAGAAATGTAATGACTGGACGATTTGGTCTATCCTTATGTATGTTCTTGATCAAATCCCCCAAGCCCATTGTTCAATTCTTTTTTTCAGTTCGTTGCCATCGTTTCTCTACCATCAGGACGTTACGGGAAGCAACTTGACTTTATGACATTTATGCCCCGGTATTCGCCTGTTTTTTAGTATAAAAACTGGTACCCCTAAGAGCACCCTGCGGCCATCATCAACGCCTTGGCAGTTGGGCTGGCCGTCCCTCAAGGTCCTCCAGCAGCAAAGTGCCTCTCACCGAAAGGACACAATGCTATCACCAAAATGTTCGCAATATCAAATATTTCAAGTTCAATCGATTAAGTTTTAGGAGATGGCGTATGGTACTTAGGATTCATGACATGACGCGTTTCAAGCCAAATACCATACATGTCCACGTGAGCTATCATTGATGACGTAGAAAAAATGAACTCTTGAGCCTGGTTTAGAAAGCAAATTAATTTACGAGCTTTTTCTGTATTATCAGGTGAAATGCTTTACGAGTGGTCCTTGACTCATTGTGTCGTGCAAAAGCAGATGGTGCAACGCTCTACATGATCATGATTTTGACATGATTGCCAAGTTCTTTACTTCATGGACCTTGACACGGCTGAAATGATTTAATCAGCATTTAGATTAGTGCCAACGGATGGCACTAGGAGTCCTTCAGAGTTTGTTTATTGGCAATGCATCACCTTCAGTCAGGGCCCTATCAAGGCTATGGAAGTCACTGGGCCAGGTCAAAGAAAGAGTGCGGCCTAGCACCAAACTATGCATTCCGCGAGCCCCCAACTGTCCAACAGTGCTTTTGAAAGGGACCAAACGGGCTTGCATGTGGGACTTCTAGCAGTCGTGCTCCAACATAATCTCTATATCTCTATTATGTATATAACTACTACTAGGTGAGTACCCGTGCATTGCTACAGGATAAAAAAGTTAATATAACAAACATAGTATGGAAAGAAAATATGATGTTAATCTTAGAACAAATTGTTTTAAGCCACATAAGACTACCGCCATCAACTTTACGTAACAATATCAAATAGCAAGCATGAACAAAGACGGCATTACTATCGTGGCAGTACTCATCTCGCAATTGAGTCATTGAATGTAAAATAGGCGGACCGTATCATCCGGAGCGAGGCCATCCCGACGGCCTGATCCGTAGAACCAAACACTGTGTAAGGGAGCCTAATGGGGCTCGACCTAAACCTATCACTATCAGCCCATTAAATTCTCGAGAACACAGAACATTGCGTGTGCCTTCGCGCGCATACATTTTTTTATGTATACCTATTTGCCTATATAGATTGACTTAGGTATGATATGATGGGGGGTGCAGTACATATCTTGTAAAAAAATAAGAAGTATGCACACCTGGCACCCAAATAATATTGAGTTGGATTCTAGGCGATAGGCAATGTTGTAGCATGCAGAAAGTACCAAAGAGCATATCTAATTATGAGGATTGAGGATCCAACGTTGACATTCAGCTTCAGGCGGGTACCATGAACTCACCTCGTTCCTTCAATAAATTGGCCAAACTAAACCTCTTACTCTTTATATGGCACTCATGTTTTCTAATGTGAAACTAACTATATTATCTTTGATGTGTAAGTTTGAGCTTGAGCTTCTCGTGAACCAAAAAAAAAATAGTTAGCGAGGGCTACTTTCTGATCAATCTATTCCCTACAGATAAGCCTGTTCATTTTTACTTCCATGAATTTATTTTTTAGTAAACCATTTTAGTGCATCATCATTATTTGAACCATTTCCAAATACAGGCAACCTGTCAACCTATCCATTCTAACTGGACTTCTCTAAAAATCAGTACCGCAAAATAGTATCTCCTTGGTCATGGAAAATAAGGACAGAGGCAATGTAGGGACCAAAGTTAAGATCAAAGGACTGACATAAAAATAGATGATCATAATTACATGTGTGATTAGCTTAATAAGGCTTGACATAAATTAGGATTTTGTACAGCCACCATCACTCCAGCACAAACTGATTAACTGAAGGGGCTTATCAGCAACCTCCCTTTTCCCTTATATGTTGTCATAATCATGTATCTGTAATAAAAAGAACAATCTCAAATACTTTTGTTTAAAAGAATACATCCCTTTTGTGGTGAACGTTTCATGTTTTTGTTGAACAAATTGTCTGAAGACTGGCGCTGCAGCTACGCTGAGCTCTGGTCTCCCTTTAATTAATTAATTTATAGGTCTATACCCGTACGTTACTACGGGTGAAATAAATTATCTTCAGAAGTATCAGTTTAGTATGAAATATTTGCAATGATACATAATGATAAAGTCATGTAATTTAGCTTAAAATTAGAACTTATTAGTATAAATAACTGTTTATATAAAGGTACTGTCTACTTGATAATTTGCGCGCCTAGCAAGTTTTCTTTTTCCAGTGCTGGATCCAAGTAACATACAACGCAACTTAATCATTTTCCTTACACCCCAATTGTTGGCTCGCTTCCACCATCCAGCCGCTAGCGAAGCTGCCACCTCCCGTAGCCGGTATAACTTGCGCTAGCTAGTGGTGCTTTTTTAGGTCTTTGAACTAAGGACGATCCTAGATAATTTGAAGGGCTATCTGTAAGGAATACAATTAGAGATTGTACAGGTTAACAACAAAGGTAACATGAGTCCAATTTTGTAACAAGGCAGATTGAACCGAGCATTATAACTATTGTTACTTCAGTTTGAGCGGGAGATTATTGTGCTGTCTTGATTGTTTTCTGGCCTATAAAAAATGATCAATCTCGTCCAACACCTTCCGGGCAAAAATTGTGTGTCAGTTTCCTTAATCCTGACAGCAAATCCTATTCTCAACACCAACAACTCGATCAAAAGACAGTTCACCAGGCCCTAAATATGGGAAATTTGTACACTATGTAAGGTTCATCTTTGATTTGAGTATACGACAATTCACTTCTTCCTTTTACGTGCATTGCAGTGCAGAGTCGATTGAATGCAAGGAGTAAATAAATCTGTATAATTGAAATTTATATGAGAAATTACTTGTGCCGGTGGTTCATTTTCTCTTCGTCCTCTCTACTACTTCCTTGTAAAAGAAGCATAGCAGCACAGTGCCGGCGCCTATCCTGTTCTTCCATGCGCCATCTTCACCAAAAATCCAAGCAGCACAGCGCACCAGAACCACCCTTTTGCTGCACCTCTGTTTTTTTCCTTCCTATCGAACAGTGATAGAGCAGAGCACACACCAATGCGTTCATCTTTCTTCCTGTGCAGCTGCACACTACCGAGGCCCCCTCCTCCTCTAATTCTCTCTCTTAATAAGATCATAATGCACAGGAAATCAGTAAGAAAAATGAGTAGGCCATCAATTAATTAGTCGAGTACAGCAAACATGCCATTTGTTGTTGAATTAATAAGAACCAGATCAATATCAGTTTTTAGGGCTATACTAAAAATCATTCTCGACTGAACTTCATTAGAATGGAGGCTGACGGAAACCAGTTAGGCAGTTACCTGTGTGAATTCTAACGGGGTGTTTGGTTCGCCAGGAGTTTACTTTAAATCCCGTCATATCAGATATTTAGATACTAATTAGAAGTATTAAACGTAGATTAATAATAAAATAAATTCCATAACCCCTACTTATTCGCGAGATGAATCTATTAAACTTAATTAGTCTGTGATTAGCCCATGTGATACTACAGTAAACATGTGTTAATCGTAGACTAATTAGGTTTAATAGATTCATCTCGTGAATAAGTTAGTTTTATAATTAGCTTATATTTAGTCTTTCTAATTGGTATTGAAACATTCGATGTGACAGGACTTAAAATAAGCCATATGAAATCAAATACCCCCTAAGTGCTGATGCAGCCAAAGGTAATCAGGCAACCAAATCACGAGCGGAAGTAAAATCAGTCATCACTCACCGTGGCGTGCAATTGCTGTAGTTTGGCGTCTACAACACTATGATGGCGCCTCATACAGGTGATCCCACTGCTCAACCCACGACCTCGCGTCCAAGCTTCCACCGCTGAACGAAGCACGCCATGAGCGGCCGCGTCGGCATGTAGCGGGAGCAGGCGAGCGACGCACACAGCCGCGCGGCTCCATCGAGGTCAGGGGCGGCGAGGACGCGAGGTCGAGGGCGCAAGAGCAGCGACCGTGCAGAGGGCAACCATGGGTGCGCGGTCGGGGCGGGCCATCGACTGCGTCGCTTCACGTGGATGGCGGCGGCACTGATGGGCCTCTGCGTCAAGATCGAGCGCAATTTGTGGAATCGATCGATCGCTTGCCGCGGATCCGTCGCCACAGCTAGCCAGAATCTGATCGCAGGGGCACAGGCCGATGGAGCGACCAGAAAGGATCAGACGACGCGTAGTAGAGACCGGCAGGACGAAGAAGCGAAGCGCGAGGCGACGTACCGAGCGTGAAGAAGAACTTTGCGGCGATGATTTGGCTGGTGATGGCGAGTGCGGGACGGTGGGTAGAGGGGTTGGGGTTGCTGCGCCTGAACCAGCGATCGGACGTCTCCAGGTGGCTCGCGGAAGAATGACGATTACCAAGAGCGGAGGCTGGAGAGGGATCGCACGTTGCGGTTGATACGGCCTGCCGTTTCTGCGGGGGTCCAAGGTTGCACCAAAAATTATCAGTAGCATAGGTCCATGCCCGTGCGTTGTTATAGGTTTTTCGTCCATGCCCGTGCGTTGTTATGGGTTTAAAAATCGATATCATCTTACTACAATGTACAAATACTTTGGAGTGTTTCAGATAATACCGTGGTTTCTAAAACTACTATAGTGTTTTGGAGTGTTTGGGTATCAGAAAATATGAATGAAGTTTTCTAAACAGTAGTTTCTTAATACCATGGTATTTTTAGAGTTTCTAAACATTCACGGGTACTCTCTTTTTCTTTTTCTAAAACTAAGAATTGTGTAGCTTCTCAAAGTACACCTCACATTTTGTGATAGTTTATCAAATACAAATTAGTGACATAAAACTTGACAATTATCGATTTCTCCCTCGCAATAGTACCTCAAAGCTTTGGAGTGAAAAACAGTGGCATTCTAACAATGGTTTCACAAAGAGAGGCAATGCAAACTCTGCACTCCTCAAACATAATTTCAATTATCATCACAACTTCAATACATAGCCTAAGCCATGTTCACAAAATCAATTTATGAACTTTTACATGAAGTCAGGCAAATTGTAGAAGGCGAGTTTACACCTACTTCACCTCAACCTTGAACCTGCAAGGCTACAATAAAACCTGCAAGGCTACAATAAAAGGCCGGTTGGCCCTCGACCCTTCTCTTCAGCGAACACTTCTACATACATGATAGCATTCAACATTTTCCTTTCCTTAAATAGTGTCTCTAAATTGCTCTGCAAGAAGTGTGTGAAAATACAAAATAAGTGTGCAAGCATCAACACAAACAAAGCATGTATCTTTTATTATCTTAATTTTTTCCATAAACATGAATACTTTTGTAAAACAAGTATTTCAGATAGCAGCATTCAGTGTATTGCTCGGCATTCTAATTCTAGCTTCCTATACGGCATGTAACAGTAACATTAAGTGGTTTGTTGCAAAACTCTTTGCCTGTCAAACTAACATCGCACAAGAAAGCTTTGTACTTATGTATAAAAAGATAAATGTACCGTGGGATTAAATCCACAGAGATGGTCTAGACTATAAAACTATTAACACGGAAAGCAGGCTCAATCATATTAGTTTGGGAATTCTTTTGCCTTACCCATTTGAAGGAGCTGGTACTTCTCATTACTCATGATCATACTTCAAAAAGATTTCTGAACTCTTATTTGAAGGTCATTCATGGTCCAGTACACCAAGTCTGCAAACAACTCAAAAGGAAAGAAATCACTACAATTTAATTCAGATTATATATATTAGGTCGAGCAGAGGTAAAATGCAAATTAAGCACATTGACCTTACCTGTAGGGAAGCAACCACACATGGTTATCTGAGATTAACCTCTGCAGATCCGAAACCTGACTCATTACCAAAGAATAAATAAAATGTTCCATATTTCTAGTTCTCCAAGATAGAAATACTTACATGCTATCTAGGGAACAAAAAGTTTTTGTTGCAAACATTTCTAGTTCTCCGGGTTGTTTAGATTGGAAGCCACTGCAATCCAAAATCCAGTCATTGTCATTTTTCAAAAAATGTTATGCAAACTTAAGTGGAAGCTAGGATGCCCCCCCCCCCCCCCCCCCCCCGGCATCCAGTCAGGTTTGGTGAAAGACGGATACAGACATACAGTTACTAAAAGCTTGAATCAACAAGTACAAAATCAGCAGCATGTATCATCATTTTTTTGGGATAAATGAATGCAGCAACCTTGTAAGGTCACAGCAGACCAGCACACCAACACCATAGAGAAAGATTCCTTCAAATGAGACAGCCGAATTCTTGGAACAAAATTTGGAGTTGCCATAACAATGCAGCCAAAAGGAAGGAGGAAATCGTAGCCTGTTTTTATCTTCAAAGTTCCATCCGTAGTTAATGTATTTCATCAAACAGTTGGCAGGCAGTCCAGCAACCTGTGAAATTGTAAGCACTAGATCAGGGTCGGCCCTCACCTTCGACGAAGTAGGAAGCCGAGGGCCACCCCGCGTGGTGGAGAAGGAGAGCACCTGCTCCTCCGTCATGGGCGCTTAGAGCTCCATGACCTCGACCGTGCCGCCCGCGTCCCCGACGAGCCCATCCGCGTCCCTTGCGGCTGCGATCCGGCCCATGAAGGGGAGCCAGTCGGGGATGGCGTGCCGCACCATGACGCCGTGGATGGCCTCCTCCAGGTGCCGGATGACCGGATCTCCACCACCTCGACAGGACGGGGAGGCGGCAGAGGACCCGGGGGCCACGACGTCCTCCTCGATGAAGTCGATCTCGATGACATCGACATTGGTGGTGAGGCCGTGGAGGGAGGCGGACGCGGCAGTGGCGAAGGGGGAGGGGGAGGGGCGGGCGAGGAGGCGGGCCATCGGCGGCGGCGAGGCGACGGTGGTGGTGGTGGTGGTGGTGACGAAGACGGAGATGGAGACCGAAGAGATAGGGACGGGGAGGAGATGCCGCTGCGGCGCTAGTTCGTCCATGTGATATGTTGAGGGAGGCGCTCCGGACACGGGTGTGGAGGCGGCGGCAGCGTCCCGAGGCGATCACGTGGCGACGATCTGGACGGTGGCATGGAGGCGGAGGAGAATGCAGGGGGGGCGCTGACGGATGTGCGTGCGGGGTGCGGGAGCGTGGTGCATGGAGGCGGAGGAGGATGCGTGCGTCACGATCTGTCCTAGCGCTTGATCCAAAATCGAACGGCTCACGCTGATCCGTGGCAGAATGACGACAGGGGAGGCGCAAGGGTAGCACCAAAAAATTATCCCCCAATTCGTTTTTTTAGGAGTAGAGAAAAAGGGGTTAAGGGTGACTTATTTTTTGGTTCGTCTTACCTCTGGTGCTACCTTCGTGCCCTCGCGCTAATTGTCCTGCCTCTAGGAAATCTCCACCGCATGATGTTTCTAGATCACCGCTCGCCGAGATCAACCGTGCTCACCATCACGCCACAACCCACGCCTTGACCATCGCCGCTGCCTCCTCTTCCGCCCCAACGCCCCTGCCTCCACCGCCACGCCACTCCTCCTTCGCTGCCGTGCCACTCTTCCTCCGCCCTCGAGGGCCACAACCGAACGGTGGCGAGGGACGGCGGATCCATCTGCTGAACCGCCGCCGCCGCTGGAGCTCGGGACCGTTCCTTTTCTTTCCTCCTCCCGGTAAAGTCATCCAAACCCTAGCAGTTCCCCTTCCCTGTCGCCTCCTACCTCGTCCATTCGGCCATCCCAATGCCCGATGGCTCCCCGTTCCCCGTCCTCAGAAGGGACTACCTCGACTGCCGCCCCGCCGCCTGCCGGAGCACGCCAGTCTTGCGCTGTCACTAGAACGACTTGAATTGCAGGATGACGGGCACACCTTCAGCCCGAGCAAGGAGCCCCCGCCGGCGTCCACCCACACCAAGGCCACCACCATTCATGCGGCTTTTGCCATTCACACCCACAAGAGCTGGCGAGGGATGGAAGTTCAACCTCCCCAATCATCCCTGTCTGGTAACCCCACTCTCCTGGATTGGATTGTCTATAGGCGGATGCTCTAATACTCTTCAGGATTGGATTGTCTATAAAGCCATCGTTGGTGTATGATTGCTGGACTGCGGATTGAGCATCTTGAGTGCAAGGAAAAGGGACCGTTTGTTCTTTTGTTTGTACGTTCAGACACTTGGTAGTCGGGAAATTGATGTCATTCTGGTTGGATAAAAGATTTGTCTCACCATATTGCATAGAAAGATTTGTCTCACCAGTGGCCTTTTGATGAATCTACCTTGGCTTTTTCCTGATTTTCGATTCCATCTGGTTGTTTCTGTATTTGCAGTCTGCTATTCATGGCTGAGGAGAGAAAAGTTGAACCAAACATCAGTTTGTTTTCTATATGCTCTCCTGGCTCTGGTGAAAGCGTTCAGCAGGTTACTTGCAGTATGGTTAGTTTCTTAACTCACAAATGGCTAATTGTTTTACTCTGTCTACATTTAAATTGTAGGATTATGCAACTCAGTGCCCATGTTCATTGTTGTTTGCCTGGGTGTATCTGTTCAAGATTGTCAGTGTGGTGTTCATTTCGGGTCTATAATGATGTGGAGAGCATTTTTTCTAAAAAAAATGGTAGATGTTTTGGCCTTGATTTTATAAAAATAGAGAATAACCTTTGAATGCTTTTCTGCAAAGAGTGGTTACAGGTTGCAGGGGCAACACTACCTCATTACAGTTTCATGAAGTTTTGAGATATTTTTCTTGTTCACAAGCTGTATTTTTCCTTATGAGGAGCAAAACTCAGCTTGGCACTTCCTTCACTGTGTTTGCTTTCCAAGTTGTTGTTATGTTTTTTTACAAAGATGTCCAAGTGTTTTGACAAACTGAGGAGAAAAATACAGTTGCATCCTTGTCACCCGTCTAGATATAATACACTGGTGTAATTAGCTTGTTAATAAATCAATTTTCGGTAGTGTTAATCAGGTAGAACATAAATGCTTGTACAGATGAAGGAGAGATCAGCTGCTACAAGTAGCTAGCAACATGTTTGTATGGTTTCTTCAGAAAGCAGCATACTTGCATATAGGTGAGCAATTTAAGCCTGATGCTATATTTAGGCGATTGCATATTTTCACTTGTTGCAGGAGGTGATAGGAGTGCAATTTGTTCTTTTGGTTTTATTGTTTCAAGTCCTTCAAGCAAATTAAAAGATTATTTCTGTTATCGTGATTGTGATTCCGGAATTGAGTAAATGCCTCTGCTCAACTTTGTCATGGTCAACATTACGTTTTCGAGTCCATTAACCGGTTAGAAATATGCCCTAGAGGTAATCATAGAGACGATCATAATTCGTTGTATCCATGATGTATTATGTGTTTATTGAATATCCATGAAAGGCAACTTGTATTGATTGGCAATTATATGAATTGTTTGTGAGACTCTTTACTTGTATGGTTACTCTAAAGTTGTTCCTAGTCGGAAGTTCATGTATAGACACACATGAATATTAGACTAGCACATGTATTAGTTGATGATTGTGTTTCACAAGTCATATGACATGGAGATGTCAAACTAATAATGTGGGCGCATGTATGACATAAGGCTGGACCCAACTCGAGAAATAGTGATTTCTCATTACATAATGTGTACGTTGTGTCCTTAGATCTGAGATTGTCGCATGTACTCAAGATGTGAACCGACCTACTTAGGAGCCATCAAACGCTACTCCGTAACTGGGTAGTTATAAAGGTGGTTCTCGGGTTTGTCAAGAAGCATTTTGTAAGACATGGTCAGTCAAGATGGGATTTGCCCCTCTCTGCTTGAGAGAGATATCTCTGGGCCCCTCGAGTGATCGGATCAAGAAATGCATGGCCGTGCTAGGGTTAAGTGTTAACCAAGAATTCTGGATCATAGCATCGAGAAAGAGAGGTCAGCTTGGAGCTAGACCAAATATCGTGAGGCAAAGGGAATAGCGTGTATATGAGATTGTGACGGCTCATCTGATATGATCTTTACGCGCGCATAGGAGTTGACACGTCTTACTAGAGGCCGCTGTCAACTATTGGTCGAGTAGGAGTACTCGGACCATGTCTGTTCACGCATGAGCCCAAAGGGTCACACAATTATGGGGCTGGAAGCCTAATGAGGATATGATCCGAATTAGACTGGGCTTAGGGGCACTAATGGGCCTCGTTAGGAAGCCCATTAGTGGGTGCCTATAAAAGGAGGGGTGGGGGCGCATGGAGGAGCTAACCCTAATTCCACGCCTACTGGCAGCTGCCTGTTCCCACGCCCGTGCCCACGGTTGCCCTCGCGGACCTAGCAGTCCGGAGTGCGACGCTTCTTCCCCGTATGTGTGGATACCTTGGAGGTGTTGCATCTGCTGCACGAGGACGAGCCGCACGTGAGGAGGTCTCGCAACTGCACTGCCGGCGACCGACTGCACTACCCCGACGCGCTACAGAAGTTCCGCATCCGCACATCCAGTGGTAATTCCGTGATCTATAACAGCAGTTTTTCCTGGTTTATGCGGTGAAATTTTTTGTTTATCGCTAGCGTAGCCCACCTCATATCCCATCAGTGGTATCAGAGCCGTAGCTGCTTCGTTATAGGTTCGGATGTGTACATATGGAGATATGCGTGGATGTAGATGAAACCCTACTCTTGTTTCGTGTCCTCGCTGCGATGGTCATGTAACGACATACTCCTACCGGTCGGGTATCCGCCATCGGAGTTAAGTGATACACGTAAACCTAGTCAAAGCAGACGGAGATCAATGGGATTGTCGAATCGAAACCGAGGATGAATTAGCAGATGCATATGATGCGTGGGGTGGCAGATTGGATCTGCTATCGAGTTGAGGGAGTTGCAGAAACATGCTATTCGGTAAAACAGCCATAACTTTTGCATACGAACTCGGATTGAGGCGAATTTTGTATGAAAATTCATCTACAGAAAATTGTACACATCAAATTCAACCCCTTCGGCGTTTTCGCTGAAATTAGATTTCCCAAATCGGCCTAGAAGATCGAGTTTTGGGTGTTCGAAGTTTAGACGTCGTTGCGTCTAACTTGATTTTGCAGGATCATGTGTGATCGGTATGACCCTTATGTGTATGTGATGCATGTATGTAATTTTCATGATCTGCTTGTCGTGAGTAATGCAATACGGCAGGAGCCAAATATATTGCCAATCTGTGTAATGGCCTACGTGCCAACCTGTGATGATCCGACCGGACAATGTAACTAGATTTCGGAAGTTATAGTTCGTGGAGGACTCGTCGCCTGGAGGATGGCACACATGGAACATAAAGATGGAGATCACCTTGGTGGACAGATTCTATGGAGATGGAGATCACCATGTGAATATGGACCATACTGATTCACAACTATGTGTTTGCCGTTGTTATCGTTTTACTTCTACTTGCGATAATTTGTTTTTTGCATACGGTAGAAGTAGACCGATCGATCCCTCGCAATGTTTAAGTTTAAATGCGCTACCAACTAAACCTTGCTCCATCGTACAATTAGTGGTGGGTCTATGAAATTAGGGTGCCACTAGTTTTCATTGACTTGATGAGTTGTATCGGATACTTACACGCATAAAGGGTTGGTAATCTTAAACAAGGTCATCTTAACGGTTAAGGACCTTGGGGTATAAAGGTTGGGAGCTGAGACATAGAGATGTCACCCAACAACAAGAGTCATATGTGATATGATTAGCAAAGAATTGCTTACTGATCTACCTGTCTTCTAGCGGTGATGCTAAAGCTCACTAGTCGACTTGATAGTTGTGGGTCTTGAATCACTAAGTTTCAATGGAGGGATATTGATTTTAGTGGGATTAGATTCTGTTAAATGTTTAATGTGATTTACTCTATCATGGATATGTTTGCCTTAGTGTTTTTTGCATTATTATTTTCTTGTAGATCAATGGCACCTAGCACCACCACATCTTTTACTTTGTGTTCGATCCTTGAGAAGGATAAGTTGAATGGGACTAACTATACAGATTGGATCCGTAACCTGAGAATTGTTCTCAGAGCTGAGAAAAAGGAAGACGTTCTGATACCCTATTACCAGAAGAACCTGCTGATGATGCAGCTGCTGCTGTCAATAATGCTTACAAGAAAGCATGCGACAACAATCTTGAAGTGAGTTGCCTTATGCTCGCTTGCATGGAACCCGAGCTGCAGATGCAGTTTGAGACAAACCATAAGGCGCATGATATGATCGTGGCGCTTCAGGACATGTTCCAGACACAGACCAGGACTGAAAGGTTCAATGTATCCAAGGCCTTTGTTGAGAGCAAGCTGGCAGAGGGCGCAGCAGTGGGGCCGCATGTGATCAAGATGGTTGGTTAGACGCAGAGGTTGGAGAAGCTAGGCTTCCCACTCGGCCAAGAGTTACCCACTGATTTCATTCTTGCGTCTTTACCGCTGAGCTATGGGAACTTCATCTCGAACTACCACATGCACGGGGCTGAAAAGGGCTTGAATGAGCTATGCGGTCCAGAACAAGCCTAACTTCAAGAAGAAGGGTACTTCGTGGAAGAAGAAGGGCAAGGCTAAGGTTGAGAACCCCACGCCGAACCCAGATCCTAAGGCTAAAACTGGACCAGCTGCTAACACTGAGTGCTTTCACTATCATGAAAAGGGTCACTGGAAGAGAAATTGCAAGGTGTACTTGGCTTCTTTGAAGAACCATGGAATTAAGAGTACTTCCAAATCAGGTACCCTTACTGTTTATGTTATGGATATTTTGATTGCTGGTTCTTTCGTCAATTCTTCAGTATTTGATACCGGATCGATTGCTCACATTTGCATTCGATGCAGGGGCTGACAAGAAAGTAGAAGCGTGGCAAGAGAAGTTGATTTCCGCGTGGGCAATAATGCAAGAGTTGTTGCGCTGAGCGTCGGGACGATGCAACTCCACCTCCCGTCAGGATTTATTATGGAGTTGAATAATTGTTATTTTGTTCCTAGTTTGAGTCGAAACATTATATCTCATTCATGTTTGATGATTGATGGTTATTCGTTTGCGAGTAACAACAATGGTTGTGTGATCTCTAAGAATGATATGTTTGTGGCTTCTGCGCCTATTAAGAATGAGTTGTTTGTTTTAAATCTTGATGATTCACCTATCTGTAATGTAAGTGCTAAAAGGCTTCGGCCTAATGATTTGAGTCCTACCTATATGTGGTATTGTCGTTTGGGTCATATAAGTGAGAAGCGCATGAAGAAGCTCTATTCGGATGGGCTTCTAACTTCGTTTGATTTTGGATCATATGAGACATGCGAAGCTTGTTTGCCAGGCAAAATGACTAAGGCACCATTCATAGGTTTTCCCGAGAGAGCATCGGACTTGCTGGAACTCATACTACTGATGTGTGCGGACCAATGAGCACGATGGCTAGAGGAGGATTCCAATACTTCATAACTTTCACTGATGATTTGAGTAGATATGGCTATATCTATTTGATGAAGCATAAATCTGAAACCTTTGAAAAGTTCAAGGAATTTCAAAATGAGGTTGAAAATCAACATGGCAAGAAAATTAAGACCTTGCGATCTGATCGAGGAGGCGAGTATTTGAGTCATGAGTTTAGCAATCATCTGAAGAGTTGCGGAATTGTTCCACAACTCACGCCGCCTGGAACACCTCAGAGAAACGATGTGTCCGAGCGACGTAATCGAACCTTGTTGGACATGGTTCGGTCGATGATGAGCCAGTTGGACCTACCGTTATCGTTTTGGGGTTATGCTCTAGAAACAACAGCTTTCACACTAAACAGGGTACCATATAAATCTGTAGTTAAGATACCATATGAGATATGGACTGGGAAGACTTCCAGCTTGTCTTTTCTGAAAATTTGGGGATGTGAAGTTTTTGTCAAGCGACTTCAATCAGATAAGCTAACTTCCAAATCGGATAAGTGCATATTCGTGGGATATCGAAAGGAAACTTTAGGGTATTACTTCTACAACCGATCAGAGGGCAAAATGTTTGTTGCTCGGAACGGTGTTTTCTTAGAAAAAGAGTTTCTCAAGAAGGAGAAAAGTAGACAGAAGGTGTATCTTGAAGAGGTTCAAGATGAGCCAATCGGGTAAGATTCAACAAGTGATGCTAATGTAGCAGAACAAGTTGAGATACCCGTGGCAAGAGAAGCACCAACACAGCCACGAAGGTCGGCAAGGCTCCGTGCGGCACGCGAGATATTATTGTTGGACAGTGATGAGCCTACGACATATGCAGAAGTGATGATGGACCCAGATTCCGAGAAATGGCAGAGTGCCATGAGATCCAAGATAGATTCCATTCCATGGGAGACAATCAAGTTTGAAACTTGGTTGACCCGCCTGATGGTGTTAAAGCCATAGAGTGCAAATGGATCTATAAGAAGAAGAAAGATATGGATAGAAATGTTCACATCTATAAGGCTCGACTCATCGCAAAAGGGTTTAGACAAGTTCAAGGAGTTGACTACGACGAGACATTCTCTCCCGTAGCGATGCTTAAATCTATTCGGATCATTCTAGCAATAGCCGCTATTGACGCCAAATTTTGACACGTGTTGAATCGGCGTCAGGTGAAGAGATTGGCCAATACGGCAGATCTAAAGGCTACAGTAAAGAATCGGCCGATTGAGGCTACAGTTGGGAATCGGCCGATTGGCGATGCAACTTGCGCCAACAGATAGGGAGGGTGAAACTATTGGAACCACAACAGAGGATCCCGGTCAAAAGTGGCCTGATATTGGTCAACGGGACGATGCTGATTCGGTCGAGAAGCAATGGAAAGAGTCCTGATTGAATTAGGAGACAGCGGCGGAAGATTCTACGGGAGTCCGTTTCCTTTATAAAAATATTATAGATATAGTAGTTTTCCTGTTTAAAATAAGATTGTAACAAGTCGTCATCGATCAGGAATCCTGGTTCTAGGGTATAAATAGGGGTCATCAGGACTTTGTAAAAACACACAATCAATCAGAACTTTGTAAAAACACACAATCAATCAACAAAACACATCTACATTTTTCATAGTACTTTACTTTCAAGTCGGCGATTTCGCCAATACTTTTTCTTCTTTCACGAGTTCGTACGGATTGGCAGGGCTGCATCAACTTGATCTCCGGCCAATTGGTAGATTCCGCTTATCGAATAACATCTGAGCTTTAACCTCGGGCGCATCGCTGTGGTTTCGTTTGGATTTATTCACCAGTTATCGATATTTACTAGAATTATAGGTTTTACCTGTTGTTCTAGTATTATCACCAGTTATCCAGCTTGAGATTGGAACTATCGGCTTTATCATCGCTCTTCCTCGTTCATCGTCATATAGCCGATTAGATCTATTTCAAGTGTTGCTCCAGCAGTTTTCTTTACAATTATTACGTGATTATCGGCTGATCCATAACCGGTCATCTTCATAGCAAATCAGCCGATTCGCCGATACACTCTTCGGGACAGATTGGAACCCCAGCCGATCGGAACGCCCGGAATTTAATACTTTTATTTCCTTGTCAATCAACAGGTCAGATTGACTGGCACGCCGCGCGAACCGCACCAGGGCAATAACACGAACAGGAGCTAAGCAGATTCTCCCGGGTCGTGTGTCCGACGCTGAAGACCATCGGCCGATTCCTGGCCGATTTTTAGCGCCAACAGTCGCGTATTTCGATTATGAGATATGGCAGATGGATGTCAAAAAAACTTTCCTGAACGGAGGGGCTAGCCCTAATTCCATGCCTACTGGCACCCGCCTGTTCCCACGCCCGCGCCCACGGTTGCCCTCGCGGACCTAGCAGTCCGAAGTGCGATGCTTCTTCACCGTACGTGTGGATACCTTGGAGGTGCTGCATCTGCTGCACGAGGACGAGCCGCACGTGAGGTCTCGCAACTGCACTACCGGCGACCGACTGCACTACCCCGACGCGCTATAGAAGCTCCGCACCCGCGCGTCCAGTGGTAATTCCGTGATCTATAACATAAGTTTTTCCTGGTTTATGCGGTGGAATTTTTTATTTATCGCTAGCGTAGCCCACCTCATATCCCATCATAACCTGAATGAATTTTGTGATTTTGGAGCCCCATGTGCCTCTTCTTGGAACCATACCTAGAGACACAAACAAGGATATGCTCCCCACTGTGACGGAGGCTCTTTACAAGCTCTTGGCTCTCTCCTCCGTGTCTGAGTTCAATTCACGGGTTCCATCCAAGTATTTTTTGTGAGTATTTGCTGCTATTTTTTCTTTATTGTGTAGTACCAAGCAAGTATTTTTGTGATTATTTCCTACCATTTTTTCCGCATAGTATCACTAAGGCAAGCATGCACTTGTTTTGATTGAACTGTATTTCTTGGTGCAGGAGATTTCAATAGTCTTTACTGAACTGATTAGTGTGAGTTTTATTGGGTGTTCAATATCGGCATTAACAAAGGACAGCAATACGACACCTCGGATGTGATTAAGTGAATATCGCTCCATAAGAAGTGTTACATCAAATATCTCTTGCAAATACCTTACCCGTCATGCAACATCATTTCTCGGTAGTTGCAAGCAAAACACAACTCCCTTCTATTATCTCAATCTACAGTATGTTATTCCTCTGTATATCTTTGCAACCGTCTCAAAACTAAACTATGTGTTAAAAAATAATAAAGTTATAAAGGTATTTCTGTGTTGGATACTTGAATAGTTTTTTTCAATTTTGAGATCTACACTTCTTGTATGAATGTATTTGATCCTTTTATCGCCCGTAGCAACACACGGGCACTGACCTAGTAAATACAATTTTTGTTTGATTTGCTCTTTTCAAGAGAGTTTATTTTATTTGGGGAATCACAGTTTTGAATTTTCAGAGCTGGCCAAACTGAAAAAGTTGAAAGCATTAAATGAACCAGCACGAGCATGGTGCCATAGCCTGATGTCAATGTGCCCATTGTTCTTTTCTCACTCTTCTCTCAATTTCTTATGATAATTTGGCAAACTTCATGGTGATTGTTGCCAAAGTTTTGGCAACTATAAATTTTGGCATCCATTTGGTTGGAATCCAAAAAAGTAGCCCACCTCACAAAGTACTTGCCAAAATTTTGGCAAAAAATTCTTGCCAATATTTTGGCCTACCCTAGTTTTGGCAAGACAAATTTTGGAATCAAACCAATCAGGCTCTAAGACCCGACTTCTCTCAAGAGATGATCAAGATAAGTATTTCACATCAAAACTCATTGTTTTATATATAATAATCATCATGTTAATAATTCCAATTCTTTTATGTAATTCAACTGAGGAATGAGGATGGATCTCATGACCATTGGTTATTATTTTTATGGTATAAGGAGAGAAGGGGGACTATACATCCACCACTTAATCCTGGCCATGAGGGCGAAGTTGAAACTCAGGCAACACCACCAACAGGACAGAAACCCCACTGCCAGGATCTACAAATGTTCACGCGTCATCATCAAGTATCAGTAAAAATAGGAAGATCAAAAACCCACCAGAAATGTCTTTTGAGAGACGAATTATGTTTGCAATGCGTAATATATGGATGAAAGATCTGCAAACTTGGAACACTAGAAAAGTGGTACCGCAAGCTTAAAAAGAAATGGAGTAGCATGATGCAGGCTTCAGGTGCATTTTGTTTGCTTTTTTTAGGTTATAGATAATTCATGTTTGCATATTACACTTAGAATAACATACATTAACTTGGATGTCTATAGATGTTTCCAAAAGCTTGCGGCACTTTGGATGTGTGCATCTTGATTTTTACCCCTCAATATTTGATGACACGTGGGCACTTATAATCTGACAATGGAGCAGTTGTTTCTGTTGCTTGAGCTCCATCACGGAATGGTGGATAGGTAGTCCATTTGCTCTCGGACATAGTAATGCGCGGTGTGGCCGTGTGAATGCGTGACTGCATTAGGCGCGAGTTGAGCATCATAGCAGGCATACGGTGTTCCATTGTGGGGAGGTCAGCCCTGGTATCACACCTCACATAGGGCCACGCCCAATGCTGTCTCTTAGCTGCCGCAAATTCGCTGATGGGCTGTGACGGCTTTGTGCCTGGAATGGTGGGCAGTGGCGGAACCAGCTAGGTAGCACTATATGCCTTGGACTACCATAAATTTTGAGATTTCTCTTTCACTAGCTAACAATTTAATAAACTTTAGCACAAAAACATAGAACATGTGGACACATGTACTGGTTAGGACTACCCTACTGATGGTGGGTGGAGCTAGGCATGCAGACCATTGGGGATACTCCACAAAAGGATGGGTTATTGACTGCTGAGCACAGTGATTTACCACTGGATTTATCTAAACTCATCAAGATCAGCTGATCCTGATAAAGACCTCTAGCTCCTACACCGGCCAGGCTGTGCAATGCTGAGTAGCCCATTTGGCCAGCTATAGCCTAAGAAATCTGCCGTTAGGAAGACAAATCTCCAAAATCAGTAATTAAATAAGTCTAATTCTTCCCTTTCAGTCACACAAAACTAAGTCTCCAACAGTAACAAAATGTTAACTGATCACTGTAATTTAAAGAATAATAAAAGACCTAGTGCATAAACAGACAGAAGCTTCATGATCCCATGCTATGATTACCCCTTGTGTTAATCCATACTATCTTTGATAGATTGTAATACTATCTTTGCCCAACTGTGCGTCTAAGCCACTATAATGAACTAAGCAAAATGCTTGGAATCACTAAAACAAAGATACAGGTCAATACAGAGTGAGATTTGCTCATTGAAATCATATTGAGACACTATTGTTATTAGCAACTAATAATGATCCAGCAAAAAAGGCAATCGTATAATAATGATCTTCTATGTGTTAACAAGCTCAGGAGGAACTAGGTGCGACTATACCTTTTTTTTCATATTTGGACCCTTTAAATGTCATCAGCATAAAGTTGATTTCAAAGTTCATGCAAGGACACCTAACTGTGAGGCATGAAAAATCTTACCCGTTTCCACCATCCACCGCTGGTGCAAGGTAAGAATGATTGAGTAGAGTGTGGCAATGCAGACTGCAATCCTTTGCAATCGCAATAAATGTCTTGATTTCTGAAAAGGAACTCCAGCACTCTTCGAGCTCCCAAAGTACCATTTCATTGTGTTCTATGTACAAGGTCAACCGCAAAAGAGTAAGTCCTCCTATTTTACAACTTCCTAGCAATGAAGACACGGATAGTGATAGGTAGCTGTCCTCTGTTTCTTGTTGGCCGGAGATTGTAGCGGTGAGAGATTGGAGGGCGGGGCGTGAGCGACGCACGGCGTCGGGGCGCCGTGGTCGCGCTCGGTGCTGGCGCACAGGAAGAGGCAGGTGGAGGCGATCAGGGCTGGGACTCCCGGCTTCCTTCAGGAAGCCGAAAAAATATATTTCTGCTTGCCTCTTGTCCAGCGATTACAAGTAAATATATAGCCAATGGCCTAACCGCACTAGATAAGGACTCTAACCGAACTAGATAAGGACTCTACCCGAACTAGATAAAGACTCTCCTAATTCTAGGGATTTTGCAGCAGCCTAGGACTCTAAGTTTCTATCTTTAGCTACTAGACGAAGAACTCCTGCCGCGCCTGGAGTATTGCAGGCCGGTCATAACATCTCTCCCCGCCTCGGCAAAGAGCTCGTCCTCGAGCTGGACATCGGGGTAAAGGGACTTGAAATCCTGGAGGGGTTCCCACGTTGCATCATCTTCGGAGAGCCCTTGCCACTTGACGAGGAGATGCCAATCCCCACGACGGAGCTGTGCACGCAGCACTCGCTCGGGTGCCGGCAAGAGGCGCCCATCCTGGACCGGTGGGAGCACTGCGGGGGCTGCCGGAGGGGTACCGTCGTAGTGGTAGGGCTTCAGCAGCCCCACATGGAAAACATCATGGAGACGCGCCTCTGCTGGAAGCTGGAGGCGGTAGGCGACCTGGCCGATGCGCTCGACGATCTGAAATGGCCCGGCGTAGCGTGGGCGCAGCTTGCCCTTCAACGGCGAGGCAAGGGCATGGGTGGGACGGTGTAGCAGTCGGAGGAGCACCCATGCCCCGACGTCGAACTCCACTGCGCGATGGTGCTCGTCGTGATGCCGCTTTGCGTACTGCTGCGCTTGGAGAAGACGCTCGCGAACCTCTACCAGAAAGGCGTCACGGTCGCGCAGCATGGTGTCCACCGCCTCTGTCGTCGCTGCTCCCTCCTGGTGTGGTAGTAGCGAAGGCGAGGAGCGACCATACACCACCTCAAACGGCATCGCCCGAAGCGCGGAGTGGAACGAGGTGTTGTAGCAATACTCTGCCCAAGGGAGCCAATCCACCCATGAGCGCGGCCGATCACCAGTCGCGCAACGGAGGTACATTGCTATCACCTTGTTGACGACCTCGGACTGGCCGTCCGTCTGAGGGTGAAAGGCCGTGCTGAGACGAAGTTTCACCTGCACACTTGAAAAGATCACGCCACATGTTACTGGTGAAAACCGGATCGCGGTCGCTGACGATGGAGGTCGGGAAACCGTGGAGGCGCACGATGCCCTCGAAGAAGGCGCGAGCAACCGAAGCGGCGGTGTACGGGTGGCTCAGGGCGATGAAGTGAGCATACTTCGAGAAGCGATCCACCACCATCAGGATCACAGATTTGCCCTGCACCTTGGGAAGCCCCTCGATGAAGTCCATGGCGATATCGGCCCACACCTGAGACGGCACGTCTAAGGGCTGCAGGAGACCGGCCGGCTGTGTGGTCGGCGTCTTGTTGCGCTGACAGACGTCGCAGGTGCGGACAAAGGCCTGCACGAGCTGCCAGTCGCCGGGAATGTAGAAGTCACCACGGAGGCGCACAAGGGTTTTATGGACCCCCTCGTGCCCCGCCGAGTGAGCAAGGGCCACCACCTGGTCGCGGAGGTCGCCGACAGCCGAAACATAGATACGCTTGCCGTGGAGGAGGAACCCGTCTGCGGCAGCCCACGGCGCGTCCAAGGATGCGGTGGCCAGCTGCTGCAGCAAGTCGCGGCTGACCGGATCGGTCGCCGTGGCCCGACGGATGTCGGTGAAGAGGTCGAAGGAGGGTCCCGACAGAGCGCATGACGCTGCAGCCTCCTCGTCGCGGCGAGACAGTGCGTCGGCGGCTGAGTTGAGCCGGCCGGGACGGTATTCGACGGTGAAGTCGAACCCGAACAACTTGCTGATCCACTGATGTTGGGGCACAGTGGACAGTCGTTGGTCCAGGAGAAACTTCAAGCTGTAGTGGTCGGTGCGGACGAGAAACCGACGCCCCCACAGGTACGGGCGCCAGTGGCGGACTGCTTGCACTAGCCCGATGAGCTCGCGCTCGTACGCCGCCAACTTGATATGGCGCGCGGCGAATGGTCGACTGAAGAAGGCCAGGGGCCCGGCCCCCTGATGCAGAACGGCGCCGAAGCCGGCGCCGGAGGCGTCGCAGTCGACCACGAACCCGCGGTCGAAGTCCGGCATCTGGAGAACAGGCGCCGAAGATAGTGCCCGCTTCAAGGCAGCGAAGGCGTCGTCCGCCTCTGCTGTCCAGACGAATGCCTCCTTTCGTAGGAGGCGCGTGAGGGGCGCCGCAATGGCGCCAAAGTCGCGGATAAACTTCCGGTAGTAGCCTGCGAGCCCCAGGAAGCCACGCACCCCGCGTGGGGAGCAGGGTGTCGGCCAGGAGGCGACTGCGGTCACCTTGTCGCTGTCCATAGCGACTCCGTCGGCGGAGATGACGTGGCCCAGGTACGTGACGGAAAGGGCCCCGAATGAGCACTTCGACCTCTTGAGGACGAGGCCGTGGGCGCGCAAGGCGGTGAGGACGAGACCCATATGCTGGAGGTGCTCGGACCACGACGAGCTGTAGATGAGAATGTCGTCAAAGAAAACCAGCACAAACGTGCGGAGAAACGGACGGAGCACATCGTTCATCAAAGCTTGGAAAGTTGCTGGGGCGTTAGCGAGCCCAAACGGCATCACCAGGAACTCGAAGTGGCCGTGGTGAGTGCGGAAGGCGGTCTTTTCGACGTCCGTCGGGTGCATCCGCACCTGGTGGTACCCGGAGCGGAGATCCAGCTTGGTGAAGTACGTCGCCCCATGGAGCTCATCGAGGAGCTCGTCAACCACCGGGATCGGGAACTTGTCCTTGGACGTGCGGTCGTTGAGCGCGTGGTAGTCGATGCAGAAACGCCTCGATCCGTCAGCCTTTTTGACGAGCAGCACCGGAGCGGAGAACGGCGAAGTATTGGGGCGAATGATGCCCTGCTCTAGCATCGCGGCGCATTGCCGCTCCAACTCATCCTTCTGTAGCTGCGGGTATCTGTACGGCCGCACAGCCACTGGTGCGGTCCCCGGCAGGAGGTGGATGCGGTGGTCGTAGGAGCAGGCTGGAGGGAGGCCCCGTGGTATGTCGAAGACAGCGCCGTGCTGGAGAAGAAGCTCGTCCAGCAACGGCTGTTGCGGGTCCGTGGCGACCGCGGCCAACGAGCCCTGCTGGGAGGGCGCGCCGGGGGCGCCCACACACTGCCATGTGACGCGGCGGCCGTCCTGCAGGAATGACACGGTGAGCCCCTCGAAGTCCCAGGTGAGGGGGCCCAACGTGCCGAGGAAGTCGACGCCCAGGATGAATTCGAAACAGCCCAGCGCGAGGCCGACGCAGGTGATGGAGAAGGCCGCCCCGCTGATGATGACGGGAACGTCGCGGGCGATACCGTCGCACGGCACGCGCTCGCCACTGGCGACCGTGACTCGGAGGTGATCGCCCCCCCCCCCCCCCCCCGTGGGGCAAGCCCCAGGCGGCGCATGGTCGCGCCCTGTAAGAACGTGTGGGTGGAGCCGGTGTCCAATAAGGCGAGGAGGCGCTCGCCCTTGACCGTCACTGGAAGGAGCATCGTGTGGTAGGTCCGGATACCTGCAAGAGCGTGCAAGGAGACCACAAGAGCGTGAGTGTGTGCGGCTTCATCGACGGCCTGGTCTAAGAACTGCTCCCACTGACGCCCCGTCGTTAATGATGAAGTCGTCGGCCTCCAAGTAGAATAGGCGAGGGCACACATGTCCGCGCACATACTGCTCGTCACAGTTGTAACAGAGGCCCTGGCGACGGCGCGCTTGCATCTCGGCCGGCGACAGACGGCGAAATAGCCTCGCTGGTGGCGGAGCGGGTGAGGACGGAGCGGCCGTTGCAGCTGGCGCCGTGGTCGCGGCTGCTGGCGCCTGGGCGACCGGGGTTCCGACAGGGGTTACGGCCGTTCCCTGAGGGCGTGAAGGAAAACCCGGCCGTGGTGGAGTGCGAGCGCCACGCTGCTGGAGGAGGGCGGTTGTGGCCGTGGCGCGGCTCTCAAAAGCACGGGCGAGGAACATCGCCGTCTGGAGGTCGGGTGGGTCGCGAAGCGCGACGTCCACCCGGAGATGTTCCGGAAGACCGCCTACAAACAGCTCCGCCTTCTGGCGCGGAGACAGGTCCCTGGAGTGCGCGAGTATCCTCTGGAAACAGTCCGCAAACTCCTGGACCGTGGAGTGAAACGGCAGGCGGCCCAATTCTGCCAACCGCGAGCCATAGATGGCCGGCCCGAAGCGAAGGCGGCAAAGCTCCTTGAAGCGCTCCCAGGAAGGCACGCCCTCATCTTGCAGGAGAGCGTAGTACCATGTTTGGGCGGCGCCCGTGAGGTGATACGCGGCCATCCACGTGCGCTGCGCCGCCGGTGTGCGCTGGCCCCAAAAAAACTTCACAATGTGTGAGCCAGTTCAGTGGATCGTCGGAGCCGTCAAACGTCGTGAAGTCGAGTCTGTAGCTCTTGGGCTGGAAGTCGATCGAGTCGAATGTCGCGGGCGCAGGAGGGACGGAGTGCCGCGGCCAGGAGCCGTGCACGAGCGGCCCGTCGACGCTGCCATAAAGGGCGTCCGGCGCAGGGGCGCCACCATGGCCGAGACGCGGGGTGCTGTCGGGCGCCAGGGCTGCAGAACGCGCCGGCGCGGTGTAGAGCGGGGCCGACGGTGCCGAGAGCCAAGGCGGCAGTGGCGATGGCGAGGGGGGAAAAACGATGTGTTGGATCGGCACACCCCCGGAAGAAGTCGACGGCGCTGGCGTTGAGGTAGACGACGTGGCGGCGGGCGGCAGCCCATAGCTGGACTGGGCGGCCGAGGACAGGGGCGGCGGCGGCGGAAGTTGCTGCGACATGGACGGCGGCGGCAGGGGCTGCTATGGGGCTGGCGGCGGTGGGTGCAGCTGCTGTCCGTGCGGCCCCAACAGAAGCGCGTGGATCCCGGCCATCATCTTGCCAAGGTCGAGCACCGCGGCCGTCAAATCCGCGTTCGACAAGACGCCTATGGCGGCGGACGACGTCCCGGCGGCCATGGGCAGCGAGGACTCGTGGACGAGCGGCAGGGAACCCGCGGCTAGGACCTGCTGCGGCGGCCGCGGATCGGGCAGCGGCGTAGGGGCGGCGGGGTCCGGCGGCGGAACGGTGGAGGTGGGCAGCGAGGCCAACATCGGAACCGAGAACGCTGATACCAGGTTGATAGGTAGCTGTCCTCTTTTTCTTGTTGGCCGGAGATTGTAGCGGTGAGAGATTGGAGGGCGGGGCGTGAGCGACACACGGCGTCGGGGCGCCGTGGTCGCGCTGGGTGCTGGCGCACAGGAAGAGGCAGGTGGAGGCGATCAGGGCTGGGACTCCCGGCTTCCTTCAGGAAGCCGAAACAATATATTTCTGCTTGCCTCTTGTCCAGCGATTACAAGTAAATATATAGCCAATGGCCTAACCGCACTAGATAAGGACTCTAACCGAACTAGATAAGGACTCTACCCGAACTAGATAAGGACTCTCCTAATTCTAGGGATTTTGCAGCAACCTAGGACTCTAAGTTTCTATCTTTAGCTACTAGACGAAGAACTCCTGCCGCGCCTGGAGTACTGCAGGCCGGTCATAACAGATAGACTGTACAAAAGTATGTCTCCTGAAAAAACAACAGCAGCAGGGTTTCACAATCACAGAAATCTGAAACCAATAAATGAAAACATGAAACTAACCATACAAATGTGCTAGCAGGATATATTGCTTGACCACTAACACGGAACTAGTAATCTGAAAGGCTTATGAATATAGATTGATGTCAAGGGGATTGTTCAAATAATAACCCTCCACCAACCAGGACTAGTAATTTGGAAGTGTATAGTTGACTAAGAATATCCTACAGCTCATCCCTAAAAATGCTACAGCTATTATTTTTCTACCTGAATCCTAGTAAGTTAACTCTCTACAGCACTACAACCAAGGCCAACATATTTAATGAATATTGAATTGAGCTTTGTAGGCTAGCAAGATTTGATCAAACCTTCACTGCTATTTTCCAGAATAGCTCCCTCATGGTTCTCAAATGGATCCAGCATATTAAAGAGTTGATCATTCAGAATATGAGGTAACTGTAGGGTCATCAACAGTGGTCTCTTCATCTACAGAGGTAGCTCCCTCACGGTTCTTAAATAGAGCAACATGCTTCTGGTAGTCTTCAAGCTCCTTCTCCAGCTTCTCAATAAACTGGCTGGTATGTTGAAGAGATTGTTCATACCTATATTTCTCCAATGCCTACAAACAGATGTCAGCATTAAATAAACTGAGCACATTGAGTGGTGGTTGTAGTTAAAAATAAAAGTAAAATATAGGAAGCACTAAATAAGAATGTATATTTGGACATCAAACTGCATAGGTTACAACAGCACAGAACTAATTTGACTTACCTTCTGCTTCGAAAGAGTATCGGGAGGTGACATGACCTTTGGCTGCACATAGTTCTTCCCTCGATAAAATATAATGGTATTATTGGGTTTGATATCAATGACTGTGCCTTTGCTGAGCCTTGTTAGTTCTTCGGCATACTCATACACTTGGCCAGGCCGACAGGGCTTGCAAACCACCTTCACAGTTTGATGCTTCTTCCAATGGAGGTGCATGTTGAGAACCACACCACCAAAAACCCCTCTCCTCCCAACGGGAACATAGTTCTTCTTCTTATCTCCAGTTCGCTTGAGGTAAAACTTCTCCTCCTCAGTTAAAATCTCAGGGTCATGAACTGGTTCCGGTGTCCTTGGGACCTCATACTTCCTCAGCTTCTCAATCAGCCATTCCTCCTTTCTCTTAGCCTGAATTTCCACGAAACAAACTGTTAACGCACACATTAATACTACCAAATCTCCGAATTCAATGGTAAGAGAACCGAAATAATGCACCAGCATTTAGTGGAAAGTTCAGACCTTTTCAAGCTTGTACCTGATCCTAACTTCGGGATTGGGCGACTTCATCTTCTTCTTGGCCTTGAGACGGTACCATTTGAGCTGGTTGACCTTGGCTTTCCTCGACATTTTCTTCTTTGGCGGCTGCTGCTTCTGGCCCCCCTTCTGCTTCGCACCTTCCATGTCGCGGACCGAGAACCTGGCGAACCCACCGTCCGTGTCCAGCCTAACCGCCGTGCTCCCGCACCTCACGGGCTGGCGAAAGCACCGCCACCAGCTCCAGCCGTGTGCCTCCGGTCCAGACCCACCGCACGGACGCGCTAACAAGGCGGCAGGAGGCGACGGCGCCGAGCCGCACATTCGATCCCATGAACCACTGATCAACAAGCAGCCAGTTCAGCACGGAGATTTGACTAACCACGAAACCAGCGGTTGAACCGGTTAGCGGCTAGGCAACGAACCTTATGGAGGCCAGACGCGTGGAGGAGCGAACGGGGCCCCGCCGTAGGATCCGCGCCGCTAAGGCCGCCATGGCGACGGGCCCTCGAGCGGCCGCCGCAGCGGGCAAGGAGGATGGGGGACTCCGCCGGTCGCCGGCCACCGGCCGCCTAGGGTTTAGGCCGCGAAGCGAGAGAGGTGGGTGTCCGCTAGGCGGGCGGCGAGGGCACGAGCTGCCGCCGCGGCGGCGACGGCGGAGTGGCGCGGCGTCCGGCGGGGCCCATGGGGTTTTAGGCCTCTAAACGGATGATGGTGGGCTTCCTCTAGTAGTCTAGATGGTCCATACTGTATAGGCTCGGCCCAGCTTGGTTGAGACATTAGGACATGGCGAGGCGGTGAGAGGTGTGGTGGGGGCGCCGCGAGGCGACACGAGGGGCGCGGCGCCCCCTCGCGTCGCCACGACACCACCGCCCGCGACGGCGGCAGGCCACCTCCCTGGCTCCGCATCTCTTCTCCCTCTTCAGCCTCGCGCGTGTGCTGCCGCACATGCGCCAAATGCGAGCCGGCGCTGGAGAGACTCGCGCCGCTCGTACCGCTCTGCTCCTCGGTTCGAGCAATGGGTGCGTTCCCCGCGGCTGCAGTCGAGTTTCCTTCAATTTCTCTCGAAGATGGAACATTTTTTTTCAACTTAAGCTTTGCAGGTACAACATGATCTCAGTGCTCATTGTTTGCAGATTCAAAGGTCAATCCATATAGCTTCGCCTTCACAAGCCTCGCGAATGGCGACGGTGGCAGCTACGGCAGCTACTACAGCCTCCCTGCCCTCGAAGACGAGCGAATCGGTAATCTAACATCCCAAATCGAAATCATTCTTTGGTCACAACCAGTCACATAGTGCAGTCAATCCATCTGGTATTATTGCAATATGCAAAGCTGCCTTTTGTGTGCCTCGAGAAGCATGCAAGTAGTGATGTAACCGTAAGGATGGTACACAATAGTAGTACCTCAGTTGTTGCTTCCATGAAGCAAAGACAATTTTAATGCTGCGTACATCTAAAAAGATGACCGCTGACAGACCAGTGCTTGGTTGTCCCTTTCCAGATAAATTGCCATACGCAGTCCTAGTGCTCCTCGAATCTGCGATACGTAACTGCGATGGGTCCCAAATAACAAAGGATGATGTGGAGAAGATCATGGACTGGGAGAAGACTTCAGACGAGCAAGTTGAGATACCGTTCAAGCCTGCTCGTGTGATTCTCCAGGTATACATGTCTTGAACATCATATTTGATTCCCATATAGAAAAAATCTACTCCATGTGCAGGGCTTTGTAATGATATCCTGAAATTAGGATTTCACCGGTGTACCTGTCCTTGTTGACTTTGCAAGCATGCGGGATGCAATGTCTAGATTAGGTGACGATCCTGATAAGATTAATCCAATGGTATGGCTTGTCTTATCTATTTTTTGGGCAAGAATCCAATTTTTATGTATAGTCATACTTAGTTTCGCACTAATGCATTCAGGTTCCAGCCGACCTTGTAATTGATCACTCAGTGACAGCCGATGTGGTGAGGTCGGAAAGTGCAGTACAGGCCAATATGGAACTGGAGTTTGAGAGGAACAAGGAGCGGTTTGCCTGTCTCAAATGGGGGTCTTCTGCATTTCACAACATGCTTATCATACCTCCTGCCTCTGGCATTGTTCATCAGGTAACAATCACGCCCAGAATTTAATCTTTGAACTTCATTTGTGATCATTTCTTGTTATTTAGTGTAGGTAAATCTTGAATATCTTGGGAGAGTCGTTTTCAACACAAATGGCGTAGTTTATCCTGATAGTGTTGTGGGGACTGATTCTCACACTACAATGATTAATGGACTCGGAATTCTTGGTTGGGGAGTTGGAGGAATTGATGCTGAGGCAGCTATGCTTGGTCAGGTAAATGATGAAACCTTTTACAACCAAGTTGTCTGTCATCTTATTATTCCTTTTGTCTTGTACCATGCTCACTATGTTACCTGCCGTCTAATTATTCATTTTTTCTTGCATATGTGATCAGCCGATGAGCATGGTATTGCCTGGTGTTGTGGGATTCAAGCTATATGGAACACTACGGAATGGGGTCACAGCAACGGATCTAGTTCTAACAGTTACTCAAATGCTGCGGAAACATGGCGTTGTTGGAAAGTTTGTTGAGTTCTATGGTACTAATTCTGAGAGCATCTATAACTTTTTTTCATCCCACTTTTTTTTTTTGCCTTGCAACCTTTTAACAATCTCAATGTAGGCAGAGGTCTGGCAGAACTTGCATTAGCTGATAGAGCAACTATAGCAAATATGGCACCAGAGTATGGAGCGACTGCTGGTTTCTTTCCAGTTGACCATATTAGCTTAGAATATCTCAAAATGACAGGAAGAAACGACGAAACTGTGAGTATCATGTTATGTTTATATTCTGTAACTATGCAGCATCTACTTCATAAACTGTGAGTATGATAGAAGAAGGCTGGTGCCCATGTTAAAGCACCACTTTTCTATTTAAGTCTTTGTGTCATGCTATAGCATATTCTGAATATGCTTGTATCGGTGTCTTAAGGTGTCTTAAGGGTAGTAGCATATTTCCTAGAATATGCCGTTTGGAGTCTATATATGTATCAAGACTGCCCTTTGGGCCTCTTTGAGTGAAATGAAAAATCCATTTGGGCCAACAATGTGTATCTAGAGCCTAGGGTTTCTCTCGTCTCTCTCCAATCCTCTCTCTCCACCTCACGCGCAGCCACCTTCTCCTGGTGGTGCATTTGCCCTGCCCATGGGTTTCCTCCCTGCAGGCGGCGCCGTCTCTCTTCTCCAGCCTGATTCCTTCCCGTCGGTGTCCGGCGGCGCGCTTCACCACCCCCCCCCCCCCCCTCGCCCTTCTCACTCCGCGCGGTCCGGGCCGGCGGAGATCCGGCGGCTCGGCCCACGCCGAGGCGCGCATGGCGCGGAGGACCGGCGGCTCGGCTCTAGGCCGAGGCGTTCGCGGCGCGGTGCGCGCGAGCGGGAGGCGAAGCGAAGCGGCGGCGACGCGGGCTGCAGCAACCGCGGCCGGCGAGGCGCGGCGCGAGCGAACCAGGAGCGGCGGCGGCCCGGGTCCGGCAGGAAGCTGGCGCAGCGGCGTGGGAGCGCAGGAGGCGGCTAGGTAGGCCGGAGCGCACAGCAGGCGGACCCACGGGAGCGGCGGCTCCTCTGCTGGAGCGCGGCTTCTTTCCCAACGGCGCAACGACTCCCCTCCGGCGGCTCTACTTTCCTCTACAGCGAGCTTCTTCAATTTGGCCCATGGCTTCTCCTACACCTAGCCGCACCTCCAGCGGCGGATCCATCTCGTCGAGCGCAAGGCGCCGGCACGCGCAGGATGCGGCGGTGCTAGAGGCCGTGACGACTGCAGCAGAAGCAGAGCGCGCGCGCGCGGAGTGGCGGCGCGCGGCGCAGGTGGAGCGGGAGGCTCTGGAGGCGGCAGCGGCGGCGGCTGGTGCAGCGGCCGAGCGGCAGCACGCTGCTCTCCGGGCAGTGGAAGAGGAGGAGGAGGCCGAGCAGGCGGCTGCGTCGGCCGCAGTAGCTCTGCATCGCGCTACGCACGTGGACCAGTGCGCTCTGGAGCGCGGGGGCCGTGTCACAGCAGCCCAGCGGGCCGTGGCTGAGGCCATGGCCGCGCTGTGCGTAGCGGAGGCCTGCGACGGCAACCTTGGCTTGGGCGCCGGCTACGACGACGATGACCTGGGGTCGAAGGACAACATCGACGTCGTGGCCGAGCTCCAGCGGGCAGAGAGGCGTCGATGCCTCTCCCCATCGCCGGAACAGCGTCGGCGTGCTTCTCCTTCCCCGGAGTGGCGACGGGGTCCCCCAGGGCGGTGGGGTGGATCCCCCGACGATCTTCAAGGACTTCGACGGCGGCGCCGTGGCCGGTGCTCACGAAGACGAACTACGCCGACTGGAGCTCGATCATGAAGGTCAAGCTACAGGCGCGGCAGATGTGGGACACAGTGAAGTACGGCGATGTCTGCCGCCATGTGGACCGACGTGTCATCGAGTCCCTTCTCGCGGCCATCCCGCCGGAGATGGCGCCCGTCCTCGCCGACAAGCCCACCGCCAAGGAAGCGTGGGAGGCCATCGCCAAGGCGCGTATCGGCAGGGACCGTGCGCGGCGGTCCACTCTCCAGAACCTCCGGAAGGAGTGGGATCGCTTGGCCTTCCGGCCGGGCGAGGACATCGACGAGTTCACCCTCCGCCTCTCCATCTTGATGCAGCAGCTGAAGCGGTTCGGCGACGACGACGTCAACAAGGAGCGGGCGGTCGAGAAGCTCCTCCGCATCGTCCTCGACAGGTACACTCAGGTCGCCCTGGCGGTGGAGACGCTGCTGGACCTCTCTGATCTCACGATCGAGGAGGTGACGGCCCGTCTCAAGGCCGTCGGCAACCGCAAGCTATCTCCCGTCGAGCGGACCACCACGGGTGCAAGCTCCTACTCACCGAGGAACAGTGGCGTGCTCGTCAGGGTGAGCGGAAGAAGGGGGAGGCCTCGAGCTCGACAAGCGGCCGCAAGCGCAAGAAGCGCAAGAAGCGCAAGGAGCGCAAGGCTCCCCGGTCACGCCGAGGTGCTGATGGTGGCAAATTCCAGCAAGCGCAAGGCCGCCCGCAGCGACACCTACCACAACTGTGGCAATGCTGGTGTTGGCGCTAAAAATCGGCCAGGAATCGGCCGATGATCTTCAGTGTCAGACACACGACCCGGGAGAATCTGCTTAGCTCCTGTTCGGGTTATTTGTCCTGGTGCGGTTCGCGCGGCGTGCCAGTCAAGCTGACCTGTTGATTGACAAGGAAATAAAAGTATTAAATTCAGGGCGTCCCGATCGGCTGGGGTTCCGATCTGTCCCTAAGAGCGCGTCGGCGAATCGGCCGATTTGCTATGAAGATGACCGGCTATGGATTAGCCGATAATCACGTAATAATTGCAAAGAAAACTGCTAGAGCAACTTAAACAATTATTACAGATGCAACACTTGAAACAGATCTAATCGGCTATACGACGATGAACGAAGAAGAGCGATGATAAAGCTAATAGTTCCAATCTCAAGATGGATAACTGGTGATAATACTAGAACAATAGGTAAAACTTATAATTCTAGTAAATATCAGTAAATATCGATAACTGGTGAATAAATCCAAACGAAACCACAGCGATGCGCCCGAGGTTAAAGCTCAGATGTTATTCGATAAGCGGAACCTACCAATTGGCCGGAGATCAAGTTGATGCAGCCCTGCCAATCCGTACGATCTCGTGAAAGAAGAAAAAGTATTGGCGAAGTCGCCGACTTGAAAGTAAAGTACTAGGAAAAAGTAGATGTGTTTTGTTGATTGATGTGTTGATTTTTTCACGAAGCCCTGACGACTCCTATTTATACCCTAAAACCAGGACTCCTTGTTACAATCTTATTAAAAACTGCTATATCTATAATATTCTTATAAAGGAAACGGACTCCCGCAGAATCTTCTGCCGCCGTCTCTTAATCCAATCAGGACTCTTTTCTTTTGCCTCTTGACCGAATCAGCATTATTCCGTTGACCAACATTAGGCCACTTTTAACCGGGATCCTCTGTTGTGGTCTCAATCTTGTTGGCGCAAGTTGCATCGCCAATCGGCCGATTCCCAACTGTAACCTCAATCGGCCGATTCTTTACTGTAGCCTTTAGATCTGCTGCATCGGCCAATCTCTTCTCCTGACACCGATTCAACACGTGTCAAAATCTGGCGTCAACACATGCCCCCCAGTTTCGGAGTAAAACAAAATTTTTACTTCGAAATTCTTTTCTTTAATTTTTTTCTCCGAAATGGGCGCAGTAAAAATCTCCTTCCATTTCGCGGTCTTCTGCATAATGATTGCAATTTCCTCGGACCGGGCGCTCGAGACAACTGTTCCCCTGGAATTCGTGTAGACGGCGCGGCAAAAATCCCGCCTTTACCCTTTCTCTCTTGGATTATCCTTAAGTACTGGCCTTCTCCGCCCACTTTTCTTCACGAGCCTAGTATTTTCCTCCAGCGAACCACTGTTCATCTTCTTCCCGAGCCCTCTCGATCTCCAACCACTCCCTCCGGCGATCTCGCTTGCGAACTGCTCCAACCTCCCAATGGCGGCACCATCAGCAACCTCTCCAACCACGGAGGTTCTGTCGGCAACCTCCTCAGCGACGGCGGCCTCATCGGCGGCTCAACTAGCGGCTCCATCGGCGATGATGAGCTTCATCCCGGAGGTAATCATCCGAAATTTTCCCCTTTTGCTCTTCTACTGTTCAAGTATTTTCTAAACCCATTCTCAGTTTTCCCCTTTTTCCTTCTTTTTAGGCATTTAGGCACCAGATTATTATTCCTCTTTCCGAATCCTCCGAACTCATCTGCTTAGGCCCCATGGGGAATCCCGATCCAACTGACTTGATCAACCTAGAGACTCACAAAATTCCTTTCAAGCAGCCCATGGATTTAGGTCAGTGGGCAGGTGCCTTTATGTCTTGGCCGAATGAGACCCCTGGCTGGAGAGAATGGTACCACAGAGTAGCCTGGTCTAGGAGAGTTCAGTGGGATGAATTGAAAATCGGCCAGTGCATTGACCTCTCTCTGTCCCAGATGGAGAAAAACGATCCCTTAGTAATAGCGGCTTCTTACTTCTGGTCCGACGCACTCAATGCGTTCCTTTTTGGACATGGACATGGACCCATGACTCCAACCTTGACCGATGTCCTGTTGTTGACCGGGCTTGATATCTCCTCTTCTGACACCCCTTTTGATTATCTAATCAAACCATCTCATCGGCTAGAAACCAAAGGAATCGGCGGATGGAAGGGGTATATCAGCAAGAATATGAGGACTGGGACAGTTTCAGAGAGAGAACATACGGCGTTCCTGATGATGTGGCTGGAGAAATATTTTTTCTGTGGTAGAGCAGTTGGCCCTTCTTCTAATACCCAAGCCCTGGCAGAAGCTCTGTCACTAGGATCGGCCGTCCCCCTTGGGAAGCATCTGTTGGGATCGGCCTATCACATGATGCACCAAATCGGCACCAGACTATCAAAAGGGGAGCCGATCGGCAATCCTGGTGGTCCCTGGTGGTTTATCACACTCTGGCTCAATCTATATATGAGCAAGGTCTCCCAACAACAAATAGAGACCAAGACTTTTCCCAACATTGAGTCAGAGGAAAACCCCACCATCAGACGACGCTGTACATCTTTCGGAGAAGCGGCATCGGCCTTCCCTGGCTGTCAATTCACTGCCACTCGAACGACCGAATACTTCAGATGCTTCTACAACGGCTTCAGTGAAGAGACTGTCAGTTGGTATCCATATCAGACATTAGGGCCAATTTTCGAGCTTCCTATCTGCTACGATTCGTCCACTCACACTTTTGATAGTGAACTTATGGATACCCTGATTAAGCCAGGGATTTTACCGGGCAATTTCTTGTCTGGAAAGGATTCTCCCACATATGAGTTCTATAATCCATCGGCCGCAGCAAGGCAACTGGTCTTTGATCAACTGCCGATTCAGGTCTACTTTGCCGGGAAAGCAAAATTTAGAGATGAACTGACCAAGAACCTTGACTACAATCGGCTGTGCAACTTAGTGCCAGACTCCAGCACAATCAACCTGAACAACTGGACGGTGGCCCCTTTTGCCGTTCAACAATTCAAACTGTGGTGGGCAGAATGGAAGCAACACCTCTTCTGTTTATCTCCATCAACATATTGCAACAGTTTGGATCCAGAGAACATTGACTCAAGTGCAGCGGTATGATCTTTCTTCTAGCCGATTTCAATATTGTCTCTTTCCATGCTACAATCTTACCGTTAACTTGTGTTTATTTCTTCAGTCTGAAAGCCAAGTTCCTCCGATGCGGAGCCGAAGCGGCAGGCCGATAGAGAGCGATCGTCCATATACACCATATCCTCTTATCGGCTATCATGCTCCGAGCATCAAGGACATCACTAGCGGCCGATGGAAACAAGCGTCGAGAAAGCCCACTTTGAAGACAACAAGCCGTCGAGTGCGAGCCCGCATAGGACCAACTGACCAATCGGTGGTATTATCGGCTGAAACTCCAACTCCCCTAGCCTTGCCGACTACCGAGATGGCCGATCCCCAAATCACCGCAGAAGTCGGAGCGGCTGCGGCATCACTGCTAGTGGAAGCTGTTCAGGTAATCTCGCACACTTCACATACATTTAAGTGCTCTACCAATACTAACTTTTTCCTTCTGCCAGGCTGCACAGCCCGCTCCAGCACAATCTCCACAGCAATCGGCCACATCCCAAGCGGAAGCCGAAGCACCAGCGACCCTCCTCACCGAGGTAGATAATCTCTTAACTCAATTTTTGCAACTTTCAGAAAACTAACTGACTCTGATGCAAACCGATCTGGGTGTGTCGACTGTACTCCCTCAACGAACATCGGCCGAAAAACCAACAAAAGTATGGCAAATACCTCATATCATCCTATTCAATTATCGTAGTATACTCACAGAATCTATTTGCCATACCTTTCCAGGAAGCTGGCCCAAGCAGAGCATTAATAGTGGTCGAGTCCTCTTCTTCTGACGAGCCGATCGTACCGGTTCCTGAGACGAGGGAGACTCCCATCGGCGCAAGCAAGAGAGATTCGCTTCAAGGAGGTAATAAACTTATCACCGGAATCGGCCGATTCCCTTTTACTGCTTGCTGATCCTTATCTTTATTCTTCCGCAGGAACAAGACACTCCCAACAATAGCCTTTTCTCCTTTGCGATCTCCTTGCCCGACGATGAAGAAGTCGCTTCACGCCAAGTTCCATCGGGCTCGATTTCTGATGATGTCCGCGCCAAGCTCGAGAGCATGCGGACCCTCCTCCAAGATGATATCGGCCGATTAGTGGGAGATGCCTCACCGATCCGGCGGCTTCTCAATGACATCAGAGGCCGAATTCCGGAGGAAACAACAGAAACTTTGGAACCTGCTGCATATATAGAATCGATACAGACCTCAGTTTTCAGGGCTCTGCGTCATATGGCCGATCGTGCCCAGCTAGCAAAGACCCGGTAGGAAGCCGATTCCTACAAGCACCGAGCCCAAGAGGTACACCAACGGATCAACTTCCTCGAGAGCTCTCGCCCGGATATCGTCGGCACGATAGATCGCCTCAAACGGAGGAGAATAGAACTAGCCAAAGAGATGGAGCAAGTAACCAAAGACATAGCTGCTGAAGAAAAGAAGCTTCAAGAGCTCCCATTCTTCATCGTCGGGCTGAAACAAGAAAGACAGAACCTGGCCTGTGAAGCGATAAGACTTCGTCGCCATATTTCAGAAATTCCCGGATCGGCCGACGACGACCAAAGAGTATTAGACTCGGCCGATCAGATTAGGCAACGAGCTATCGCAGCCATAGATGCCCTCCTTGGGTTGTAAAGAATGTTGTAAACATTTAATGCTCCTTTAATGTTATTGCGCCGATTTGATCTTGGACCACTTCTTTTGACAGGTTTGCATTTATGGATGCTTTTACTCTGATAGGACGTGTCCCACCATCTATTTACCTCCTCTCTATAAGTATGAGACCCACACCTTTTCCAGAGGCATATGCATTACCCATCTTCTCCTCCTCCAATAACTGGATCTTCATCTTCCCAAGCTGGACATCAAGATGTCTTCTTCTTGTTCCTCCTCCTCTATCAACCAGGTACGAACCTTCCTCTGTTTCTCCCCTTGACATCTCAATCGCTCTGATGTTGGGTAGCTTTTCATCTTTCTTTAGCCAAAACGTCTCAGTCCCAGCTAGGAACGAGCGATTGAGGTTACGCATTCAGATGAACCACTGTCGCAGGCAGACATAGATCTGATAAGAGCTCACTCTGAAGAACTTAAAGGTCATGTTCCTGCTGATGTCCAGAAGTATTGGGACCGTATAAACGCTCACTGCTCCAAGCGATTGCCAACTGAAAAAAGTACTCCACTCCCTCATCAAGTTGAGACTGAAGCCACCATGGAGAACCTGAAGGAGAAGAAGACCCGCCTTCTGATAGAACTGGGCCATCAAGTTGAGACTGAAGCCACCATGGAGAATCTGAAGGAGAAGAAGACCCGCCTTCTGATAGAACTGGGTCGGATCGAGAGAGAAATCAAGAGCAAGCGTAATCAATAGATATATTGGTATTTTTTTTATTCGAAGGGCGACTTGTACCATGTCGGCCATGTACTCTGTTGTTTTCATCGAATAATGAATTGGTCAGACCAAACGGAAAATATTTCCACCTCAAGGCGATGTCATTTCTACATTGGCTATGTAAACAAAAGCCGATAGGAGTCGGCCATGTTGTCTTGATATATCTTACTGCAAGTTATGCATCTACCCAAATGCTTGGATAGTACCTCTTCAGATATCTTCCGTTTAAAGCTCTTGGGAATTCTTTCCCTTCGATAGTTTCTAGGATATATGCATTTCCCGGAGCGCATCGGCCGATTCTATACGGCCCTTCCCAAGTGGGTGACAATTTACCGAATTTAGGATCTTTAGATCCTATCGACAGCACCAACTTCCATACCAAATCTCCTTGGAAGAATTGTTTAACCTTAACCTTTTTGTCGTACCATCTGGCCACCCTTTTCTTATTTTCTTCGATGCTAATTAGGGCCCTCTACCGCTGACCCGCCAAGTCATCGAGCTCATCCTTCATGAGGAAGGAATAGTCATCGGCCGTCAACTGATCTTGAAGCAATATACGCCTTGACCCCGTCCTTAATTCCCAAGGCAAGACTGCCTCGTGACTATATACCAGCTGATAAGGAGATATCTTAGTGGCTCCGTGGCAAGCCGTCCTATAAGCCCATAGAGATTCAGCCAAAGACATGTGCCACTTTTTGGGCTGTTCCTCTATCTTTCTCTTGATCAACTTGATTATCCCCTTATTGGACGATTCGGCCTGGCCATTGGCTTGAGCATAGTACGGAGAAGAATTTAATAATTTAATCCCCATATCGGCGATGAATTCTCCAAATTCTCCAGAGGTGAACATTGTTCCCTGATCAGCTGTGATAGTCTGAGGAATACCGAATTGATAAACAATATGGTTCTTAACGAACTCGATCATATCGGTCGATGTCACGTTCCTTAAAGGAACTGCCTCCACCCACTTAGTAAAATAATCGGTGGCCACCAATATAAACTTATGCCCTTTACTCGATGGAGGGTGAATCTGTCCGATGAGATCTATTCCCCAACCTCTGAATGGCCACGGTTTAATTACTGGATTCATAGCCGAAGCTGGCGCGCGCTGCACATTGCCAAACTTCTGACAGTCTTGGCATCCACTTCATCTTGTGAGCCGATTGATGGGCTCCACATACGCCTTCATCGATTTCCCGCATCAGGACTTGTGCTTCTTCGGTTCCCAGGCATTTGAGAAGAACCCATCAATCGTCCAATAAAACAAATCGTCTTCAAGTAACACATATTTTGTGGCCTGGAAGCGCACTCGCCGATCCACCTTCTGGGACGGATCCCTCAAGTAATCGGCAATCTCCTTCGCCAGTCATCGGCCGCGAGCTCTAAAATCAAAGCTCCTTGAATTGGCCGATATCCGGACGCTTGTTGGCCCAGCCTGTTGGCTTCTTCATTATAACTTCTAGGGATATGCTCAATTATTGCAGACTTGAATCCCTTTAACAGCTGGAGGCAATCTTCATAGTAAATCCTTAAGATATCATCTTTGCATTCAACTTCATAGTAAATCCTTAAGATATCATCTTTGCATTCAAATTTTCCCGTTAACTGATCTACGATGAGCATGGAATCCCCAAAAATTTCGACTGCATCAGCCTTGACTTCCCTTAATAATTGGATACACTTTAGGACGGCTCGGTATTCCGCCTGATTATTAGTTGCGGACGCTTCTATCGGCAGAGAGAAATCATAACTTGCCCCCCGAGGCGATACAAGAACGATGCCGATTCCCGATCCAGCCCCACACGAAGAACCATCGAAATACAGAGTCCATGGAACCGGTTCAACGACAGCAACTTCCGGTCCACAATGTTGGGCTACGAAATCAGCCATGACTTGACCCTTGACAGCTTTGGCCGATTCGTACCTTAAATCAAATTCTGACAAAGCCAGGATCCATTTTCCAATTCGTCCTTTCAAAATCGGCAATGATAGCATATATTTCACCACATCATCTTTGCATACATCTATGCATTCTGCCGATAACAAATAGTGCCTGAGTTTGGTACACGAGAAGTATAAACACAGGCACAGCCGTTCCACCGGGGAATATCTTGTTTCGGCGTCCAGGAGTCTTCTGCTGACATAATATAGCACCCATTCTTTCTCTTCGAACTCCTGTACCAACGCCGATCCAATAGCCTGTTCATCAGCTGATAAGTATAATTTGAACGGCTTACCGGGCTGTAGCGGGACTAACACCGGAGGTGAAATCAGATATTGCTTGATATCTTCCAACGCTCTGCGTTGTTCTTCTCCCCACACGAATTCCTGGTCGGGCTTCAACTTCAACAAAGGGGTGAAGGCTAGAATACGCCCGGACAGGTTGGATATGAATCTTCTAATAAAATTGACCTTGCCGATGAGGGACCGTAGCTCGGTTTTATTCTGTGGGGCTACAACTTTGTTGATGGCGTCTATGGTCTTCCGGTTGATCTCTATCCCGCGTTCATGGACCATGAATCCTAAGAATTTCCCGGCCGATACACGGAATGCACACTTGTTCGGGTTCATTTTTAACCCATGCTTCCTTGTGCACTCCAGTACTTCTTGTAAATCGGCCAGATGTTCCTGATGACCTTTTGACTTGCTCACAACATCGTCGATGTAAATTTCCACCGATGCGCCAATGAGCTTGTGAAAGATATAGTTCATGGCCCGCTGATATGTAGCACCGGCGTTCTTTAACCCAAAGGTCATTACAACCCACTCGAATAAACCAAGGTGACCTGGACATCTGAAAGCCGTTTTCGAAATATCTTCTTCGGCCATTAATATTTGATTGTACCCAGCATTACCATGGGCACAATATTAGAAATCCTGCTTCAATCAATCTTGTGATCTCGGCCTTTATATCAGGTAGAATTTTGGGATTGCACAGTTGCGCAGGTTGCTGATATGGCCGATATCCTGATTTTATAGGTAACCGGTGTTCAACAATGGACCGGTCTAGACCAGGCATCTCATGGTATTCCCAAGCAAAGCAATCCTTGAATTCTTTTAATAAACTTATCAATTTACACTTATATCCAGGATCCAAGCTAGCACTAATATACGTCGGCCTTGGCTTGCTACCATCTCCCAAATCCACCATCTCTAATGAATCAGCCGACGTAAATCCATGCCCAAGATTTCCGTCTTCTCGGACGAACTGATCCATCTATTCTGAATTTTCAGAGCCGACTGCTTGGATCGGCTGTAGACCGAAATGGGACACCTTCAGGAAATCAGTGTCCCAAGTCCTACCAGATATACACCTGACGTGTTCACAGCTCCATTGTTGCGTGTCGGCCGCTGCGACGCTGTAGGCGGAATCGGCGGTGACTATCTCTGTACTGTCGCCGACCCATTGCACGAGGCATTGGTGCATTGTAGATGGGATATAGCAATTCGCATGTATCCAGTCGAGACCGAGCAACATGTTGTAGGACCCCTTACCATTAATAATGAAAAAGGTAGTAGGGAGGGTCTTACTGCCGATGGTGAGGTCGACGCAGAGCGCTCCACGGGCGGGAGACACGTTGCCTTCGAAGTCCTTGAGCATCATGTCCGTCTTGGTCAGATCTTCATCACTTTTGCCTTACTTCCGGAACATGTCATATGGCATGATGTTGATCGCGGCGCCTCCATCCACTAGTAGCCTGGTAACGGGTCGTCCGTTAACGTGCCCTTTGAGAAATAATGCTTTGAGATGTTGCCGTTTTTCGTCTTCTGGTTTCTCAAAGGTGGTTGTCATCGGCTCTAATACCAATTGCGCCACCTGCTCTTCCATCCTTGTCGCCTTGTCTCGATCGGCAAGCGCCATGAACTCCATCGGCAATATGAACACCATGTTGACATCAGCTGCCAATTCTTGACTGTCCGTTTCCTTGCTGTTGTTTTTCTTGGGGCGCCAGACCCGAGACTTGACGTTTCTGTTTTCCGGCATCTGCCTCTGCTCTTCTTCTTGTTGCTCCCATTAGCGCAGGCGTTGGATCCTCCGTTTCTAGGATTTGGATAATCCATCAGGGCACCACCTGGGGTTTACTGGTTTGGCCGATGATTTGGCGCGCTCCCAATCTGTCAGGGGGAAAAGTAAACGGTCATCTAATGACTATCATGGCAGCGATTATGGAGGCCCGGACCGACCCGCGGCAACGGCGACCATCGTCAGCCCAACACGAGGGGGAAGCGCTCCGCTTCGCCCGACCCCATCCCTCGTGGTCGGACGCTCCCGATCCCCCGGCAGGCGGGCTCCGCCTCGCCCGACCCCTCGCCACGAGAGTCCGCCTCGCCCGACCCCTTGCCACAAGGATCCGCCTCGCCCGACCCAGGGGCTTAGGGTCAGACTCGCGTGGGCCCGCCGGACGGAAATCGGTCTCGGGCGCAGCTTTGCCTTAAATGCTCCACAGCTCGGGCGTGCGGAAAGGCGTCCACGCCGCTGACTTGACCCGTCACACCTACCCGACCACGACCGCGCCGCGCACGGTACAGCGGCACAGTCCTCTCTGGTTCGCTGTCAGGGCATCATGACCCACGTCGCCTGACACAGGAGCACGCCTGACCGTCCGCGCTCCATCTACCCGTCCTCGCGCCCCGCGATTCCGGCGACAGGGACAGGGCGTCCGCGCCGCTCAGGCCTCCTGCAGCGTAACAGGGATAGTCATGGCAGCCGTCAGCCCCGACGGGACGGAAGCCGCAGCCATCATCACGCACGCCCGCCGTAACCGGCTTCCGAGGAGGACTGCGATCAGATCAGTGCAGGCCGCTCGGCGAGGCAAGAAGACCAAAGACAACCGCGACGCCCGGGGAGCACAAATCTTCTCCTTGAACTCCGCGCTCTCTCTCCCTCTCCATTTTTCTATCTCTGTATCCCATGCACGTCTCGCATGTGCCTGGTCAACTCCCTGGAACTATAAAGGGAAGGCCAGGGCCCAAGAGACGGGGGAGAGAATTTCTTAGGCACCCGCACTTCTTCATACAGGCTTCTTCTTCCCTGCGAAGGAGAACACGCCTCCACCATTAGAGCTCCTGTGAACACCTTAGAGACTTGGGACCGGTTCCCTCTCTCGCCCTTCTGTAACCCCTACTACAGAACCCGCGTGGGTAACACGAGCAGCTCCCCATAGTGGACGTAGGGCTTCTTCACGACCGAACCAGTCTAAATCCCGTGTCACCCGCGCAACCATCTGAAGCCGTACGCGCATAAAAGAAATTTACTAGTTTAAGTTTTGATCACCAATCTTGACAACGACAGTTGGCGCGCCAGGTAGGGGACCTTTGCGCGTACATCACCGGCTTCAGATGGCCAGCCACGACGTCAGTTTGGCCCCGGGCTCCCTGGTCCGCTTTGGGAGCCTGGACTTCCTCGCCACCGGAGAGGGGATCGACCTGATCCCCCTCCTCGCTTCATCCACTCGCCTCATCACCTTTGGCTCCGCCACCAGGGTGGTGGCGAGTGGCCGGACGCACGCCGGAGGGCCTCCTTCGGCGGAACGGCTTTTCGGGCTGCACAGCACCGTGACAGCCTATGGTCATGCCCTGGCGCGACCCATGGTCGTGCCGCCTACGAGCAACGAGCTCGCGGGCGCGACTAGTGCGATCTCCGACGCCGGCTCCAGCAGCAGGAGCCACCACCCCTCGCGTGAGTGCTTCGCGGCCGATGCGGACTCCGAGGGGTCCAACGGCGATGGCGCCGGGAGAACGCAACGAACTCCCCCACCACGCGCCGCGGCCACGACGGGAGCCCTTGCCCGGGCCCCGGAGTGGCCACGACAGCCGGAGGCGCGCGTGGCGCCCCACCAAGAGGGCGAGCGTCCCCGCAACGAGGGCGGGGCGCGACAGCGAGCGCGCGACGTCCAGCAGCGCATTTGCGCTGACGAGGATCGCCCCCAGCTCTTCGCCCACGATAGCCAAAACATCGCCACAGCGGCGGCCCTGCTCTGGTGACTCCCCGAGCCGGAGACACCAGAGGAACGCCAGGCGCATTGAGGGGTACGCGACCTGCTCGAGTGTGCCGCTGTCCAGCAGGCGGAGAGCTCCGCGTCCTGGCGACGCGGTCAAAACGTCAGCGGGGCGGCCCCCACCACGCCCTCCGTAAGGCGGGGAGAGTCTGTCCACCAGTCTCCTCCCCGGGCGAACCAGGCCGCGCCCGCTCGACGGACGCCGCCACCCGCTGGAGGCAGGGCTCCATCCATCCACCGGCGCGTCGGTCCCATCCGCGACGCCCGTGACACCCTGGACGCGTGGAGGCGCTCCCGCGCGGACAGGGAGGAGGGGGTGGATCGCGGCTACCACGTCCACCGTGGCGGCCGCTACGACAGCGAAGAAGACCGTAGCCCCAGCCCCGACCCGGCGGGGCCCCGGGCCTTCTCCGCGCGCATCCTGAGCGCGCCATTTCCGCCGCGCTTCAGACAACCAACCAACGTGGCCAAGTACTCTGGGGAAACGAACCCCGGGCTCTGGCTCAGCGACTACCGGCTTGCGTGTCAAGCCGGTGGGGCGGACGATGACCTGTTCATCATCCGTAACCTCCTGCTTTTTCTAGCCGACTCAGCGCGAGCCAGGCTAGAACATATCCCCTCAGGACGGATCCGCAGTTGGAACGACTTGAGGGAGATTTTCGTGGGAAACTTCCAGGGCACGTACATGCGCCTTGGCAATCCTTGGGATCTCCGGAGCTGCCGCCAGGAGTCGGGTGAATCCCTCTGGGATTACATCCGACGCTTTCCAGGAAGCGCACCGAGCTCTCCAACGTCGCGGACGCCGACGTCACAGGGGCATTCCTGGCAGGAACTTCCTGCCGACCCCTCATCCATGAGCTCGGGCGCCGAGGTTCGCGGACCACGGAGGACCTCCTTAACATCGCCACCAGCTTCGCCTCGGGTGAGGAGGCCGTAGGAGCAATCTTCGACCGCTCCAAGGGCGAGGCAAAGCGCAAGGAGGACGCAGACGAGGGCACCACCAGCCGTCCACAGAAGAAGAAGAACAAGCGGCGGCGCGAGGCACCCCTCGTGGCGGCTGCTAAGCGCAAGCGGGGTCAGCCGCCCCCGGAGGGCACCCCCGGCTTCTTCGACAAACTGCTCGAGGGACCATGCCCGAACCACGAGTTCCCCGCGAAGCACGCCTACAAAGACTGCAACCTCATGAAAAGGTACTTTGCAGGCAACCCGGTGAAGGGCGACCGTAGGCGGAGACCCGACGAGGAAAGGAAGGACGACGGAGGGAAAGAAGACGACTTCCCCAAGGTGGACGGCTGCTTCGTGATCTTCGGCGGCTCGGCGGCCTATGATTCCAGACGCCACCGGAAGCTGGAACGCCGCGAGGTTTACGTAGACGAGCCTGCGACGCCGACCTTTCTCGACTGGTCGGGATCCGCCATCACGTTCGATCGGTCCGACCACCCGGGGCGTGTCCTGCAGCCAGGGCGCTACCCCCTCGTGGTGGACCCAATCATCGGCACGACGCGCCTCACCAATGTGCTCATGGACGGTGGCAGCGGCCTCAACATCCTCTACGCCGAGAGCCTCAACGCCATGGGGATCGACCGCTCCCGCCTCCGCCCCAGCAAGGCGCCTTTCCACGGCATCGTGCCGGGGAAACAGGCAGTGCCTCTCGGGCAGATCGACCTGCCCGTTACCTTCGGGACTCCGTCCAACTACAGGAAGGAGATCCTCACCTTTGAGGTGGTGGGCTTCCGAGGGACCTACCACGCCATCCTGGGACGGCCGAGCTATGCAAAGTTCATGGCCATCCCCAACTACACCTACCTCAAGCTCAAGCTGCCGGGGCCTAACGGGGTCATTACCGTCGGCACGTCCTTCCAGAAGGCGTACGAGTGTGATGTTGAGTGCTGCGAGTACGCCGTGACCATCAACGTTGCGGAGGAGCTGGCGGCCCAGCTCGCGGAGAGCGCCGAGGGTCGACCCGACTCCTAGCAGTCGCCCACCTCCTTCGAGGCCACCGAAGGCGTCAAGGAGGTCCCCCTCGACCCTAGCGGTTCCGACGGCCAGACCGTCCGAATCAGCGCTAACCTATCTCCCAAATAGGAAGGCGCGCTCGTCGACTTCCTCCGCGCGAACATCGATGTCTTTGCGTAGAAACCCTCGGACATGCCCGGCATTCCGAGGGAAGTCGCCGAGCACTTCTTGAACATCAAGGCCGACTCCAAACCAGTGAAGCAAGGTTTGCGCCGCTTCGACGCGGAGAGGCGCAAGGCCATAGGCGAGGAGCTCCAGAAGCTTTTGGCGGCCGGGTTCATCAAGGAAGTGTACCACCCCGATTGGTTAGCTCATGGACCAGGGCATCACCTATGCCCCCCGCACCGCCATCAAGTCCCAGGTACTTGCTGATTTTGTGGCAGAATGGACGGAGATACAGACGCCATCAGCACCGGAGAAACAGGAGTACTGGATGATGCACTTCGACGGGTCGCTGATGAAGGCTCGTGCCGGAGCAGGCCTAGTCTTCATCTCTCCTCTCGACGTCCGCATGAGGTACATGATCCGCCTCCATTTCCCCGCGTCTAATAACGTCGCTGAGTATGAGGCTCTCCTCAACGGGCTCCGCATCGCCATCGAGCTGGGCATCCGACGGCTGGACGTCCGAGGCGACTCCCAGCTAGTCGTTGAGCAAGTCATGAAGGAATGGAGCTGCCACGACCCCAAGATGGCAGCCTACTGCAACGAGGTCCGCAAGCTCGAGGACAAGTTCGACGGGCTAGAGCTCAACCACATCGCAAGGCGTTTTAACGAGGCAGCCGACGAACTGGCAAAGGCAGCATCCGGCCGAAAGCCCGTTCCCGATGGCGTCTTCATCAGCGATCAGTTCGAGCCCTCGGTCCGTTGTCAGGAACCGGGAAAGGACGGCGACGCGCCACCTGTCTTGGGCCCAGGCGCCGACCCAGACGTAGCCCGTGCTCCGTCCGACCCAAGCTTGGAGGTCGACCCCTCCGATCCCGAAGTCATGGAGGTTGACACAGATCCAGCCACGGGGCCCGGCCCCCCGCCTGACTGGAGAACTCCGTACCTTGACTACCTCATCCGCGAGACGCTCCCGAAGGACAAGACGGAGGCACGAAGGATTGCGTGCCGCGCCAAGACATTCGTCATCATCAACCAGGAGCTCTACAAGCGGAGCCACACCGGCATCTTCCAACGATGCATCCCGATCGAGCAAGGAAGGGCGCTGATTCACGACATCCACGCAGGGGCCTGTGGCCACCACGCCGCACCAAGAACCCTCATCGGGAACGCCTTCCGGCAGGGTTTCTACTAGCCAACGGCGGTCGCCGATGCCACCCATGTGGTCCGCACCTGCGAAGGGTGCCAATTCTTTGCGCGCCAAACTCACATGCCCGCACAAGCGCTCCAGACTATCCCCATCACATGGCCCTTTGCGGTCTGGGGACTGGACCTCGTCGGGCCCTTCAAGAAAGCGCTCGGGGGCTTCACCCACTTGCTTGTCGCCATCGACAAGTTCTCTAAGTGGATCGAGGCACGACCCATCGCGCAGATCACATCTGAACAGGCGGCGCGATTCTTCACCGACATCATTCATCGCTTTGGGGTCCCCAACTCCATCATCACGGACAACGGCACGCAATTTACCGGGAATAAGTTCCTCCGGTTCTGCGACGACTACCACATCCGAGTGGAATGGTCGGCCGTGGCGCACCCCCACACGAATGGGCAGATTGAACGAGCCAACGGCATGATACTCCAGGGTCTCAAGCCACGGATCTTCGACCGCCTCAAGAAGTTCGGCGGCCGGTGGGTTGCGGAGCTCCCCGCGGTCCTATGGAGTTTGAGGACGACCCCCAGCAGGGCAACTGGCTTCACCCCGTTCTTCATGGTCTACGGGTCCGAGGCAATCCTCCCCACCGACCTAGAGTACCGATCGCCGAGGGTCGAGGCGTATGACGAGCAGGGAAACCAGGCGTCGCACGAGGACGCACAAGACCAACTCGATGAAGCACGCGATATGGCCCTGTTACACTGAGCCAAGTACCAGCAGGCCCTACGACGACACCACAGTCGCAAGCTGCAAGGCCAAGCCTTCAACGTCGGGAACCTGGTGCTCCGCCTTGTCCAGGACAATAGGGGTCGGCACAAGCTGACCCCTCCGTGGGAAGGTCCTTTCGTCATCGCCCAAGTACAGCGTCCAGGCACGTACAAGCTGGCGACCCCCGATGGACGGATTTTCAACAACGCTTGGAACATAAAACAGCTAAGACGATTCTACCCTTAAATTCTGTTTCCAAGTTTAAACACACGCATCCTTGCAATTTTCTAGTCCGCGAAGAAAAGCAGTTTTGAGTCGACCCTTCTCTGAGTCTCGTCACGGGCTCAGGGATATCCGACCCTGACCCTGCCTCAGGGTCGCATATCCCTCGGAGGCTATCAGGGGCTCTGGCCCAAGTCACCCGAGGTCCTCCAAAAACAACTTTTCTTCGAGCCGGCCCCCCTTCCTAGACGTTTGGGCATGAAAAGGGGAGAGTGCGCAAACGATGCCCAGGAAAGACTGATTGGACTGCGAGAAAGCCCACGCCCCAGTGGCTACGGTACTATCGCCCATCAGCGCTTACTGACGCATCCGACCTGTATTCTAAACTTTCCAGACCCAAAAGGACAAGGAAGGGGATCGGAAGTAAACGTTGATAAATTGCAAAAATGGCCCCCGCGGCCATTACAAAAGCAAGTCCAAAATAAACTAACACATTTACATGGCCGGGTATCTGAACCCGACCCAGCTGGACCGTTCAGGGCTCCTCCAGCTGCGCCGCCAAGGCATCCGCCGAGCCGAGCACCGACGCATCGATCTCGTCCAGCTCAGCCTCGGTGTACCCAAGGGCATACCCTTCGCTCATCAAGTCAAAATCGAGGCTGGTGTAATGGGACCCGAAGACCCCGAAAGCCCGCCTCACGCCAACGCGAAGCGCCTCACGAGCGATCTCGCGGGTCCGCTGGTACAATCCGAGGGCACGAGCCGCCAGCGAGCTCGTCCCTTCCCCCTGGACCACGCCGAGGCCAGTGCAGTCGACGCGGACCGCGTCCTGCAGGCTGTTGTGCTCGGCGCGCTCCTCATCAAGAGCCCCCTTCAGCTGGTCGACTTCACCCGTAAGACCTGTGCAAAAAAACACGCAGGATCAGAGACCCTCCAACATCACAAAGGAAGAAGGACAGGAGGAACCTTACCCTCGGACTGCGCCTTCAACGCGGTTGCAGCGGTCTGAAGCTGACCAACCTCCGTCCCGAGGTCGGCCACCATCTTCACGGCTTCGACCCTTCGGGTCGCCTCAAGGTCCCGGTCCTGCCAGGCCTGCTGCCGCTCCTGGCGGATGCGCTCAACGGTCTTCCGAAGGGCCTCATGCTCCTTCTTCACCCGAAGGAGCTCCGCGGCATCAAGCTGGGCCTTGTCGATAGCGGCCTGGAGGTCCACGCGGGCAGAGCGGGCCTCCTCGACAGCGGTCTGGAGACCATCCCGCGCCGCCTGCTCGCGCTTCCGCAGGTCATCGATGACCTGCTGGGCGGCAGCGACCTGCGCGGCCAGCTCCTTGGACCGCTGCTCCTCCGCAAAGAGGCGCTCCTGCCCGAGCCGAAGGAGATCAGATTTCTCCCGGCTGCACTCCTGGAGGGCCTGCAAAATGACCCACAGTCAACGACAGAACGGCGGAGAAGAGAATGGTCACTGCGAGCAATGGCATACCTGACCAGCGGGAGCAATGACGCCGTCCAGCTCTCCCGCCAAGGAAGAAAGGGCAGCACGGGCGCTGTGGAGCGCACCCTGCACTGCCCGCCTCGTCTCTTGCTCCTCGGCGTCGCCCAATGTGGGCAGGGGCCCCGGCTCCGCGGTCCTCGGCGTCGCCGCAAGGGCAGGCACGGCCACCACGGGCGCCGCTGGCCTCGACGACGGCTCCGTCGTGTGTGCCACCGTCCCTGCCGGGGTCGCCGCGGTCCCCGTCAGCGCCGACGCGCGTCCCGCCTCGCCCGCCGCCGCCGCGGTTTCCGCCGCAACCACCGGAGCGAGTGTCGCATCCCCCGCAACGGCCGCCGGGGCCGGCACCTCCGTCTCTGCCGGAACCGTCGCCCCCGCCGCGATGGAAGGGGAAGGGGAAGAAGGCTGGAGCGCTGGGGAAGAAGAGAGCAAACGGCCGGCGCAGCAAACCGAAAGGTAAAGAGGAAGGCGAAAGGCTCGAGACAAGGTAAGGGCAGAACCGGCGAGGCGGCCCCCCATCTTATAGAGCGACGCGTGGGTAGCGGGACGGACGCGCCCATCGCAGCTAATGCGGCGTCAGGTACACCTCATCGCGCCCGTTCCCCTCCTTTTTCGGAAGATGTGCGCACGACTCTGCAGGAAACGTCTACTCCCCCTCGTTTCGCGGGTCGGCACCTACCGCCACTTCGTCTTCCGAGAAGTCCGCGCGCACGATCTCCTCCGCACTCGGCCCAAGATGCAACGGAAAGGTAAGAAGGCATACGGGACTGAAAACGTCCCTACGGCCCGTTACGGTCCAGGGGTTCGAAGGCTGGCCCACCATGGGTTCGACAGCCGCCCCAGGATAACCCTGAGCGAGGGGTGAGAAGGGATGGGTCCGCTAGCGGCCATCACCTGGGCACCTGACTGCCCAGGGCGTCCCGACCTCACATTCGAGTCTGGCCGGCATCAAAGTTCATGGTTTTTCCCCGACGAAAGGCAACGAGCCGCCGGGTCCAATCGAACGGACTCAGGAACTATATGAACTGGCCGACCGGAATCTGGGGTACGCCACCAGCTTGGCCCAGGCCGGACCCCCCCGAACGGGGACCGGGACCCCACTCGAATTGACCCGATTGCAGCTCAACGAGCACCACGGTTCGTCCAACGAGGATAACATGGCACGGCTCACCCCCTCCGTCCCAGCGAACGGACGCGTGAGGGGTAACGTTCAAAAGTCGGTCTAGCCTCCCGACCGGTCTCCTGCAACGCGCGGGGGCTCGGGGGCTAGATTCGCAACCGATGACCACACGGGTGGTCACAACATGAGGCCTCCAGACGGAGGGAGTCCCCCGGAACGGCAAGGTTCCCCTCATGTCGAGACAATCATCATGCAGCGCGCACGGCGAGCAAGAGTTCCCGACGAACAACGATAACAGCCTCTGGAGGAGCGTCCCCACTCCACCACAGGCTCGGGGGCTACTGTCAGGGGGAAAAGTAAACGGTCATCTAATGACTATCATGGCAGCGATTATGGAGGCCCGGACCGACCCGCGGCAACGGCGACCATCGTCAATCCAACACGAGGTGGAAGCGCTCCGCTTCGCCCGACCCCGTCCCTCGTGGTCGGACGCTCCCGATCCCTCGGCAGGCGGGCTCCGCCTCGCCCAAACCCTCGCCACGAGGGTCCGCCTCGCCCGACCCCTTGCCACAAGGATCCGCCTCGCCCGACCCAGGGGCTTAGGGTCGGACTCGCGTGGGCCCGCCGGACGAAAATCGGTCTCGGGCGCAGCTTTGCCTTAAATGCTCCACAGCTCGAGCGTGCGGAAAGGCGTCCACGCCGCTGACGTGACCCGTCACACCTACCCGCCCACGACCGCGCCGCGCACGGTACAGCGGCACAGTCCTCTCTGGTTCGCTGTCAGGCCATCATGACCCACGTCGCCTAACACAGGAGCACGCCTGACCATCCGCGCTCCATCTACCCGTCCTCCGCCCCGCGATTCCGGCGACACGGACAGGGCGTCCGCGCGTCTGCAGCGTAACAGGGACAGTCATGGCAGCCGTCAGCCCCGACGGGACGGAAGCCGCAGCCATCATCACGCACGCCCGCCGTAACCAGCTCCCGAGGAGGACTGCGATCAGATCAGTGCAGGCCGCCCGAAGAGGCAAGAAGACCAAAGACAACCACGGCGCCCGGGGAGCACAAATCTTCTCCTTGCACTCCGCGCTCTCTCTCTCCCTCTCCATTTTTCTCTCTCTGTATCCCACGCACGTCTCGCATGTGCCTGGTCAACTCCCTGGAACTATAAAGGGAAGGCCAGGGCCCAAGAGACGGGGGAGGGAATTTCTTAGGCACCCGCACTTCTTCATACAGGCTTCTTCTTCCCTGCGAAGGAGAACACGCCTTCACCATTAGAGCTCCTGTGCACACCTTAGAGACTTGGGACCGGTTCCCTCTCTCGCCCTTCTGTAACCCCTACTACAGAACCCGCGTGGGTAACACGAGCAGCTCCCCATACTAGACGTAGGGCTTCTTCACGCCCAAACCAGTCTAAATCCCGTGTCACCCGCGCAACCATCTGAAGCCGTACGCACATAAAAGAAATTTACTAGTCTAAGTCTTGATCACCAATCTTGACAACGACACAATCTGGTTCCCTTCCTAGGGGGTTTTCATCTGACACCCTGTCATCAGCCATCTCTTCCAGCCGATCGTGTATGCTGATTCTGCCCCCCAGTCGATCCTGTTGGTTGATCCTGCCTTTCGACCGGTGATACCGGTCAACTCTGTCCCCAGCCGATCATGCACCGAAAGGCGCTGTGCTTCTTGTTCGCGCCGATTTCTGCTGATCGGCTCTGATTCTCTGTCTCTGGAGCGTGATCGTTTGAACGGCGATCGTTGCGGCTCAATCCATTGCACTCAGGACAGTTATCGGCTGAGGGCAATCGGAACTCGTTTTCCCAATAGTGGATGAAGAACGGACATTGCCAATGATCCTCGTGTCGGCGTATCATCTCCTCGTGACATCGTGACTGTTCTTGCTGCCGCCGATATTAGCTGAGCAAGAATTGGGAAGTGATGGGTCTATGTGATCGTCCCGACCCTTCGCCCTTGTCTTCAGCCCGCCTTTTCCCTTTGACTTCATCCACCATGACCTGCTTCCTGGGATCTACGGCGCCGCTTCTTCTTGCCGATTCCGACGTCAGCACCTTGGTTTGAAGTGAGTTTCTTCCCGTGTCAACCATGTTGGCTGGGAAAGGATGCTGGTCAATCTTCATCGGCTTCGCCGGCTTTGCCGGGGTTTCAAACTTGAGTCTTCCCTGCTCGATGGCCTACTGTATCTGCTGGCGGAAGATCTTGCATTCATTCATGTCATGAGACGTGGCGTTGTGCCACTTGCAGTATTTCATCTTCTTGAGCTGATCGGCCGAAGGAATGGTATGGTATGGTGATAGCTTGATCTGTCCTTCCTGAAGTAGTAAGTCAAAAATCTTATCGGCCTTTGTCGTATCAAAGCCGAATGTCTCTGGTCCTTTCTTTCCGAAAGGGCACGATATTGGCTTCTTGCCTTTTACCCATTCTGCTAGGCCGATTTCTTTCTCTCCCTCCGATTCATACCCTTCCAGGTACGCCACCTTCTTCTGAAAATTTCTCCGCTGCTCAAACGGACGGACTTCCTGACCTGCCAATCGGTGAACGATCTGGCTTAAGCTTTCAAATTCCTGTGAGGCATACCTTTCCTTGATTTGTGGCAAGAGGCCTTGGAAAGCGATATCGGCCAACTGGGCGTCGGTCAGAGCCAGACTGTAGCATTTGTTCCTGATTTCCCTGAACCTCTGTATGTATCCAGTTACTCGTTCATCGCTCCTCTGCCTGAGGCTGGTCAAATCTGAGAGCTTCATCTCATGTACTCCCGCGTAGAAGTACTTATGGAACTGCTTTTCTAGATCGGCCCAAGTAACAATGGAATTAGGTGGTAAAGTGGTGAACCACTGGAAGGCCGATCCAGACAGAGATGATGAAAACAGGCGCACCCTCAGAGCATCTTGCGTGGCGGCTTCCCCGCACTAGATGATGAATCTATTAATATGCTCCACGGTAGATGTGTCATCCAGCCCCGAAAACTTGGTAAAATCAGGAACCTTGTACCGGTGGGGAAACGGCAGCAGGTCGTAGGCCGATGGGTATGGCGTCTTGTATGTATAAGTCTGCACTTTCGGCTTCAACCCAAACTGGTCCTGAATTACCTCTGCTATTCTTACCGTCAAGTCCACCTGCTGCTGATGAACGGGCGTTCGAGGTGCCGGCATGTGTTTGAGGATTGGCGGCGGTGCGGCCGGGTGATGGATCGAAGCATGCGGCGAATTCTGTTGTGTTATGGTCGTCTGAGCAGTAGACAATTGATGGCGAAGCGAATCCGCCGCCCCGTCGTACATTGTCATTGGTGCCGTGCTTCGGAGTGCCTCTACAGCGCCTGCCCCCCTGTCGATTTCTGACGGGGCTGGTTGACACTGAGGGACCGTCGGCCGGACGGCCGAGTGGAACGGCGCCTGAATTGGATAGCTCACATGCCCGGTTGATTGATCGGGAAAACCCGTTGTCGCCGATGCCCCCCAGGGCACTGAGTTTGTGGGCAGCGATTGCACAGAAGCAATCTGGACAGGCTGAAGCGGTGCCTGCGATGGGAAACATGGTGCACCGTTATACCTCGGAGACGTTGGAGGCAACGGAGTGTTGTATCCCTCGCATTGCGTTGACATCGGCTGAGGAGCCGAGTGGGACGTGGCTGGTGAGCTTCTGGCTGGAGGTACAATAGGCGGGGCATACGCTGGCCCCTGATATCCTTGAGCTGCTCCGCTGACCAGAGAGCTGATGACGGCGTTATACACCGTGTTGGTCATCACCGAGAATTGGTCGATAAAAGCCTGATAGACGGACTGCTGGATCATATCGGACATCTTGCCCGAATCCTCAGCGATGGTGATGTGGCGGGGAACAAATTGAGGAGCTTTCTTGACTCCTTCCCTGTTTCTGGTACGACTGAACGACTGCAGATACATCTTTTTGTAATCTTCCAGATGTTTAGCCAATTCTTCCTTCTGGTCGTCCTTGAGATCTGCTTCTGTGACCTCAATGATATTGCTCTCGGAAACTTCTGCGTTTTTTGACATATTGGGTCTTGAAGTTGTGTCCCACCGGGCGTGCCAAAAGTGTGTTGCGCTAAAAATCGGCCAGGAATCGGCCGATGGTCTTCAGCGTCGGACACACGACCCGGGAGAATCTGCTTAGCTCCTGTTAGGGTTATTCGCCCTGGTGCGGTTCGCGCGGCATGCCAGTGAATCTGACCTGTTGATTGACAAGGAAATAAAAGTATTAAATTCAGGGCATCCCGATTGGCTGGGGTTCCGATCTGTCCCTAAGTGCGCGTCGGCGAATCGGCCGATTTGCTATGAAGATGACCGGCTATGGATCAGTCGATAATCGCGTAATAATTGCAAAGAAAACTGCTAGAGCGACTTAAACAATTATTACAGATGCAACACTTGAAACAGATCTAATCGGCTATACGACGATGAACGAAGAATAGCGATGATAAAGCCGATAGTTCCAATCTCAAGCTGGATAACTGGTAATAATACTAGAACAACAGGTAAAACCTATAATTCTAGTAAATATCGATAACTGGTGAATAAATCCAAACGAAACCACAGCGATTGGCCCGAGGTTAAAGCTCAGATGTTATTCGATAAGCGGAATCTACCAATTGGCCGGAGATCAAGTTGATGCAGCCCTGCCAATCCGTACGAACTCTTGAAAGAAGAAAAAGTATTGGCGAAGTCGCCAACTTGAAAGTAAAGTACTAGCTAAAAAGTAGATGTGTTTTGTTGATTGATGTGTTGATTTTTTCACGAAGCCCTGACGACTCCTATTTATACCCTAAAACCAGGACTCCTGGTCGATTACGACTTGTTACAATCTTATTAAAAACTGCTATATCTATAATATTCTTATAAAGGAAACGGAGAACCATAGAATCTTCTGCCGCCGTCTCTTAATCCAATCAGGACTCTTTTCTTTTGCCTCTTGACCGAATCAGCATTATTTCGTTGACCAACATTAGGCCACTTTTAACCGGGATCCTCTGTTATGGTCCCAATCTTGTTGGCACAAGTTGCATCACCAATTGGCCGATTCCCAACTGTAACCTCAATTGGCCGATTCTTTACTGTAGCCTTTAGATCTGTTGCATCGGCCAATCTCTTCTCCTGATGCCGATTCAACACGTGTCAAAATCTGGCGTCAACAGCTGGCCATTGGGCCAAGGATTGTAGGCAGCCGAAGCATGGCAGTCAGGCTCATGTCGCGGAGGCTCGTGTCGACAACGAGCCGGCCCTCTTCCTAGTGCGCGGGAGCGTCGAGCTACGCTCCTCTCCCGCGCTCCTCCACTTCGATGAGCCGCGAGCTCACGCCTTCCTCGGGAAGGGCGCGACGAGAAGATCGACGGATGGTACCTCGACACCGGTGCCACCCACCACATGACCAGGCGGCTACTGTCAGACCTGGACTCCACCGTGAGAGGCTCCGTCAAGTTCGGGGACGCCTCCGCCATGGAGATCGAGGGTGCCGGATCCATCATCTTCATCGCGAAGACCGGCGAGCACCGAATGCTCACCGGTGTCTACTACATCCCAGCGCTGCGGAACTCGATCATTAGGGATGAGAATGGGTCTCCCAAGCTGGATGAAAATGGGTCGCGCATGGATACCAAGCACGGACTGCTACGCATCTAGGACACCTATCGCCATCTTCTTGCTAAGGTGAGCAGGGGAGCAACCGCCTCCATGTTCTCCACGTGACGATGACGCGTGGCGGTGGCACGAGCGCTTTGGGCACCTCAACTTTGAGGCCCTGAGGCAGCTCGGTGCCAAGGAGATGCTGCGGGGCATGCCACACATCGACCACGTGGAGCAGTTCTGCGACACGTGCATGCTGGTGAAGCAGCTACGCCTCCCCTTCCTGCACCAGGCAAGCTTCCGCACCAAGGACAAGCTGGAGCTTGTGCACGGCGACCTCTACGGCCCCATCACACCGGCTACTCCTGGAGGCCGGCGCAACTTCCTCATCCTCATCGACGTCATCTCCCGCTACATGTGGGCGATCCTCCTAGACACCAAGGCAGCTGCTTCAGACGCCATCAATCGTCATCAAGCCGCTGTGGAAAAGGAGTGTGGCCGCAAGCTCCGTGTGCTGCGTACGGACAACGGCGGCGAGTTCACGACGGCTGAGTTTGCGGCGTACTACGCCGACGAGGGCATCCAGCGCCACTACTCCGCGCCGTACACTCCATAGCTGAACGGCGTCGTCGAGCGCCGCAAGCAGACGGTGGTGGCCACCGCTCGTGCCCTCCTCAAGCTGAGGGGGATGCCGGCCATTCTACAACGGTGAGGCGGTGATGACCGCTGTTCTCCTGCTCAACTGCTCACCTACCAAGGCACTCGACGGCAAGACACCATACAAGGTGTGGCACGATCGCACGCCGGCGGTCAGCCACCTTCGCATCTTCGGCTGCGTCGCATTCGTTAAGGAGCTTGGCCGCGTCGGCAAGCTCGACAACAGGAGCACTCTAGGGGTCTTCATCGGCTACGCGGATGGCGTGAAGGCCTACCTCATCCTCGACCCTGTGACAGCGTGTGCGCATTGCGCGCGACATTGTGTTCTGTTCGACGAGGGGCGAGGTTGGGTGGGACAAGGTGGTGGACGACAGCTCGACTTCGATGATCAGCAACTTCATCATCGAGTACGTCCACTTCGAGGGAGCCGGGGGAGCTGGCAGCTCTTCTTCATCGAGCGTGACTGCCCCAGCTCCGACGAGCCCTCCTCCACTGACACCGCCGGCCACGCCCCGTTCTCCTACACTGATGCCTCGTACGTCTATGCCGGCGCCTCGTCCACCTACGCCGGCACCCACTCCTCCAGGCTCGGCACCGCCAGCTTCGGTCTGCGACGAGCACCGCTCAGTGGAGTTCCTCATGCCGCCCTCCAACGATGAGGACTTGTATCGCACGACTTCGAGGTGGAGCTGCACCTGACGCACGACGACGGTGAGCCTCGTTCCTTCGCTGAGGCGGAGTAACACGTGGCCTGGCACGCCGCGATGCAGCTGGAGATGGACACTGGTGAGAAGAACCGGACTTGAGAGCTGGCGGATCTCCCTGCTGGCCACCGCGCGATCACCCTCAAGTGGGTGTTCAAGCTGAAGAAAGATGAAGCCGGTGCAGTCGTCAAGCACAAGGCCTGACTGGTTTGCACGTGGGTTCGTGCAGCAGGAGGGAGTCGACTTTGGCGACGCCTTCGCACTTGTTGCGTGGATGGAGTCCGTGCGTCTCCTCCTCGCGTTGGCAGCCTAGGAGGGCTGGCGCGTCCACCACATGGACGTCAAGTCTGCCTTTCTCAACGGCGACTTGAAGGAGGAGGTCTAGGCCCACCAGCCGCCGGGTTTCGTCATCCCCGGCAAGGAGGGCAAGGTCCTTCGCCTGCGCAAGGCCCTCTACGGCTTGCGGCAGGCACCGCGGGCGTGGAACGCGAAGCTGGATGAGGGGAAACTATGAAGTAATGATGAGGGGAACATTTGGTAATATTCGGATTGTCAACAAGCTCTTGGGCGGGGAAGTTGGACCAAAAACAGTTCACATTCCAACCGGAGAGAAGCTTTATGTTTATGATGCTGCAATGGTTAGTGTACTCAAAATTTCTGATCTTTTGAGCATTTCTCTATTGATTTAGACATCTCATCTGTAGTTCTAGTTTCTGAATACTATTTTTGGCACTGCTAGTTTCTTCTTTAAGTATGTCCATTGTTCTATCTGTAGAGGTACAAAGCTAATGGGCAAGACACAATTGTCTTGGCTGGTGCTGAATACGGGACTGGAAGCTCGAGGGACTGGGATGCAAAAGGCACTAAGCTGTTGGTATGGACTATACTATAAAAGTTATGCCTTTTTGTGTTTATTCACTTATGAAGCTAATGCAACAGCGTAAATTTTATGGCAGGGTGTTAAGGCTGTGATTGCCAAGAGTTTTGAAAGAATCCATCGGAGCAATTTGGTTGGGATGGGAATAGTTCCTTTGTGCTTCAAGTCGGGAGAGGATATGGAGTCACTTGGTTTAACTGGTCATGAGCAGTACACAATTCATCTTCCAACAAGTGTGCATGAGATGCGACCTGGCCAGGATATTGTTGTTGCTACGAACACCGGAAAGTCATTCACATGCATTCTTCGCTTTGACACGGAGGTAAATGAAGCCTTTGCTTTTTGATTACTTTATAGCTTGCGGAAATCCCTTCCCTGCCATTGCAATTTCCTGCAAAATTTTCAATGGTAAATAAAGTTGATGCTGAAACGAACTTATACATCTGTAGATGCAGTTGCTGCCTTTTGTCAGTCAGGCTTATAGCTAATGTTGCTTTTTTTTTCATGTCAAAGAACTACAAGCTGAGAAGTAAGTTGTACGATATAATTCTGGAGTTGATCATGTGTTGAAACACTAATATATAATTTACTTAATTATAATGAATTAGGGTGCAGACATTTAACTTTGTGTAACCAACGACTTGCACATCCGAGTGCACTTTTTTATGCTAGTTAGTTTCCTCATGGAATCTGACACCTAGGATTTAATTTGAGGATTCTTCTTACATGAATTTGTAGGTGGAGTTGGCTTACTTTGATCATGGGGGGATATTGCATTATGTTGTTCGGAAGCTTATCAGTTCAGAATGATAATATTTTTCAATCACATGCTCATGAGACACCAGCTCCAGAAATCTATATAATTCAGCAATCTGTTTTCTTGTGTGTAATTGAAAGAGATTGAATTTGTGTGGAAAAACAGATTAATTAATTGAGAGATACACAGGTCATATAGGGATGAGGAGATCTTGGGGCTAAAGGAAACCCAAAAACAGATCTCCTCAGGACTCTAACTAACTATATCTCTCTAACCAAACAAAGGGCCTAGCGCAGGACCCACACACAAGCATAAACATCTACTGTCTAACACGCCCCTGCAGTCAAATCATCGGACGACCGAACATTTAGACTGGACCGAAATTCCACGAAGATTGAGGAAGGCAACCCCTTGGTGAAAATGTCGGCAAACTGAGATGTCGTCGGGACATGAAGGACACGTAGATCACCAAGTGCAACGCGCTCTCGAACAAAATGGAGATCGATCTCCACGTGTTTGGTGCGCTGATGCTGGACGGGATTTGAAGACATGTAGACAGCGCTGATGTTGTCGCAGTACACCAAGGTTGTCTTGCGCAAAGGGGTGTGCAGCTCAGACAAAAGTTGGCGTAACCAGGTGCTTCAGCAACGGTGTTGGCGACAGCTCGATACTCAGCCTCAGCACTGGAGCGGGAAACAGTGTTCTGACGCTTGGACGACCAGGAGACCAGATTATCACCAAGTAAAACCGCATAGCCCGAAGTAGACTTGCGTGTATCTGGACAACCGGCCCAATCAGCATCAGAGTAGACCACCAAATCAGACTGAGTAGAGGGGTGCAAGAATAGACCCATATGCAATGTGCCACGAACGTAGCGCAGGATGCGCTTCAGAGCAGTGAGGTGAGGTTGCCGCGGATCATGCATGTGAAGGCATGCTTGCTGAACCGCATAGGAAATATCTGGTCTGGTGAAAGTAAGATACTGAAGAGCGCCAGCAAGACTGCGAAAATCCGTAGGATCCGAGACTGGATCACCATCAGCTGACAGCTTTGGATTCAGGTCCACAGGTGTCGAGCAAGGCTTGCAATCTGCCATACCAGCCCGCTCAAGGATCTCAATCATGTACTGCCGTTGAGAGAGAAAGAGACCCGAGCTGATGCGTTGGACCTGCATGCCAAGAAAATGATGAAGGTCGCCGAGGTCCTTCATACAAAATTCCTGCTGAAGGGCGGTGATGGTGCGCCATAGAAGACCAGCAGAGGAAGCCGTCAGAACAATATCATCAACGTATAGCAAGAGATAAACCACATCCTCGCCACGATGGTAGATAAACAGAGAAGTGTCTGACTTAGCTTCAACCAAACCAGGCTACAAAAGATGGGAAGCAAATCTGTTGTACCATGCACGGGGCGCCTGCTTAAGACCATAAAGTGAGGGATTAAGCCGGCACACATAATCTGGATGTACAGAATCCAAGAAACCAGATGGCTGGGTGCAGTAAACTGTCTCGGACAGATTGCCTTGCAAGAAAGCATTGTTGACATCAAGCTGATGAACAGGCCAGGAACGGGACAAAGCTAGAGACAGAACAGTCCGGACTGTGGCAGGCTTGACCACCGGACTAAAAGTCTCAGCAAAGTCAACACCAGGACGCTGAGTGAAGCCATGAAGAACCCAACAAGCTTTATAACGCTCAAAAGACCCATCAACCTTGAATTTGTGCTTGAATACCCATTTGTCAGTGACCACATTGCACAGAGGCGGTCGAGGAAGAAGATCCCATGTATGATTAGAAAGAAGGGCTGAGTACTCAGCTTCCATTGCAGCGCGCCAATTTGGATCGGCGAGGGCGGCGCGATATGTCTGAGGAACCGGTGACAATGGCACCGCCTGATACAGCGACGGCAGGCGAATGCCGCGCTTGGCCGGCTGGTTGGTCACAGGGTCGACCCGTACGGCGCCATGGGGTAGGCTGGCGGGAGCCGAGGCCGCGGGTGCAGCAGCTGGAGCAGCCGCGGCGTGCGCCAGAGCAGCTGGCTGAACCACGGGCGCCGGAGCAACTGGCTGGACCACGGGCGCAGGGTGCTGAGAGTAAACCAGGCCGAAGCGTCGTGGCGGCTGTGCGGGACAAAGCGTCATCGATGGCGGGGGCGACGCCGAGGCCGCGCGTGGCGCAGCGGGAGACGCTGGGGCCGCGCGTGGTGCAGCGGGAGACGTCGGGGCCGCGCATGGCGCAGCTGATGCCGAGGCCGCGCGTGGTGCTGCGGGAGACACCGGGGCCGTGCGTGGTGCAGCTGGAGTTGGTGCAGAGGCCGTGCGTGGCGCAGCGGGAGGTAGAACGTCGGGTGATGCAGCAACCGTGCATGACCGCATGGTGCTATCATCGGTGATACCTGCAGACAACAAATGCGATGACGGTGGAAAGGGAACAACCACCGAATTAATGAACTCCTCCAGGAAATCGAAGTCCGCACGTGAGGGAGAAGAAGGATCTTCCGCAAAGGGAAAGGAGGTCTCCTCAAAAATCACATGGCGAGAGATGATTATCTGATTGGTGTGACGGTCAACGCAAAGATAGCCCTTGTGGTGAAGAGAATAACCAAGGAACACACGCAAGGCGGATCGAGGAGCGAGTTTATTAGCGGCGGTGGCAGAAAGGTTTGGATAGCACTTACACCCAAAGACGCGCAGGTGGTCATACGTCGGCGGTTTCCCGAAAAGGGAGAAATGTGGCGTAGAGAAATCGAGCGTCTTGGTGGGCAGAATATTAAGGAGATATGTGGCAGTGCTAAGAGCGGCAGCCCAAAATCTAGCGGGAATGCTGGCCTGAAATAGAAGGGAGCGAACGGCATTATTAATGGTCCGAATAATGCGTTCAGCCTTACCATTCTAAGACGACGTATAGGAACAGGACATGTGCAGACGAACGCCGGTGGCGAGGAAGAAAATGCGCGAGCTGGAGTTGTCAAACTCCGTGCCGTTGTCACACTAAAGACGGCAGGAGGTGGAACACCCCACCGGCCAGCCCATTGGCCGGGTGGGCCGGCGACGTAGGTCTGGTGCAGCTGTTGGGCTGGACTAGCGGGCCGTGGAGGCGTAGGGGCCCGTGGACCCGGCCACATGTAGATTGCGACGGTCCACGGGTTGTAGAAGCTGGCGCCGGTTGGGGGAGCCGTCCCAGGGTAGGAAACGCCGGTGCCGCCGCCAGAGGAGCCCCCAGGGGCGCCGTCGGTAGAGGAGCCCCCGCCCCCGCCGCCTTTGTTGTAGCGCTTGCCGCCCCGCTTGCCACGTTGGAAGCCGCCGCCCCCGGAGTCGGACGCCGGCTGCTGTGGCGTCTTCGGGGCAGAGATCTGCTGCTGCTGCTTCGGATGAGGCGGCGCCGAGGCCGGTGGCCTAGACCCGCCAGAGCCAGAAGAGCTGGAGCCGGAGAGGACAGTGAGGGCAGTGGCCGGAGGAGCTTTGGCCATGGTGAGTTCTTAGAGACGAAGATCGTCCCTCACCTGCAGGAAAGAAGGGAGCGGGGTGCTGCGGCGAAGATGAAGGCCGAGAGGGCTAAAGCGCTCGTTGAGCCCGCAGATGATGTTGAGGACGAGCGTGTCCTCGGAGATGGGCTGGCCGAGGTCCCGAAGATCTTCTGCCATGCGTTTGAAGCGGCGGTAGTAGTCAACGACTGACAGATCGCCTTGGGAAAAGGCGCGGAACTCTTGGTCAGCGTAGAGAACTCGGGTGGTGCGATTCCCAAGAAATTGGGACCTGATGGCGAGCCAGATCACACGGGCGGAGGCGCCGCACTCGGAGACAGTGTCGGCGAGGTAGGGGCGACGACGTCAAAGAGAACGTGGTGTTCCAGCGAGTACTTGCCGAGGACATCGAGGAAGGACTCCTTCCAGCGAGCGTAGAAGGTGGAGTTGACGTCAAGGAGCAGTGGGACAAGAGACCTGATGTTCTGGACCGAGACAGCTTGCGCATGGAGATTGAGGAGGACGGGGGCCTCCTGTTGGAGCAGCACGGCCTGGAGAAGTGACCCGCCGTCTACAGAGCCGTCGTCGTCGGGAGGAAGTGGCTCGGCCGCGGCACGCTCACAGGCGGCACGTTCTTGAGCATCGCGGAGACGAGTGGCGGCGGCGTCGAGCTCCTTCTGGGCGGCGGCGGCCTCGCGATCTGCATCAGCGGCACGCGCCAGGGCAGCGTCGCGGACCTCCTGAGCCAGCCGCGCACGTTCCTCGGCAGCGCGAGAGACCTCAGCGTCTGCGTCGGGAAGTTTGGCAGCGGCGGCGCCCTTGACGGTGTCATCGTCAAGTCCGGTGGTGGACATGGCGCAGGACCGGGCTGGCGCGCGGAGAGCAACGCCGGTGGGCAGCGCAGGGAAGGCGCGCTAGGAGCAGCGCCAGCAGCGGAGGGGAGAGAAAAGGAGAAAACCTAGTCTCGTGATACCATGAAAGAGATTGAATTTGTGTGGAAAAACAGATTAATTAATTGAGAGATACACAGGTTACATATATAGGGATGAGGAGATCTTGGGGCTAAAGGAAACCCAAAAACAGATCTCCTCAGGACTCTCTAACTACCTATATCTCTCTAACCAAACATAGGGCCGGCCGGTTTATACATGCCTAGCGCAGGACCCACACACAAGCATAAACATCTACTGTCTAACAGTAATGTGCTCTGTATTGTTGTCAATCATGTGATGTTTCCCTTTTGTTCAATGTAGTAAGTGGCATGCATCTGATTACTGGGCAAAGCTTCTTGCATGTAATATCAAGTAAGTACCAAACAATATACTGATCAAAACAATACACACAGTGTTCTTTCAAAACCCAAATTGAACTAAACTTGCAACTAATTTGATGTTATCGACTCATCAAGTCCAAGTCCAAATTTGATTACGTACACCTTTATCAAGCTAATTTAGTTTCTGATTAGCATTTTATTATCAAGTATGCTCATTTTATATTGAAGCGGAAGTATGAACCATAAAACCAGTAAACACATATTATTTATGTCTATTGCTTCCGATACGAGATGTATGTGGTCTCCCATAGGAGTCTAAGGGTAATGCAGAGAGGTGACCTGTAATTCTTTTAATACAACCATGGTATTATTTATCGAAGAGCCGAACCAGATAAGAAGAGCCAACTGTGCTGCATATTCTTCAATACTAGTATATCATGCCAACCATTGTTCTATGTCAATCTTACCTGGGTTAGTCCTTGACCAGTTGACCACATGAGTTTATGATTTGGGATTGAGACACTGATGCTGCATACTGTTTTCTAGAGTTGACAAGCACATACTGTTGTTACAAACAATTCTTAAGCTTACAAAGATGTTGCTCACATACAGCATGCATGTTTCTATTCCTGCTCCTCTGAACACGCAAGAGATTTGCACTTCTTCTATTCCTGCTCTGGAACCTTGACATTGAGGTCAATGTCGAACAGCCTGCGCCCATCTCCATCATCAGTCGGAGTCGGAGTTGCTACCGGCACCACTGGTGGCGACGACAGGCCATCGTTCCTTTTAGAATGCTGCCTCATCTGCCCTCCTGATGCCTGCCCACACTGCCACGGCACGTCCAATACTATGGAGAACTGCCCTCTAGGCGGAGACAGGTCGTTGCCATGCCAACTGTTGTCATCCTCATCGCCGCCTCCAACTTGCTCCTTCGTGTTCTGGCTCTCGGCAGCCATGCTCTGGTATGCCCTGAGCGAGGAATCGTTTAGTGCCGGGACCACCACCTCCCTGTGGTGGCCGGCCATATGCCCACCCAGGGCCTGGTGCGTGGAGAACTCTACCTTGCAATGCTTGCAGATGTATGGACGCTTCTCCTTTAGAGTGGGCACAAACTTCGTCTTCTTCCTATGTGCCTCGCTGACTTCTTTGGGCATGTTCCTTCTCTTTTTGGGGATTTTCACAAAGGAACCGCTGTGTTCATCATAATTTCCCACATTACCAGCATTGTTGCCCTTGATCTTGGCTGCAGCATAGCCTGTGGCTGATCCTCGGATTCCACCTTCAGCTTGTCCAATGGTTCAAGTTTTCCAAACGAAGGCGGTGGTGGCAGCACTTGTGTGGCCTGTTTATTGTCTCTATACTTGAGTGTGAGTATTCCATACGCACACAATATCTCTAAGGGGGTTAACTGACACTACTACAAAAAGTATTTTTATGGGTGGGTAAAAACGTATTTTTATGGGCACCCGTTGCTAGTTTTCGCAGCTAAAAATAGTTGTTTGCAGGGGCGGGTGCGTTACCCGCCTCTGCAAATCCATTTTCAGGGGCGGGTCACCCTCTCACCCGCTCCAGGGGCGGGTGAGAGGGTGACCCGCCCCTGGAAATGGGTTTTATTTTTTACGATTTGCATTTCCCACCAATTTTTCGCGATCGTGATTGCGATTTGCATTCGCCCCTAGCCGCCAAATCACGTTGCTCGCACATGAACAAAAGTGTGAAGCCTACAGCTACAGGTGGCCTAGCCTAGGTCGCCTAGGAGGAGGTGAACTTGGTGACGGCCTTGGTGCCCTTGGAAACGGCGTGCTTGGCGAGCTCCCCGGGGAGGACGAGGCGCACGGAGGTCTGGATCTCGCGGGAGGTGACGGTGGGCTTCTTGTTGTACCGCGCGAGCTTGGCCGCCTCGGCCGCCAGCTTAAAGAAGATGTGGTTGATGAACGAGTTCATGATGGACATGGCCTTGGAGGAGATGCCGATGTTCGGGTGCACCTGCTTCAGCACCTTGAAGATGTAGATCTTGTACGTCTCCACGCTCTTCTTCGCCTTCTTCTTGCCCTTCTTCCCCTCGCCGCCGCCCTCCTTGGACTTGCCCGCAGGGAGGCACTTCTCTGCCTTGGGCTTCTTCCCGACGGGGGCCTTCTCGGCCGCGGGCTCCTCCTCCGCCGGCTTCTTCGCCGCGGGCTTCTTCTCCGCCTTGGGCGCCATGGGTCACGGCAGCGGCGGCTGCTCGGATTCACGGTGGAGGGGAGGGGATCTAGGCGAGCCGAGGATGTGTTTGCTGTTGGCGCTGGGGAGGTGGGGGGCGGTGGGTTGGTTTATTTATTATAGGAGGGGGGAGGCGAGCGTTGATTGGTGGAGAGGCAGGTGCCGCGGATCGCTGGCTTGAAATTGGTGAAGGGGGCGCCGATTTGTAGGGGCGGGTGAGGTCCCAGCCCGCCCCTACAAATCGGCGCCCGCCCACCCACCCCCCCGGCGGGCGCCGATTTCACTCCCTCCTCGCGCGCCCTTCCTTGGATTGGCTAGGAATCGGCTCGATATCCCCCTCGCGGGCGCCGATTTCACTCCCTCCTCGTGCACCCCTCCTTGGATTGGCTAGGAATCGGCTCGATATCACCCCCCCCCCCCCCGGCGGGCGCCGATTTCACTCCCTCCTCGCGCGCCCCTGCTTGGATTGGCTAGGAATCGGCTCGATCCCCCCGCGGGCGCCAATTTCTAGGGGCAGGTGGCGCCCCGGCCCGCCCCTAAAAACCTATTTGTAGGGGCGGGTGACGCCCCCACCTGCCCCTATAAATCATTTTCCAATTTCCACTAAAAATTTATTTAATTCAAAAGTCATAGCAAAACACATCGAAAAAATTTAAAATATTTACCATAAGCATTATGTGACATGTACAACTTAATAAAAATATCAAATAACTATTTTATTGTATATAATGGTTTAAAGTGTCGAGAGCACAATGTGCACCTCCACAACATACTATCTCATTGCACTCAAGACTCTCTTTGTGTTTTGAACACTCTCAATCATTATATGTACTGAAATATGTTTGTCGTATTTTTTACTAGTTCTATACTACACAATATGTTTCTAGTGCAAATTTGAGTTTTTTTCATATGTTTTGCTATTTTTTTGAATTAAATGAGTTTTCGTTGAAATTGTTGAAGGATTTGTAGGGGCGGGCTGGGGCCTCACCCGCCCCAACAAATCGGAGCCACCCCTGGGCTCCCCGCGCGGGCACCGATTTGTAGGGGCGGGCTGGGGCCTCACCTGCCCCTACAAATCCCCCTTCCCCCCCCCCCCCCCCCTCCCCCCCCCCCCCCCCCCCCGGCGCCGATTTCTAGGGGCGGCTCACCCCCCAGCCGCCCCTGAAAATGGCACCCATTTGTAGGGGCGGCTCGATTGCTACAGTACCGCACCCCATTTGTGAGAACGGGTGACATTTTGGTCCGTCCCTAAAAAAATTCGAGGTGTTGCTACAAATCGTTTTTGTAGTAGTGTGAGGATCACGTCCGCTATGCTGGGCAGGGGGTCGGTCAATACCTTGGGATGAGGAAGAAGATGATGCGGCGGCTGTAGCGGCTGTCTCCGGTGAGAGCTTCAACTTCTTCACGGGCGGAGTAGCACCTTTATACCCTTTGTTCAGGTGGCTCCGAAGATGACCAAACATTGATTTATCGCTCTTGAAGAATTTCCCGCACTCGGGACATTCAACATCACCACCACTTCCGGAGCTATCCTTGGTTCCACCACTGTTGTCGCCACCGTCATCGTCACCATCTGAGGGCAGCAACCCCTCTTCTTCCTCAGCGCCCGCTTCTCCTACCACCACCAGCACACCTCTGTCATCGCTCGTGTCCACCCCTTCGTTGGCCAGCTCCTCATCGAAGATGAAATCAGCAATGTGGCCCTCGAACTCGTCGCGGCCATGGCTTGACATCAACCACGCTCTCCGGATTGGATCTTGGCACAGAAGATTGCCTCCAATCTGGCCTCCGGTCAGCTGGCTACCCGAGACCAGAGACAGCTGGGCGATGCAAACTTGCAGCAGGATCAGCGAGCACAGCAAGCTGCCCTTACTCATCAAGAGGAGCAGTGGGGCAAGGAGTGAGTGAGAGGTGGGAGAGGTCGAGAATGGCGACGACGCCGGGCGGTGGATCTCTGGTGGGAGCAGCGGAGGAGAGGGGCATCTGCTTGGCGGCTCAAGAGGACGCGCGCAGGGTTGATGGTGAATCCAAATCCTCTTTGGCCTGCCGCTATGGAAAGCCTGGGCTGAGTATCTTGGGGGCCGTGGAAACACGCTCGTCAGTTTTGATCTGATTGATACGTTTCCTTCGGTTGTTGATGGACTTTCTTTCACGCTGCTCGAGCGAGAGGGAGCGTTGGAAGAAGCTCAAGGGTCCGGCTCATTTGATCGGAAGACTTCGAGTCCACAATGTGCGCAACAGTTTTACATGGAGAAGAATGCCAAGAGACCTGCTGCTAACCCGTGCACGCGGGACGCGTAGGGATCCTGACAGCTGGTTAAGCCAAACGGTTCCATTACGTATCTTTCCTTTATCAGAATTCTTCTCCCCTGCCATAGCTTTCTCCCCTCGGCCAAAACAAAATAGCCATATGGTCATGTCAGCTTCCACCAAATCTGTATGTATACAAGTTTAAGGAAAAATTGAGAAAAAGAGTTTTGAAATATATTTTTATTATTATGTGGAAAATTTTAAATAAAGCTATACTAAAAAGTTTCCGATAAAAAGTGAATTTTTTTATCCAAGCACAAGAAGCAAATCAGAAGAGTCTTCAATACAATTTTGATTTATTTTTTAAAAATATGTGAGGATCCTACCTTCACTAATGTTAGCACAGTTGTATGAGCTCTCTCTCTCCTTAGATGTCACAATCTATTAATGATGATGATGATGATGATGATTAGACTTTTTATGATTTTGTGAATTAAAAAATTTAATACCTTAGCATATTAAGAATATAGCAATTACTAATAAAACAAACTCATCTCCAACTGGCTAGTAATTCTTACCACTCTGAGTTTACAGTCATTACAACAAATATGAACGAGTCATTTATAGCTCTCATATTAATAAGAAATACTATGAGAAAATATGATGGTGTCGATATTGTAGAATACAATCATACCAAGTGGGTGTAGTAACAGTTAGATAATTCGTCAATACATGTCCAAAGAAAAGTACAATCTCATCGATAAATTATAAAGCTATAAGTTTCTAATGCTTTCCATATTAATCTAGAGTTAGCAAATATTTTAAATTATTGATTCAGATTTTCATTTTGTCCACATATTTTATTTAAATTTAGAACTCTTAAAAAATAATAACTCTGCTTATAAAGAATACATGTCACGCCATACAACTAACTTCTTTTGAACGTCATATCTCATACATTTATATGTTGGTGCCTATGTTATATCTTAGGCAATGTGTTACATCTTAAAAGTAAATACATGTTTTTGGTTGGAGGACCCAATACAACTTAAAATATTCATCAAATCATGACTCAATTAGTTTAAAAGGTATGCACTTATTAGCCTTCTAAGAACTAGCAATTCTCATTAGTCAACCACATTATGCTAAGCAAACTAGTTCTCCTACATATTTAGTATTTAGTACAATGCTAAAACGGTTGAGAGAGTTTATAACTCTCTTTCAACCGTATCCAGAGAAAAAAAACAATATCATTCTACAACTAAATGAACGGATCTTGTGTCACTTGATTAGCTTGCATACTTAATAGACATGAGCAGTTTTGTTTTCTTTACCACTTGATCAATTTTACTATAAATAATAGCCTTTATGAATTTTGAATCATATCCCATAAGCACTTGCGACTATTTCGCATAAAAACTATTCTTGAGGTTTTCTACGTTGGATTTAAAAAAACTCTACAAATTTTTAATAGTGTTGAGCAACAAGAATAAGGTAGAATCACACTGTTGGCATTCACTATGCACCACTTTTTGGTTAAGCTTCGGGGCTAATGAGAAGTCTTTTAATAGTATATGTATAGAAATAAAACAGAGATAGATGTAGTCATGTTTGTTGGTGAAATATGGAAGATTCTGAAGTAGTTCTTGCATGAAGTAAATATCTAAATACTAATGAAGTAGATAATTAAGGATGAACAAGTATTAAGATGTGAGAATAGGTGTCATTTGCTAGTCATTTTGTAATCCTTCTTAAGCAATGGTTGCAACTTGCAGGGCATACATAGCCACAGTGAGTTTCACGGTGGAAAGAAGTTGATTCTGAATATATGCTCATTTAGTTTTCATTTTACCTTACTTTTTCCTCTATTTATTAAATGCTAATTCATGTAGGATTTGTTAGCTGTTGTAATTATGAAAATAATGACTTATGGACAAAACTTAATGTACAAATCTAAACCATCCCACTGTGAATGTGCCAATTCTAGCCAAACTTGAGAGGTAATGTCACCGACGAATTATCGACATGTTGCTACCACCACATAGCAAGCAGTAGCATTCATTTGAAAATTAAAAACCAATCCGTGTATTCTCCCAAAATGCTTCGACCACATGCCCAAGATCATTTTGATATTGGTCCATATCATCATCATCATCAATATCATCTTAATGCATATAAAAGGGTAATACAACTATCGACTCCGCCTCTTATTATAAGCCATACTGAGTTCTTAAGTTTCAGATAAGTGAGAGCTCAATATTAAACAAGATTAAGCATATAAGCTCTCGCTTAGCCAAGTGAGCATAGATAAGCGCAACTCATTCCTATTCCTAATATAATTAATTGTTATTTCGACCTACTAACAATAACCACTAAGCATTTTGTATAACCACTAAACCACTAATAATTACCAAATGATCTTCTGTAACACCCGTCCTCCAAAGTCGTGCTGTCCAGCCCTTTCGAGAGGCGGATCCGCATACACATAGCATATTAATTACATATTTTTATCCTCGCTTCGTATAAAATGGTTAACCCGAATATGCTATGATTGGAGGATAAAGATTTATAAGTTGGCTCCACCCTTACTCAACTAGAAAGGTGGTACTAAATATGTGCAAACAACCCTCATAGGCCACCACCGGCCACATCCAAATTAGGCTGGGTGCCATATACACCCCCCCCCCCCTCAAAGGACCCGATGTCCTCGTCGATCCAACTCTATGATCGTACGTCCACAGACATCGCCGTATACTAGGGCGTGTGTCCCATCCGAACCCACACGCGTCATGCGTCAAATGCCCACACACTGACCTAACCTATATCTAGGAATATTCTCTCTTTGCGCACGTATGTTCAGTACCGGCTACATATGCCATACCATGCATCCGATTTGGACCCATACGCACCGTACACGCAACCGTGAGGGTTGGCTCTGATACCATATGCAACATCCCGTTCTTCAAAGTCGCACTGCCTAGCCCTTCCGAAAGAGATATACCCATATACTCATATCATGTTTACATTTTCGTTCTCGCTTTGTGTAAAATGAACAACCTGTGTAAATTGGTCAACAAGAGGGTGCTATAACAGAGAACAAAGACTTATAGGTTGGCTCCATCCTTGCTCAACTAGCAAGGTAGTACCAAAAATGTGCATGCAATACTCATGGGTTATTAAGCCACGACCAAATTAGACAGGGTGTCACAATCTCCAATTTAGCTAAACTTTAATAAATATATAGACTAAGTAATATTTCTACATCCAAATCCGTAGCTCGAGAAACTTAAGTGCAATTTACCTAAAACTAAGCAAACAAAGCTAAGCATTTGTTACCTACAACTATAACAGTTTTAACTTAGCTCTCAGATTTAAAGAAGGCAAAACCATGCACCATACAATAATATGCACATTTACTCATGAATACAGAAATGTCAAGCTCGAAATGTTAGGGTTTACACTTCTATTAGAGATCAGGTGGAATACAATTTATATCACATCTTAAAATATTTAATTTTAGAATGTGAGTAACAACACTAATAAATACAATAATTTTTTATTAATTTTGAAATTTTCCAACATTTGTATAAATATCATGATATTTAGTGTAGGAAATTATAATTTTCTAGAATATATTAAAAGGACATAGGCAATATTTATATAAGTGTGGCATTCATGTTGGTTGGATTCATGCGTTTGTATATCAATAACTTTATCAGAATTTTCCAAATTTATATGGCAATTATACCCATTTTTCGGGAGGTAAATTCAATTTTTGGATGCTTCTAGAAATCTTTCACGAGTCCTAAATATTTTATTTGAATTTCATTTTGTCAAACTCTGTCTCTATATTTATTCCTATAATTTTTAAAACTTTGAAATATACTGTTAGTGGTTTAAATATAAATTCTAGACTTATCTAGGATTTATTTTTTACCAAAAAATAATTATTATGAAAATAAACAATCTTAAATCTTAGTGGGCCGCCATGCACACCGGGGGTAGGTGACGGCGGTCGTGCTATCGCCAGTGCGGATCAGCTAGGCACCGCCACGCTCGCCAGGGGCAAGCACGACCGCTATCATGGAGCCACTGCGTGACGTCGGCCGCTCCGATCCGTTGAGCACCACTGCAACAAGAAACTATTTAATTTATGACGTATTTTTATGATGTTTTCCGAGAACATCGTGAATTCGCAGGTATTGATACCAAGCCCAAAAAATTATGATGTATTATCAATTGCATCACGATCCGGTCCAAAACATTGTGACGTTTAAGCAAATTTGTTACGAACAACAAGCTAAAATCGTTATATCCCGTACGGAAAAATAGAAGAATATGAAAAAATAAAAAAATTTAAAAAAGTTGCGTAGGCCAAGGTTCATCCTTGGAATCTATTAACCCAAAAATTTTAAACTTTCCATTGAGCTATGAGACTTGGTTTGTTCTTCTTCCTGGTACTAGGTATGTGCCCGTGTGTTGCTACGCGTGTAAGAATTTTCTGCATGAGTATTTGTTTTATCATATGAAACAATTGCTATGGGTATTTAGGTGCAATACACAAACCCCACGGGAATAGTTAATTGAAGTATGTAGCTTTTAAATTAAACAAAGCAATGTACATTCGAAGTTTACCGACCTTCAACAATTTTGGAGGTTAATCGAGCAAACATACAATTTTAGAGGTTTTAAAGTTCCATGTTCAAATCACGAGCATTGAATCCTGAGAAACAAATAGCATGACTTAGAGAGGGAGAATAAAGACATACTCATACTACAAAGAACCTACAAAATGACGAAGCTACTCCACTGAACAAGCGTTCCCATAACTGAAGGATTTTTGCATCCATACAACAATAGAGATAATCCCTAGAGCGCCTAGAAAGTTGACTCTTGGTCTCATCTTCATGCAGGAATAGCTTGGACTTTCAGCATTTCGACACATCCAATAATATACACATAAAACAGACGTGTCTTGATCCTGTTCAGGGTTAGGCGGTTAGCAGTCCTCAGAAACTTGACATCATCTTAGCACAATAATCACACTATACTGAGAGGCGGGTAGTGGTGCTTCTGATATGATCCTATGATAGAAAAAAAACTTACGTAAGTGGACATTAATTGGTTTGTAAAAACACTTGTATTGCCAATAGACAGATCATGTGTTTGTTTAATCTACTCTCATATTATAAAACAACCAAAAATACTTTCAAGCAACTATCCTTTGTATCTACAAATTGAATTGTGTACCACATAAAGAAACTTCACACGAAGGAATTTGTTCTTAGTCAAGTTTACACTGCCTATTAGCTCTAAGAGCAAGCCGAGCAATATGACAGAATTGCTTCATATAACAAATGACTATTTGAGCAGAAAATATGACGGAGCGCTAAGCAGTACCGGATTGGGGCATGAACTCACCATAGCAACCACGAGATGTGCCTCAGGGCAAGCTCGGTAAGCCGGACCTGGAGAGCTAATAGGCAGACAGAATCGACAAGCTCAATGCATGAAACATTAGGTGGAAACTGCAGTTCCAGTCGTCAGGCTTCGCATGGAAAAGTTGGATGAAGCAAATATTTGACGAAACTGAAGTTAAACAGTACCATATAATCGTATAAAGTTGCTTAGGTAAACAACAAAACCTATCTTATGGTATTCATTTAAGCATTAGCTATGTATTAATCACAAGGCAAAAAACGTGCAGAAACATTAAGCCTAGAGGACATAGTTGGTGTTACTTTAATCTTGAAACATTAATCCTAGAGCAATGCAGCAAACTATGCTTAATTGAGTAAAAGCATTAAATGCATACAGGCACAACACTAAGACAGCACAGAGTAGTTTTGACATTTTTTTCACAGTAACCATAGATTGCTTGCTTAAGCTTAATAACAGAAACAAGTTATGCAAGTTGGAACAGAATGGAAGCCAAATAGGTGTTTGGACATGTTTGTATTTACCATACATACGACAGGCAACAGATCACAACAAATAAAAATGATCACAACTATTTTAAAAAACAGAAAGGAAATTTGAAACCTAAACATCACATACCTATCCTTTACAGCAATTTCATCAGACTGTCCTGTCAGATTCGAACGAGGTTTCAGATTCAGGCGTGGTCGTTCTGCTACCCTGCTCTCAGTCTCAGCATCTGCTCCTAACACTCCTGTTTTAGATGCCATCGCATTCTGATGCACATTATGAACAGCCTCAACCTTCATAATATTCGCAGTAACCTGGACGTGGTGTACCTATACAATCATGATCCACGTTACCACTGAAAAGTTTGCAGACCAACTATCCAGTTATCAAAATAACAAAACCATTATAAATACAAAACTATGTAACACAATCCTGTAACATTTGCATGGGACATCTATTGTAGCATTTGCAGATTTGCAGAAAAGTAATTTGGTTTTCTAGCAGGCTAACACTGCTGCAGTACTGTTGCTATTGGATGAAAGGCATGACAAATAAATTTGCAACCGGATCAACGAAAACAAGAAACAACAGTAACAACCTGCTTATCTTCAGCATAGGTAGGAGATGGTTCAGAAGCCTCGATTGGCTTGGATCGAGGAAGCAGCTTCAACTTGGGTTTCTCCGGCATCTCCGCGACTCTCCCCTCTCCAACCCTTCCTTCATGCGACGCAGGTCTCACTGATGCGGCGCCCCTCTCGACCCCAACGTCCAGTTCTCTCACGCCAACAGACCTTAGCCTCTCCATCGGCAGCGGGGCCACGTGAGTCTCCACCGCCGGAGCCGACACTGGCGCCGGCGGAGATGAGGGCTTCGACGGGTGCCACCTCCCGGAGATCACCTTCTCTACCGCGCTCGCCTGGGCGATGCGTGTCGCCGACCAGATCTGACAGCCGGGTGAGGCGGGGGCGGGACCCACCGGAGAAGAGGCCGGAGCGGCCTCCCTCCTCGGGCTCCAGGCGTACCCTGGCTAGGATCTGGCGGGCACCACAACGGGGGTGGGCACGAACGACGTGGGTGACGGCGCCGGCGGCGCAGCGCGGCGGGCTCGAAGGGTGTGTGCTCGTCCTCGTCGAAGTGGCGTCCGATGCGCGATCGGGTGGTAAGGAAGGACGGCATCGCGGCGGCGGCCGCGGCCGCGACAGTAGGGCAAGGGACCGGGACGCGGGGCCGTGCGATTGCAGCCGCGACGGGGGCGCGGATGTCACGGGACGGTCCGCCGGGCGCGGGGTCCTTCGCTCTCTAGAAATAATAAAAATAACGAAGGAAGGTTCGATCTATGATAGATAGAGTTGCTGAAGCGTTCGTAGAAGCTTTTATTTATTTATCCAGTGTTGTGCTGTGAACCAATATTTGTTTATTTCCTTCTGTTCAGAATCATTAGTTGCCTGTAAAATATAATTTCCTTCTGCTGAGAGATCATCTGTTATTAGTGTCCTTGCTGCCTAAATAATTACTTTTGTGCTTGTGTCCTTGCTGACCAAATATTTATTTATAAGCATATATTATCTAACAACAATGGATTGTGTGCTTATATCCTTACTTTTATGTAGATGGATGATAACTTTGAAATGTGGCAAAAAAAAAAAAGTGGTACAAGGGACCAATACTTCTAGCTGAACTTTCACAACATGCTGCTGTTATTGCTCAGATGGGGAACCTGTACACAGAGCAGTATTTCCACGAAGAAGAATATAGGGAAACATCAGAAACTGGACTGCAATAGGTTATGAATTGCATAGGTCGTCTGAGGTACTTTTATACGATATTTCGAATGAGCTTTCATGGCACTTCATAATTTGCTCATCTCGAATTATGGTTTGATCTCAACTCATAATGTTTTATCAATTGAGTCATTGGCAATGTTTCTGTGGATCTTCAGAGGACCCAATCATTTCCACAGGTTGAAAATCATTTTACAAGGTCATTGTGGATAGTTCACATTAAGTTTCATGAAGTATTGAAATATTTGCGCAAATTAGCAAAGGACAATATCAAACCTAGAGATCCAACTTTCTTTATTGAGCATGAAAGGATCAAAGAGGACCGTTTCTGGCCTTATTTCAAAGGCACTATTGGAGCTATAAACGGATCACATGTCAAAGTTGTTGTTCCACTAGAGGAAGTGGTTAACCACACATGTCGATATGGATATACATCTCAGAACATGCTAGCTGTTTGTGACTTTGATATGAGGTTTATCTTTGCAGTTGCCGGTTGGCCGGGTTCTGCACATGACACACAGATCCTCAATCATGCTTTAGCTAATTTTCCTTCAGTTCCCGTGCCTCCAACAGGTATACATTGTGCGTTACTAGTTAGCTATAGTTCTATTATTGTCCGCTTTGCTGATTTGCTTTTACAGGAAAATATTATCTCGTGGACTCTGGTTATCCGAACCGAGTAGGATATCTTGCCCCTTTCGAAGAAAGCACATGCCATATTCTAGAATTTCGGCTTCGTTCTGGGCGTCCACCTCAAGGGAAGTACAGGATGTTCAATTTCTTGCATTCATCTTTTGGAAATGTCATTGAGCGGGCTGTCGAAGTGTTGAAGAACAAGTGGCGTATTTTTAAGGATATGCCAAGTTACTCCCCTCGTACTCAGAAGCATATCATTCTTGCTTGTATGGCATTGCATAATTTTATCCGTGAGAGCAATTTGCATGAAAGATTGTTCGATAGATGTGATGCTGATGAGGACTATCTAGTACAACAGACGTTTGGCACAGCTCGAAGACAAGAAGATGAGAGTCGAGATGGTGAGAATGAGGATACCATGAATACCATCCGTGCTAGGATAGCCGATGCTTTGGTTAGTGCGAGAGGGAGATAGCTATGTGGATCACATGTTAATGGTGGACACCATTATATGAACCATATATATTTTGTAAGACGTTGTGATTGTATTATGCGTGGACCATATGGTAATGGTGGATGCAAAAAATTTAAAAAAAATCAAGTTCTCCTTTCTAAAATGGTCATTTACATGTGGATCAAACAGTGTCTCAGACCTTCCAGGTGCATTACAGACTTTTCCTACTAAACCTACAGTTTCACAGCTGTTTCAACCAAACGGTTTTCAGCTTTCTCACAGCTCACAGTTCACAGCAGCTTTTCCCCGGCTCGTAGCTCACAACAGTTTTTTCACAGCTCACAGCCCAACCAAATAGACCCTTAGAGCTTTTAGGCATAGCTTCTTGAATAGTTTTAAAAAGAGCTTCATATGAATCTGTGCTATGCTAAAAGGGTATTTTTCTAGCAGATTTATCCATGAAGCACCTGGTGAAGCTGTTTCCGGCTTACACTGGGGAGAAGAAGCTGGAAATCGTAGCTTCGCCCAGCTTCTCCCGCAGACCCACGTTTCGCTAAACGATTTTAAAAATAGGTTTAGCTTCACAAGAGAAGCTGCTTCAAAAGTCGTTTTAGAAAAAGCTGAAGCTATACCAAATGAAGCCTTAATCTTCAACCAAACCCCTGCCAAAATACATATGGCACGCCTAACATTAGGTGTGGTAACATGTGGCTGGCATCCAAACATCCCATAATCTACATGGCCATCACTTGTGATGTTTATTTTCATAGTTAATATTGGACTTGGGCTGGGCTGCGTGGACATAAAAATATTTTGTAACTGTTAATAAACGTTATAGATTGTGCTGATCTGTGATAATTACGAAGAAATTGTCAATCAGTTTAATCTGTGACGCTTAATAGATTACGTTATCTGAAGTCGTCACAGATGTTGTTTTATGACTATTTTTCAATAACATATGATAAAATTTTTGGATCATAGATTAAATAGGTTCTGTAGTGCACGCACGCCGTCGTCCCATCGAAGCCGTCCTCCGAGCCGCCACCCTCCCGTCGAGCGCCATCCTCGTCCGGTCGGACCACTAGGAGACGGCCACGCCGTCGGTCAATTACATTTCATGCATATGGATTAGTTGCATTTGAAAAACTTAAAAAGAATAGTTTCAAAGTATTTCTAAAATGGCTAACTGGTCGTGAAAGGCAGACTTTTATTTGACTTAGCCAAAGACAAAATCGTTCGAGGAGTTTTGGTTCGGATAGTCCGCAGTTATATTTTGAGATTTATTCAGAGACGATGTCATCTCTTAGTTGTGCTGGAAGTTACAAGCACTCGCCCTTTTCTCTTGGATGAAATTATAAAAGAGAAAGTGGGAGGACAAGATTATCGTGCTTGACATCCCGGAGGCCTCATCCCCCGGGCTTGACATCCCGGAGGCGAGGTCGGGGGTGCTAGTCAATCCAAAGCTTAGTATTACTCTCTTGGCCTACTCCCTACTTGCGGAGGCCTAGATTACCGTGCCATGCTATTCTCAAAATAAAATGGTCGAAGTGGTTTTGATACAACGTGACTTCAAAATCCATATATTATCTTTGAAAGTTTCAAGTGTTGTTGGTTTGATTGTTTGAATGTTGAGATATGGTACGTTTAAAGGGAAATATAATTGAAGCCGAGTTGAACGTCACTTCCAATCAAAAGTCAATTCGAATATAACATGTGCACAACGAAACAAGTGTGAACCGTGTTCAAATGCAGTATAAAGATGTTCGCCAAGCACGAAAGGTATAAACACTTCACTCTTGAATTAGTCTATTCAATATTAAAAAAGAATTAATTCGTTCAATATTTTTTGTGTGAATGTCATTGATACCAAAGGGCAAGGGACTGTTTCGAGTTTATGATGATGCAACCAAATATTGTTATGTAAATGTCTCTAGAATTAGAAGATGAAGTACTTCATTACTTTGAAATCAATCAAAAACAAAAAATAGCAGGAAACATGAAATAATCAAATAAATAATGGTTTGGTTGTGGCCTTGTGGGGCTATAATTTATTTCCCTGTATTTTTACAGAGTAGTCCAATGGCACCGTTAATGAGACCTCGCCATATTGACTCAGATTAAAACGATACAACTGAGACGAAGAACCCGAATCCATCTAACTCGTTCAAGGATAAACACCATGTTACTATATTAGGGAGTTCTATGGCTGAGGCACAGGGATGCAACTCACAGAATGATATTGGAAAGTAAGTGGTAATATTTTTTTTCTCGAACACGCAGAAGAGCTGCGTGTCTTTGTATTAAAAAGAAAGAAGTGGTTCGATAACAAAAAAACCAATCCTCCACCTTGAACCAGAATGGGGATGGTGAAAAAACAAAACTGTAAAGGACTCCTTAAAAAGGTTGGGAACAGGGACCTGACCACTAACTGGCGCCCAACTGGTGCCTAAACCACCTGACCTAAGCCTAGGGCCCTAAGCCCCTTAGCACTAACCCGTACAGGGCATACTGGAGGTTAGGAGCAGATCCTTCAAAGACACAAGCATTCCGATGTTTCTATAGGATCCAAGCTCCAAGAATGACCAGCGAATTATAACCTTTTTTGTGCCGCTTAGGAATTTTCCTCCGGGACCTCTTCCACCAATCAGCAAAGGAGATGGTTCTTCGGCTAGGAACCAGCGTGACCAGGTTCAGGGACCGCAGGATAGCAAACCAGAATTGTCTGGCAAACACACAAGAGGTGAGGATATGTTGTACTGTTTCTTGTGCTTGGTCACAAAGGGGGCAGCGGTCCGGGTGAGGAAGTCCTCTTTACTTAGGCAGAGGACATGATGACACCTCTGGAAATAATCCAGAACTTAAGCACAAGTCTAGAATAGCATTCAGTGGAGCAACAACAATATTCAGATACAAGAGCTAAAGCCAGTTATATCCCTAAACAATACAGTTTCTTCTGGTCAAAATGTGACAACTTTGCATTCTGCGCTGAAGCTCGAACAATATATTGCTAATATTTCCGCAGATGCCACAACAAAAGCCAAACATTTTACAGGGCACAAACACATGCTGGCAGGTGAGATGCAAGAGGGTTATGCTATTTGTCACTAGTCAGTTCCTCCAGTAAGTTCGTCTGGCGATAAATCAGCCGATTCAGCATTCCTGTAATCAAGCATTTCTGGGCAGTACCGCCTTGCAAGCACTTCCACTTGCTCGATAAAAGGCTTCTCTCTGTGGCCACCGATCATGCGGACCATCTGGTTCCACCGCTGACGGCAAAGCTCCCCAGATCTGAGTAAATGAAATAACCCATTATTGTAGCTGAAGTGGACAAATACCAGTTGTTTTAATAAATATGGACCATTTATGAAAACTACTAGATAATACCAACAGACTGTGTTGAAGCAAAGTCGGCAATCAGAAGTCACCTGTGATCAAGAAGTCTCTCCCAGTCAACATCTTCAACACAAACAGCATCAACCTTTTGAAGCCTGGTTTGTTGTTAAGAAAATTCAGTACAGGCTATACATATAATGTATCATGATAACATATATCTAAAAGAACAAAATTCTACCAGGAAAAATGGAGTAGGTGACAACAGGAGGAATTTGCATATAATCTGAACATACCATCCACACATTGTTTGAACAAGATAGCAGCATATTGTTCAGGTACACATATGGACCAAACCCCCTTCCCTCTAAAAAACCTTGTACTTCACTCTATTCATTAAGAGTTTGTTCATGAAATAAAAAGAGTAAGCTACATGGAAGGGTCATGAATCACCTGTATGAAGTATTAGACTCATTTGGAATTGGTATGAAAGTAGAGAGGATTATTTGCCCGGTTCTAGAGTATATGAGCAAGTTGGACTAAATCAAAAGCAGAGAGCAAATACAGCCTTTTTCCTTACTCAAATAATATATTTATATTTCGTAGGCACTTTAAGGTCAGATCATAATCATAATAAAAATGTCTTGCAGATGATATGTAACATTTAATTATGACATAGAATTCAATATATAACCTATATAACTTACGCTTCCATCAACAGATAATCATCAGTATCTGCCCAGATTCCTTCTTTAACCAGTGGCGATGCTAATTGCTGGTACCTGGTATGCATAAGTTTCATTTAGTGACTATGTGTGATGATAGCTAATTCATATATAAGCTGAAAAATTAGGACAGACAAAACAAAATTAGCAGTACCAAGGATTGGGTTCCATTAGTAAACGTATGTCAAGCCGACACTATCAGAAAACCCCAAACATTTTGATTTAATAAGCATTTCACAAAAGTGTCAATACAAAGCATGCTAGCTGAAAAATGTGGAAGATAATTCATATGCAATTCTAATAATTCAATTCCTGGCAGAATCTGTACCGGTGCCAGGTTCCAGCCCTAGCCTCGCTGGAAAATGTCTAACAATCAAATACACCGAAGAGATACTCAACATCGCACTAAATAGTGTGTTCAAACTTGTACAAACAGAAGTGATGCAATGCATGGACATTCAGCTCTGAAGATGTCTCGATCAGTTTGAAGAAGACAAACACAGACCAATATAAAAGAAAATGCAGAAAACCTGAAATATACTCAGCCTGGTTTTAAATGTATGACGTCAGGACAACTTAATCAGTTTCTTTAACATCATATATTTAAAACCAGAGGGGTTACAAAATTAGGCACAGATTCAAAGAGGAAATTATGTTATGCGTTAAATGGCTAGCAAACTAACCACTTCAAGCAGCAGTCCTTGTTACTACGGGTGGTTAATTTTTCACTGATGGCCTCCCAGGAAATGTTATCTCTTAGCTGTCACAAAAGTAAATAAATCACTTGATTGTAGGAATGAAACAATATGAAAGAGCACTGATGGAAGATTGTAAACATGAAATCTGGTGTCAAAAGCATATTATGGACAAGGATAAAGAATCACACACCTGGCGATGACTAGGAGCGATCTTTTGGTGAGCTTTCACACGCAAGTCCAAATTTACCAGATCAAACAAGTTTTGGTATTCATCCTGAGTCCAAGATCCTGAATATTTATCAGTTAAAGAGGGCACCATGATGGACAAGTTGGTAAACTAATTCTAACTCTCATATTATATAATGAAACTTCCTCCACAGTAGAAAAAACATAGAACCCGTATTTTGCATTGTGAAGCCCTGTTTACTCAAAATCTAATTGTTAGATCCCTTGAAATTTATGACTTATCTTTCCATTTGATTAACAAAACACCTTTTAACTTAAGATACAAATCCACATGAAGTCTAACCATGTCATATAAAAGAACCTATGGTTTAACATTTTCTCCAAAAACATGCCTGCGATTTCAAAGTTACATGACCCAAAATCCAAAGTTACATGGCCATGCCTATACTTTTTAACAGTATACACTCCAATCAACCATATCCACCGGAAATAAGGGATATCTACTCCAAAGATGCAGGTGCAACTATGAGAACCCTGGTTCATACTATGTTTTAAATGATAAACTACAAACCATAAGCACATTCTATGAAATTATCTCTTCTAATGAAATATGAAATATAACAAAATAAACTGAAGTAAAAAAGTTGCTCTACAACAAAATCCCAGAATCTTGTTTTTTACTAAACCAATTTCCTGAGTGCCACGGAAATAATGCAAGTTCCAGTAGAGTGTACAGCAAATAGAATAATGAAGAGATTTATAGTTGTAATAATGAAAATAAACATATATAAGTTAAAGAATCAAGTTTGGTGAAAACAGATGAATCAGCTAAATTATGATAAGCTTATAAGTCATAGCAGCGACAAACACCTTTTTTTAAATTTTTGGGTTTCATTCGTCTCCAAGTATCTTTTACATGGATTTCACTCTTTCCAAGGTCTGTTGCCAGTTCCTTCCAAGTTGTGCCATTCTTTTCAACAAACCTGTGTCATGCATGCGAATCTTAGTCATATGAAGCCAGTCAGAAACAAGATCCTAAGGCTACTCCAGGTCCCAATACAAGAATGACACGTAAGTTTTGTTTCAGAAAGTCCCAATGCAATTAATTGTCGGATGATGTTATCTATGACAATGGATCCAAAACAAGTATTGAGGAAATAACTCCACCCAGTGCTACTGTGCAGTTTCCAATAGTTGAATTTGAGGACTTCATGCTTAAGCTGTATCTCCACGAAGATGCAACTTTCCTCACTCTCATCAATTTACTACAAGTCAGCAAAAATCCTACATGGCAGATCATTTAATGCACATGATACTATACATTGGAGTAGCCTAGCATTACTTCTCAAGATAAATACCAAGAAAGTATACTGGGGTAAGGAGGTGTGCAACAGCTAGGGTCTATATTACGCAGGATGTACATGACAATGGTACCGAGAGATAAAATAGCATATCCAAGTAAAAGCATCAGTTACAAAGAAAACTCTTCTCAAAGCGAATTACTAATGTTATACAGAAAGTACCAAAGTAATAACTCAAGGCTATAGATAGGGAAGTCACAGAGCTATGTAGTGTATTACCATACATGCCAATATGCCATTGTAGTTAATTTGACTTCAAAAATGCAGTGATGCTAGTAGTTATCTCATCATCTCTTAGCACAATTTTGAATAGTAAAGAATAAGGATAGAATTAACGACTAGCATTCATGCAGTCTGACATTTTGGTTGAGTCCCACAGCTAACACACAAAAATATAGAAACTCAGGCAAACCACATTGGAGAAGAATATGAATCTTTCTCAACATCAAATAAATAATGCTAGCATGAAAATGGACAAAATAAAATAATGTTCATCTGATCTCAGAAGGAAAATTTTTACGGTACCGTCGAACTATCTCGTACTCCTCTTGAGTCCATTTACGTTCGGCACTCCTATAAAGTAAAATTCGTGCTCGTTTGTACACGGCCATCTGTGGTCGATGAGGTAATGATGTTGCTGCAACATAAGTCATTAATAAGCCATCTGCTACCCAGATCAGGAAAACGTACACTTTGACTAACGAGATTCAAGCAATGTTACATTATTCACTAGCTGATTTCCCAAAGTATATGCAAATTACATATTCTGTGAGAACGAAGTTTGCAGTCAAAGAATATGAGCCTAACCAGTTGCAGATTTACATGTGTAACTGATGTGATCATAAAAAGGAAAGACAACATAAGAGGGAATGTAAAAGAGATAGTACTAGATATTTTTGGCTTACCTATTTCAGCCCAACAACCCCTGAGCTCTGGATGTTTCATGCTAGCCCGAATCATCTCTAACCCTTTCTCTCCCAATTGCTTCATCTATACCAAGAAAGAAATTAACAGAATTGAAGTTTGGACCATGCTGAGCATGTGAAGTCACTCATTTATTTATTTGATAAATAGAAGAAAGTAGGAATAATGATATAACATCAAGATCCAAAATAATTAACACACACAACAAAGGTTACTATCCAAATATGGAACACAAAATACCTAAAAGGTACAGGTCCCAAACTCCCCCATGGAAGGTAACACAAAAATTAAAGGAGATATATATGCATAACAAAAGCTGGATTACATGAATGATGAATGGTGAGTTGAAGTTTCTTATACAAAATAGTACACACAAATAAAAGTGCAACACGAAAAGTTCACTTCATCAATATGTTTAACATTTCAACAAATAATTGACAGTAGTCTCGTAGTAAATAGGTTGACTTGGACAAAGAATTGTCAGAATCCATCTATGTAAGTTAAAGAACAATGTCACCGAGTAACAAACAATAGTAAGCGCTGTCTCATACTTCCATGTCTACGTCATAGTTTTCAGTCAATTAAGTATGCTAATAGCCTAATACATGATCATACACTGATTAGCAAGCAAAAGCACTATCCAGAAACACGCATGACCTATGAAACGAACAATGCAGACTATAAAGCAAGAGAAGATACCTCTGCATATTTCTCGATGGCTTCCATTAGTTTCGCATCTTCCTCAGGGGTAAACCGTTTGCCATGCACCAGTCCAGAATCACCACTCCCATCACCCTCTTCATCAGCACCACCGCCATCTATATTAAACACCTCCACATCATCAGTGAAGCTCACTCGTTTACCCTTGTCCTTTCGACGTGCCATGTTAACTTTTCCGCTTTTGCCACCATCATTGTCATCCTTACTCGTTTTTTTCTCTTCGTTGCAATTCTTGCCATCTCCAGCTGGTGTATTCTGACTTAGGTCTACAGCAATTTTATCTCTCTCCTTTCTCCTCTTTTTCTTGCCCTCTGTGTTTTGCCCCATCTTTGACACGTCAACGTCATTGCCCTCTTCCAAGGTAACTGAAGGTTCCTTCCGTTTCCTCTTCTTATCACCCCCTGAAACAATTTGATCACAAGAACCATTTGAGGATGTCTCGCCATCCCGGTGCTTCCGTTTGCCCTTCTTTGACGTACTATCATGTTTTCCTTCTCCTTTGTTCATTTCTACATACTCTGACCCAACACTTCCATCATTAGCATCAGGTATCTGCTTCTGGCTGATAGTATCAACCTCCTTATTTCTCTTCTTTTTCTTCCTGTCTTTCTTCGCATCCCTTTTGCTCATGATGACCTCTGCATGCTCCGAGCACGGTTTTTCAGCCATCTTGGCTGACACTTCAGCATGCTCCATCTCAACACTATGATTCTTGTCATCAGATTCAATTGATCTATCGCCATCGCCTCCATGACCCTTGGCCTTGTCTTTCTTCCTCTTTCTCTGCCCCTTGTCTTTCTTGCTCCTCTGGCCTTTTTTCTCCTCCTTGCTGCCTATCACAGCCTTTACCTCACTGTACTCTGCAGCAGAACCCCTTTCCATGCCTATTGATGCTGGCCCAAAAATTCAAGAAATGAACCGATATTAGTATTCAGTGAGGTCATGCAAGTCCACTATCTACTATTACAATCTAAGTTACATGGATACGGAAACGCGTATCAGTATCGAGGCCGATACAGATACGCGGATAAGGCATTTTTTCCCAAAAACCTCCGATATGTGGATACGTTTCAGAATTTTTAAAAAAATAAATAAAAACAATGCATAGCAAAGTTCACAACAATAAGAAATAGGTCAAAAGAATCTCCTCCCACATCCCACATTCTTGTCTCTCCTGTCTTGTATGCATCTGTTTTTCTTGACACATGTCTCAGATTTCAGTGCACAAAGACCAAATCGTCATGTTCAATGAGTTTATCCATTTGAATTTTATATCAATCGTGGCTGCAGATCCTACACTACCACTAGCACTTGCGCTAGCACCAGCACCAGCACCAGCAGTAGCAGTAGCAGTAGCACTGCTCGATGTAGCCATCTACAGAAGAAAGCAAGAAGCCAAGAACAGGTCACTAGATCAGAAAGACATATACGTGAATCGGGGAGGAAATCATAGAAGAAAAGAAACGGAAGGAAGAAATCAATCCAGAGGACGACAAGAATGGGAAACTCACCGGAGATTGCATCCGGCCCTCCTCCTTGCCAGCGGGTGGCGGCTCGTCGCCGGCGACGGCGAGCGGCGGCGCTCGTGCGGGCGGCGCCTGCGCGCGTGCGTCCGCGTGCGAGCGTGCTGTACGTGGGGGCTTGTCGATCCTTGGACCGGAGCGTAATCTACTTATTCACACAAAAAGGACAAATCACAAGCAAGGAGGAGCAACTTAGGAAGACGAGCGGCATACCTCGAGTGGCCGCTCGCTGCCTGCTCTTAGCTCTGCAGCCGCAGCCGCAGCCGCCTGGACGGTCGCGGGCTGCCCTAGCCGAATCGGCGGATGCGACGCCGCCCGCACTCCCCCAACCCCCTCGCGAGCGCCTTCGTCCGGCCGCGGCGGAAGGGATAGGCTGTGAATGAGGAGGTTGGAGGGGTCGAGGGCAGGAGGAGACGAGCGGCTTGATGGGAGGAGGCGCGGCCGGCGGTGTGGGGGATTGGGAGAGGAGGCGCGGCCGGCGGTGTGGGCGATTGGGAGAGGAGGCAGCGGCGGAGTGAGCGGAGCGACTGGGAGAGGAGAGGACGGCGTCGCATCCGACGGAGTGGCGACGGAGAGGACGCGTATCAGTATCGGGGCGGGGCGGGGCGGCGCGGCGGCGGCGGCGGCGGCGGCCGGGGAGCGACGCCTGGTTGTGGGGTTTATGCTTTGGGGCTTTGGGCCTTGGGCGGGACCCTTCCGAACACCAGCAGAAAATTGCTTTGGCGTTGGACACGTTGCTTTGGCACATTTTTTGGACCGCATGTGGGCTGGGCCGTGTCAAAAAATGTTCAGATATGTGTTCGTGTCCATTGATGGCGTTGGACACAAATCAGGCGCAAGTTGGCCCGGATGAGATCAGCCCCGAGCTAGTAAAGGCACAAGTTAGTTAAAGTAAAATGCACACAGGTGCCCAAACTTGAATAGCTATTGTATATTGTATAGCTGTATCAGTTAGGTCTCCAAACTGTCAGGATGTATATTTAGATCCCTAAACTGGTCCATCGCAGGTTCCGGACATGTCACGCAAGCATCTGATACTGACGTGGCATGCTATATTGGTGAACCTATAAAAAAAGATCCTCCCAATTTTTATCATATTTTACTTTTCAGCCTGTTGACGTAAAAATCGTGCAGCGACCTTCACATACTAGCACACTGAACCTAAAGCAAAGGCGTACCAGTCATCTGACCTGCTGATTGATAAGAAAACGAGATGTTAAATTCGGGAGCGAAACGGCTGGTGTACCGATTCTCTCCGATTGGTTGTAACGGCAAGGCTGCCGATACGAATAAAGACAAACAGCTACGGAAGCCGATTGTGATGATGCAGCAATGTAAAAAGCTACTAAAACATAACCTAAACAGAGCTCGATGAACACTACTCGAAACATATCTAAATCGGCTATGAGATAGTATATTTTGATAGATCTGATCAGCCAATAGAAGTTATTTCAAGCCGGATAAATTGGTGATAAAAACTACAACTACAAGATTTAAACTAAATCTTGATCTAGCAGATATCGATAAATTGTGAATAAATCTAGACGGAACAATAGCGATTCGCCCGAAGTTAAAGCCTAGAAAATATTTGATAAACGCGGAACTCACCAGCAAGCCGGAGATCGAAGCGATGCAGCCCTGCTAGCTCGAAAGAACTCGTGGAGAGAGAAAAAGGTTCGACGAAGTCGCCGAGTACGAAAAGTAGATTGCCAAAAAAGTAGGATTTTGCTTATGTTGGTGTGTACAAACTTTTTAGACCACGCAGGGACGCTATTTATATCCTAGGATACACACTCCATGTCGATCACGACAAACACAAAACTTGACGCTAAAAAAATAAATTTCCTAAACAATCTTATTAACCCATGCAAGAGTCAAACTCAACACAAAACCCTAATCGACTACCAAACGCCTCCGGCCCAGTACGGCCCAATCGGCAGTATTGTCCAATTGGCAATCGGCTGAACCTCCGATCGGCAATCGGCTGACCTCTTTGCGCAAAATCGGCCAAACCTCCAATCGGCAATCAGCCGCACCCCTTTGTGCAAATCGGCCGAACCTCCGATCGGCAACTCCATCGGCCGATCCACTTTTATCTTCTCTCACTCATCTGACTCAGCCGATTTTCCTTCTTTTACTCCATAGAAAGCTTTTCTACCTCTTTCCGATGCCGATCTTAATACGTGCAAAAAACAGTATCAACAAGGTCACTTCTCCCGCGCCCCTGCACCTACTGCTCCAACCTCTCCGACGGCCACCCGATCCCGGCCTGCCCTGTGCACGGCAGCAGCATGCGCGCGGCGCCTAGCACTGCGCCGCTGTGTACCCGCCCATTAGCCGCAGCGTGGGCCCCGTATAGGATCCCGCACGCCTCCACCCCCAATGTGTCCCGCGTGGCCAGGCCGCCGCCGCCAGGCCCCTTGGAGTCGCGTGCCATCGTCGCCGCGGCGTCCCGCGCTGAGGCCTAGCTCTCAGCCGCCAGGTCCGCAGCCATGAGTAGGTAGCCATCATCTGCTCCCCATCGCTCGTAGGATCGCCACAGCTGCCGCTCCTCCTCCCGCGTCGTGGAGGGCGACGAGCTCGGGGACGCCGACAAGGACACGACCAAGGGCACCAGCAGCGCAAGGCGCACCTTTAGGACAAGATGGTGCAGTGAGACCCGGCCGGAGCACCATCGGTGATGAGCGATGACGCCAGGGCGGCCTGACCATGGCGGCACGTCCATGTTCCGCCGATACGGAGGCAAACGCGGAGAAAACGCGAGAGCACGAGCTTTAGGAGCTCACCAACGACCGATTTTGCTAGTTTGTTGGGAAGAACAAGGCTGGGAAAGTGGAGGTCGGCGGTGAGGACGAAGCTCCGAGCAATAAGGGCAATGGTGGCCGCAAGATTTGAAATCCCCGGTGAGGGAGCGGCTGGCGCAGGGATAGGTGCGGTAAAGGTGGAAGCTAACAAGATGGAGGTGCCATGGATGTGAGGGATTGGAGGGAGATGCCCGGAGTTGGCCAAATTTTGATATGCAGCGGTTCTAGTTCGAGCTCGAGGAACTACGTGAAGGAATAAAATAACAGCACGGTGCTGCTTTCTAGCTTCTACAAACTGGGTCGCCTGCTTCTTCTCGTCCGTGGCTGGGGCCGCCACTCCAGAGAGGGGCAGGAGGGGGATCCCGGGAGGAGGCCCCCTGCCGCCCTTGGCTAGATAGGGGATGGAGGCCGGCATAGCCCTCCGGCCGGCAATGGCGGGAGCCGCCGTTGAGGCCTTCACAGCAAGGTGGTGTTGGTGGTGGCAGTGCTGCTGGTAGAAGAGCGTAGCAGTTGGGGCGGCTCGGAGGGGGCTAGAAGTGGGCGCTGGTACAAGGGCATCGGAGGTGCGGCGGAGGAGGAGGAGAAGAGGTCGGCGTCGAAAGGGAGAGGATGAGCGAGAGAGGCGTTCGGGGGAGGATAAGTGGACTAAAAAATAGAAGACGATAGAAATTGGGGGAGGGGTCATTTTGTATATGTTGGCCAACGTGGCACTCCACGTCAGCATCGGACGCTGACGTTGCATGTTTGGGATCGAAGAATTATGATGGACTCCTTTACACAATTTAGAAATCCAAATGCATTTTGAGAATTTGGTAACCTAACTAACACAGCGGTATAAGTCTCAAGATATAGGGTGCATTTTACTCTATTTTTTTCTTTAGTCTCATTGTAAAGTTGGCCCAACAGGCGGATGAAATTAAAAAATCAGACGCATTATTTTTCTTTCAATTTTCCTTAAATAATCCTTATGACATCTCCGGGTACCTTTTCTTTTGGAAAAAGCTATGTAAGGATCAGTATTCAGTAGGAGGTCCTATATATCCTCCGCGCGCTAGCAAGGACCGGTGTCGCACGGCCCAACACAGTCCGTCAGAAATCAGAATACTGCGCCGCGTCTCAATTAAACCATCACGCGACAGCGCGAAGAGGAGGACATCCACCTGCTAGCCAATGCACCAGGTGGCAAGTATGCTTTCTTTTGCTTTTTTTTTCCTTCTTGCTGTGTTAATATCCATTATTCTTGTTATAGATTTTGTGATCTACATGTTTAATATATTAATTTAATATAATCAATATTTAAAAGGATTAGATTCAACATTTATACAAACTTAGTTTAACATTTCTAACAAACTAGCTAGTTTAACGTTTTATAAGAAAATGTGGAGACCGTATATTCAAATAGTGAAGATGCATATTCGAATGTTGAAAGAGTGTATTTCAAATGTTGAAATTTCTTTAAGAAAATAAAAAAATTATAATATAGTCATATTAGATCTCTCAGTAACACCATGGTTCAAGCGGAATCCAAAACGTATTTATAGATTGAAAGAAAAATAGGATTAAAGTTTCAAATCCAAAAGGAATCTCTCCACCACCCATGCAAAGCAGCCACTCAAACGCCGACATGTGTCCAGCTCCATCCCAAAACCTGCCTGCGCACAACGTTGCATGATATCGTCCGTCGTAGGAATTTGCACTAATCTCAAATATTCGAAGGCAAATGGAATAGTTTGTTCCGAAAGATAAATAGATAAATAGGAATCCCGGTATTCAGTCGCGCTGCTGTTTTATATCGCGACCCTATACAACGCAGCCCGTGGCCTGTGTTCTAGCTCCAAAAGCCTTTTTTTATTACGAAAAAGTTATGTAACGATCTACTGCGCTGCTGTTGTGACCAGTGACCCTATACCATGCGGCGTACGGTACGGCCCGCGTATTAACTCCAAAAGCCTTTTCTTTAGGCCCCGTTTAGATCCATGATGTACTAAAATATAGATTAAAATTTTAGTTTCACCTCAACTAATGTTTAGTCCTTTAATCCTCAAAACACATCTAATTTGGATTAAACCAACCAGTGAACTACGAAAAAACTAAACTACCCCTTATTATGCGCATGCAGGCAGGCAAAAATATCATTTCTATATATTATATATTTTATATGTGTCTCACCTAAAGTTTAGTCCGTTGATCCAAACAGGTATGGATAAATTTGGTAACATAATATATAAGTCACCTAAAGTTTTAGTCATCCTAGGTGATCCAAATAGAGTCTTATTATCTATGTTGGGTCAAACGGAGATGTGCACATGCGTTGTTGGATCATATGCCAATTAGTCCGGAAAGACTCCGGATGGTTTGCCTGCTGCGTGCATGCCATGCGTTGTTTTATCTTTTAAAAAACTGATAACTTTCTTTCAGAGTATCTGTTTTTCATTCCGTTTGCACTAACACATTTTTTATGATGAGTTCTATAAAACTAGACCAATGATGCGTATGTTTCGAAATAAATTTTTAGAGTTAAATGCACGAGAGGTCCGTCAATTTATACGAAAGTGTTATTTAGGTCCACAAATTTTAAAAATATATTTTCGGATCCATAAACTTTTAAAATGTATTTTCGGATCTAGGTTCGTACCGTCCACGTAGATGTCTAGCGCTGACGTGTCACGCTGACTAGACATCCTTTTCTCGTCCCTTCTCCATCTTCCTCTCTCTTCTCATGGTCCCTGGCTAGGCATTTCATCGAGCAGGTTGCGGGTGATATTAGCTTTAGCGGCTGCACACCAGGACACCATGTCCTCAAGTGTTTCGAGGGACGCATGATGCGTCTCATCACGATCGCGCCGATGCCCGCCACGGCGTCCCCGCATTGCACCTGCGTCTGCAAGCTCATGGACTTGTACGCGATGCTGAAGAAGGGCGGCTGCCACGCGACGGACGACGCCAACGTCGACGGCGACGTGGATGGCAGGGAAGTGCTGGTACTCCTCTTCCCGGATGGTGTCGGCGCGGTCCCCGCTTGGCACGCACCGGCATGCAGCTGGGCAGGCACAGATAGAGATCGCGGTCGCAGTCGCAGCTGGCCCAGTCGGACGTTGGCGTCATCTTGTCTCTGCCTCCGCCCGCCGGGCTCTTGCTCCTGAGGTATTTGTTGATGAGCATGGTCCCCGCGCTCGGAAGTCTCTGGTGCGGATGCCTTCCGCGGGCTATCACGGCTCTAGTGGGTCGGACAGCAACGACATGGCGGCACAATGGCCGCATGCGGCGCGCCGGCCGGCCGCGGGCCGGCCCCTTGCTTCCCCCTTGTTCCTAACTAGCTAGTAGCTAGCTAGCTCGGGGTGTGGTTGCTGGCCGGGGTGCTCGCCACGGCGCCGGTGGCTATCCTGTTGCCGAGGAAAGCTTTGTTGTAGCTACCGGTTTTGCATAAATATTCTCCTACGCATAGCGTTACCAAAACAAAAGCTTGAAGCTGTGACTGTTCAAGGCCGTGTGAACCTCAGACCGGCCTCTGCCCTGCCTCCCTGCCGCACTTTCACGGCGGGTCGACGGCAGCGCCGCGCCGCCGTAGTGCGGCAAACAGCCGGCGAAGCCGCCAAACTGTGCATCCGCCGGCGCTCATCTCGCCTACAACCTGCTTGACAAAAGGCAAGAGCCGGAGAGGCTGCCAAATTGTGCATCCCCCGGAGCTTATCTTGCCTGCTGCAACCTGCTTGACGAAATACCCCAGCCAGAGACCAGCGAGATAGAGGAAGATGGAGAGGGACGAGAGTGGAGATAACTAGTCAGCGTGCTATGTCAGAACTAGATGCCTACATGGAGGGATATGGATCTAAATCGTGCTATGTCAGAGCTAGATGCCTACATGGAGGGATATGGATCTAAATGGCACAAATTTTAGAGTTTAGGGACTCAGAAATGCACGTTCAGAATTTATGGATCTGAGTGACACCCTTTTACAAATTGATGGACCTCCGATGTATTTTAGTCTAAATTTTATATGATGACAACTTATGTTAAATGCGGTAGTTAGTTTTGCATTACCTGTGAAGCAACTTTGGATATAAACTAGCAAGAAGCTAAATTGCTACAAAAGTTAATTCGACAGTTGATACACTCTATAGTCTATCCATGATCCCTACATATATTTGCCACTAGACATTTCATACAAGTTGCTACGCAGTCCGTACATAACTTGATACACACGACATAAGATGTAACATCATATAAGTTATTACATGTTCTATATATAAATTGATACAAATAAGTTGAACGAGTTATCCACATAAGTTAAAGGTGATACTAAATAGACAAGGTACTACACTAAACAATATAACTTATACAAATGTCTACTAATATACATAAATAAGTTGTTATCTTCAAAACATAAGTTGCTATACATTATATATATAAGTTACTATTGTACTTTAAATATAAGTTGACAGTTCATAAAATAATTTCAAACACATCAAATGTGGATCTTATTTTGTAGATCTTGGTGTAAGGAACATAGCGGTGCAAACGGATTTGAAAACGTAACAGATGCTTCATGATAGAGTAATGCTCATTTTTTAAAAAAAAGAAGAAGCTATTTTTATTGCTCACGCGTCGTCGTTGATGATATCCTCCGAAAGTGGCATGTCTTCCAAATCACTCCCTGCTCCCACTAGCTTCAGACGTCTGGCAGCACAAACACATACACAGTAGGAAGATGCACGGTCATGCGATATGTATTTACACATCGTGTGGTGCGTTACCCCGGTCCTTTGCTTTTTTACATCAGGAGCGTCAGAGCAGCAGGATTACATTCTTATATCACGTCAGAGCAGCAGGATAATTCTTATATCAGGCAATCCCTACTGTATTAGCCAGCCATTTACCACTCTCCCGGAGGGAAACAAAACTACAAGAGAAACCGCCTGTTCTGAAACAGACCCATTGCACCCAACATCAGGCTTGGAAGATGATTCAAAGAACCATCACTTGTAGATACACGGCAGACCAGTTGCAGAAATGCGTTCCATGGCACACCAATGCAAACACCATTGCTCAATTGAGTAAACAGTAGAAAACAAGAACATAATTGGAAACTAAAATAAAAAAATAGACAATTGGGCCAATACTTGCACTTGAGATGTCTAATCCTCAAAATGGCCTCATGAAAAAGTTAAACTCTTTGTTTCTATGGATAGAGGGAGTATGTTTGAAACTAATAATGGATGCCCGTATGTCTTAACAGGAGCGCATCATAATTGTGATCCATGCTCTTTCTCCCAAACAAAATTGTGATAAGTGATCTACGAAACTGATACCATTGTTCTTCTAGCTTAGCAGAAGATCAAGTTTAATACATTATTGATATGCGAGCTTCTGCCGCTATACCAGAAGAGAAGTCTCAGATCTATTAACCACCAGTTGCTTAGGTAAAATACAAAACATGACTAATTGTTTAGCCAAATAACAAACACAACACGTTTCTTAAGCAAATCACAATCACAACACCGTTCACGCGGCTTTTATTTAGTACTAGAGCCACGTTGTGTGTGTTCCTTACACGTTACAAACAAAAGCCATAGATCAGAGCTCACACAAATGCCCACGGGTACTTTGTGTTCTACCAGGCCTCACGTGCGCCTCCTTGCTCGCCGGCCGGGACCCAGATGATGCTGAGCTTAGAAAGAAAATGGCAAACCGCCACGTCACCTGGCTTTAGATTGTGCGCCACTAAGAACGGTTGCCTGGGGGTCCACTGTGATGTGTCGAGGTGGCACACGGCCAGCGCCTCCATCGCCGGCGCCCTGCCGTCCTCGGCCGCCAGCGTCACCTGGTACGCAGCCACCTGGTTGGTCGTGTGGCAGTAGAACACCGCATAGGGGTAGGTCAGGTCATGGCACGTCGCGGCGACCGGCGACTCGGATAGCTTCCGTACGGCCGTGACGTTGTACCTCCCCCGTCGAGCCGTCGTGCCCGCCGGGTCGACGGGCATGTCGCCGGAGAAAGCGCGAACATCGCGTGTGCCGAGGAGGGCAGCAGGGAGCCTTGCGAGGGACTCAAGGGAGGTGGCGCAGCCGGCTTTTCGCCTGGGAGTGGACGTGGGTGCTCGCAGGAGTCTAGAGTCGTCCGTATCTCATCTGCCATGGTGAGGGATGCGGGAGAGAACATGGCAAGGATGTCGCCCAATCGCGCAGTGGAGAACGGGAGGGAGTCAGCCTCACGGCGCGGAAGCAGCGACGGCAGGGTGGTAGTCACAGGGATGGTCGGCGTGATCACCGACCCTGGCCGTAGGACGTCGTGGAAGAAAAACACGGCTGCAAGCTTGTTGCCGTTGTTGTGGTTGTGAACGTGGGGGTCATGCCTATCCCCTGAAACAAGTTTGAGGCCATAAATTATATCCCATTTTAAAAGTACCAACTTACATCCCATTTCAAGAATACCAAATTACAGACCTACAACACCATCATGCAATTTACTGTTCTTCAGGTATTCCTCTACTCTAGATGATACTAAAAGTGTATATTTAAGAATTTAGTCAAAATTGACTCTGGATTAAAAAACATATGTACAAACTCAAATGTTCCCAAAAAGTTAGGTGTCATTTTGTAATTCTTGTTGGACACAAACAACAAATACTTGTTTTATGGTGTCATATATATCATGGCATAACTCAAAATATTACTGACATTGCATAAAAAGCTAGACCAAGAATGGTTTCTACGAACCTGCTAGCTAGTACAAAGTGAATAAAAGAATAATAAAGTATATGTTGATTTTCCAGAAAAGGAACTCACCTTTACTTGCTTCACCTTTCTCACTTACACCTGTTTTGTGGTCATATATGGTGATCATTGATGAAGGGTCCTCACTTTGAGAACCATATGATGTGCTGATCGTTCTTAAATCCTCGCCTTGGGAATCATATGATGCGCTGACTGTTCTTAAGTCCTCACCTTGGAACCCATATGATGTGCTGACCGTCCTTAAGTCCTCACCTTGGGACCCATATGATGTGCTGACCGTCCTTAAGTCCTTACCTTCGGACCCATATGATGTGCTGATTGTCATTAAATCCTCACCTTGGGACCCATATGATGTGCTGATCGTCCTTAAATCCTCACCTTGGGACCTGTATGATAAAGTGACCTTTCTTAGATCGTCTTCGTTACCTTGATATCCATATGACTCAGTGGTCTTTCTTGGAGCCTTCTGAATTTGGGAGGTATATGACGTTGAAATCTTTTTTAAATCCTCTTTGGCGTTTGTCCCATAAAAATTGAAATGGTTGTTCATCCCTTTCAACATCAAGACATTTTCATCCTCTTTAAACTGTGCACCAGAAAGTTGCATTTTCATTTCTACCTCATTCCCTTTTCCAATTTTTTGTGGTCCTTTTACAAATCCTTCCCCTTGTGATTGGTGATTTTCCATGGCATCAGTGTTCTTTCCTTGGTCAACACCCTTGCTATCCTGAGAGACATGCACTGATACATGTATGACAAATATTACAAATGAGCATTGGACTATATGGATTAATGATGATAAAGATAATGTTGCCAAAAATATAATAGTTAGTTCATAGTAACAAGCTTCTTACGCGAGCTATAGATATATTTTTATCTTGTACACTCTTATATATTACGTTTATTAGGTTGGATTAGTGGCAAAGATACAAATTTGAACACAATTTACGGTTGGGAATATAAAATATGGAATTTTTGTTGTAAATTCCTTTTAAAATCCTTATATCAAACATGGTACTATCAATCATGGCCCATGAAATTAAAAGGACAAATTGGAATAAAACTATCCTATCATTTATTTGAATATTTAATGTTGATCAAAGTTAGTCCAGTGATATAAATTCTTATATGTAGCATGGACTTAAATTTTAAGATGACTATTATGAACCTTTTGTTTTCTAATAATAAATTAGAATTATAGATATAAACATAATTGTTCAATAACATACCAATGGTGGGAATTTAATGCATTATGTACAGGAACATTTATAAGAGGCTCAAAATATGTTGATTCTTTATCGAAGTTGGAATGGTGCCCTATCTTTTTTCATATAAGCTTTTATTTAATCCAGCTTATTTGAATTCACTTTCACAAGAAGTCAAACGTAGGCCCGATGGATGCTACTCAAGTGCTCCAACCACTAGGCTAAAGGTCCTTTCATCATGTTATTTTTTTCCTATTGAAATCATGCAATATAGTCTAGTCCCGGTTAGTGGTTGGTAATTGTGAAATGCAAACTCTGGGATTGAAAAATAATAAGTCAAATACAATGGAAACAAAAAAACTAATGTGAACAAAGTTTGTACATTGAAAACTAATTAAGCCAAACAAATATATATACAATGGACAGAGTGCATTATTATGAATTTTGAAAATTTCTAGTTTTGAAATGAAACATGGATAACTATACAATACATCTTTATGATGGTTTCTTACTATCCGAGTCTATAGTTTTACTAATAATTAGTTCACAATAAGTAAATTATATATGTGCCGCAAAATTGATACAATTGGATTCATTTTCAGAAGAACTTCCTAATGATATAATTTTTAATATTAATAAATGTTATAGAAATAATTGACCGCCAATAGTTTTGGGCAGTGCATAATTAAAATTCATTCAGAAAAGAACTTTGAACTTAATTTTTGTAAATGATAGATAATATTTATAAATAACCTACAAAATTATCCCTCTTATTCATTACTATTCCGTGATCGGAGAAAGTACTTTCATATCCATTAAAACTTCTCCCTAACCATACTCACCACAGATGCTCTCGCAGCTACCGGCAGTCATAGCTTGCTCTCATCCAGTAAAGCTGGGTTGGAGCCCTGCTACCTTCTAAAATCAAAGCGGGGCAGCCCCTTCGAGTGTCGTTCAACCATTAGATTACTTGATGATAATAACTTACTTTCATGATATTTAAAATGAAATTTTAGAGAATTTCCACTAAAATGGTTCCCCCTTTCTAGCCGATAAAAATTATGTTATTCCTTTTATGGCACTGCATTAGAATAAAATTCTGTTATTAGCAAAGTATGGGTATATGCAAAGGGCACGATTATGCATCACTTGCGTGACAGAAAAAAATTCCATCATGTGAACTTACGCATCCCAGCTAGTATGTTGGCCCACCTGTGTTACTCAGGCTGTGCATAATAGTTTGCCGCAAGCCCAGTGTCCACCAGTTGGCCCACTGCTGGGTCGGATACAAAAATCGCAATGAATCTCACGACTGATACGCATCCGTAACCTAATAAATTGATGATATCATCTCGTGTGAAAAAAAGGTTTGGAACTAGAAACACCACAAATCTTAACCGAATATTCAAATAAATTGCTATTGTACCGTTGTATGTTTCTCTAAAACATGATCCAAAATAAGCCCCCACTTGATTATGTTTGGATAACTGTTTTGATTAATATTGTTTTATAAAGATAGAAGTTATATGATAAACAAATTATACAAACATAGGAAACAAAAAAAATTTACACATCAAACAATTGTACAAACTCACTGAATGAATGTGTATAGCCCTGGAACAAACTATATGAAATTTAAGACAAGTATATGTAAAATTGTATGAACTCATGTAGCAAAATAATTTTATGCGTCGAACAAATTATACAAACTCAGAAAATAAAAATATGTACCCATGAAAAAAAATATACTAACTCAGAGAATAATATATGTACTTCTTGAACAAATAGACAAATTCACATAACAAAGTATTGTATACCTGGAACAAATTGCACTAATCGAGTTTACACACCTAAAATAAGTATACAAACTGAGGGAAAACATTTGTACCACAAATACAATACGGACATGTACAAAATATTATAATCTATGAAAATAAAGTATGCAGATAAAGTTATATAAATATAGAAAATATGGAAAAAGTTAAACTAAATAAAAAATGAGATAAGAAGGTAGGCAAAAAAATAGAAAGAAGGAATAAAAAATAAAACCAAAAAATTATTAGAAAGGTCTAAATAAAGAAGAGAAAAGAAGAGCAAAAAAAAGAATGGTCAAGTATCAATGTCTTTGTAGCAGTCACATGCTTAGTCCATAGAAAACAGAAAAAAAGGAAAATAAGATAATAAACATGAATAAACATTAACCAAAAAGAAAAGAAAAGGAAAAAAAGAAAGAAAGGAAAATGAAGAAAGACTCGTAAGCTAACGAAGGATAGATCAACCTGCCCATGCACTTCGTCCAAGGTCAAGACACTGTAATTTTTTGTGCTGTAACGATATTGATGTCTGAATATTAATGTTAATGTTTACTTATAGAAAGAAAATTCAGCCCATTAACAGATTGGTCTGGTGGCCGATCAGCTAGCCAGATTGGGCCGAACATGTTGAAGCCCGGGTATGCGCTGGTTGCTGAGCACAAGTTTGTTGTCGGGCGGCTACATCCTTCGTGGGCTGAATTCGCTTAGTTGGCCTACGTGGAAGACTTTTCAGGCGATACATTGAAGAAATGTAGCGCCGGTGATAGATAGTCTTCCGCATATGCTAACCCATGTTTTCATGTCCATAGTTCATGAAAATATTGCCGGGACAAGGCATAGCTTAACGCTTGATATGATCCAGTTGGCAAAAGTAAACTAAGCTAAATAAATTAATCTACTTTATTTTACAATATGTTATTAAGCTTCCTTTCAGATTATTGGTGGGCAATCAAGAGCACTGATATGGTGGCATATTGAGGCTAAGGGCGAGCAGATCTGCAGGGAAGCTGCTTACAGCCATGTTGCATCTGGCTCAGGTCAGGTCCACCCCATCCAGCCCCAATTGGCCTAGTTGCAAGGCGGGGCATAGGCCTGCAACCTGCAGCTGCTGCTGCAAGAAATTATGTGCATAAGATTGCTGCCAAGCTCTCTTGGCTGGTAATCCATTATTGGTTGTTAACTCGGGTTAGTATATGTACACAGAACATGTTAAAATATATAGGCTGCGTATGCCTTCTTTTGGTGATTGGTTTGTGTGTTCATCATGACTTTTCATTGCAGGTTGCTGTTCCTAAATTAAAGATGTAATGCCGAGTTATTACACATTGCTTTCGTAGAGATTGGTAGTTCTTCTTAGTTCTGTAAAGAAAATATAGTGGTGGTCTGATCCCGTGTTCAGTTGATGAAATGGAATACTTTACTAATGCTCGTTGTTACTTTCAGTCGTCTAGCATTTCTGATTTGCTCCATCATGTGATCCGGATCGGATATGCATATAGGTTTTTTAAAAGGTTGCGCCTCACACGAGCGCAAAGAGTTACGTTTAATGACATTTAGATGACCGGATGGGGTAGCTAAATTACATGCTCTGTCGTGTAGATTGAGGTTTGGCCTTTGCGGGGATTAATATTCCTTAAGTCACTCGCCATATGAACTAAGGCTACAAAGTTAGTTATTAAAAATTTGTGCAGGTGAGGATTACGCTGATAAATGAGACATCACTCATGATTACGAGAGCGCCAAGACCAGTAAGAATGTGAATCTTGGTTGAGTTCACTACGGTGGCATGATCTGATTGTATGATAGATTCTATATTTATATTGCTCGTAGCAACTCACGGGCACAAATCTAGTTAAATAAATTTTTACTCACTCGGTCGTGGGAAAGAGATATATATAGACTCATATGCATATTAACGTATACCTGTAGAATGGGTCAAGAGGTCGTGTATGGCTCGGGGAATCGGAGTCAGGGGAAGCACTGCTCGCCAATACTCCATTGGCGCCATCGTTCTAGACGACGACGTCACGGCAGCCGCAGCCGCAGCCGACCGATCTGCATGTTTGCTTGCTCCTGCTGCTCCACTAACCTGCACGTACGCATGCAACATCCACACACACACACACACACACACAATTAGTATTAATAGTTAAGACAACGAAATATATTTATCTTGTTAGAACAAGCCTTTCTCGATCTATCTGCTGCCAATAGGTATATGGCACCTCCCGTTTCAATTTGAACGTGAGAACAACGGAACGGAACGGAACTGAACCCGTAATGCATGTATGAGTGCTAGCACTCGCCAGGAGGAGTATGACGAGTGGCGCGATGGCATCCATGTTGTGCTTGTGCATCGCGCCGTACCAGTTCTCACTAGCTTCGTGCAATGTCTCCGTTCATGCCCAGCAGGGTGCTATTTATAGGGCCAAACAGCGACGACACTTACACTACAGCTAGGATCATCAGTGTCTGCCAACGGTAGTGTCGATCGTGTAGGTCCAGATGGCCATTAAAGAATGGAGCACGTGGAACTCGTCCTCCATTGTTTATTGTGAGAGGGTAATAATTGTCTCGAGATTTGGTGGTTTAACTTCTGGTGAACATGATGGTATTTTTGTTTGGTTTAGGATATAGAATGGATTATCAATCACCACCTCAATCATATATACACCTCATATGAAATATTATTAATGTACTAGCTAGTGCAAATTCACGTGCATTCCTACAAGCTCACATCAGAATCGAATAATATCGTTTCGATCCAATACGAGTCTAGACCCAAATGCTTTGTTGAGGTGGTACGTACAGACTATAAACCAACATGCATGGTATATAATTTGATAAAGATATGATAAAACGTACGAGTGGCCCTTAAACTTGTCTCCATATGCTATATAAGTCAATAATTAACTCTCAAACTACACGTAATCATTTTAAGCAATGTACCATAGGGTCCATACCTCCACAAACCCTGTCTCCATGCGGATTGGCATGCCAGGTAGGCACATGTGTATCGTTGGCGTGGGGCACGTAAAGATACCGCTCTCTACGTGATTGTTTGGAAGGGTTTTTTCTGTCTTCGATTTCGATTTCACCTATTTTGTACAAATCGAGAGGCAATATAATATGAAACTATATTTTATATGTACACACTCACCATGAGCAATGTGACGAGTGACTGCCGATTCATGCCGGCTGCCGATTCATGCCGGGGATGCGCAGATCCGTGCTACTCCGGGCCGGATCTGGTGCCCCTGCTCCCCGAGGTGCTGCTATCTGCGGACTTCGGCAAGCCCGGTGCAGTGGCGAGCGGCATCGGATCCAGGGCCGGTGAGGCCGGATCCGGCCTCGCACGACGTGCTGGTGAGATGGTGGGATGGGGGCAGCAGTGGCAAGCGGCCGTGGAGGCGTCGCCGGAGCTAATGCCTGGCCGGCCGGAGGATCCCTTCCTCCCTATGCCCCGCCACGCAGGTCGTGCCCCCTCCTCCCCAGGCGGTCACTCCGCTCCGACCGAGCGCCGCTACGCAGGCCATGCCGGCTCGCAAGGTGGCGCTGATGCGCAAGCCGCGGCTGGTGGCGTACAGCCCCATCGTTCAGGCCGATCTCGATAGTGGCATCACCATTGCTTCATGGTGGGGTGGTGGTGCTGCCGAGCAGGAACTCCGGGCGAAAGCCTTTCCCCGATCTTGTATCGGTGTAGACAATGGTGGAGTTTTCACTCTAAGGCGTTGTCGTGGTATTTCTTGCGACTGTCGGTGGGTCTCCGGGTGAAAACCTAATTCTGTCTTGCTGGATGAGGTGGCGATGATGTCTTTGATGTTATTTTCTTCTTGGAGCGTTGCCTTGGAGATTCCTCGGTCTGGCTGTTACCTAAGCGGCATCAGACGATTCGGACATCAAATTTCTAAGAAGACGATAGATGTGATGATTTGGTGCTGCACTAACACTGTACAAGGATGAAACGTGGACGAAGAGAAGGATTGAAGCTTAGTCTTCTTAATTTCTATCTTTGTTTTACAGTTTTCCTTCTTGTGTTTTAAGATCCTCGTTTGAGATTTAGAGTTTAAAAACTCTTGTAACCATTGGCTGTAGACATTCACATGTGGATGTTCAATGCTGGAATTTTTCTTTATCTAAAAATATTAATTCAAGACGGAGTCGTTTGTAATATCATATTGGCATTGGCCCTCTTCTTGATATTTCTACCCTATAAGCAACTTCGAGAAATTACAGTCACGATCTTGATAACTGTAGCACAATTTAAAATGCGAGCATCCATGTTAAGTGTAGGACTTGAACTCGGGTGAGTAGAGGTTTCACCATATGTAAAAAAAATCTAATGAATTAGTATTCTTGCTATGTTCTATCAAAGATGTATGGATTTGTCTTGAATATTATCTTCAAAATATCTCGAGTTTATTTGTGCTCAGTCAATACTTTATCATGCATAGATTCTAATGATGATTGATGCTATGATTGCCGTCCGAGTGCACATCAAATCATCAGCAGCTCTTTGCTTAAAAACCAATGAATTGTGCATGATGGGTCGCATTTTGACAGGAAGAGGGCGCCCGATCTTTTGTCTGTTAGGGATATCTATCAACTTAGTTGCTACCCGACACAAATATCCGTCCATTGATCAACAAAACCTGAGTCTATAATGCAAGCACCGCGAAACCTCTGGTTATCAACTATGTGCTGCCCAATTGACCTCGTCACAACGTCTAATCCTTGCCTACGAATAGAAGAACACGACCAAGAACGAGAAATATACGCAATAGAACTGCGGATGAATGATTAAGCACTCGAGTTCCGGATGAATTATTAATCGCTCTAGTTGGGGTTTCACACACCGACGATGGCAATACCGTTCAAGATAGAATTAATCTAAGAAAAATTCAACCCTAATTTGCGCGGCAACTATTGAATATAAAGGGGCTAGGGTCGGCCAAGAAACCCTAGATGTATTCCTAATAGACTCCAACACGATACCCTAAAAGATGGTGGCTCAGCTCCCTGACAGATTTTGAACCTCCACTTATTTCGATGATTCCCATTGATTCAGACCTGATGTTGATGTGAGATTGGTAGCATTGGAAATCTTATCTACTTAGCTTTCCATATATATATATGTACAATGTCGAAAACAGAGTCTGTATGTGGTCTGAGCTTCGATTTTGAGGCGGCTTGGTTTGGAACTCCGAGGGTGGTCTCGAACTCGGTACGTCGTAGGCCTCCAACTTACCTTTGACGTCCTCGGTGCTCATTTCCTCCTCCATTTCAATTATTTTTTTGACCTTCCATTTTGTCTACTCATAATAATTTTATTAGTTAGCAAATTATTTTTAAAATTACTAAAACCGCATAGGAACAAGCTTACATTTTTTTTTCTTATTGAATAGTCGTATCCATGAATGTCATGCTCACATCATTATTTTCATATGTAGGTCCATTTGTTGTTGGCACGCCCAATCCACAAATTAAACAATTAACAAACAGCCAGCAGTAGCTATCAAATTAAACTTGTACCAGGTCCTGCTAGCTATTTGATCATGAACAGGGAAGCATCTGGTTATTCGCGCAACTAAAACAACATTTATGTCCGTGGCTCCTACTAGGCTTCCAATTTAGATATTAAAGCTGGTACTTTGAACATCGAGTTAAAAAATAATACTGGAAACGGCCATTCGAATTAGAAATGGTTGGCAGAGAAATATATATAAATTATCCCACAGAAGCTTAAAAAGAAAACTGTGATAATTAAGCAGAGCTTTCTATTGCATCGAACGTATAACAAACCAGGAAGAGTGACAGGAGCGTTATCAGAAGAACACTCATTCGGTATTAGCTCAACCACTAGATCAAACTGCTGGATGCCCAAGCTATATATGCGTCCCAAAAGTATGTTCCGTAGGAAGCTAATTACGGGTTAGCTCTCCCGCAACATGCGGCTCAGCCTAATCAGACTATCGCATGGCCACGGACGGCCCACCAGGAGGAGGGGCACCGACGGCCCAATACCAAGCCCAGACGAAGGGCACGAGCCGTCTCGCCCGACCACTAGAGGTCAGGCTCCACCTCGCCCGACCCCAAGGAAGCAACCGCGGCCTCGCCCGACCCCAGTGACAGAAGCTCCGTCTCGTCCGACCCCAAGGGCACAGGCTCGGCCTCGCCAGACTCCGAGGGGGAGCTCCGCTACGCCCGACCCTGAGGGAACGGATTTGGCCGTACCCGCCGCAGGGACGTGGGGCCCTCAGGGTCTCACGGAATGACAGGTCGTGCTGGGGGATGAACTTTTGACGTGGGGATGGGCAAGGACGTGCCTTGAAATGACCTCTGGAGAAGATAGGCCATTACCGCGGGCCCCGGTCGTCCGCCACGCTGGGGGTCAAGCCGTAGAACACGTCAGGGGATCACGCTGCCCATCTTGTTAGGGCGCATGTCACCCACCAAGCAGGCTGGGGACCGTGCCGCCTGCCCTGCTGAGACGCACGTTGCACGTCGCGCCGGGAAGCGGCGCAGGGACACCCCCGTCATCATCTACAGGACCAGCGGGGACCACACGCAGGGAGGAGGAAAAGCGGGATCCCAGCGACCTCTCTCTCTTGTGTATCTGACCCTGCCCCTTGGCATACAAAAGGGAAGGGGAGGACCCCCGTAAGGGGGACCGGATTCACAACACTCATGCACCCACACAACACTTCGCGACCAGAGACTTGGGAGCCCGTTCCCTCTCTCGCCCGTTTGTAACCCCTACTTAAACTAGTGCAAGAACACGAACAGCTTGAACTAGACGTAGGGACATTCCGCCCGAACCAGTATAAACCTCTATGTCTTCCTTGCACACCATCTGAGACAGACGCGCAAACACAAATTCACTAGTCGGCGGTCCAAAACACAGACAGTTGGCGCGCCAGGTAGGGGGCTTTGCGCGTCTCGACGACTTCATCAGGCTTCGGATGGCCAACCATGCTGGAGGATGGGCCCTGGGCGTGGTCGTGCGTTTTGGGAGCCTGGACTTCATCGTCACCATGGGAGGGGGACTGGAGCAGATTCACGTTCCAATCCGCCCCACCCGCACCGCCAACCTTGACCCCGTTGTCAAGGCTTTCGAGGGGCTGCAGCTGCACACTAGGGGATCGCGCCTCCGGGGGCGGCTGGTTCCTCGATTTCGATTACGAGAGGCTGGGGCGTCAGCTCCACGTCTTCCTGGGTCCCCGACCGACCTAGGAGGACTTGCATCAGGTTCACTTTTCGCTCACCAGCGTCATGGTGCAACTGTCCAGAGGAGGGCCGCTCTCGCCGGAAATCATGGCCGGGAACGCCCTGACAGCGTTTCCCTACGGCTTGCGCAACGCAGCAGAGGACGTGCATTGCCTCATGGCATTACGCCTTGATTCGCCCCCCACGGATGACGAATTCATGGGAGTGGCGGACTACGTTTCGGAGTCCTTCCACGACCTCCTCACGGGGGAGTCAGAGACGATCTCTGACTCTGACTTCGGCAGGGGAAGCCATCACCCCTCACTGGAATGCTTCATGGCGGACTCTCCTGAGGGGCGCGTCGAAAGACCCCACGATGGAAACACTCCCCCGGACGTCTCCAACGACGGAGCTCGAGAAAGAAACCAAGCCCCACCGCGCGTGCGGCTGGAGTAGCTGCGGAAGCGGCAAAAGGAGCTCGAGGAGGCACGCCTCCACTTAGAGCAGGAACATGGCAAACTCGAGCGCGAGATTGGACGTCGCGGAGGCGGTGGGCGCACACGCGCCAACGCCCACGACATCAACCAAAGGTCCTCGAAGATGACAAGGGACCCCCACTTTTCGCCTCGACGAGTCAAAACGTTGCTGCTGCAGCGGCTCTGCTCCAGGGACTCCCAGAACCTGTAGCGCCCGAGGCGCGTCGTGCCCATCACAAGCTGCGCACGCTCCTTGAGCACGCGGCACGACAACAGGCAGAGAGCTCGATGTCTCGGCAATGCGGGCCCAATGCTAGCCAGCACATGTCTGTGAAGCGGGGTGTCAAGGACGTGTCTGTCCACCAAGCCCCATGCGAAGGAGAAGGTCCCATGAACATTCCCATTCGAGGACGCCTCAGCGCCGACGCGATGCGCACCTCACCCTCAACGCCCGCAAGCGCGGGCACAAGGATGAACAAGTGGTGGCGAGCCGAGGGTATCTCACCCTCACCGCGGCGGACGCCACGACAGCTCTGAAGACCGAAGCCCGAGCCCCGATTGCTGGGCCCCAAGGTTTTCAGCTCGCGCATCTGCAGCGTGGCGTTCCCACCCCGGTACCGTCCCCCGGCGAACATCATGAAGTATGCTGGAGAGACAAACCCCAGTCTGTGGCTCGAAGATTACCGGCTCGATGCGGATAGTGACTACTTTATCATCCGCAACCTGCCACTATTCCTGGCTGACTCGGCGTGAATGTGGCTCGAACATCTCCCCTCCGACCGGATCCATAACTGGTCGGACCTGAAGGAGATATTCGTGGGGAATTTCCAGAGCACCTACGAGCGCCCCGGAAACCCATGGGATCTCAAGAACCACTGGCAGAAGCCGGGAGAGACTCTCTGCGAGTACATCTGGCGCTTCTCTAGGGAGTGCAACGCATTGCCCAATATAACCGATGCTGATGTTATCAAGGCGTTCCTATCTAGGACCACCTGCGAGTCCCTGCTCCATAAGCTGGGATGCAAGAGCCCGTGAACCACTAAGGAACTCCTTGACATCACGACGAGCCATGCCTCGGGCGAGGAGGCAGCTGGGGCAATCTTGGACCGTGCCAAGGGCAAGGCGGAGCGCGATGAGAGCACCAGCGAGGGCGCCTCAAACCGCCCAGGGAAGAAGAAGAACAAGTGGAACAACGGGGGTTCCCTCATAGCTGCCGCCGACCGTAAGGGAGGTAAGGCGGCCGCCGGGGAGACCCCTGATCATTTCAAGAAGATGCTGGAGAAGCCGTGCCTGAACCACGCCTTCCCTATCATGCACCTGTATAAGGACTGCACCCTCTTGAAGAAGTATCTATAGGGAGGTTCCAGGAAGAGGGAGTAGAAGAAGAAGCCCGAGCCGACGGAGAGCGACGCCGAGGGGAAGGATGACGGCTTCCCTGACACCGACGGCTGCCTCATGATTTTGGCGGGCCGACGGCTTACGAGTCCATGCGCCGTCATAAGCTTACACGCTAGGAGTTCTACGCAGCTGAACCGGCTACGCCTTCGTTTCTTCAGTGGTCAGAGTCGGCTATCACTTTCGACTGATCCGACCACCCAAGCAGCGTATCGCAGCCAGGGAGGTGCTCGCTCGTGGTTGATCCCATCGTCGGCACGAAGTGCCTCGCCAAGGTGTTGATGGACGGGGGCAGCAGCCTCAACATGATGTACGTCGAGACCTTGGATGCCATGGGCATCGACCGGTTGCGCATTCGGCCGTCCGGGGTGCCATTCCACGGTATCGTGTCGGGGAAGCAGGCGATACCACTTGGGCAGATCGACCTGTCCATAACATTCGGGGATCCAACCAACTACAGGACGGAGACCCTCACCTTCAAGGTTGTCGGATTTCACGGATCCTACCACGCCATCTTGGGGTGACCGTGCTACACGAAGTTCATGGCCGTCCCCAACTACACGTACCTCAAGCTCAAGATGCCAGGCCCACATGGGGTTATCATCGTAGGGTCCTATTTCCAATGTGCCTACCAGTGCGGGGTGGAGAGCTGCAAGCTCATCTCGGCGGTCGTCGCCTCCGAGGAACTCGCAGTCATCCGGGAGGAAACCGCGGAGGAGGCGCCCGACTCCACGCAGAACTCCAGATCCTTTGAGCCCGCGGAGGGCGTCAAAGAGATCCTAATCGACCCCGACAACTCAGGGAACAAGAGGGTGCAGATTAGAACAACGCTCTCCCCCAAATAGGAAAGCGCGCTCGTCGACTTCCTCCGCGCCAACAAAGATATCTTTGCATGGAAGCCCTCGGATATGCCGGGCATACCGAGAGAAGTCGCCGAGCATGCCTTGAAGATTAGGCTGGGCTCCAAGCCGGTCAAGCAACGTCTATGCCGCTTTGACAAGGAGAAGCGCAGGGCCATCGGCGAGGAGATTGCGAGGCTTTTGGCGGCCAGATTCATCCGGGAAGTGTATTAGCCTGAGTGGTTAGCCAATCCTGTTCTTGTATGAAAGAAAAGCGGGAAATGGAGGATGTGTGTCAACTGCACGAGTCTCAACAAAGCGTGTCCAAAGGATCCATTTTTTTGCCCCGCATAGACTAGGTAGTTGACTCAATCTCAGGGTGCGAAACCCTCTGCTTCCTCGATGCGTACCCCTGGTACCATCAAATCGCGATGAAGGAGTCCGACCAGGTCGCGACTTCTTTCATCACACCATTAGGATCATACTGTTATGTCACCATGCCGTTCGGTCTGAAGAATGCAAGGGCTACGTATCAGCGCTGCATGCTTAGGTGTTTCAGCGACCGCATCGGGCGAACCGTCGAGGTGTACATAGATGACATCGTGGTCAAGTTCGAGCATGTTGACCAGCTGGTGGCCGACCTAGAGCAAACCTTCACCAGATTCCGAGCGAATAGCGTCAGACTCAACCCTGAGAAATGCGTTTTCAGGGTTCCCAGGGGTATACTGCTCGGTTTCATCGTTTCCGAGCGCGGCATCGAAGCCAACCCGAAGAAGATTGCGGCCATCACAAAGATGGGCTGATTCAAAACCTCAAGTGGGTTCAGCGGGTCACAGGGTGCCTCGCGGCACTAAGTCGTTTCATCCCGCACCTTGGCGAACGAGGCCTTCCCCTTTACCGGCTTCTGAGGTAGACCGACCGTTTTGCGTGGACCACCGAGGCTTAGTAGGTGCTCGACAAGCTTAAGGCCCTCCAGACAAAGGCCCCGATCTTGGTTCCGCCGACCAACCCATAGCCACTCCTACTCAACATTGCGGTGATGACACAGGTGGTCAGCGCCGCTCTGGTCATGGAGCAGGAGGAGGAGGGGCATGCCCTCAAGGTGCAACGCCCCGTATACTTCGTAAGCGAAATCTTGGCCGATGTCAAGACTCGCTACCCCCAAGTCCAAAGGCTCCTGTACGCTGTCCTGATCACCAAAAGGAAGTTGCACCACTACTTCGAGTCACACCCGATGACAGTGGTCACGTCTTTCCCTTTTGGTGAGGTTGTTCACAACCCGGACGCCGCCGGGAGGATCGCTAAATGGGCCCTCGAGTTGATGGGTTAGGGGATCTCATACGCCCCCTGAATAGCCATCAAGACCCAAGTGCTCGCTGATTTCATAGCAGAGTGGACCGAGACTCAGATGCCCCCGGCAGCCGTCAATGAGGAATACTGCACGATGTACTTTGACGGGTCGCTGGTGAAGGCCCGATAGGCTGCACCAGAATCCATCTCCGCGGACCTCGGGCCCACGAGTACATGGACATCACCACCACGAAGTCCAACAAAGGGTGGCATTCTTGGTGGTTCTACATCAAGAACTACGACGCCGCCCCTGTTCCGCTCTTCACCGGCCGTACGATTGTGGCGGCTCTGCCGGAATGGTCATGGGGGCATGTGGAAAAGGAGAAGAAAAGGCTCGCCCTGCTCCTGGGCGCCATAGCACCGACGTCATCAGAGCTTACCACTCAAGGCGGGTGGCACCATTGATGGGCACGCGTTTCTGCTGTACAGGATGGCGCCGGGCGTGCAGCTTGAGGGCAGGGCACTTGCCCAGGGTTCGCTCCGAGATTCAGAGATCCAGCAACGCATCCGGGAGGCGCTGGACGAGCCCGACGCGATCTTCCCAGTCAAGAGGCATCCGGCGATGCGTCCTGACACCGGCTTCATTGATCTGGTGAGTGTTTCATGACCTCCTCTTCGTGTCTTGCTCCTTTCGTGATACTTACTTTCGACTTCGTGGGTCGGTGTTTGTAGGGACAGTTCAGCCCCTTCCGTGATTCTCGCGTGCTGCTGCCGGAGAACGAAGCTGTGCGACCGGCGAACCGTGTTGCCGACGAGGCCCGCAAGAAGAAGAAGGACGCGGAGAAGGTGAAGAAGGAAGCGCGGGAGCATGCAAAGCTGCAGCGCAGGAAGCATCGGCAGGGATCAGACGAGGAAGCAGTGGAGAATGATGACGACGACATCGACGGGGAGGAGGAGAAGGAGGAGTGGGACGACACTGCCTGGGACAAGCTGGCGCGCGACGATGATGAGGGGCCATCCCCTCAGCCGTCGGCGTCAGTGCTGGTGCCCCCTAGTCCTACGCCCACCCCGACGCAGCAGGAGGAGGTTGCGCGCACGGAGGCAACAGATATGGATCGTGACACCCCGTTGGGGGCTCCTGTGCAGGTGGGGGGTCCTAAATGGCAGCGTGCCGAAGAGGCGGAGCTAGGGTCGGGTGGCCCGACCCCAAAGCGCCCTCGTATGATGGCGTCTCGTTGAGTCGATGATCACTTTATCCCTTCGTGCTTGGTGATTCTCTGCCAATGGCGCGCTAATTGCCCTCGGGCATTTGCTGTAGCGTTGGAGGCCGAGTGGATACCCTGGTGGTGGCGCCGCGGAAGGTCCTCAGCCTCTGGCGGACGCCTCCGGGGGTGGCAGGCGTTTCGTCGGGGGCGAGGGTGGAGGATGCTGAGGAAGACGTGGCGCATGCGAACCTGGGGTTGCGGATGATGGTCGAGGAGCCATCACGTGGTGATGCACCCATGGAAGAGGTGCTGCCGTCGGCAATGCTTGTTGAGGAGGGATCAGGGACGGGCGCACCCAATTTGCTCTCCGAGGTTGAGGCGCAGACGGCGCCGCCGCTCCTTGGGGCGAACAAATGAGGAGATGGTGCGGGAGGAGCTGCCGCCGCGTGAGTTGGTGGCGGTCGCCCAGGAGGAGGCTTTGGCTATCGATGGCAAGGCAGCCGGGGCCATCCTGGGAGGGGTGATGTTGCAGGAGATGCCCGACACCCTAGCGCTGATGGGAGCGGCTGACCCCAACCATGGCGGGAAGGCCTCGCCGTCCTTGGCTCAGATGAGCGGCGATGATCCTTGCTCTTGGCGATGAGATGGACGATACGGAGTGGCAAGGTGTCTCAGAAGCCTTGTCCGCCGCGCTGGGCATGCTATGCGATGTTGTCATCCCGACCTGCCAGGTATCACACATCGGTATCCTTGATCCTCGCGCCCTTCCTGGGGACTCCTGACACATTTCTTCTTCATAGTTCCTCATGAATCGCAGCCGGGGATCGCCGTGTCGAAGAGGTGCGACGGTGCGAGGAGCTGGTAGAGCAGCTCACTGCGACCCGCCAGGAGGTGGTCGATGCCCGAGCCAAGGCGATTGTAGATAATGATGCATTCGAGCGGCTACGAGGGGAGCGGGACCTGTTGGTTGCTACCATGGACGAGCTTCACGGTGAACTCGAGGCGATCGACCAAGAGCGCGACGCTGCCGTGCGCCTATCTGAGGAGCGAAAGGAGCAGGCGCGGGCCGCTCAGGGGAATCTCGCAGGTAAGATCCTTCTCCTCTTCCCTTCGGATTGTCGGTTTCTCAGGCGCGGCGTGTTTGATTTTCCTTCCTAGCAGACACCCAGCAGCCGGTGGCACTACTCCAGCAAGAGCGCACCGTCGAAGCGGAGCGAAAGCTCCAAGCCGAGGCGATGGCCGCCGAACTCGCCGTGGAGGTTGCTACTGGACGAGCGGAGATTGCTCGCCTGAATACTGAGATGGGCAAGCTTTGCGACCACGTGAATGGTAAGACCTCGCTTGCCTTGGCCATCCTTTCGAAGTTTCCCAACCGGCTTTTTGACGTCGTTGACGTGTGTCTGGACAGTGCTCGATAAGAAAGTTGGCGAGGAAGTGGTGGCGCGCCGACACCTGGAGAAGGAGCTCGACGAGACGAAAGCCACGCTCCTTAAGGAATCCGATGAGCACGACACCCTGCGGATTGCCGTTGGGTTGGTTTTGAATAACTTTGAGATGACTTTGGAGGTGGGAATGAGCTCGCTCGCAACCTAGGTCATCAGCGTCACGGACCAGGCTCGCGGAATGGCGAGGCAGACGCTGCACCTCGACGTGCAGCGATCGTTCGCGATCGCGCGTTCTCATTATGAAAACATCGATCTGTAGGCAATGAGCCAAGGCTTCGTGCCCGGCTATGACAACGCCGAGCTGGACTAGATTGAGGTAGAGGTGACCCCCCTCGCGCAGGTCTTGGCTGCAAGCGTGGAGGAGGAAGTTGTTTCGAAGGAGTAGTTAGGCGAGCTTAGATAATGAACTAGGCCTCAACGTCCAAAGACATGTGTATAAGTGAACTTTTAAGCTTTTGATTTCGGCCAGGAAGGCCTTTTGGAAAGGAAGGTTAAGGACGCCCAACCGCTCCTAGCATTGAGGCGATAGAAACGAGATGCGAACGAGAGGACTCTGATCTCACTGGTGAGCGAGGGCGCCGTAGCTGCTGGGGCGTGGGTTTCCTGCAGTCCGACCAACTTTACTCAGAGCGCGCTCTTTCGTAGCTTTTATCATCTCACCTCAATCGTGGGAAAGGGTTGAGCACAAAAGAGTTTCAAGTAGGTACGGCCCGACCCCTTGCTGTGGTTGGGGTCGGGCGTCACTAAAGAGCAGATAGAAAAGAGGGTTTTCGCACCAGAACTTGTTAATCAACGTGAAAATATACATAGCTTGGAAAGATTAAGGGTAAAAGCGACGTAGCTAGTCGATGTTCCAGGCATTGGTGAAGACTTCACTGTCGGCGGTCTGCAGCTTGTAGGTGTCTGGCCGGAGCATCTCGGCGACGATGATAGGCCCCTCCCAAGGCGAGGAGAGCTTGTGGCGACTCTTGTTGCTCTGGATGAGGCGTAACACCAGGTCACCGACGTTGAATGCCTGACCCCGCACTCGACGGCCGTGATATCGTCGCGGCGCTTGCTGGTATTTGGTTGATCGGAGCAAGGCCACATCGCGTGCTTCGTCGAGCTGGTCCATCGCGTCTTCGAGGGATGCCTCAGACCCATGTTCGTCGTACGCCCTAACTCTTGGCGCTCCATAGTCTAGGTCGGTTGGGAGGACCGCCTCGGAATCGTAGACCATGAAAAGAGGGGTGAAGCCGGTCGCTCGGCTAGGAGTCGTCCTGAGGCTCCTGAGAACTGCAAGGAGCTCGGCAACCCACCGCCCGGCAAACTTCTTCAATCGATTGAAGATCCTGGGCTTGAGTCCCTACAAGATCATGCCGTTCACGCGTTCGACTTGCCTGTTCATGTGGGGTGCGCGACGGCGGCCCAGCCGACGCGGATGTGGTAATCTTCGCAGAAAGGAATTTCTTCCCTGTAAACTGCATACCGTTATCAGTGATGATGGAGTTTGGGACTGCAAAGCGGTGGATGATGTCGAGGAAAAATTCCACGGCCTGCTCGGATCCGATCGTCGCAATCAACCGAGCCTCAATCCACTGTGTCAACCTGTCAACGGCGACAAGCAAATGCGTGTAGCCCCCCAGGTGCTTTCTTGAGGCCCGACTAGATCGAGCCCCCAAATTGCAAACGGCCACATGACGGGGATCGTCTGGAGTGCTTGCGCTGATAGGTGGGTTTGCCGAGCGTAATATTGACACCCTTCGCAGGTGCGCACGATCCGCTCGGTTTCCGCCACCGCGGTCGGCTAGTAGAAGCCTTGTTGGAATGTGTTTCCGACTAAGGTCCTAGGCGCGACATTGTGTCCGCAGACCCCACCATGGATATCCTTCATCAGCTGCTTCCCTTATTGGATCAGGATACAACACTGCAGGATCTTGGTGTGACTTCGCTTGTAGAGCTCCCCCTCGATGATGACGAAGGACTTAGCGCGGTGTGCGAGCCGTCGGGCCTCCGTCCTGTCAGTCGGGAGCACCACACGGAGGAGGTAGTCGAGATAAGGCGCCCTCCAGTCGGCCGGAGGATCAGGCCCCATCGCTGGTTCCAAGTCGAGCTCCATGACCTCGTGGTTGGAAAGGGTCAGCGGTTGGCGAGCCCCTGAGTCCGAGGCAAGCGGTTCGGCCCCGACCTATTCTGGCTCCTCGTAGCGGATCGAGGACTTGTACTGATCGCTAGCAAAGATGCCAGACGGAACGGGCTGGCGTCTCGACACCATTTTCACCAATGTGTCGGCTGCTTCATTGAGCCGTCTTGGGATGTGGTTAAGTTCGAGACCCTCGAACTTGTCTTCCAGCCGACGGACCTCTTGGCAATACGCAACCATCTTGGGGCTGAGGCAGCTCGACTCTTTCATGACTTGATCAACGACAAGGTGCGAGTCGCCCCAGACCTCAAGTCGTCGGATACCCAGCTCGATGGCGATGCGTAGGCCGTTGATGAGTGCTTCGTACTCAGCCACATTATTTGAAGCAGGAAAATGAACATGGACCACATACCTCATGCGCACGCCGAGGACAGAGACAAAGACGAAACCTAAGCCGGCGTCGTTGACCCGTCCCTCTTCTTCACCAATGAGACGGCGAAGAAGTACCTCCAGAGCTCGAAGTGAGGTTCGATCCCCAAGAACCCCTCGCACAACGCGATAAAAGCCGTGATTTGCTGGATCCCGTTCGGGTTGAGGTGCTGTAGCTCAGTCTGGTAGTGATGGAGGAGCCCCCGGAAGAAGGGATGAGGGGGCACCCAAAACCCGCGCTCGTGGAAGTGCGCGAAGGAGACAACGTAGCCATCGCTCAGCGCCGGCACCTCCTCACGACCAGGTAAGAGCCACTCCCCTGCAGCGGATTGCAGGCAGAGAAGCCCGCGCTTGAGGAGACCCCCCCCCCCAAACGCGCCTGGCCCACATCCGAGCGATACCACAACGCCATTGCTGGGCGGCGAAAGGGGATCATGAGCTCTCATGGGGGCAGGGGCGCAGATAAGGAACGGCTCGGGCTCCGGCAGCGAGGAAGTGAAGAAGGCGGAAAGACAAGATTGGCATGGCGACGGTGGAGGGGCCGAGAGCCCTAGTTATAGGCAGGGAGAAGGAAGGCGAAGCGCTGCCTCGACTCCCACGACTGCCGTAATAACTGCATCCGCCATGTCGTTTCGCCCCGTCCCATCGGGAGGAGTGCGCACACCACGCCCAGTCTTGACCCCTCGTGGAAGGCGCTTAGTGGAAAGGGGGCCTAAAAGCCCCCATAGGTAAGAAAGGATACATGCTAAAAACGCCCCGACGGCCCATTAAGGTTCGAGGGTTCGAAGGTTGGCCCACCGACGGGTTCACAACCACCATAGGGCACCACAAGAGTGAGGGGCGGTGACGAATGGTGATGAGGACATCAACACCAACGATACATCCACTCCGACACAAGTACCTATTGCTGGTCCTATTACTCGTACTCGTGCGCATCAACTTAATCATCAGGTGAGTTCAAATCTAAGCTCATGTACATCATGTTTAGACCATGGAGACCCGTGTACTCTTGATTTGCTTAGGAACCAAGGAGGCGACCGAAAGGGAAACGGATTCGCGCAGGCTGGATTCGGACTGCAGAATAGTACCAACTTGTGACAGACACCACGGTCGCATATGAACTCAGATTGGGGCGTTCAAGTACTTCGTGGAAAGATTATGAAGTATTCTTTCAAACGGATCCGGCCTCATATCCATATCTGTTACGAGTCGGCCGCAATCGTAAAATTAATACAGAGTCCTTTTCTGCACATGGTGCTGCGTCACCCTGTTTTGGCCCAATGGGCCGTGTATCAAGTTGAGTCCATTACGGACGCGTCCTAGGGTTGGAGTACGACCCCAGCACCCCTGTGGTCATCCTCCCACGTACTTATACCCCTTAGCCACCACCAAGGATGCTTGGGTTTTGTTTAGATCAAGTTTAGCCTTCGCTACTTGCTTGCAAGCGCGCGTGCTGGATCAGCCGCCCGTCTTCTTGTCTTCGGAACCCCACCATTATTGAGATTGCGTGTGAAACCTTCATTTACATCTAGTAAATTTAGTACTTGTCATACTTGTTCTTGCTAGTTCTTCGATTGCTTGCAGGACGAGTGCCCTAGTGGCCGGGTGCCGCGCTCCACAAGATCGCGACAGCCATTGGAGGGGGTGTATCGGTTGCTAAGGCGCAGCTTGGAAGGCTGTAGTCGGGCCGTGAACATCGCCTCCATCGACCAATCGAGTTATCCACGCCTCTCATCGAAAGATCGGGAATCAAACCCTAGCGGGTCGTCATTAGTTGGTAATCAGAGCAAGGTTTATTGGTGAGAGACTTCTAATTCTTTGCTGTTTTATTTTTCCTATAGTCCAGAAAAGCCAAAAAGAATAGTAGATTAGTTTACCTTCAATCCTATAAACTCGTTTGAGCCTTTGCTAGCACTGCTTAGTTAGGGCTTGTTGAATTTTCGGTTGCATCGGTTGCGTCGAGTTGCTGGTCTTAGTTTTAGTCCTTTAGAGTTTCGAGTTCTTGTCACGTTCTAGTCACAACCGTGCGCTACCATACATACTCCGTGTTGGCGGAATCCGAGTCCATATTCGTGTTCAAGTCCGAGTTAGATTCTGTGTTGGTTTGTGACCGAATCGCACGCAGTGCTGTGATCCGAGTAGGGATCGGTTTCCTAGTTCGAATTGGTTATTGCGCCATGTTATAAAATTCCATTGCTATTCGCACTTATACTGCATATTTTGTAGCGCTCCAGAAAGGCAGAAGTAGTCTCGGCTTACTCAAACCACAACTTTGCACGAATACATATAGTCTCGGCTTACTCCAGAGAGAGAGAGAGAGAGTTTGTGTGCTGTGTGGCTCTTTTGAAGTCTTTTAGGTTATATAATCAGTTTTGAGGATCCCCTGAAAAAAAAGAAAAAAAAAGGAAAAAAAAGAAAAAGAAAAGAAAAAAAAGAAGAAGAAGAAAAAGGGGCTGTTCTTTGTGCATCTTTTTTGTTCTTCGGTGGTGTCTCGTGACTTCATTTGTGTCCAGGCTCGCGTTTCTAGCACGGTCTAGGTTAGGACCAGCATAGTACCGTCGTTGAACGATTTTTCAGCTTGCTTTTGTAACTAATGTGGTGCTAGTTCATCCTTGCTTCAGCCCACCTATAGCTCCACATATTCGACTACAGCTTGACAGGTCCTATTGTTGCGGCACTGATACACTTCATCCCACGGTTGCAGACTTGTTGGCTGCCGTCCCCTCCTGTTGAGCAAGGTAAGAATTGGTAAGAGCTTGTGTAACAGGTTGAGTGTGAGCGCCTTGCACTAGCTACATCCCATTAGTTGTAGGATCTTATTTCTTCACCTATTTTTGTGTTTCCTTTGTTCATCTAACCATGACAGGATCAGAGGGTGATGGGAGTTTAGGTCACTCTCCTCGTACAAAGGGAATCATACAACATTTTGAAAATAAGATGAGGAGGCATGTAGATGGGCTTGCTGAAGATATGCTGGTGTCAAATGATAAGATTGGGCAGTTGGAGGCCACGCAGCTTGCCACCAACACCAAGCTTACAGGGCTGGAGACGTCGGTCGCTCATATTGACCAAAGCCTTGCTGCTCTTTTGAGGCGTTTTGATGAGATGCATGCCAGAACTGCAAATGGGCATGAGGGAGAAAACAAGAAGGATGAGCGTGTCGAGGATAATTGGGATGATTATGTCGCTGATACTGAACTAGATGACCAAGATGCTCCTAGTCGCTGACGACTGCGAACTAATCGGAGAGGTATGGGTGGACATCGACGACGTGAGGTACATAATAATGATGATGCTTTTAGTAAAATAAAATTTAAGATACCTTCTTTCAATGGAAAATACGATCCTGATGCATACATTACTTGGGAAATTGCTGTTGATAGATTGCAACAATTGAGACAGGGTAATAAAAGTGTAGAAGAATACTATCAGGAATTATAAATGGGTGTGTTGCGTTGTAATTTAGTGGAGGATGAGGAACCTGCTATGGCTAGATTTTTAGGAGGTTTGAATCGAGAAATTCAGGACATTCTTGCTTATAAAGATTATACTAACGTAACCCGTTTGTTCCATCTTGCTTGTAAAGCTGAAAGGGAAGTGCTGGGACGACGTGCTAGTACAAGAACTAATATTTCTGCAGGAAAACCTTCATCATGGCAGCCGTGCACATCTACCTCATTGACCGGACGAGCTCCTGCACCTTCTACATTTCCGAGTCGGTCGACAATACCCGCTCCATCCAACGATAAGACACGTGCTCCCCCGACAAATTCAGCAACCACGACTGTCCAGAAACCAGCCACGAGTGCATCTTCGGTTGCCTCCACGGGAAGGACAAGAGATATTCAGTGCCATCGATGCAAGGGCTTTGGCCACGTGCAACGTGACTGCCCTAACAAGCGCGTTTTGGTGGTCAAAGGAGATGGTGGGTATTCCTCTGCTAGTGATTTTGATGAAGATACACTTGCTTTGCTTGCTGCTGACCATGCAGGTACTAAGGAACAACCAGAAGAGCAGATTGATGCAGAGGATGCAGATCATTATGAGAGCCACATTGTGCAGCGTGTACTTAGTGCACAAATGGAAAAGGCGGAGCAAAATCAACGGCATACACTGTTCCAAACAAAGTGTGTTATTAAAGAGCGTTCATGCCGTTTGATAATTGATGGAGGTAGCTGCAACAACTTGGCTAGCAGCGATATGGTCGAGAAGCTTGAACTTACAACAAAACCGCACCCACATCCATATCACATTCGGTGGCTCAACAATAGTGGTAAGGTCAAGGTAACGAGATTGGTACGAATTAATTTCGCTATTGGTTCATATCATGATGTTGTTGAATGCGATGTTGTGCCTATGGAAGCTTGTCATATTCTGCTAGGTAGACCATGGCAATTTGATACCGATAGCATGCATCATGGTAGATCAAATCAATATTCTCTTATACATCATGATAAGAAAGTCGTTTTGCTTCCTATGTCACCTGAATCTATTGTGCGTGATGATATTGCTAAAGCTAAGAGAACTAAAGCTAAGATCGATAAGAATGCCAAATCTGTTAGTAGCAGGGAAGATGAGATAAGATTGAAAGGACATTGCTTGCTTGCTACTAAGTCTGATATTAATGAATTGTTTGCTTCCACTTCTGTTGCCTATGCTTTGGTGTGCAAGCATGCTTTGATTTCAGTTCACGATATGCAGCATTCTTTGCCCCCGGCTGTTGCTAACCTTTTGCAGGAGTATTCTGATGTGTTCCCAAGTGAGATACCAGCGGGGCTGCCACCAATACGAGGGATTGAGCACCAAATTGACCTTATTCCTGGTGCATCGTTGCCAAACCGTGCGCCATACAGGACAAATCCGGAAGAAACTAAGGAAATTCAGCGACAAGTGCACGAACTACTCGACAAAGGTTACGTGCGTGAGTCTCTTAGTCCTTGTGCTGTTCCGGTTATTTTAGTGCCTAAAAAGGATGGAACATGGCGTATGTGTGTTGATTGTAGGGCTATTAATAATATCACAATTCGATATCGACACCCTATCCCTCGTTTGAATGATATGCTTGATGAATTGAGTGGTGCTATTGTGTTTTCCAAAGTTGATTTGCGTAGTGGGTACCACCAGATTCGTATGAAATTGGGAGATGAATGGAAAACTGCTTTCAAAACTAAGTTCGGGTTATATGAGTGGTTAGTCATGCCTTTTGGGTTAACTAATGCACCGAGTACTTTCATGAGATTAATGAACGAGGTTCTGCGTGCTTTCATTGGGAAATTTGTTGTTGTCTACTTTGATGATATATTGATTTACAGCAAATCTTTCGATGAACATCTTGATCACTTAGGTGCTGTTTTTAATGCTTTACGAGATGCACGTTTATTTGGTAACCTTGAGAAGTGCACCTTTTGCACCGATCGAGTGTCTTTTCTTGGCTATGTCGTGACTCCACAGGGAATCGAGGTTGATCAAGCCAAGGTGGAAGCTATACATGGATGGCCTATACCGAAGACTATCACGCAAGTGCGGAGTTTCCTAGGACTTGCTGGTTTCTATCGTCGTTTTGTGAAGGACTTCACCACTATTGCCGCGCCTTTGAATGAGCTTACAAAGAAGGAAGTGCCTTTTAGTTGGGGTAAAACACAAGAGAACTCCTTCAACACGCTGAAAGATAAGTTGACACATGCACCTCTCCTCCAACTCCCTGATTTTAATAAAACCTTTGAGCTTGAATGTGATGCTAGTGGCATTGGTTTGGGTGGTGTTTTGTTACAAGAAGGCAAACCTGCTGCTTATTTCAGTGAAAAATTGAGCGGACCTGTTCTGAATTATTCTACTTATGATAAGGAATTGTATGCTCTTGTTCGCACATTAGAAACATGGCAGCATTATCTATGACCCAAAGAGTTTGTTATTCATTCAGATCATGAATCTTTAAAACATATTCGTAGTCAAGGAAAATTGAACCGTAGACATGCTAAGTGGGTTAAATTTATTGAATCTTTTCCTTATATTATTAAGCACAAGAAAGGGAAAGAGAATATAATTGCTGATGCATTGTCTAGGAGATACACCTTGTTGAACCAACTTGATTACAAAATATTTGGTTTGAAAACGATTAAAGATCAATATGTTAATGATGCTGATTTTAATGATGTGTTGTTGCATTGTAAAGAGGGGAAGGGATGGAACAAATTCATCGTTAGTGATGGGTTTGTCTTTAGAGCTAACAAGCTATGCATTCCAGCTAGCTCCATTCGCTTGTTATTGTTGCAGGAAGCGCATCGAGGTGGCTTAATGGGGCATTTTGGAGCAAAGAAAACGGAAGATATACTTGCTGGCCATTACTTTTGGCCAAAGATGAGAAGAGATGTGGAGAGATTTGTTGCTCGCTGCACGACATGTCAAAAGGCTAAATCACGATTGAATCCACACGGTTTGTATTTGCCTCTACCTGTTCCTAGTGCTCCTTGGGAAGATATTTCTATGGATTTTGTGTTAGGATTGCCTAGGACTAGGAAGGGACGTGATAGTGTGTTTGTGGTTGTTGATAGATTTTCTAAGATGGCCCATTTCATACTATGTCATAAAACTGATGATGCTTCTCACATTGCTGATTTGTTCTTTCGGGAAATTGTTCGTTTGCATGGTGTGCCTAACACAATTGTTTCTGATCGTGATGCTAAATTTCTTAGTTATTTTTGGAAGACTTTATGGGCTAAATTGGGAACTAAATTGTTGTTTTCTACTACATGTCATCCGCAAACTGATGGTCAAACTAAAGTGGTTAATAGAACTTTGTCTACTATGTTAAGGGCTGTTTTAAAGAAGAACATTAAGATGTGGGAAGATTGTTTGCCTCATATTGAATTCGCTTATAATCGATCGCTGCATTCTATTACAAAGATGTGCCCATTTCAGATTGTATATGGTTTCTTGCCTCGTGCTCCTATTGATTTAATGCCTTTGCCATTTTCTGAAAAAATGAATTTTGATGCTACTAAGCGTGCCGAATTGATGTTAAAACTACATGAAACAACTAAAGAAAACATAGAGCGCATGAATGCTAAATACAAGATTGCTGGTGATAAAGGTAGGAAGGAACTAAAGTTTGAACCTGGAGATTTAGTTTGGCTGCATTTGAGAAAGGAAAGGTTTCCTGAATTGAGAAAATCTAAATTGCTACCTCGGGCTGATGGACCATTTAAAGTGTTAGAGAAAGTCAATGATAATGCATATAAGCTCGATCTGCCTGCGAATTTTGGGGTTAGTCCCACATTTAACATTGCAGATTTGAAGCCATATTTGGGAGAGGAAGATGAGTTTTAGTCGAGGACGACTCAAATGCAAGAAGGGGAGGATGATGAGGACATCAACACCAACGATACATCCACTCCGACACAAGTACCTATTGCTGGTCCTATTACTCGTACTCGTGCGCATCAACTTAATCATCAGGTGAGTTCAAATCTAAGCTCATGTACATCATGTTTAGACCATGGAGACCCGTGTACTCTTGATTTGCTTAGGAACCAAGGAGGCGACCGAAAGGGAAACGGATTCGCGCAGGCTGGATTCGGACTGCAGAACAGTACCAACTTGTGACGGACACCACGGTCGCATATGAACTCGGATTGTGGCGTTCAAGTACTTCGTGGAAAGCTTATGAAGTATTCTTTCAAACGGATCCGGCCTCATATCCATATCTGTTACGAGTCGGCCGCAATCGTAAAATTAATACAGAGTCCTTTTCTGCACATGGTGCTGCGTCACCCTGTTTTAGCCCAATGGGCCGTGTATCAAGTTGAGTCCATTACGGACGCGTCCTAGGGTTGGAGTACGACCCCAGCACCCCTGTGGTCGTCCTCCCACGTACTTATACCCCTTAGCCACCACCAAGGATGCTTGGGTTTTGTTTAGATCAAGTTTAGCCTTCGCTACTTGCTTGCAAGCGCGCGTGCTGGATCAGCCTCCCGTCTTCTTGTCTTCGGAACCCCACCATTATTGAGATTGCGTGTGAAACCTTCATTTACATCTAGTAAATTCAGTACTTGTCATACTTGTTCTTGCTAGTTCTTCGATTGCTTGCAGGACGAGTGCCCTAGTGGCCGGGTGCCGCGCTCCACAAGATCGCGACAGCCATTGGAGGGGGTGTATCGGTTGCTAAGGTGCAGCTTGGAAGGCTGTAGTCGGGCCGTGAACGTCGCCTCCATCGACCAATCGAGTTATCCACGCCTCTCATCGAAAGATCGGGAATCAAACCCTAGCGGGTCGCCATTAAATGGGCCCACTAGCGGCTAGCAACCGGGCGCGCGCGTGCCATGGGCATCCTTACCCGCATCCGATTCTTGACATGAGCATGATCCGTGGTTTTTCTTCGAAGAAAGGCAACGAGCCATCAGGACCGGTCGAACGGACCTTATAACTATACGGATCGGCCGTCGAGAATCTGGAGTCGGTCACCAGCTGACCCATGCCAGGTCCCCACAATCGGGAACTGGGACCCCACTCGGATCAGCCCGTTATTAGCTCACCAAGCGCCACGTTTTGACCGATGAGGAAAAACATGGCACGGCTCATCCTTTCCACCTCATCAAAAGAGACGCTTGAAGGGAAACGGCTGTGAGACGAGACGGCCTCCCGACCCGACTCCCGCTAATGCGCGGGAGCTCAGGGGTCGGACTCGCAAGGAGACCAAATACATGGTCGCATACGAAGTGGAGACGAGAGCCGAAAGAGAGAGGGGGAGTCCTCTCCGCCTTTCGGGTCCCTCCTGAACAGAGGAAACCCCAGAACAGCGCCCGACCCTCCTGCGGGCTCGGCGCTGCTGCGGGGCGTCAGAATTGAGAGCTAAAAAACCCTCCTTTTATTCAATAAATTACCAAGGGACACAATTACATGGTGCGCTCCGGGCACATCGAAAGCCATGAATTTAGATTTGTCAAAATGACCTACATTTTGGACAGAGGGGTAGCCGTCCATTGGCCATGTACAAGTACAAACGACTTAAGGGCCACCACGCAGGGCAACGCTGAAAGTTGCCCGAGGTCTGCTTCAGCAAGGGCTGGGGATGGAACAGGCGACCACATTGCAGTCCATCCCCTAACAACGAGGATGTCTCGGAAGCAGGAGCGGTACGCGGCCATTGACGCGTACATCTCATGCTGCCTCGACATACGCCTCAGCCACTGCGAGATGACTCCGGCAACTGTAGCAGGGAGGATGAGAAAGGGGGAAGCTCGGCGAGGCCGCGCGGCACCAAACGGAGCTGGCAGTCCCGCGCGAAATCAGGGCAGGTGCGGCAAGGCTCGCCCCCACCTCCGTACAGGAAGGAAGTAGGAAGATGCGGGTGAGTCACCACCTACCCAATGATTTCACGCGGAGCAATGAATGCGCCTCCGCCCTGGCAGAGCACCCATGCCGAAGCCAAGACAACCGCCTAACGATGGCGAAGCCGAGGATTTGTATGCTCGAGTTCTCCTTCCTCATGCTCGTCCACTCGCAGTCAATCAACTAATAGCAACCAACGAGGGGCCCGGGTCCGGCTCGAACGAGCCGAACCCAGGCTTTAGGAGGCCTAGCTCTACAACACATTATCGGAGGACTTGCATGTCAGACTTGGTGACACAACCAGAAGCCCAGTGCCGCTATTTATAGCCGCGCCTAGGCAAGGCGACGATGCGGGTCCAACCGGGCAAAAAACCGAGTAGCTAGAATTAAAAAGGCCCACCTGCCCTGGTTCCCGTCAACGACTGCGGGCCCGATGGGACAACACGAGATAAGACAGGGTAGGTAGACGCAGGCTGTCATGGAAGCGAGCGGCAGGCATCACACAAGCCTCGAGGTGAGCGAGGACGGGCGTAGCAAGAAAGCCCGCCCCAGACGACTCGACGACCGCCAAGGCTACCGCCGGCCACAGTCGGCAGGCAACAGAGACAAGACCCGACAAGAGGGTGCCAGAACCAAGGCGTTGCCGCAGAGTACCCTCCGGACACGCTAACTGATGCTCCGCGCGAATCTCTGATTCGCCTAAAGGCTCGGGGGCTACACCCAATAGGTGCGTTCGCGCGCACCCACATAAGACAGGAGGAGGGAGAGCTCTCATCGGTCATGTCGATCAAAGCACGGAGGTGAACACGTCAGCAGGACCCTCCGCGCGAATCTCTAATTTGTTCAGAGGCTCGGGGGATACACCCAGTGGGTGCACTCACGCGCACCCACATGAGTCTGGCAGGGACAAGACCCTCCCGAGTCACGTCAACCCAGATGCAAGACCGGGGACGCGTTCGGACTGGCATGGAACTCGACACCCGGGTAAAACGAAGCCCCAGCACGGCTCACCGAGCCGCGCAGGGGCTCGGGGGCTACTATCGGGGGCGAATATCACGGACCCCACCCCCCAAAAAAGTATGTTCCCTAGGAAGCAAATTACGGGTTAGCTCTCCCGCAATATGCGGCTCAACCTAATCAGGCTATCGCATGGCTACGGATGGCCCACCAGGAGGAGGGGCACCGACGGTCCAATACCAAGCCCAGACGAAGGGCACGAGCCGCCTCACCCGACCACCAGAGGTCAGGCTCCGCCTCGCCCGACCCCAAGGATGCGAGTGCGGCCTCGCCCGACCCCTATGAGAGAAGCTCCGCCTCGCCCGACCCTGAGGGGGAGCTCCGCTTTGCCCGACCCTGAGGGAACGGATTCGGCTGTACCCGCCGCAGGGACGTGGGACCCTCAGGGTCTCACGGAATGACAGGTCATGCCGGGGGACGAACCTCTGGCGCGGGGATGGGTAAGCACATGCCTCGACATGACCTCTGGAGAAGACAGGTCATTACCGCGGGCCCTGGTCATTCGCCGCGCCGGGAGTCAAGCCATAGAACGCGCCGGCGGCTCAAGCCGCCCGTCTTGTCGGGGCGCACGTCGCCCACCAAGCACGCTGGGGACCCGCGCCGCCTGCCCTGCTGAGACGCACGTCGCACATCGCGCCAGGGAGCGGCAGAGGAACACCCCATCGTCATCTACAGGACTAGCGGGGACCACACGGAGGGAGGAGGAAAAGCGGGATCCCGGCGACCTCTCTGTCGTGTATGCGACCCCTGCCCCTTGGCATATAAAAGGGATGGGGAGGACCCCCGTAGGGGGGAGCGGATTCACAATACTCACGCACCCACACAACACTTCACGACCAGAGACTTGGGAGCCTGTTCCCTCCCTCACCCGTTTGTAACCCCTGCTGCAAACTAGTGCAAGAACACGAGCAGCTCGAACTGGACATAGGGACATTCCCCCCGAACCAGTATAAACCTCCGTGTCTTCCTTGCACATCATCCAGACCAGACGCGCAAACACAAATTCACTAGTGGGCGGTCCGAAACAACGACAATATATGTTCATTGATTGTCTCCCAGCATCATCAATGTAATGACCCAACCCAGAAAAACGGCTCATGCCCACTCTGCACGCTGAGTGGACCACACCTACACTGCAACCTGCTTACACTTTTGTTCTCGCTTCGCGTAAAAGGGTTAACCCAAGGTTGCAATGCTTTCTAGAGTTGGCTAGCTCATCCCACTCTCAACATCCCATTTAGGACTATTCTTGAGCTACCATGCCTTATGCATGGTACTCTAATTGTGGCCCAAGTAGCCCTGTGTGTTAGATGTTACAATCAAGCACATGGATCCTTATTTACAGTTAGTTACACGGTATATATGATCCTATATATACACGTACTCTTAGTTGGTATGGTTTCCCGTAGCTCTGATCTTGGCACCATCAAATACAAGCATGAGCGCTGCATGGGCAGATGCAGATCAACCAATCAACTTTGGCGATCGAAGAGATCGACTAGCCATTCGTGTGGCCCGGTCGTGAGAGCACGTTCCACGTCGAGGATTGCTTGCCACCAGGGCAAGAAAGATAGGCAGCGTGCTACCAGGGCACATTGCACATACATTCATTATTGGTCGCCAGAGATGATTTCAGCAGGCCGCAGGTAAAAAGGAGCCTGCAATATAATTGTACGAATGAAGACTCGAAAGGATCGGGTTTGGAATAAGAAGGGTAAATCTAAGGCCAAACTAAGAGGTACATGTATTACTTTGATTTTATTATCTGTATCATATTTTGGTTGTCAATACTATGTACACCTTACGGAACCAAAATTTTCTTGTGTCAGATCACAGCTGTTTATGCACATAGTTTGAGAAGTTTTTTCGAACCGGCATGTGTGCTCAAATTTCTAGCTAATTATCCTTTCGGTGGTATACGATGTGGCTCTTCAAACACTACCGGAAACCAAAATTTCTCTATGTGCCGGAAATTTTTTTGACCGTACCACGAAGGCTCACAGGAAAATACTAATTTTCCTTGTCGGTTTCCTGAACTCACAGGAACATTGCAATTTTCTTGTCGATTTTTATGGAACTCACAGGGAAATACTTATTTTCTTATCGGTTTATATCCAACTCACAAGGAAATTAACTCATAAAGTAATCGGATTAACACATATATGGCTCATTTTCTCTTTTTAATCCGGAATTTAAATTTGTAATTGGTATTTCTTCCTCACATGAACTACAAATTTGATGTTTCTTTTGTCTGATTTTTTTTCTGAAATCATGATCTTTCATTTAGTGGCATTTTCTTGTATTTTAATTTTTTTTCTTAGATCTTTTACATATATCTTGTTTTCTTCAATCCAACTAGAGAATATAAAAATATGATTTTACATAACAATTTGATGATGTAACTTCATATTTTCTAATATTATGGTAGGAATAAGATTGTGTCCAAATTTGAGGTACATACGAGTTTAAAAATGCTATGAGATATTGAAATCTTAAAGTTTAACTTGAGTTATAAGAAACTATGTGTGATATGTATTATTTTATGAATAATGTATGATCCCACTTTATTAAAACTATTTAAATTTTTTATGACAAGCTTATGGGCGAAAACTATGTCTTCTGAAAAGTATATGGCTGAACAATGATAACTTATAAGTAGAATGATCATGGACTTGTCTACTCTATGTAGTGATGGAAAAGACATTTTTGTATCTAGTTGCCAATGTATTATGTTGAATTCTAGCTTTGTAATCTGGATGCTAGTGATGTGAAATTGTGAACCATATAATGTTATCTTTGAGCCTGAATATTTGTTTGCAATACTATTACTGCAAAATGCTATATTATGCATGAAATGTTAGTATCCAATAGAGAAACTAGAAAAACATGTCGGTTCTGTCCGATAGGAAATCACTCAATTTTTCTATCGGTAGGTTCATCAATTTTTCTGTTAGTACTCTATCGTCAGGGATATGTTTATAATACTGATGGGGAACCGACACGGAAATAAGATTTCCATGTCGGGCAGGGTCTACACGATAATAATTCTCTATGGTTCTTTTAACTTGACAGGTCTTAATTTTCCCGTGAGTCGCCCATCAAAAAAATCCTGTAAGGGAAAATTTGTCGGGACACCAGCAATTTTATTTTCTCTGCCATTTTATCCCTGTCGGGATTTGCCTGTCGGTGGGCTAACAAAATTATTCTTTTTGACGGTATATTGCTATTTCCCTGACAGGCTTTGGCACACAGGGAAATTTCGGTTTCCAGTAGTAAAAGTGAGATGCACATGTTTTTATTAATTTCAATACGTGGCGGTCTACTCATTTAAAAGAGATGTTATGCTGACTTCGTCAAATCTTAATCAAGGTGTGCCAGTCTTGCTTGCTAGAGACGTTGATAGGTATAGGATGCGGTACTATGTTTAAAGGAACTGATTCTAGATAGAGAATGCTGGACAAATAAAGGGCCTAGTTAGTCAAGCTTCACCTGCTTTTAACTCACAGTAAGAAGTGATTTTCTATGTTCAATTTAAAAGTATGAAGTGACTCATTCCGAAATGTGAATCAAGATAAAATACCTTTTTCAGCTTCAAAACCCTCGGTCCATTTGACAAATCCGCTTCTTGGAACCTAGCTGGCTAATTTTTTTTAAAGGACCTTCGAAGAGGCAGGGAGAGCTCCTGCATTTTACTTAAGAACAATAGAATTGATCCGGTTTATAAGAAAAACTAGATCTGAAAACCTTACAAGTGCACAGTTAATTGAAGGGAAACCGGCAAAAGACCCCAGACGCAGCCACCTTGACGACTAACCCAAAACACAGCAGCAACTACACTGACAAAGCCCACCGCTCGTCATAGTTGCCGAGCTCATCACCAAAGGAAACGAGCAGCTGTGACTTCGCACAGTGGACATCAACCAAAGCCTCAAATCGCCGCTCCTTACACACAACTAGCACTAGCACAAAGAAGGAGACCTCAAGTGTTATCGTTTGTCGAGCTTCGTCGCACCCCAAGCGAAGCAGCTCCGACTCCACCTCAACATGCTCACGCCAAAAGCTCACTCACACGCCAAAAGCAAGAAGCAGACCCAAAAAGGTGAAGGCCTTGCCAAAACACCCAGCCAAAGAAGAGTAGCAAACATCCCCACTTGCCAGCGACAACTCAGCGCTCTAGAAACTCCTAGGCGGCGCCTTCACGAAGAAATACGAGGTAGAGCGCCGCCGCCGCCCACCTAGCAGACCTAGGCAGAGGTCACCTCCGGAGACTCCAACGGATCGAGAGGAAAGGTACCTCGACGACGCTTCCAAGGAAGGAACGACACCTAGAGGTGTCGCCATCGTTGGCACTGGTTCTGGTCGGGCAGGGCTTTCACCCGGCACCTCTCACCTCACACCGAAAGAAGAGGTAGCAAGGAGTTAGCCTCATCACCCCAAAGAACGTCTACCGGCATAGTGAGCGCACCAACACATGGCCATTGGCTAAAATTACGTTATGCAAAAAATGTTGGGGCATTTGTATTTTTGCCCCTACTTTGCAGTGCAATTGTGATTTTGCCCTTATTTTTTTCAACTTTGTATTTTTGCCCTTACTGTTCACAAGTCAACGCGATTTTACCCCTAATCAATGCAATCATTGACTAGGGGAAAAATCGTGTTGACTTATGAATTGTAAGGGTAAAATCACAAAGTTGAAAGAAACGAGGGTAAAATTACGCAAAGGAGGGGCAGGAGCATGAATTTCTGAAAAATGTTTAGGAGGGGAGCTCCTCTTGAATTCAGTCCAAACTGCCCTTTCTCACTTTACGGTCTAAGCCAATAAGTTTCACATTTCTATAACAGTGTAACCGTGATTCATAGTTTGATACTTCTCCCCAGCCGCGCTAGCCATCTTTGTTGGCACTACCAGAGTACCAGTGGCGCACCGCGGAGAAGATTGCCGATGAGGATACCCGTTCGGTTCCAATATCGTGGGCGAAAGCATTACATTCACGCTGCTTTTATTTAGTACTAGAGCCACGTAGGTCCATTACGACACGCATACGTATGACACATGCCCATTTCTACTGGGCTTCATCACGAGCACCGCCAAACTGCTCGCCGGCCGGGACCCAGATGACGCTGAGCTTAGTGAGGAAGTGGCACGCCGCCGCCTCACCTGGCTCGTCGCCGTGCGCCCGCGACCTGTCGAGGTGGCACACGGCCAGCGCCTCCATCGCCGGCGCGTTGCCGTCCTCGGCAGCGAGCGTCACCGCGTACGCGGCCGTCGGGCTGGCCGTGTGGCAGAAGAAGACCGCGTAGGGGTACGTCGTGTCGTGGCACGTGACTATCTCCGGCGACTCCGTGATCCTCTTCACGGCCGTCACGTTGTACCTCCCGCGCCGCGCCGGCGTGCCCGCGACGTCGGTGGACATGTCGGGCGAGAAGGCGCGGACGTCGCGCGTCCGGAGAAGGGCCATCGGGAGCTCGGCGAGAGACTCGAGGGAGGTGGCGCAGCCGGCTGCCCTGTATCCCTGGAGCAGTGCTCCCGGGTAACAGGCTTCGAGCGTCCACTGCATCTCGCCGGCTATGGCGTGGGACTCCGGCGCGAACATGGCGAGGATGTCGGCGAAGTGCTCGGTGGAGAACGGGATGGAGTCCGCGACGCGGCGACGCAGCAGGGGTGGCAAGGTTGTGGTTGGTGGAATGGTCGGCGTGATCACCGATCCTGGCCGTAGGACATCACGACGGAAGAAGAAAATACTGCCCTGTGGTGTGTTTCTTCCAATTTGGTGTGTGCCCACATGGTTCTCCCCTGAAAAACATAATAAATATTCAATTCAGCATCAAATGCTCCCGAAGAAATTTCTCTCTATGCGGCATTCTTAATGCATGTAGAATGTATGCATCAGTCGCAAGATTTTTATTTCAGATATAGAAATCAGAAATGCAGTAAGGGGTTACAGTTACAGTACATTATTGTGTTGCCAAGTTATATAGAAACAATACGATTACCTTTGATTGGTGCACTGTCAGTTATGGACATCTTCTCTTCATCTCGTGGCACAGATCCTGAAATTCTAGGCAGGTCCTCTTCGTCTTGGTTCCCCATATTATCCTCGTCTTGTTCACTTTGAAGCTGAAACTTCTTTAGATCTTCTTCAGAGCTTCCAAATCTGAACCAAAACGGGTGTCTTTTTAAGTCCTTGGTGTTTTCCACCCGGAATTTCTTTAAACCATGATCACTTCTAGATCCATACCAAAATGGGTCCTTGGTGCTTCCAGACCCATACCAGAATGGGTATTGGCTTAGATCATCTGAGCTTTGTGGCCCATGTTCAACCGAGAATGTTTCGACATCCTTATTGCTTTCTGACCCAGACCAAAACGGATATTTCTTTATGTCCTCAGTGCGACCAGGCCCATACCAGAATGGGTATTTCTTAAGATCCATGGTGCTTCCAGGCCCATGGGAAAATAATAGCTTTTCCTTTAGATCCTTGGTGCTTTCCGCCCCATACCAAAATGGATATTTCTTGAGATCCTCAGTGCTACCGGACACATACCAAAATGGGTATTTCTTGTGATCATTGGGGCTCTCGGACTCATACCAATATGGGTATTTCTTTAGATCTCCGGTGTTTGCCCTCTCTTCCTCAGAATTTGGGCCGATTTTTCGCACTCCTTTGGCAAACATGTTCATGTGAAGCCTTTGTACATGGTTGTCCTTGACTGCATAAACGTGAACAGGGTCATCAGGAGAGCCAAGCCCCGATGCATGTATGATAATGGTTATTGAGTGCGCTGAACAATATATATACACCTTTATTTTTTTGGACAAGTTGCAGAAATTTTATCTCACCTTGGCAATCAATTAAAGCAACAACTAGAACACAAACCTCAGAACCGCGACTTATTAAAGCATTCCCTCACATCCGAAACTCATATCCTTTTTAGGATCCATGTTGGTCAAATTTTGATTTTCACTTACTACATGCCATAGGGGCATAGGGTAATGATGGAACAATATTGGAAATAGACATCATCGTCATCAGTAGATTCATTATTAAAAGTATGTTATTCATTTCTATTTTGAATATCATATTTACAAAAAAAATGCTAATAAAAGTAAAATATTGTAGACGGTGTGGATGCTCTAAACACTTATATTTTCATCAAAATTAGTAGTAACATCGAAGGAAGTAGTAAGGTCCAGAGACTATTAAACGCGTTGCAGGGATGTCATATGAAATGCTAGCCTACATTCCTTTCTGAATAAGAGAAAATACAATAAAAGTGATTATGAAATGAACTATTATGCTGGGAATTGAAAAAAATCAGCTCTGATTCACATGCTCTATATATAATGTTATCTTAGATAATTAATTTATAGAATTAATTCCAAGATGTGGTCTACTAAACATGCCTTCTAAATTGGGCGCATCTTAGTTAAACTCGTATGTGGACATGTGACTCCCCCCAGGTAGATATGATCCCTAGAGGCCTAGAAAACATGACACAGAGGCACAGGATGACTCCCAAAGGACCTATAGAAATGACTCAGGAGACGACCCTGAGAACTAGCCGGTAAGATGTTGAGGGAGTAGTTTTCACGGCTTGCACACACACATATATAGACCTGTTAAACCAATCTTGCTTTGCCTTTGGTCAACCCTCGGTCAACCAAATCAAAATGAGCAATCAGTGCTTCCTCCGATAACAAACCGAGTTAGAGGCTGTTTGGATGAACCAACTAATTGGTAGGTAGCTAATTTTAGCTAGGGTGATTCAAATCAGGATCAGCTAATGTGCAGCTAAATCTCTTCTAGCAAGCTAAATAGCAACTATCCAATTAGCTTGTTCAACCCAACTAATTCCAGCTAATCAATTAGCTGGGTGGATCCAAACGAAGCTTTAGTTGAGATAAGATAAGGAGATACTGACGATGAAATGGCAATCTTTCCCTTAATAAATTCATCTAAAGTGCATTTCGAAATGAGATACTGGAAAATAAGTCAATGACATTAAGATGCAAGGAGCTGTGCCTAAAGTTACAGAAATGCTCCATGAAGTTAAAAAAAGTTAATAGGTAGAACCGCTAAATTTCGAGGCTAACTTTTGTAAATAATTGAATGATATTAAGATGTAAGGAGCTGTAAGACATAAATGAATGAAGTAAAGTTGCCTAAAGTTACAGAAATGCTCCATGAAGTAAAAAAAAAGTTAATAGGTAGAAGCACTACATTTCGAGGCTAACTTTTGTAATTAAATTTCGAACAGTGCAGACCCGAAGATACAAAGAAATAAAAACCTTCAGATTTTGTCAACAGGCCATGTATGGCCGGTGGCATTGGCGTCTCAGGAAGAACTGCCTTCCAATACTCCATTGGCGACAAGTTCTCAGCCGCCACATTTGTAAAGCTGCCTCCTCCTGCTAAAACAACCTGCAACCATCATACAACTCATATTTTGCAAAACCACATTATGGCACACACAACGCTACTAAAATGCATAGTACTCACCAGGACGAGTGAGACGAGCGGTACAATGGCATCTATGTTAGGCATTGCGTTGGTTTGATCCATAACTCTTCACGGAAGTTTCCTATTTATAAGCCCAAAGAAGGGTCAGTACAAGATTAGCGTCCGAACATATTTTGTAGATCTAGATGCTTGTCGTACTCTATAAAAAATTGCCACTATTGATGATGCTAATCTACTGTCAGATAGTTGTTGTACTTACTAATAATAACTAAACAAAGGAGGTGTCCAAAGATGACACGTCGCGACGAGTGATGCACTGTCATTCATAAGTTTAGTGTAGTAGGTGTGGAGAATCTATTGGGAAGAAAAACATAATAAACCTCTAATTTTTGTACATAATAGTCTATCAATCTGTGCTCCTAAACTGGGTAATACTTTTAAGAGAAATAACCATTAGAAGTTCATGGATAAATGTGAGGCACATAGCTACCGATAATACATTCTTTCATTTTTTTTAAAAAATACAAGAGTTACTCTATATGATTTTCCTTCCCCAATAGTCTTTTTTCCTTTTAATTTGTATCATACTGTTCATGTGTGTTTGACATGAAGGTACGATCACACACCTGAAATCTTAGCTTAAGCTATGTGTATATGTAGTATGATGACACATTTCCTGCGTACTTTGAGTTAACTTTTTTCTATATTAATATATTAACAATTATAGGATTGAATAATTTAGAAGCATATATGTGTGGAGTATTTTTTTCGATGAAACAGGAGGGGGAGCTCCCCTACTGGTTATAAATATATTAAAGGAAAAACAGTTGTTTACAGAGTTATTTACAAGAGGGCAGATTACATAACATAATCTAGCCACATCTTCATCAGGGGAGAAAATTTGCTCGTTTCTCTATGGATAGCCATAGCAAAGTCATTCACAAAACCAGATTTTGTATTTTGAACTGAGGAAGGCATCCCCTTGAAGATGAGGTTGTTTCTTGTACTCCAGATATTCTAAGCTATAAGAATGATAATCTCCATGAAGAAAGGTGCTGAAATATGTTGTCTGAGCTGCTCTAGGGCCTCAAAAGGTGACCATAGATGTGAGATATGAAAATTAATAGAATTCCACCATTGCTAAGAAAAGGTACCTTAGGAAGAGATGTTCCACAACCTCTTCATTTATATTATCACAGAACACGCAGCTGTAATCATCTAGGTGCATATTTCTCCTTCGAATCATTCCCCTAGCGTTCAACCTGTCTTTGTTGAGAAGCCAAAAGAAGATTTTGTGCAATGATAGAGGTAATTAAGGGCACATTGGGGGGTGGTTAATTTAGGTTACTTTTAATAATGGTGGAGGCAGCTAATTTAAATGCAAATTTATGAAAATTAGTGAAAGGACCTTTGATATCGCCTAGGGGGGTGAATAGGCGGTTCTGAAATTTTACACAAAAACTTGCAGTAAAATTAGTAACTTCCGGAATCTCTGGAGATTTCTTTGGAATCTCCGCAACTTCCGGAGTTTCCGCAGAAATCTTCGGAGTCTCCGGAAATAACAAAAGTTTCACAACACGCCTAAGGAAACTACAACCAAATGTAAATTAATGAATTACCATACACCGGTGAGTTGTTTTCAAGGTATTTCACTAGAAGCTTGCAGCTCAAACCTTCTCAAGTGATAGATTGAGATAGAACTAGAAAGGAGCTAGCACAAGCAACAAGTACTAAAATCAACAAATGAAGAACAAGTGACACAAGGATTTGTTTACTGAAGTTCAGATCCCTTCACGGGTTCCTACGTCTCCGTTGGGTGCTTCCAAAGAAGCCGGGTCGCGCTCAACCCTTTCCCCACTTTACTTCTTGATTTATTTCCTTGTAGAGGTGAAATCGAACCCTTCACAAACTTCCCGTGGCACACCATAAGCTTTGGTGCTCACCGGGCGACGCCTAGCCGTCTAGGAGGCTCGACCTCCAAGAGTAACAAATGCTTCGAAGATTCCTCGCTATGAACTCGGGTGCTCAAGAATAGATTTGCTCACTTTCACTCAATCTTGCTTCCCAATCTCTCTCTCAACCCCAACTCACTTCTCTTGTCAAATCTCTTGCGAATCTAGAGTGGGGAGAGCTTCTTAGGGCTGTGTATATGTCTATTTCATGTGAGGAATCAGCATCAACAAATGGTATGGGACGAGGGGTATAAATACCCATCCCTCAAAAACTAGCCGTTGGACTGTTAAGTTCCGGAATCTTCGGAAAATCTCCGGAGACTCCGGACCCAAAAACTAGCCGTTAGGTTCAAAACAGGTCCGGAGACTCCGTAAAAAATATCCGGAATCTCCGGACAAAGTTAGCATTTCCCTTTTCTCAAAAATCTTCGGAATCTCCGCAAAATTCTCCGGAATCTCCGGAACTTTTGGAGTTTCCACAGAATTTTTGGAGTTTCCGCAGGTCCACCGTACAACTTAGGTGACCAAAGAGAAAACACCATAACTTTTTACTTCGGACTCCGAATTCGATGATCTTGGACTCTATGGAAAGCTTATTCACAGGGCTATCCATTCCAACTGAAATCAATGTCCAAGAACAACCGGCGAAATGTTGTGGCAAGTGTTTCTCTCATGTTAGCACTTGAAATGTTATGTTGGAGCACGAGACATAAGCAAAGCTATCAACGTCGCATCCCTTTTGATAGTACGGCATTACCTATACTCAAGATCAAATAATGAGCATAATATCAACCTCTTGAGCTTGAATATCTTTACCATACCGCTTTTCTTCAATATCATATTTTGAGAGTTTGCAAACATTTTCTTTGCCTCTTTCTTGAGCATTATCCTTCTTGAGCTAGTGCCTTGAGGTTCTTCACCATATATGATCAATATTAAACTTGACATCCTCAAGACACCTAAATCGATACGATTCAACAATGATTGATGCTTAGCAACTTATGACTATCCATGGTCTTGATTGGTCCATAAATGATAGCACTAACTTGCTTCTTCACCCTAGCGTGGGTTCATCGGTTCGAAGCCCTTTGCTTGCCCTTCTCCCTAATTTAGTACCTCGTAGCCAAGTTCTTACTAACCCTTAACCATCTTACCATCTTAAATCACATGTCGCCTTGCATCACAATATATACTCATTGAATTCCATTTGTTCAACAAATTGATCCATATACCAATTTTGTGATCAAACATTCATGAATCTTCACTTGTACTAAAATATTAAGCTCTGGATCACATTTCTTCCTTCTTGATCAAAATATCAATGCATAATACTTATTGAATTCCATTTGTTCACCAAATTTATCCATATACCATCTTAGTGATCAAGCAACCAAGAATCTTTACTTCTATTGAAATAGTAAGCTCTTGATCACATTTCTTCCTTCTTGATCAATATACCAATGCATTATCAATCTTTACTCAATCATGCAAGCAAGCCATCATTGAGATCATATAATAGCCCTTACAACTATATCTCTTTTGCCTTTTCAATTTGCTTGCCCTTTCTTCAATTTGAGATATTATAATTTTGGTACACTTTTTTGCAATGAGACCTATCCAAAGCTCATGAAACTCATTAGTTCTTTAATTGTGTTGTCATTCAACCACCAAAACCCACAAGGGGGCTTAGATGCACTTTCAATCTCCCACTTTTTGGTGATTGATGACAACACAATTAAAGCTTACACATGATTGATAAAAATAAGATTTTGAATCCTACGATATAACAAATTCCCCCTAAGTGTGTGCATTGAATGAAACTTCACATTTTTGACTTGAAATGTCAAATGCACATACTAAGGTAATGTGTTGGAACTCCCTGTATATCTTAGCATCCGTGAGGTGAAACGTGTCAACATGATAACCTTGATGCACATGATATATGATTTCACCCAAAGAACTACATATTAACACTACACCACCCAAGGCATGAAAAACCCACACTACCATGAGTGGTCCTACCAAATTGAAATCTATCCTTGCACACACCAAGCAAATGAGAAATCTTATTTGCCTCCCCTTTACCCCATGAAATTCACTAGACATCCCTCCCCCTTACACTTTATCCCAAAATCTCTCCCCCTTTGGCATCAATCTCTCCAAAAAGGGCTCTCCATCAAAAGGGAGAAAATAGGATACATAAGTGAAGGGAAAAGTGAGGTAATGATTTGGCACATAGTATTTCTAACCTATTCATTCTATGAAACAAAATATGCAAAGCCTTAGGTCAAAATTTTAAGAAATTAGCATATTTGGCTCATACCTCAATTAAACGATATTTTCCTCACAAGACAAACACATGTCACAAGAGGTATCAACCAAATATCTAAATAATACTCTAATCACCACCAAAAAGACAAATCATTGTGTGACCCAAGGTTTTGCATACGCATGCACACACTAGCATGTTAGGGCCTAGATGCACAAAGTTATTACAAGAGTTCATGGAGCGATATACCTTTTCTCTAAGCGTCACATTCTTCATAGAGATTGAAATGTCCATAAGTTAGAATTGTTGTTTTGATGGGCTTGGCATACTTGATGTCAAACTTCTTGAATATGTCTTTGAGATACCAAATGAAAGAACCAAGACTTCAATTGAGAGGACCTTGACTAAGGTACTTGGTTTGACACATGAACATGCATATCTTGAGTTGATTGATTCGAATCCAAATAGAAACTTCAACTCTCCCATCATGGACATTTCAATCCCTTTCCATCACGATCCTACTAAACTCATGTTCTAGGAGCTTCTTGATCAGTATCTCCGGAGTTCCCGGAGATTTGTCCGGAGTCTCCGAAAATTGCGGAGTCTCCGGAGGTTGCAGCAGCAATGGTCTTTGGCCCATCTTTTGAAGCTTCTTGATCATCTTTTTCTTTAGGCCTAATTTCCCCAATTGCTAGTTCTTGTTTTCACCATCTTAATGCACTCACAAAGATAAGAAATAGCATCAATAGCACAATCTAGAGTTTCACACATATAGTAACCCTTTTGATTTGGATGGCATGTGGATTACTAGAGGGTGAAACCTCGTAACATAGATTAAATTCCCCCTTTTTGATAGTTCATACACATATATGTGGAAGGCAAACACATATGCACCTTTGGTCAATCAAGTCCAATAAGGGAATTTAAGCTATATGATGGAGAGTAGCTGTAACAATAATAAATTGTGATCCAATTGAAAAGATAGACATTGTTACCAAATTGGACCAAATGGAATTAGCATACCCTTGAGAAACTCATTCTCACCAAGAGACTACATATATGATCACTAGAAGAAATGGTTAGTCTTAAAGACACAGGACATGGATAGGGCTTCCGCTTGATATGTGCAACAAGTGCTAGAATTACTTGTTGCATGCACTTGCTTCAATTAAGAATTTAGGGCAGTCCACCATATATCTTGGTCAAGGCATAAGAAATTTGCAACAATGAAAATTATGCCAATGAGTATGTACCACAACCAAGGTAGGTAGATTACCACACAAATCTATATTGAATTGACAACCAACTCATCAATGGCTTGAATAAATGAAGTTCAATTCATTTGAATGGCAATAGCTCCCATTTGATGTATTATGGTGAATTTGGGCTCTTGTGACCATCCAAGATCGTGTTCCTAGTTCTTCCTTTACCTAAAGCAACTCACAAAGATGCCAAAAGGTAAAATTCATAACAATTGCAAATTGGGAACTAGGAGTTACCACCCGTTGTTGAATTGATCATGGATTTCCAAAATGGAGAACTAACAATGAATTCCATTTTTAGTTCCTTCCTTTTTCCGACTCACTCAAAATCCAAGTGCCAAAAAGAGTGCAACCTCTCGAAATAATCCTAGATCACCCAAAAACCCTTGGAAACCATTCAACATCCTTTGACATATTCTTTTCTCCAACAAATGAGACTCAAACTTTCTTAAAGGAGATCAAATGATTTTATCCTTCCACATCCTCATTGTTTGATTCTCATGAAACTTTTGCTCCCCCTTGATCCATTACTATCTCTTCTCTTCTTTTAATTTCATTCAACCAAGAGGGCTTGTCCTTCTTTCAACTTACTTGCTTCGCTCCAATTAATGTCTCAATTGATATGATACCAATAGAAAATGAAACCAATTGAGAAGAAACATGCTTGAAGGAACCATAACTCATATGAAATAATTTTGAAGCCATTTTGTAAGCCCTTGGAAGAACCTTGTTACAACACATAGAAATGAGAAGGCATTAAAAGCACAAGGGAGAGTTTCACAAATAATGATCCTTTAGATGTAGTGGGCAATTGGATCACTTATTCATGAAACCTCATAACATAGACTAAATTCCCCAAAGGATAGCACACACATATGGTGGAAGGCAAGATTGTGTGCACTATAGGACATTTAGGCCACAGGAGGAATTTAATCTATATTACGGAAGTTAGCTAGATAAATATAAGCCATCGAACCAACTGAAAAAGATAGGATTTATGTAGCATACCTCCGGGATGTTTTTTTTTGTTTTTACTTCCCATGAGACTAATATGCGAATTCACTTGAAAACAATTTAGTCTCATGTAACACCCAAAAATATAGGAGTTAAAATTTCTAAAAGTATTTTCATAAAAATCATAAATTAAAATTGTGCATGCATCTTTATTTCTTTTCTTCTCCTATTCTTTCTTTCAGCGAGCTAAATTCCTTTTCCTCTTCTTCTTTTCTTTTCTCGCGGCCAACTCCGTGGCCGATTCTCACCCGACTCTTTCTTTCACCGACAGCTAGGCCCCACCTGTCGGCACCTTCTTCTTCTCTCTTCTTTCCTTACCCAGAGTCCGGAACGACTCCGTTGTTCACGCCTTTCTTTCTTTCTTCTTACCCCGAGTCCTAATCGATTCCGCAGCACCGCCTTCCTAAACTCCCGGCCGATCTGCCCCTATAAAATCCTGCCAAAGCCCCGCCTTGCAAACCAAAGCCAAACTCCAATCTTTTCCTCTACACAACATTGTCGCGCGCCGCTGGAAGTTCTACATTGGAGGAACGCCGCCGTCCCGTGTCGCCGATTCTCCGACGATTCGCCGTTCCGCAGCTTCTCCGCCGTCTTCAACTCTCGCCAGAGCCCCGCAAGTTGGTGAGCACCAAGCTGCGCTAGATTCCCCTCTCTCTCTTGCTCCGCCGCCCACCAGATTTCTCGCCGGACCCCTGTTTCCGCCCACCGCCGTGGTTGCCAGTCCACAGCCGCCGCACAGCCACCTCGTGATCACCCTCACCTTCCCCGTACCGCCCACTCACTCCCCAGCATGAATCCAACTTGAATCGAGCCCCGGAACACCAGATTTGGTGAAGCTCCGGCCGTCCGCCGCCGCAATCACTCATCGCCGATGCCCAGTTAAAACTCCGCCTCGCCCGACCCCTTTTCGTTCTGTCGAGCCGACCCTTCCTCTGCCGCTCGATCTAGATCTAACGGCCAGAAGTGATCTTCACTTTACCCGGCCGATTTACCCGACCTTTTCCTTACTCAGCCGATTTATCCAACCCACTCTTCATACCGCCGATTCGCCCGACCCTTACTCCGCCGATTCGTCTGATCCGCCGCCGATTCTGATCCAACGGACCGGATTCACCCGACCCTAGCCGTTCCCGAAACTTTTGCAGGAAGATCCCTAAGTTTTCCAGGAATCAACCCGCAGTCCAGATCAGAAGAAAATAATTAGAGCTGAGCCCTTTCTTTTTCTATCCCGACCCCTGACTTTTCAAGAATTAGTACCCGCCGTCCAGAACCTATAGTTTTGCACCCCGACCCTCTGTATAAGGTTTAATTATATTTTAGCCCCTGAATTCTTCAGATCTAGCTTCGGGAGACTTAAAACTCTAGCAGTTAGGTCCCCAGATCACTATTTTAACCATATCTTCATCGTTCCAACTCCGATTTCAGCGATTCTTGAGCCCACACGATCTTTGCATCATGAACTACAACTTTAGCATCTTTTCACTTTCTGTTGGTACTGTTTGTTGTATTGTTCCTTATTTGTTTGTGTATGCTTGTTTGTGTGATCGCGTAGACAACGTGTCGTTCGAGCCAAATCAAGAGCAAGCTTACGAGGAAGAGAATCAGCAGCTATTTGAAGGAGGCAAGTGGATTTCCCCCCTGCATATTCTATTTGAGCCCAACAACAGCATGATAATTCACTTTACTTTACTGTTGCTTGCATAAACTTGATGGGATTACCTATGCTAAGGACTTACCTAGTCTTTTACCCCAAACCTTGAAACACCTGGGTTTACTACTTTGTTGGGTAGTTACGCTTAGTTGAAAACTCTGGGATTGGTATTTGGTTTACTCTTTTTGCAACGTTGAAAACGTTTTGTGATTTTATCGCGTAATTTCAAGATCAACTTTGTTTAATGGGAACATGGACAACCACCCAAGTGAACAGTGCAACCACAAAGTCATATGGCTCTGACCTTAGCCAATTAATTAGATGTGTAGTTTGCTGGTGGCCTTGCCGAAAGGGCAAGGAGGGGGTCGGTGATAGGGGTCATAGCCCGGTCCTCTTGTGGTAGCTGCCTTTGCTAAGGAGCTGACCATTAGGGAGGTTTATGGACCACGCCGCTACTGAAACTCTAGCGGGCTGCTTAGCTCTCGACATGTCTTTGTAAAGGCTTCGTAGTGTACCCTCGCCACTCACCTCGGAAGTGTTTAAGGGCTTTGCAAACCCGGGCGATTCAGGGAAACACGATTTGTGGGTAAAGTGTACAACCTCTGCAGAGTGTAAAACTGTTATAACAGCCGTACTCAAGGTTAAGAGTGGCTTGGACCCTCACATGATTAATAAATTTGAAGATTAATTAAATTGTGGTTCGTGGTTTATGTCATGGTTGATGGAACTGTTATGTTTTTGCTAAAGTGGGATTGGTATAAACTTAAACCTAGTTAATAGATGCTTGCTAATAAATATTTGACCAACTAAAAGCAACCGCTGATGCAAACCCTAGCCTATCCTTGATGGCCTTGCATTTTCACCCCACTTGCTGAGTACCAACCATAAGAGTACTCACCCTTGCCCCCCTGCTGTTCAGAAGAGAACTTTGAAGAGGAACACTTTGACGACTACGAGGAGTTCTAGGTCCTGCGTTCACCAGTCATCGCCTGTGGAAGACGGAGTTGTTGAAGACTTCGTATAGGGTATAACGGTTTAACGTTAAAGACATTTGTGTCTCTTTTATACGGAGTGTAATATTGTTAAATACTTTATTTAGTTACTTTTTGAGCATTGTCTTTGATATATATTACACTTTCCGTCTACCATATGTGTGTGAACGAGATCCTGGCGCACATATGAGATGCATCTGGTTCTTTCTAGAATCGGGTGTGACATCTCACAAGCACAAAACATAGGATAAGCTCCCCCTAAATATGTGCATCCAAGTATTTGAATTACTAGAGACATGCACGAGTTCATCAAAGACTCAAGAGGAGCACATCCTATATCTTGGGTTAAGGCACAAACAATTTTGCAAAGAATGATACTTGTGCCAAGAAATACTCACAACCATAACAATCATGTAGATTTTTTATTAGATGAGAATGATACCCTTGCAATCTACCATATGTTAATTGTTGTTGTGAAGACTTCTAGAATGTGAATGATTAATGAATCCACTAGAATTGAGTTTGATCTTCGTGCTTGTCTCCACTAGGATTGAGTTTTATTCTTCATACTTGTCTCATGGCATTGCTTTGTATCATCATATGTGAGCCAAGTAATCAAATCCCTCAAGTCAACTCTTCATATACATATATAACCATAGAATAGATCCATCTTGACTTGCTTAGTTTGAAATTCACAAATGAAGCCCAATTCAATGATCTTCCTTGTAGTGAGAGACCCATTTGAAATCAACCAAATTTCTCATTTAATGTTACCACCAATATCCACAATTCAATATTTGTCAAGTGGTAGTGAATTCTTATTGCATCGATATCACTCAATCGAAATCTTCAGGTTCTTCTTTTACCCTAAGTGACTAGACAAGACACAAGAGAGTAAAATTGAAAAAGAACATGAACTTGAGATAGTGATTACCATTCTTTGATTGTCTCCACAAATATTGTTGATGGAGTGGTGCCTCAGATTTCTAGATAAGCTCTTTGATGAGGCACGTGTGGATGTGATTCAACTCCAACATCCATCTTGGACAATCACCGATGATTTGATCAATGGGATACTTGGAACTAGTTGAATGAGTTTTCACTGAGGATTTGAGGTTACATATAAGAAATTTCCATCAAAGATTGACAAATCCAATATATGAATTTTCTAGCATCTCGATGAGTATGAATTTTCAAATATCAACAAGCATTTGATTCATCCAAATTGCCAATCTTGTTAGCCATTATCAAGCATGTAGCATCCACATTCACCAAAAGATCATGCTCTACTAGAGAGCCATTAAAAGCATCACATGGCATAATGTAGGAATTTAACTAAAACTTATCTAGCCACCCAACAAGTGTTTACCACTAAAAACAAGTTGTAAACAACTCACACCTACACAAGGCTAGGGGCTAGATATTCCAAGTGAAGTACTTGTTACCAAGATGACATTGATTCTTAAAGTAGAATAATGATATACATACTTGGCATCCTTTCTACACATGATGAGAAATACCAATCGAAAGGATCTTGACATAAGATGTGAAATATAATTCATCTCAAGTGAACCAAGTATTCAATGCATCTCCAAGTACCTATTAACCAATTCAAGCACTTGGTGGTACCCAATCCATGTTGGGTCCTTGAAGGTTAGTCACAAGATACTTAGGCACCCAAATAGCCTTTGTGATTCCATAAGGTGTATGAGTCACCTTAGAAGCAAAAGTTCCATTTTTGGCCTTTCTAAGCAAAGAATGATCAATGGAAGAGTTGGGCTTAGAAATTTTACCCATGAGACAATTCTTACTTAATATGTCCCTTTCTCCGGCAAGTGTAGCAAATGTGTTGCTTGTCATTGCAAGATGTCTCCTTTTTCTTCTCATCTTGATTTTTGATTTGCTTGTTTTCAGTTTGCCTCTTGTTCAATGATTTGCAAAGATCATCCTTCTTGTGAGAACATGATGCAATTTCATGTCCCTTCTTATTACAACCATAACACTTCCTTTTTATCTTCTTGTTTTCTTCTTTGGAAGTGAGGTCTTGTCAACCTTGTTGGAACATATTGATGCACAATATCCCATATTGTAGCATTTGAAGCACTTGATGTGAGCCATCCATTTCTTCTTACCTTTGCTCTTGCTCATATCCTTCTCTTCTTTCTTCAAGGAGCAATCTCTCACATGGTGACCCTCTTTCTTGCAATTAAAGCAAGTGAGAGGGATCTTGATCATATTTTGACTTTGCTCCTTGTACTTGAGCTTGTTGGACTTGTTCTTCTTGTTTGAATTTGGTACAAGTCCATGACCATTATGTCTCTCCTTTTTGCCTACATTATCCAAGTCACTAGTAGTGCCTGGGAGGATATTTGCTTGAGATAGACAAGGTTTAGCACAAGACAAATCAATATGAACTTGAGAACTTGTGCACTTGTGCATATGAGGCAGGTAGGATTTTACCGAAGTTACCATCACCTTATGAGCTATATCTAGCATGGCATGAGAATCTACAAGCTTTTCGTGGGAGCATGAGAGATCATCATATTTTTCTTGAAGGGCCGCATGCTTGCTAGTGAGATCCTCAAGTTGAGCCTTTAGCTCAAAATTAGCTTTCTCTAACTGAGCAACACAGTAGATAGAGTTAGTAGCACAAGGTTGCTCAAATAAAAAAATTTCATACCTAGTAACCAAGGATGCATGAGAATCCTTGAGTTTCTCATGCTCTTTAGTTAGAGCTTTTAATTCCTTGATCTTCCCAATGAGCAGCTCTTCTTGCCTCTCATGACTTTCTAAAAGAAAATCATTTACTCTTGCCGGGTTCTTCTTATCTTGAGCCATGAGACGCACATTGGCTTCGGCAATGGATATTATGTGTGCGGAAGAGGTTGATTCCTCATTTGGGCGATAGCGATCACAAACTTCTTCCTTCAAAAGATCAGTTCTACAAGGACAACTTGAAGTAGAAGTATGACATGAATGGTCATTTAGCCTACTCACTATTTTATTATCTTGTATTGACTCATGTGTTGGTGAGGATGTGGATACGGAAACATCATCTTCACCATTAGAGAAAATCACTTGAGGCTTTTCATTCATTATTGATGATGTTGAGAACTCCTCAAATGATTTTTCCAATATAAGCTCTTCATCATCACATTTAGAATTATCATATCTTTCGTTGAGTATTGTCCAAATAAGATGTGCATCCTCAAGTATATCATCATCATCTTCATCATCCATGATGGAATCAAATACATCTTTACTCAAAGCACGAATTAAAACATTAGTAGCTTGAGCATTGAGTTGTAAGCATTTCTCTTTTTTTTTGGTTAGATTGGACAATCAACACTTGAAGGAGAAATACTTACATCTACAATCCGCTCAATTTGAGAACACATAGTCCTAAGAACACTAAGCACACAAGCGGACCAAGATACATAATTTGAACCATCAAGCAAAAGAAGTTCTAGCAATACTTCATCTCCCGTAGACATCTTCTCTCAAGGTGGTTAAGCCCGAAATTGAGAGCCTTGGCTCTGATACCAAGTGAAAGAACCTTTGATGTCGCATGGAGGAGGTGAATAGGTAGTTCTGAAATTTTACACAAAAACTTGCAGCGGAATTAGTAACTTACGGAATCTCCACAGCTTCCGGAGTTTTTGCAGAAATTTTCGGAGTCTCCGGAAATAATAAAAATTTCACAACACGCCTAAGGAAACTACAACCAAATGTAAATCAACGAATTACCATACACCGGTGAGTTGTTTTTAAGGTATTTCACTAGAAGCTTGCAGCTCAAACTTTCTCAAGTGATAGATCGAGATAAACCTAGAAAAGAGTTAGCACAAGCAACAAGTAGTAAAATCAACAAATCAAGAACAAGTGACACAAGGATTTGTTTACCGAACTTCGGATCCCTTCACGGGTTCCTACGTCTCCGTTGGGTACTTCCAAAGAAGCCAGGTCGCGCTCAACCCTTTCCCCACTTCACTTCTTGATTTATTTCCTTGCGGAGGTGAAATCAAAGCCTTCACAAACTTCTCGCGGCACACCACGAGCTTGGGTGCTCATCGGGCGACGCCTATATGTCTAGGAGGCTTGACCTCCAAGAGTAACAAATGCTTCAAAGATTTCTCGCTATGAACTCGGGTGCTCAAGAATGGATTTGCTCACTTTCACTCAATCTTGCTTCCCAATCTCTCTCCCAACCCCAACTCACTTCTCTTATCAAATTTCTTGCAAATCTAGAGTGGGGAGAGTTTCTTAGGGCTGTGTATATGTCTATTTCGTGTGAGAATCAGCACCAACAAATGGGAGGGGGTGAGGGGTATAAATACCCATCCCTAAAAAACTAGTCGTTGGGTTGTTAAGTTCTAGAATCTCCGGAGATTCTGGACCCAAAAACTCGCCGTTAGGTTCAAAATAGGTCCGGAGACTCCGCAAAAAATATCTGGAATCTCCGGACAAAGTTAGCATTTCCTAATTCTCAGAAATCTTTGGAATCTCCACAAAATTCTGCGGAATCTCCGAAACTTTCGGAGTTTCCGCGGAACTCTTCAGAGTTTTCGCAGGTCCACCACACAGCTTAGGTGACCAAAGAGAAAACACCATAACTTTTCACTCCGGACTCTGAATTCGATGATCTTGGACTCTATGGAAAGCTTATTCAGAGGACTACCCAGTCCAACTGAAATCAATGTCCAAGATCAACCAGTGCAAGTGTTGTGACAAGTATTTCTCTCATGATAGCACTTGAAATGTTATGTTTGAGCACCGAGACATAAGCAAAGCTATAAACGTCGCATCCCTCTTGATAGTACGGCATTACCTATACTCAAGATCAAATAATGAGCATAATATCAACATCTTGAGCTTGAATATCTTTACCATGCCGCTTTTCTTCAATATCATATTTTGAGAGTTTGCAAATATTTTCTTTGCTTCTTTCTTGAGCATTATCCTTCTTGAGCTAGTGCCTTGAGGTTCCTCACCATATATGATCAATATTAAACTTGACATCCTCAAGACACCTAAATCCATATGATTCAACAATGATTGATGCTTAGCAACTTGTGACTATCCATGATCTTGATTGGACCATAAATGCTAGCACTAACTTGCTTCTTCACCCGAGCATGGGTTCATCAGTGCCAAGCCCTTTGCTTGCCCTTCTCCCTCATTTAGTACCTCGTAGCCAAGTTCTTACTAATCTTTAACCATCTTGCCATCTTAAATCACACGTAGCCTTGCATCACAATATATACTCGTTGAATTCCATTTGTTCAACAAATTGATCCATATATCAATTTTGTGATCAAACATCCATGAATCTTCACTTGTATTGAAATATTAAGCTCTTGATCACATTTCTTCCTCCTTGATCAAAATATCAATGCATAATCAATCTTTACTCATTCATGCTAGCATTGAAATTATATAATAGCCCTTACAACTATATCTCTTTTGCCTTTTCAATTTGCTTGCCCTTTCTTCAATTTGAGATATTATAATTTTGGTATATTTTTTGCAATGAGACCTATCTAAAGCTTATCAAACTTATTAGTTCTTTAATTGTGTTGTCATTCAACCACCAAAACCCACAAGGAGGCCTAGATGCACTTTCAATTAGTTGGCTTAGTGTAGATTATTTTCATAATGCCAGAGGCAGGTCATTTAGATATAGATTTCAGGAATTACTTTAGACTATTTCGTAATGGCGGAGGTGGGTATTTTTATAGAAACCAGAATATATTCAATGATCATTACTATTAGTGATGGTTATAACCTACTAAAATTGACATGACGGTATTTTGTGTGAATTTTAAAGATTTATCCTTTTCTAGCACCCTGTCATAAGGACTAATGTTAAGGCTCAGAGGGATTCACGGATTAATAATAAAATAAGATAATATATTAGGCCATCTGAGCATCCTTGTCTGAACTATAATCATGGACCGCAGACTAATACGGAACAGAGCAGGTCATGTCGTCTGACTAATTAATTGTTATTAATGCCGACAATGCACGATGAACATGGATAAGCATATCAAACTAGTTTTGCTAGATAGAACATAGGATATAATTTCGTAATGTGTTTATTTGATATTGTTGATATTAACATATTTTTCTATAAACTTGATCAAAAGTAAAAAAATTAAGAGAAAAATTAAAACGACATATAATTTGGAATAGAGGGAGTACCATGGAATGGATTTGGTGAGTATCATGCACAGTCAAGTCATCGTTGCCTAATATATCTCATGAAACTCTTTGGCAACAATAAACTGTCACAAAACACCCACCAAGCATGGCAACAAGATAATATATTGTGACTTTAAGCAGTCCATTATTTGCACATTTTGTAACAGGCAATCAAGCTAAACAGTTACCAAGAGTTGGACAGAACGGTGTCAGTCTTTGTTATGTTTATTTCCCAAAAGATGGACCCCATGCTGCTTTCATTACAGGTACATCCTAAGTATTGTCAAAGTGTGGATAACCGTCTAAATTATTTATTTATTTAATTTACCCACTAAACAATATCATTTGATCCAATTTACACCTTAATAAAATTTATTATTTTTATTTATCCATACACAAATGAAGACTTAAGTTAAAATTTTGCAGGATGATAGCGGACATCATAACATATTTTAAAAAGATATGTAAGGAAATTTTCATCATTATTTGATAGGCTATAACATTTAATAAGAAATTAACCCTTTGACATACCTTATGATGCGCACTACAACCTTGCAAAATCATAAATTAAGATTCCACTTGAGTGTAGTATAGGAACAAAATTGGACCAATAAATAATTAAGAAGGTTATTCGGACTTGACAGGAGTAATTTGAATTTTTTTCCTTCTTTTTTCTACACTTTTTGGGTAATTATTGGTATATGGCTTCATCGCTTATGTACAGGTGAGGAATTACTGTGCTCTGGTAACAAGATCAACTACCTTCCTGTACAGGAGGCCTTCCGTCGTCTTGCTGATCCGCGTTAGCTTCATTGAGATTGGGTGAAGCCTCTCCATCTCCCTCATCTGCTGTGGGCTGTGGCAGGTTAAGATCTATGGCCTTTATTTTGTCGGGCTTCGGCTATTGTTGTGGATTACAGATGTTGATGAAAAAGGCAAAATGCTGTCTCATTTCCTAGCTTTTAGACCTCTGTAATTTTCAAGGGGGATGAAAGTTTTGGCGCAATGTGTAAGTTTTTTTTGGCTCAGCTGTAAATTTTGGGCTGCAGTTAAAATATCTTTGAGAGCAGGAGTTGCAACTTTTTTGGGACGGATGGAGTATTGATAAAAGGTGATACTATATGAGCAACACTGGCAGCCCAGGTGTCACAAAATCATATACATAATACATCGCACGGTATGAGAGAATATTCTATAACCTTCAGAATTTTAATCTAGGCAAAGTATGATGAGGATGAGGATGTATCACGAAGAACCTGCATGAACAAAATGAGCGAAACTGTGAGAATGTGTGTAATCTGTAGAGCAGTAACAAACGGGTGCTCAAGGGGAAGATTTCAAGCTTGCCTCCAGTTCGTCTTCCGTGAACGCGTCCTTGTGGATCCTCCATGTGTCAGCATGGGTACGCTTAAACTCCGCAACAGCTTTTGTGACGGTTGATCTTATGGGGGAAGGCTCGCTGATGAAGCGAGCGAGTAGCGTGACATGAGCAGGAAGCCAGCTGCAAAGGCCACAAAACCACATGTCCAGTCAAGAGAAAGGTAGTTGGAACTCAAAATTATGGGATAGATATAATTAAAATCGACAGGATCATCCACCCGTACAAGACAAGGTACACCTGCCTCCTTGTATAAGCATCTGACATCTACCATGCATAGAAAGTAAATAGCACAAAGAGTACCTAGGCATGTCGTATGGGACAGAAAGGACCGAAGCTGTCAAAGCAAGCACGGCACCATGGATTGTAGCAACAGAGTGGCCCGATTTTGAATTTCTATAACCAATAATGGAAGTATTAGTTGACTGCATACTCAACAAGGAAAGAGAGAAGGCACGGTCCATGACAATGTCACAACCCACAACCAGCAGAAATTTTACCTTCTCCGTGCAACAATAATACGCTGGGCTTTTGCATATGACCTATCACGGAAATCCTTTGATAGATCTTCATCTATACCCTTCATCAAGCTTGCAAGAACACCAGCAGCATGTTCCCTAACCTGAATGTATAAAAACAAAATTCATACCACTGACAGAAGCAGCCTCCCACATAGGATCTTTAGCTGAAAAGTACTTTCATGTACACCGACAGTACACGTTTTCTTAAGGCAAAGGTCATAATGTACGTAGCCTTGCTTATTATATATTTATCTGGATTCTGGAGTGCACCGAGACTACACATTTTCTTGAGGGTATAGGAAATATAAATATTCATTGAATGGAGGTGAAACCAACATAGACTTGCCTCAACTTGGTTGTCCACAAGTAACTTCTCTATTGTTTGCCAGATTAGTGATTTCTCTGAACCAGAAAGGACGAATGTGTGCCTGTGACAAAGGTAGCATAATGCATGCATTTTTCATGAGCTCTATGATACCGTGAAAAAAATCAAAGGCATGCAATACCATAGTGATGTTATCACATAATAAGTATGTAGAAATACACTAAATCTGTTAAAGTACAAGGTATGTTTCTGTTGGTCTTGTATCTCTTCATCTAGCTCTATCGCTACTCTTATGGTTTGTAAACTCCCAACAAATTTTTCATTACAGAGGTAACAGAAAAGGTTACCCTTGTTGAAAAATGTTTTTATTAGTCTAATGGGAATACATGTATCAGTAACATCTCAAAAGTTATGGCACTATACTACAATGGAAATGAAAAAAAAACGTGCTATTAGCAAGGACCAAAATATTGGCATTTACAATGTACTACTAAGCTAATCCTTTCATACTAAGTATACGCAAGGAAAGAAATATTCATGGTGGAGCCGAAACAGTGTCATAAAAATGGGTAGTGGCAACAAAGTAATCAGACCTGTATGTAAAGGTCCTGAGGTATGATAACAGCGCAGATCTGGTGCGCCAGTTAGGATCATTAACTGAAGAAAGAATAGACGAAATAGCAGTTTCAAGAAAAGGCCGATGTAGAATCCTCCACTTGAGCAACTCAAAAGCTGATTTAGCGAGCAATGAAAGGTTCTTATTTGAGGTTTCCTGCAAATAGAAAATATGCAGAGAAAATGCAGTAAATGCAAATAACAATTGATTGTAAAACAATCACACATTTCTACCACCCAACATCCAGAGTTTCTGAGCATGTCTTTGGAATAAAACCTTTAACAACTTCTAAAGTTCAACAGACTAAATCAACTTCAGTTAGCTATCAGACCAAGTTGATCAAACAGCCTGAAGAGAAATTTCACTTTTAAGTTTCCCTTAAGACATTAACAAAGAAAAGAAGAGAGAAATTTCCCCATCTTCAACATTTTTATTTCATCACAAGAGACAATATATTGAAGATGACAATACAAAACAAGAAAGCGAGGAAAAAACCCTTGCACCGCTAACCAAATTTTACCTGTAGTGAGAGAACAGGGTACACGAGCCCAATAATAATATCTAGTAGAACAGAAGATCTCCCAGACCTCAAAGATGCGATCATGAAATGAAAAATCTGCAAAGAAACAAAAAAGAAAGAAAGACTTAAGACAGAAATGAAACAAGTGGACATGGAACCTTAAACTTGGAGAAAGGTACAAAATAAGCACCGTTTCCATCCTTTTAGCGTCAGACTCCTCTCTATGATCCATGCTATTTTCAGTAGCTGAATCTGATGGTGACTCCAGTTGCTTAGATTGAATACTGTTTTGTATACTTACAGCTAATTCATTAGCTCCATCTGTCAAACATTTAGACCAATATTCATTTCCTGTCTGTTCGATCATGCTTACATCCCCACAAAGCTCTTCACGTGAACCAGGGCCAAATGATCCAGAAAGTCTCATATTTGAGCATGTAACACACATGGCAACACCAATTGCTTCTCTTACCTGAACCAAAAATTAATTGAAAGAGTAAAACAGTTGAGAAAAAATATTGTTCCAAAGACAGTAAATATTTCTTTGCAGATATGTGTCCCTTTAACATTGGTAACTTGCCAAAAGCTTACTTAATATATATAAATGGCACTTGACTAAACTAAATATGTTATTATATTGCTTTATTCTTTATTCCATTGCTTGTTCAATCCATAAAAGTGTTTTAATTCTTCCTTCTCTTAATTTTTGGAAAGGAGGAAGGGAAATATTGGACAAATAGTTGCTGTAACAAGCAAAAAGGTTTCCAATATTTCTTTTCATTATTTTGCTGCACCTGAGTGTTGTCATTGTTCCTCCTCTAATACATGGAGAAAAAGGGAAACCATTGGAAGACTAGCTGTTGAACTTATCAAATAATCGAAATAAATTTATAATTTGACATGTATAGGAGTGCCTACATCGTAGTATGGACACATGTAATGAGCATTGCCAGTTACCCATCAGAAAATAGCATATATAAACATAGATAGTACTCCCTCCGGTCAAGTAAACTTGACCGTTCAGACAAGAAAAAGAAGTAGAAAAACAAGCTGGTATTGCTGTCTGAAACGTCAAGTAAACTTGACTGGAGGTAGTATAAGCCAGATCCAGGTTACAGGTACTAAGTGTTAGAGTATATTTGGTAGGTTAAGATACGTAATCCTGGACTGCCATATGTATCGGGGGGTGCCTTACCCCTCAAGTCTCTGTACTCTATATATACCGCCCAAGGAGCTCAATGCAATACATCCCACGCATTATACCCAATCTTACATGGTATCACGAGTCTAGGTTCTAACCCTAGGTCTCTGGCTTCCGCTGCCCTCAGCCCCCAAGGAGATCGATCTCCGTTGGGCGCAGCGCCCTCGTAGGATCCGTGCGGATCCCTATGATCCGCCGCGCCGTCGTGGTCTCGCAGCAGCAGAGGGACGTACCTCTACCCGTGGCCAATCCATGGTGGTGCCGCTCGTCGTCCTCGTCGGGCACCACATCGCCATGGGGTTGCCGCCAGGCCTGCCATGCCTTTGCGTTGTCGCTCCCTCCGGCACCGCGTCTGGATCCGTGCCCCTTCCGCGCAACAGGCCAGGCGCCCCCCTCCTACCAGCGCCGCCGCACCGCTGCCTTGAGCGCGAGTGCGTGGCTGCGGAGGCAGATCGTGGGGTTGCCAGGCTACTGCGCCGTTGGACCTCGGCTACTTTGGCACTAAAGGGCTATCATCTGCATGAGCTACTCCAGACGAAGCATTCGCACCGGCGTTCTGACTGCGGGGGGATTTTTTTCTCGAACATGAAGGAGAGCTGCATATCATTGTATTAATAGAAGACAAGGAGTCTTACATAGACCCAAACACACACACACACCCACTAAACCTGCAAGAACTTAATCACCTATGCTTGTCAAGAAAGACCTGACCACTAGGCTACAACAGCATTGGCTGTGTGCAAGGACAGACCCTTAGCACCAGCTAAACTCCACAAATGGGCTTCCTCCCTGGCACGGGCTAGAGCCGCAGGCATGCTAGGGGCAGCACCATTGAACACACAATCTTTTCGAAGTTTCCAGATGGTCCAAGCACCAAGGATAATGAGGGAGTTCAGACCCTTTTTCGTATCACCGCTGACCGTCAAAACTGCCTTGTCCCACCAGGCATCAAAGGAAGGATCGTCAGGCTGTGGAGCAAGTGTTGCAAGGCCAACAATCTGCAGAAGTTCAAACCAGAATTGTCTTGCAAACACACAGCCTATGAGCAGGTGGTGAATGTTCTCCTCCTCCTGATCACAAAGCAGACATCGGTTCGGGTGGGGAAGGCCTCTCCGAGCAAGCCGGTCTGCTGTCCAGCACCGGTTGTGAGCAGCCAGCCACATAAAGAAACGACACTTAGGAGGTGCCCAAGACTTCCAGATACGTTCAAAGGGAGCGAAGCTGATGGCGCCCTCAAAAAGTGCATCATATGCAGATTTCGCTGTGTAAATACCTGAGGCAGAGTCTCCAAATGTGCTTATCTGAGGCACCTTCCTGTAACTCTACCTCTGCCAAAATATCCCACAGTTGCAGATATTCCAGCAATGCTTCCAAGGAAATTTCCCCTTGAATGTCTGCTACCCAATTCTCATCAACTAGGGCATCCATCACAGTGCGTCTGCTTGCTCTTCTTTTTGGCACTAAAGCATACAGATTAGGAGCCAAATCCTGGATGCTTCTTCCAGCTAGCCATTTGTCTCTCCAGAAGAGAGTATTGGCTCCATCTCCAACTTCAGTAATTATGGCCAGCGAGAGGAGGTACTCAACATCCTTACTAACTTGGAGTGGTAAACTTGCCCAGGGTTTATCAGGTTCAGATTTCTTGAGCCAAGGCCATCTTACCCATAGAGCAATTCCTAGTGATTTCAAATCAGAAATGCCTAGTCCTCCAAGCTCCTTAGCCCGGCAAACTTTGGGCCAAGCGATGAGACAATGCCCACCTTTTGCTTCCTTGCGCCCTCTCCACAAGAAGCTTCTTCTGATTTTATCAATGGCCTTTATTGCCCAAGGCGGCAAATCAATTGCCATGGCTAGATAGATCAACATGGCAGTTAAAACATATTGCACCTGCACAGCCCTACCAGCCCTTGTCAACAAGTCTGCTTTCCAGCCTGGTAGGTGATCAGCAATTCTGTCAATTATGGGCTGAAATTTTTCTCTTGTGAGCTTTCTGAGAGGTAAACCCAGGTATTTGCATGGAAAACTCATGATTTCGCAGGGCAGCAAACTCTGTATCACAGCCATGTTATCGTCAGAGCACTGGATTGGCATCACACTACTTTTCTGAACATTGGTTCTGACCCCAGAGACATTGATGCATCCGGCCCAGGTGGGGTTGGCCGAGGCCCAATAAATTAAGGTTGCCCGGACCCCAACAGTTCTTAGGCACACCCACTCGGGGAAAGGCCCAATCTCCCTAAAAGACTAGTCCAATAGGGGAAGGGTGGCTCTTCCTTTTAAGGTGGCTTCCTCCTCCCAAGCTAAGCAAGGTGGGATTATTCAGAGGCTCACACGGTCGCCGCCCGACTACAACTGGGCCACTCGGCCCTCTTTGTTGCGTCTTTGCTAGCGGGTAATAGTGGAGGATGTCCTCATCATTCTCACCCCCTTAAACAAGGGCCCAGCTCTGATACTAAATGATGCATCCGGCCCAGGTGGGGTTGGCCGAGGCCCAATAAATTAAGGTTGCCCGGACCCCAACAGTTCTTAGGCACACCCACTCGGGGAAAGGCCCAATCTCCCTAAAAGACTAGTCCAATAGGGGAAGGGTGGCTCTCCCTTTTAAGGTGGCTTCCTCCTCCCAAGCTAAGCAAGGTGGGATTATTCAGAGGCTCACACGGTCGCCGCCCGACTACAACTAGGCCACTCGGCCCTCTTTGTTGCGTCTTTGCCAGCGGGTAATAGTGGAGGATGTCCTCATCAGGCATCACCAAAAAGTTGAAGTATTTGTAATGTCAAGGAAATGTCTTCTGCAGCGGGTCTGAGGAAGAGGGCCACATCATCTGCGTAGAGGGATATTTGGTGTTGAATTGGTCGTCTAGACAGGGGCCGTAGCAGGCCGGCCTCCGCTGTCCTGGTGACCATCCAGTTTAGAACATCCATGACCAAAATAAAGAGCATCAGGGAGAGGGGATCCCCTGCCGGAGCCCTCTCCTGTGTTGTATGAACTCTCCAAGGGTGCCATTAAGAAGTATATGAGTCGAGGAAGAAGTCAACAGGCCACTCAGAAGGTCCCGCCACCGTGGCCCAAAACCCATTTTGTAAAGAATTTCCATGAGAAATGACCAGGAAACCGAATCAAAAGCCTTAGTAATATCCAATTTGAGTAGGATTCGGGGCTGCTTTTGAGAGTGCAAATATCTTACAGTCTGTTGGACCAACATAAAGTTGTCCTGTATGAACCGTTTCTTGATAAATGCACTTTGGTTGGGGGAGACCATTTGATCAAGGCGACTAGCCAGTCTGTTTGCAAGCAATTTAGTCACAAGCTTTGCAAAGCTGTGAACTAAGCTAATGGGTCTGAAGTCCTTTACCTGATCAGCATGTGTCTTTTTTGGAATTAATGTGATGTAAGCCGAGTTCAGCATCCAGAGATTTCTGAAGTTTTTTCCCCAAACAGTATGTAAAGCGGCCATAACATCTCCCTTGATCACTCCCAACAGGTCTTATAGAATCTCCTTTATGGTGTTCCAAACTTCTTCAGAGAAAGGAGATTCCAATGCCTCCAGGTCAAACCTAGGTAAATCCAGGTTGTCCAGATTAATTGTTCTGTCCCGATCACTATCCTCACCAATCAGATTGGAATAGAAGTCAAAAATAGCAGCAACTTTTTCCTCGTGAGTGGTAAGAATCCTATCCCCTTCCTTTAAATTGGCAATGAAATTTTTCTTCTTTCTATGCCTTGCATGCATATGAAAAAGTCTGGTGTTAGCATCCCCTTCCTTCAGCCAGCCGATCCGGGATCGCAGCCTTGCTACTGTTCTCAACAGCGAAGTCAGTGCCAAGGTATGCTTCTTAAGGTTATTGCGCAGCCATAATTCATTAGGCTGAAGGGCTCTGCTGTCCTGGGCAATATCGAACTGATGGATGATTTCTTTTGCAAGGGCCAGTTGAGAAGTAATATGTCCAATCTTCTTTTGGCTCCAGCTCTGTAGTGCTCTAGCTGTTGCCTTGAATTTCAGAGACAGTGTTTGCACCGGGCAAGGGTGGGTTTCGACCGAACTCCATGCAGCTTCTACCGTATCCAGGAAACCATCCATACTGGTCCAAAAGGATTCAAAGTGAAATCGCCTCTCACTTGTGGTGATGTCCCGCAGGCCAAGAATGAGAGGACAATGATCCGAGTCATCCGAGGCCGAGCTCTGCAGGAGACAATCAGGGAACATCTCCTCCCAGTCAGTGGAACAGAAGACACGATCTAATTTCACAAGTGTGGGAGAGGCGCTGGAGGAGGAACTGGACCAAGTGAATTTGCGCCCATGGAGAGGTAATTCAGTTATTGCCATGTCATTAATCCATCTTCTGAATCTGCCCATCATGGCTCTGTTTAAATTGCTATTATTTTTGTCTTCGTCTTTGTAGATAAGGTTGAAATCCCCTGCGACCAACCAGGCACCTGTGCACTGACCCTGAATGTCCCTGAGCTCTTGCAAAAATTGTATCTTCTCTTGATTGTCTTGGGGGCCATATACGCAAGTAAGCCACCAAGGGCTGCCATTGGCTGTGCAAAACTGAACTGATGCGCTATGGTTATCCACTCGGCTTGCCTGGATAGCACCCAGTCGACTTCTCCAAGCCATCAGAATTCCTCCACTGGCACCGGCCGAAGGATGGCAGATGAAATTATTGTCAAAATCGCTGCCGAGCATGGAAAGAATGATTTGACGAGAGACAGCAACCATCTTAGTTTCTTGAAGACAAATGATATCAATTTTAGCTGAATCAACAAGAACACGCACTGCATCTCTTCTTGCAACTGAATTTAGTCCCCTTACATTCCAGACGAATATGTGAAGGATTCATTAGAAACAAACTGAAACAGCACGACCAGGGAATCTGTTATCAGACTAGGCACTCTGATGGCCCAGTAGCATAATCCACCTCTGTAGGTGCCCATCCGAAAAGAGCAGATAGTGCTTTCGTATAGGAGGGTGACACATGCTGGCGAAATCGCTGGGCGTAATCATCCAGTAGGTGCTGACTCAATTGTTCTCTGTCCTTTTCTACATCCAGATCCAGAGCACACATCACACGCTTCTTCAAATGTACAGGGCATACCTCAGGCTTTTCCACTCCCATGCCAGCAAGCCGCCGGCTGCGGTGTGGAGCTTCACTCGGTGGTGGCATGTTCCTCTTTCTCCTCTTGCTGATATGGGGAATCGGCAGGAGACCATTTGGAGTTTTCGACAGCTTCAGGATGAAGGCCGAGGCTGGGCTGGGAGGTTGCGGGTTAGGCTGAGCAACAGCAGCTCCCTCCTCCTCTGGTTCAGCTCTTCTTCTGGGGCGACAGCACGAGTAGACTTGGAGGGGGGACAAGAGCCGCATCGTCACCGGTGCCAGCTGCTGCGCCGGCGGTGGCGGCTGAACCAGCGGCTGCAGTGCCGACGACAGCTGCTGCAGCGCCGACAGAGTTTGCTCAAGCGGCGGCTGCTGCACAGCTGGCAACATCCCCAACGGCGATTGAGGCGCCACCGACAGCTGCACCGGCGACGGTAGCTTCACTGGTTTGGGAGTAGGCGTGAATGGAGGGGAGGAGGAACAGACGTCTTCCACCTGGTGGCTGGGCCACCAGGGGCTCCTGAAAGCAATCCATCTCGGGCTCAATACCCTCCGACGGCCAGACCGGGCAGCCAACACTCGGCCCAGCATCCGCGTGGGGCAAGGAGGATGGCCCAGGAGGCGGTCCACCCGGCCTAGGGGAGGTGGCCCGTCCATCAACAGCCGCCATGTCCGCAGGCACCAATATTTCCACCTCCTCGCTTCTCGGGCTGACACGTAGGGCCGCCACCTTCACCGTAATTGCTTTCACATCCAATGAAGGTGCCGCATCCTCCAGCCAGTCCCCAGGGGGAACAGCCTCGGGAGAAACCCCCGCGCGCGTTGCACGCTCGCCATCAATGTTGACACAAGTTCCCGGACTGTTGCACAGATGTCGAACCGGCCCAAGACGCTGCTGCACTGGAACTCGTTCCACAGCCCCGCCATCTGTGCCACCATGCATCAATGGGTCGGCCGGCGATCCACGCCGCCGCCGGTGCCGCTTGCGACGACAATCTTCATCAGCCGGAGGCGAGGGCGCAAGGGGAGGAAAAACTGCTGGTTCAAGCTGGTCATGTCGAACGACCGAGACCGCGACCGGGTAGACGAGGGATCGCTTGATCGGGCGGGCGTCATCTCCAGCAACTGGTGCTTCGATGATCTCCAAATCGATCTCCGTTGGGACAGCTTCCGGAGAGGAACACCAGCCCAGTAGACGAAAGACATCTCGCCGATCCGCCGTCTCTGGATGAATGTTCGCCAATCCAACAAAAATCATTCAGCAGCGACTCTGCTGTAGCAAGATCCCAGGCCTGCGTCGGTATGCAACGCAGCTCCATCTCGACCGCGAATGGGAGAGAAGCCGCAGTGGAGTTGATGAAACGCGTCCATCGCCTGACGTGAAGACGACGGGAGGGAACGATGATGGGGCGACCACCATTGAAGACTCTCGTTGCTGAATCCTCATCCGGTAGGATGATCAGGAAGCTAGCCGGGCCAAAACAACGAATAATGAGCTGGGAATCCTGGAGCTCGAAGCGGCCGGCGATCGTTGCTAAGTCAGCAATCGCCGAGCCGTCCAGGCAGTCTCTGAACACCGAGATGACCAGGGCCCGAGCAAGCTCCACCTCCTGTTTCATGATGCTGGCCGAGCGATCGATGATCTGTCGAGGCCGCAACGCAGCGGCCGAGAATCCATCGTCGCTCGAGGCCAGTTGAGCGATGTCACCCGACCCTTCTTCAGGGCCATCACCCGGCCAGCAGGCGGTGGTCCGCCGGCCCCGGCAGCTCGTCGGCCCCGGTTTCGGCGCCGCCTTCGTCCATCACGTCCACCGGATGCTGCCTGCACCACCCTAGGAAGTGCTTCCATGTCCACCGGAGGGGAGGGAGGGGAAGGTGAGCAGGTCATCGTCACCCCAGTGGCAGCGGAGGACTTCGGCATTCAGCTCTTACGCTGCACCGGCGGGCAGGCGTCCAACCTTGCAACAAACGAAGCAGCGAGGCCTGGATCGACAAGCAGCCGCCCGGTGATTTTTGGAAAAGCAGTTGGAACACCTGCCCCGGAGATCCACAGGGACCGGTCGACGGGGTAGGCGAGCTTGAATGAGACGATCACGACCGGATATTGACTCTCAGCCGTCAACCATCCTTCCGAGTCAGGGCCCCGCTCCGGCCGAGCCTGGCGGTCCACGGGCCGCAGAACGACGTGGGTCACCTTGGGCTTGGGTACAGGCAGCGAGACTGCAGACGAGATCACCTGGTGAGCAGCGCCACCAAAGATCCGCACGTCCGCCGTCAAGGTTGCGCACCTGAGAAGGGCGTCCTTGAATGGGGTAGGGGAAGGGGCATCGAGATAACTCGAGGGAGGGGAGACATCCCTCCACCTCTGGGCTTTGGTGCGCCCCGTAGCCACGCCACAGCGGGTCTCGGGGGAGGGGAGGAGTTGGGTGGCCGCCGTGCCCGGAGTAGGCGGCGGCGGGCTGGTGGGAGGTGGGATGTCGGGAGGGAGGGGAGGGGAGGAGAGGCGCTCCATCTCAGTTGTGGCTCGACTCCGGGGGGATGACTCCATTGTTTTCCAGTCTGTCCTAGGTGTTGCTACCGCTACGACTGCGGGGGGATGTTAGAGTATATTTGGTAGGTTAGGATATGTAATCCCGGAGTGTCATATGCATCGGGGGGGTGCCTTACCCCCCAAGTCTCTGTACTTTATATACTGCCCAAGGGGCTCAATGCAATACATCCCACGCATTATACCCAATCTTACACTAAGCAATGATGGCATAAGCTTGATCCAGTTTATAGGAACTACAGATCCAACCTACCTACCTAAAAAACAACAGACCAGACACAGTCGAGCATCAAAACCTAGTGGCAGAGACTAAGATATGATGGCATACTTTATAATTGTTAAAGAAAAAAATGAGAAAGCTTCTAGAAAATTCTAGGAAATGCTCTTCAGCTGTGAAAGCATTATATTCTCAAAATAAGAGTGAAATAAAAGGAATGGCAACTCATAGACACCCCCCACACTGGAGCCATTTGGTTTACCTGTGCAGATGAATGGTTCATGTTGTCAAGTAGTTCATCAAGAATTTTAACATGATATTGCTTCTCTGCTGGAGACATTTTTGGTGCAAATATTTCTATTAGAGCAACAGATAGAAAAGCATATCTCTTGGCAAGTACGCTAGTTGCCATGGATTGAGGAACAGGACTACATAAGCACTCCAATACATTTTGTCTGAGAACAGGAGCACGAGTTCCGGATCTTTCTTTTCCTGTAACAGCATATCGAATGCAAGCTGCCCATTCAGGAGTTGATTCCACAGATGGTATTAACATAATCTTCTGCAGTTGAACCATCAACCAGTTATTCTCAGACTCCAAATTCCCAGTGATATCAGAGTGAAGCATCCCTGCCACGGCTTCAGCAGCCACACATTGCCTTGATCTCTCTTTAGAACTTAGAAAATCTTCCAGTGCTGTCTGAAGAGAAGACATTACTGGCATGCCACATTGTTGTATAAGCCTTTTGAATATCATAGCAAAGCTGGAATAGAACATGTGACCACCCACTAGAGAAATCCAACTAGGAGTACGTGGCCACGAGGCAGAGAAATCAAAATAGAAGTCAGTGATTGCTTTGTCAGATCCTCTTTGAAAAGATGAAGCCCCATAACTCGCTTTTGAGGAGCCATCATTATCAGAAATAATATGGACATGAGATAAACTGTTCAGTGTCTCATTCATGAATCCTTCCTCTTGAATTATCTGATTCAAAATTTCTCCTGTTGATGAAATATTGCAATATCCGGGGTGATCTAGTGATTGTTGTGAATCTTGTGGATATGCCTTATGAGGCGATCCTTGCAATAATGTGTTCAACGCAGATATTGCAAGCATTCTCGAGTGGGGCAGTTGACTCTTCAAATTCTTTAAGAAATGACCTAACATAAAACATTTATTTTGAACAATGAAGGTCATTAAAATATTTTCAAAGTTGGCCTTTTCAAACATGATGATAAAGGCATGATGGCCGAAATGTGTTCCATAATAACAAGAAGCTAGAAAGAGGAGATATGCTGTCCATACCAGCAGTCTCTGCCAGCATTTGTGAATATACGCCAGATTCACTTCTGGATGCCAAAATTAGCAGCAGGAGTACTCTGTTGGCCATCAAATTGTACCTGAAATTACACAGATGCAAGTTTTAAGTACGTATCTATGTTAATGACTACAGGATAGTAAATTTTGATTCAAGTAGATATGGATCTATGGTTGATATTACATTATTAAAGGAACAAGTAATAATTTTTTTCTTGTGTAGCTGTCATTATGAAAATGCTATTTGTGTACTATGACTATGAACAATCAGCACAGAAGGTTGTTCTGTACATCCTGCATGTTTTTGGTTGTGGTGCAAATTCAATTCTAGTATTATTTTGCAGTGGACATATCTAACATGCAGACAAGGGCAGACTGCATGGCTTCATCGCGGCTTATTGAATACAGAGCTTGCCTCACTGAAATGAGATATATACAACAATTCAAATGAAAGAATTTGGTTGACGAAAGACCAATCCAAATTGCTTGGTTAACAAAGATACAACTTTGTCCCATTTTTTACTAAGGCAAATGCAACTAATATGAGGAAATGGATTTTCCTCAAAAAAAAAAATGAGGAAATGGATGACTAAGAAATACGAGGTAAGAAATGTATAACTACGCAGTGGTTGAATCCAGAGAACAGTTGCCAGAACATTGGAACAGAATACAAGAATTGACAAATGACAATTCGGTTGGTGAACGTCACTAGAGAATCTTTGTCTATGCAGAAATATTCAGTTATATGTCCAAAAAATGTAGCAGAATACACACGGCCCATCAATCCTAACGATTGAACGGTCCGGCAATGTGTTTGAATCACGGCAGCGGAGGCAATTCATCGCCCCCGACGTCGTGAAAGTCCATTGAACCTTATCATCCAGAGGAAAGAGCAGTCGTAACAAGGTCTCATGACCCAACAAAACAGACAGTAAAACCCATGCCACCGGGCTCCGGCCCGGCCAAGGCCCCCGACCTTTGTTCTAAAGGGGAGGGTCTGCAACAGAACCCACGGCGCTAAAGGCGTCAAGGAAACAGAAGAGCTTTCAGTTCTTTTAAATATGATACGAACAAAGCATATGTTGTACTCTTAACTATTTTCTGTTAAGACTTAAGAGTAATGGAAAAGCTGTATACCTCAGTCACTAGAAAAATAAAAAAACAAAAACCTCAGTCACTAGTCATTAACAATTAAGAAAATGGCAAGCGCTTACAAATACCTGTGCTATGCTGTCATATCATGTGGGTAAACAAATAAAAAGAAAAATAGACACAACATTCATTTGTGACCAGGGTTTCTGGCATCCTTATTAGCAAAAATACGATTATCCAACATATTGCAATGTTTCAAAAAATTCCATAAAGATCATATATGTATTACAAGCAAGTATATGTGAACATGCAAAAATTCAATTTCAAATGTCTATGACATGAGCTTTTTCATTTCTTATCTTCTTCAATTTATTATTAAATAGCATGACCTGAGATGGATTAAATTCATGACAAATTCGAAAGAAGAACTAGTTTCATGGCATCTAAAAGAATTGGGGTATGGTGACTAGTCAGTGAAAAGAGTCCATAGTGAAAAGAGAGCTCAGCACATAAATTGATGTACGCTGAAAGGTAGAGAACAACAGTAGAAAAGTGAGACAGAATAACTGGTTCAGCGTATACAATTGATATGACAAAAATCTTAAAATTTCAAGGTAACAAAAAAATTTAAAGTGCCATATGTCACTACAATTGTGTTAAATTATGTCAGAATATAACAATTGCTCACCTCCAATGCAGGCTGTTGCTCTCAAAGCCCAAAGCATAGATTTGACGAACTAAACTGAGAAATTCCGGCTTGTTGACATGACTTTCAGAGTTTTTAAAGAAACTCCTTGATATTCCAGAGAAACGTATATTATACATTACAAAGAGCTGTAAACATCATATACAAAAATCTTCAGTGGCACATTTACCTAACAATTTTATTTAGTTTATCTCTCTTTTTTTGACAGAGATTGAGATTTTTTTATTGAACAGTACCTCAGTAATAGCTTTCTGACACTTTAACGATTCATGGTGAGAGCTACAGAAGAAAGGATTGGAGTTAGTAACATACTGATCAGCTCTCCTGTTTCAACAAAAACAAATTGCACACTTTTCCATTCCCCAATTATCAAATGCTGATTATTTTTGTTAGTTCAACTGTGATGTACAACAAAAATATACTCATAGGACAAAATGTAGAAATGATGTGTAGGAGAAATTTAGAGTCTACCTTTCCAGAATGCCCATGATGAATGAAGAGAGGGAAATGGAATCCTATATGGAACAATTATGTTAATATTATCCACATTATGAAATTAACTTAGGTCTAAAGCATGTAAGTAGCAAAATACACATACAGTGGTCAAGTGTCTTAAAACAGTCTGTGATGACAAGATGCTGCAAGAACCAAGCACCACATGTTCAGGAGCTTTCGGGTCACGCAAATTTCCAGTAAGTGTGAGAACACAGTTAGAAATTAGAGAAGGCCAGCGCTTCAACAATTTTGTTAAAGATCTTCCAGAATACCTGCATAAGAATGTACAGAAACAGAAACAAGATGGCATTACTGGAAGAGAACTACAAGAAAGACCAACAATCGTGTGCTGCTCATATCCCGTATGATGTTTCAGACAAAATATAAAGGAATTAAGGTACACCAATCTTCTCCTCAAAGAAAAGGTATGCTGATAAAAAAAAATAGATAGTTTGTAAAACTCGTGTGTTGCAATTGTTGATGGCAACACTCAACTGAAATATGTACCACCTCCAGTCACTTTTATATGACATTAGAGACAAAAAATAATGGCTACATGCAGAAACATCACTTAAATCTGACCGGAGGGAGTACTAAAGCTAAGACATTTCTAACATATAACTAAGGCCAGAGAGAGAGAGAGAGAGATAGAACTTACGAGCGAACAGTTTCATAGTTGTGTAGTGAGAGATCTAAGAGATCATTCATCAAATCAGTCATGAGGCCAGATGGAGATACTTCTGCATTCGTTCTGTATCTGTGATATGATGATTGTGAACATCTCCATGTACTATGCAAGTTTGCTTTGTCAACAAGTGCCCATCTAGGTCTAATGGAAACAAAATGGAGAACTTCAATCACAATCCATATAGAAGAATCAGAATCCACAAATTCAGACAGGAATACCTCTTTTTTCCTTGAGCATGAAATGGAACAATGAAGTTGCATGGAGGCTCAATTATAGAAGCAGACTCTAGTTTCCAGGCTTGAAAATGGCCTGACCATTCTAGATATTCCAAGCTGCCTACAACAGTAAACCATCACATAAACAGGGAAAAATACTCAGCTAGAGTCTTTGAGCCTAGTGAACATACCATAGTTTACCAAAGCATCAATGACGCGCACAACAAGTGCGAGGAGAATACTGTCATCAGTTCTTTCCTTTAATAAGTACCTGTTGATAGAAATGCAATTGTGAGACTAAATATTAAGTATTATCAAATGGTACTTGATTAATTAAAAACAAACTTCACCTGCAAGCTATGTGCACAAATTCTGCAGCCTTTTCACGCATTTCTGAGCTGCCAACAGTGCTACCAGCAGATCCTGCTATGAAGAATATGGGCTCCACTTCCTTCGACCTCCCATCTTTATATGATGGGCGCATTTCTGGCAAGCAAGACATGACACCATGCAATGCAGAGAAGATGCGTAATAGAGTTACTTTTAGGTGCTCCTTCTCATCTCCTGCAAAAAGGGAAAAATTAGGCTCCTGAGCAAATAACCAAATACTAACAGAGGATAACATAGCTATGTTGACCGCATATTTGCGGTGGGGGGGGGGGGGGGGGGGGGGGGTTTGCTTAAGTGTTGACATGAGATATGAGATACTGATTTTTCTCCAAATGAGTAATCAAACAGCAAGAAAACTGAATGTAGTTTCAATGGTCAGAAACTATAAATACCTGTCTCAGAATGAAGTTTTGTCTGACAAATAGTCAAAAGATCCTCTAAAGCTGACTGGAAATGAAATTGTAGTAATTCGTTTGCAAAAGAAAGTTCATCTTGACTGGGATCATGCCACTTTGGAGGGAAATTAAGCATTTCAACCTCCCTATCCTGATGAGCTTTTGAACAGCCCCATGGTTCAATAATATTACCAATAGGGTGACAAGTGAATGGCCTACAAAAATTTTAAAAAAATCAGGATAATATATTGATTGTTGGGTAAACAATTTATAGATCAAACGAAGAAACCATCAGGTGAACAAGACGTAAACATACTTGTACTGATCTATTGGATAAAAGGAAACCAAATTTCCTAGCAGAGAGCGAAGGAGATGATCCCCAGCTCCATTGACCTAGTCATTCAAAAGGAAAGCAAATTTGTCATCTAAAAAATAGTATAAAATATTACAGGAGTCGGGAATGCTATATGTCCAAATGTATGAAAAGATAGAAGAAAAGTATAACCTTCCATGAAGGGGCCTGGAACGCAGACGTTATTATGTGGTTTAATTCTTCCTTATAATTGAGTAACACGGGACCAGCATAACTGATGGCTATGGCCAAAACCCTCAGATAGTAGTCTAATGCTGTTTCCAGGGCAGGAGAAAGTGCAGCCTGCATGTCATCAAATAAATGTGGTGCATAACACATGGAATAGCTCGAGTAATACTGACATAGACATTTTATATTTGAACAGACCTTTTTAGACGTTTTATCAGGAACTGCTCTACCAACATAACCTGTTGTTGGGGTGCCCTCAAAGGAGGACATGATAGTCATTAAGATTGGTTTAAAAAGATGGACTGAAGCCTCCACAGGATATGAATGAACGCAGGCACAACAAAGAAGCCCAACTTCTGAAGTAGCACCAGGGAGGATATTTGCATTAACAAACTTGGCAATTCTCTTCAGGGACTGTCAATGCAAATGAAGGAAACACGTGCATGATTGGAAATTCATACTTACTGTACAAGGAAGTGTAGCAACATTTAAATAAGGATGCGATACCTGATCAAATAAGGATTTTGATAACTTCCCAAGAAGAATTTCAAGCATGCAGAAGTAATCTGGGCTGTCCTCAGTAAGAAAAGTCCCTGACGTGGATGAGGTTTGGTAACCCTCATTACTGCAATATCCAAATGAGATAATGTCAGTACAGTGCTGTATTGCTGTGACAAGTATTTCAACAGTAAAACAACTTTCATATGCAAACTTTTACAGCTTACATTGGACTACTTGATTCCAAATTTTGAAGCACAGAAAACAGCCGGGAAAAGAACTCATCTAGCCAGTTCATTAAAGTGGTAGATTGGAGAAATGCAGGCACATCATCATTAGCACCAACTGTAGCTAGCTAGATACACCATAGGATGGTTAGTATAACAGTACTCTTTATTACAAACCAGCATTGCAAAAGAAAAGGTAAAAGACAAGACTTACATTTGAAAATATGGAACCAATTAACTGCATTGTAGCTATAGTTTTGGGTGGATCATTGGCATCCATGCCAAGTAATGCATTTGAAAGGGAAGTGACAATAAGATCACTGAATGAATCGACGACACTACTATCATCAGACTGGGATGAACATAAAGAACACAGAAGAAGAGCACGTCCAGAAAATGCGACAGATGTGACAGCATTCTTCAATCGATGGGTAGCTGTAGTCTGTTAGAAAACAATTGAAATAATTAGCAAGTAACTTGAGTATGCTCTTGAAAGAGCACACCAATTGAAAACTAAACAGATTGCAGGGCTCTCATAAGTCAACTACAGAAAAAAAAAAAATATATATATATATAAAACAAAATGAAGGTCAATGCATATTTGTTGTTAAACTTACTGTCTCTAAAGCTAGTTGGAAGTTTGTTGCAACAAACGGAAGCACGAGGGTTGGCTCAACATAAGACAGGATGGAAGTTGCAATGGAAACTGTTTCAGCAAGAGAATTATCTTTGCTGTGCTGACCACGATCCAGTAATTTCAAGATAACTTTGATAAAAATAACCCTTTCTTCCTTTCCAAGACAAGGCTGATCATGTTCCTCAACCATCGCATCACTAAAGTGTACATATTGAAACAAATGGACTGCAGTCAATAAGATGAAGATGTTTTTAAGCTACTCATGCAAGTAAAAATTGATCCCTTACAATTGTTCATGTTGAAGGCGTTTTTCAAAGTAAACAACAAGATGCCGCAGGAACCGCTCCAATGAGTAGGTCCATCGACCCCCATTTGATGGATGATAGAACCTAAAAACTGTAAGTAATCGAGTTAAAACAAAATGAATAGCCACTGCATCAAGCTCAAATAAGACCGAAGGTCAGAAGGCATACTGTTCCAAAAAATTAATGAGCTTCTCAAAATACTCAAATGCTAAACTTTTAGGCTTCAAAAGGTATACCTGAAAAATGTAGAAACAAAAATAGGTGATTCCTTTCTTGCTTTAGTTGAACAATGCAAGAAGGTGTAACAATTATGAAGTAACATAAATATATCATCTCCTTGGTTCATGTGCCAAGCTGTTTTATATGGATATACAGGACATTAACAATTTTATCAGTGGAGTATTAGAAAACTTTAACAGGCTACTGACTGAATCAAGCATCCTTATTAAACTGGAACCGTTACTTATCAGTATATACTCTGCCTATACCAAGACATCAGAGATTCAGAGGCAAAAATACATAAGTACTTCCATGAGCTAATCGGATCAAAGTAAATAAGAGCTGCCTTAAAGGATGTCAATAACTTACAATGGACTTTGCAATTGCCGTGGCAGGTGTTCTTGTCTTACTGGAAAATAAAAATCTCGTGTTCCCAGGAACCTCCACTGGAAAGGGGTATGACCCGTTCCCACTTGATATAGGAACCTAGACATGCAGAAAGAAATATACAAATGATTTGGTAACAAAAAAATCTTAATCCACCAACCTTTTGCACAACTCAAAGTATTTACCAATTACCAAATAATTGTATTTTAAATACATCAATTGAATATCATAACATGCATTTTTCTAGTGTAAAAACAGTGGACAAATATTTAGGAAATTTTGATAGCTCCAACAAAGCATTGTATAAACCCGATGTTTCAAATAACACATTATAGTGCTGGTATTGGGGACATGGTTCGGTAGGCACTACACAGGGACTAATTTTAGCTCTCATTCGCAAATGCACTTTTCTATGGTGGCATGCTATGCGCAGGAGCATTACCACAGCAGAAACATTGCAGATTCTTATTTGGCCATTACTGTATATTCGATAGTTCCAGTGAATGGTCCTACCATATATCCTTAAACAATCAATACTATCTGGAAAGAAGATTCACAAAAACACAAATTTGGCTACAATGCAAGTACAAAAAACATGAAAACTGAAGAATGATCATTGGGATAGACAAAGGAATTATTCCATGAGGTTGGACATCATGTTAAAAGCCCTTCAAAAGTCATATGGAACGATCCACTCTAAAGAATTGTAGTAGGAACTCTGGAGGTTCATCCTGTTTCAAAGAGCAACATAGTTAATTTCCCCACATGATTTAATACCTTCAAAATTCCTCCATTTTTCCTATGCACAAAAGGAGATTAGTAGTTTGAAAACTTTTAGCAAAAGACATGGACTACAAAGAACAATCCTATAAGAAAGAAAAGGAATGCTCCACTTTCCCTCATATGGCCTCCTACATTAATCTTTCTATCCAATTTATGCAGGTGAACTCATTAGCATCTTTATCTCAACTGGTTGGGGAGATCGGTGAGGAAATCAGGCTTTGGATTCAGGCGGGGCCGCAGAGGCTTGGTGAACAGCATTGCTGAAGTTCCCACATAAGGAGTAGTGTATGACGTCTGTCACTTAGATTGCATCATGTTTCGTTCTTTTATTTGGTTGTTCTAGTTTCTTTAGCACAAGCCTGTAAATTGTTCATGCAATGGCAAGAGCCACACAGCAGCTCGTGTTGTATTAGTTGCTGAACTATTTACTCCTTAATAAAAAAGATAAGCAGCTGTCCTGCATATTGTCGAAAAAAATGCATGTGAACACATACTCATATATTACGGTTCACTTGCCTAACTTCATATACTTTTTCCTACTATTTCTCTCTGAACATATTTTGTAAATTTTCTAGCTGTGTTGTTTCGAGAAAGCTACAAAAAAAGACTTAAAGGTACTACTTGTTTTCAGAGAATTTCACAAATCATGGTATTGACATGCATTGTTCTGATGTTATCTTGGGTCTTTGAAATAAAAATCATTACTCTTCTACTTTTGATGTTTAATTTAAGATAGAAACTTTTTATTGCAAATATGGCCAATCATACTATGCCATATGCATGGCTGCTACAGAAACACTCTGCCACTGCATTTCCACTACTGCTATATAAACCCTAGCTGCACACGAGATAAAATTCCGATAGAAACTAACAAAAATCTCAAGAAATTTCAAACTAATACCTGCTTCATTTTTACAAGAATAAAATAAATATTCCTATCCTTAAGAAAGTTGACCAATGGAAAAAAAAAGTTGTGGCAAGATATTTAAGATTTTATTCAAATATTGTCCACTCTGCCAGTCTGTTCAAGAATAAACTGAAAGAAGCAACATACCTCAAACATGTTCAAGTATCTTGTGAATAACAACGGCAAAAAATCATCCCAGTTCACTGATCTAAAATTTTTTATACAGCGTGCTATGATGGAAGCCCATTGAATATCCCAGAAGTTACAATTTGTGACAGAATCCCATATATCAAGGCATTGTGCGACCCAATCACTGCAACAGAGCAAAATTAGTTGAAATATAAAGTACAATGATGCTCAACTACAGAAAGAGAGAAGGGAGCTTATCCACCAAATATGTGATTTACATCGTAAAGTGATCCTGATTCCTTGAGTTTGCAGGAAGAAACAGCCTGAGAAACCCAACACCTTCAAATGTTGAGTTATGCCATGGATTATCCAGCAAGGGCCTGTAGTTCCAGTACAGTATAAGGTAAGGTACTTCAATGTTTGCAGCATATTATAAAGCAATTTCCAATTACGATCCCTGCTTATTTTCTGTGCTATTTTCCAAATGTTAACAACAATAATGGGCTGGAAGGAACAATAATAATATTGTCAGTACAAGAAAAAAACCTAAGAGGTGCAAGCTTAAAACTAGTGTTCACTTGCTGTGACGATCTTAAGTTCATTATTTAGAAATCTGATGCTGCCAGTAGCACAAACATATATGGGTATGATAGTTTTAAGATTGCTAAATATGTTAGCAGATCCCAAATATGCATAGCAGTGGTACTTAAGCCCCTTAAACTTGTCAGCATTAGGCTCCAGAAGATATGAAATAGACATTGAATACATGCAATTAGCACATAAGAAATGTATATCCAATATATGATGTTTTTTTACATAACCACTACATTTATTGCAAAATTTAAACACATAATTCCAATGTTGTTCCATGTATCTTGTCCATCTTCCTTCTTTGATGTTCAAATTGTAGCACCAACTAACAATATGTAACATTTTAGTACTCTTCACCTACTTGCATTCAGCATTCCCAAATGGCCAAATTGCTCCTCATTGCACTGCTCAGGTACCCTTACAATGAAGGAATCAGATATTTACTCCCAGTACCACAATGTGAGGTAAGGATTTCTTTTTTTATTCACATGCTTGGACCTTGGTGTTTGTGTGCCCAGCGTACATGTGGAAACAACACGAGCTACGTCATCAATCATCAGTTCCATGTCAGCTACCACCATTAGCTAATGGATTAAATGGTTAGCTTACCTAATTACACGGACACAAGTGCCATACTTGGCAAGTTTAAGGACCCGCAAGAATTCAGATAAAAATGCAAAATTACATTCTTTGTAGAGAGTTCTTGTCAGGATCACACCAAAAGGAACATAATACTCTTTGATGCTGGGTAAAATATAACCAAATATTCCTAGTGCAAGCTCTTTCTAGGATATCTGATTATTGCTGGAAGGGTTTGACACCAACGTTAAATATCTACGAGAGCTTTTTAAAGACGATTGGTACAGGCTTTTTATATATTGCACTACAGGTGATTAGATACCTTTGTTATTGCAAAACCACAATAAAAGTAAAATGAATACTCCATTCCAAAAGGTAGGTTTTAGTTTTTCCTAAGTCAAAAGTTTTCTAATTTTGACAAGTTTATAGAAAAATCAAGGTGAAGAGGAAGGAATTCCTCAGTTTGAAGCCTGTACCCAATCTAGAATACCAAATAAATGCATTACCAAGACATATTTCATAGTGAATTTAATGAAACAAATTTGATGTTGTAGACATTGGTGTATTTTTCTATAAACTTGGTCAAAGTTACAGATCTTGGTGCATTTTGGAATGGAGGGACAATATGTCACGCACATGCTTAGTCAATTAAGCTGTGATTCTGTCCAGCCAAACACTGCACTGGCTTTTAGAGCGTGGATAACACGGATCATTAAAAAATAAAAACCAGCAAAGCAGTTTTAAAAATATGACTGTGCTGGAATGAAGTAAAGATTCGTGCTGAATTGTCAAATAGAAGCTGCCAAACCTGAACTCTGACCAAATCTCAGCGGCCGCACCTTCAGGAAAGAAATTCCTAGATGCACGTACCAAGGAGGTGACAGTTTCAAAGTGTTGCTTCCTTACTTTCCAGCCCTCAGGCCCCATGTTTCTGAAACAAACATGACATTCGCTCAGATATTTTGTCATTCTTTCATTGTTGGAGAATGTGTACTGGTCAAACTTTACCTCTTGAAATGAGTCTTTATCAATGTATCATACAGCGGCCTCCATTGCACATCAAGTAAAAGCCTCTTCCTGTGCTTTCTTAAAAGCCTGATGAGCAAACCTCCCCACTTAATCTGATTATCATCCATTTAGCAAGAAAAGAATGTGTCAACAAAGAGCAAACAGATCTGAACTATCCATACAGATCATTAATTACTTACCTGGACAACAAACTTGTTCTGCGATGCATGAAATATCTCCAACCCGAGCTTTACAAGATCCTGTACATCCTCAGGAGAAATATCACTCTTCGCTTTAATAAAACTATACCATTGAAAAAACAAACACCAACATTAATACATCCCCAAACTCTATAAACCACATCATTTACAAACTCCATGGTAATTAGAGGCTTAGAGCAAGCGTAAAAGAATAAATGTTTCTATCAATCATATACAACTGTTTTATCAACTGTCCTGCAACAGAAATATGCTGCATGTTTCCTATTATAGCATTACATAAATTAAACAATTTAAACAAGATTGTTCAAACAAGATCCACCTTCTGATTGAATGTATCCAATTGTCACAAACAGATAAAAATTCAAATGTTCAAAATAAGAGGAAGAGCCTGGCGCAAACCCATCCTTGGTTACTAACATCTGAACTCATCATGTGTGTAAAAGGCCACCAAATTTGGTTCAGGTGAATTCAAGCCGAAGAGATATAAGGCTACATATGTAAATATTTGCAAACAATCCCCAAAAACGTCTAGAAATGATTTATGATGGTTTCACTTATCTGCATCCCTTTGAATCAGATCCATCAATCACTCAAGATGGCCCACATGAGGGTTCTTTTGTTAGCACCTAAAGAGGGTTTGCACAAGACACTCAGTAGATCAAAAAGAAATTAACCAATCAACTATCACAAATTAAAGAGAGTTAAAAATACTACTCAAAGCATTGTTGAAAAATGCTACAGTGCGAGAATTTGGACAATAAATTGCCACTGAAAAGGTGGCAAATCACAATGTACTTTGGTCTATTTCCATTTTTAAACCAAAGTTCCTTTTTTCTGTTTTTCTTAATGCAAATTGTCGTTAGCACCTTCTCTAATTCCAGCAACAAATGTCATCCCAAGAAGCAATCAATGTTCCCATGGCATGCATGCATTATTAGTACCTACTGACTTCATCTCCATGCAGCCAACTTTTGGCTGTACATAGTGGCTTTTTATTTAATGGGGTGTACACAGTGCCTTGGCAGAAAGGCCTGCTGCCATAAGCAGTGGAGAGAATGGACTTGGCATTCACTTGAAATGTGCCATTTTCACTCCCACTATCATATTATTTCAATCAACAAACAGAAAAAGACTTCCCACTCCACTAGGGATGGAGGTCTGTTTTTTCTTTTTATCAAACACGCAGGAGAGCTGCGTATCATTATATTAAGAAGAAAAAAGGGGTAAGAACCCTTACAAAACCCACACACACTCACGCCAATGGAGTCTCACATAAACCAGCGTGCCTTTTCAAACAAAGAAACGACCCCGGCCCATACTCAACGCTCATTTGGCACCAGGGCTAGAAGATGAGTAATACCTTGAGCCCCGGCTAAACCCCAAAAATGCAGCTCTTCACTAGCAAGCAACAAGGCTCTGTGTTTCAGTTGCTCAGAAAGCAGTAGCGCATAAGAGTTTGCCAAACTAAAACTACAAGTATTTAGTTTGGATCATACCCCATTATTAACCCTGGGAGCCTGGATTAAGCAGACTGCATCAGCTTAGTTGTGCTTTGCAACCATTTTCAGCCTTGGATGGAGTCACAGTGTACAGCTTTTTCCATAAAACTATAGAGTGTGAATCATGTTCAGCAGGATCTAGAAGAGGCCTAGAGAAGTTCCGGTCACTTTACTTTAAGAAAATTGGAAAGTTGGGTGACATTGAAAAATGTCGCAGAACTGGCATACTATCAACCTTGTGGTGCCATTTTACTGACCAAATTCTTCAGGGTGGCATTTCATACAGAAGCACAATCTATTGCGTAGTATTTTCTGGAAAACAATTTCCCAAAAATCCAACATATTTTTATGACATAAAATTCAAACATACACAACAAACACATAGCAGTTCATTTGACTGTATAGTGAATCTAACGACAGTTCAGCATAGTTCTGAGTTCTGACAATTGCAATAAGCTGAATTCCCCAGTTCGTTCAAAAATACAACTCGCAGACAACTAACCATCAAGAGCAGTTATCTGAAATCACTCGTTCGCTGCCATAATTATCAATGTGGAGCGTAGTTCAGGAAAGCACTTGCAGAATACCTAAATTTAACAGAAAACACAGGAGGTATGAACTACCAAAACTACAAAACAGAGCACCAGAGAGTTGAGATAGTGATTGCCTCAACCCGAAATTCCGCCTACCCAAACGCGATGGCACCAAGCAGAAATCAGCATCCAGACCCAGCCCAAACGCATTGACAATACTACCAGCCGAATTCCGCACTCCCTTTCCGCTACTTGACAAACCGGATTGCTAAGTCAACCGCACTCCAGGCAGCACCAGTCGGAGCAGGTCGTACCCGCACACCGAAAGCGTAAAACGAGACCTCAGAAGCAATCGAGCCGCAGCGCGGGAAGAGGGGGTGAGAGTTGGAGTAGGCAATTACAGGTCGAACACGGAGATCCACTTGAGCGTGGCGTAGGCGGAGTCGGGGTCGCCGGGCCGCCACGCGTCGGCGGCCGCCCGCACAGCGCCCGCGAACGCCGCCGCCTCCCCGCGCGCCGCGGCGGCCACCGGCGGCGGCAGCCACGCGTTGTAGAGGTGCATCCTCGAATCCTCCCCCCGGACCTCCTCCTCTCTGACTCTGAGTCTATGCGGAATGGATGGGGCAGTGGTAGGTCTGGGTAGTTTAGTTGGGGAGGCTGGGTCGGCGGGCGCGGGGCATTTATAGGTGGGCGGTTTCTTTCTTCGCCTCCAAGACGAGGGGCGTCCAGCCGTGGAGACGACGACGACTGGGAGGGAGGGAGGGAGACTTGGGGCGGCCGGTGCGCCACTCCAGTGGTGTTATCGGTGACGCACGCCTCGTATGGGGGCGGCCGCCGGGCGGGGAGCGGAGGTGGAGCGGACGGATGGGTGGGCTCGGTGCACGGTGGACTGGGACGGCTGAGGCTGACGAGACGGTTAGGCTCGGGCCTCGAGCCGTACGGATCACGGGGTTCGCTGCTGCTTTGTTTGATGCGACGACGATGCACGCACGTGACCGAGCAGATTCAGGCCGTGTGCATCGCAGGCCGTGGAGATGCCGATGCCCAAGGGATCACGGGAAAATTGCCGAAATTCCCTGAACTATCTTAAGTTTGAACTTTTCTTTACAAAAGCATTTTTCATTTTCATTTTCATATATGCCCTTAAATGCAATCTGAGTATTTTTATTAAAGTTATGTAAAATCCGAATAAGTTGAGTGGTGATTTGAACATTTTTCATTTCTTTTTTCAAGTTCAATCATATATTTCTTTCTCAACTACTACTCTCCATCTTCCCTCTTAACTTCTTTGCTATGAACTCAACTCTTTCCTTATCCAAATGCACTAAAGGCATGTATAGTGGTGCCGTGTCATGGTCAAGTCACACACTCAAATTCTTCTCCTGTTTCTTTTGGAACCCTGTGCGCTAGCGTCAAGAAAGTGCATATGATCGAGATCGTCTGCTTGAGTTTCCTTTACAATTTCCAATTTAGATCCTCCGTATAAACATTCATTCAAGTTGAATTTTATGTGTTTAAAGTTCATATTCGCTTTAATTAAAAAGATCAAGGGTTCTATTTCAATGTTTTGAGTGTAAAATTATTAGGATAGGGTTCTATTTTAATGTTTTGAGTGTAAAATTATTAGGATAAAATTATTAGGAATTTTTTTATACTAGGGTCAAGAGAGGGAAGGGGCATGCTAGGCAATGCCAGTCCCAAATATGGCTCACTTCTACTCGCACGCTGAGTAAAACACGCTCGTGCTAACCCCGCTTACGCTTTCATCCTCGCTTCGCATAAAAGGGTTGACCAGGGTGTTGAAACACACTTAGCACTTGGGTTTATATGTTGGTGAACCTTACCCTCATCTAGCAAGGTCGAACAACTTTTCACACATGTCATGCCGCTGACACATGGGCCACTAGTAGCTCGCGCTTCTTCTCATTTTTCTTATTTATCTTTTCGTTTTATTTTCCAGCCCATGCTCTACTCCGCCATTAGCCCCTGGCCAGTAGCTCGATAGGGGTGTGGAGCAGGCGCCGCTCTCCGCAGGCCGTGTCGAGACCGCTACCGGTGTTCTGCACTGATGGCCCGCTAATATTCGGGGTCACGCATGCGGGTGCGATGCAACCCGTCCCACAGGGCCTAGTTACGGCCCACGGCCGCCGCCACTGCTCGCCGTGCGGGGGTTAGGGTTCCGGGGAGCGGCCGTCGGCGAGGTCGCCGCCGGCCGGGGTGGTGGTCGAGGTGGCGGTTTTAAGGTTTCGGGTTTCCAGGGGTGGGGGCGGCTCCATAGCCGGCGGCTATAGAAGGGGGAGGTCGGGGGCGGGGGCGGCTCAGCGGTGGCGGCAGTTCGGCCGGCGGCGGAGGCAAGGCAGCGCGGGAGCGCCGCCAGCCGGGCGGGGCTGAACCCCTAGTGGGCGGTGGTCGGCGGCGGGGGCAAGAAGAAGGCCGGCGCTGCGGTGGCTTGGCGGTGGGTGGTGGGTGGGCGGGCGGCGCGGCGGCGGCAGCCGCCGGCTGGGGCTGTGGAGGAGGGGGGTGGCGTCGGGAGGAAGAAAATGGGGAGGAGAGGGCGGCGTCAGGAGGAAGAAGATGGGGAGGAAGGAGCGCGTGGGCCGGCCCTTCCGTGATGGATCATATTCCAGTCACATGTGACTGCAAATAGCCCCCCTCATGGCCTCCTCGCTCGCACGCTATGCGCACCCTATCATGTCTGCAGCAATGAATGTCCGATGTTCCATTCTTGTTGAAAACTGTTTAGGTTGGGCATTATACATAGATGATCAGCAACATCAATTTAGCTCTTAGACAGACAATTAAATACATGGTGCATATCTCCTAGATGCCAAGCAAATCCTGCATACATAGACTACAGATACACCAAGATTATGTCAAGTTGTGCGGTTGTACACAATCCTTCACCAGCTTGCTGGCTTGATGCTTGAGTACGGGTGATTGCACTGGTCATGTTGCTGCCAAGATTAGAGTAACGTAAGAAAGTACCACTTAGTTATATAATTATTCATAAAAGGTTAGTTTGCTTTTATCGAAACCAGACATGTTTGTAATGCGGGTTAATTTTGAGAAAAAGAGATGGTCTTTTTGCAAAAGAGCCAGGAGGCAGCGCACGGGTGAGCTCGCAGCGAGCTCACGTGTCCGGGAAACACAAAGGGGAGCGGAAACCAGGGTATCTTTTAATCACTCCGATGCAAGAAGCAAGCCATAGACGAGGCATGTCACATGTGGATCTCCTGGTTTCTCGATGAAAAATTGATGCCGGAGATTGGAAATTAGATGGATGAGCTTGCAGATTTCTGGTGCCAAACGAATGGACTCAGCTTTGTATACTCAAACCTTCAAAATTAATTAGGAGGAAGAGCTTCCGGTGCTGCACACCGCGGACGCGAGAGCTAGGCCTCTGCCTCATCCACGTTGTCAGGAACGGAGTTGAGCGAATAGGGAATTCAGAAATGAATCAAACAGTAGACAGAGAAAACAAGAACTCGACAGAACTAGCATCCGAAACTCTCCTTCTTCACAAGGTTCACCATCCTCTATCACAACTACCTCTTCTTTTCCTTCAGCTTTCAACCAAGATGACAGAGTATAACTATTTGCCTTTACAGACCTTGGTGTCCACGTACCTATGTCTCTCTACATTTAAAGCACTTGCCAGCAGCTCTTAAATCAGCAATAGTTTGGTTCTGAGTTTCTCTCTCCTTGTTCCATGGTTTTTGTGGTTTAGTCACTGCAGAAAAAGGTGTGATTTTCCTGTTGTTGGGCATAGCTTGCTCCAATCTCTTGGCATAACAATAAGCTTGAGAAAGAGCAATAGGTCTGTAGCACTGTAAATGATACTGAATATAATCTTTCAGGCCTGATATAAAGCTAGAAATGTAGTAAGAATCATGGAGGGATGGTTATGTCTTATGGCCAAACTAACCATTTCCTCAAATCTATCTACATATTCCACCACAGAACCATTTTGCTTGAGATTATAAAATTGCCCAATTATTTCATACTCAGAGGTTTGGTTGAACCTATCTCCCACCATTCTGCAAAAGTGGTGCCATAAGAGGGTGTTTGGGTTGCAACCAGTGCCTCTCCACCAATATTCAGCTTTGCTTGAGATATATATAAAACAACCACTCTCACTCTATCCTCATTTGGAACTCCCACCATCTCAAAATACTTTTCAGCTTTCCTAATCCAGCCATCACAGTCATCACCACTAAATTAAGGTAAAGATAATTTGGGACCTCTAGCCACTGCTTTGTGCTGATGCTGAAGTTGCATATTATAATTTGGTGGTGGTGGTGGTGGTGGTACATGTCTATCATTCCTATTCTGAATAGGTGGCTTTTCCTGTTTCTGATCATGGTGTTGCTGATTGTCCTGCATTTCTTGGTGAGGGTTGGTAGGGTCAGGAGATGGAGTGAGGACCTCATGTTCCTCATACATTTCCCAAGGGTCATCCTGCCAATCCTGCTCATAGTCAAATTGTTGTTCTTCTTCTTCTTCTTCCACAGTTGCAAATTGTGGGCGAGAGCGCCACTGATGTCTATGATAAGTGTGCTCAGGATGAATTGTACTGCTATTGCCCATATGATTCTGATATCTAGCTCTAGCAACAGGTGGCGGTGTGTAGTACTGTTTGTGAGCTATCTGGGAAGAAGGTCTAAAGGTCTGTGTTTGATGCATTCTACTGCTATGAGGATGCTGTTGGTAAAACTAAGAACTGTCAACCTCATAAGGGACATGATTACCCTTAAAGTTGAAGCCTTTTGTCTTCCTGTGTTGCGCCTGCACCACCCAACTGAGTAAGGATCTTGTCCAAATTTGCTTGCATCTGCTTGTTACTGGCTTCTTGCGACTTCATGAACTGATCAAGTGCCCGACGCAAGCCATCAACCTCCACCGCCGTGTCATATTGTGGATCAGGCAATTTAGGCTCTCCATTAGTCATTGTGTCTTGCAGATTCGGTTTAGGCCAAAAACCGTCCCCAATTTGATCTACAAGCAGTCTACCGCCGCCAAGATTGCGGATTTGGTGCCGGAATTTTACACCAAGACTTGCTTGGAAACCCTTACCAAAGAGCAATCTTCTCCCGCGGCACCGCACGAACAGATCACTATAGCTCCTAGAATTTTACACCAGAATAGATGTCTGGCAACCCTCACTGGAGTAACCTGTCTGCTCAAGATTAGGGAAAAAATTTGGGTGTTTCTCCATGGATTTGGGTGGGAGCGCAACCGCCGATCCACCGCGCCAATCGGACAAAACCCGGGAGACTGGCTACGGAATTGGTGTGAAATTCTGCCAAGGATGCTGAGCTCTGGATACCTTTGTCAGGAACGGAGTTGAGCGAATAGGAAATTCATAAATGAATCAAACAGTACACAGAGAAAACAAGAACTTGATGCAGTACTGGATCAGATCGCACACAGAAGGAAGTTTTTCTGATACAGACGCCGCCAGGGAGACGGGAAGCTACAGCTACTCTGCCAACTACTCTAGAATTTCGAGTTCATATCTTCGGTACCCCTCAGATCCAACCGACCAGATCCTAAATGCTTGACTCGGTCATTAAGTTAACTGAGTTCTTAAAGGCAATCCCAACCCATAGTGTCTATGGATAGTCATAGTGTCTATGGATAGTGTCTATGTTGTCATATCATCAAGACACCACTTTTAGAAACTACATTCGACAACCCATGATGTCTTGGTGTGGATTCCTATTAAACTCACTCTCTTTTCTCCACCTATCATATTTATTCTCCATTTATTATAAAGATATCACCCCACTCCCAATACACAACTTGTAGTGTCCAGCGTATTGGTTACGCGTTGACACTGAGTCTTGCATGAGACCCAGTTTCTTCCTCTTTCCACTCTCTCTGTCATTTGTTATGGTGCACATAAGCTAAAAGTTCTATGTGGCAGTATAATTAATACTATGGAAATCATCCTATATGGAGGGTTGAGGATATCCTAAGAACTATCACAGTCCGAAAAGTAATGACACATTACAACTAATCGAATGAGTTTAAGGATAGCCATTGGATGACACATGAACGGTTGGGGTGAAGTCGCTCAACCGTTACCCGCGTCGCCGGCTTGCTCTGTTCTCCTCTTGCCATCCAAACTGAAGATAGCCACCTTGGTATCCTGACACACGTCGATGCACCCCGTCTAGATCAATTCCGCTCCTGCCGAGCCGTGCGGTACCACCGATGCAATCAACGCATCACTTCTCGACACCACGTGTAGCACCAAAACACGCTTGACGTGCATGCATGGTGACAGCCACGACACGGAACGCCGGCGAGCCGGCGGCCGCATGCTGACAGGTAGGAACAGACTAACAGAGGAAGATGATAAGGCAGAGGCAAAACTGAAAAGAGAACACATTAACAGAATAAATCTCTACTGCTAAAAAGAACGATTAGGGGAAAAAATTTTGGTGTGACCATTACCCCCTCTTTGGGTCATTCTGGCATGCGACAATGTCAGTCGTCCGTCCAAACGCCCTCCATCCCGTACGTCCAGCGCCCACGTCCAGCTTCCTCGCATCGCTTCCACGCCGCCGCACCCGGAGTGCCGCCTCGGTCGACGCAGTCGTCCCCGCCGCGCGCCCTCGGGTCGACGCCGCCGTCAACGCCGCGTCCAGCTCGCCTCTGCGCCGTCCTGGGTCGCCGCCGCCGTCCCCGCTGCGCTGCCGCCATCCTTCCTCTTGCCAAAGCGAAGACGCGTCGTCCGATCGAGCCAGTCCCACATCCTCCCTCTTTCGCTGTTCCTGCTCTAGCGCTCGCTCTGAAAAACGCCGCCCTCCATGATCCCGTCCCCTACTCGCACAACCCCCTCCCTGTCCCACCCGCACGCCGATCCGATCCCGTGTCCGCCGCCCTTGTCTGCGATGCGCCGCGCTGAGTCCGCCCCTCCCCCCTGCTCCTGCTTGCACCATACCGAAAGGCCGGTTCCCCCGGTTTGTACCGCTCCACGGAGCAGCGCGTGCAGGAGGTCGCGGTGTAGATCTTCAACGCCACCGCAGCCAAGTCCTCCCACATCGACGACAACGCTGATGAGTTCGGCTGCCGCTCCTTGTCAACCTCCACGCAAGGCCGATCTGATCTCCTTGGTGAGATCGTGGGGCGGTACGGGAAGCTGATGCCCTCCTTTTCTGCCGCCAGTCCATCGAGGGTGCCATCACCAGGTGATTTTTTTTTTGTTTCCTCTCATAGTCTCATTTTACCCTGATGTTGATCAGAGCCATAATGTACTTGTTGCATCACAACAGTCGCATGTCCAGACCTTGCGTTTCCTGCACTCAACACATATCTACGTCCTACGCGCATATGGAATCAAATCAAAACCGTGGTGATTCCGATTCTTTAGTTTAGAGGACAACCATCTCAGTTGTATATGTGCTGGCAAAATCAGATTTCAATTGACATTTTTCCTCTCCCATCTTGATCTTTTCGGATACACCATGATATGTCTCTTCACCTTCTTTACGGTAATCGAAACATTCACAACATACGTTGAGTTTCTACACAACCTTGGTTTGTAAAGTAAATTAAGCTTAGCAGCATGCAGCTTCATCTACAGTTGTGAATTGTGGACTTCATTGTCAACTCAATGATATTGGATTTGCATTACCTCAGTTGTGAATTACTTAATTTAATGTAGTCTCAACCTTACATCCACTAGAGTTCTTATTATGTCTTTTTTATTGCTATAAGTTGTAGCTATCTGTTTAAAGCACTTATAAGTAGATCAAGTAATTTGATTGGTTGACATTTCTAGATATCAGGTTACTTTGGTCTGATCCTTGATATAGAATCATGTATATAACTCACTCCAAAGTGCCTGCCATGCATTTAATAATAACAATGCCAGCCATAAGCAGTGTGTCGGCCTTCCATGTATGCCGCTTTTACATTTTATATACAAAATCCCAGAGCTAATGAAAGATCGTCAAGGTCAACTGAAGAATTATTTCATGCATCTGGCAAGTTATTATTCTTGTCAAAATTCTATGAACCTGCTACGGTAAGGAGCCCATTGACCTGTACATCAACTACAATATATATATATATATATATATATATATATATATAACAATTTTACATCATTGATTCATATTCAAAATAAGTTAGGTCAATTTTACATTCTTATTTTCTACTGACCTTGTCATAAGCCCTGCATTGATAATTTCTGAGCTGAATAATTTTCTGACCACCTGAACCTTGTAACTAGAATTGTCTTATAGTAGCTTCTTGGTTGTAGATAATTGGACACTATGGGATTTAAGTAGGAGTACCGTAAACATGACATATTCTATTGTTCCTCAGCAGGGAGGCAGAATTTGGAAAGACTGAACCCGGATGACATACTTATGCACATTATGTGCTTTGTCAGCACTATGCAGACTCCATCCTTAATGGCCGCACGTCCATATCCCTGGTAACGCCACCGTCTCTTATTTGTGCCGAATCTTGACATCCAGAAAATGTTGACTTAGTATATGCCTGTTAATTATTATATATTTGATGACACGCCTAAATAGCTCAATCGATGATGCAAACTCTGAACAGCTCCCCTTATCCAAACAAAAGAACTACATCCTAGGAGTATTTTTTACCATCTAACTGAAATAATCTACCCTTCTTGATGGAAAACATAATAGGGGATTAGTGGACATTACTTCATAGCTTTTCATCACTTGGTTTTCTTTGTTGAGCAATATACGTTTTCTCCCTTTCTAATGCTTTTACCTGGGGCTTCATGTGAGCATTCTCTAAATTCTGAAACTTATTGTGTAATGTCAATATGCCTTTAATTTGTTGTTGAGCATAAGTAAAATTTTTTTATAATTGTAGGCAAGTTGTGTTGGGTAGATCATGCTGCTAAGAGACAGCTTATCATCAGTGTTTCCCTCACACATTTAGCTATGTGTAATCTTCTTGCTAAATTTTTGATTGGTTATCCGTGATAGTGCAGGGATTGCTAACAATGGTGATTTCTGGTTGCTGAACTTCTAGAAATTTAAAACTATTTGAAGGCAGCGGGTGAGCATTCTAATGGTAGTGTGTTTTATTCATTGCTCTTGAACTGTTCAATGACTTGTTCCGACAAGAATTGCTTGCATATTGCAGGTATGAATTCCAAATACAGCATGGTTCAATTGGATGGTTCAATACATTAATTGGTCATGGAAGCTTCCAGGTAATTTCATTGCCTGATTAAATATCTTTTGCTCTTTCTACAGTTTAATGGATGATGGCTTGATTATGATGTGATCCTGGTAATTAATGCGTGACGGCTTGATTCTAATGCGACACCTGATTAGATTCTAATAATGGGTGAAAACTGTATAATGTTTGTACAGATATGATGATTTGTGGCCTGATGCTTTCCCACGTCTTTCAGGTTTTAGTACAGTACCCCAGGAGGACTAGTAGAGCCGATTGTTTCTTGTCATGCTAAATAACTAAGAAGTTGAGAAATTCCATTCTTCAGGGTAGTTTTTTGGGCAGTATTAATCAATTGTTGACCATGGGTCTTTTTTTCGGCAAGCAAATAACAGAGGATCAAATTTTGTGGGAGCTACATGTTAAGAAATAAATTTAACTAGGATTCTTTTTAGGGTTTTCCTTGAGTAGACAAAATTAAGGACTTGTGGTTTTTATATAGAAACATGGATCATGTAATTAACATATATGATGTGTCCAAAAAAGCAGATATGCACTTAGGTGCTTCTTCCGTCTGAGCTTCAAGCAACGTCTTTTGGATTTAATAATATGCTTTCTCTTCAATTTCAATAGCTTCCGTGTCTTATTATATATGATCATGCTTTATTGTACTGCCACGCTCTAATTCAACTCTAGCAATGCACGAACACAGACCTATTTAATATAAAATAGGGTTTGTTGGCAATGCATACTCTGATTGCATAGCATTGTTTAATTATCTTAATATAATAGATCATAATTGAAAAGAATTATTGTTGAATGATCTATGTATTGCACTATAAATCTTGCACCGTCTATAGCAATACACGGGCACGAACCTAAGTAAAAGAAAAAAAATAAAAATTGAAAAGCGTGCCCTTCCCCGTCGTTCATCCCGCGAGCTTTGTTTCCCCGGCCCGCCGAAGGAAGTCGCCGACAGAGCCCACTACCCTGCTGCTCGGCGGGCAGCCCATCTCCCGAGTCCCGAGCCCAGGGGGATAAGGCTCCCCGGCCCCCTGCCTTGTATGGTTGTATCCTTTTCTTCCGCCCGCTCCCCGTTTCCACGAGGCCACGACCCACGTGCTCCGGTCGCCGCCGAGCACGAAGAAACAGCCGCGTCGCAGCGACCAACCAACCAACGACTTCCCCCTCCTCCTCTGACCGCCTCCACTCGGAACAGGAAGAATCAGCGACTCCATTCCGCACAATCCGCGCCGCGAGTTCCGAGCAAGCCCGCTCTCTCTCACACAACGGTGCCGTAGGCGCGAGCCAGCCCCGCGGGCGGCAGAGTCGATGGCGGCGGCGCAGATCCGGGGATCCGCCGCGCCGGCGACGGCGAGGCGGTGGCTGGCCCCGCCCAGCGCCCGGATCCTCCGCTTCGCGCCGCTGGCCCCGTCTGCCGTCCCGGCGTCGCTTCGGCGGCGAGCGTTCGATGGCCTTGCCGCTGGTGACGCGTACAAGGTGAGCTTCCTGCTTCCGACCTGGATCTAGAATTTAGAGATGTTCGTCTTCGGTGCTTCTGTTGCGTCGCTAGAATGAGGACCGATGGTTTAGGAAAATTTTCTACTACTACTCCAGAATGGTATAAAGAGTAGGAAGATTAGTGCCAGATAAGTACTGGGGGTGAGTTTCGAAAAAGAATCACAAATTTGAACTTCCTGTCAATATTTTTCATTTAACGCTCCCTCGCAAACAAATAAATGTTGAATTCATGAATTGTACCCCATTTTCATTACCAGTGCATTTTGTATGTGTTTGTCTGGGGTCCAACATGGCCACTCATCATTGCCACAATTCTGCACTATTACTCCATTGTGGTTGTCGCCAATGCTGCTGTATAAGTTATGAAGCCACATGCCATGAAGCATCGCAGAATTCAAGTTTGTCACTGTGAAAGTTCCCAGTGGATGACTTTTTTTGCCTTTTGCAGGAGCGCTCGCGCAACCTTGATTTGTCCTGATTTTCCATGTCAAGTGGTTTGCTATTGTGTCCAATTTTTTGGTGTAGATCTGCTCATAACAAAGAGGAACCTTTCAACTTGTTGTGGATACTAAGGAAAAAAGTATCAACTCAAATGAGTCTATAGATTCAACTTGTCGAATTGTCAGAACTTCGGTTCCCTGTCCCAATATGATAAGCCAGACTGCTATAAGAATTAGGGGTGGGGGGGGGGGGGGGGCTTTGGCGTTCTTGCTCCTATTTCGAAGTGAAATGGTGATTTTGCCCCTACATTTTGGACTGCGAATTTAACCCTGCTTTTTAAAAACGAAGGAAGCGTTTGCCCCTATTCCATGAAAGCTAGTTAAAAGGGCGTACCCAGTGCAGAGAGCTCCCGCTCTGTGCGGGGTCTGGGGAAGGGGTGTCAGTGGCAAGCCTTACCCTCGCCTGTGCAATGCGAGGAGACTGCGACTCGAACCTGGGACCTTCCGGTCACAGGCGGTAAGACTCTACCGCTTGCACCAGGCCCGCCCTTCCCATGAAAGCCAGTTAACGGTGTTAAAATTGGTATAGAAAGACCAATTTGCCCTTGCGGATTTGCCCCTACTATTATGTGAACTTTGTGATTTTACCCTTGTTTTGAATAGAAGAACTTGACAACATTTTGACAGGTCTAAAAAAGAATTTTCTCAAGCAAATTCAAACCAAATTTTTATAGCTTTCAAACATGACCGAAATTTGATAAATTTTTCAAAATTTCGGTTTGCTTCTTGGTCTTCCCCTCTTCTCTCTTCTGTTCCTGCGTCTGCAGAAGCGAGGAGCTGTGCGTGCTCTGGCAGAGCAGAGCACACGGCGCCAGGCGCTCAGCCAGCTGCAGCTGGGCACGTGGCCCAGCAGCGTCCAGTGCTGGTCCTCTGCGAGGCGGTGCTGCGCTCGGGCGACGGCCAGCAGCTGCATGCCCACGCCGGAGAGGCCGCGCGCTTCCGCCTGCGCGCTCCCGCCCATGCTAGGTGGCCGCGCTCGCCTGCCTGCGCGCTCCCGTCCGCGTCGGGTGGCCGCGCTCGCCTGCCTGCGCGCTTCCGCCTGGTGCCGCCGCCGCCTGCACTATGGTTGGATGGGGAGGGTCCGGGACGTGAGAAAGGAGAATGAGAAAGGAGAGAGCTTTTGGATAGGATTAAGGGTACTACGGTCTTTTCCCATTGCTCTGAATGTTTCTTCAATTTGTTTCTATTTTTTTAGTGGGCATCCAACTAACAGAGTTAAAACCAGGGGTAAACGGTGGCTTTGTTTTCAAAAAGCGGGGGTAAAATCGCACAGTTGAAAAAATGAGGGCAAAATCACCATTTGAGTTCGAAACAGGGGCAAGAATGCCAAAATCCCTAAGAATTATTGCTTTATGAAGTACTGTCCTTGGTTTCAATGATCTATCAGTCAGCAATGTTTCTGTGTTTAGTTACTGAATCTTTTCTGTGTTGTTAGTTCAAAGCTAGTTGTATTCATGTGCAGTTTTTTTTCTGGTCTTCTTTTAATCTGAATTTTGAATTAAAGCATTGTTTTCACAATATTAAGTTATTGTTGTGTAACTACATGATTGCTTGTGGTTCCATTTGCGTTAGTAGCCCTTGATTAGACAGGTGCATGTGTTTTGTCTGAATCCTATAGAGGCTAATCAATCTATTCAGTTTATCTGTGCTGCAGTAGGAGTGTTCAAAACTGTCACTTGTCACGTTTATATGCTATTAGTCGATTCCAAATCTGGAAACTCGATTCCAAAGTCTAAAACTACAAATATGTTTATTTGATAGACTAAGTTGAAGGACCAGAGTTTCATAATGGCCTTTACTATCTCTTTTCTCTGTTTTTTTAAATGAATATATGCCTTAAGTGCTGTAGAACTTGGAGTGTATTTCCTGGTATGTATTACATTACTGAAGTTCTAAATCTGACTGAGGTTTTCAACTGCTGTTCTCATCAGTAGCCTTGATACCTATCAAAGCCTTCATGCTTTTGCCTTAAATTAATGTTGCAAATATATTGTTAGATCATGCTATTGGATGCTGCTTCCATCCAAATATTCCTTGGCAAAACGTCGCTGGAGCTTAATTGTCAGATTAATTTGAATAATTTTTTGGGTTCAAGATAGGCGCTTAGTGAAGCTAGCATTGATTTATACATGTTCAAAGCTAAAGCAAATATTAGATCTCATACCCTATGTGCTGTACCTTCCATGCAAATAGTTTAGTGTTCTTCCTTAATGAGTACGCATTTTTTTCCTAGCAAAAAAATTATTTTCTAGCAAGAAAGTTCTGGCATATTTTTATCTACTCTTGTTTATGTCCTTCCATGTATGCTCCTAATCTCTTTGGTTAAATTTCATCTGATGGCATTGCTGAATCACCCTGCAGCCATTGACTACAATGTGCACGAAGGCAGACTATAGCACCCCTGTTGATTCTATTACTGCTACAGAGCTAGCCATTGAAGAGCCAGCCATTGTGTCACCTGCTAATGAAGAGATAAATACAGCACAGGAGGTTGCTTCTCAGCAAAAGTGTGCAAAAATACACGACTTTTGCCTAGGGATCCCTTTTGGTATGATTTCAGATTTGTTCTAGCAAATTTTAGTGTGAATACCTTTAAGCCGAAGTTAGTTAGGTCTTATTGATATGGTTTGTTTCTTTTACTTGTGTATGATGTCTTTTATTTCTTCTATTTTTCCATGCTGCTGAATAAATCTTTAAGTAGAGGTTGTAGGGAAGTTCTGGATATTTTATCATTGGATCTAATTGGGGAAGATCTATATATCTCAAACCTTTTTGTGAGCTTGTTAATTTCTTTAATATTATGCTACCCTTCTTTGTTCGATATTATCTCTTCAAAAAGTTTATTAGTACTAACAACATGCACCTTTCCTCTTTCAGGTGGATTTCTGTTTTCTATGGGCCTTATTGGATTTCTATTTTGGAGGACTCCTGCGAGTCTTACTTTTGGTGTCGCACCTGGCCTTGCTGTATTAGCCCTTGGCGTGCTTAGCCTTAAGGTTTGGAGGAGTGGAAAATCCAGCTTGCCATTCATACTGGCGCAAGCAGGTAGTTTGCTTTCCCCAATATAGCATCTTATCAGATTTCATTGAATCAGAGTGAAGAATTCCTGTGCAAGTTGACTATCTTGGTCCTGCTGATAATCTGCTACCATAAGCCGAACTGAAGCTGCATGTGGAAAATTATGAGATTTAATCTGTGATGCTCATCATTTGCAGGTGTTGCTGCCGCGGTAGCATGGAAACACTGTCAGGCATACACCACAGTAAGTCAAACTGTAATTTGGTTATCAAGGACCATTGATTCACTTTCTGATCTATTTCTCTTTTATGATAGACGAAGAAGCTGCTTCCCTGGGGCTTCTATGCTGCACTCAGGTACTACTAACCCCAATTCTCTGCCTGTCTTGTTTCAAAGTCGCGTTTCATACCTCTACTACCCTTCTGAAAACCTGCTGCTTTCACCAGTGTTGCGATGATCTGCTTCTACTCCTACGTTCTCCTTGCTGGAGGGAATCCACCTCCAAAGAAAGCAAAAGCTGCTGCTTGATTCAGTCTTGAAGACCTTTCGCGGAAGCTTCTCATAATTGTACTAATGTTGATGATAGGGTTATGGTTTTTTTTTTTTATGTTGGTGAATACTGAACACAAAGTTTCGTTGTAGCATCTGTACTAAGTGAAAGTCCGAGTGTAGATAAAATTTCCCCTGATATTACATGACTGATGTTTTATTTATACACCAATAACATCACTCTTTTATCTCCAATCAAGCAAAAAAACTGTACTTTCGTAGAAGCAGCTCCATAAATCCCTATTTCTATTGTTTCAGATAACCTTAAATGCTTTTTCCTTGCCAGTTTACCCCCAGAATCAGTAAGCGTAGTCTCTTCACTCTCTCATGGGCATGGCAATGGGCAACTAACTTTTTGTTTCTTCTAATAAGAAAGGTCATGTTTTAATTTCTTTATTCTGAAAGAAGGCAATGGCTCTTCCAATTCCTTAAGAAAGAAGGGATGAGAGCAACAGCGCTGATCCGAATGATCCAGTGGACAGTGTGCATAGCGGCATTGCTTGCCAACCGAGCTACTACGCGTAATCATTTTTTCGTCTAAATTTTGTGTGCAACGATGAATGGCGTCACGTCGCTACCATGTATTAGGGCAGCTTCAGTGTATGAAGAAAATCGAATCGTGGAGGTGAAAAATCAAACAGAACACGTAGTGAAGGTCGAACCGAAGTGAATAAAGTATGTGCTGCTGCGCGGTGAGGACGTCCACGAGACAGCAGCTAAGGTCCAGAGCCACATAAAGAGTTGACACGTAGAGATATAGATATTCGTTGGTTGGTTTTCTCCTACCCTATTTGAGTGGTGGGTCCTACACACTGAAGCTTACACTCCGAGCACCGAACTTTCTGATACGCTTTTCATTTGGCAGAGCAAAATTGATTTTACACTGGAGCTGCCCTTAGTTGTTATAACTACTGTTGTGTGCGTTTTCTAGTGGACACATGGCGGACTTCCCGCGGCGTCCCGGGGTTGTCTTTCTTGTTACCAAGCTTTTCAGGGAGGACGGTATCAGTGGTCAGTTAAAGAGTTACCGAGTATGATCCTATGCATTCACGTACCAGGAAACTCACCAAATTTGATTGCGAATTATAGGTATCGGTCTGTTTAGATGAGCTAAAGTTAAGTGCTAAACTTTGCTACCTATTAGCACTCATATTTTTGCTAAAGTTTTTGAGTCTTGGCTAAAGTTTAACCTCCTATTTGGATACACTAATGCTAAAAGTTTAGCATTTTTGAGCATTAGCACTTGGATCCAAACACCCTATGGAGCAGAAAGTACACAAGATAAATTGATGCATATACGGAATGTCTAGATCAGATAGCACAAACGAACTGTTATCTGGGAGAATACCAACATCCCTAATTACCCTCGGCAAGAATACAGATTACCCTCGGCAAGAATACAGATCAACTAATTCGTAAGCTGAAGTTTAAAGTGCTATTGGTAAATTATCATATCTACTCTATCCGTTCCAAATTATTAGTCATTTTGATTTTTTTAAATTTATAGACTTTGCTATGCATCTAGACATAGCAATATATATATATATATATGCGCTAAAATGGATAATAATTTAGGATGGAAAGAGTAGTACATTTTGCTATGTATAGATAAGTATAATGGAATCGACGTAGAAAAGATGTGAGTGAGTGATCATGTGTTGAAATCAGATATGATACGCACTAATCTGCCTATTGCTACGCCTTCCAAACATGAGTTATTCATATGACTGAGGATACGCAGATCAGCAGATGTCTCGCCATTGGCGAGCGAGGGTGGCAGTTCGGCGTGGCCCGCACTGGCCCGCAACCGTACACGGCACACGGCCAGCGGCCTTCGCTTCCACCAACTCGTGGCCTACTCCGATTGCCAGCAGCTCCGGCAATGCCTCGGATTCCATGCACAACTCGGATCGATTTCCGAATCCGACCTCGATCACCAGCAGGGGTTCCCTCCATATAAACCCCCCCGAGCCTCCCCGGTTGATCTGTGTGATTGAAGTAGTCAGGTCCGTGACCGTGACATCCAGTTCGCAAGCGCAGTTGCAGAGTGCAGACAGACAGTACACGACAAAACCTCGCCGTCACCATGTCCGCCGCCGCCGCCGAAGTTGAGACTGTTGGCGCCTCCATGACTGACACTGTCGCCACCCGGCTCGCGGCCATCTGCGACATGATCCAGGCGCACCGCGCCTCCGGGACGCCGATCAGCGCCAGGCGAGCCGCCGCCATCTCCGCGATGATCGACGACGTCGCCGCCACCGCCGCCGAGGGGAAGCCGAGGGCGTTCAGGCGGAAGCGTCGGATGGCCAGCGCCCGCGGGTACAAGCAGGAGGGCCGTAGGCTCGGCCAGCAGGGCGGGCGCGGCGCCGTCATCGTCAGGGCGAGCCACCGCGCCACGGGCCGCGCCGTCGCCGTCAAGTCCCTCCACCGCAGGAGCGGCGGGAGCTACGTCGGCGACGTCCTGCGCGAGGCCTGCTTCGCGGCGGCCGGCGGGGGCCACCCCGCGCTCGTCACGTTCCGCACCGTCGCGCGCAAGCCCGGCACCACGGACTACTCCATCGTCATGGACTACGTCGGGCCGAGCCTCAGGGCAGTCATGGGTGACCGCGGCGGCCGGCCGTTCCCGGAGGCCGAGGTGCGCCGCATCATGCGGCAGCTGCTGGCCGGCGCCGAGGCCATGCACGGGCGTGGGATCGTCCACCGGGACATCAGGCCCGACAACATCCTCGTCAGCGACGGCGGCGCCGTCAAGATCTGCAACTACGGCGCGGCCAAGTCCATCGCCGAGAAGGACCCGCCGTGCTACGACCCTGCCGGGACGTGCGCTTACGTCGCGCCGGAGGTGCTGGTGAAGAGCGCCGACCACGGCGCGCTCGTGGACGCGTGGTCGCTCGGCTGCGTGATGGCGGAGCTCCTCACCGGGAAGCCGCCGTTCGCGGGGGAGGACGAGGCGCACCAGCTCTTCAAGATCTTCGACGTGCTCGGCGTGCCGTGCAGGAGGGCGTGGCAGGCACTGAAGCCCCAGGTGCACGACGACAAGGTGCAGCTGTGGCGAGCGCGGCAGCAGCGGCGAGTGGGGCGCCGCAACCGGCTGCGCGAGCTGGTCCCGGAGGAGACGCTGCCAGGCGAAGGGTTCCAGGTCCTGAAAGGGCTCTTGACTTGCGATCCTGAGAAGCGGCTGACGGCGGCCACCGCGCTCCAGTGTCCGTGGTTCACCGAGGGCGTCGACGACGCTCCTGTTTCGGGGAGGATGGTCACGGTTTCCAAGATCGGCGCCATGGCCAGCAAGTCGTTGTCACTGGCCATGTCTTCCGTTGGATGTGCGCTAGGTTTACTCAGGCCCAAGGCATTGCGGGTGTGATTTTCATGTGTTGTCGACGAGTAGTTTCTTCTAGTGATCTGTGACTCTCTCTTTTTGTTACCAACAGTAACACTAGTTTAATGCCTGTTCGTTGTAAGAGGGAGCAAAGAAAACTTTGAGCAGATAATAAAATTTATTGGATGAGGCTAATGCGAAGTAATACCACATCCTTAACCCATCAGAGCGGCACCTGATTAACGGCTAAAAGATAAGTACTATTAAGTCCACACACAAAGCATGCACAAGTAAAAGGATCATCAGTAACAGCCTCACTGATGAGGCTATTTCTGATGACAAGTAATTAACCTGGTATTAACAAAGAAAAAAACGATAAAAAGTTTTTTTCCTCCACTGGAAAATTCACCTAGCTATCTAACTCGTGCTAATAATAACCATTCCGGTTATGCATTCTGGTACATCCAAACTAGTTTTTCTGGTTCTGTGATCCACCCGTTTCTGTTGACCTGTACAGGCAGTCCTATCCTCTGGATTGCTCTTGCTCCAATGACAAAGGCCAAAATTCTTTTGAATAATTCTGAATGCACAAATTTCATGACGACAAGTGAAAAATGGGGGATGTAAGTAACAACATTCAGTTGTTCAATCATGCGGGCAACACCATGTCCATGGTAGAAGAACATGGTTGGATTGTTCGTGACCACAGCAAAAGACAAAGATCCTCTGCTTCATGGAAGAACATTGGTCACACGGCCACTCGTGTCACTCACGTCGGGGAACACAGGAAACGGAAACGCGCAAGGGTGTGGGTTTTGCGCACATTCACGTGGTGCTCCCGCCAGGGACGGCTGTGACGTCACCCGCCTCTCTTCTTGGCTCCTGACGATTGACCTCCTTCAGCAGGAGCGACATCGTTGTCGCCCTGGACCCTGGTTATCGTTCTTCCTGTCCTCGCCATCAGGGCCATCAGGCTCTCCACTCACATGACGCAGTGTCAACTTCTTAAGCTCATGTAATACAGCAGCCAATCAGCCAAGAATCACTGAACATGCTCATGTACGTAAATCCAGGGTCCTCGCAAAAAAAAAACGTAAATCCAGGGAGAGCATTCATCCGGAAAAAGGACGATATCGCCAACTCTCTGTTAGGAGATTCTGGAGCACCGGCAAACTGATGCATGCTTATATGGAGTGTTCAACAAGGAGTAGTGATTATTATACATTCTAGCTAGTTTTCCATGCACAGGGACCTGATGTCAAGTGCAGTTTGTCTGCAATACTTACATTTCTACTTTGGATTTAGCAGTCGTCACTCATCAGCACAAAATGAAGAACAGTTTATAGTCCACTTTTCTTGCAGAAAGAAAAATGCAATATCAGTGTTGTTATCAGGGAACTATAGGTGGCAGTATATCTACTTGACAATGTATCACAGAATCGATGTACAGAAGAGGCAAGCTTATCATGTGTTGAAATCAGCAGATTACACTCTGCATTTGCTATCTGCAACTTCGTCCAAGCATGAGTTAATCAGAGCTGCATCAGGCAAACTCATAAAATCAGTATCTTGGCATCTTGGGAGACATCTAACTAGGAACAAGCTTCCTATTTCTATGACCTTACTAACAGATTCCCCACTCCACACTTGTATTTCTATTCTATTCATGTGTTTTGCCACTCTTGTGTTCCAAAGGAGCACTAGAAGTTGTACACTGATAAGTGTGCCAGTCCTATTCATATATCGGCAAAGGCGCCACCGCACGCTCCCCCACCTAGAAATATTTTTGATGCAAATGTTTGCTTTATCATTTTCTCTCATTTTGTTCTTCTCGTATCCTTTTGTTTGTAGATCATTAAACAATTTTATATGTGGGAAGACTTAAAATATTCAGTGATGAAAAATCGTTGAGTTTTTTTTGTTGAATTATCTTGGTTCAAAATCTTTTTTTTGAGTGACAAGGGTGTGACGACGTCGTGTGCATTACAAAGTATTACAAGGGACTTTTTTTTTGACTCGTCTTGTTTCAAAATCTTGTTCACAAAGCCTTTTCGTAATTTATCTCAAACAAGAAACGATGCATATCATCTGGAAAAGGCTATTGTGACAAAACGTGTATGTTGTCGTCTTGTTAGTGGGCGCTCACTAGCTTTTTTTTAGCTTTTCTAATCGTTATTAATATCTAAATTTAATATAAGCTGTTGGAACAAGATCGATATTACCATACTTATAATAGTAAATACTCCTTCCATCCTAAATTATAATTTATTTTATTTTTTATATATAATTTTAGTATATGTCTAGACATAGTGTACATCTAGGTGATAGCAAAATATATGTATCTGAAAAGCTAAAAACGAATTGTAATTTGGAATGGAGGTAATATTTATAATATATAATTTTTTATTTAAAATAATTGTATGCTTTAATTAGAGATGTGTCGATGTCCGAATGGACTTTTGGATATGTAACTGGGGAAGTAATTAGCAGGCCGAGTAATAATAGTGGCTCCCTCTGGTCATCCTCCACGTTTCTTGTACACGTGGAGGCCACTCATTGGCGCAAGCCACGCCATCCGTAGACCTCAGCCTTCGACGCTACAAGTCAGCTCCCACGCCGCAGCCGTCCAATTACAGTTCCACCACGTCACGGCGCCCCACCGCCGTCCATCGCCGCCGTCCCTCACCCACGCCGCCACGCCACGCGCCTTCATCTTCCGTGGACGCGTGGTGGACCGAGCCTAGTCATCACACCGTCCATCTCTTCTCCCGGGAACCCCGTTTCCCCGAAAAAGAAAAAATCGAGCGAGGAAAAGAAAAGGGATAAAAAGAAAGGAAATTCCAAACCCTCTTCTCCCAAAATCGCAGCGGCGGCCTATCCACCTTGATCGAGTCGAAGCCTCTCTGACATGGCATCCCCGTCGAACCTCTCGTAGAGCCGCCGACCCTTCTCCGGGCCTCGCGTCGATGAGGTGACCCGGGTAAGCGGCTGACATCGCACTGGCGCTCCCGATCTGATGCAGCACCTAGGGTTTCGATCGCGCGCTGATTTTGGAGAATTTGTTTTACTATTCTGCTCAGTAATTTGGGTTGTTTGTTCTAGGCGATCTGATCTAGTCGTGGTGCGGTGCGATTCTGTTGCGGAAATTTCTGTTGGGGGAAATTTTCTGCGGGCGGCGCCGGCGCCGGAGGCGAAGATGATCCGTCTTCAGACATACGCAGCGTTCAGCCTGCTGGCGACCGCGTCCGCGGTATACTACGCCTTCAGCAGCCGGGAGCAGTTCTACCCGGCGATGGTCTACCTCTCCACCTCCAAGATCTGCTTCGTGCTGCTCCTCAACACGGGCCTCGTCGCCATGTGCGTCGCCTGGCAGCTCGTCAAGCGCCTCTTCCTGGGCTCGCTCCGGGAGGCTGAGGTCGAGCGCCTCAACGAGCAGTCCTGGCGGGAGGTCGTCGAGATCCTCTTCGCGGTCACCATCTTCCGCCAGGACTTCTCCGTCTCCTTCCTCGCCATGGTCGCCGCGCTGCTCCTCGTCAAGGCGCTGCACTGGCTGGCACAGAAGAGGGTCGAGTACATCGAGACCACGCCCTCCGTTCCCATGCTCTCGCACATAAGGATCGTCTCCTTCATGGCGTTCCTGCTCATCGTCGACTGCCTCTTCCTGTCAAACTCGCTCAGGTCGCTCATAGAGAAGCGGGGGGCGTCAGTTGCCATCTTCTTCTCCTTTGAGTAAGCTCAATTTTCAGTTCTCATTTTTTCTGACATGCCTTGTTTTGCCTTGTGCACACTGAAACGCTTGGGATGTATCTGTGTTTCTGTTTCCACCTTATCACTGTATCAATGTGAGGCACTACAGTAATTTGTCCTCTCTCGCAACTTTTGAGTAGGGGTAGAGATTGATTATGATGAACAAACACTGTGAAACAACAATTCCTAAGATAACCATCAGATATTTGCAAAAGGGAGAAGTACTACATGTTAGGTCCGTGTATCAAGCGGGTCTCTTTTGTAGTTGCATTGTACAAAGCGTACCACAAATGTCTTTAGTAATTCTTATGTAATGCATCCTCATTCCATTTTGTATAGCATCCTTTGCATTCAGCCTTAACCTAAACCATTTGAATATTGCCAGATTTGCAGTAATTGTTTTTTAATTCGCTTGGTGTATGTAATAATTACTAAGCCATGAATATTTCTTATTATTAAAGGTTCACCACCTCAACCATCTCAAGGTTGCTAATCTGTTCTGGTCACTATATCTCAAGATGTTAGTCTAGCAACTTGTGCAGATGTCTGTTTTTGTTTGAGCAATACTTCTTCTTTGCATATTAGGTCTGCAAAGTGTTAGGTCCATTTAGCATGAAATTCCAGGCTCCAGCTATAGACATTCTTCTTTGCATGTTGCTTCCAAAGCAAGGGGTGTGCCTTCTGGGCAAGGTTACAACCCTATTGGCTAACCTTAATATGGCCTTAAGATATGATTCTACTGTTCTGATTTCTAAATGCCTGGAAATTATTTCTTAATGTATTATTTCATGATTCAAAATACTCATCTGTAGCTCTAACATGTACAGGTATATGATACTGGCAACATCCACAGTATCAACATTTGTGAAGTATGTATTCTATGTCAGTGACATGCTAATGGAAGGTCAATGGGAGAAAAAGGCAGTGTACACATTTTACTTGGAGCTCATTAGTGACCTTGTGCACTTGTCACTATACATGCTCTTCTTCATAGCTATCTTCCTGTAAGTTTTGTTATTATGGTACTACACCTCTATAGTGTAAAACTATGGCTATTGATCCATTTACTGATATCAGGAACTATGGTGTCCCGCTGCACTTGATTCGTGAGCTATATGAGACCTTCCGCAACTTCAAAATTCGTGTTGCAGATTATGTACGCTACAGAAAAATCACTTCCAACATGAATGAACGCTTTCCAGATGCTACAGCAGAGGAGCTCGATGCGTGAGTTTTATACTGTTCCATTGGCACTATTAGTTGACTCCATTATAAAAATTGTTGTGATTTACATTTTACTTTATTCAGGAGTGACGCTACATGTATTATTTGCCGTGAGGAGATGACTACAGCAAAGAAGCTGCTTTGTGGGCATCTGTTCCATGTGCATTGTCTAAGGTCATGGCTAGAGCGCCAGCACAGTTGCCCCACGTGCAGAGCTCCAATCATTCCACCAGATAATGGACGTGCTGCATCAGCTCGACAACATGGAGCTCAACCTGGTGAGGCTCATTTTATTATTCTGATTCTTTTGTGTCACATATTTGTATATTCTGATTTTAATCTTCTAGACTACCCCAACCTGTTTGAGACAAAGGCTTTGTTGTTGTATATTCCAATTTTAATCTTACTTATCAGTGAGTACTGCACTGTGTAATCAGTTCTGCTCTAGTTGCTGATTTGATGTGAGAAAAAGCAGCTGCAGGTACTGGTACTCCAGCCTCAGAAGGAGCAGCAGGTGACAACATGAGCAGGCGCCAACCAAAGCTTGAAGCTGCTGCAGCAGCTGCTTCTTTGTATGGAAGATCTTTTGCTTATCCTCCAGCAAACATCCTAAATAGGTATGTTTCTGGAACAGTCTAGACACAGAGCTTTTCATGTTTTGCTTACATATCATCTTATCAAGATGGTGGTCACCGATGCTCGTCTACTTTTAGGCACCTTGTTCACTGTATTTAATTATTACTGTATTGATAGGATAATAGTAGGGTCTTTTGGTTTAACATAAAGTGTAATATTAAGTATGTCGTATTCAACCAATCAGGTCAGGTCCTCCCCAGTCTACATCAAGTACACCACAATCTGAAGCAAGTAGCTCCAATCAATCACAGAACGACCAAGAACTGCAGTTCCAGAACACCAGCGATGGTTTCGCACCTCTGCCTTTTAATGCACATGGTGCCATTGGTTCAGGAACAATCACCAGGGATCTTGAAAATTCACTGCAGAGGGCACAAGAAAATTTTATAAAGAGCCAGATTGAGGTAAGAAAGAATCTTGATTCCAAAAGCACAAAGGTCACATCTTTCTGCATATACTCTATGATGTGACCAACAAGTGTGGCGTATGAGCTACAAGGAGCTAAATAGGTGTACATTGACTGCTTGCATGTAGTATTTCTGTTGCTCACTCATCTTTGGGTGCAATCAAGCAAAGCTGCATGCTGACTGATCTCCATATGTACCATTAGATTTGATTCGTGGTGACTTGTGTACATTGGATATGGATGGATCACACAATTAGGTTGAAAAAACTTAATGAGAACTACCCTGTACAGGCCTCATATCATAATCTGTCCACTCAACTCGCATCTATCTAATGGTTCATTCACATGATAGTTTGCATGATTGCGCATTTGCATAATTGCGCAAGAGAGTGGGTTGCACTAGGTATGTCCACAGTCTGCTTGTCATGGTGCACAAATTTGCAGTGCCTAAAAATGCAAGTTAGTTACCATTGATTCCTACAAAACAGTGGGTGCCAGAACTGTTACTAGCCTTTTGAACAATCTTGATTGTCATCTGCATTCTGCTGTAGGAATTAAGTTCATGACCTTTTAAGCATTGCTGCCAGGTTATGTAATCTGTGAATTTGCCCAAGATGTAAATGCTTCCCTTGGAAATTAGCACTTGATAACTACTTATGTTGTTGCATTCATGCATGCATGCTTTATTTTTTGCTTTCACCTTAGTTTACAATGACATGCTCAACATAACGCATTGTTTCCTTTCGTTGATATTGGTATTCTCAATCAATATCCAACAAAACTCATAAGTTATACCTCTTCTTTGCAGATGTTACAAATCCAGCTGCAAATGGTTCAGCGTGGTGCTGCTGTGCCGGCCACTAACAATGAGAATGCCGTGCACACAAAGAATGATTGAAGCTGTAAATACTAAATAGGCAGAGATGAGGACGGGATAAACAAAACAAAGATTTGGCTATACCTGAGGGGAAACTGCTGCATGATGCCATGCCTTGATTTTGGTAGGCTTGTTCATTTATACTTCCCTGATAGTGCCCTCTTAGCAACACCAGATGTTTCTTCTCTTTATGTGTTGGTTGCGCAGTTTGGATCTCTGTCAAGCCCGTATAATACCATTGATAGAGGCTGTCGTGTTGTAACAATGGCTAGTTGAGACTAAACAAAATCCATCTGTCGAGGAAAAAATAGAATGGATCTTTTTGCTTATACTTGATGTCGGAAAGGTGTTTGTTGTTACTACCTCCATCCCAAATTACAATTCGTTTTGACTTTTCTAGATATATATGCACCTAGATGTATAATGTTAATATAGAAAAGTTAAAATAAATTGTAATTTGGGATGGAGGGAGTACCTTTTATGTTAACTGGAATCGAATGGAACGATATTTTAGCTGCGGGTAGATGTTAGAAATTTCTGTCGCATCCTTTTCTGGTAACAAGGGCGGTTCTTTGTCTTAAAAAAACACGTCGGATATCGTACAAGGCTGCCTGTGATGCTGCTCGAAAAACCTGTTGTAAAATTTGAAGTGTCATTCGATGCGGCTTTGCTTGAATGGTTTGTTTCCGCTGCTTTCCGTGAATTTTATGAGTTCTTCTCGAATGTTCCACTACGAATTATCTCTTATTTTTATTTTGCGGGTGTGCGTTGGTACTTCCTTTCGGAAGGAACTAGAAAACTGGCGCGCCGTTGGCGCTCCTTACGAGTTATGACCCTCTCATTTGAGCCGTTTAGCATGCCTTGGATTAATTCACCTAGTCACAATAAGGAAGAAATTTAAAATTATATTAGTACTTGGCAATATGCAGTTGATAAACTCTGAATTTGTACATGCATAAATACAACATATAAAGCTATTTATTGATAGAGGCCATGGGTCATAAACATGTAGTAGATCACTTGCTATCAATTCCTATGATATGAACTTGGTGACTACAAGTATAGAGCAACTTCAGAATTTTCATGTACAAATATAAAAGGGCACAACTTGATTCAAATTAGTTGGGCATCTCAAGTATAAAAGGGCATAACTTGATTCATTTCAGTTGGACATCCACAAAGTAAATTATCCTCACATTAATGCCACTGAAAAATTAAACATCCACAACTTATACATGTTGATCCGAGGCTACAAAGTTGGAGATGAGCCGAAAGACTCGGCTCATCTCCGGAATCTCACCTCGCACTCTCCCTATTCTATTCTAAGTATGGTAGAGCTTTGCTCGAGACTCTTCTTCTCTTCAAGGATAGTGTGTGTGAAATGGAGGTTGAGGTAGGTATTTACAACACTAAGGTCGGTTGCGCAGACTGGAGGTAGTTATTTCAGTTGAGGATGGTGCCAGCCGGAAGGAGGCACGTAGTGTGCAGATGGGAGGTCAACTGGCCTTTCCTAGGCCGGTCGGCCTGGCTCTATCGCTTCTCCGCCGTCCGTTCCACAGTCTGATCATGTCAAACATCTTAGATTTGCTCTGGATGGCAGTTTGAAGCCTGAAGTTGCGTGGATTCTCTGCATGTGGGGCCCCTTTGATCCAAGGCACAAGCCTTCCGACCGTACGATGCACAGCCTTCTTGATCTACTGGATTTGTGCTTGTTTGTAGGCATGGGAAGATTGCACCCTGTTGGCCACAGTGCTAGGCCGGCTAGCCTCCCTTAGGCGGGCTTGCCTCAGATTTCTCCTAAATTGGTCTAAATTTGGACAATAAATCCCTAAATTTAAATAAAAACCAAAATTAGTGGAAATTATTAGTTTAAATCAATTTTTCTTTATGAAGACATAGTAAACATAAATTCTGAAGGAATGTTGTTAGTCAAAATTATGAGAAATCGACCGCCAACATGGCCATGCTACTCCACGGGCCACACACATCATGAACGGGAAGAGGGAGAGGAGGGTTGGTGTGGCTAGACTTGGGGCGTGATGCGAGGTCGGATCGATGGTGAGATAGAAAAATTAACGATGTGGCTGTTGGCTTTTCTTACGTCATAGATAAATCCGCAAGCGCACGGAATACCATTGTAGTATTTTACCTAGGAGTATTCAAATGTATCTTATTTATATTTTCTATTTCCGTAGGGAAGGCGACGATTATAGAATTGATAAGTTAATGGTTATTTTCTTGATTGGATATCCAATGTACAAACAGGGGTAAGTAATATATGGATACGGAGGGAGGTAGTGTGACACACAAGTTACTTAAGCTCATTGCAATAGACTTAGGCAGAGAGAAAGGAAGAAGAGAATCTACTCGGGGCTTATGTACTTCTATCTATATATGCAGCTTATATTATACACATACACTCATACACATGAAAAGGACCCAGCTCTAGGCATCCAGGCACTACCGGGAGAACCGCACATGGCTGGCGGAGAAGCCACCAGCCAACTCGGCTACTTTATGGACCTTCTACCCCTCTATTCGAACCCTCTATCCGAACATAGAGGATTACGGAGGACGGACAGGGCTGTCACCACCTGCCGCCTACCTCTACAAACTGTGGGATAAAGCAACATCCAGCAATACTTGACCAACCCAGGCCCCATGCCTGCATTGATAAGTGACACTCTTGTACCCCGCGCGGAGCCCCGACCCTCCAGATCGAAAGACATCACACAAGAGCAAATACTCGAATACTGGAACCGATGCTGTAGCACTAGAATTACTCGTCTAATCATGCAAGGTATTCGATACAAGTATAAAATAATCATAGAGCATATATCTGATAGCACAGAATATAACTATGTGAGTATATAAATCTAGAAGATAACTCTATTAAGAATATCCGAGAATTACATAGAGAAGTAAGAGCGAAAGCCATACCGAACACTCTAGCAACCCCGGGAACCGAAGAAGAGTTACTCCAGCCTAAACTCCACTAGCCTATGGACTAAGTAAGAGAGAAACTTGAAAAATGAGCAACTTGAAGTGTGTCACTATTTGGAGGTCCCCCTGTATTTGTAGCCTTGGTTAAGGCGGTTTCGGCCGGTGTTCACCTGCACTCATGCACAACCACGATTGAGGAGTGATCAGGAGACGCCACGTGGAAGGAGGAGGCGAATGGGCCCACCCTTGGTTCGGCCAAACCAATAGGTCGGCCGAACTAGGGGCACCACCTTTGATAGGGTGGCTGGCAGGTGGGCCCCTAGGTCGGTTTTGCATGCCCGAGCACTGTCCTAAATCGGTTGCATATGTTTGTGGGCCCTTTGATCTATGTGCAGCTGTAACACCCTAATTTTCAAATTGGGAACCTAAATAAACTTTGCTAGATTATCTTCAGGATCCATAAGGTTTTTATTCAAATTCTTTTGGTTTTAGAGCATTTACCGTGAATTAACAATAATTTATTTAACTAGAAAAAGAAATATAAGGAAATATAGGTCTTGTGCATTTCATGCCGCATTGCATTGTTTTATTGCTTGTCTTCCATTTGGATTTAAATTTCAAATTCAAATTCAAATGCGTTTGAATGCATTTCTTTCCCCCCTCTCTTTCTCTTTTGGCCCAGCCCAATTCCTTCTCTTCTTCCCCTTTCTTTTTTTCTTTCCCGCGGCCCAACCCCTTCTCCCTTCCTTTCCTCCTGCAAGGCCCAGCCCAGCTGGCCTCTTTCCTCCTCCCCTGCGCGGCCCAGCCGGCCTAGCCGCTTCGCCCCTCCTTCCCAGCCCAACCCGGCGCTCCTCTCTCCCTCTCTCCCTCACCGCCAGGCGGGCCCCGCCCGTCGGGTCCGTCCCCGACCTCGAACCAGACTCGGGCTCGACCCCGAGTCCAGCCACGGCACGACGCCGCCTCCGCCCGCGCGGCACCCTAGGCCCGCACATCAAGGCCCTTCGGCCGCCCCTATAAAGCCGCCGCCCCGCGCCCTCGATCCCCTGAACCCGCAGCCGTCGCCCTCGCCTCGCAGACCCTAGCCGCGCAAGCCCGTCGCCGCCGCACCTCGGCCGCCCGACGCCATCGCCGCCTCGCCGCTCCTCTGTCGCCTTGAGCCGCCGCTGGAGTTCTGCCGTGGGGTAAGGGTCCTTGCCGGCCTGCTTTCCCCCTTCCTCTCCCCTTCTCTCCCCTTCCCGCCGTGGCGTTTGCTCGCCGACGCCACCGTGCCACACCTCGCCGCCGTCCGCCTTCCCCGGTCCCCGACGCCCCGTTCCAAACCCCTAAACGCGTTCCCCTCCTCGCTCGCACGGCTCGCCGCCGGCGTCCAGCGCCGCCACCCCGAGCAGCCAACCGCTCCCGGCCGTCCGATCTAGATCCCACGGTCTGGAGTCAAATAACCCCGTACCGGTCAACCCTAGGATCTTTTGCACTTTAGCCCCTGAGTTTTATCGAAATCAACCCGCAGTCCACGGCAGTTCAAAAGTATTCACGAATAGATCCTTTTTCTTCTGTTTAAGCCCCCGTCTTTTTCTAAAATAGAACCCGCGTCCCTTGCCCCTCTATTTTTCTATCTAAACTCTAGATTTAAGGTTTAATTATGTTTTAGCCCTCGGTTTCTTTGTCCAGAGCCCTTCTAGTTTCGAATCTTCTACAAATAAGCCCCTGGAATCATGTTTTAGCCATAACTTCTTCGTTTTAACTATGTTTTCATCGATTCTTGCGCTCACGCGACCCTTGCGTCGTATACAGTAGCTTTATAACGTTGTTTTGCTCTGTTTATATTGTTTGGTGTACTGTTTCTTATTTAATGTACTTGTTTGTTTGTATGTTCTTGTGTGTCGTGGTAGACGGTGCGCAGTTCGAGGGTCCGCAAGAGCAAAGCTTTGAAGACGCCCCTGAGCAGTAGCAGTACTTTGAAGAAGGCAAGTGGTCCTTGATCATATTCCGGTCCTAATAACTTCTAAATACACACATTTACTTTATATGCATGCATGTGTCTATAATATTATAATATGATGGATCCCAAACTAAGGATATGCCTAGTTTCTTTTGAAATTCCTTGATTAAACCTGGGTTATTTACTTTATGTTGTAGCTATGCTAGTTGCTTTTACTTAGACTTTGGTTGGATAACCTAGAAATTACGCTACACTTGTTTTACTTCATGTTCTAGAATACTTTTATGGCAATAACTTTAAGATTATTGCATTAATTGGAACATGGAGAACCACCCAGGAAAACAGTGCAACCACAATACTACGTGGCTCTGGTCTTGGCTAATTAATTAAAAACTTTAGCTTGTAATGGTCTTACCGAAAGGGTAAGATGGGAGTGCGTTGATGGGGTATAGCTCGGTCCTCTTAAGGCGTAGATATGATCCTGGTTAAGGCGTCATCCTCATTAGGGAGGGTTATGACCACTGCGGCCTGAGACCTTAGCGGACCGTTGCAAGTTAGGGAATCTCTGTAAAGACCTCATAGTGCATCCCTGCCACTCACCTCGAAAGTGTTTAAGGGCCTTGCAAACCCAGGTGTTAAGGGAAACACAAGTTGTGGGTAAAGTGTACAACCTCTGCAGAGTAAAAACTGATATATCAGCCGTGCTCACGGTTAAGAGCGGCTTGGACTCTCACATGATAATTGAACTTAAAGATGATCTAAACTGATGTTCTTTATTTATGTTGTTGTTACTTATCTCTTTTATTTATTTAAGGGTTGGTATAAACTTACACTTAGTTAATGCTTGCTAAATAAAACTTGGTCAACTAAAAATGCTTATCGCAGTCAAACCATGTGAGCTTTTCCTTGAACAAGATAATTGTCCGGAGTTTACTGAAGATTTTGAGGAGTTCTAGGCGTATGTCTCCCAGTCATCTGCCTGTGAAGTTGAAGTCCGCTGCTAGTTAAAAACGTTTATATATTCGCTTAAGATTAAGACTTTCAGTCATGTAATAAAGTACTATAATACTCTCTTTCGTTATGATATTGTTTCAGGTATACACTTGTATCATCTATCATATACGTGGAACTTGGTCCTGACGCACATACGAAATGCATTCGGTTCCTTTCCAAAACCGGGTGTTACAACAGCTGAGGTGGCGCGAGATGATTCGTCGATGTTTTGCTCCTTGGATTCAAGAGTGTGTTTCTTCTTCATTTTCTACTCAAATCCCAGCATAACTCTATTTCCAGGGGACATGTGGTTTTGGCATTATTTTGAATAAATATACGTGCAAGAAATGCTAGTTCGCATGATTTTCTTATCAAATTTGATGGACGAAATTGGTATTTAATGAACATCAACAGTGGCACACCTCGGCGGCGCTATATGCTGCAACACATTAGGCTCAGACGATGTAACTGGAGTAGAAAAGGATGGGGCGGATCAGCTCCGACGAAGGGTAGCTGCCAGGGGCGGAGGCGTATGGTAGTGCCCGCTATGGCCTAGGCGATGGCTGCACGTGGATCCATAGAAGCTAGGGTAACCGGTGGGCTCCGGGAGCACTTCTAGACAATTAATATTTTGAAATAAAAATATTGCAACAACACATATTTTATAGCAACGGGTAGGTCATCTCTTTCAGCTAAGCTTGTTGGATTTTTGTGGGCATCACTTTGAATACATCATCTGGTCTTTTGGAGCAAATCACTCAAGCAAGGGAAGCATTTGATTATGCATATTCAGAGAAATCTTAATTGTAGCTTGTTGGGCTTTATGGTGTCACAGAAAAAGCATTGTGCTTCAATGGGGAACTCTCTCCTTTGCCGTTTGGAGAATTTTTCTTTTCTTTTCAGAGCTGGAACTATTGGTCTTGAAGGCAAAATCAATTATTCGGGATAAACTCAATGTTTGGCTGAGTAGTCTCTAGAGCCGCTTTCCCTTTTCTTTTTGGGCTTGAAGCCTCCAATTAAAAACCCTCTGTACATAACCGTCTTTTCTTTACACACACACACACAAAAAAAAAAGAAAAGAAAAGGTACGGGCCTCTTCCTACTGATTCCCTCAATAGGTAGATCTTATCGCTACGATATGAAATTTTGTGGCTGTATGTTGTTTATATTGCCACAAATTATGGCAATATGTTCATTTTGTTGGAAGGGGTTGGCATAAATTGCGACATAAAAATATATTTTTGAATTATGGTGATTGTCTTGTCATATTCTACTAGTGTGGCAATACTTCCAAAAGCAATTTTTTATGGTTACAATTTATAATTATTCTTTTGCCATAAAAATATATCGTTGAAACTATTATTCCATTGCGTGACAATTACCACTTATATTGCGACAAACAAGAAAAACCATGGTCCAATCTTTTAACCACATTGGTGCTTGCCGTGCTAGCCAACGAAAGTGAAATTGTGACTATTTTGGTAGATATGCCACGATTTTGGAGCTATTGCAACGATATCTGACCGTTGTAAAAGGTGAAATTTCTAGTAGTCTATAGTTATCTAGAACATTAGAAAATGGTTAATTTGTTTGACAAAATACACTTTAAGGACAACCTGCATGATGTGAGCTAGGTACATTTTGAAACGATGATTTTGCTTCAAGCACATCCACCAGATTGATCATTTTTATTTGTCCTAGTTTCTCAAAGGTTCAATATTAGCCGGCGTACAGTCAAATGTTGTGAGCAGGGTGTAGTAGTGATGTATCTTTAGGAAGCCCAATAGTTGTGGTCGCCAAAAAGTTGAAGTTGATCTATCACAAGTTGCTACAATTCCCTTACACAGGACTACATGAGGAGTACTAGTCACTAGCAAAAGCGCTAGGTGTGAAGAAAAGTTCACTGCATAGGTCATCCAAAGATGGCCTGTTATGATGTCTTTCCAACTAACTAAAATCTTATTTGAAGGAAGGAATAAAAAATGAAAGGCTGAGGTGATGTTTTTCTATGTTGATCAGTATACTTTACCAAGCGACTCCAAGTTGGTTGATGGAAAACAAGGGAAGCATTTGGATTATGCATATTCTGAGAAATCATAATTGTAGCTTGTTGGGCTTTATAGTGTCATAGAAATAGCATTGTGTTTGAAAGGGGAACTCTCTCCTTTGCCACTTGGAGATTTTTATTTTTCTTTTCAGAGTTGAAACTATTTGTCTTGAAGGCAAAATCAGTTATTAGGGATGAACTCAATGCTTAGCTGAGTAGTCTCTAGAGCCACTTTTCCTTTTCTTTTTGGCATAGGTCATTCAAAGATGGCTTGTTATGACATCATTCCAACTAGCTAAAACCTTATTTGAAGGAAGGAATCAAAAATGAAAGGCTGAGGTGGTATTTTTCTATGTTAGATCAGTATACTTTACCAAGCGACTCCAAGTTGGTTGATCGAAAACATTACACACTTGGACTAGAAGCGACTCAACGCTACAAAAAAACATAGGAACCTTTACATGCTACCAGGTGAGGAACCACACATAGGATTGTGCAAAACAAGAATGCCAAGCCCGTACGAAAAATGCACTTCTAGTAATGGCAGAGGAGAGGACACAGGTGACGCGGGGGCGGGGGGGGGGGGGGGGGGGGGATGTTGAGCACCGGAACCGGTGAACGGACCAAGACGGACCAAATTTTTCTATTTGCGTGCGGGTACTTTTAACTATGGCACTCTATGGGAGATGGAGAGAGGAGTACACAAGAAGCCTCGACATCAAGCAAGTGGACCCACCATATGGGCAGCAAATTTAGCAACGTGAGTGTAAATAGAAACAAACACGCGATAAAATAAATAAAGATAACACATTTGTAGATGAGCACACATGGGTAGATGGAACATGCTTAGTACTTGAGCAAGGATCACATATATTAGCATAGGCAGTACAGCTCGACATACACGAAGGGTGCTTTCGGCCTCGTCTTCATTATTTTCTACATACAACAAGGCTCATATCGAGCATACCACTACTCAAGCTACTGAGGCAGGTGTCCAAAGAACATCACCCCTGGTAAGGAAGTGACACACTGAGGCTTCCCCTGGCTTGAGACCAAGCTTCACCCAGTAGTTCAATGTGGGGTCAAAGCCCGAAGTGTTCACGTGGCATACCGCCAATGCCCGGATCACCGCCGGCATTCTCGGCATAGCAGGGACAAGACTGTCCTCATCCTTCTGCAACGTGACCTCGTAGATCCTTGTTGGGTTGACGGCATGGCAATAGAACAAAGCGAATGGAAATCTCATGCTGTGGCACGTCACGGTGTTGGACGCTTCCTTATTAGCTCCATGGGCGGTTACTGCACGGACCGCCACCACCTTGTAAATGTGAGACGGCGAGCTGATGCCCACCTCTGGCACATCGAGGGATGTGGAGAAGGCGTGGAGGCCGCTTGTCCCTAGTGCCGACACCGCGAACTTGTGCATGGACTCCACGGATGTAGCGCAGGCCTTCTGCTCACCCACCACCTCGCGGCGGTGCTCACATGAGCTTAGTGTGGACCACATATCTCGGGCCATGGAGACGGACACCGGCGATGACATGGTGGCGATGTCGGTGAAGTTCTCCGTGGACATCGGGATTGAATCGGCGACATCACGATGAAGGAAAGCCTTGTGCAAGGCGGCCGCCTGGTCAATGTAGAGGTTGATGTTGGACCCTGTAGTGGAGGCGCTCTCCGGGTACAACAACTTCTCTAAAGCTACTCTGTGTGCCCAGTTATGGAAGATCGTTGCATTCCTTTTGGTAAGCTGATCTGAATATATGGACCAGTAGTGTTCCTTTTCCTGATCTTTCCTCTCATTTCCTGTATGATGTTTTGATTCTAGTGTTAGTTAAATTATGTCCCCATCTATATATTGCACAACTAAATAGAAGGTTTTGTAGTATATGAACTCAAGAACCAAAGTGTAACTACACATTATTTTTTCCGAAGACCTAAGGCTTATATAGTATGCACAGAAAGTGTGTGAGGTAGAGAGATACGGAAGGTGCACTGAAGTGAGCGAGAATGGCTAATGGTATGGGCCTGGTAGGAAACACTGACTGCCAGTATGCATTCAGCTCTGACGTAGAGGCATAGTACAACACGGTGGTCCCTTTGGCTCCTGTCGTCAAAGCTACGCACTGACCTCCGCCGGCCACAACAACCTGCAAGACCGTCATTGCCACAACATCAAAATGGGTAAAACGTTAAAAAAAAACTAGCTCTGCTACCAATTCCATGGATGATTCCCCCACAATCTGGCTAAGAAGACAACTACGTGAGAATGTAGGTATTGGAGGTAGCACATGACATACCAGAAGTGGCACGAAGAATAGAAGAACACCTATTTATTCCACTGCTAGTTAAGACTTGCTGCTATGTTGCCCTGTGTTCTCTCCAGGCATTTAGGCACCGATATTTATACAGAATGCTGGCTACTTGTCATGAACAGTTGGCAGGCTCTCATTTCCAGTTGGAGTAATTAAATTTTGATGAGGATATGGACACTTCATCTTTGCTATGTTCCATGTTGTAGGTTGCCCGTTGGCTATATGCCACGTGCTAGAAAAGCATCAACACGTGTGGTTTAAGTAATATATAATAGTGAGTCTTTTAGTATATAGGATTATGTAACGTGGTTGTTGGAGCTGCAAATATTTAATTAATTTATATAGTCATTGTTGCTAGTTGTAACAATTTAATGCACCCATAAAGCATTAGTTGGCAGACGCAAGTATCTAATGCATATGTATGCATACCTTCATGGCTCATGCGCAAGACGTTGTACAATAGTTGTTGGGTTTGTTGGTAGCTACAAATATTTAATACATCCATATAGTAGTTCCTGCCAGTTGTAAGAATTTAATGCGTCCATAAAGTGGTGGTTGGTAGACGTAAGTATTTAATGCATATGTAATGCTGCATGTCGATCATGGCTCATGACCAGGATGAGGGGTTTTGGCAGGCGCAAGTATTTGATACACTAATATAGTGGTTGCTGCTAGTTGTAAGAATTTACTGCACCCATAAAGTAAGGGTTGGCAGACGCAAGTATTTGATGTATTGTTCAGCATATCGGTCATGGCACGTGAGCAACAAAACACCCTTGTACATGCCATTGCTACGGCTTGATGCATCTTTACTCCATGCTCCTTGATGCTTAGTATGGTTTATGCATCTTGATGCGACATCCTCAACCCACGTAGGATGAGATGCAAAGCCACGTTAGCTTCTTCAATTTTTACCTACTCGCATACACATTGTTGCTGTCATTTTTGCCCGATTCATCAAAAGATTTTACGAGGGCGAACATCATGGATCCCCCAAAGCACGGTCTTTAGGGAGCTAATCATGGATTAGCCCTCCCAAACTGTGCAGCTCGGCCCAACCGGGCAGCCACACGGCCGCGGACGACCCACAGACTGAAGGAACGTTGACGGCCCAGCCTCAGTCCCAGACGCGGGGCGTGAGCCGCCTTGCACCCGACCCCAGGGGCGCGGGCTCGGCCTCATCCGACCCCTATGGGAAGGGTTCGGCCTCGCCCGACCCCGAGGGCATGAGCTGGGCCTCGCCCGACCCCGAGTGTACGGATGCGGCCGCGCCCATCGTAGGGACGTGGGACCCTTAGGGTCCCATGGGAGTGAAGGTTCACATTGGAGGTCAAGCCTCTGACACGAGAACAGGTGAGGGCACACCTCGATATGAACCCCCAGAGGTGATAGGCCAGCACGGCGAGCCCCCGTCGCCCGCCGCGCCGGGGGTTAAGCCACAAAACGCGCCGGGAGCTCACACCGCCCGTCTTGTCGGAGCACACGTCACCCACCAGACATGCCGGGGGGCCGCGCCGCCCGTCCTGTTGAGGCGCACGTCACAAGTCGCGCCAGGGAGCGGCGCAGGGACACCCCGTCGTCATCTACAGGGTCAATGGGGCCCATGTAAAGGGAAGGAGAGCAACGGGATCCCAGCGACCCTCCTCTTTCTATTCCTTATCTCTCTCTCTTTCTCTTTTTCTCTCTCTCATGTATCTGACCCCTGCCCCTTGGCTTATAAAAGGGAAGGGGAGGACCCCTGTAGCGGAGGCCGAACTCGGATACACGGACACACCCGCGTAGCACTTTGCCACTAGAGACTTGGGAGCCCGTTCCCTCTCTCGACCGTTTGTAACCCCTACTGCAAACTAGTGCAAGAACACGAGCAGCTCGAACTGGACGTAGGGACGTTCTGTCTGAACCAGTATAAACCCTTGTGTCTTCCTTGCACACCATCTGACCAAGACGCGCAAGCACAAATTTACTAGTCGGCAGTCCGAAATACCGAAAGTTGGCGCACCAGGTAGGGGGTTTTGCATGTCTCATCGATTCCACCAGGCTGCGGATGGCCAACCACGCCGGAGGATGGGCCCCGGGCGCGCTCGTGCGTTTCGGGAGCGTGGACTTCATCGTTGGCATGGAGGGAGGGCTGGAGCTGGTTCACGTTCCGGTCCGACCCCGTCGCACCACCAACCTTGACCCCGTCATTGAGGCTTTCGAGGGGTTGAGGCTGCGTGCCCTGGAGGATCGCCCCTCCGAGGGCAGCTTGCTCCCTAATTTTGATTGCGAGAGGCTGAAAGGATCTTGGTGATGCCTAGAGGGAGGGGGGGGGGGGGTGAATAGATTGTTAGACCCGGGCCCACAGGACTGTGCACATGACGTACATCTTACAGGATAAGGGGTGGGATATGGCCCATGCCCTACACTAGTTGTAACTACTCGTAGCGTAGTAGAACTACTCATACAATAGTAAAACTAGTCGGAGACGGTAGGAAACTACCCGAAAACCACTCGGGTAGGACTCTAGGACTCGTATCCGATTAGGACTTCCATGTAATCCTATCCCCCTAGACTATATAAGGGCGGACAGGGACCCTCCTCAAGTAGGAGCATGAGGAACAACTCGTGCCTCATACAACAGATCACTCAGGAGATCACCCGATCACCACCTAAGGCAATACAAACCACACAGGACATAGGGTATTACGCTCTCGGCGGCCCGAACCTGTCCAAACTTTGTGTTCTTTGCACCTTCGAGTTCCTGATCTCGGTGACACCCTACCTACAAACTCACCACCTCTGGGGTATCCCTCGGTGGGCCTGGCGGTAAAACACCGACAGCTGGTGCGCCAGGTAGGGGTGTTCATCGAGCATCCACTGGAGAACTCGATGACATCTCTCAGCTTCACCAACACCATGCTCGATGAGGGCACAACTTTCATCTTTGGCTCCTGGATCTGCGTCGCCAACGACTTGAGTGGCTTTAACAGCCACCTAGTCAACTCCAGGAAGCCGGAGGCCCCTACACCAACTCGAAGCAGTGACCTCGACGAGTTCGTCGACAACCTCGACGAGTTGCTGCTCCCCGATCTAGTCAGGCAGATCGAGAGGATCTCCATTTTCGACACAACTTCAACTCGTGCTGCACCAGGACTACTCGGATCGGATTGAAAGCGATCTGAGGAGGCTACACAATCCAGATCCTTCTCTGACTTGGAGGAGGACTTGGATTGTCTTTTCAAGATTCGAGACGAGGGAGCCACCGCTTATCGGGAGGCCCCAGTTCTTGACAACCACTCGCAACCCGATGATTACTCCGAATCATTTTACTGGAAGGGTCTAGAGCCCTCTGAGTTACGTGTAGGCTTGTGGCAGAATCCACCCTTCGGCGCAAGGCTGTTACGTGTACTGGAACGGTCTAGAGCCCTCTGAGTTACTTGAATACAACTCCCGCCTTGTGGCAGAATCCACCCTTCGGCGTATCAACCCCAGCGAGCCGGAAGATTTTGACTACTCCGCTCAACTTAAGCTCACGTCACGACACCGACGCGCTGCAGCGACGACCTCGACTACTTGACTCGCGCCACAGTTACTACTGCTTCGACAAATCGGCAGCGCCAACGACAACTTCAACTACTCGTCTCGACTAGAAACTAGTCGGGAATGAGTCTTAAACTACTCGGCGACTAGCTCCGCACGATCAACAACTAGTCGGAATCAGCTCCGTCTAGTCGGTTTCGCCGACAAATCGCCCACGAATTCAGCTACTCATATGACCCGGGGTCTTGTAAGGGGATCAGATTGGTCGGGCAGGTTTGGGCATAGGAAGGGCATGAAACCCTCCAGATTTCTAAAATCAAGTCCACCACGATCCATTACCACACCCGGCGAACTCCCTTTTTAGGAAGGCAGACCTCTCCCTCCTTCCGATGACGAAGATGAGGGCCAGGTGGAGCGGAGTGCCAAACACTTCACACCCAAACGAGAAGTTTTCATGATTCACGCCGGCGAGGACTGTGAAGGCTTAGAGCGGGTCCGGCTAGACGACTACGACGACTACCTTGTTGATCCACTCGATGAAGATGTGGACGTAACAATGGATAGTGAATTCCCAGATAACATCAAGGTAGAAGACGCAGATGATATCCAGAAGGAACGTCGTAGGCTCATCAATGCGAAGTGCGCCAAACGCAGGCACTGCACGGTCGAGATGAACCAGCAGGGGAGCGGCAACTCCACGACTCCTTCATGGGCAACCTTCGTGCCATCATCAACGCTGGCCGGGACGTCCGCAATGTCATCATTTCCAGGCAGCAGGAGCGTGAAGAAGTGAAAGTCTACAGCCCCACCCACTATCAACTCCCTCTCGACTACTTGGAGATAAATCGGAAGCGCAAGCCAGAAGCTGGTAAACAATCCACCCGTAGAAGGAAGACTCATAGTTCGAAGGAATGATTTGAGGAAGCCCTCCACGGGCAATGCCCGTGGCACCCGAAGAGCAAGCATTCCGTGTTTGAATGTCAAACCCTTCGGAGGGCCTTTGGAGCTCTGCCAAGTCTATGAAGAAAGGCGATGGGACTACCCAAATAATGATTTATTCATAAATTAAGTACCCGATTCAAGGAGGTTTTCTGAGGGTCTTTTAGGTGTTTCGCTTGTTTAAGCCATTGTTTTGGGATTATATCTCAAAACAAGGGGTTCCGTGCGCCTAAAAGCACCCCTTTTTACCACTTAGTCAGGGTCGCCATTTATGTTTATTACTCGGGTTAATCATGATTCCCTCGCTAAACTCAGGGAACCCTGTCACAGCCGAGCCATGCGACTACCAAAAGTGGTCGCCTCGTTTGGCAATGATTAGTGGAACCCGTTAATTAGTCAAATAAAGCACTTACATGATTATCTATCAAATACTACCGGTAACCTTTAGATTACTAGTTCCCAACTAGTTTTCTATGTTACTGAAGGGGCCTTGCTCCCAAACTTCCAGTAACACTCCGTTTACTAGTTTTCGACTAGTATTACACGTAGTTTACTAAAGGGTCCTTGCTCCCGTACAACCTCGCCAACGGTCTCAGCGAGATTCAATTTTCTGACTAGAAGTAGCCTGAAGCACCCATACCACCCGCATGGATGTCAACCATGCAATCGACGACTCAATTGACAACCTGGAAACCCTCGAACCAGTGACTAGTTGGAACTGATTCTGACTAGTCGGGTTTCATCAATAAACCATCGCGGCTCCATCAACAAATGATACGGCTTCATCGGCAATCACCCATGAATCAAGATCGACAACTATCCATGCTCGTCTGGTTTTGACGCTCGGCGGCTGCACACTGAAGACTGAGACCCGATTCAAGGAGGTTTTACAGAGATCTTTAGGGAACTTATTTAACCATTGTTTTGAGTTTTATCTTGAAACAAGGGGGTTTTCCCAAATAATTCTTTCAACCACTCGGTCAGGGAATCAAGGAATTTACCCAAAACAGGGCTTGTTCGTTCAACCATATTTCAGCGCTGTATGAACTTGTCTTGGCCCGCCCAAGGAATTCCTTTGTGCTAACCGAGACATCTTCGCATGGCAACATACGACTTGTCTTGGCCCGCCCAAGGAATTCCTTCGGGCTAGCCGAGTCATCTTTGCAGAACGACCACTTTCGTGACAATGCAAGTGAAGGATTGCATCTTCACTTCCTTTGGGCCAACCGAGATATCGTCCCATGGCAACATTCGACTTGTATTGGCCTGCCCAAGGAACTAATCACTCCACGTGAAGGACCTCGTCATCAATTCCTTCGGGCTAACCGTGACATTTTTGCAAGTCAACATATGAATTCTCATGGTCCGCCCAAGGAATCGACTGAAGCTACCTGCAAGATTTATTTCTCCCTTGCTAATTGACTTCCAGTCGCCTTCACGTATTTCCAATACAACTCCATTTAATGGTTTACGACCGGTATCCGTGCAAGTTTACTGAAGGGGCCTCGCTCTCATACTTCCAGTAACAGATTACTAGTTTCCGACTAGTATGGTATGTTACTGAAGGGGCCTCGCTCCCATTGTTCCTGTAATGCTCAGATTACTAGTTTTCGACTCGTATTTTATGTTACTAAAGGGGCCCTGCTCCCATACTTCCAGTAACAAATTACTAGTTTCCGACTAGTATTCTATGTTAATGAAGGGGCCTCGCTCCCATACTTCCAGTACAACTCTGTTTACTGGTTTACGACTGGTATTACGTGCAAGTTTGCTGAAGGGGCCTCGCTCCCATACTTCCAGTAACAGATTACTAGTTTCTGACTAGTATTCTATGTTACTAAAGGGGCCTCGCTCCCATACTTCCAGTAACAGATTACTAGTTTCCGACTAGTATGCTGTGTTACTGAAGGGGCCTCGCTCCCATACTTCCAGTACAACTCTGTTTTACTGGTTTACGACCGGTATTACGCGCAAGTTTGCTGAAGGGGCCTTGCTCCCATACTTCCAGTAACAGATTACTAGTTTCCGACTAGTACGCTATGTTACCGAAGGGGCCTCACTTCCATTGTTCCAGTAACGCTCAGATTACTAGTTTCCGACTAGTATTCTATGTTAATGAAGGGGCCTCGCTCCCATACTTCCAGTACAACTCTGTTTACTGGTTTACGACCGGTATTACGTGCAAGTTTGCTGAAAGGGCCCCGCTCCCATACTTCCAGTAACAGATTACTAGTTTTGACTAGTATGCTTTGTTACTAAAGGGGCCTCGCTCCCATACTTCCAGTAACAGATTACTAGTTTCCGACTAGTATGCTATGTTACTGAAGGGGCCTCGCTCCCTTACTTCCAGTATAACTCCGTTTGCTGGTTTACGACCGGTATTACGTGCAAGTTTTCTGAAGGGGCCTCGCTCCCATACTTCCAGTAACAGATTGCTAGTTTCCGACTAGTATGCTATGTTACTGAAGGGGCCTCGCTCCCATACTTCCAATACAACTCTGTTTTACTGGTTTACGACCGGTATTACGCGCAAGTTTGCTGAAGGGGCCTTGCTCCCATACTTTCAGTAACAGATTACTAGTTTCCGACTAGTACGTTATGTTACGGAAGGGGCCTCGCTCCCATTGTTCCAGTAATGCTCAGATTACTAGTTTCCGACTAGTATTCTATGTTAATGAAGGGGCCTCACTCCCATACTTCCAGTACAACTCTGTTTACTGGTTTACGACCGGTATTATGTGCAATTTTGCTGAAGGGGCCTCACTCCCATACTTCCAGTAACAGATTACTAGTTTCTGACTAGTATGCTATGTTACTAAAGGGGCCTCGCTCCCATACTTCCAGTAGCAGATTACTAGTTTCCGACTAGTATGCTATGTTACTGAAGGGGCCTCGCTCCCATATTTCCAGTATAACTCCGTTTGCTAGTTTACGATCGGTATTACGTGCAAGTTTGCTGAAGGGGCCTCGCTCCCATACTTCCAGTAACAGATTACTAGTTTCCGACTAGTATGCTATGTTACTGAAGGGTCCTCGCTCCCATACTTCCAGTATAACTCCGTTTTACTGGTTTACAACCGGTATTATGCGCAAGTTTGCTGAAGTGGCCTCGCTCCCATACTTCCAGTAACAGATTACTAGTTTCTGACTAGTATGCTATGTTACTTAAGGGGCCTCGCTCCTATACTTCCAGTACTATCCCATTTACTAGTTCTCGACTAGTTCTGCATGGAGTTTACTGCAAGGGCATTGCTCCCGACACGGTCTCATGTATATCAGTTACAACATACTTTTATGTTTACCTTGCAGGGGATCTGACCTAGACCATGCTATTGGGCGAGTCGGATTCAACTCCGATTACTTGGCTTCCTCAACAATCGCTAATGACTACTCCGACTTTGCGAGAACGCTCGACTACATGTTGCCGACTACAACGACGACTCGCCGGACTCGACTCCGACTAGCTGGGTTAATCATCAACCGTCGACGACTACTTGACTTCGTGAAGAATGCACGGTGACTCGTTTCGCCTATAAGACTAGTCGGAGTCGACTATGCTTGGCGACACGCTGGCGACTACTTCGACTACTCGTCTCGCCTAAAAAACTAGTCGGAATCGACTCCGACTAGTCGGCTTCATTGTCAGTTCAAGATTTAGCAGCAGCTTGGCCGATGCCTAGGCTCGAGGGCTGGTGCCACCGATTACTAGGCATATACTATGCGACTCATCTGGCTCCCAGGCTCGGGGGCTAGATACGACACGACTCTCAGCAACCAAGGTTTGATTTGAGTGGTAATTTTAGACGCTTTTTGGTGAAGTTATTTGTTCAACCATTTTTTTAGGGAATTCATTCCGAAAAGAGTGGTTTTCGAATTCCTGAACTAATTTGACCATCTTAACCATCAAATCCTTGCCGCCATATATTTCATGCCACGATTCTTTGGATCCTTTATTCAAAACCTTGAGGATTTGAATTCAAGGCTCGGGGGCTGCAGGGACACGTGTCATCAGCGACTTATTTTTCAAATCTTTTGGAAGTTAAGGACAGAAGACTCAAGACTAAATTGGCCCTCAGCCTAATTCTACGAGTCAACCTAAGGCTCGGGGGCTACTCCATATGGAGTGCGAGTTCAATCGCACCCCATATAAAAGAAGACTTGACAAACTACTCAAGGCATGAGCACCTCACAGCCTCGATGCAGCCAAGGATGTACTTGAGTGTGACGGGCTGTATGAGCTTGGGGGCTTGTCAGACTCAGACCGACGGGGCTGTGCACATGGCGTACGTCTTACAGGATAAGGGTTGGGACATGGCTCACGCCCTACACCAGTTGTATTTACTCATAGCATAGTAGAACTACTCATACAGTAATGGCGACCGCTAGGGTTTGATTCCCGATCTTTCGATGAGAGGCATGGATAACTCGATTGGTCAATGGAGGCGACATTCTCGGCACGACTACAGCCTTCCAAGCCGCGCCTTAGCAACCGATACACCCCCTCCAATGGCTGTCGTGATCTTGTGGAGCGCGGCACCCGGCCACTAGGGCACTCGTCCTGCAAGCAATCGAAGAACTAGCAAGAACAAGTATGACAAGTACTGAATTTACTAGATGTAAATGAAGGTTTCACACACAATCTCAATAATGGTGAGGTTCTGAAGACAAGAAGACGGGCGGCTGATCCAGCACGCGCGCTTGCAAGCAAGTAGCGAAGGCTAAACTTGATCTAAACAAAACCCAAGCATCCTTGGCGGCGGCTAAGGGGTATAAGTATGTGGGAGGATGACCACAGGGGTGCTGGGGTCGTACTCCAACCCTAGGACGCGTCCGTAATGGACTCAACTTGATTCACGGCCCATTGGGTCAAAACAGGGTGACGCAGCACCATGGGCAGAAAAGGACTCTGTATTAATTTTACGATTGCGGCCCACTCGTAACAGATATGGATATGAGGCCGGATCCATTGGAAAGAAGACTTCATAAGCTTTCCACGAAGTAATTGAATGCCCCAATCCGAGTTCATATGAGACCGTGGTGTCCGTCACAAGTTGGTACTGTTCTGTAGTTCGAATCCAGCCTGCGCGAATCCGTTTCCCTTTCGGTCGTCTCCTTGGTTCCTAAGCAAAATAAGAGTACACGGGTCTTCATGGTCTAAACATAATGTACATGAGCTTAGATGTGAACTCACCTGATGATTAAGTTGACGAGCACGAGCACGAGCACGAGTAATAGGACCAGCAATAGGTACTTGTGTCAGAGTGGATGTATCGTTGGTGTTGATGTCCTCATCATACAGTAGTAAAGCTAGTCAGAGACAGTAGAAAGCTACCCGAAAACCACTCGGTTAGGACTCTAGGGTTCGTATCCGACTAGGACTTCCATGTAACCCTGTCCCCCAGACTATATAAGGGCAGACAGGGACTCTCCTCAAGTAGGAGCATGAGGAACAACTCGTGCCTCATGCAACAGATCACCTAGGAGATCACCCGATCACCACCTAAGGCAGTACAAACCACACAGAATGTAGGGTATTACGCTCTCGGCGGCTCGAACCTGTGTAAACTTTTTGTTCCTTGCACCTTCGAGTTTCTGATCTCGGCGACACCCTACCTACAAACTCACCACCTCGGGGTATCCCTCGGTGGGCCTGGCGGTAAAACACCGACATAGGCGGAACTGTAAAACTTGAAAAATTCTTTGCAGCAGTTAAATCTGTCGGAACTTCCAACACTGGACCAGAACTTTTAACAAAAGAAAAGTTCTTATACGAAATTCAAAATTAAACTTGAAACTGCAGAACCTGGCTGAATCAAAAGTTGCACAATGATACTAGGAGACTTCTGCAGGTGATCTTTGCAAGCACAACAACTCGAGTATGCAGATCGGCACAAAATAAACTTTAGGTCAACAAGAACTAAATAAATTCAATAAGCACAAGACACAGGAGATGTCGCTGAAGTTCACTTCCACTAAAAAAGCTACGTCTCCGTTGAGGAGCTCACAAAGAGCCGGGTCTTCCACTAACCCTTTACCTCACCCAATCAACCACAAAGGAGTATTGAGTCACTTACTATGAAATCCACAAAGGATAAGGTAATACAAACTTCTGGGGCGCACACACACGAGAGGACGCTCCACGGGCAACACCAAACCGTCTAGAAGCAAGCTTCAGAGTCAAAAACGCGAATCAAAAGATGAAGATGCTTCAAGTGCTCTTGAGATGAACTTGGCTGCCCTCTCACTTAAATTGTTGAGTCTCACACCTCAATCTTGCTCTCACCCAAGCCCAAGCTCGAATCAACTAAAGGATTAGCTCAAGGCGGGATTGGGAAGGAGTAGTCAATGCTCTTGGAGGTGTTTGTCTCGGGTTAGGTCAGCAACAAATGAAGGAGAGCCTGAGGGGGTATAAATACATGAGCCCCCAAAAACTAGCCGTTAGTGCACTGGTTAAGTGATTGTCGGAACTTCTGACACAAGGTCGGAACTTCCGACCCTTTTAAAAGCAGCTGGCCGAGGACCCCCTGTCGGAAGATCCCAGTTAATTTTGATAGGTGTCGGAACTTCCGACCCCGTCTCGGAACTTCCGACACACACTGAAATAGTCAGAAAACTAGGTTCACAAGTGTGTGATTCTGTGTCTTTCCTTGATGGTTAGCATCTCAAATAAGCACTTTGACACCTTCATGCTATCCATTCGCATCCCTCTTAATAGTACAGTGTTTCCTATACTCAATTTCAAAATAGAAAATATTAAAGGATCTTCTTTTAAGCCCAACACCGTCCTTTCAGCAAATTCGGCGTCTTTTCTTGCTCTTTTTCATTTCATTGAATTTTAACCTGTCCATAACTCGATAAATTCATTAGCTCCTTAATTTTGTATGTCATCAACAGCAAAACCCACTTAGGGGGCCAAATGCACTTTCAGAGGCTGGGGTGACAGCTCCACGCCTTCCTGGGTTCCCGACCGATCCAGGAGGACTTGCGCCGCGCTCTCTTTTCGCTCGCCAATGTGACGGCGTAGCTTTCCGGAGGAGAAACAACTCTCCCCAGAGATCTTGACCGGGAGCATTCCGACAACGTTCCCGTTCGGCTTGCGCAACGCGGCCCAGGATGCACAACGCCTCATAGCGTTGCGCTTTGATTCGCCCCCATGAACAGCGAGTTCGTGGAAATGATGGACTTCATCTCAGAGTCCTTCCATGACCTCCTCGCGGGTGAATCGGAGGTGATCTGTAACTCCAACTCTAGCGGGGGAAGCCATCACCCCTCGCGGGAGTTTCTCATGGCGGACCCCCCCTGAGGGGCATATCAAAAGCTTCCACGTTGGAAACACTCCTCCAAACGTCTCCGACGATGGAGCTCGGGAGAGAAACCAAGCCCCGGCGCGCGTGCAGCTTGAGTAACTACGGGAGCGGCAAAAGGAGCTCTAGGAGGCACGCCTCTAGCTAGAGCAGGAAAACGCCAAACTTGAGCACGAGATCGAACGCCACGGAGACGGTGGGTGCGCATGCGCCACGCCCGCGACATCAATCGAAGGATCCTCGAGGATGAAAAGGGGCCCCTACTCTTAGCCCGGGAGAGCAAGAATGTTGCTGCCGCAGTGGCTCTGCTCGAGGAACATCGCGCACACCACAAGCTGCGTACGCTCCTTGAGCGCGTGGCACGACAACAGGTGGAGAGATTGATGTCTCGGCGATGCGGCCCAACGCAAGCCAGTACCCCTCTGCGATGCGGGGTGTCAAGGATGTGCCCATCCACCAAGCCCCACGCGGGGTAGAAGGTCCCGTGAATGCCCCCATTTGAGACGCCTCGGCGCCGACCGCGACGTGCGCCTCACCCTCAACGCCTGCAAGCGTGGGCATGAGGATGAGCAAGCGGTGGCGAGCCGAGGGTATCACCCACGCCGCGGCGGACGCCATGACAACTCTGAGGACTGAAACCCGAGCCCCGATCCACCGGGTCCCAGTGTTTTCAGCTCGTGCATCCGTAGCGCGGCGTTCCCACCACGGTACCGTCCCCCGGCGAACATCATGAAGTACGCTGGGGAGACGAACCACAGCCTGTGGCTCGAGGATTACCGGCTCGCCTACCGGGCCGGTGGGGCGGATAGTGACTACTTCATCATCCGCAACCTGCCACTGTTCCTGGCCGACTCGGCGCGAACGTGGCTCAAACATCTCCCCTTCGACCGGATCCTGAACTGGCCGGACCTAAAGGTGATATTCGTGGGGAATTTCTAGGGCACCTACGAATGCGCAAGAAACCCATGGGAACTCAAGAACTATCAGCAGAAGCTAGGAGAGACTCTCCGCGAGTACATCCGGCGCTTCTCTAGGGAGTGCAACACGTTGCCCAATGTCTTCGACGTTGACGTCATCGAGGCGTTCCTGTCTGGGACCACCTGTGAGTCCCTGGTCCATAATCTGGGACACAAGAGCCCGCGGACTACTAAGGAACTCCTCGACATCGCAACCAGCCACGCCTCCAGCGAGGAGGCAGTTGGGGTGATCTTCGACCATGCCAACGGCAAGGCGAAGTGCGACGAGAGCGCCTGCGAGGGTGCCTCGAACCGCCTGGGGAAGAAGAAGAACAAGAGGAACAACGGAGGTTCCCTCGTAGCCGCTGCCGACTGTAAGGGAGGTAAGGCGCCCGCCAAGGAAATCCCCGATCATTTTGAGAAGATGTTGGAGAAGCCGTGCTCAAACCACACCATCCCCGTCAAGCACCTGTACAAGGATTGCGCCTTGTTTAAGAAGTACCTGTCTGGGGGCTCCAAGAGGAGGGAGCAGAGGAAGAAGCCCGAACCGGTGGAAGGCGACGCTGTGAACAAGGATGACGGCTTCGCCGACACATAGGGCTGCCTCATGATATTTGGCGAGCCGGCCGCCTATGAGTCCAGGCGCCGCCAGAAGCTCACGCGCCGGGAGGTCTACGTGGCTGAACCGGCTACGCCTGCGTTTCTCCGGTGGTCGGAGTCGGCCATCACTTTCGACCGATCCGACCACCCAAGCAACGTCCCCCAGCAAGGGAGGTGCCCGCTCATGGTCAATCTGATCGTCGCCACGAAGCGTCTCACCAAGGTACTGATGGACGGGGGAAGTGGCCTCAATATCATGTATGCCGAGACCCTAGATGCCATGGGCATCGAACGGTCGGGTATTCGGCCGTCTGGAGCGCCATTCCATGGCATCGTGCCGGGGAAGCAGGCGATACCGCTTGGGCAAATCAACCTGCCCATAACATTCGGATATCCAACCAACTACAGGACGAAGACCCTCACCTTCGAGGTGGTCGGATTTCATGAATCCTACCTCACCATCTTGGGGCGGCCGTGCTATGCGAAATTCATGGCCGTCCCCAACTACACGTACCTCAAGATCAAGATGCTGGGCTCGCATGGGATTATCACCATCGGCTCCTCTTTCCAGCGTGCCTACCAGTGCGAGGTGGAGAGTTGCGAGCTCGCCTCGGCTGTCATCACCTGCGAGGAACTTGTAGTCATCCAGGAGGAAACCACGGAGGAGGCACCCGACTCCAAGCGGAACACCAGATCCTTTGAGCCCGCGGAGGGCATCAAAGAGATCCTCATCGACCCCAACAACACGGGGGACAAGAAGGTGCGGATCGACACAGCGCTATCCTCCAAATAGGAAAGCACGCTCATCAACTTCCTCCGCGCAAATAGACATCTTCGCATGGAAGCCCTTGGATATGCCGGGCATACCAAGAGAAGTCGCTGAGCATGCCTTGAAGATCGGGCTAGGCTCCAAGCCGGTCAAACAACATCTGCGCCATTTCGACGAGGAGAAGCGCAGGGCCATCGGTGAGGAGATTGCAAGGCTTTTGGCGGCTGGATTCATGAAGCAAGTGTATCACCCCGAGTGGTTAGCCAATTCTGTTATTGTATGAAAGAAGAGCGGGAAATGGAGGATGTGTGTCGACTACACGAGCCTCAACAAAGCGTGCCCAAAGGATCTGTTTCCTTTGCCCCGTATAGACCAGGTTGTCGACTCGACCTCAGGGTGCGAAACCCTTTGCTTCCTCGATGCGTACTCTGGGTACCATCAAATCTCGATGAAGGAGTCCGACCAGCTCGCGACTTCTTTCATCACCCCTTTGGATGGTACCGCTACATCACCATGTCGTTCGTTCTGAAGAACGCGGTGGCTACATATCAGTGCCTGCATGCTCAGGTGTTTTGGCGATCTCATCGGGGGAACTGTTGAGGCGTATGTAGATGACATCATGGTCAAGTCCAAGCGGGTCGACCAACTGGTGGACGACCTAGAGCAAACCTTCGCCAACCTCACGGGGGTTCAGCGGGTCACAGGGTGCCTTGCGGCACTCAGCTGCTTTATCTTCCGCCTAGGCGAACGAGGCCTTCCCCTTTACCGGCTTCTGAGGAAGACCGGACGCTTTGCGTGGACCACCGAGGCTCAGGAGGCGCTTGACAAGCTTAAGGCCCTCCTGACGAAGGCCCCGATCTTGGTCTCGCCGACCGATGGAGAACCGCTCCTACTCTACATTGTGGCGACGATGCAGGTGGTCAGTGCCGCTCTGGTCGTGGAGAGGGAGGAGAAGGGGCATGCCCTCAAGGTGCAATGCCCCGTATACTTCGTAAGCAAAATCATGGCCGATGCCAAGATTCACTATCCCCAGATCCAGAAGCTCCTGTACGCTATCCTGATCGCCAAAAGGAAGCTGCGCCACTACTTCGAGTCACACCGGGTGACAGTGGTCACGCCTTTCCCTCTTGGTGAGGTTGTTTGCAACCCAGACGCCACTGGGAGGATCGCGAAATGGGTCCTCGAGTTGATGGGTCAGGGGATCTCATACGCCCCTCGGACAGCCATCAAGTCCCAAGTGCTCACCGATTTCATCGCAGAGTGGACCGAGACTCAGATGCCCCCAGCAGCCGTCCACGAGGAATAGTGGATGATGTACTTTGATGGGTCGCTGGTGAAGGAAGGAGCCGGCTTGGGGTTTGTCTTCATCTCTCGCCCCGGTGCGCGCATGAGGTATATGGTTTGTGTTCATTTTCCTGCTTCAAATAATGTGGCTGAGTACGAAGCGCTCATAAACGGCCTACGCATCGCCATCGAGCTGCATCCGACGACTTGAGGTCTGGGGCAACTCATCACTTGTTATTGATCAAGTCATGAAAGAGTCGAGCTGCCTCAGCCCCAAGATGGCTGCGTATTGCATAGGGGTCCATCGGCTGAAGGACAAGTTTGACAGTCTCGAACTTAACCACATCCCAAGACGGCTCAATGAAGCAGCCGACACGTTGGCGAAAATGGCGTTGAGCCGCCAGCCCGTCTCGTCCGGCATCTTCACTAGCGATTAATACAAGCCTCGATCCACTATGAGGAGTCAGAGCGGAACGAGATGAACTGCCTACCTCGGACTCGGGGGCTCATCAAACGCCGACCCTTTCCTACCTCGAGGTCATGGAGCTCGACGTGGAACCGGCGACTGTCACACCCTAAAATTAATGGATTTTAGGATGTGATTAAAAATAATAACAATAATAATAATAAAGCAATGATTTTCTCATAATTATAAAAATCTCAACATTTATTTTCTTTACAGAAAATCTAGTATAGGAAAAATAAATAACTGTCTTTCAGAATTAAATAAAATGGTTTTATGTATGTTGCATTCATGTCGTTGCATTGGTTTTTGTTTGATTGCGTGTTTGAGTTTGCGAAATAAAAATACCTAAAAACCACCCTATAAATCTCTTTTTCTATTCCCTATCTCTTTTAGCTAATCTTTCTATCTCCCTTTTTCCCTCTTTCAGCCCGGCCCAAACCTCTCTCTCTTCTCCTTCTATTTTTCTTCTCCTCCTCTTCTTTTCTTTTCCTTCTCTTCTTTTTCTTTTTCCTTCCCCGCGGCCCAACTCGGCCAGCCCAATCCTTCTCTTCTTCTTTTTCTTTTTCCTCTCTCTGCGGCCCAACTCAGCAGCCCAAACCGACTACTCTCCCTCACCTCTCTTCCACCGCCAGCTGGGTCCCAGCTGTCGGCGCCCCTCTCTTCCTTTCCTTTCTTCTTCCTCTGCTCCTCCCCTCTTTCCGTTTCTCCGCCGCGACGCCAGACGCGCCGCCGCGCCGTCGTCCGCGCTCCCTCCCCTTTCCTTTTTCCTCACCCCGAATCCAGATCGACTCCGCGCCGTCGCCGCGTCTCCTCTTTCCTTTTCCACGACGCTGGCTGCCATACTCGCCGCGGAACGCGCTCCGCTCTTTCCTTCGCCACCCGCCGCCTTCCCGTTTCCCGGCCACTCCGCCCCTATAAAACCCACGCCGGAGCCCCGCTTGCAACCAGAGCCATCTTCAATCCCTCCCTCTACTCAACACCGTCGCACGCCGATGGAGACCGCACACCAGAGGAACGCCGCCGCCCCGTGTCACCGCCCCTCCATCGATTCGCCGTCCCGCTGCTTCTCCGCCGCCTTCAACTCTCGCCGGAGTTCCGCGAGTTGGTGAGCATCAAGCCGCCCCCGTTTCCCCTCTCTCTCTCACTCTGTCGCAGCCCCGATTTCTCGCCGGACCTCTATTTCCACCCGCCGCCGTGGCCGCCGGTCCACAGTCGCCGCACGGCTATCCCGTGACCACCCTCACCTTCGTCGTGTCGCTCTCTCTCTCCCCGGCATAACCCCAGCCTGTATTGAGCCCTGGAGCACCGATTCCGGTGTACACCGGCGAGGCGCCGCCGCACCTGCTCGCCGCCGGCGTCTGCTGCCGCCCAACGCCGCCTGCTGATTCGCCCGACCCTTACTCCGCCGATTCGCCCGACCCTTTACTCCGCCGATTCGCCCGACCCTTACTCCGCCGATTCGCCTGACCCACAACCTGCCACCCGCTCCTGATCCAACAGACCAGAATCGCCCGACCCTTACTCTGACGAGCCGCGTCTGATTCGCCCAACCCACACCCTGCCGTCCGATCTAGATCTAACGGCCAGAACAGATCTGAGCCGCGGACGAACCGCCGCCCTCGCCCGACCCTTACCCTGCAGTCGGATCATGATCCAACGGATCAGATCCACCCGCTGAGGCAAACATAGCCGACCCCAGAACCTTTGCAGAAAAGCCCCTAGGTTTTCCAGATATCAACCCGCAGTCCAGATCAGTAGAAAAATAATTAGAGTTGAGCTCTTTCTTTTTCTGCCCCGACCCCTGACCTTTCTAGAATTAGTATCCGCCGTCCAGAACCTCTACTTTTGCACCCCGACCCTTTGTTTTAGGTTTAATTAGGTCCTAGCCCTTGGTTTTCATCAATTTAGCCCCTGGAAGTTCAGTTTCTTCGCAGATAAATCCCTGGAGCCTTGTTTTAGCTCTATCTTCGTTGTTTTAGCTCCGTTTCGACTCGTTCTTGTTGCGTTAGTCTTCTAAAACCTTAAGCTATTGTTTAGTCATGTCGTTGTGCCTTAGTTCCTGTCTTTTAGTTAAAAATAGATTTAATTTGATTAAAGTTATCTCACCTAGTTTTTCTAATTAAAATCTACCTAGGACTTTACCTCTGGTTTTCATAATTAATGTTAATTTGACTAATACCAACTCAAATGTGTTCTAAATATAATTTGTTTAGTTGAACACAAAGTATAAAGTTATGCGTTTAGATGCTCTCACAAGTTTTCTTTCTAATTAATTGTTAATTAGTGTAATTTGTCATAGACAATCGTAAATAAAATATGACTAAGTTCTACTCTGCTTTTATAAATAAAAATATAATATAAGTCAATTATAATCAAGGATATTTTATTTTCAATAACTTTTACATTTTTTTTCCAATTAAAATAAATAAAACTTATAGTTCTTTTGTTTCTTTTATAATACCAATCTTCCGACAGTTGTGTCTTTTCAACCCTAGCTCCGTCTTTCGTGTTTCTTGTGCTCTTGTGACCGTAGCAACGAGCCTTATCCTTTGGCACGCTCTTTTAAAAGCTTTTGTTTTGTGATTGGTGTATTGTTCTTAGCTATACTTGTTTGTTGTTTTGTATGTTTGTGCTCGATGTTTGCTTCGAATAGAATGATCACTGTTGAAGCTTGAAGATCAAGTTTTCCAAGTGAGCAAGAACGGAAGTGCAGTAAGAGTAGCTTTTCGTTGGAAAAAGGCAAGTGACCCCTATCTATGCTTATTTACAAGAATACCACGTATGAAGTGGAATGTGGAGAACCACCCAGGAAAACAGTACAACCACGAGGACTATATGGCTCTGGTCTTGGCTAATTAATTAGAGACTCTAGTTTGAAGCGGTCTTTCCGAAAGGGCAAGGAGAGGGTCGGTGATAGGGGTCATAGCCCGGTCCTCTTGGGGTAGCAGCCTTCGCTAAGGTGCTGACCATTAGGGAGGTTTATGGACCACACTGCTACCGAAACTCTAGCGGACTACTTCTTATTAGGGAATCTTTGTAAAGGCCTCGTAGCGTCCCTATGCAATCACACCTCGGAAGTGTGGTATTGTGCCTAGCTAGCACAACATGGTTGGGTCCAAAGTTCTTTTGAACTTTTACGCGACTTGTGGTGAAAGTGTACAACCTCTGCAGAGTGTCTAAAACTGATATATCAGTCGTGCTCACGGTCAAGAGCGGCCTGGACCCTCACATGATTAATAAACTTAAAGATGGATTTAAATCGTTATTATGGTTATTTCTTGTGGCCTTGCTGAGTACCAACCATAAGTGTACTCACCCTTGCTAACATCTGCTCAGAAGAAAAAGGTGTGAAGCTTACTGAAGATGATGAAGAGTTCTAGGCGTACGCAACCCCCAGTCGTTTGCCTGTGAAGTTTCGAACCTTCGTTTCCATGATAAGAGCATATCTCTGATAGTCTTGTAAGTCCTTATTTATGTTTCTTTACGTGATACTGTTGCTGTTATTCACTAATGATGTCACTATATGTATGGAACTTGATCCTAGCATACATATAGTTATGCATTCGGTTTTGTCCTTAAACCGGGTGTGACAGCGACGGGGCCCGACCCTCCGGCCGACTAGAGGGCGCATTATCTCAACTACCTCCTCCGCGAGGTCCTCCTGACTGACAAGACGGAGTCCCGACGGCTCGCACGCCGCGCTAAGTCCATCGTCATCATCGAAGGGGAGCTCTACAAACGGAGTCACACCGAGATTTTGCAGCGTTGTATCCCCATCGAACAAGGGAAACAGCTGCTGAAGGATATCCATGGCGGCGTCTGCGGGCACCATGCCACGCCCAGGATCTTGGTCATAAACACGTTCCGACAAGGTTTCTACTGGCCGACCGCGGTGGCGGACACCGAGCGGATTATGCGCACTTGCGAAGGGTGTCAATATTACGCTCGGCAAACCCACTTACCGGCACAACCAGTCCAGACGATCCCTATCACGTGGCCATTTGTGGTCTGGGGACTCGATCTGGTCGAGCCCACCAAGAGAGCTCCCGAGGGCTACACGCATCTACTTTTCGTTGTTGACAAGTTCACGAAGTGGATTAATGCTCGGCCGATTGCGACGATCAAATCCGAGCAGGCCATGGAATTTTTCCTCGACATCATCCACCACTTTGGAGTCCCGAACACCATCATCACGGATAACGGTACGCAGTATACATGGAAGAAATTTCACAAATTCTATGATGATTACCACATCCACGTCGACTGGGCCGCCGTGGCGCACCCCCGTATGAACAGGCAGGTCGAACGCGCGAACGGCATGATCTTGCAGGGACTCAAGCCTAGAATCTTCAATCGATTGAAGAAGTTCGCCGAGCGATGGGTTGCCGAGATCCCTACAGTTCTCTAGAGAATGAGAACTACTCCTAGCAGAGCGACCGGCTTCACACCTTTTTTCATGGTCTATGGTTTCGAGGCGGTCCTCCCGACGGACCTAGACTATGGAGCGCCGAGAGTTAGGGCGTACGATGAACAAGGGGCCCAAGCATCCCTCGAAGACGCGATGGACCAGCTCGATGAAGCACGTGACCTCACCCTGCTCCGATCAGCCAAGTACCAGCAAGTGCTGCGATGATATCATGGCCGCCGAGTGCGGGGTCAGGCGTTCAACGTCGGCGACCTAGTGTTACGCCTCGTCCAGAGCAATAAGGATCACCACAAGCTCTCCCCACCTTGGGAGGGGCCTTTCATCGTCGCCGAAGTGCTCCGGCCAGGCACCTACAAGCTGCAGACCGCCGATGGTGAAGTCTTCACCAACACCTGGAACATCGAACAACTATGCGCTTTTACCCTTAGTCTTTCCAAGCTATGTGTATATTCATGATGGTTAACAAGTTCTAGTGCGAAAACCCTCCTTTCTGCCCGCTCTTTAATTACGCCCGACCCTAGCCACAGCAGGGGTCGGGCCTCACTCGGGGGCTGCTAAGGCCATACCTACTTATATCTCTTTGCACCAAACCCTTTCCTACGATTGAGGTGAGATGATAAAAGCTACGAAAGAGCGCGCTTTGAGTAAAGTTGGTCGGACTGCAGGAAACCCATGCCCCAGCGGCTACGGCGCCCTCGCTCACCAGCATGATCAGAGTCCTCTCGTTTGCATCTCGTTTCTATCGCTTGATTGCTAGGAGCGGTCGGGCGTTCTTAACCTTCCTCGCCAAAGGCCTTCCCGGCCAAAATCAAAAGCTTAAAAGTTTGCTTATACACACGTCTTCGGGTGCCGAGACCCAATTCATCATCTAAGCTCGCCTAACTACTCCTTGGAAGCGACCTCCTCCTCCATACTTGCAGCCAAGACCTGTGCAAGGGAGGCCACCTCTTCCTCAATCTGGTCCAGCTCGGCATCATTATTGCCGGGCGCGAAGCCTTGGCTCATCACCTGTAGATTGATGTTCTCATAATGAGAGTGCGCGATCATGAACGACCACTACACGCCGAGATGCAGCGCCCGCCTCGCCATTCCGCACGCCCGGTGCGTGATGTTGATGACTTGGGTCGCAGTCGAGCTTGTCCCCTCCTCTGAATTCATCCCAAGGTCGTCCAAAACCAACCCACCAGCAAGTCGCAGGGTGTCATGGTTGTTGGACTCCATGAGGAGGGTGTTTTTTGCCTCGCCTCGCTCCCTCTCCAGGCACCAGCGCGCCACCACTTCTTGCCCAAGCTTCTCATTGAGGGCTGTCCAGACACGCATCAACCACGTCAAAGAGCCTGCCGGAAAACTCAGAAAGGATGGCGAAAGCAAGTGAAATCTTACCATCCACCTGGTCGCAAAGCTTCCGCTCCTCGGTCTTTAAGCGGACGATCTCTGCTCGTCCGGAAGCAACCTCCATGGCGAGGTCAGCCGCCATCGCCTCGGCTTGGAGCTTTAGGTCCGCCTCGACGGCGAGCTCCTGCAGGAGGGCAACCACCAGCTATTGGACACCTGCAAGGGAGGAGGATCAAACGCGTCGCGCCTAGAAAATACAACAAACTAAAGGGAGGAGGATAAACATCTTACTCGCAAGACTCCCCTGGGCAGATCGCGCTTGCTCCTCCCTCTCCTCAGACAGACGCACAGCAGCATCGCGCTCTTGGACATTTGCTTCGAGTTCACCGTGGAGTCCCTCCATGGTCCATGACCGCCTTGGCTTGAGCATCAACCACCTCCCGACGTGTGGCCACGAGCTGCTTGGCCAGCTCTTCGTGCTGTCGCGCCTCTTCGGTATCACGGTCCCGGCCACAATTCATGAGGGACTACGAAAATTGAACAAGTCAGGAATGCCCGAGAAGGAGGCGAGAATCAGGGATGCGATACGTTTTACCTGACACGCCGGGGCAGTGACATCGCGCAGCGCGGCGGACAGGGCATCAGAGATGTTCCTCCACTGCGATGGGATCTTGCGAGTCCGCTTCACGGCGGGCGCCTCCCCGCGCGGGCAGATCGCCACCCGCCTGAGCAAAGGATGGCAACAACCTCCCGTCGTGGTCGCGTCAGCCGCTCCCACCAATGCCAAGGTGGTTGGCACCTCCTGCGGCACCATCCCCGCCGTGGCAGTCGTGGCCGCCTCGCCGTCGGCAGCTAAGGTCTCCCCCTGGACGATCGCTACGGCCTCGCGCAGCGGAGTTTCCTCCCGCGCCAGCTCTTCGTCCAGGGTCACCACGTCTAACGTCAATAGCAGCTCCTCCCGTGCCAATTTCCTCGCTCATCCGCACCGTCGCGAACACGTCGGCCTGCTGAGGCAGCAGCGCCATTTGCGCCTCGACCTTAGGGAGCGAATCGGGCATGCCTTTTTCCAATCCCTCCTTGACAAGCATCGCATTTGCCACGTTTCCTCCGTAGGTGCATCTTCCTGCGCCGGATCAATGATCGCCGTCCGCGACGTCGGCCCCGTCTGCGCCATGACCACCTCGGCGCCCCCCATACTCTCCCTCGGCGTGACGTCGGCCGACTCCACCCCCCCCCCTAGGCGCCCGCCGGAGTGCAGGGACCTTCCGCGGCGCCGTCGCTAAGGGACCTGCTCGGCCTCCAACGCTACAACAAAGGCTCGAGGATAGTTCGCGTGCAATTAGTAGAGAATCACCAAGCATGAAAAGAAAAAGTGATCCTTAACTCACCCAGAAGCCACCATGCGAGGGCACTTTAGGGTCGAGCCCCACGACCCGAGCTCCGCCTCTCTGGCATGCTGCCGTTTGGGACCCCCCACCTGCACGGGAGCTCCCAACGGGGTGTCGCGATCCGCATCCGTCGCCTCTGTGCGCGCATCCTTCCGCTGCTGCACCGGGGCGGGCGTAGGGTTGGGGGGAACCTGCGCTGACGCTGACGGTTGCGAGGATGACCCCTCGTTGTCACGTGCTAGCTCATCCTGGGGGATGTCATCCTCCTCCTCCTCATCGACGTCATCGTCATCGTCGTCATCGTCCTCCTCCGCTTCCTTATCCGATCCCTGCCAGCGCTTCCCGTGTTGTACCTTTTCACGCTCCCGCACTTCCTTCTTTGCCTTCTCCGCGTCTTTCTTCTTCTTGGGCGCCTCATCGACAGCACAGTTCGCCGCTCACACGACCTTGTCCTCCGGCAACGATGCGCAGGAGTCGCAGAGGGGGCTGAACTGTCCCTACAAACGCCGACCCACGAAGCCGAAAGTAAGATCAAGAAAGTAGCAAGATATGGAAAGGAGATTGGGAAGTACCCACTAGATCAACGAAGCTGGTGTCAGGCTGCATCATTGGATGCCCTCGATCGGGAACACTGCATCGGGCTCATCCAGCGCCTCCCAGATGTGCTACTCGATCTCCGAATCGCGAAGCAAGCCCTGAGCAAGCGTCGTGCCCTCAAGCCACATGCCCGGCGCCATCCCGTACAGCGGAAGCACGCGCGCCATCAGCGGCGCCACCCTCCTCAAGTGGTAAGCTTTGATGACATCGGCGCCTCAGAGGCGGTGGCCCTTCAGGTACACTATGGCACCTAGGAGCGGGGTGAGCCTATTCTTCTCCTTGCCCACAGGCCCCCATGCCCACACTAGCGGAGCCGCCACGATCGTGCGGCCTGTGAAGAGCGGAAGGGAGGTGGCGTCGTGATTCTTGATGTAGACCACCGCGAATGCCACCCTTTGTTAGATTTCGTGGTGGTGATGGCCATGTACTCATGGGTCTGGGGTATGCGAAGGTGGATTCCGGCATAGCCTATCGGAGCCGTCAAGCCGTCCTTCTTCTTGACCAAGGAGACGGCAAAGAAATACCTCCAGAGCTCAAAGTGGGGTTCGATCCCCAAGTATCCCTCACATAGCGCGATGAAAGCCGTGATGTGCTGGATCCCGTTCAGGTTGAGGTGTTGCAGATCCATCTAGTAGTGGTGAAGGAGCCCCCGGGAGAAGGGATGAGGGGGGCGTCACAAGCCCGCGCTCATGGAAGTGTGCGAAGGAGATGACGTAACCATCACGCGGCGCTGGCACCTCCTCACGGCCAGGTAAGAGCCACTCCCCTACAGCAGACCATAGGCAGAGAAGCCTACGCTTGACAACACCCCCTAGACGCACCTAACCCACGTCCGAGTGGTACCACAACGCCATTGTTGGGCAGCAGTAAGGGCTCAAGAGCTCTCACGGGGGCAAGGGCGCAGATGGGGAACGGCTCGGGCTTCGGCGGTGGGGAGGTGGAGAAGGCAGAAAGGTGGGATTGGCACGGCGATGGCGAAGGGGCCAAGAGCCCCAGTTATAGGCAGGGAGACAGAAGGCGAACCGCCGCCTGGACTCCCACAACCTCCATAATGACTGCGTTCGCCATGTCACGTTGCCCCGTCCCATCGAGAGGTGTGCGCACACCACGCCCGGGCCCAACCCCTCAAGGGACGCGCCCGGCGGAAAAGGGGTCCAAAAGCCCCCGCAGGTAAGAAGGGATACAGGCTGAAAACACCCCGACGGCCCATTAAGGTCTGAGGGTTCGAAGGTTGGCCCGCCGATAGGTTCACAACCGCCCCAGGGCACCACCAGAGTGAGAGGCGAAGACAGATGGGCTCACTAGAGGCTGGGACTCGGGTGCGCGCGCGCCATGGGCATCCCAACCCGCATCCGAGTCTTGACTAGAGCATGATCCGTGATTTTTCTTCGAAGAAAGGCAACGAGCCGTCGGGACCGGTCAAAAACTGACCTGATAACTAAATGTATCGGCCATTGAGAATCTGGAGTCGGTCACCAGCTGACCCATCCCAGATCCCCGCGAACGAGAACTAGGGCCCCACACGGATCAACCCGTTATCAGCTCACTGAGCGCCACTTTTTGACCAATGAGGAAAAACATGGCACGGCTTAGCCCTTCCGCCTCATCGAAAGAGACGCTTGAAGGGAAGCGGCAACAAGACGAGACGGCCTCCTGACCGGACTCCCGCTAACGTGCGGGAGCTCGAGGGTCGGACTCGCAAGGAGACCAAATACATGGTCGCATACGAAGCGGAGGTGAGAGCCGAAAGAGAGAGAGTCCTCTTCGCCTTTCGGGTCCCTCCCGTACATAGGGACCCCTAGGACAGCGCCCGACCCTTCTATGGGCTCAGGGGCTGCTGTGGGGCGTCGGAATCAAGCGCAGAAAAACCCTCCTTTTATTCCAAAGTTACCAAGGGATACGATTACATAGTGCACTCTAGGTGCATAACAAAAGACATAACCTAGATTTGCCAAAATAACCTACATTTTGGACGAAAGGAGTGGCTGGCATAGGCCATGTACAAGTATAAACAACTTAAGTGCTACCACGCAGGGTAGTGCCGAGAGTTGCCTTAGGTCTGCTTCAGCAGGGGCTGGGGATAAAACGACAACTGCATCGTCCATCCCCTAACAGCGAGGCTGCCCCGGAAGCAGAGCGGTACGCGGCCGTCGACGCGTACGTTGTTGCTATCATTGGATATTTGCCCGATCATCAAAAGATTTGATGGCGGCGAACATCATGGATCCCCCAAAGCACGGTCTTTAGAGAGCTGATCACGGATTAGCCCTCCCAATCTGGGCAGCTCGGCCCAACCAGGCAGCCACGCGACCGAGGATGGCCCACTAGCTGAAGGAACGTCGACGGCCCAGCCTCGGCCCAGACACGGGGCGTGAGCTGCCTCACCCGACCCCGAGGGCGCGGGCTCCGCCTCATCCGACCCCTATGGGAAGGGTTCCGCCTCTCCTGACCCCGAGGGCACGAGCTAGGCCTCGCCCGACCCTGAGTGTACGGACATAGCCGCGCCCATCGCAGGGACGTGGAACCCTCAGGGTCCCACGGGAGTGAACACTCACGTCGGAGGTCAATCCTCTAACATGAGAATAAGCGAGGGCACGCCTCGACGTGACCCCAGGAGGTGACAGGCCATCACGGTGAGCCCCCGTCGCCCGCCGCGCCGAGGGTTAAGCCGCAAAACGTGCTGGGTGGCTCACGCCGCCTGTCTTGTCGGAGCGCACGTCACCCACCAGAAACGCCTGGGGCCCGCGCCGCCCGTCCTGTTGAGGCGCACGTCGCACGTCGCGCCAGGGAGCGGCGCAGGGACACCCCGTCGTCATCTACAGGGTCAATGGGGCCCACGTAAGGGAAAGAGAGCAGCGGGATCCCGGCAACCCTCCTCTTTCTATTCCTTAACTCTCTCTCTTTCTCTCTCTCTCTCATGTATCCGACCCCTACCCCTTGGCTTATAAAAGGGAAGAGGAGAACCCCATAGGGGGGACCGAACTCGGATACACGGACGCACCCGCGTAGCACTTTGCCACCAGAGACTTGGGAGCTCGTTCCCTCTCTCGACCGTTTGTAACCCTTACTGCAAACCAGTGCAAGAACATGAGTAGCTTGAAGTGGACGTAGGGACGTTCTGCCCAAACCAGCATAAACCCTTATGTCTTCCTTGCACACCATCCGAGCCAGACGCACAAGCATAAATTTACTAGTTGGCGGTCCGAAACACCGACAAGATTCTTCTTCTCAGCTAAATCTGCACTATTGTCTTTGTCAATGATGCCCTTGTCTTTGCCGACCAATACTCGTTGTGGCTCTACATGGAAGGTAACGGTGGTCTTTGAGCCAGTAATAATGTCATGCTATCACTCTCATGCTTGCATCCTTTTCATCTGTCTTGAAACCGTTCACATCATCATTGCCTTACAATTGAGTCCTTGTGATGACCTCAATCTACGACATGTACTTGGCGTGTTCGTTATGTGATTGTTTTGTATTGATCCGATAGGAAAATGAAAATGTGTCCTTTTTTATTGTGTTGTCCTTGGATTGTTTCCTCTTGTGCACGCAGGCACTATTATGTCCCACCTCACTTTCATCGTTGCCTTACAGTTGAGTCATTGTTTGCCTCCAAACCATACAAATCATTATCCATGTCTGCTTGCTCTTGTTGTCGCTAATATAGTGGTCGCTACTGCCCAGTCCGTGCGACGCCATCGTCTCATGGCAATTGCTGGCTGGTTGTCTTATGGCCGTGGAACGCTGATGAATTGGTGTGAAATGATGGTGGAGACATGTGCTAACTTTGAGCGGAGCGTCTGCTCCCATGGGCTGGACTGTCCACCATTCAAACACCTGTGCACACCGGAGCCAAACCGTCCCTATCAAATCTTTATTTTAACCAGCGGATCGTCCGCCCACAAGGGCCAGCCTATGTGTTGTTCACTCGTCGGCACAACATAGAAACTTAAATGTTCTATCTAACTCCATATGTCAACAGGCGAACTGTCCACCCACGTAAATCGGACCGTCCTCCTAGGCCTAGGTGTTCGGTCAGACTGAACCAAACCGATCGGTTCTTCAGCTTCCTCCAAATTTTGGTTAGCAGGAATAGGAACCAATCGATTCCCAAAAATTTTCTAGAGCGAGTCATTCAGTTTTAGGTATTTCGGTTTGGTCTTCGGTTTTTAACCGAACTGACTGAACAATTTACAAATCCAATCCAAAAATTAAAAAATCAATGAACTATCGAACAAAATCATACAAAAATCATAAACTCTAAACTGCGCCCGCTCGGCACCACCACCGTTGATCCTGCTCGCTGCTGCAGGAGGGCAGAGTCGATGCGCGGCATGTGAGGGAAAGAAGAAGTGTGAGCGGGCACCAGCCGGGAGCGAGGAGGCTGAGAGCGAGAGGGATGGAGGAGGTGTCGTGCAGCGCGTTGTGAGGAGGGGCCGAATGGAGGAGGAGGCGTGTGGTGGATGGGGAATGAACCTAGGGTTAGGTTGGAGCCGACTTATATATATGTATGTAGGTTCTTTCGTATTGGGCTAGGTTTGAATTCTTTAGTGTGCCACTTTCATAAATCTCAGTGTGTTCAGCTTATTCGGTTAACCGAGGTCTAAAAGTAAATTAACCGACTAAATTTTGGTTACCTTAAAACCTGAAACCGAATTAAGAACCGGAATTTTCGATTTTTGTCTTAGGTATTTCGGTCCTCGGTTAATTATGCCCAGACCTAGGTAGTCGAGTCTCTATCTAGCTTCTTAGATATAGAGGCTGGAACGTCAGCCTCTAACAATCAGCCCTTCTCATAATGTTCAAGGAAATTTGGCTAAGTCAAAAAAATGATTTGTCCTTAACAAGGAGACCCTTCTCTCATAACTCTTTTGAACTCATTCTTACCAATTTTCAAACAAAGTTAACCCTCATGCATGCAATGCAATTATTTGAGTAAACTAGCGCTATAGAATCAAGCAAATGGACATTAACCACGCACTCTTGATAATTCTAATTTCCTAATCACCTTTTGTCTAGCAAAAATAGAAAAACACTACCATATACCTTTGCCTTGAGCTTTCCCTTTGCATTTACTCCAAGCTATCACCATGGCATCACTTCAAGGTTACTTATCTCCATGACTAACCTATATTCATTTCTCAAATGAATTTGCTAGTCCACAAATGTTGTAATTAATTACCAAAACTCGACTTAGGGGTCTAGATCTCTTCTTAGACAGAGTTGGAACGTATTATGTTGTAATCTAGTCGGACTATGTATCTTATAACCGATTAGGGGATAGCCACAATTGAATTGTAACCCTACCCACTAGGTTATACAAGGCTGGTAGGGAGCTGCACAAAAAATCATCCTTTGCTACTGAGCTCCCTTCTACCGACCCTATGTCTGAGTCACTAGCAAGTGGGCTGGAGTCAATTCTGCATTGTCTGTGGTCTAAACCGTAAGTTTTTGAACTTTGACCAGCGGTCACTCACCAGCGGCAATCTAACAGGTGGCGAGGCCTAATCCTACCCAACCAACACAAGCTCGCGCATGCATTTTACGGGTTGTTGTCGCGGAAAATTTGGGATCAGACATTTCATTTGAGGCTAAAAACAATCTGGCCAGATTTTGATAAGGCAACAAACACCTCTGGATTAAAGTATATACTAAATTGTACTACAATTTAGTGTTGACCAAAAGTGAAGTATTTAGTAAAAATTAATTTTAATTACTAGTCAAACATGGCTAAGTTGACGGCACACTTAAGCTATTTCACAGTTTGTGCCATTTAGACATGGAATTTGGACTTATTGCTTTCTATTGGAGTGTTAGACATCAAAAACAGAATTAGTTGACATTGATTGCCTATTTTGATGGTCATAATTTTTACTTAACAACCATCAATAGTGGAATCCTTGCATTGTCCAAATTAAGCTTGTACAAATGTTGCATATTTATGTTGTATTTTCTGTCATTTTACAACATCGTTCAAATACAATACATACACATATGAATATGGGGTTATTTCAGATGCCAAAAGGCAGGTTGGTATAATAATGAGTCCAATAGTGCCACTTAAACAGTATTGAAAAGATGTCATTAATGAGTGCCAATATCGTTCTATGTAGAAGGCAATGATATAGGTGATGTGCAATCGTTCTTTGTAATGCAGTTCATGAGTTCCGAATCATTAGTGACCCGTGTGCCTTCTTTTGTTAGTTTATGATATCTGCTATTCTAATATTCTTATTTTAATCTATGAATGTTATAGATTGATTAGAATGTTTGTAGTCATGGTGTCAGATTTGTACTCCTGCAAGTCCACCCGAGGTATTCTCAGGTAGTAGTTTGAGGTGAGGGAAATCGCAAGGACAAGAACTTGTGATAACACACAGGGCATCCCGGCAAAAACCGGGGCACCGTACGAAAGTCTAAAATGAGGCCTACTATATTACTCCCCTAATCTCAAATTATTAGTCGTTTTGGATTTTCTAGATATGTAGTTTTTTTATGCATCTACATATATATTTATATCTAGATGCATAGCAAAATCTATGAATCTAGAAAATTTATGCATAGCAAAGTTTATGAATCTAGAAAACTTAAAATGACTGATAGTTTAGGATGGAGGGAGTAATAAAATATAACAAGAAAATAACGATTATAGTATAGTATATTACATAGCAATGAAAATCATCAAGAGTCATACCTATTTAATCTTGGTTGCATAATCTTTACTTGACCAGCATTATTCTTTTCATGTTACTTGAAATGAACTTTTCAATGATAGACTCATAATCAATTTTCTACAACATGTCACTCTCAAGTGCTATCATAGCCAAGTCATTAAGCCTTTCTTGTGTCACTGTAGAACACAATTGAATAAAATGAACAAAATATCAATTGATCAATTCATCATCCATCAAATGAATAAAAAGAAATACCTCGACTTGTAGCAGGTACGGCTTGAAGTTTAGCTTGAGCACGTGCACGTCCAGCCAATAGGAAAGGGTCACGATTGCTCGATTAGCAAGCCGCAGGCATCATTGCACTTGAAGCAGCGGACAGAGCGGTGGAGGGGGCCTCGCCTATGCAGCCATGGCAGTCAATCGGCTGGTCCCGGATGGCGCGCCGCTGCCTTAGTCGCGCGATCGTGCGAGGAGAAGACGACGTGTCGTTGCGGCCGTGGAAAAGAACGACGGAACCAGCTCTCGTAATGCAACAGGCAACCAGGAGGAAATAACATGGACCAAATATTGATAGAAGCTGCTAATCTTGAATTTGGGGGCCCTGTTCAGCCGAACTGGCTGCACGTCTGGTTCGGCTGCATGCCCATACGACGGGCCTGGTAACGCAAAACGCAAGGTTTTTATACAGGTTCGGACTGTCGACAGCGTAATACCCTACGTCATGCGTTCTTAATGTATTGAATGGCTAGGGCTTTTGGATGAGGTGGTTCGTCTTCTATGGGTACCCCACGACTCCCTTATATATCCTGATTGTCGTGGGTTACAAGTTAGGTCAAGATCTGTCGGTTCCGGAAATGACCGGCAGCTAAACCTACTCGAAGTGTGTATCGCACGTCGTGATCGGATATGGCCTAGCACACAGTAACTTAAGATCTATACTGGTTTAGGCAATCATGCCCTACGTCCAGTCGGGGTCAGTCGGATGTATTACTTGAGCCCAGGTGCTTGTGAGAGTTGGGGAGTTATAAGCTTTCGAGCGGAAGCTACGGTTTAGATCTTTCGAGAGATCGAATTTGGTGAGTTGCCTGTCTTATTTCCTAGGCGGAAGACCCTCCCTTTTTATAGTCCAAGAGAGGCTCCATTACAGGGGAGCTAAAGGTGTGAGTATAGAAAGAAAGGATTCCCGACCCCATCGGTCGGGGTCGTCAGATTCGTCAGTCCGGCCATCCCATCCCGTGAGTCGGAGTCTTCCGATGACCACCGTCCAAATCCTATGTCGTGGGGCAAGCGTCTTGTCTTGTCGCTGCGCGTCATGCTCCGTCGGTCAGCGGTCGTGGGGGCGTCGATAGGTACGATACGGCTATCACGCCCCATTCCTGGCACCTTGCCCGGACACTCTGTCGTGACGGGGAGCGTTCCAGCCGTATCATGATGACGTTTCGCCCCGTCCTTTCACGAGGACGGGCAGGTAGAATAGTGGCGTCCTGCTGCCACAGCAAAGGGGACTGTAACCCCCATGGAGTGAGTGGTTGGCCGTGTACGACCGGTTGACCCGAGGCTCATCCTTATTCTCCGTACCTACTCCTGGGGCACGCTGATAAGCCGGGCTTGGCCTCCCGACCAGCCTGCCGGTCGGGGAGGCGGGCACGTGTAAGGCGGAGCCCAGTTGGAATCCCCGGTCGTCGCCTTGGTACGAACCCAGCCTTCAATCGTTCCCATAGTCGAGGATATAAGCCTTGACCGAGTTGTCAGTCGGGGTTGTGGGCCGAGACGGCCCAGATGAAGTTGTTGCCCTATACGAACGGATGCTTATTTCAAGCGCGGCCTTGGACTGGTCAACGAGATGTGAGCCCGCTAGGGACCCCAGGTCCCTGGACCCGTCAAGATCCAAACCGGGTTGTTTTACAACGAAATGAATCAGGTTTAGATACGCAACATCGAGTTTACACAGCACAACTCAGATTCTGATCCGAAAGGACCCTTCCGTCATCCAGTCGGGTGCCTATACTTCGGATCATGGTGTAGGATTATCTCCTGAAGAGTCGGACCCCACTCGGTAGGGATATACCGGGGTCTACCTCTGTTACATGGTGACTAGAATTGCATATCTAAGTCTATCATTGAAATTAAACGTGTATCTTGTATTAGAATGATACTAACGAGCTCGGTCTGATAGGCGCAACGGCGGGCCATGCCACCTTTTTGTCCTTTTTCTCTTTCCATATTTTCTATTTTCATTAATTCTATCTATAAATTCGTTCTCTTTTCTCTATATAATTTTCCTCTTCATTTTTTTGCTTCCAAAATTTTTCTTACAACTTGTTTGTTTTTGGATTTGTGTTCATAATGTTTTCATCCAAAATTTTGTTTCCAATGTTTTTTCATTTCTTCCAAAGTTTTTATAACTTTTCTTCTCAAATTTTTCTTCGAAATGTTTTTGCCTCCAAACTTTTTTGAATTTTGTTCCAAATTTTTTTTATTATTTTACTTTTCAGTTTTCTGCTTTCAAATTTTTATCGAGTTTTGTACTGTAAACCTTTTGTATATATGTTTCAGTTTTCATTTTCTTCAAATTTTGCTCTCTAAATAATGTTCCCAAACTTTTCATTCCACTTTTTGTTGGTAAAGTTTGTTCTTCAGATTTTGTTTTTAAAAAAAAATTGATTTGTACTTTTGTATATACTTTTGTTTATAAATGTTTTTGTCTAATGTGTGGGGACCAAGATTGATAAGAATTGGGTGAGTTCCATGCGTGGGGTATAAAGAAAAGAGAAAAAACACCCTACGGGCAGAGAAACACGACACCAACCAATAGAGGATCGCCACATATGCAAAGCACAGATTAAAGGGCCCACAAACAGGGGCAAACCAACATAACTCCACGCGGATCACCACATACCCATCTCAGGACCCACTAGTCAACGTCACAACCAAGAGGCGGAGAGAAAGTCGGTGGCCAGAGGTCAGCTGAACTAGGGGTTATGCCAAACCACCTCTGCCTCCCCTCGTCTCAAAATGCTAAGTGTCACTCCTTGATGCCTTCCCTACATTGGTTATGAGAGATATCCATGAAGATAACGCCCGGAACTACCTCAAAGTCCCAATATAAGGAGGGATAAGGCGTCCACTCCAACACACACAAGAAGAATTGAAGCTCCACTTCAAGATGAAACCCTACCTAAATAGTGTTTAGAATAAGGAGACAGTGAAAGGTAGTCTGGGGAAGTGTACTAAGTCTATCAACGCTCCTCCCTAAACTTGTACATGGACGGATGCTTGCATTTTTTAAGTAAGTATTCGTGATTTTCTTATGGTATTTAAGTTTCTTCATTAAGTAAGTTCTATTCTTAGCTGCTTATGGGATCATTATTCATTAATTTAGTGATTGCTAAGACTGTGAATAAACAAATAAGATTTTGACCAGGACTAAAATAGTAATCGATAGTGTAAACGTGGTGTCTAGGCTACAGGTTACCTTTGTTTACCGTGTGCCCCACGGGTTGCAGAGGTAGTCACATGTGGTGAAAATACTATCCGTCCTTAGTAACCCTCCACGTTCGGGTACGTCGTAGAGCTACAGGCCAAAGTCATCTAGCAGACCAGGTGTAAACCGGTATCCAAAGTAAGCAAGTAGAGGCTGAACCTATCTTACTCTAAAATTCTTATCCATAAGAAATTCTCTCTACCCTCACCTACCTAATTCTTGTTATCCTTGGACGAACCCGTTTTCTAAATAGTGGTTTTTTGGATTCGATACCTTCAAATACTCTCAGATGAGAACTACTTCGCTATCCGTACACTTATGTATTCTTATATGTATGTAACTGTTAAAAGTACCAATACCCAGCCTAGCTTTATAGATATATACTTTATATTTGGCACCGACTAATTTCACTGTAAGTTCTATTTAGATCAGCTACTTATATTTTGCTTGATCAAATACTCCGTTCTTTTGTTTGCTCTTTGCCTATTGCCTCTTTTCGTGTACTGTTATTGCTGCAGCTAACCAATCTGAGTTTATTCTTTGAAAATTAATTATCGATCATCCTAATGCTACAATCTGCATATTGTAGGTGCGTAAGCTTCTTCTATGCATATCTTGGACCTGTTTGAACTATTTGTATTGTTTCTTTATGTTTGGATTGGCGGGCGAAGATTTGGACAAAGAAATTCTCTGATCCATGATTTGCAAGAGAAGGAACGGAAGATGGTGCCCGAGGAAAGAGATGCGCGTGAAGACGACGCCCTGCGATGTGGAAACCGACACTACTAGGAAAAGAGTTTTAAGGGTGGGTACAAAATATATTTTTAGATGCGGTATCCGTATCTACTTCTCGCGTCTAAAAATAGCTATTTGTAGGGGTGGGTAACGCGCTCGTTATTAAAAATTGATTTCTTGAGGTAACCCGCCCTTACAAATCAATTTCCAGAAAATAAAAAAAAATAAAAATAAAAAAAAAGCAAAATAAAAAGCGCCTGTACTGTACCTACAATTTTTTTTGACTAAATATGCACAGTTGCATCATCTGGGGTTCGAATGCTTACCTCGAACCTCGTGCGTACCTTCCTCTCCACCACACTACACATTCACTAATGACTCTATGAGGTATGTTATTCTTTTATATTAACTTCTGAAATTGATTTATAGGGGCGTGTAACGCCACCACTCGCCCCTAAAATTGTTTTTCTATTTATTCCAAATATTTATTTAAATTTTTACATATAGCAAAATTTATTTAAATTTTTACATATAGCAAAATAAATTTAAAAAAATAAAACTTCTACACTATGGCTATTGTGAACTATAGATAAAATAAATATACCAAGTATATTTTAGTGTATATAAAGGTTAAGATCTTGTATGAGTTGCTATATAGTCATAGCTATAACCTGTATGAGATACTATATAGTCATAGCCATATCTAGTATACAACTATTAAATGATCTTGTGATTCTAAAATATTTTAATGTATAAACTATAAAATTTTAGATTTTACCGCTGCAACTTTGATAAGGAGCTACTCTATATCCGAGGTTGTTTGAAAAAAATCAAAATTTTTAGATTTTAAAATTAGAGAACTTATAACATTTTTTATCATTAATTGACCTTAAATGAAAACGTTATCAACTATAAAGTTTTATAGATCACGTCAACCTCTACAGTTTTGGCATAAAGTTTGATTTTATCCGGAATCATATGAAAAAGTTATGAATTTTTTACGTGAAATCATTTGTAGGAGCGGGTCATATCATCACCCGCCCCTAAAATGTAATTTTAGGGGCGGGTGGCGCCATCACCCTCTCCAGCCACTATTTTTATGGGCGGATGGTGACGTCACCCGCCCTAGAAATACCATTCTTAGGGACCGGTGACGCCATCACCTACCCTTAAAAATAATTTTCTCGGAACTGATCGATGTTCCGTTTGTAGTGTTATCTTTTGGTCCGTCTATACGAAAAGGACGTTCCTACCCATCGCTCTTTTAAGTAGTGCGAAGCATGCCTCGTGCCTGGTTTGTGAGGCACTGAGGCACAAGCAGCCAAGCAGGTGTACGACAGGCGAAGCCCCAGGCACGTCGATGGCACGAAGACCCAAAAAAAAACAGTGTGAGCCGTGCACGCATCTCAAGGAGACCAGGCCGAAGACGGTACGGGCGGGGTACTAACGTCCTGCTAGACACGCCTGTGCGTTGCGGCTGCTTGTCCGTGCGCCTCGTTGCCGCGCTTCCCAGCAGACCCGGCCAGCCGAGCACCGCTAACCCCTCGTGCTCGGTTTGAGAGAGGAGCAACTAGAGGAGAGGTGACCCCCCGCCGGCGCGGTGCCTCCTCGACATGTATTTATACGAGGGACATGGCGTGTGGCTGCTTGCATTAGGGGCGTGTGTTGCCGCCGCAGGTTTGTGTGCTGGAGAGGAGCTGCTGGTTGCTTGCCGCTGATTTTTTTATTGAAAAGAAAAGCTAGCTACTCATGTTCACGAATATGTGTCAGTCTGATTTGTAAATATGTATCGAAACCATGCATGTGTCAATCACATGCATGCTGTGGTCAGATATATGTCCTTAGTACGTTATTTTTTTATCAATATGCAGCTGCTCAACTTATAAAATCTGCTAAAAGAGAGTCAGATGTCAGATGTCATGATTTTTCACTCTCAAATATGGATTCCCACTAAATATATGAACCGCAGCATAACAGGAGTCAACAGGTGCATATTCATCTTTAAATAGGGCATTTAACGGTCATTCCATGCAAAAACCAGCGGAGTGTGCTGGTGTTTAACCTCCAAGCCCACCAAGAGATATCCCCGAGGTGTTAGATTGTAAGTGGGGTGTCGCCGAGATCAGGAACTTGAAGGTGCAAGGAACATAAGATTTAGACAGGTTCGGGCCGCCGAGAGCGTAATACCCTACATCCTGTGTGGTGTTTTGTATTGCCTTAGGTGTTGATGTGTTTCGAGAGGGTCCCTGCCCGCCCTTATATAGTCTTGGGGGGCAGGGTTACATGGAAATCCTACTCGGGGTAGTTTCTTTCTGTTCCGACTAATTCTACTATGGTATGAGTAGTTACAACCGATGTAGGGCGTGGCCTATATCACATCCCTTATCCTAGAATATGCATTCCATGTGCGCAGTCCCGTGGTCCTGGGCCTGACAAACCCCTAAGCTCTTCGTAGTCGAGTACTGCAGGTTTCCGAGTACTTCTGAAGGCGTCTTCGAGTTCTCCCAAACCGTCTTGAAGGTGTTTTCCGAGTACTTCCTTAACTGCATCGAGGTTGTGAGGTGCTCATGCCCCGAGTAGTTGTCAAATCTTTTTTTGTATGGGGTGCGATAAAACTTGCACCCCATATGGAGTAGCCCCTGAGCCTTAGATTGAATCAAAGAATCAGGATGAGAGTCAAATTAGTCTTGAATCTTCTGCTCTTATCTTCCAAAAATTTAAAAAATAAGTCATTGGTGACACATGTCCCGCAGCCCCCGAACCTTGAGTCCAAATCCTAAGGTTTGGAAAAAGGATCCAAAGAATCGTGGCATGGGTAATAGAAAAAATAAGAATTTGATTTGACGGTTAAAATGAGTAAATTGGTTCAGAAATTCAAAAATCTCTTTTTTCGAGATAACGTCCCTGAAAAATAGTTAAGCAAATAACTTTCCCAAATAACCCGAGATTACCACTCAAAACAAATCTTATCCCGATATGAACTCTTCAGCTTCTGCACAGTGATACGTTGAGTTGTTTCCTGCGCCTAGCCCCAAGCATGAGAGTCAGACGAGCCGCCGAAAACACATTGAGTGCCCTGTTGCGCCCAGCCCCCCGAGCACGGGAGCTAGACGAGGCGCTAAAGGTATGCTGAGTGCCTTGTCGCGCCCAGCCCCTGAGCATGGGAGCTAGACAAGCCACCGAAGGTACGTCGAGTGCCTTATCGCGCCCAACCCCCCGAGCATGGGAGCTAGACGAGCCACCAAAGGTATGCCGAGTAGCGTAGGTACGGTCGAATCAGAGGAGATACATCACATGGTCGGCAGCGCCAGCCCCCGAGTCTGGGAGTCAGCCGAGTCGCTAAGTGGTTTACAGGAGCCGTGTTTCGTAACCCGAATAGGAGTCGGCTACGCTCTTCCCCCAGATTAGATTCCATCTAACCCGAAAAGTCCTGGTGCAGCACGAGTCGAAGTCGCGACGAGAGCGGACTCCTCCTCGATCTCCTTGGCTAGGTCAGGGAGTATGGAGCGAGGCCCCTTCAGTAACATAGAGTACTAGTCGGGAACTAGTAAATTGAGCGTTACTGGAAGCATGGGAGCGAGGGGCTTACTGGAAGCATGGGAGCGAGGCCCCTTAAGTAACGAAGAGTACTAGTCAGGAACTAGTGAACTGAACGTTACTGGGAGTATGGAAGCGAGGCCCCTTCAGTAACATAGAGTACTAGTCGAAACTGAGCGTTACTGAAAGTATGGGAGCGAGGCCCCTTCAGTAACATAGAGTACTAGTTGGGAACTACTAAACTGAGCGTTACTGGAAGTATGGGAGCGAGGCCCCATCAGTAACATAGAGTACTAGTCGGGAACTAGTAAAGTATTTGATACATAATCACGTAGATGCTTTATTTGGCTAATTAACAGGTTCCACTGGTCATTGCCAAACGAGACGACCACTATTGGCAGTCGCATGGCTCGGCTGTGACAGGGTTCCTTGAGCTTAGCCTTGAAGAAATTGAATCATTTTCTTCTTTTCCGAGCCCATCCCCACTGGCCCTATCCTTAGCCCTCGAGACATGGTAAAAAAGGCTCGTGACATGAGGAATAGATGACAAGAGATCGGGTGGAAAAAGGTTGCACTAATTAGACTAGACATTCATTGGGCGCGTCTGAGTATAGCGAGCAAGTCATGATTAACCCAAATAATAAATATAAATGATGACCCTGACTAAGTGGTAAAAAGGGGTGCTTTTAGGTTTACGAAACCCCTTGTTTCGAGATATAGTCCCAAAATAATGGTTGAACAAATGAAACACATAAAAGACCCTCAGAAAATCTTCTTGAATCGGGTACTTAATTTATAAATAAATCATTATTCGAGTAGTCCCGTCACCTTTCTTTGTAGTCTTTGTTGAGTGGCGGACCTCCCAAGGCCCTCCGAAGGGTTTGACATTCGAAGGTGGAATGCTTGCTCTTCGGGTGCCATTAGCATCACTTGTGGAGAGCCTCCTCGAATCGTTCCTTCGAGCTGAGGGTTATCTTTCTTCTGGTTGGTTGTTCCCTAACTTCCGGCTTGCGTTTCCAAGTTGTACCCAGGTAGTCGAGGGGGATATGATAGTTGGGAGGGTTGTAGGCCTCTACCTCGTCGCACTCCTGTTGCCTGGCGATGATGATGTTGCGGGCATCCCAGCCGGCGTTGATGATAGTGCGGAGCTCTCTTGTGGAGCAGTCATAGAGGTTGTCAGGCTGATATTGGTGTTGTTCTGGTACGTGCTGCCTGCACGCGGCAAGCTTGGCTTTCCTGAGCTTATGCCGCTCTTTTTGGATGTCGTCTTCATCTTCGATCTTTGTGGTTCCCACAGTGTCGGGAGCATGTACAGGTAGCTCATGATGGGCGAATGCCCCCGCTGCGTCTGGGTCTGGACCGGTTGTGTCAGAGATGTAGTCGTCATCGTTGATGTAGTAGTCATCCAATTGAACATACTCCGATCCTTCACTATCTTTATCGACGTGAATCATGAATACCTCACGATCTGGTGCGAAGCGTTTGGTACTCGCAGCCCAACCTTCTTCGTCGCCGGAAAAAGCAAGAGGTCTGCCTTCTTGGAACGGGAGTTCACCAGAGTCGATAATGGATCGTAGTGGGTTTGATTCAAGAAAGAGCTTTCTGCCCTTCCAATGCTCGAGCCTGCGCGACCGAGTTGATCCTCTTGCCAGACTCTGGCGGCTGCCTATTACAGGTATTGCGTGAGTAGCCGAATTCGAATGGTTGTCGTAAACGGTAGCCCCTCGACGTCCGGTGGCTTCTTCTTCTCCGAGTTGCAGTAGGTGATCGAAGTCCTCTTCCAATGCGGAGAGGGTCTTGGGTAGGACCTCCTCAGACCGAATTGGACTTGGTCTGTGGGTTTTGAGTTTGCCGATGAAGTCGTCAAAGTCGCGATCGAATGCCTTCAGCTCCCTGGGGTTGATACATTGAAGGGTGGTTTCTGCGAGATTGTTGCACTCTACGATACCTTGATCGACTCGGTCGATGCCGGAGAAGATGTCGCCGGTGGCGACAGGAGGATGGTGAGGAGTCTCAGGGCGGTTCCGTGTCGAGGACATCGGGTCAGGCTGATGGAGAGCGGCTTCCGCAAGCTTGATGCATTCAGCAATGCCGTTGTCCACATGATCTATCCCGGCAATTAGATCGCCAGGACTGATAGATGGGCGAGGGTTTACCTTGATATGACTTTTGTAGCTTCCAATTAGATCGAAAAGTTTGATCCCGCCGATATCATCAGCAAGATTATTGATGTCGCGGCTGGATGTCGGAGCAGATGCCTTCGGCTTCTTGGGGTTGGCCAGGTGGTTGTTGAAACCACATGAGCCATTGGTGATGCAGACGTAGGAGCCGAAGGTGAACGTGGTGCCCTCGTTGGACACGGCGCTGGTGAAGTTGAAAATACCATCGAGTTCTACAATGGATGCTCGATGAACACCCCTACCTGGCGCGCCAGCTGTCGGTGTTTAACTTCCAAGCCCACCGAGGGATATCTCCGAGGTGGTAGATTGTAGGTAGGGTGTCGCCGAGATCAGAAAGTCGAAGGTGCAAGGAACAAAAGATTTAGACAGATTCGGACCACCGAGAGCGTGATACCCTACGTTCTGTGTGGTAGTTTGTATTGCCTTAAGTGTTGATGTGTTTCCAGAGGGTCCCTGCCCCCCCTTATATAGTCTGGGGGGACAGGGTTATATGAAAATTATAGCGAGATATGAGGTTAGGAGTCCTAACCGAGTACTACTCGGGTAGTTTTTTTTTTGTTCTGACTAGTCCTACTATAATATGAGTAGTTACAACTGATGTAGAGCGTGAGTCATGTCTCATCCCTTATTCTAGAATATGTACGCCATATGCGCAGTACCGCAGCTCCGGACCCGACAGAGTGACATATATGGAGAATGAAATTTGGATCCGGCGCTGTTGTCAAAGAGTGGCTTCATCCAAGAGTCGAGAGGTTTCGTAAGTACGGCCGCCAGGGCAGCAGGCAGGGAGTGTGACAGCAAGTGCGAGCACGATCGCACCGTGGGCCGAGCAGCCCACCAGACAGCGACACAAAAGGCGGTAGCCCAGCCCACCTTCTAGAAGCCGGTCTCCCCACCCACATCCAATCCAGATCGCCCCCAAACCAAGCAAAAGCAGCTGCTCGGCCCCACTTCATGGCCCCCCCAACATCGTACGGTAGGTGAGGTAACCAAGCAACCCTCGTGATCGTGACAGTTTATTACAGCGCATTCCATTCGGCCACCCGCTGTCTTTGCCTGATCTGCACAGGGGACCATGGCAGGAAGACGTGGAATTGGGTTTTTACCCGTTGTACATGGAAAACCTACACTATAATCAACGTGGAAATATATACTTTTATCAAATCTTTTGACACAGTTCTCGCAAATCTTTGTCAGGAAACGTTCACTAATGGCAACTTTCGTGTTACGGTGGCGGTTATTATGCTCCTTGACGTCTGTTGCAGAAATTACTGGCAACTACCAGAAATCTTTCGAAATGACAAATGAAGCCTTGAGCAAAGCGGATAAGGCTACCAGGTCAGGTAGCCAGCTAAGTCAGGTGCGCAAGGACATCATCATCTTCTAGAATCCCTGGTGTGGGGGCCACCTGAACCGAAACCAGCTGAACATCCGTGCGGTGCGGACCCGCCCGAAGTGCGCCTCCTCCGATGCGGGGCCCGGCAACACAGGATCTCACCAATCAGGCAGTCACCGAGCCCATCAATCCTTCTAGAAGAAAGCGACGCCCCATCCCGGCAAAGCCGGCAGCGCCTTTGCTAGTGCGGCGCGCACTCCTCGTCTCGTCTCCTCCAGCGACGTCCCACCCCACCGGGGAGTGGAGAGGCTGCAGGTGGGGCCCAGGCCTCCACGCATATAAACCCAATCCGCCTCGACCAGACACCATCGCCCACACTCCCACTATTCACCAGCTCGGGCGGCGAGGCAGAGCTCCCTCCCATCTTCCCGAGAGTCACCAGCACCACACCATCAGGCATCCGCAGGAGGAAGAAAGCGGCGGCAGGAGGGAAGCAGAGCATAGCAGCGGCGGGCCGGGAGATCAGAGGCCTCAACCCATGGCGGCAGCCGTGCCCCTGGCCGCGCCGCCGGCGTTCGCGGCGCCGGGGAGCCCGTACGAGGCGCTGCGGGTGGGGCGCGCCGCCACGCAGGTGGAGATCAAGGCCGCGTACCGCACCATGGCCAAGCGCCTCCACCCTGACGCCTCCCGCGCGTCCGGGGCGGCGGCGGCGTTCCTGGAGATCCGCCGCGCCTACGAGACGCTGTCGGACCCGGACGCCCGGGCGCGCTACGACCGCTCGCTCGGGCCGTCCCACCACCGGCCGGGCCAGGGCGTCGGCGGCGTGCGGGTGCGGCGGTGGGAGACGGACCAGTGCTGGTAGCAACCGTGCCATGGCATGTCGCCAGTTCCCATCAGGGATGCACATGGCCTCAACCCTCGGAGCCTCTCGGCTGGCGCTCTGCAGGGGGAGAGTGCAGTGCAGGGTCCAGTTGTCAGTCGCTCATCAGCCGGGCCCACCTGTTGGCGACACAGCTTTTGTAAATATACGGCAATATAGTAATACCAGGTTACTAATGTGAGGCTATCACTCATCAGCTTTCATGCGCATAGACTGCGGTTCCATATTTCCACATATCGATCGATGAATGAAAACATCAAAGAAATGGAGCTCAAAGTTTAATACAGTGCGCTGAAACACTTTAGCATCGAAAGCGACAAGTTCCAGGTATTCAGAGGCGCATTGGGTAATCCCATTCGAGAGGAGAGCCCAGCAGGCAGATAAACACAGCACAGAAAGCTCGCACCCGCACAGCCGCACGGAAGGATGCACCACGCTTTCTCATGATCCAGGGCTCCAGGTTTCAGAGCCTGGACAGCAAACATATTAAGCATCTCCGAGGGTGTGCTGCACATTCACACGACCAAGCGCCGCAGATAATGACGAGCCCACACGATCTCTATCCACAAACCCAGAACTCGGAATGTAGTTATGAAGCTACAGGTAATATAGCATTTGCGCTGGACAGAACAGATCGATGTAACCCAACACCCAAGGTAATGAACCCGACATCGAAATGCAACTCAGTACCATGTCACACATGACCAATTTACACCGGAAGATACCTTCCACACTACAAACTAGCCTTAGTCTTGTCGGGCACAATGTGTCACTCCCTTTCTTTCAGTTTCATTTGTTATGCAAAATTTTCTATGTACAAAGATGCAGTGTCAGAATGCGCCTTACATCATCACTTGTGGCTCATCAGCACTGAGGTGATCACATGCATGATTAAGCTGATTTTTGTTGCATCTGATGCATTGGTTGTTGGCAGCGACCGCTGGTGTGCCAGGACACCATAGACTTGTTCGAATATTGGCCTTACATGCATTGCGATTATCGGATCTGTTGGTTGTATTGCCACAGCAACATTTGTCATCCATTGAAGCTTCCGGGACGTGTCGTTGGCAATGTCACACGCTAGCTGCTGGAAAAGGGCTAGGAGAACCCCTTGGTTCAGAGGGATGGGAACTGTCCCACACAATGCTTGCAAATCAACCTGAAATAAATGTTTAAGACAAAATATACACACGGTAGTATTTATAGAACAATAAAATGCATAAACAACCTGACAAAATGACTGCTTTATGTAATGTGCGAAGCATGTTCCATTAACCATTATTGGAGGTTTGCATGATGATACACATCTTTTTTTATTCATTTAGCAAAAGATCCAGGGCCATGCATGTGTGGTAGGTCGTAAGTTCATAAAAATGATTTTAAAATGGCAAATTTGGCATTGGGTTTACCTGAGAACACAACCAAGAAACTATAGAGACATCGCTTCTTTGAAGAGCCATTGTAAATGCCTCATCGAATTTCCGCTCAGCAATCAGTCGGCCTAGTTCTTTCATAGGATCCAATGGAGCATCAACCTGAAAGCGCAAACCATTCAGTATGTTCTGGGGAACACTATATTCATTTACGCAGATAATCAAAGATGACGTTGTCTCATCATCATCATATCAAACAACAGAAGGCGGAAAATTCAAAGTATATCCCACCTCAGGGAGATTCATCACAGGTCCGTTACTGGGCTGCAAAGCACCTGTGCTCTGTGATGTTGGGCTCGCTGATGCAAATAGTGACAAAAGCTTGCGCTGGCCATCAAGTAACTCTGATGTAGCACCCTGGTTCATTGACGACGCTGAATTGATTGCTTCCTGATAGAATCAAAATGAGACAGAAGACATGTCACTAATCGTAAGGGGTGAAAACAGAAAATGTACATAGATAAAAAAGAACATATTTGTTTTAGTGTTTCATCTTTCTGTTGCCTATGTATTGCTTATAACAAAAGATCTTGCAAACTTACCCTTAGAGTTTGTGCTAATGGAGTATGTGCTGTCAGGACCTGCTGCTGGATACCAGCACTGTGCTCAGACATGCCTTTCTGAAATGAACCATCTACTTGCTCAAATATTTTCTTGCATGATTGTTCAAACGCTGGAATAACTGACGACTCAAAGCTAGAGCGGAACGCATCCTGCAGGGATAAAATCAAAAGGATTCAGCTGCTTAGTACAATACACACTAAAAGACACAAGACATCAAGGTTGTTCAGTTTAACATGATATAGACAGATCCCGGATATGTAAATGGAAGGTGCTTGGTGCTATAATCTGGCATTCTTTATGGTGTATAGGTTTTGGTATTTGCGAGAAGATGTTAATATTATTTACTTGACTTGACAAAACTAGTAACGGATGTGGTGTTTCAAACTTTGGATTAGTATACCAGCAAGCAGTTGTTTAGGTGACTAAATTCAAAAGCATAGTATTTGGAGTGATAGATGTGTGTCCATAAGAGAACCATGCTTCATCAATTAATGACCAATATTGCTACACAAGATGATGCAGCATAATATGTTTACACAAAATTAATGTATTCTTATATAAGGATCCATCCATATGTTCTCAATCAAATTCCTGAAATCAACTCCGTCCTGTGCGCTGATGTGTTAGATCAGGCAGAAAATGATACTCAGGACATGGCTCCACTAACAATGATCATCTGGAAGGAACACAAGTACCAAAGGTATTACCTGAAGTGTCTGCTTGGCGGATGTCTGGAACTGTGTTTGGATCTGCCTAGCAACACTAGCTTCAAGTTTTGTGCTTATAGACTTATCTAGCTGATTAACAACCTTGTCACCCAGCACTTTCTGAAAAGGGAGTTGAAATGTTGAATGAGAGAGATGACCAGAAAAAAAAAAGAATTTCAAGCGAAAAAATAGCCACAACCTGAAGTGAATCAGACACAGCAGAAGACAAGAACTTCTCAATGATAGGTGTGGTTGTTCGAGCAACAGCAGGTCCCAGTGAAGATATTTCTTTCTTTAATGACTTCTCCAGCATAACAGGAATATCCTTGTTTACAGAAGTTGCGATTAGAGTAGCCATCTGCTGCATTCGCTCTCTTTCAGATTTTTCATGCCTTGCATTTTCCTCCTGGAAACGGGCCCACATGGCATCAATGTTAGCCTTGATGGACTTTTCCATGTTTCGACCAAGTGATACCTCAATTCTTTTGCCTTCCTTTGCAATTGGAGCAGACACAAGCATACTCAACTGTTTTTGCAGGTTACTATATGTGGCCATAAGCTGCAAAATGACATGCGTAGTATGTGAATGAAAATCGTAATGTCTAGCATACACGCTGAAGGTCATAATCTTCATATGAGGATAATCAATTCAATATGTTTTCTTTACACAGCATCAACAAAAAACAACAGACAAATACAGTAACTTGACAGGAAAGCTGAATGTTGGTGACACCTGACAGTTAACTGCCATGTTCGAGCTCACAATTGTCAATACAGGCCTTTGACCTTTTTTCTTTGGAAAGCAAATATCACAAACTATAAAACATACAATTACAGGCTAGAACTTGAGATGGTGCAGTGACTAGTATCCTGAAAAAGGATATATTCCAATTTTGACATAATGAAAATAATTAAAAAAATCCTGGTCAAAGTAATACCAGACTCATGATGTTAAAAGAGTAGATGGACTAGGATTTTTACTACACAATTAACTGAATAGGTGTGAGCATGATGTCCATGTCAAAAATGTCTGATTTCTGGGAGCAATTAAAGAGGTTCATTCCTTGAAACTAGATCAGATAATGCTTATGATGCAGCTTGCAAAAATTATGCAATGAATACACAAACTAACCTTTCAACTTCAACATTATGAAAATTATGGACCATATACACATATATAAACAATCTGCCATTTCTTATTTTGGAACAGGAACATGAAACTTATATGACAAAGACACTGATGTCTTCTGAATCAGAAAATATCGTGGTGCTTCAAAAAATTAAAGCAGTTAGTTTGAACATACTAACTGATTACTTTCATGCATCTATGCAATACTGCATAAGAACACTAATGCACGCTATCCTGTATAAACTATGAAGTGTTGAACCATGACTCAATTATCTAAAGATGATTTTTGCCATAAAAAATATGGAGGCGCAGTCATTGCAGGTCAAAAAGAGACGTAGCAGAGCTCAATTCACATTCCCTGGCATATTTTTAAAGTCACTGAGAGCATCTATTACATCACACAAGGTTGGCACAGAAGGGCAAAAATATTTAATGCACAATCACCTGTTGCAGCGTTCCTTGAATAGCTGCAGCTTGCAGGGAGGGGTCAATAGGAGGGTTCTCATTGATTCGAGGTTCTTGCGAGGAATCAGCAGAGTTGGATGTGCTTGTAGAAGGAGATAACTGCCCAGACACTTGAGGATGTATGATTTTCCCCTCTTTGATAGCTGAGGGTAATGGTAAATCCCTTGAGGCGCAAGGGTGTTCAGTTTCCTCAGAAGCTTCAGTTGCTCTCTTCACAACACTTTCATCTCCAGCCCCAGAAGACTGTTTCAAAAGAGTCGGTACTGATCTATCAGGCAGAGACTGTGAATCTTCTACACTGTACTTGTCAGTTATTGTGCGTTCACTGACAGCATCTACAGTTTGCTCTGAAGGCATGACAGATCTCTCTTTTTTTTCAGGAAGAATTTGGGTCTCCTTACCAGCCTCAAGTTCAACAGTTTGATTTGATTTTCTCACATCTACATGTTTTGCCTCTGCTTCCACATTCTGCGAGGTGCCACTTGCAACCGTTTCTGCAGAAGTGACCACACCTGAAATAATTTCAGATGGAGTTATCAAGAGCGTAGCATGGCCTCCCCCCTGAAACACAGGACGAGGATCAGAAATTGCTATACCATCACTCTGGATGCCTCTTGGCTCTTCCTTTCCGAAGCTATCCTTTCTACCAAAAGATGACTGGTCCGCATCACGATCACCCACTGAAGGATGTCTACTTAAGACAACTGGAGATCCAGCCTGATTCATCTTTGATGTAAAAGCTACAGATGGAACATGAGGAGAAGAATCAGCTTCTGCATAACGAAAAGGTGACTTATATAAATGAAGCTACTATACATTACCTGTGCCCTGACTGTCATTTGATGGCTTAGTTGAAACAGCAATAGAAGATTCAACGGGAGTAGTTCCTGTGGAAGGCTCCAGTGCTGCCATTTCTGGAAGCCTCTCGTTTAAATGAGAAAGAGCAGGGTCTCTTCCAGATCCAGTGTTATCATCTGTAGGAGGAAGACAGAGCGATAACTCCAACCCATACTGCTGGATAGCCATTGTCTGGACACAATAAACTTGAACAATTTGTTCACCATCAGGATGGGTTTCATGTGTTCCCGTGAGACTCAAAATGGGCATTGTAACAGTAAAATCTGCTATGTAGTCCAACCGAGTTGAGGCAGGATCTTGACCATACTCAACATGCACAGCATAAATAGCATTCTTTTTGGCATTTGCAAGCAATATAAGGCTAGCCTGTGGCAACACTGCAACTTGGTTGAAAAATGCCTCCTCAGACCTATGTTCCAGAGAACTAACAAGTTCCAACGTTTGAGTGCATTTCCATGTCTCCAAGTCACTTGGAAACAACCAGCCTTCTTCATTAGTGGAGGCCCAAATTTTTACTTCTCGGTTGAGCGGGCCCTGCAACATAAAAAGGCTAATATTTTACTAACCCTATTCAAGAATGATGCTAAACAAGAAGTACGATATGAACTTTCTTTGTTAAGCTTCCGTGCTAAACAAGGGTGAATAGTGGGGAATATTATCCTCAGAAATATATACCCCCTCCCAAGGAGCAGAAAGCAAATACTAACACAAGAGGCATGACATCATTCCAAAGATTTACAGTGAAATAACCAACTTATGGTTATGAAACAATGATTCTTTTCAGATTATTCAACTCTGAACGTGGCCAAGTTCCTCATCTCGGGAACGTCATTCTGGGATTACATTCCTCCTTCCGGAACAATTACGTTCCCGTAGTGTATAAGTGCCGTACCACATTCCTCGTTCCACATTCCCGATCCCATTGTTCCGGGAACATGGCTGCTGCGTTATGAAGAACATATGTGGTCATCAAAAAGAAATTCAGAATTATAATTATTTCAATGTTGTGGCTATTCATTCCAGCATAAAAATGCTTTCTAGAATGGCGCAGAGTGTATTTCTAGAATAGTATAGTCCATAAATGTAAACCGTATCTGACTTCATATACCAATGCAATGTGTTGATCCCCACATATCCCTAATTGATATCCAGTTTCTACCTCATACTGCTTGCATGCATGCATTGAATAGACCATTGAGATAATAGCTGTCTAATATGCAGGACAAAATAAGCCTTTCATTGGTTGGTGAGCAAGTAAAACTTGTAAATTACTAAAGATCTTCCTCTAAAAACGATAATAAGAATACCAGGCTCCAATAAGAATATATCAAATCAAGAATTAGGCTAAAATAACAAAACAACAAAGTGGAAGGACACAAGAATACATACTGCTGTAACAAAATTTATATGATTTGATCGTTCAGGTGCTGTAAGGAAAGAAACCGAGTAAACAGCTTGACCATCATGTGGTTTCAGCACAGACAAAGGGGCTACCCTTCGATCATCCCAGACCTTTACCTGTCACAAACAAATGGAAAACATTACAAACTGCATTCAACAACACTGAATAATGTTCTGTACATCTAATATGGTACCAAAACTAATCAGCGGTAATCTATGCCCCATCGCCCAGAGAAGGAATAACAATTCTCTTAACAGAGACAGCAGATTTTGTCCAACTGCAGCAGCATTAACGATATGATTGATGAAATTAAGTTCAACAATCGTAGCATCCATTCTGTGTGTTGGTTGCATGCTAATTTGCACTGGAACTAGAAAGCAAGGAGAATATCAACTATTGAGTAACAGCTGGCATAAGGAATAGCATTTTGCATTCCAGAATGTTCTTGGCGCTCTTAGCAAGAAACCAAGATAAATTTGAACACAAATGTGCACAATGAAACAGAAGTTCATGAAGAAAGTTTTAGATGTGTAGTTTTCCAGGAAGCTTCAAATATTGTGCTCTAGTATATCATGACATAGTTTTCCTAACCAAAAAGAGGATATCCTGTAAAGAGTACAAACCGTGCCATCTTTTGATGCTGAAGCCAGACGTGTAGTCATCCATTGAGATATGGAGAGATCAGTAATGTCTCCACCATGTTTACCAACTACGCTCACACCATCAATGAGCTTGTCAAGTGGGCATCTTAAAGGCTCTTCCGTATTGAAGTCTCTTCCTCTTCCCACTTTTGTTATGTCTATTCTTAGGATGTAATTTCCAATTCCAACATACAGAATCTCCTAAAAAATAGAAACTACATGGATCAGTTTGCAGGGATAGAATCATGACATTTAAGGTGGTAGAGGTCATGTAGATGAGGATTTACTTGCTTATGAGAGTGCCAACATATTCTCGGATGATAGGTTTCAGCGTCTCCTATAATCTGGATGGCAATTTCAATCTTTCCTGAGATTTGAGATTTATTTTCCTCATCAGATCCCTCATCAATCTTCCAAACGTATACCCGCCCATCTACACTTGCACTACAGAAGAATAAAATAAGTTGGTAAGTTTATGAGACAGAGAAAAGGTTTTATGCAGTGGCAATCTTAAATATTATGTGATAGTTTTGGAGTAGCGAAAAGAGTCAGTTTATATTGCACCAATAACTGGAGACAAGAGTTAGACCCACCCAGTTGTCCGCTCCACAAAGGCAAGGAGAAGAAAACAGATACATGTGTCCTAATGCACTACACAAAGAAGAAAAACAAGTCTGAAACGTCATATACATGAGTACAAAGTACCTTGCTAGACGATGGACATCTTCTGCAAAAAAGGCCATGTCCGTCACCCTCTGCGCCAAACACAAATAAGACCATGCAAAACACAAATAAGAAAAGCTACTTCATGCTGATAAAAAATATCACAAGGAATAGGGAAGCGCTAAATTACCGAATAAATACTACCTTAAAAACTAAAAATATTTACAAGACATAAATTGTCAGTTACTGTGCACGTGACTGGCATAAATGAAAAATGAAAGCTAGTTTCAAGGACCATAAAATAAGTAGCTATTTGATTTCTGCTACATGCACATGCAGCAGGCTAGCAGCCATAGCAATTAATTTATAACACATATTTCAACATAGTAACACATATTTCAACATAGTCAAAACCTAATTTCACAGCATGGAATAAGACAGCACAAAGGCGATTATACCAAACACATTGTGCATTTACTGCACAATGCCTGAGATGGCCATGCGCTAAGACAAAAGCGATAGTTCACTTCAGAGCCACTATCAAGTATCAACACTGGTTCATGCATGCACCATAAACTAAATTACTACCGATGCTACTCAGGAGGCAGTACAACACAACTACAGCAGTCACACCCTCAAACATTCAATGATACCTGTGTGTGCCCCCGAAGGAGGGAGCGGAGCGCGGTGTTAATGTTGAGCACACGGATGTTGCCTAGCTTAAGCCCATACACGATGTACGTCCTGTTCACGGCGATCTGCCTGCCGAGGACCAGCCCGGGGTCCGAGGTGTACTTGGTTATGGGCGTCACCTCCAGCTGTGGCGGCTCTGCCTCCCCTGGCAGCCGCGAGTCCACGTCGTGCACTGCTCGGTCCCCGAGACCCAGCAGCCTCCCGCGCGGCATCTTGCTGCTGGGCATCCTCGCCGGTGGCGTGGACGACGATGCCGGGAGCGCCCCCGCAGGGACCGCGGAGAACTCTGACGAGGGCGGCATGGACGACGCCGACTCCAGGTGGGTGGGCGCGGTGTTACCGAGAAGCTGCATGAGCCGCGCCCCCGGGTTCGGGCCCGGGCCTGGGTTCGGGATAGGGTTTGCGGTGGGGTTAGCGTTGGCGAAGGCGGCCGCGGCGGGGTGGTGGAAGCTGTGGGGGTCGTTGGGATAGTGGAGGTAGGGGCCGCGGTGGAAGGGCGGGGTGGCCGGCGGGTAGTAGTAGGGCCCTGTGGGCGATGACCCGGTAGCGGAGCCAGGCGCGCCCGGGAAGACGCCGGTGGGGGTCGGGGCGGTGGTGGGGTGGTTAGGGTTTGGCGGCGGCCGGAAGAGCTTGCTGAGCTCGAAGGGGGCGCTGGGGGCGGGGTTAGGATTCCCCGACGGAGAAGCCATCTGAGGCAGTGAGGGGTGGTGGTGTGGATCTGCGGTGGGGACGAAGGGAAATGGCGGAGGAGCACCGGAAGAGATGTGCGCCAGAGGGGGAGAGGAGGAAGACGAGGAGAGTGTGATTTTGCAATTTAACTCCCGTAGTTTTGTGGTTTCAATTGATGAGGATCCTGGGAGCAGATTGCAGCCGTTTTTGCAAAGCACAAAGGTATTAATTTATTTTTATTTATTTATTTGCAAAAGGAAAGTTGGAGGAACGTTGAATCGTCCGGCAAACTTTTGCGTTCTCATCCAAATTTATGGCACGTTTTAGTAGTAAGAAAGAGATAAATTAGTATATTTTCAGTCGATAAGAGCCATAGGTCCAAAAAATATAAAAGGTTGAAGGAGATGGCAATTACGCATCATCTCAAATAACACCTATGAAAACTTTAAAAAATAAAAAATAGTGAGAACTCTTAGCATGTGTTTGGTTGCCGGGTCCAACAAGATCGGGACGGCTAGTTAGGTCATCTAGGTTGGATTCATCCCAAAGAAGAATATACCCTCATGCGGGTTGGTTTGGTCCCTCGAAATCGAGCGGACCAAACGAACCCACTTCGTTCCAGTCCGCCCATCGTCTCCTCCGTCAGTTGGCGAGCGCGGGTGTGTAGGCAGGACGGTCCGGCGGTGAAGCGTAGCCGGCACGAAGCGGGCCGGAGGGAGGAGGAAGAATATAATGTAAGGAGAAAAAAATGAATATTCAGAAGCTGACAGGTGGGACCCAATGATGATAGGTGGGCTCCACCAATAACTGTTGCTAACGGTGTTAAATTCTCATCCATCTCACCTCACTCAACCCTTACAACAAAACAGAAAATTGGATCGGACCCATCCCTCGTAACCAAATATGAAATGGGTTGGATCCAATCCAGAAAATAGGGATGGATCCAACCCAATCCACTTGATCTCGGAACCAAATACATGAGAACTCGTCTCATCTGGCAAACTTTTGCATTCCCATCTTGTTCGGTAGAGATGGTTGCGGCTGTATTGCAGCTATGCCAGCCACCCAGCTATAGCAAAAATACAGATAGTTATAGCCAGACAATAGAACCTGTGGTCAGGCTTGGATGAGACAATAGAACCTGCAGTCAGGCTTAGATGGGAATGAGAATTCACACGTGCTTGGACCTATAGCCGATTAGCTAGGATGCAGATGCAGTTGCAGCCAGATCCAATAAAAAAAGGCAGAAGCGAGTACACTAATGATATACGGTTTAAAAAGTGTGGGTAAATAATGGTATTTATCTCCCATTTCCCTTCTTACCTATTTTGAACTTCTATTAGTTCTCAATAGATTGATTAGGTAGTGTTGCATGCCGCATCCTGCATCATTTCAACCTCTTCAAAGAACACATACCATTTATAAAAGCTAAATAACTAATTATGTGGCCGTTAAATTGGATGACAATTATGTTCTCTTATAAAGAAATCACATCTCACAATACGAATTTACACTTTTTATTATATAGGTGGACCATTATCAATCCATGATTTCGATAACAATATTTTACACTATAATGAATTGGTCTGTGACGCCGTATGGAAATTCAAGTGTGCATAACCTACTTTCAGTGCGGATCTAATATAAAATTTGATAGGTGGTACCCCAAACATATATATCAAGAGTGAAAAGAAATTGGCATGTATTTGCTGTTCAGGAGAGGTTTTTAAAATGTTTAAGCAGGAGCACATATGGTGGGAAAAGGCAAAACACCACTATTTTCTAAATTTATGTGGTAACCTAGCCCTAACCAGCACAACCTAGGTCCGCATCTAGTCACATATGTAGTTTGAAAGAATTTTCTTCCAACCTCACATGGTTTATTTTTTAGTCGTTACACTTACACACTCACATGACTCATGGAATTTTGGCTCTTTAGCAACTAAACTCCACCTAGGCAAAAAAAAAAAGTAAGATAATGATATTGGAGTATTTGCTTGGGAGCCTATAGCAAAACATGAGAATTTAGCACTAAGCATACCACTAAGAAAATTCATCGCTCGAGTAGATTGCAATAGGAGATGTGAGATTCCCCTCTCTAGTATCCTAATTAGGACTATGGAAACTACAAACAGAAGCATTGAGAGTTACAACGCATGGGATAGAGAGAGGAGAATCACTCCAGCAACAGCACTCCACAAGAGGTCGCCTTCAAGCACGATGGCCTAACAATTTGGCTGACAACGACATTAAGAGGATATGGCACACTGGCACATCAGAACTCCAGTCACAGCACGACACGGCGCACCGCCACATACATGAAGACGTAGCCTCCAACAAGTGCCCTCTCCTCCATGGCACCTCAGAAAAATGATAGATCAAGTGTTGCTTTAATTTTACTGTGGTTTCACTTCTCAGCACAAGCATCGTGTCATGATGCAATGTATGCAGCATGCTCTAGTGGCAAAATATTGTGGCCCATACTAGCTATCATGAGAAACAAACACCAAAAGCTTCTAGAGCACATCACTAACCAAATATTCACTATGCAGAAAGGGGGGAAAAGGTATCCTCAAAGGGCTCATCCAAGATAGATGCTTATGCCAACAGCTTACTGGAGTCTAAAGGGCTAGCTGGCTTTGAGTGGTAATTTACCATGGTAAAGGTCAACCTTCAAGAGGAAAAAAATTTGGCAACAGCTTATAAAAACAACATATGACTGTCAGCATACTTTGTTAACCACACAACATACCCTCATAACAATAACATAAAACTAAGGCAAAATAGTCTTTTTCATCCCTCAACAATGAGTCGAGGCTCACGTTCATCCCTAAACTATTAAAATAACTATTTTAATCTCTAACTTATCTTTTGGGCTCAATCTCATCCCTCGTCCTATGTGGCATGCCACATAGCTGTACCACATCAGCTCCAACATACCACGCTGGGCTGGAAAATTTTAGGTGAATTTTGGTTGGAGTTGTACGGTTACAGTACTTTGAAATTTCATTTATTAGCATGTGAGCACTAAGAAATAGCACTGCAAATTAAAAAGATCTATTTTCCTCCCAAGATGCTTTTGGATCAAGTGGTTTAGACTTTAGACTTGAGACTATTCTCCTTGACATTCCTGCTCTTTGAAAAATAGTAACGTTCTAATCAGCACAAATTCAAACAACCTGGAATACTGGAGCTGATGTGGCACGATTGCATGGCATGCCACGTAGGACAAGGGATGAGATTGAATCCAAAACAAATGTTGAAACTAAAACGGCCACTTTAATATTTAATATTTTAGGGGATGGAATTGAATCTCAGATGATAGTTGAAGGATGAAAACGGCTATTCTGCCTAAAACTAAACTTTAATTCCGTATGGACCGCCTCAGTTCAGCAGCAGGTTAGCTACCAAGTATCATACAAGTGCAATAGCCTTGACTCGGCCGGAAAGCGCACAAATGGATACCCAATTTACCCGGCAGGTGCCATATCCAAAGACAATGTACTCACATAAAGAAATGTAGAACATCTAGAGAAGTTTGGCTAGGTGGTCAGCAGGTCATTTTAGTGTCGTTATCCCCAAGTTAAAGCCACTAAATTGTCGCCCAACAACCCACCAAAGAACCAATCCAAAACCAACACAAACGTAGGAGTTTGCATCATCATTTGATAGCAACATGGACCATTGTGTCACATCATAGGTACATTTGACCATTAATCTCCACCATCGTATATGGAGAAGGAAGCACATATAGATAACCTTGGCGTGCACTTGTGAACAACACCATTAAGATATTAACAGTGGTGAACGGAAGTAATGGAGGATGGAGGTTATTTCGCTTGGGAATTCACCGTGATAAGGAAGACAAACAGCAAAAGCACAAACACTAAAATCTGTCTTTTCAAGCAAAGGCGAACTCAGACCAGTCCTTCCAAGCAAAGGCAAATTCTTACTTGCAGGGAAAAAAAAAGATGAAGATAAATCTAGCACCATCAATAAGCTAGCGGCACATCAGCAGTCAACCACTTAGCTTCTTATGCACAGTGCAGACATGGGGCAATTCGTAGGCAAAATCTTCGCTGTTGATGAAGGCATCAGAGGTCATCGCAAATGAACGTAATGGCAGGAGTTCACTTTCTTATGATGCATCATAGGTTTACAATATTGAAGATGCAATAAGTGAAGCCAGATACCCATTTGACTAATCTGGATACATCATGGATATTGTCAACCCCAAAAGGTGAACCGGAACACAGACTTCTAGCCTAGATGGTGCATCATAGCACCCAAGGTAAAATTGGTGAAAATGTACCATGGCTGTTTAGAACCAGACATCTACTCAAAGAATGTAAACTGATTCGGGCATATCAAGATCTACATGTTTATACAATGTCACTACAACTTACATCAATAGTATAATCATCTAAATCCTGTAAACTTCTGAATCCACCTTTCATTTTGGTTATCCGAGGAGACCGAATCCCAGGAGTTAGTGAGCAACAGGTGGATTGCCAAATGGCAGCTGCAGTGGAACTTGGTTCCATCGCTTTCTTGTCATGCAAGCTCAAACTCAGCTTTGCGGCTCTGATAAGGGTTCACTGATATTAACTGCTTCAGTGTCAGCTGCGGCAGCAGGGTTAGCATTGAAGCTAATATTTTCAACCTGATCAGGCTTGTCCTCCTGCATCTCTATATCATGGCTACCAGACACTTCCTCAGCTTCTGCATCAGCCATCTCTTCATCACCATCTCCTGCTAAATGCTCCGTTCCATTTGGTACTGCTGTAGTATGCTCAGGCGTGCTCTCAGGCTCTTCATCAACAGGGCCAGAATTTTCTGTAATTTGTGTGCAATCCGAACTTGGTGGCCCATGAGCAGCCGGATATGGGTCGGTGGACTTGGCTATTGTAGATGTGACTAGGAGATTCTACAAACAAGAGGCAAGAATTGGTAATGAATGGTTCAGAGCGAATAAAAAGATCAATAATAACTATCACGGAAGCATTTGGCTATCCGAACACAAATATAATGAATGAAAAGGATTGTCAGCAGATATACATCAACTCAATGTCCACCTAGAATGAGAAATCCAATTTCATTTTTCTTGCTTTACAGCAGATCTGAAGCATACTGGCACATGCCAAAACTCAGTGAGCTATTTGTTATCAAGGTGCACTCGACGTTGTTTCAGGAATTATCCCTCAGCTGAGGTATGATACTTTGACTTCAGGTGGGAAACCAACCAGTGCAGGAACTTGCACTTCAGATCAATAGGGCAAACTCATACATTACATGATAACATAGCTAAGAACCAAGTGTACTGATATTCTCTAGACTACGGTGTAAGCTTAGCTAACAAACCTTCTCCAAGGCCAAAGCAAGCTTTGACAACTTTGTATAAGTTCCTTTTGGATTCAACAAAATCTGCAAATCGAAAAGTAGTGTAAGACCATTGCTACAGAATAGGATGAATGCTTCGTATAAATGAAACAAAGTGAGTTTATTGTTAAGAATTGCATCACTAATAATAAATCATGAGGACAGGTTTGAAGTAAACAGTAAGGGAAAAGTCTCACCTCACAAAGCCTTTGCAGTGTGAATGGAGGGCCCTCTTCAAACCTCCAGAGGGCTGCAAGATAATTCAACAAACAATCACATATATGCAAAGAGTTCAAAGAAGAGCTATTGCAAATATTCCACAAAGTAGCCATCTCTCCTGATCTGTAAGAATTAAACCAGTTGATGCATAAGTAGATCTTGTAAGAGCAGCTATGGAAACCCACCATCAGCTTCCAAGTGCCTAGTTCGGTCAATACATATATATTATACCCAAAGTTCCAAACCCTTTTGAAAATTGCAATGCTAAAAGCAAGTCAAAAATCCACCGAATGCTGCTCTCAATGCAAGTGTTTGACAGCAGTAAAGGAACAGAGGAGTACATGTTGTTATATCATATAAATATAAAGTTACCATTTTCCAACTATGAGTTAGCAACACATGCAACAGGCACAAAACCAACAGCTTCAAGCACAAATTCTTTTTCCAACAATTCTTGTTGAATCTTTGATCCAGCAAATCATAAAACATCAATCCAGCTTAGTAACTACTCCCTCCATTCTCTTTTGATAGTCCTATTTCACCTTGAGACAATGACCAAGGAAAACAACCTTACTTATGATATAATAAATGCAACACAGACTTTTTAGTTGGTCCTCTAATGTTTTAACTGGGAACTCCTCGTTACTGGTGCTATTTATTGCCATAGCCCATGCCAATAGCAAATAGGACTATCATTTGTGAACATTTGAGTTTTTGAAATACGACTATCAAAAGAGAATGGAGGGAGTAATGTCTAGCTTTCATTGTCATGAAAGAGTACTATTTCAATGCTTCAAGTTCTTAGCAGCCAAATAAGCTAAATGGATGCACAACTACAGAGCTCAAAGTGGAAACCAAGAAATTTGGTATTGTAGTCAGCAAGAGAACTATTCCAGCTTGAAAAATATCAAGAAATGCATATGCCTTAACGTCAACCAGATACTCACTGGAACTTTATGTTGAAAATTAATTGTAAAGACTAAAGACCGTACCATCACTAAGTCGGCTAACAAGCTCAGAGTATGTCTCCCCTGAAAAAGACCTCTGTTGCTGTACATCATCTTGGCTCGCCATTTGAGCCTCAGAATATTCATCCAAGACCTCACATCATTAATACCAGTTTAGATGATAAACATGCACTATACGATCATAACATCCAACATACCCAATACACATACCTGCTTCAATTGGAGAGACAGTAAATTCTTGAGGAAATCCCAGTCATGCCTGCAAAGAAATTAATCCAAGCGTAAATGTGTGACTCCAATTATTTGTCCCAATGTTCTGCATGCAGCACCTATGCCTTTAAAACAAAATGCAAGGAACCTAATCAACCTAGTACATGTTTGCTTTACTTGAAGCTTGAAGTCAACTGAAAACTTCTTTCAAATGTTACATATTAAAATATTACAGCAGATTCTACCCAAAGATCAAAAAAACACATGTACCATCAGTTTAGATGAGGAAAAATACTACATTATATCTTGTTCAAAAAAGATGGAGTCACTCACAATGTGACTTTAAACTTGATTAGAACATGTGAATATGTGATTCATACAAGAATCATAAGTACGAAGCGGTATGAGATAAGTTTGTACCAGAATTTTCCTGTCTCAGCTATGACTTCAATGATGCTTCTCATTTCCTCAGGACTGACATCTACATTTGTCACTGTCTCCCTGAAATGAAATTCATTGCAGCAAAGCTCAGAAACAAAAGAAAAATAAAAAAGGTATATAAAAATTCAGTGAGCTGGCATAGCAAAACTGGAAATTTAATAGTTCCATGTGGACAAAATTGGAGAATTAAACTATCACTACGTTTATGCTGTCCTACTGTATTCCAGACATTTTTTAACCAATGTATCAAAGAGATGCAATTTTATACACGAAGGAAACAAGAACAATGGTCAAGATGGATGTGCTGTGAATTCCTGAACAGTTTTGAGTCCATGTGAAACTTTCCATCGTGTCATAAAAAGGTATCGCCATGAGCAAAAATGCAGTCAACATTTAAATTTGACCAACACTTTGGTGAATATTTGATATGGCTGTATACAAAGTCATATGAACAGGTTAGTTCCGAAAATATGTTCAGTAATGAACGGCTGCATATTCATTTTGGACACCGTGCTATATTGCAAGCGACCAATCTTTTAGTGGAGAGACTATCTTTAAAATACTTGACTCACAGTGAGATCAAGAATTTTTAACTCACAAGCTTACATAATATAGCAAAATAAGCTTGACCAAATACATCTTAAGAACGAGAAAAGAGAAGGTGTTTTCATGCTTGGTAATTCGGTTTTCACAAAGACGCTAAAAGGCCTGCTGAAATTTAATATTTGGATTCAAACTAAGCAGAGTCAGAGAAACCAATAAATAGCCACTGCATATCACGGCACAGAACAAATAATTGTGCATTTGTCCATTTTATGTACAATGAACAGACCAGGCAAGTGCTTTGACTTAATTACGGAGGGATGCTTTCTCTGTTCACTCATCAGTTTTTTGTAATTTTTATCGCATTTGGGGCAATTCGCTTTTACATCCTACCAGATTTTGCTTCTAGCGAGCATTCTTCTCATAGAGAAAATGCACAAAACAACACTTGTAGAATGAATTCGTCCTTGGCAACATCAGTCGCATCGCATAGATATCCTTATAACACTCTACGTATGCAAATCTAGGTATCAGTTCCTAATCATCATGAAAGACTGCAAATACAGATGAATTGCTGCCCCATAAATCCGCGTCACTTACCCGTGCCTCCCGTCCTCCGGGGCTGCATCCTCGATAATCTGATCCGCGTCAGAAGTTGCCTCTATCGCCACCGTGGGCGCCGCCGAGTCCTCCACCACCGCGCCACCCTCCCCGCGCGGATCCGCGTGGACAGCCGCTTCCGGGGCCGCAGCGCCCACGGGCGCCGCCGCATTCTCCGTCACCGCACCCTCCATTCGCGGTTCTTCCCGCGCCTGCAAGATAGGGGCGGAGAATTCTTAGCCCGTACAATCGAGCCGGAGTATGGCAGGCCACGGTGGCTAGGGTTTCTACATTTCGAGGGCGAGGCAAGCTGGGAGCGGGGGCGGGGGCGGGGGCGGGGGCGGGGGCAGGGGGTTGCCATCTAGGGTTACGGAAGCGGTAACAGCGGTGGTGGTGGATGTAGTGAATCTCACCTGCGGTTTCGTCGCCGGCGGCGGAGGGGAGCGGCAGATTCACTTCCGGGGGTCGGGATGACGACAGAGATGTGTGATGTGTCCGTTCGTAGGCCGGCAAAAGGAAAGGGGAAATTCTGCGCGGTGACTGAAAGCTGGGCCCACCGTTTATGCCAAGCGGGAAAGAAATGCTCCGATCAAAGCTGTTTTCTTGCCTAGCTTGGTTAATCGGTATTCCAACCCTCTAAGCTCAGAGGGAAATTATTTTACTAACTGGCAACTAAGATTAGCATACTGCAGTTAGATTCACAGTTCATCGTAAACCAATTATAGCGACAATATGGGATAAATCTAGGATACTGAACATTGGTTATTAGTACTGATATCACGGTCATTTACTGTAGAACTTATGCGTTGGGTTGGCAAAAAAAAAACTCACTGATGTTGAGTGACAGTAGTGAAACATATGAATATGTCACTACTCCTGGCCCTGAGTGAGCTATAATTTTAAGGGGTATTCATTAAGAAAATATAAATCATTCGAACAACCATACATGTGGTTCATGCAACCAAACTACTTGGTAGGACAGGAGTGACTAAGGAATGGATAAAAAATAGATAAAGAAGAATAATATATAGGTAAGTGAAAGAGATCCATAGATTTGAATCAAAGTCGACATGCAACCATTATTTTCATAAATGCATTCATGTGTTTGTCTAGACATATCAGGGAATCATAAAATAAAATGTAACTCACTACTTTGAGCTTCGACTCGAGAAAGTGCAAACGGCATATATTTATCATAAGAATTCCTTTATCATATAGCACTTTGACTTTTTTTAAAAAAAAACTCTGGACACATAGAGTGCAATATTTGACTTTAAATTATGGGGTCAGATAATAACCCTTTTCACAGTGACATGTAACAACCATCAGCCACAACCATGTCTCCTGATAGTTCATGTGGAGACACACTTTTACTTGCAGCAATGTGCTAAATATACTAGTCTTGTTGTACCATTGACATGCACCATTCCTTGGTTTGTCATGTGTTTTTATTTTTTTACGACCTTTCATGATAATATTTTTTAGAATGCTACTTTTCTTAAGGTGAACACCACGAGTCTGTAAAGATTAGGATTAAGCTAGTGAAACCGCAAAGGGTTTAATATCAATGTTTGATCTTCCTTTGGTCAAAAGACAATGTTCTGCGCAGTATAGACTTCTTACAACACCAACAATAACGATTAATACAACATATATGGCCAACAAGTAAATGGTACAGATAAAAAATTTTAGTTTTGGAAATAAGTATCTAGTTACCTTTAGAAATCTTAGGAAGATATCTTGCCAATGAGTTCATAACCGTTTATGCTCAACCATTCATAGTTTGACTGTTAACAAAGTCCGTAATACTTAAGTTAATCAAAATGTAAGTGAAACTACAAGACGTAAAAAATATGTCTAGAAGATTGTATACTATTTTATGAACAATAAAAGTGAACATCGGTAACACATGACGTTTTAGGAAATATAGCCAAAGTTATAGACAATATAGTGAGCATTGACAACTATTTTAAGATGGAGGGTGTACCATTTTGTCATGGCAATATGCCGTGTATAAACCGCAAGAACCAACTCCAGTGTTTGGAGAAATATAACTATTTCGTAAGTATATCTTTAAGTATATTGAGTGTTGCAGGATAATCTATTGAAAGTAATGTAAATCCATCTTTTTCACAAATATTCTAAAAGAGAAAGATACAAGTAAAAAGTTTACATAACCTAGATTCTATTAGTAAAGAGAAAAATTTGAGTACAATAATCTTTGTGTTACAACTCTAACGTGTGGACTAGTCAATCCGTCCCATAAAAGAGTGCAATCTTTATGTTTGGAAAAGAAATCTTACAAATAATGTAATTCTAGAAATTAGGTTTTAACTACCTGCGTAATTAAGGGATTAGATTTGATTTGCATGCTAAAACTAACCGCATGTAGCAAATAAATGAGAGCATAAGAGTCTTTTCACTCCACCACTAATCTGTCTGAAAAAAATTAGAATTGTACTCTTCGTAGGATGGAGAGAGTATTTATTATAGTATTGATTATTTTCTATGTAAATTATTTTAACCATTATATCTTGAGTTGTGCTTAACTTCTGTTTTGATGATTGAATCCATCGAATGGATGCTAACAAATACACTAGATGCATGTTGTATTTGAATCATACTCATACCAAATCTTGTATGCAAAGTATCTTTTAAGAGGTGTAAAGTATTTTTTTAATTGGGGGAGGAAAAAAAAAAGAAAATAAAGGGAAGAGAAAGTGGGGCACCTATATATCTTATATATCTTGTGGAAGATGGTTAAGCAACTCACCTATAAAGCCATCAAGATTTAGCTGATGGCCCGTTCAATATTTCAAAAATGTTGAACCAATATTTTTAAATATTGAACCTTAATATTTTTTCCCCACCTTCTTCTCTGGCGGCGGCGCGGGGGCTAGCACGGGCGGCGGCGGCGCTGCGGGGTGCGCCGGCCGGCCGGCCGCGGGAGAGGCGGCGCGGACAGAGGAGGGCGAGAGGCGGTTGTGCGCGGCGGCGGTGCGGCAGCGCGGGCCACATTGGGGTGGCAGCGTGGGCATGAGGTGCAGGTGAGAGAGGATGAGAGTTAGGGTTTGAGTGTGTTGATCCAATAATAGTACATATTTGTACAATCGAACGTAGGGACGAAAAAAAATCGATGTATAGGATTCCCGAGAGAAAGTGAGAGCACAGAAGTTACGGGTTTGCGGCCCGTAGGGGGGAAGGCCCACGAGGCCACGGTTTAGGCAGGGTTCTTCCTCCACCAGTTCTTCCCTTCCCACAACACCACCGTTGCGGCGCGGCGCGGCCCCCGAACCCGACCGCCGCTCCTCACCATGCTGTCCCGATCGCCGGCGACGGCGAGTCTTTTGCTCCGGTCGCTGCTCCGGCAGCCGCGAGGCTTCAGCTCCTCCGCGGCCGCTGCGCCGGTGGCGGCGAAGGAAGACGGCAAGCTCGTGGCGTCGGTGCTGTTCGAGCGCCTCCCCGTTGTCATCCCCAAGATCCACCCCGTCGTCTACGCCTTCCAAGAATTCTCGTACGCCAGATCCACTCATCTCTGTTTCGCTCCGCCTTATCTGATCTCGCTTCCTTGCGCTGATTTGGTTTTGCGTGGTAATGGTTCGTTTCTCTGCTAGGTTTCGGTGGAGGCAGCAGTACAGACGGCAGTACCCGGACGAGGTACTCGGCAAGGCGGACGCAAGGTGATCCTTTTTCTCATCGCGTTTTATATATTTTTGGCCTTTTTCGCCACCATTCCTGACTAGCAGACTCTTTGGACAATGGGATGAGTGCAGTTTTGTAGTGCATTGGCATAATAGTTTTAGAACAGCCCAAGGGAAATTGCAAGAAGATGGTGAAAATGTGCGATGACTTAGTAGTTAGTGCCCATGCCTTGTGGCAATGTGCAAATGTGTCTTTATTAATGTTTAGATTTACATGGTAAACATGGGAAGCATAGAAAATATACGAGGCAACTATCTCATCAGGATTTTTGGTATTTACCGATAGTTCTGATCTGTGAGTAAATATCAGCGTAGACTTTCTTTTTGTAATGGTCTATGGCGTGACAAAAAGGGGCAAAATGGTTAACCGTCCAACTTTATCATGTGAACGAGGATTACAAGCCTTCGTTCATATTGTAACTTACTTCCAGAGTTTGAGTGCATGCTTGTGAGTTGTCAACTGGCAGTCTTTAATGGAGACTGCAGATCGATGTAATGCCATAGACCCGCAGTCATTGAAAGTGGAAAGATATGGCTGTTAATGATCCCGAATGGAGCTTAGAATGAATGTCTGTAAATGATGCATATTCCATATCATATGAATTTGGCAATTGGCATGACCTGCATGAGCTTAGCCGAACCCTGCACCAGAAAGTAATACATGGTGAAATCATCTTCTGATAGCATATCCGAACTCTTATTTTGTAGGGGTAAGGGTGATTATCATATTGATTATGTGCCTGCTCCAAGAATCACAGAGGCTGACAAAACAAATGACCGGAAGTAAGTTTTGAACTTGCATTTATGTTTTAGTTTCTATTTTTCTCGCATTGGCAGATGCATTTCGAGACTAGCATATCTTGTGTTTATTGTATGTACATGTTACTTTACAGTTATGCAAACATGTGCTAACTGACACACTCAGGTGTCCTGCATGTTTCTGATTACTATGGTAACTAGCCCAACTGCTTGAATGATTCTGTAGTGATGTTACAATCGTATTTGCTATGCAATTCAATACATACAATTAGAATATAGCTTGTGTTGGTTAGGCAACCACAACAACCACCAATCCAATATTACCAATACCTGTATTAATTTATGCAATTTTACAATTCAGTCATGATAGCGACATGTATCTTCCGCTTTTCCTTTTGGTTAATTATATTACTTCTTGGATTTGTCCCATGCTATTATTTAGTCAGACTTTAGAGTCTGGCCCTAAAAGCTATGGATTTGTCCAATTCTTTAACAATCAATGGATGATCTTGTTTGTCTTCTTACAGCGGCAGACAGATTGTGATGATCCTGACTAGCAAAGTTCAAATATGTATCTTCAGTTACCTGGTTACTTGCTGTTTGTGACCCTTTTTAAATTTTTTTTAATGGGATTGTGACCCACTTACTTATACTACAGCAAGTTTTAAGGATCGATGCGGTTCAGATACAGATGCACAAATCTTAAATTACTTTGTGGTCAAGTAGCCAAGTAAAGCTACAACAATACATATTTGAAGGTTGCTAGCTACAACCATCAGTTCATCACAATCTGTGTGCAGTGTGCTCCTGTAAGAAACTGAAACCGGAGAGAATCCATGTATCTTTCATTGCTAAAGCATTCATTGATTCTCGTTGCTTCTCATATAATGACAGTAATAGCATTGCATCATAGAACTGCACTGTAAGTTGAATCTATATATCATGGAGCCATGCGCTTGCTAGTCTGTCAGCATTGCACTGTACAAGCATGTACTAAACCATTGTTTTATGTAGGTCTTTACAACGAGCTCTTGATAATAAACTTTATCTCCTCCTATATGGCAACGCATATGGGGCTCCTGATGGAAAGCCTGTCTGGCATTTTCCAGAAAAAGTCTACGAAAATGAAGAAACTATGCGATCGGTATGCAGTTCTAAAAATATACGAATGAAATATCATCAATTCGTGCTGTAGTCCGATTCCTGTTTCTTCGACTGGTTTGAAGCTGTTGTTTGAAACTGTTTCATATGTACTTTGATTTATTTCAGTGTGCTGAGTCTGCATTAAAATCTGTTCTCGGGGGACTTGACAATACATACTTCGTTGGCAATGCTCCAATGGCTCATATGGCGGTTGAACAAATGGATTCAAGTGTTTCACCATTCAAGGTGCCTAATCGAAACTTTGTGCAATACATTTTAGTTCTTTGCCATGGTTTGCTGATTACTTCGTAGCGCTGTCTTGTTCATTGTTCCGTTTACAAACTTTATATGCTAGGAAGATATGTTCGCAGGCCATTCTCTGTATCCTTAATCGTTATGCTTGTCACAGCGTTTCTTTTTCAAGTCACAAGTGGTCGGCACAACAAAATACCATATTGGAAAATGCAAGGACTATGCGTGGGTAACCAAAGATGAGCTGCTGGAGTATTTTCCTGAGAACAAAGATTTCTTCAACAAGATGATCATCCACATAAGATAGCTTTCTAATTAGGCCATGGGCAAGCTGAGGCCTATCTGAACAATTAGCATTTTGTTTCTTGACTTTGTACAAGTTTAGCGCCACTATTTATGGTCATGAGCAGTTAGCAGGAAACGACTACTCAAAACATACTCCATTTTACCTCAGTTTTTTTGGGCCAACTCTGTATGACAATATGGCATTGTTGTAGCATGTAGTCCTCTCCCAGCTGCTGTATGTTCACATGCCATATTATCAGTTTGTTATCCATGGGAGAAAATAATTTCAGGGTGGCCTTTGATTCCCCTGCTTTGTTATGCTTTTATCTTGCTAACTTGTGCCAAGATGGTTGAGCCTGGAAATCTCTACTCTGCATTTCTGTATTCTGGCAAATGCTCCTGACAGCATGTTTTTTATCCAGCCTACTCTGTCAGCAACCCGAATGACACGCAGTACGCCTTTGTGATGTGTTCAAAGTTCTATGCTACATACCTTTCCAAATTTTTTCCCTCTATTCTCTTCATATGTTCATCCAAAATGATGGTCTCTGATCTACGCACAGCTCCTTAATAATCTGCAATTGTCATTGGAAGGTTCGCCGCGGGCCGACACCATGGTACCAATAGAAAATGCCGGGCTTCAGTAGCGTCTAGCGTGTGACCCATGCAAGCCAACACGCGTCAAGTCCCAGCGCTTCCACAGGCCACAGCACACCGCCCCTGATTCTCTGCCCACCTCCAGCTCCAGGCTTCCCACCCTCTCTCTCTTCTCTTCTTGTTCTGCCTGTCGTTTACTTGGTCTCGGCTTCTCTGTGCTTGTTGCCTCTTCTCCCAGGGCAGAGGAAGAAGAAGGCTGCGGGAACGAGCAGGAGGAGGTTGTGCTCGCGGCGATTGCCCGGGATCCATGCAGGTCCCTGTGGGCTTTCTCGGCAAGCTCTGGAGCTTCGTGTCCTTCCTGCCCTTCTTCATCCTCCTGCTGCTCCTTGGCTCCGTGAAAGGTAACAGCAGATGCAGCATACACTCCTGTAAATCTGTAATATCTTGAGGATAATTACAGCACTGTGCAAAGAGTTTTACAGTTTCTGATGATCAGTTCAGACTGGATGTTAATGAGGTAGGTAAATGGTTTACTGTTTCTTCCCCTGCAGCTGTTCTGATCGGTCCAGTTGCGGCCGCCATCGTTTTCTTTGGGAACTCTGCGGTAACTATTGGACTGTGTCCTGCACATTTCATCTGGACGTACTACTGCGTGCTCAAGTAGGGTAACTTCTTCAACTTCGGCAAATTTGGCATGAATTCTAGTAGTAGATGTATATTCTTATTCAATGAAATGTGGAACTAGTACTAGTTAATCTTCTATTGGATAAGACCAAGTGGAGGTTTAGTTTGTAAAGAAGGCTTGTCTTGCAGAACTGAAAGGATCGGGCTAGTGTTGAAGATCTTTATTGGAATAGTGTTGCCATTACCCCTGCTCCTATTGCCAGTACTTGCTATTCTTGGGAGCCTGCTGGGTGGTATAGGCTATGGAGTTTTTGTTCCCCTTATGGCAACTTTTGAGGCTGTTGGTGAGGGTGTCACGGACAAGCTGGCTCATTGCTTTATGGTATGCATGTGCCTATTGAAGTCCAGATAGAATTATTGATTTTCTTTTATGGGTAAATGTCATGAATAGTATTACAAAATTACCTCATTTTAGGATGGAACTGCTAGTACAATAGCTGGAGCTTGCACGGTCGTTCGCGATGTCACTGACTTCTGCTTCCACTCGTACTTCTCCTTCATGGATGATCTTATTGAGAAAATGGGAGAAGATGAAACCCCTCTTGACATCAAGTATGTTTTAAGTTTTCATTTTCTCTGTTTTGAGTAATCAGATACTGGGGCCTGTTACATCTCATTCAGAAACCAATGGTAGCTAATAATATCTTCTGGCCAACTATACTTGTACCCTCTGGTCATGCACCCTGATAGGAATACTTATATCAAATTATGCCTGTGCATTACTGATATAATTTGGTGTTTTTGTGAAGGTTGTCTTATCTACCACGAAGTGCGCTCGTTGCCTTTGTTGCTGTTCCAGTAGATGTACTGATGATAAGTGCAGTGGCTTTGTGGAAAAGCCCTTGCATGTTGTTGAAAGGATGGCAAAGGTTATGTGAGGATCTAGTCGGAAGGGAAGGGCCATTTCTAGAAACTGTCTGTGTGCCTTTTGCTGGTTTAGCCATTATACTATGGCCGCTTGCTGTGATTGGGGGAGTAATAGCTTCATTTTTCAGCAGCTTCTTGTTCGGTTTTCGTGCAGGACTGATTGCGTATCAGGTTTGTTTAGCATCTTTTCTGATGAAGAAAGTTTCCTTACAGAGCATTCATATGTAGAGTAGTAGTGTGACGTGAATCATTAGTTATATATGCTAGAATGTTTATGTGCAGGAGGCTTCTTTCCAGATGGGGCTGGCATACATGATTTCAGCAGTAGCAATTTTTGATGAATACACCAATGATTTGCTTTACTTGAGAGAAGGTTCATGTCTTCCAAGGTATGTTTCAACAGCTATTTCCACCACATAGCAGTTTTCTCTTGAAACTTCCCTCCTTGTTTGCATGGTATTGCCTCCATTCATAGAGCTTTTGGCCATTAGTCAGTGACCACTTTCGACAGACAGGCCCAAATACCGAAAAGAAGATATCCAGAAGTGTGAGACTGGCCAGAACAAGGGAAGGTACAACATTACAACTGAACCTGCAGCGAGGCAACATGGCCATCATAAGCATAGAAGGGCGTTGCAGCGATCGAAGACATTCATGCAAACTATTCAGCGACTAAGACCAATTCAGGTGAATGTCTCTTCATCTTGCATAGTGTATATACCTGTTCGCAGTGTAAGATTTACAACTCTCCTTTTTCACTTTACTATGTAGATATGGGATTGGTTCTTCCGATCCTGTGAGCTCAATGGAAGGATATTACTGAGTGAGGGTCTGATCACTGCTGAAGATATGGAGGAATATATCACCAAAGGAAAAGGCAAAAAATTAAGCATCAAACTACCAGCTTGGTGCATTCTTCAGTGCCTGCTACGATCTGCAAAATCTGATTCGCACGGTTTGCTCATATGTACGACTACCTACCTAACATATGACTGTCCACTTTAAGACTTCATGGTTCATGTATATCAGTCCTAATTTCGCATAGTTCACCGTGTCTCATCTGTTCTGGTAGCTGATAATGTCGAAGTGACAAACTTCAACTGGCCTAAAGACAAAGTATTTGACTGGATGCTAGGACCACTTCTGGTCATCAAAGAGCAAATGAAGAATCTAGATATCAATGAAGACGAGGAGATGTGCTTGAGGAAGCTCATCATGACGAACAAGAATGAAAAGCCATCCGACTGGGACGACTCCGGTTTTCCAATGGACGATAATATAAAGAGAGGTCAGCTGCAGGCAATAATCAGAAGGTAAGAAAGCACCCTCAGTTCAAGATGTCCAGCTGTTAACAATATTTCTGAAGCAACTCTAAGTGACAAGACTCTCTTGATTCACACACAGGTTGCAGGGGATCGTGGCAAACATGACCCGAGTACCAAGTTTCAGGAGGCGGTTCATCAATCTGGTTAAGGCGTTGTATCTGGAGGCGATCGAGGCGGGAGCCATCGAGGGATCACGGGATGTGAAGCGCAGAGTGAAGGCTGATGTTGCTTCTGGAAAGATTGGGGAGGAAGGCACGTCAGATGTCGCGGGTTCATCAAATGATACTTTAGGGAACATTGACATGGTGTGATACTGTAATATGCACGAATTTTTCTGAAAGTTGCAGCATTCACTCTTCTGGGCCTTGTTTTAGTTGTGCAATATATCTCTGGTACACGGATTATGTGACGTGTGTAGTACAAACCATCTTTTCTGTTCACACTATGTGGAAAATGAATGTGCCTTTGTAGTTGATTGGGATAGAAATTACAATGTGCTCTGTTGCACGAGTTTGTTCGAACGATTATATATGCATGTCGATCCTTGGATCATCAAGCGTGCGACTTAAATGAAGACTTCAGAAGAATAAAAGAATCGTCTCGCTCCTTATATGGTTCAGATGCTTGAGCAACATCCATGGACGATTGGCTTCAGTTGCAGCATGGCTCAGATGCGGAACATCCACCTAAACAAGAAGCTGCATCGTCAAATGCATTCAAACAAACAATTTAGTACCATCTATAGGATTGTAACTCATTTTCAAGGCTACAGATTCCAAACTCCGAAAAGAAGAAAGAAGAGAAGTAGAAAGCCTCCACCAGCCCATGTATCCTTTTGGGGTATTGGCGTTCTTGCCCCTGGTATTTCACCTTTATTTTTTTAACCGTATAATTTTACCTCTTTTGCAAAACGAAGGCACCCTTTACCCTTATTTTTAACTCTGTTAGTTGAAGGTCAAAAAAAATAAATGAATTGGAAAAGTATTCAAAGAGAAAAGACTGTACCCCTCTTCTTATCCAAAAGCTCTCTCCTTCCCTTTCATCCCCAAATCTCACAATTCCTGCCCATCATTTACCCTAGTAGGCGGCGGCGGCGGGAGCAGGCTCGGCCTCCTCGCACCCCCCCAGGGCAGCAGGTGCGCGGTGGGAGTAGGCGGGGCCAGGCTCGGTCTCGCGTGGCCCCCCACCCCGCGCGGCGTGTGCTCGCGCGTGCCGCGCACGGGCTCGCGCGCCCCGCCCCCCGGCACAGCCCCCCAGGTTGCGAGATTTGGTGGATTCGTTGGGAGGCGCTTGATTTTGCACCTGCGTGATTTCCTTGCCATTCCTTCCCCAAACGTGACTCCGGCCTCAGCCCTCAGCATCTTCAAACCGGCAACGGCAAGGCAAACATCATGCAGAAAGATACAGAAGTTATGGGATGGTGTTCACAGAAAGGGTAATGGCGAGTTCAGATTATGCGCGATCCGTTTCGTCTTTTCTTTCATGTACAGACTACAGAGGAGGCAGCGCGCCATACGGCCATACCTATACATCGATTCTTTGAGTGCCATGGAATGTGATCTGTTGCTTTTGGTGGATATATTTATGTTTGTTACGGTATTTTTATTGGACATATATATGATCTAGTGCTTATATTGGATAAATATGCAAGTTATGTGCACTTGAATTTATATGCATGTTCTGTCATTTTTGCTGCCAAAATTTTGAATTAAATTTCGCTCATGTTTGAAAGTTATAAAAATCTAATTTGAATTTCTTTGACAAAATTCTTTTTAGACCTGTTGTCGAGATGTTGTCTAAGTCTTCTTTTCAAAAAAGAATAAAATCATAAAGTTTATATAATAATAGGGGTAAATCCGTATGGGCAAACTAGTCTTTTTATAGCAATTTTAGTACCATTAACTAGTCTTCACGGATCAGGGGTAAACACTCCCTTCATTTTCGAAAAGCAGGGGCAAATTCGGACAGCCGCAAAAGTGAAGGTAAAATCATCATTTAACTTCAAAACAGGGGCAACAACGCAAAAGCTCCTATCCTATTCCTAAGGTGGGAATGGATTCACATCCATATCCAAATGAAGAAATGTAATTAAGATTCAAGTGAAAAAATCGACCACCCAATTAAAACCCAGTACGAAATGGATAATACAAGGGTGCCATCCCAAATATTTTAAGTCAAAGTTCAACAGTACGGAAGTTTGATGTTCAAAATATCAGCATGGCCTACGCACCGCAATTTTTATGAAAATCAATTGGAAATCATGTAGACGATTCAGCTAGTCTTGGATCTACCTATGCAGGTTTGGGGGCCTAGACATAGAGGTGGTAAAGTGTCCTTAAATTTTAGCCTAGATAATCTAAGAGCCAAATCTAAAAGAACCGGAATCTAATTTTATTCAATTTTGAGCTAAAAATATGTAAAGGTCAAGTTAAATTGGGAAAAGAGCATTAGGACCACGATCCGTTACCACACGTACGCATGGTGGGGTGGTGGGTGCAGAGTGGAAGTTTCATATTTAAATTCTTGACCTCACGTCCATAATATAAAATTTCACAAATTTTCTATTGTTTTAGATAATAGTCTAGAAGCTATTCTTTACAGGCTATCAAATCTACACACTTGCAGAATAGAAATTTGAAAAAGATCTTTAACCCCCACTGCCAGGAAACTGCCGATTCCTTATGGCCAAAAAACCCAACAGAAATACCCATACATCGACATGAATATAATTTCTGACGGCAACCGTCATGAATTAGCCGACATTATACCATGGTCTAGAAAGACACACCTTTTGTGATGCTAGGTTGACAAGAGTGTTTTTCCTGACTGGAGTTCTTAACCATTGGCCAGGTGAGGACTGGCCATCAGAAACGCGTGTCAGGAAGCCCACTACTGATTGTAAATTTTTTTCTCGAATATGCAGGAGAGCTGCATATCATATCATTGCATTAAGAAGATGACTGACTGTAAAAAATTATTACACATAGATTTGTATACATCAAATTCAGTTTGTATGATAGTTAGATGTCCATCATATGTTCGGACGGCCATCCATCAAGCTATTGGAATAAAATGAATAAATAGCTAATAAAACGACTTACAAGTAGTTCTTGTATACATGTCTCGCTCAAGGTTATATCACCCGTAATCAAATGAAAAGACAACGATGACATCTTACACTACTATCTTGACATGGTAACGTTTACATACAGTACGATACAGAAGGGCAAAAATTCACACGATCCACCATAAATGTCTTTGAATTAAGAAAGAATCCAGGGTGGATCTAAGGAGATCGAGAAATGGACAAAGGAAGTGAAAGATGACGGCAGGGCAAGGAGGTGAAAGATAAGCGCCTTTATTAGAACAAACACGGTCACGTTTCAGTTTCACCAACTTCTGGCTGGTTCTAACACAGGGATTGGGATTTTATAGTACCACCATTTAGTATCGGTTGGTGTTATTGACCGGTACTAAATGGCGCCTCCGACGACTGAAAATTTTTACCTAGTACTAATTTCGCTCGTGCGTTAGTACCGGACGAAAATGTGTCCGGTACTGACATGCTCAATTTTCCGGCAGTGAACGTTGTCCTCTCCATACAGGTGCTGATCAGAACTACACAGCTCAGCAACGCTGCCACCAGCCACCTGAATTTAACCACTGTCTGGTTACTTGATACACGTGAGTCCATCAGTGGCCAATAATGCGTCTAGGTGAACACTTTCGGCTTGAGTGGACTAGATAGAGTGGGGAGTGCTAGTTGTGTGATCTCCGATCGGTCAAAGGATCGATTCCTCCGCCTCCTACGTGCCCTGAGGGGGTCTGCCATTCACTGGCAGTGGGCCCCTCTCGCGCAACGCGATATAGAGTCAAGGGGAGCATGTCGGGGCACGCTATCCAAAGATCGTTGTGCCACAGACTTGACCTGATATAAGAGAGGCGCTGAAGCGATGGGAGAAAGCCCACCGCGCCGCCGTCGCCACTGCTTCCCTTACTCCAAGTCAACTACGCCGTTGCCACTGCTTCCCCTACTCCGACTCATTGGTCGAGCCGGAAGAAGAACAAGAAAGGGAGAAGGGAAGAAGGGACACTCGGGAGTCGCTGGCCGTGGGCCGGTGACCGGACCTGGCGACGCAGTGGAAGAGGAATGGTAAGCTAGGATTAGGGTTTTGGGGGCTGCACCGGCGCATTTTTATTCCTCCCATCTGCACGAACAGCCATTCGATGCGCACGAAGGGCTCAGATTGAGAGGGGGGGTGGGGGAGCAGACGCGGCGAGCTGGGCCTAATTGATGGCCCGGCCGTTGGTTTGTGGGCTCAAGGCCCAAGCAGGCCTTGTGACGAGCCGAGCGCGTCCGTGCAGCGAGTTGGGCTGTCGGGCCATCGAGCTGTGTCGCGCGCACGCGAGCAGGCTGAGCGCTAGCCGCCCGAGCCGAAAGTGCACGAGCTGAGCTGCCGAGCTTTTAGGCTGGGCACGCGCGTGGGGGGAGAGTAAGCGAGCGGCCATGCTGCTGAGCAGGCTGAGCCGAAGCAAGTGGGCCGCAGCTGCTTTTGCTATTAACAGTAGTGGTTTGTTTTAGTTTTTCTTTTTTTTTCCTTTTCAGAAGCATCCTTTGCTGTTTTCAGTCTAGTTTTGATCTCTATTCATTTTGAACCAACGGGATTTATTATTTAGAGAGTAGATGAGTACATAAAAATGTTTCTGAACTATTATTATTGTTTCCGCTGCTATGATGTTCATCTCCAAATTAAATTGGAACCAACGGGAAAATTTAATTGGAAGAGTAGTTATAATTTTTCAGTTAATTGTGATATTATTATTTGCTGACCAAAGTTGATGATAGCAATATTATAAGTTTTATTTATAAGGTTTTTATGCATTAGTTCTATTTCTGCCCAACGGTGATGTAGAATTAAAGTAGAACAACATTGTATGTTTTGCCCGAGAGAAAAATAATAGACAACCGTTCATTTCCATCAACGTGTGAGATTACTCGGGTGGTAGCCAAAGGGCTGATTTGCTGGGCTACGTGAAGAGAAAGGCCTTGGGCCAAAATGAGTTTAGTAATTCCCACACTAGCTTCCACTATTGTTAGTTTATTAATTTTTTGATTATATTGGAACCAACGGGAAGATTTAATCGGAAAATGAAGTATAAGTGAATATTTTTTTCACTAAGATTGTTGCAATAAGTCAGTTGCATGTCTAATTTGACAAACGTTGAATTAAACTTGTGTGTTATAGAGTATTCGTACTTATTTCTGAATTTGATATCTTGGATATTCAAACACTTCCTGTGTTCTGAGAGCTAATTATGGTATTTACGTCCCTTATGAGAAATTATCCCGCATGGCAGGAGAAGTATAGCATTGTTCTTATATTCTGCATGGCAGGAGAAGTTCGTGATGACTCAGGTGTAGGTTGTGTATCCCACACAGCGAGAGAAGTTTGGGGTAGCTCTTGTGCTTTCCTAGAATTGACCGCACACTTCTATTGTGTCATAGTCATTAAGCATTCAATGGGTTAAGACCATAAGGGGAGCAATCCCAAAATTGCACCATTGCTAAATTTTTAGAAGATGGAGAGTCAGTTAACCGACTCTTTACACACGTATGCGGCCACTCTAATTGAGTAGCTCGTTGCGAAGCAATCTAATAATGGTAGAATGCACATTTTTGAATGTATAATATGGCCACTAAGATTGAGTCATTAGACATGAACCAAAAGAAAAGAAAAAAATTAAGGCTTGACAGATTGGATCTATCAACCGAGCTGAGCACATCAATATGAAAATGAATTATTTGAATAATATTCCAAATCTTTCCTTGTAGTATCATGTTGATCTGAAATGAGCTTGAGGATAAAAAAAAGTTGTATACAAAACCAAAGGATAAGAAAAATATGCAAGCATGACTTGCAGAAGTACCGCTAATAAAGTACTTTGTTAAGTTCTTGAAGTAGAACGAGGAAAGAGTATGAATGAAGTGAGTAATAAATGTCTCCTCATTCACGATAACTTTGAATAGTTTTTGAAATTATAGCAGTAAAGTTTATGCCATATTTCGAGAGGAAGGATTGTGAAATTAGTTAAGAAAGATACCCTCCATCGTTAGATCGGTTAAGAAAGACACTCTCCATTCCCCTATACTTTAGATAGTATTTATTGAAGGCAAGAATGACCTATTAACAATGACTATGACTGTCGGGGGAGTACATCGGTTATGATATCGATACCCCTATGCAAAGAAATAGCTAAATTTCTGGATCTTTTTTATAGTTCCAAGAGGAAAGTAGCGTAGTTGGCCAGTATTCATATTGGATGAGCCTCAAAGTAACTGAAAAATAGTAAGGCAGTGCTTATAGCGCCATATGAGGTTCTAACAGATTGAACCTAAACAAGAAATTTGAAGATACACCATCTTTACGGAAGATGGGATGATCAGGGGAGCATGGTACCCCAAGAAGTTAGCCTTAAGGAGAAGTGAGTATACGCACCCACTCTGATGATTCAGAAACCGTTGTTTGTTCTCCAATGGCAACAATGAATGAAAATGAGGAACCTTTCGTTCAGGATCCTATAGTACCCGTTGTCGCACATATAAGGAAGAGCATCAACAGCCCCAAGAAGTGCCAATTGATGAAGGCCCCAGAAGGTCTCAAAGAACTAGAAAGTCAATTATCTCTAAAGACTATGAAGTCTATGTTAGCGAAGAGATTCAAATGGAAGGTGATCCCACTTCATTTGAAGCAGCCATGAGAAGTGCTCACTCGTCGAAGTGGCTTGAAGCCATGCAAGATGAGACGAAATCAATGAGTGCCAATAAAGTTTGGAACTTAGAAGAAATTCCTAAAGGAACCAATATAGTAGGCTATAAATGGGTCTACGAAACAAAATGTGACTCCAAATGAAGTGTAGAAAGGTATAAAGTGCGACTTGTGGCGAATGGCTTCATGCAAAGAGAAGAAATAGATTATAATGAGATATTTTCTCCAGTCTTATGGAAGGATTCTTTTAGAATCATAGTGGCACATTATGATTTAGAGTTAGATCAGATGGATGTAAAGACGATATTTTTAAATGAGGATTTGTATGAAAACGTTTACATGGCACAACCCAAAAGTTTTGTCATGGAAGGAAAAAAACATATGGTATGCCGCCTGAAGAAATCCATTTTTGGATTAAAACAAACCTCTAGACAGTGGTATTTGAAGTTTGATGAAATAGTAAGAAAGTTTGGGTTTAAAGAGAATGAGGAGGACAATTGCGTTTATTCAAAGCTCAAGAATGGGAAATTCATTTTGCTCATCCTGTATGTGGATGACATCTTACTCGCTAGTAGTGATGTTAATCTGCTATTGGAGAAAAAGAAGTTTTGTCCTCGAATTTTAATATGAAAGATCTCGGCGAAGCTTCTTTTGTTTTTAGAAGTTGAAGTTCACCGAGATAGAAGAAAAGGGGTATTAGAACTATCGCAAAAGGCATGCTTAGAAAAGTTCTAAAGAAACATAGTATGCATGCGAGTAAACCTACGCCTGCTCCTATAGTCAAGGTGATAGTTTTAGGAAATTTCAAAGTCCCATGAACCAATAAATGATTGATCAAATAAAATCAGTTCCATGTGCTTCAGCTGTCGAAGCTTAAAGAGTACTCAAGTAAGAATTTGCCCTGATGTAGGTCACGTATCCGGGATGTTTTGGCATAAGTCCAGTCCAGATATAGATCACTGGAATGGAGTTAAGAATGTCTTGCATTTTTGCAAAGTATTACAGGCCTCATGCTAAGTTACAAAGAACAATTACTCTTAAATAGTTTTGGTAAGACAGAACTTCTGTGTGATGTGTAGAGAAATCCACAGTAGTTGCTAACATTCGGAGTTGGAGTTTTATTGTGGAAAAGCTCCAAACAAACAAAGAGACAATTGTGGTATTATTAGTGATGCATACCTATAGTATAACATGATATGAGGCCACCAAGCAGGCACTTTCGGAATTAAGTATTTCGCTCCTGTGACAACTGATCAAGTGTGCTGCCAAACACATTGACATTAAGAGAGATATTGTTAAGAAGAAAATCCAGAGTCATATTGAAAGTATTGAACGTATAAGGACCAAGCAAGTGCTTGCGGATCCGCTCACCAAAGGCTTACTGCCCAATGTGTTCAGAGAACACTCAGTCGACATGGTTCTATAGTAGAGCCTATGATTTCTGGATTACAAAGGGGCCTAGTGTTTATTTTGAGATGGATAAGTGTACTATGGTCGTTGCGTTTGATGGTATGGAAGTAACTGTCATGATGAAGCGTACTCTGTATATCGATTCATTGAGAAGTAAATGTTAAGTATAAGTTGTAAGAAAGGCGGAGATCAAAGGGGAGAATGTTAGTTGTGTGATCTCCGATCTGTCAAAGGACCGATTCCTCCGCCTCCTTCGTGCCCTGATTGGGGGCACTCTTGCCATTCACTGGCAGTGGGCCCCTCTCACGCAGCGCAATATAAAGTCAAGGGGAGCATGTCTGGGCACGCTATCCAAAGATCGTTGTGCCATAGTGTCCCACCAAAACCCTAGACTCAACTCGATCTAAGAGAGGCGTTGAAGCGAGGGGACAAAGCCCACTGCGCCGTCGTTGCCACTGCTTCCCCTACTCCAAGCCGACTGCGCCGTCACCGACTGCGCCACCGTCGCCACTGCTTCCCGTCTCTCCGCCTCGCTGCCACACCGTCACCGCCATGAACTACCCTAGATGTAAATCATTGTTGTTTATTCAAGTTAATGCAATGTACCCGTCGATCTACTCCTTGCTATCTCTATTAATCCTATCAGGGAGTTGCAGCAAGTTGTCCTGTATAGGACATGCTAGTTTTTGTTGTGTTTCACTCTTACTTATTTGTGATCTGAAACTAAAGAGGGCAATTGGGCAAACTCAACTACATCTACAGATGTATACAGGCAATCCAGGTTGGGAAAACATGAAGCAATCAAACAGGTGGTTAGTGGTCACTTCTAGTGGAGGCTACGTACCTTTTCTAGTGATATGAGAACGCAGCCACGAGCCATGCCCAAATGTGTTAATGTTACACATGATAAGCTATACTCCGTAGTAGAAATGTAATAAGTGCAAAGTACGAGGATCAGGGAACATGTTGTAAAAGTGGTATTTCGGTTTGGGATTATTGAACTATCATAGTGAAAACAGATAAAACTATCTATGAAAAACAGATATAAAACTATCTCATTCCTGCATGTGTGTGATTGTGCGCACGCACAGGTATGTGTGACATATATAAGCGCGGGCGCGCGCACACACACGTGTGCTAGAGTTAATGTCTTTATTTCATTAAAAGGTGTATGGAGTCAATATATTTACGGTTTATATGCAAATGATACAAAAAGATGAAAAATACTGTACACTGTAAGCATTCTAAGAAGGAAGAAAAATGTGGTCTTATTTGGTGGGTTCCGGCCGCTTACAAATATAGCTAACAATTTTGTTATCCATGATAACCCATATTTCCTTCATCCTAAAATATAGCTATTTTTGTTTGTTAGTTCCTTAGGGTGTTTTGAGCTATGAACTATAAAAATATCCCTCCCTTCTATCCACATCCGTATGATGCCATGCGGGTTTAATTTGTTTGTGACATACAAATAGATTTTCATGGCGCATGCATGCAAACAAATTATTTCGTATTCCAATGCAATGTGTGTTCTTTCCTACATATACTCATGATCCTCCATCAACAAATATACATGATTTTAGGAGTGGTTTTGGTTGGTGCATGTTACGGGATTAAATGATAGAAAGATTTGACTCAAGAAATCAATGCAAACATGAAAAAGAGGCTGCAAGAAAAGGGTTTTTTCAATGGACAAAAATATTTTGAAACGGACGGAGTGACGTGTATGGTGCAACAACATATCTCAGCGTTGGTTCTCTCATCGTCAGCAAATCAATGGTAGCAAGCTAGTTCGTTAGACAGTTAAGTGAGCCCGAGCGCCGCGCGCGTGTCCTAGCAGGAGTTGCAGCTTCTTGTGCATGGGCATGGAGCTGATTGCCTGATCTGCACAGTTCTGCCGAGGGAAGTTAGTTTACTGTCACTTGTCTGCACCATGTTCACATACGTAGAGGAGCTAGTGTGAGTGTGGCAAATTAAGCATTCAGGCAGTGGTAGGTCCCAAACTGGCTTGCGGCCAAAGTCTCGGCATCTTTTCCTATTTATTTCCCGTGGTCACACGTAATAACAAGGTAGGATTATGGCCAAAGTCTATACTCGCACGGGTGTTTGTATTTCTGCTAATTATTCTTTTCAGTGGAAGGTAATATGAACGTCAATGGAGAGAATTCATAGTGATATAGTGTATGCCTTCTAGGAGTATGTACACAATGTTTGTGGTCATACCATGTTTCGAAAATAAGAATAATTATCCACCTCAAATGCCACATGGGGCCGGCTGAAAAGTTCCTTTTATCCTCATGTCTGATATGTACGCAGATGGCAAACAATTGAAGGAAGAAGACAACCAGAAAGATTTTCCATGTAATTTTATTTTTTAATAAGATTGTTTTGTGTCAAGTCATATTCTTCTTTTATACTAGCTATATTTTTCTTGATAAAATATCAGATACGAGACATCTTTGATTGTCTTTAAAAAAATGTATGTACTGTGTAGCTGACTAGCACTCCCTTGCTTTAAAGTGAGCTATCCATTCAATTGTGTTAAAACTATTAAATGGAGTACCCTGTCTGGATTAATTTTTTTTTAAAATTTTGAACTTATATGAGATATTTGGGGGGGGGGGGGGGGGGGTGGGTCTAAATAACAAATGAGCAAATTGTCAAATAAAAGGTTATGATCTCCTTGAGCACTACAACTACGGTACATGGTATATCTTCCTCCGAGGTCGTTTGGATCACTTAATATATGATGAGAACTTACAATGACTTTTCGGACCACTAAATGCTTTCAAATGAGAACCTTATATATTATGAAGTTTTACGTCTTGTCGAGCTCTATAATTTTATTATAATATTTGTCTTCATTTGAAATCATATTAAAAATTAAAAGTTTATTTATGAGGGACCATTTCTAGACGCGGGCAATACTATCACTCGCCTCTAAAAATCATTTTCTAAGGCTGGTGATGCTCTTACCCGCTCTTAAATATGGTCCCCATTTTTAGGGTCAGTTCGCCGCTTAGCCCACTCTTGAAAATGCTGATTTCTAGGGACGGTTCATGTTTCGATCTGCCCTAGAAATCTAGGGGTGGACTGAAACATGGACCTTCCCAAAAAATTAATTTCTAGGGGTGAACCGGCTGGTACATTGCACCTGGAAGCGAAAAAGGGCAGGTGAACTCTTTGTCAGTTCTTGAAAAAAATAACAGGCACACTTAAAATTGTTTTTGTAGCAATGATAATATGCAAATGACATGAAGAAATCAAAGGCAAAGTCTATTATTGTTTGTCCATCCATACTTGGCAAAGATATGCAAGGTGATGACTTTGAGTGCCTTACTTGCCAAATGGAAGCCATTACGCTCACCAAAAAGCAACATGCATAAAAGAGGTAAACTATTTTTCTCATAAACCAAATCATTACTCAGATATCAAATTGCCCATATAATAGCTACAACCCCAACAAAATCAAACTCTATCATTTTTTCTTGTGCCCGTTAACCAATTTTCAATCATATGCGCTATTGACTTCGGTGAATTTAACTTGGTAACTATATTAATAACTCTCCAAATTATCTTGGCACGTCGACAATAAAAAAATAGGTGCTTAATCATTTTACTACGATCATAGAAGCAATATTTTTGACTCCCAGACAAGTTTTTCCTGGCTAAGATATAACACCTTGTTGGAGGTATCAAAGTAAGATATGCACTTTTAGAGAGTTCTTAAGCTTCCATATAAATTTATCAATGAAATGAGTATCCTGATTATAGGATATTGATATATAGAGCTCACAGTAAAATTACCATATCTATGCAAGTCCCAAATAAAATTGTCTCTCCCATCAGAAAGTTGGTAAGAAGCTATTTTAGCTACATGGTTATACCAGGCAATCAATTTATCCCGAACTATCTTCTAAAAGAGATATCCCATGGCGTTTGATTCATAACATTTGCCATTACATTGTAGAGCTAACCCATGGATAGTAGACTATATTGTTACGTGCTACAGCATGCGCATGCATTATATTGTACACAGTTACACACACTGCATGTAGAAGCAGCCACCCACGGCTTCGCCTATATACATGGCTTTCTCTGGCTGCCACTGCTGCACCGTCACAGAACTAGAGTAGCTGCTGCAGCTAGCTAGCCTGCAGGAGCAGAGAAGCAGAGACGACGAGACGATGGACGCGCCGGTGTGGTTCATCTCGCTGGCCTGCCTCGGCGCGCTGTACGTCGTCGCCCTCTGCGCCCGGCCCCTCGCCTACCTCGCGCTCTGCCTGCGCCGGTCAAAGGACCTCCACCACTACGGCTCCTGGGCCATCGTCACCGGCCCGACGTCCGGCCTCGGCCGGTCCATGGCCATGGAGCTGGCGCGCCGGGGCCTCAACCTCGTGCTCCTCGACCTCGACGCCGCCAACCTCCAGGAGACCTCCCAGGCGATCGAGGCCCGCCACGCCGTGAAGATCAAGACCGTCGTGCTCGACCTCGCCCTCGTCGCCACCCCTCAAGGTGGTCATGAGTTCGATCAGCTGATCCTGCGTGCTCATTTGCGATCTCTCTACTGATCGATGATGAGCTTTGGTGTTGGTGCAGGCGACGAGGCGATCCGGCGGCTCCGGGAGGCGATCGCGGGGCTGGACGTTGGGCTGCTGGTGAACAACGCAGCCGTGAACACGCCCGGCGCGGTGTACCTGCACGAGGCGGACATCGAGCGGTTCGTGCGAATGATACGGGTGAACCTGTGGGGGCTGACGGAGGTGACGGCGGCGGTGCTGCCGCGGATGCTGGCGCGGGGGAGGGGCGCCGTCGTCAACGTCGGCTCGGGCTCAACGGTGGCCGTCCCGTCCTTCCCGCTCTACACCGTCTACAGCTCCACGAAAAAGTACTAAACCTTATTCATGGCTAACACTTGCTCAACAGTGCACACACACATCACAAAAGTGTTTCTATTTGTAGCCAGTACTGGCTGGTGCGAATCTTAGCTTCTTGGTAGCCATACGACTGATACTGAATGTTGTGTTGGCTCCAATCCAACCTGCAGGTATGTTGCTCGGTTCTCCAGAAGCCTTTACGTCGAGTACAAGAGCAAAGGAATCGACGTCCAATACCAGGTTCCGTTCTACGTGCACACGCGCATGCTGTCGAGCGCCGTGAAGGCGAAGCTCCGGCCGTGGTTCGTGGCGACGGCGGACGAGTACACGCGCACGGCGGCGCGGTGGATCGGGAGCGGCCCGCTGTGCGTGCCCGGCGCCGCCCAGAAGCTCCAGTGGTGCCTCACTGGATTCGTCCCCGACTGGGCCCACGACTGGTACCGGATCCGCCTGCACCTGCAGCACAGAGCCGTCACCCGGGGCGCTCGCCGGGCCGTCATCCCCGACGGCGGCAGTTCATCACGGGGTCAGGTGATCGCCATCGGCAATTCATCATCAGGGGGGCCAAATTAAAGGTCAGGGACTAACTGGCAGGGCCCCGGCCCTATCTGCCTTAAGTTGTGGTGGTATAAAGTTGAATAAGGTGGTGATGTTGCTCAAGTTATACACATGTGCCCTTAGTCTTTTTTTGTTTGTCTCGTTGGATGCAAGTAATGTATTGTGAAAAATTGTCAGCTGGATAATCGCACAAGTAGATGTTGATGTTGCTGTGGCATGGAATTTGCAAACAAAGCGTGATGGATATATATTAATCTTAACGATATTCTGTTAATGCGATAACAATACGACCTTTTCCTTTTCCTTTCTTTTTTTTTAAAACTCAACCGCCGGAAGAGCTCCAATTATATTAAAAAAAGAGACACTCAGTATAGTACTACGAGAAGACGACACCACAAAGATGTACAAACAACACAGAGAAAATGAAAAAAATAAGAACACTCATAACCACGCAGTTAGCACCGAGCTGCTCAGCGCTCGCCGTCTTCCATCCCTTTTTCTTCTTAATTAGTTTCTCCTTAGAAGCATGCAGCTCGTTCTCTATAAACGAATTCCACCGACCGTTGTGATTATAAACGAAGTGCTGTAAATACCGGTTTTTGAATCGTTTGTCATAACAACCTCCCATTGTAGTAATCATGCTTATACGAAGGAATGGTCAAGAGCTGTTTACAACAAGGGTTCCATGCAAACCTCTTGTGGTGAGGAGTTTCGGAGCAATGTGTAAGTTCTTCAAAAGGAACTCATATACTGGTGTTTATTTTTGCATTATCTTTTTTTTGAAACAAACCGGCAGAAGAGCTGCCTGTTATATTAATTAGAAGGAGAAAAAACCAAAGAAGGTTAGAGATACAAAACTGCACACTGTACAGGACGCCGCCTACTCATGCCGCCAGAGAAAGAGAAGATAAAACTTTGAGCTCAACACTTAAACTTTGCTCACTAAACTAGCCAAGTGCTTTGCTCCAGCAAGACTCCAAGTCGAAATTTCATCTTTGATCTTTGTTGTGACCATGAAAGAAGGTGACTCTGAGCGATCGAAAATCCGTGCATTGCGCTCTTTGCAAATCTTCAAGCAGCAGATAAGGATGATTAGAGATCTAATCCCCTTTCACAATACTCCCATTGTCCTTGCTAGTGCCGTCCACCAGGCGTGGACTGACTCTGTCGGCTCCCAGTTGGCAGGAAGCAGTGGTGGTGCCGCTATCCAGCTAGCAAGCTCAGTCCAAATACGCCTCGTAAATCTAGGTGGTTTCCGGTCTCAGGTGCTCTTCGGCACAGCGAGCGCACCGGGTTGTGAGGCCAGCCTCTCAAGTGTAGTCTGTCAGCCGTCCAAAATCGATTTTGAATCGCTAGTCAGCTGAAAAACTTGCATTTCGGAGGCGCCCAAGCTGTCCAGATGATTTCACTGAAGTTTGTACTACTGGCACCCAAGAATTGTGCATGATAGGCTGACCGAGTATTGCTTGGATTCAGTTAGCTTCCAAGTGATTTCGTCCTGTACGCCTGACCTCAATTGTACTTGCCGCGCCTCTCACCAAACCTGCACGAACTCGGTAGAGCTGAGAAGGATGGGTGCTGAAGATCAATGTCTCTGATCCAGGTGTTAGCATGTAGAGCTTCATGTAGCGTTCTGTTCTTTCTCTTTGAAATTTTAATCACTGATGGTGCCACATCCCTTGGTCCGTGGCCTTGCATCCATGCACTGTCCAAGAACTTTGTTTTCCTCCCATCCCCAGTTATAATAGTGGTTGCTGCTGCGAAAGTGTAAGAAAACGTGGAACGCTACACTAGTGCAAACAACAATTTAATCACGCTTGCACAGGATCACTTGCGAGTCGAGGATCCTGGATCTTGTACCTTCCCGTCGCGTGGCGCAGCGGAAGACTTGGCGAAGCGTGAGTGGTCGATGTAGTCGACGTCGGGAAGTAGTCGTACGGCTTGACATAGTGCGCAAACGAGCAGCACCTTCACAACAGTCCACACGTACAGGGCATGAACACCAAATCAAATGTAGATGTGCTAGCACCTCACGAGCGGTCGCGATCTGGAGGATACGGGCGGAAGGGGGCTGCAGCGGCACTGTTCACCCGTGGTACTGTAGCGGTGCGGTATTGTTCACCCGCGGCTACTGTAGCGGTGGCGGTATTGTTCATCCCATTAGGGTTTTCCAATCCCCACATTCGTATATATAGACATCACTAATGGACCTTCAACCTTTGTGGCCCATTAAGACTCCGGTACCCTAATGGATCAAATCCATCAAAGCCCATTAGCAGATCCAATCCGATTGGCTCTAGGGCTTATATCCAGCAGTCTCCCACTTGCACTAGAGTCAACTATGCAAACAGATTTATGTTCTAACCTTTTAAGTGCGTGACCATGTAGGCTCATGTAACCAACAGTCATGACCCGGAAACTATTTCCAGTCAATAGTTAGTATTGGCCTCTAGCAAGACCTACTAACTCCTGAAGGTTCACGAAGATCATATCTTACATAACTTGTAACACTCGTCAATACAAATATCCTTCCTCCACACGACACCTAGCCAAGTACAAGGTGAGTGTCGTGGTACCCTTGTCAATTAGCCATATCTCGCTCCGTGTAGAACTTATTTCACAGATTAACCTTTAGTCGTGACATGGCTATGCACTTTCAGTTCCTACACATCGAGAGGGCCCAGAGGCATCTCTCCTTGATGTGGGAGGGGTAGATTCCATCTAGACTCGACACACCCTGTGACTTGTTTCAAAACATACCCGAAAACTACCTGTTGGCGCTAAAATCGGCCAGACAGGAATCGGCCGATGGTCTTCAGCGTCGGACACACGACCTGGGAGAATCTGCTTAGCTCCTGTTTGGGTTATCGCCCTGGTACGGTTCGCGCGGCGTGCCAGTCAATCTGACCTGTTGATTGATAAGGAAATAAAGTATTAAATTCCAGGCGCTCCGATCGGCTGGAGTTCCGATCTGTCCTGAGGAGCGCGTCGGCGGCGAATCGGCCGATTTGCTGTAGAGATGATCGGCTATGGATCAGCCGATAATCATGTAGTAATTGTAAAGAAAACTGCTGGTGAATAAATCCAAACGAAACCACAGCGATGCGCCCGTAGTTAAAGCTCGGATACTACTCGATAAGCGGAACCTACCAATTGGCCGGAGATCAAGTTGATGCAGCCCTGCCAATCCGTATGAACTCGTGAAAGAAGAAAAGTATTGGCGAAGTCACCGACTTGAAAGTAAATTGCTGAAAAAGTAGAAGTATTGTTGTTGATTGATGTGTTGATCCCTTTGCAAGACCGTGACGACTCCTATTTATACCCTAAGACTAGGACTCCTGGTCGATTACGACTCGTTACAACCTTATTTAAAAAAAGGGAAAACTACTATATCTATAATAACTTTTAAAGGAAACGGACTCCCGCAGAATCTTCCGCCGCCGTCCCCTAATCCAATCAGGACTCTTTTCAATTGCACCTTGACCGACTTAGCGTTGCCCTGTTGACCAACTTTTGACCAGGACTGTCCGAAACAGTCCCATACTTTTGGCGCAAGCTGTATCACCAATCGGCCGATTTCCAACTGTTACCTCAATTGGCCGATTCCTTACTGTAGCCTTTAGATCTGCCGCATCGGCCAACCTTCTCTTCCCGACGCCGATTTAACACGTGTCAAAATCTGGCGTCAACACATGCCCCCCAGTTTCGGAGTAAAACATAACTTTTTCTTCAAAACTCTTTCTTTAATCCTTTCCTCCGAAACGGGCGCAGTAAAAATCTCCTTCCGTTCCGCGGCACAGTGATTGAAACTTCCTCGGACCGAGCGCGAGAAATGACCGCTCCCCTGGAATTCGTGTAGACGGCGCGGCAAGAATACCGTCTTTGCCCTTGCTATCCCGGTTTTCCTCAAATACTGGCCTTCTCCGCCTACTCTTCCCCACAAATCTAGCGTTCTCTTCCAGCGAACCACTGTTCGTCTTCCTCCAAGCTCTCTCGATCTCCAAACGCTTCCCCCCTTCCGGCGATCTCATCCGCGACCTGCTCCAACCCTCCAATGGCGTCACCATCGGCGACCGTTCCATCCACGGATGCTCCATCGGCGATCCCTTTAGCGGCGGCGGCTCAATCGGCGGCTCCTCTGGCAACCCCATCGGCGACGATGATCTCCATCCCAGAGGTAAATGTTTGAAATTTTTCCCCTTTCGTTTCTCTATTGCTTCGGATCTTTTCTCAGTTTCTTCCCCTTTTCTCCCTTTTTAGGCACTTAGGCACCGAATCACCATCCCCCTCTCAGAATCCCCTGACCTCATCTGCTTAGGCCCTTTGGGGAACCCCGATCCAACTGACCTGATCAGTCTAGAGACTCACAGAGTCCCTTTCAAGCAATCGCCCATGAACCTAGATCAGTGGGTAGGTACCTTTAGATCCTGGCCAAATGAAACCCCCGGCTGGAGAGAATGGTACCAGAGAATAGCCAGATCTAGGAAGGTTCAGTGGGAGGAACAAAAAATCGGCCAGTGCATAGACCTATCTCTGTCTCAGATGGAAAGAAATGAACCTCTGGTCATGGCAGCTTCTTATTTTTGGTCCGATGCACTCAATGCATTCCTTTTTGGACATGGACCCATGACCCCGACTTTGGCCGATGTTCTGTTGTTGACCGGCCTCGATGTCTCCTGCGCCGATATCCCTTTTAACTATCTGTTTAAGCCATCACATCGGCTATAGACCAAAGGAATCGGCGGGTGGAAGGGGTATATTAGCAAAAATATGAAGACCGGGACAGTTTCAGAGAGGGAGCACACTGCTTTTCTGATGATGTGGCTAGAAAAGCACTTTTTCTGTGGTAGAGCAGTTGGACCCTCTTTAAACACCCAAGCTTTAGCGGAGGCTTTGTCACAAGGATCGGCCATCCCCTTTGGAAAACATTTGCTGGGATTGGCCTATCACCTGATGCACCAAATCAGCACCAAGCTGTCGAAGGGGGAGCCGATTGGGAACCCTGGCAGTCCCTGGTGGTTCATCACCCTCTGGCTCAATTTATACATGAGCAAGGTCTCTCAGCAACGGATAGAGACCAAAACTTTCCCTAACATTGAGTCAGAGGAGAATCCATCCGTCCGACGACGCTGCAGATCCTTTGGAGAAGCGGCATCGGCCTTCCCCGGCTGCCAGTTTACTGCTACCCGCACAGCTGAGTACTTCAGATGCCTTTATAATGGCCTTAGTGAAGAGACCATCAGCTGGCATCCGTATCAAGCAGTGGAGCCGATTTTCGAATTACCCATAAGCTACGACTTCTCCACCCATACTTTTGACAGGGAGCTTATGGATGTCTTGATCAAGCCAGGGGTTCTGCCAGCTAATTTCTTCTCAGGAAAGGACTCTCCCACCTATGAGTTCTACAATCCATCGGCCGCAGCAAGGCAACTGGGTTTTGGCGAACTGCCGATTCGGGTCTACTTCGCTGGTCAAGCGAAATTCAGAGATGTGCTGACCTCAAATCTTGACTACAATCGGCTGTGCGATCTAGTGCCAGATTCTAGCACTATTAACCTGAATAATTGGTCAGTTGCCTCTTTTGCCACCCAGCAATTTAAATTATGGTGGGCAGAATGGAAGCAATACCTTTTCTGCAAGTCTCCATCAGCTTATTGCAACATTCTGGATCCAGAAAATATCGATCCAAACGCAGCGGTATGTCCTTTCTCCCAGCCGATTCCAATGCTATTCCTTTCCATACTTTCATCTTGTTATTAACCCACATTCATCTTCTCAGTCTGAAAGCCAGGTCCCTCCGATGCGGAGCCGAAGCGACAGGCCGATAGATAGTCACCATCCATATACGCCATATCTACTTATCGGTTTCCATGCTCCAACTATCAAGGATATCTCTACTGGCCGATCGAAACGAGCACCGAAAAGGCCAACCTCGAAGATAACCAGCCGTCGAGTGCGAGCCCGCATCGGATCGGCCGATCAGACGGCGATAGCATCGGCTGAGACTCCCCGTATCGGATCGGCTGACCAGACGGCGGTGGCATCGGCCGAGACTCCAATCCCTTTACCCTTGCCGGTCGCCGAGATAGCCGATCCTCAAGTCACCGCCGAAGTCGGGGCAGCTGCGGCATCACTACTAGTAGAAGCTGTTCAGGTAATCTTACTTATCTCATATATTCTTCAAATCTTCTACTGACATTAACTCTCTCCCTCTGCCAGGCTGCACAAGCTATTCCACCGTAGTCTCCGCAGCAATCGGCTACGTCTCAAGTGGAAGCCGAAACTCAAGCAGCTCCTCCCGTCGAGGTAAATGATCTCTTACCTTGATCTCTTAATTTTCAGAGAACTTACCGATCCTGATGCAGGCCGATTTGGGTATGCTAGCTATAACCCCACAACAAACATCGGCCGGAAGATCAACAGAGGCATGGCAAATTTCTCACACCATCTTATTTCAATTTCCCATAGCATACTTACAGGATCTGTTTTCCATGTCTTTTCAGGAAGCTGGTCCAAGCGGAGCACTGATAATCGTTGAATCTTCTTCTTCCGATGAGCCAACTGCACCAGCCCCTGAGACAAGGGAGACGGTTCCACCGGCGCAGGCAAGAGAAATTCGTTTTAAGGAGGTAACAAACTTACCATTGGAATCGGCCGATTCCCCTTTACTGCTTGCCAACCCTTCTCTTTATTTCCTCACAGGAGCAAGACACCCCTAACAACAGCATCTTCTCCTTTGCCGTCTCCTTGCCTGATGACGAGGAAATTGCTTCACACCCGATTTCGACGAGCCCCGCCTCCGATGATGTCCGCGCCAAGCTCGAAAGCATGCGTATTCTCCTTCAAGATGACATCGGCCGATTGGTAGAAGACGCTTCGCCGATTCGACGACTTTTCAACGATATCAAGGGTCGAATCCCGGAAGAAACATCAGAAAACTTGGCGCATGCTGCTTATATAGAGCATATGCATATTCCGGTTTCCAGGACGCTGCGCCACATGGCCGATCGTGCCCAGATGGCAAAAACCCGGGAAGAGGCCGATTCATACAAGCACCGGACTCAAGAGGTACACCAAAAGATCAACTTCCTCGAAAGCTGCCGTCCGGACATCGTCGGTACGATAGATCGGCTCAAACGGAGAAGAGCAGAGCTGGCCAAGGAGATGGAGCAGATAACCAAAGAGATAGCCGCTGAAGAAAAAAAACTTCAAGAACTCCCATCCGTCATCAGTGAGCTGAAGCAAGAGAGGCAGCACTTGGCCCGTGAAACGATAAGGCTTCATCGCCGTGTGTCAGAAGTCCCAGGATCGGTCGATGATGACCAGAGAGTACTAGACTCGGCCGAGCAAATTAGGCGACAAGCTATTGCGGCCATAGATGCTTTCCTTAGGCTGTAAAGAATACTGTAAACATTTATTGCTCCTTCAATGCTACAACGCCGATTTGATCCTGAACTGTTCCTTTAGTCAGCTTTGCATTTATGTACGCTTTTACTCCGATAGGACATGTCTCACCATCCATCTACCTCTCTTTCCTTTATAAGTAGACCCTTCACCGTTTCCAGAGGCATACGCATTACTTATCTTCTCTTTCTCTCTTTACTGTCCCAAACTGAATGACAAGATGTCTTCTTCGTCCTCTTCATCTTCTTCCTCTGTCAACCAGGTATGAACTCTCCTCTGGCTTTCCCCTAAGCATCTCAATCGCTCTGATGTTGGGTAATCCCTTTTATCTCTGTTTAGCCAAAACGTCTAAGCCCTGGTCTAGAACGAGCGATTGAAATCATGCATTCAGACAAACCACTGTCACAGGCAGACGAAGATCTGATAAGAGCTCATGCTGATGAACTCAGAGATCATGTCCCCACTGTTGTCCAAGAATGCTGGGACCTTATAGATGCTCACTATTTGGTCCGTAAGCGACCATCTTCTGAAAAAAATCCTCCACTTCCTTGTAAAGTTAAGACCGAAGTTGCCATGGAGGATTTGGAGGAGAAGAAGACCCGTCTCCTGATAGAACTTTGCAACCAAGCTGAGACTAGAGCCACTGCAGAGGACCCGAAGGAGAAAAGGTTCCACCTTATGATAGAGCTGGGTCGCGTTGAGAGAGAAATCTAGCGTAGGCGTAATCAATAGACGTATTGGTATTTTTATTCTAAGGGCGACTTGTACCATGTCGGCCATGTACTCTGTCATTTTCATCCAATAATGAACCAGTCAAAATGAATCCCAATGTTTTTTCTTCAGGCGACGTCATCTCTGCATCAGATATGTAGACGAAAACCGATGAAAAATCGGCCGTATTGTCTTGATATATTTTACTGCAAGTTATGCATCTACCCAAATGCTTGGATAGTACCTCTTCAGATATCGTCCGTTTAAAGCTCTTGGGAATTCCTCCCCTTCAATTGTTTCCAGAATATATGCATTTCCAGGGGCACATCGGCCGATTCTGTACGACCCTTCCCAAGTGGGTGACCATTTACCGAATTTGGGATCTTTGGATCTTATCGGCAGCACCAACTTCCACACTAAATCTCCCTGAGAGAATTGCTTAACTTTGACCTTTTTGTCATACCATCTGGCCACCCTTTTCTTGTTTTCTTCTATACTAATCAGGGCTCTCAACCGTAAACCTGCCGAGCCATCAAGTTCGTCCTTCATGAGGAAGGAATAGTCATCGGCCGTTAACTGATCTTGAAACGATATACGTCTTGACCCCGTCCTTATCTCCCAAGGCAAGACTGCCTCATGACCATAAACCAACTGATAAGGGGATATCTTAGTGGTTCCATGACAAGCCATCCTATAAGCACATAAAGATTCAGCCAAAGACATATGCCACCTTTTGAGTTGCTCTTCTATCTTCCTCTTGATTAGTTTGATTATCCCTTTATTGGACGATTCTGCTTGGCCATTGGCTTGAGCATAGTATGGAGAAGAATTTAATAATCTAATCCCCATATCGGCGGCAAACTCTCCGAATTCTCCAGAAGTAAATATTGTTCCTTGGTCAGTTGTGATGGTTTTAGGAATACCAAATCGATAGATAATATGGCTTTTAACAAATTCAATCATATCGGCCGATGTCACGTTCCTTAAAGGAACTGCTTCCACCCACTTAGTTAAATAATCTGTGGCTACCAATATGAACTTATGCCCTTTGCTTGATGGAGGATGAATCTGTCTGATGAGATCTATTCCCCAACCTCTGAACGGCAACGGCTTAATTATTGGATTCATAGCCGATGCTGGCGCGCGCTGAACATTGCCAAACCGTTGACAGTCTTGGCATCCTTTGTAATATTTGAAACAATCCTCAAGAATAGTTGGCCAATAATACCCATTGTTCCGGATCATCCATTTCATTTTGTGAGCCGATTGATGAGCTCCACACACACCCTCATGGATTTCTCCCATCAGAACCTTTGCCTCCTCTGTTCCCAGGCATTTGAGAAGAACTCCATCAATCGTCCGGTAAAATAAATCATCCTGAAGCAACACATATTTTGTAGCTTGAAAACGTATTCGCCGATCCACTTTTCGGGATGGATTTTTCAAGTAATCGGCGATTTCCTTTCGCCAGTTATCGGCCGCGAGCTCTAGCATCATCGTTCCCTGAATCGGCCGATACTCGGAGGCATGTTGGGCCAGCCTGTTGGCCTCTTCATTATAATTTCTGGGGATATGCTCAATTATTGCAGACTTGAACTCTTTTAAAAGCTGAAGGCAATCTTCATGATAAATCCTCAAGATATCATCCTTACACTCAGATCGCCCCGTTAGCTGATCCACAATGAGCATGGAATCTCCAAAAATTTCGACTGCATCAGCTTTGACTTCCCTTAATAATTGGATGCCCTTCAGAACGGCTCGATATTCCGCCTGATTATTAGTTGCGGAAGCTTCTATTGGCAGAGAGAAATCATAACTTGCCCCCCGAGGCGACACAAGAACAATGCCGAATCCTGATCCGACCCCACACAAAGAACCATCAAAATATAGAGTCCATGGAACCAGTTCAACGACGGCAATTGCTGGTCCACAATGCTGAGCTACGAAATCGGCCATTACTTGACCTTTGACAGCTTTGGCCGATTCGTACCTTAAGTCGAATTCTGACAGAGCCAGGATCCATTTTCTAATCCGTCCTTTCAAAATCGGCAATGATAGCATATACTTCACCACATCATCCTTGCATATGACTATGCATTCTGCCAATAACAAATAGTGCCTGAGCTTGGTACACGAGAAGTATAAACACAAGCATAGCCGCTCCACCGGGGAATATCTTGTTTCGGCGTCTAAGAGTCTTCTGCTGACGTAATATACCACTCGTTCTTTTCCTTCGAAGTCCTGTACCAACGCCGATCCAATAGCCTGTTCATCAGCTGATAAATATAATTTGAACGGCTTACCAGGCTGTGGTGGGACCAACAACGGAGGTGAAACTAGATATTGCTTAATATCTTCCAATGCTTTGTGTTGTTCTTCTCCCCATATAAGTTCTTGATCGGGTTTTAATTTCAATAGAGGAGTAAAAGCTTGAATTCTCCCCGACAGGTTGGATATGAACCTTCTGATAAAATTGACTTTGCCGATGAGGGATTGAAGCTCAGTTTTATTTTGTGGGGCCACAACTTTGTTGATGGCGTCTATGGTCTTCCGGTTGACTTCTATCCCGCGCTCATGAACCATGAATCCTAAGAATTGTCCGGCCGATACGCCAAATGCGCATTTGTTCGGGTTCATCTTCAACCCATGCTTTCTTGTGCATTCCAGTACTTCTTGTAAATCGGCCAGATGTTCTTGGTGACCTTTTGACTTGACCACGACATCATCTATATAAATTTCCACCGATGTACCAATAAGCTTGTGGAAGAATATAGTTCATGGCCCGCTGATATGTAGCACCGACGTTCTTTAGCCCAAAAGTCATCACAACCCATTCGAATAAACCAAGATGACCCAGACACCTGAAAGCCGTTTTTGAGATATCTTCTTCGGCCATTAATATCTGATTGTACCCTGCATTACCATCCATGAAACTGATGACTTTGTGTCCTGCGGTAGCATCTATCAAGATATCGGCCGTTGGCATCGGATACCCGTCCATAGGTGTGGCCTGATTTAAGTTCCTGAAATCGATACACACACGCAGCTTTCCATTCTTTTTATATACGAGCACAATATTAGAAATCCATTCGGCGTAGCGGCACTGCCGAATAAATCCTGCTTGAATTAACTTTTTGATTTCGGCCTTTATATCAGGTAGAATCTTGGGGTTGCACCGTCGTGCGGGTTGCTGATATGGCCGATATCCTGATTTTATAGGTAGCCGGTGTTCAACAATGGACCGGTCTAGACCCGGCATCTCATGGTATTCCCAAGCAAAGCAATCCTTGAACTCTTTTAATAAACTTATCAGTTTACACTTATACTCAGGATCCAAATTAGCACTAATATACGTCGGCCTTGATTTGCTGCTATCTCCCAAATCTACCATCTCCAATAAATCGGCCGACGTAAATCCATGCCCAAGCTTCCCGTCTTCTCGGACGAGCTGATCCATCTATTCTGAATCTTCAGAGGGGACTGCTTGGATCGGCTGTAGACCAAAATTGGAGACTTTCAGGAAGTCAGTGTCCCAAGTCCTGCCAGATATACACTTGACGTGCTCGCAGCTCCACTGTTGCGTGTCGGCTGCTGCGACACTGTAAGCGGAATCGGCGGTGACTATCTCTGTGCTATCGCCGACCCATTGCACGAGGCATTGATGCATTGTAGATGGGACACAGCAGTTTGCGTGTATCCAGTCACGACCAAGCAGCATGTTGTAGGATCCCTTACCATTAATAACGAAAAAGGTGGTAGGAAGGGTCTTACTGCCGATGGTGAGGTCGACGCAGAGCGCTCCACAGGAGGGAGACACGTTGCCTTCGAAATCCTTCAGCATCATGTCCGTCTTGGTGAGATCTTCATCGCCCTTGCCTAGCTTGCGGAACATGGCATACGGCATGATGTTAACTGCGGCACCTCCATCTACTAGTAATCTGGTGACGGGTCGTCCGTTAATATAGCCTTTGAGAAACAACGCTTTAAGATGCTGCCATTTTTCTTCTTCTGGTTTCTCAAAAGTAGCCGTCATCGGCTCTAACACCAGTTGTGCCATCTGTTCTTCCATTCTTGTTGCTTTGTCTCGATCGTCAGGCGCCATGAATTCCATCGGCAATATGAACACCATGTTGATTTCGGCTGCCGATTCTTGATTGTCTGCTTCTTGACCGTTTTTCTTTGGGCGCCACACCCGAGACTTAACATTTCTTTTTTCTGGCATCTGCCTCTATTCTTCCTCTTGATGCTCCCACTGGCGTAGGCGTTGGATCCTCCATTTCTTGGATCTGGATAGGCCATCGGGACACCACCTGGGATTTACTGGTTTGGCCGATGATCTGGCGTGTTCCCAATCTGGTTCTCTTCCTAGGGGATTTTTATCTGACACCCTATCATCAGCCATCTCTTCCAGCCGATCGTGCACGCTGATTCTGCCCCCAGTCCATCCTGTTGGTTGGTCCTGCCTTTTGACCGGTGGTACTGGTCAACTCTGCCCCCCAGCCAATCATGCACCGAAGCGCGCTGTTCCTCTCGTCCGCGTCGATTTCTGCTGATCGGCTCTGATCCTCTGTCCCTAGAGTGTGGCCTCGGGCGATCGTTGCAACTCAATCCATTACACTCCGGACAGTTATCGGCAGACGACAATCTGATGTTGTTCTCCCAGCAATGGATGAAGAACGGACATTGCCAGTGATCTTCATGCCGGCGTATCATCTCATCGTGGTATCTTGATTGCTATTGCTGCTGCCGATATTTGCTGAGTAAGAACTGGGAGGTGACGGGTTTGCGTGGTCGTTCTGGCCCCCGCCTGTTCTTTTTGATTTCTTTCGTCATGATCTGCCTCCTGGGATCGATGGCGCCGCCCCTTCTTGCCGATTCTGACGTCAGCACCTTGGTTTGGCGTGAATTTTCTCCAGTTTTCAACCATGTTGGCCGGGAAGGGATGCTGATCTATCTTCATCGGCTTTGCCGATTTAGCTGGGGTTTCAAATTTAAGCCTCCCCTGTTCGATGGCCAATTGTATCTGCTGAGGGAAGACTTTGCATTCATTCGTATCATGAGAAGTGGCGTTGTGCCACTTGCAGTATTTCATCTTCTTGAGTTGATCGGCCGAAGAGATAGCTTAATCTGTCCTTCCTGGAGCAATAAATCAAAAATTTTATCGGCCTTTGATGTGTCAAAGCCGAATGTCTCTGGCTCTTTCTTTCCGAAAGGGCATGATATCGGTTTTTTCCCTTTCACCCATTCTGCCAGGTCAATTTCCTCCTCCCCATCGGATTCAGACCCTTCTAGGTATGCCACTTTCTTTTGGAAATTCCTCCGCTGTTCAAACGGGCGGACTTCCTGTCCTGACAATCGGTGAACGATCTGGCTTAGGCTTTCAAACTCTTGCGCAGCATATCTTTCTTTGATTTGTAGCAGGAGGCCTTGGAAAGCGATATCGGCCAACTGGGCATCGGTCAGAGCTAGACTGTAGCATTTGTTCCTGACTTCTCTGAACCTCTGTATATATCCCATTACTAGTTCATCGCTCCTCTGCCTGAGGCCGGTCAAATCTGAGAGCTTCATCTCGTGTACCCCTGCGTAGAAGTACTTGTGGAACTGCTTTTCCAAATCGGCCCACGTAACAATAGAATTTGGTGGCAAGGTGGTGAACCACTGGAAGGCCGATCCGGACAGAGACGATGAAAACAAACGCACCCTCAGAGCATCTTGTGTGGCAGCTTCCCTGCACTGGATGATGAATCGGTTGATGTGCTCTACAGTGGACGTGTCGTCCGTCCCTGAAAACTTGGTGAAATGGGGAACTTTGTAGCGGTGTGGGAATGGCAGCAAGTCATAGGCCGATGGGTATGGCGTCTTGTAGGTGTAAGTCTGCACTTTTGGCTTCAATCCAAACTAGTCCTGGATCATTTCTGCTATTCTTGCCGTCCAGTCCACCTGCTGCTGTTGAACGATTGTTCGCGGCGCGGGCTTGTGTTGAAGAGCTGGCACGGCTGTGTGATGAATCGAAGCATGCGGCGAATTTTGCTGAGAAGCTGATAGTTGATGGCGAAGTCAATCCGCCGCTCCATCGTATGTCGTCATTGGCACCGTGCCTCTGAATGCTTCTACAACGCTTGCCCCCCTGCCGATTTCCGATGAGATCGGCTGATACTGAGGGACCGTCGGCCGGACGGCCGATTGGTGAGACACCTGGGTTGGATAGCTTCCATGCCCGGTTGATGGATCGGGGAAAACCGTTGTCGCCGATATCCCCCAGGGTACTGAGCTTGTAGGCAACGATTGTACATAAGCGATCTGGACGGGTTGAAACGGTGTCTGTGACGGGAAACATGGTGCACCGCTGTACCTTGGAGACGCTGGAGGCAACGGAGTGTTGTACCCCTCGCGTTGCGTCAATATCGGCTGAGGAGCCGATTGGGATGTGCATGGTAAGCTTCTAGCTGGCAGCGTGATTGGCGAGGCATACACTGGTCCCTGATAGCCTTGGACTGCTCCGCTGGCCAGAGAGCTGATGACGGCGTTATACACCGTGTTGGTCATCACTGAGGATTGGTCAATGAATGCCTGATAAACAGACTGTTGGATCATATCGGACATCTTGCCCGAGTCCTCAGCAATGGTGATGTGGCGGGGAACTGGAATAGGAGCCTTCTTGACAGCCTCCCCGCTTCTGGTGCGACTGAACGACTGTAGATACATCTTCTTATAATCTTCTAGATGTTTAGCTAATTCCTCCCTCTGGTCGTCCTTGAGATCCGCTTCTGTGACCTCAATGATGTTACTATCGGAGATTTCTGCGTTCTTCGATATATCAGATCTTGAATTTGTCCCACTTGGCGTGCCAAAAGTGTGTTGGCGCTAAAATCGGCCAGACAGGAATCGGCCGATGGTCTTCAGCGTCAGACACACGACCCGGGAGAATCTGATTAGCTCCTGTTCGGGTTATCGCCCTGGTACGGTTCGCGCGGCGTGCCAGTCAATCTGACCTGTTGATTGACAAGGAAATAAAGTATTAAATTCCAGGCGCTCCGATCGGCTGGAGTTCCGATCTGTCCTGAGGAGCGCGTCGGCGGTGAATCGGCCGATTTGCTGTAGAGATGATCGGCAATGGATCAGCCGATAATCGTGTAGTAATTGTAAAGAAAACTGCTGGAGCGATCTAAACAATTACTACAGAGCCAACACTTGAAATAGATCTAATCGGCTGTGAGATGATGAATCGAAGAAGAATGATGACGAAGCCAATTACTCTGATCTCAAGCTGGATAACTGGTGATAATACTAGAATAACAGGTAAAACTTGCAATTCTAGTAAATATCGATAACTGGTGAATAAATCCAAACGAAACCACAGCGATGCGCCCGTAGTTAAAGCTCGGATACTACTCAATAAGCGGAACCTACCAATTGGCCGGAGATCAAGTTGATGCAGCCCTGCCAATCCGTACAAACTCGTGAAAGAAAAAAAGTATTGGCGTAGTCGCCGACTTGAAAGTAAATTGCTGAAAAAGTAGAAGTATTGTTGTTGATTGATGTGTTGATCCCTTTGCAAGACCCTGACGACTCCTATTTATACCCTAAGGCTAGGACTCCTGGTCGATTACGACTTGTTACAACCTTATTTAAAAAAACAGGAAAACTACTATATCTATAATAACTTTTAAAGGAAACGGACTCCCGCAGAATCTTCCGCCGCCGTCCCCTAATCCAATCAGGACTCTTTTCAATTGCTCCTTGACCGACTTAGCGTTGCCCTGTTGACCAACTTTTGACCAGGACTCTCCGAAATAGTCCCATGCTGTTGGCGCAAGCTGTATCACCAATCGGCCGATTTCCAACTATTACCTCAATCGGCCGATTCCTTACTGTAGCCTTTAGATCTGCCGCATCGGCCAACCTTCTCTTCCCGACGCCGATTTAACACGTGTCAAAATCTGGCGTCAACACTACCTTTATAACTACCCAGTTATGGAGTAGCGTTTGGCACCCCAAAATATGCTCTTTCGCAATCCAGGACTCTACGCCGATCTCAGGTCTAAGGACTTTAGTATGCATGTCATTACAAGACTCACCGATAGCACTAAAGTATTCGCGGTGTCTCGGAGTGGGTCTATCCAACAATGTGTTCGTAACACACGTCCACATTGTCAGTGCGATATCCTATGTCGCTATGATCTGTGAATCCTAATCATCTTTGATGCATGTGCCAGCTTTTCACTACACCACTTTCCCGCATGATGGAGATATAAGCTGGGATCTCAATTTAGTACACCATATATATAAGATATGGAGTTTCACAAATGAATCACACATTCACTCAATCACATTTTATTGATAATGTCATGGAACGAATCACTAAATGTGCAGATTACATTGAGATGTCATCATCCTATGATTAACTCCTAGCATACATCCTCATCAATCTCCCACTTGCACGAGTGTCAATCATGTCAGCATCTCATGCCTGTAGCCCGTGTATGAGCCTCGTGCTTCGCTTGAGGGAGAAGCTTTGTCAACGGATCTGCCACATTCAGGGCTGTGTGCACCTTGCATATCTTCACATCTCCTTGATCGATGATTTCTCGGATCAAATGATAGCGCCATAGTATGTGTTTGGACTTTTGGTGCGACCTAGGCTCCTTAGCCTGTGCGATTGCACCACTATTATCACAATAGAGGTCTACCGGGTCGGAGCAGCTAGAGACCACGCCCAACTCAGAAACAAACTTTCTGATCCATACAACTTCCTTTGTGGCTTCTGAAGCAGCAACGTACTCGGCTTCTGTTGTTGAATCTGCGACTGTCTCTTGCTTGGAACTTTTCCAGCTCACCACCCCACCATTGAGGCAGAAGATGTATCCTGACTCGGACTTACCATCGTCCTTGCCGGTTTGAAAACTAGCATCAGTGTAGCCATTTACAACGAGCTCTTTCGCACCTCCATAGACTAGGAACAACTCTTTAGTCCTTCGATAGTACTTTAGAGTATTCTTTACAATGACCCAGTGACTATCACCTGGGTTGGACTGGTATCTGTTCGTGATGCTCAAAGCATAGGAGACATCTGGGCGCGTGCACAACATGGCATACATGATGGAACCAATAGCTGAAGCGTATGGCACATCACGCATCCTTTCTTGCTCATCAGGTGTCGAAGGACACTAACTCTTGCTCAAGGTAACACCATGAGGCACAGGTATGAATCCTTTCTTGGACTCATTCATGTTGAACCGTTTCAACACCTTGTCTATGTACATGCTTTGGCTTAATCCAATTAGCCTCTTAGACCTATCTCTATAGATCTTTATACCAAGTATGTAAGATGCCTCTCCAAGGTCCTTCATAGAGAAACTCTTACTTAGTGAAGCCCTTACTGATGTAGCATTGGCCCGATCTTCCGATAGGTATGATAGTTTCGATTGGTGGAGAACTCGATGTTGGCGATCCGGGCTTCTAATCAGACACGATTTGAACCCCTGCAACCGTTACACCGCTGCTCCATTGGTTATCAACCAAGCACAACTTGATTGACCTCGCCAAGAAGGCTAATCCTACAAGCGAATTGAAGAACACAACAAGAAAGTATAACCACGCAATCTGAATTTGCGGATGTGCATGAAGCGAAGACAAGTATGGGGTTCAAGCTCTGATCACAAAAAGGACTAATCGCCACAATGGTGAAGAACAAGAACGGGGGCCCTAATTCACAGCAAAAGGACTCAACGTCACAATTACAATGAAGATGTCTGTTTCTCAATGGAAAACTAGAACTAAACAAAACCCAAACCCTAATGTGGCGGCTTCTACTGAGTTTATACCCAAGGGGGACGTCCTAGGGTTGAGGGCGACCAGGTGGGGGCATCCTCAACCTGGGCTTAAGGCCCGACATGATACAAGGCTGACTTGGCCCAAAATAGGTGACGCAGCACCTTGTCGTGGTCACACAGAATGATCCATGAATCTCTGGAGATTGGACCAGAATCAAAAGAAATCTTTCATCATCTTCTTTCCAACGCATCAAAGAACGTCTCATTTTGACGTTGTATGAAGGAGATATCAGTGTTTTCGTTCAGGGTGGTCGGCTGAGTCCGAACCGGACGTGAAGACCAAGTTTGAGACGACTTGTAACTCGTAGAAGACCAAATCTCGGGTTTATCCAGCATGGTGATGTCCTCATCACTTACATCCTCCAACATAGGAATATCATTTTCGATCAACAGTATGTCATCCACATATAGGATCAGAAATACAAGTGCGCTCCCACTAGTTTTCTTGTAAACACAAGGTTCTTCCAAATTTTGTGAGAAGCCAAACGATTTGACCACCTCATTAAAATGAAGATTTCAGCTCCTAGATGCTTGCTTTAGCCCGTAATAGACTTTCTAAGCCTACATACATTTCTAGCATTTTTGGGATCAACAAAACTTTCAAGTTGTGTCATGTACACATCCTCGCTTAGGTTTCCATTCAGGAAAGATGTTTTGACATCCATTTCCCATATCTCGTAGTCATTATACGCGACAATTGCTAGAAGGATTCAGACAGACTTTAGCATAGCGACGGGCGAAAATGTTTCATCAAAATCAACTCTTTGAATTTGACAAAACCTTTTGCCACCAATTGTACCTTATAGATGTGAACATTTCTATCAGTGTCTATCTTTTTCTTGAATATCCGTTTACACTCAACGGCTCTCATGCCATCGGGTGGATCAACCAGGTTCCAAACCTGATTCTCTCTCATGGACTCCAATTCAAATCGCATGGCATCAAGCCATCTTTCAGATTTCGGTCCCGTTACTGTCTCTGTCCAGTTCTTGGGTTCATCGTTGTTCAACAACAATATGTCGCGTTGCCCTGTAGTTAGTAGCGCGTACTTCGGATTCAGGCGACGCACCCTAATGGATCTTTGTGGTTCGGGCGCACAAGTTTCGTCAGTGACATTCACTATCTCAACTTGTTGCGACTCCTCAAGGGAAGCTGAAACATATTTAGGCGTCTCTCGAATTTCTTTGAGTTGTACTGTGCTCCCACTAGCTTCTTTCGAGAGAAACTCTTTCTCTAGAAAAACCCCATTACAAGCGACAAACACTTTGCCCTCATGGGATTAAAGAAATAATATCCTTTGGTTTCCCTAGGATATCCCACTAAGACACATTTGTCTGACTTGGGCTCTAGTTTAGTGGACATCAAATGTTTCACATATACCTCGCAGCCCCAAATCTTTAAGAACGACAAACTGGGATGCTTCCCAGCCCATATCTCATATGGAGTCCTATCTACAGATTTAGTTGGTTTCCGGTTCAGGGTAAACGCAGCCGTTTCAAGAGCATAGCCCCAAAAATACAACGGAAGGTCAGACAGCTCATCATTAACCTTACCATGTCCAACAGGGTTTGGTTTCTCCTCTCAGACACACCATTCCACTATGGAGTTCGAGGTGGAGTAAACTGTGGAACAATTCCACAATTCTTTAGATGATCACCAAACTCCTGGCTCAAATATTCGCCCCCGCGATCTGATAGCAGAAACTTAATCATCTTGCCAGTATGATTTTGTACTTCATTCTGGAACTCTTTGAACTTTTGAAAAGATTCTGCCTAGTTCTTCATCAAGTAGACATAACCATATCTACTTAAGTCATCATTGAAGGTAATAAAGTACTGATATCCACCTCTTGCAATTTTATTCATTGGGCCACATACATCAGTATGTACTAGGCCTAATAAATCACTTGCCCTCTCACTTTGACCAACAAAGGGGGATTTTGTCATTTTTCCAAGTAGGCATGACTCGCAAGTCTCAATTGATACATAATCAAAAGAGTCGAGAAGACCATCTTGATGGAGCTTCTCTAAGCGTTTCTTGCCTATATGGCCTAAGCGACAATGCCATAAGTAGGTTGGATTCAAATCATTTGGGCGAGCTCTCTTAGTATTAACGTTATTGATTTCTTTACTTTCCAGGTCTAGAACATAAAGCCCATTCACCACAGGACAACTTCCATAGAATATGCCTTGCGTAAAAATAGAACAACATTTGTTCTTTATTACAAAGTCATAATAACCATCATACTCCAAACATGAAGAGGAAATAATATTCTTATTACGTGCAGAACACAATACCAATTATTTAGTTCTAGCACTAATCCTAAAGATAGCCTCAGTGGATATGTGCCCATCGCCAACGCAACAACTTTTGCTCCATTTCCAACGCGCAAGTCCACCTTGCCTCTTGCAAAGCGTTTAACTCTTGTGAACCCCTGCAACAACTTGCAAGTGTGAATCATCGCACCGGTATCAAATACGCAGTTGTTATTAGAACGAGTTGCAAGATTAATTTCAATAACATTTATACCTTTAGCTGCCTTGTTCTTTCTGACCTATTCCAAGTACTTTGCGCAGTTCCTCTGCCAATGCCCGGGCACCTTACAGAAGTGACATTCATCTCCTGCCTTGGCGCCAACCTTCTCCTTGCTTTTCTTCTAAGCGGGAGTCTTACTCTCCTCAGGTTTCATGGCCTTAGTGAAGTGCTTACATTTCTTTCCACGCTTCTGTACGATCATCACATGATTGGGAGTCTTCCTAAGACTCTCTTCTGCCTGCTTAACCAAATTGTCATCTAGTGGGGAGCCTAGTCGCCCCAGTGACTCAACATGACCAATCATATTGATCAAGTGAGGAATCACCGGTTCCCCTCCTGCAAGCCTGGATCCAAACAGGGCCTTCAAGTTTTGAAACCTGTCCACCCTCGCTTGGTTCTCAAACATTCCCTTCAACCTCATGATCATATCATGCGGGTTAGTGCTCTCAAACTTCTTTTGGAGCTCGGGACTCATACAAGCAAGCATTAAACATTGTACGTCAACAACATCATCAGTATGCTTCACATACTGTCGGTATTGAGCCATGTTGTGTCCAACACCTTCTGGCTCTTCCGGGTAGGGCTGCAATCACGTACTCCTTTTTCTCTTGCTTGAGAACAATTCTCAAGTTTCTGAACCAGTCCATAAAGTTAGTTCCATTCAGTTTTTCTTTGTCAAGAATAGTGTGCAAATTGAAGCTTGATGAGCTAGACATCTGCAACAGAGAGATATGCAAGGACTAGCACTACCTTCGTTAATGTTTATAACAAAAAGGATTTTTCAACCGTTATGTTTTGCTAATGACCCTCCGACGTTGCATAACGGGACGAGATCCAACATTTTCTACAAAACTAGTGAGCTTTAACATCACTGCTAGCATCATGTCAAACAAGGAAGACAACATTTGTCAATCGCATCCTATGCAACTCTCATTTGTTGGGTGGCATCATATGCCCCGACTCTCAACTCTCATACCCCGAAGCCTCAATCCGACTTGATAGTTTCATCAAGTAAACCAATACTATGCTGTGGTGTCCGACACCACCCTATAGATCGATGTAGAAGATGACACCCTGCTTTGGCAGACCTACCACAAACTAACAAGAACCAATAGGCGCAGCTGTTGGAAGGGTATCTAAAACTCAATTTTTTTCGCGAGGGATTCATCATATTCATCACAGGCATTTAATAAATACGATAAGCACAACCATATTGTGACAGCATGGCCTTTTTCTTCATCACCAATGAAAAGTCAACATGCTTGTGGACGAGCGTCGACGAACATGAGCACGTGCACCTCCATGTGCCGCCTCTTGTTGTTTAGCATCCGGTTGTCGATCCGCCACCAGCGATCTAGCGATCTGTTACATTTATTTTTGAACTATTACAAACTAATAGGAAAAATAAAATGGATTACATCACAGGACATGGATCACAAGTCGGTACACAGACCAAAAAAATAACAGCCTCAACCCGGCTGTAGAAACTTGCGACACGTAGGCCACACAAATTATTACACACAGATCATTACATGATTTTGAGGCCATACCGTCACATCATTCTCCGCAAAAATGAGTCAGGCATTTCTACGAATTGATGTAACGCGTATTTTCGCAATGCACAATTAATCCCGTCAGCCGGCGACGGATAGGACGAATTTTCGCGCGCCGTTAACAATTAACGAGCACGGCGTTTCCACCGGCATAGCCAAAAACGCAGCATACCAACCACTTCGCTACACGAACTCACAACCTCGTGGTCAGCCTCGCGACGCTCGCACGCCGTCATAATTTGACAGCTAGTTAGCCAATCACATAATTGAGGAAGCAAGAACGGAGTAAAGCAATCTGATTCGCACATATCGCTACTCAGTAAAACAATCCGTTCTACAACTAAAAGTGCAAATTTTAGATGCAAAATCAGCACAACGCAAGCACGGCTCTGATACCACTATAAGAAAATGAGGAATGCAGCACTGGTGCAAACAACAATTTAACCGTGCTTGCACAGTGTTGAGGCAAAAACTGACGATCGGCTTCCTGCGTGACCCCCACACAGGGACATGTGAGATTTGCTTTCCTCCGGCGCAGACTCCAAAATAGCTTCGCGTAGGTGTTAGGCGTGCCAGTCAATTTGACCTGCAATTGACAAGTGATAAGACAACGTTAAATACTAGAACGTATCACCTGGTCTTCCGAATTGTTTCGTAGTGTATATCGGCCAAAGGTCCGATATAAATAAATAGGTAATCGGCTAGAGTTAGCTGATTCGATCGTCAAGACAGTATTGATTTTACTTAATAATGCCTGGTAAACAATAACTATATCTAAACCTAATCAGTTATGCTTGATGTGATAAATCGAAACAATAAAACTGCAGTAAAAGCCGATAAATAACTCAAATCTAAGCTGAATAACCATTATAAAAGCTAAACTAAACAAGACTAAATGAATTAATCTCGCAAAGAGAGGCTAGTATCGATAACTGGTGAACAAATAGATCGAGAAAGAAGCGATGCGCCGTCAATCAAAGACCTAATGTATTCGGTAAAACGCGGAACTTAATAGCAAGCTGGAGATCGGAGCGATCTAGCACTGCCAACCAGAAGAACTCTTTGAAGAAAAATGAAAAAACTATGAAACTAGGGTTTGGCAAAGTTGCCGACAAGAAGGGGTAAATGTTGTTGTATTAGATTGAGGATTCTTCTGATTACAAGCCTGTAGACCAATATTTATAGTCCGAACTAACAAACCCTGGTCGATCACGACATCATATGACTTGACTAAAAAGAAAATAAACTTTATAAAACAGAACGACTCGTACAAGACTCGTACTGTACATAACTTTTTACTGACGTAATCCATCAACATTAATTCCGCTCCATCGGCTGCGATGCCACATTGGCCAATCGGCCAACTCCGTTTCAACATCGGCCTGCTTCTATCGGCTATCTCCTTTGCTTCGTCATGAACCAGACTTGTGCCAAAAAATGGTGTCAACACATGCCCTCCAATTTCAGAATAAAATATTTTTGTTCTGAAATTCTCTATAGTCATGATTGCTTTTCTGATTCTGCGCGTGCGCACACAGTGTTCAAACACCTCCTCCTGCTCTATGCGGGCGGCACTTCAAATTCCATTTCTGCCCCCGAGTGCAGAAACTATAAAGGTTCGTCCGCTGCGACCCTTCTTCTCCCCAGCCAACTGCTCCCAAGCATTCTCTCTCCTCAAGAACAGATCTCCATTTTCTCCGGTGAGTGATTCGTAGGTGACTCTTCTTCAACAACTCTTCAGCATCTTCTGCGGCTGCAGGGTTTCTCCTCAATAATCAGGGCACAGATCTGATCTTCATCAATGGCTTCCCTCTCAAACATCCCCATGGTACGAGTTCTCAACTGTTCATTCCTTTGCATTTTCCGCCCATCTCATAAAACTTCCCTTTGCATTTGTAGGACGTTAGAGATAGAATTACCATAGCCATAGAAGACAAACCAGGACTCATATGCCTAGGTCCCATGGGGGATCCGGATCCCACGGATCTGATCAATTTAGAAACCGGTCGCATGCCACTCAAACACTCTACCATGGCTATGCAAGATTGGAACAATGTCTTTAGGTCCTGGCCAAGTGTAACCCTTGGGTGGAGAAACTGTTACCTCAAAATGGCTGCTTCCAAGAGAACAATCTGGGATGAATATGACATCAGCCAAAGCATCAACCTTTTCCTTGTCAAATATGGCTAGAAACGATTTTATGCTCATCGCAGCCTCATATTTCTGGTTAGATACTCTTAATGCATTCCTGTTTGGTCATGTTCCGATGACTCCTACCCTAGCCGATGTCCTCATCCTGGCTGGTCTTAATATCTCGGCCCCCGATTTTGCTTATAGTCTCTTAACCAAACCTTCGCATCGGCTGGAGACAAAGAACATTGGTGGTTGAAAAGGTTACATTTATCGTCATGCGAGAACAAGGACGATAAACGTAGGGAACATACAACCTTCTTGAACATGTGGCTAGAAAAGTTCATTTTCTGCAGAAAAACTATCGGCCCGACCACCAACATGCATTCCATAGCTTAATCCTTAGCCATAGGGCACTTGATTCCCTTAGGCAAACATCTTCTGGGTTCAGTTTATTCTATGCTGCACCAAGTTTCTGTTAAGTTATCGGCTGGACAGCCGATCGACAATCTTGGTGGTTCTTGGTGGTTCATTAATCTGTGGCTGAATCTGTACATGCACAAGGTTCTAGGTCAAGATCTTCACAAGATGAGCTTCCCATCAGACTACACTGAAGAAGGGAAGCCTAAAACTCGCCGATGCATGTCTTATGGTGAAGCAGCATCGACATTTTCTTGTGACAAGCTAACTCTAATGGAAGTGGCCACTTTCATGAGATGTTTTACAACGGCTTCACCCAAGAAAAGACCATTGGTACGCTTACTACGGTGAGAAAAAAACATTTGAGTTGCCCATCAAGTTCAGCTTTGAATTCGTTGATACTGATGCTGATAGTATGACAAGTTTTGGGGAATCAATTACCCCAGGGATCCTCCCCGTCGACTTCTTCATCGGACGAAGCCATCAACCATCATATGAGTTCTACTATCCATCCATAGCAGCTCCTCAACTTGGCTTCGACCAATTACCAGTTTGCCTTCTCTTCACCGATCTAGTGAAACCAAGAGAGACTGTCAGTAATCGCCTGGTGTATGATCGGCTGAAGAATCTGGTACTTGATGCCGAAACCATTGATCTGGAAGGGTGGATCATTAGTTCTTTTACTACCAAGGCCTTCGGACATTGGTGGTCAGAATGGAGTCTCCTTCTCTTTTGCGCATTGGCCAAAACATACTGCCAACAATTTGACCTCGACTTCATTATGCCAGACGATGAGGTAACCTACCCTTTACTATTCCATAAATTCTACATCAGAACATTATCTGACATTCCTTTTCCAATTATTATGCTTACAGGATGTTGATACCACTCCTCCAAAGACCAACAGCACCAACCGTTGGATGAACTATGTTCCCCATTCGGTAACACTATACATCGGTTGCAACGCACCATCCCTCAAAGATGTAGCCGGAGGCCAATCTTCCAAGCGTAAGGCTCAGAGTACCAAAATGTCTGCGCGGAAGAAATCATCTAAGGGAGCATCCTCATCGGTGCAACTAGCCAATCTGGCAGTAGCGGCAAGTCTGCTAGTGATAGCTCTCTAGGTAAATCACTCAGCCGATCATCAATTGAATCAATAATAAGTCGCAATACTTATCCTACAAAAAATCTTGCAGGCATCACAAGAACCAACTTCATCGGCACCGGCGTCATCGGCTCCTTCACCTGCCAATCCAAATACAGCCGACCCGTCACTATTGACCAGTAGGCCATCGGCAACATCAAAAACTCCGGAGGTGAACATCCCATCGGATTCATTTGAACCAACAACGTCGATGTTGGACCCACTATTGCCTCAATCTCTTCAGGTATAACACAATCTCCTCAAAAGATTTTGGCGCCAATGTGAGTATTTTATGATCCTCTTATCAATTCACCAGACGTTGACAACCGCATTGGCCCGGTCCAGTCCGCTACTAGAAGAGCAAGAGGACGAAACATAGGGAACCGATGAAGGCACCATTTCAAGAACTGAAACATTTCTTGCTGAACCGATAGAAAAGCAACCTTTCACGGTCCCTATGATGATGATGCCTACTCAGTTTGATGAAATCAACTTAAAACAAGTAATTATCTCACAGCTTCAGTTGACTTATTATTTCAATATCATTACTAACTTGATCCATCTATGTAGGCTTAAGACACTTGAAACAACAACCTCTTTTCCTATCAAATTGGAGATCTCCTGGAGGAGGAAGAAGTCACATCAAGAACTGTAGCGCTGGGAGAAGCTCCTGATGATGTAAAGACCAAGCTTCAAGACATTCTACAACTCTTGAATCAAGATATCGGCTTACTGATCCAAGATGCAGAAGGAATAAGAGGCATATTCCGCCACTTAAAGGGCTAGTTGCCAGCCGATGTTGAGGCTACACTGCTTCCAGTCGCCTTCGTAGAGGGTCATCAATTTATGGTCCTTCAAGCCAAACATCGTCTGTCTGATCGTGCCTCGCAGGCGGAACTAATCACTCAGAAGGAGGCTCGCCGATCTCGAGCGAATGACATCAAAGCCAGAGTTGAAACTCTCAAGAATTCTTGTCCCATCATTGCGAGTGAGATAGATCGACTAAAAGCGAGGAGGGTAGCACTTAGGAAAGAGTTAGAAGCAGTTACCCTTGCGCTAGCAGAAGAGGAAAAGAAACTGGAGCAACTCCCCAATGTCATTGAAAAGATGAAGGCCGATATGAAAACCCCAATCCGTGAAGCTATCCGCCTCCACAAGCTCATCAAGCCAATTCCAGGATCTGCCGAAGACGACCAAAGGAAGATTGATGAGGTGGACCAAATTCTCCTGCGTGCGGTTGATGCAATCCGAAGTTTCCTCGGATTGTTGTAACAAACTCGCTCCAGCTTATAGTCCTGCGATCTGAAGTCATCATGATGATGCAAAATAATCTTTTGCTGATAAATATTTTTGCACCAAGGGCGACACATGGCGTGTCGGCCATGAAGTAACCGATAATAGCTAAGCACCATTGGTTAATTGAACGCATTTACTTCGTGCCTTCCTCTTCTTGACCACACGTCTTATGCTAAAGGCGATACCTCTTGTATCGGCTGTAACCTTAATCGATTAATTCTCGTTTACATTCCGGATCTAACTTAGTACTGATAAACGTCGGCCTAGGCTTGCTACCATCTCCAATATCAACTTTTTCTAACTCATCGGCTGATATAAATCCGTGCCCCAGCTTGCCTTCATCTAGCAGGAAATTATCCATCAGGACGACTCTTGAGAGCCGACTGCTTGGGTCGGCTTTAGTCCGAAATCGAACATCTTCAGAAAATCACCTTCCCAAACCTTGCCTGATATACACTCCACGCCATCATACCCCCATACCTGAGGATCAACTTTTGCAACACTGAGCGATGAATCGGCGTAGACGATCTCAACTGTATCCTCCAACCATTGGATAAGACATTGATGCATGGTAGACGGAATACAACAGTTGGCATGGATCCAATCCCGACCCAAGAGCAAATTATATGAACCTTTGCCATTGATGACGAAGAAAGTAGTTGGGAGAGTCTTACTTTCGATCGTCAATTCAACGTTGATTGCCCCCTGAGCTGGCGAGGCTTTTCGTTTGAAGTCCTTGAGCATCATGTCAGTTTTGATCAGATCCTCTTAGCCTTTTCCCAGCTTCCGATACATGGTATATGGCATCACATCGACAGCGGCCCCACCATCGACTAGCATATTGGTCATCGGTCGGCTATCCACATGTCCCTTGATGTACAAGGGCCTTAGGTGCCGACGCTCCTTTTCCTCCGGCTTGTTGAATGTAGCTGGCATCAGATCCAGAGTTAGCTGGGCCATCGCCTGCTCCTTTGCTTCTTCGTCATCGGACGGAGCCTTGAACTCCAACGGCAAGACGAAGACCATATTAGCCGATGCTGACGGTGCAGTCTCATCGGCTTTTTGTTTGATGCGCCACACTTGGGACCTTACTTGCTTCTTTTCTTAAGTACATTCTTCTTTTAGCTCCCTATGGTGCAACCTCTGAACCCTCCTTTTCTGAGGCTTAGTCAACTCTCCGGGGCACCATCGGGAATACATCTCAAAATCGTAACGATGGTATGCTGATGCTCAATTTCACGGTTCAAAGGCTCTTCATCTGGTACCAGATCATTGGCCTCGTCCTCCAGCAGATCTTGCACCTCAACCCTGCCTCCCAGCCGATCATGAATAGGAACGCGTTTCTCCTCGCGCATATTCTGCTGATCAGCCGATGCCTCCTGTCGTCATGGCACTGTCTCTTGGATGAATAGAAATCTTCACGCGACCCATTGTACTCAGGACAGTTGTCAGCGGATGGCAGTGTCCACCCTTCGTTCCAATAGAAAGTGAAGAAAGGGCACCGCCAGTGGTCCTCATCGCGCCAACTTGTTTCCACTTGATGGCATCTCTCTTTATCTTGCTGATGCTGATATTTATTCAATAACATCTGGAATGTGATAGTTCTGCGAGGCCCTCTGGAACTCTGCCCTTGGTCATATTGGCTTTGACTCTTCAACTCGTCAGCCGATATCTGCATTTTGGGATCCACATCTCCTGTCTGCTTGGCCCGTTCTGATGTCAACACTTTATTTTTCCCTTTATTGCCTGGATCATTGATTTCCACCATATTTGCCGAAGGGAAAGGATGCCCATCTATCTTCATCGCCTTTGTAGGATTTTCGAATTTGATCCTCCCTTGCTCAATAGCCAACTAGATCTGCTGACGGAAGGTCTTGCATTCGTTGGTATTGTGGGACACAACATTGTGCCACTTGCAATACTTGAGATTTTTTAGTTCCTCGGTCGATGGGATCGTATGATTGGGAGACAAACAGCAAATCAAAGATACCATTGGTCTTGGTTACGTCGAACCCCTACTTCTCTGTGTCCCTCTTGGTGAACGGGCACAAAACCGGCTTAATGTTCCTGGTTCACTCTGCCAAGCCGATTTCAGCCTTGTCCTCACAATCGGAGGAGTCTCCAACGAAAGTAACCTTCTTTTGAAATGGGCTCCTCCTGGGATCCTAGACACAGTTGTCAACACGTTACAACCTCTGAATGAGGTGACTTAGGCTCTCGAACTCTTGCGAAGAAAATATTTTCTTGATGTGAGGCAAAAGCCCTTGAAAAGCCATTTCAGCTAACTGGCTATCACTGACAGATAAGTTGTAGGACCGGCTTCTGATGTCCCTAAATCTCTGAATGAAATTGGGGACTGGCTCATCATTCCTCTATTTTACGGCCGTCAGATCCGTAAGCTTCATCTCGTAAACACCAGCTTAGAAGTATTTGTGGAATCGCTTTTCAAGATCGGCCCATGTGATAATGGAATTTGCTGGAAGAGAAGAAAACCAGGCAAATGCCGATCCAAAAAGAGACAACAGGAACAAACGAATTTTCAGAGCTTCATTCCCGGAAGATTCGCCACACTGGACTAAGAACCGACTGATATGTTCAATTGTCGTTACATTGTCCTGTCCAGAGATTTTGGTAAAATTCGGCACCCTTTACCGGTGAGGCATGGCAACTTGATCGTAGGCCTCAGGATAGGGCCTGCGATACATGTAAGTTGGCTCCTTAGGCTTTAAGCCGAACTGACTCTTCATTACATCGGCTATCCGGCTGGGCCAATCAATGTTTTGGAAGACATCGTCTTGTTGCTGTGCTGCTGAGTGTGATTGTTGCAGCGGAGGTTGAGACTGATAAGCAACATGCTGGTGAGCCATCGCCTGTGGCTGATTACTCATGTGTTGCATTAGATGATTGGCCGTCGGCTGCGGAGCCGATGCACCTTGTTGATAACCATAAGCCTATTGCTGATATGGGACCATCGGCTGAGTAGCCGATGTATGCATCTGGGGGCCGCTTGGCTGCTTCTGAAGAGTCAGTGGTTGGGTGAATGGCATTGGTGGCTGCGATCCCTAAGGCATGAATGACGCGCCCTGAGCTGATCCCCCTGCACCTGTAGCATGATGAGTCTGGATGGGTGCCTCTATACTATTAAAGATCATATATTCAGGAGGCATCCCTAAATATGTATTTGGGACGTAACCATTCGGGGTGCTGAAGAGGCCTCCATGTGCCGATGACACCTTCAACGGCGAGCTACGAGTGAACACCAAGCTGTTGGGATGGGAGTCACCATCGGCTGATGCGCCTGTGGCTGGAGGAGATAAGGCGGCATCGGATATCCTCCAACACCAGTCTGTGCCGTGTTGGGTTGTGGCTGAATGCCAACGCCTAACACAACAGCGCTTCCAACTCTAGCTCCTGCTGTAGCCGATGATTCCGGTTGAGAATAACACGGCCCTTTATATTCCATCTATATATCGCCAGCGTTGTCTCTTTGACAGCATTCTCTGAACTGAGTTCATCAAGAAGCTTGACTGATTGATCATTGCGTGGTGCATGGCCTGGTCAAACATCTCTTGAAACTTAGCCGAGTCTTCAGTGACTGTGATCTCTCTCGGCTTTGGGAAAGCTATCTTTTGTATAGCCTCTCCTTGAAAGTCCTGAGGCATGCTTGCTGGTAATCATCCATGGCCTTCTGCAACAGCTGTTTCGTTAAGGTCTTCCATGGTGATGTTTATGACGTTGTCTGGTCCACTTCACTAGGCTTCGGGATGGTCATGCTGAAGTCGTTGTCGTGTCTCACCGGGCGTGCCAAAAGTGTGTTGACGCAAAAAACCGACGATCGGCTTCCTACGTGACCCTACACGAGGATCTGGGAGATTTGCTTTCCTCCGGCGCAGGCTCCAAAATAGCTTCGCGTAGGTGCTAGGCGTGCCAGTCAGTTTGACCAGCAATTGACAAGGAATAAGATAACGTTAATATTAGAATGTATTGGCTGGTATTCCGAATCGTTCTGTAGAGTATATCGGCCAAAGGTCCGATATAAATAAATAAGTAATCGGCTAGAGTTAGCCAATTTGATCTTAAAGGAAGTATTGATTTTACTTAATAATGCCCGATAAACAACACCTAGATCTAAATCTAATCGGCTATGCTTGATGTGATAAATCGAAACAATGAAACTGCATTACCTGTATATCATGTATATCTGTCATAGACGTTAACGTCCGTGTAATTCAATTTTCCGTGACGCTGTTACTGATGGTTCATTATGATATCGCTATATATATGGTACTTGATCCTAACATACATATAGTTACAAAATTGATTTTTTTTAAACCAGTGTGACAATAAACTTCTACCTTGACTGAAACAAAGAATTTCAAGGCTTTTCCTTAAATTGCATGGTTAAATTTGACGTGTAATATGTGTCTAACCTCTCAGACTCATAGGTTTGGACTATTTCAAAGTCTGATTGTCGGATTCATAGTCAAAAGATATAAAACTCCCACCTGAGTTAGTTAGACTTCCTGTTACACGCTTACATACATATGAGCACATACCTCATACGGAATATATACCATGTGCATCTTGTACTCACCGTGTCACGGTGAGTTCATCACAGGCAATCTCAACAAATGCTAGTTCAACTTCCGATATGATTATGATGTCTTTACCTGCTTGGCTACTTTAGGCGGGTAAAGATGGATCATGAGTTTCTAAATGTGATAGAGGGTGCACTTGTTGATTTGCATATGTGGGATGAATTTGGGCCGTACAATATAGTAAGAAAAAATGAGAGAGAGAGCTCATTACTGCATACATCGTGTATGAAGATTTTGCGAACTTAACTTTCACCATAGCCTTTAATTTGAAAACACAAACTAAAAATTTATTTGGAGGATCTGATGGAAAGGCAAACTAGATTTTGGAAATGGTTGATATTTTTCAAAAAATGAACTAGTTTAAGAATCTTTTGATATGTTTGTGAAATTGTTGGACTAGGTCTAATGTGTTTTAAAAATCGGTGAAGGTTTCAGAAATTGTTTCCACCTCTTTAAATTTGTAAACTATATGTTGCAAACTGTTGTCCTCTTTAGTTTAGTTCATAATTGTGTAAAGAACATTCATTGGATATCGCCTCCCATTACTTGCACAAAGTTTTTTTTATTACATAAACATCACAACTGTGGTCACATACACATACACATACACATACACATACACATACACATACACATACACATACACATACACATACACATACACATACACATACACATACACATACACATACACATACACATAATACTATGTGTGTGCACTCCCTTGTGACTACATGGCACGTATTATGTCCATAACGTGCTTATTCTCGTGTGTACATGCATGTACGCATAGACATCGAAAACTTATATATATGTATATATATAAGCACACCTATTGGCATGAAGCCGAGCCGGTCAAGCGCGAGCAAACGGGCGCTGGCCCCTGACGTTACCCGGGGGATCGTAGCTACAGATGACGAACACGCCCCGGTTGCCCGAGCAGACGACGCGAGCGCAGCCGATGCGCGTGGATCTACGCCACACCACCTGCGTGTAGTGTAGTGCCGGCACTCCTTGCCGGGGTCGCAGCTGTTGGTGTTGTAGCGGTAGTGCGCCTTCTCGTCCACCCACATCTTCACCGCGCCCGCCGCGCTCAGCGCCGTCCCCCTGGCGAGGTTCTCGCCGTACGGCCCGTTGGAGTGCACCATCGCGCAGTCGCCGGCGCGCTTCGCCGCGTAGCTCTGGGCGTACCTGGCCACCTTGGCGTCCCATGTCACGGGGCCGACGCCCACCGCGGCGCGTGCCTTGTTGTGCAGGTTGACGAAGTCCTGTGGCGTGTTCTGTGCCGACGATGAGGTCGCCGCAAAGGCCATGGCCATGGCCAGGGCCACAGCGAACACGATCAGACTCCTGGGAGATGCCATGATCGCCGACTACTCTTGTGTATTTAGCTTGTGTTGTGAGATGAGAGGAGTAGAAACTTACCCGTATTTATAGGCTGAAGGATAATAGAATAATGTTTCAGTTGATTCAATTTGTACATTCATCTCAATTTTCTATTCTACAATGTAATTAAACCGGCATTAGGTCTGCATAGTGCCGTGGGTATGCCGATTCCAAACAACTAATGGAAGTTCCTCTAATTTAAATAGTTTACTTTTGGAAGTTGATCAAGCTGTGTGCAATTGACTTGAACATTCAAATATGGTCTTCAAAACCAATAATCCCTCCATCTTAGAATATAGTTACTTTAATTCTAGGTTTGTTCTAAGTCAATTGATCAATAGTATCATAAAAATAATTTATTTTAAATAGGAGTACATGTTCTCATATACCACTTTTTACTTTATAAATCTTAGAACAAACCTAAAAGTAGCTATATTCTGCGAAGGATGGAGTACATAATAACGAAAACGATATATATTACACTCGTTGAATATAACCTTATCTTGAAGGGTCTACTGCACAGTTTAGTTTTCAAGTGGATATTGCGTACTTAGAGCAACTCTAGTAAAGCTCCTAATTTGGTCCCTACTTTAAGTAGGGACGAAAAACCAAAAAACGCACTCCAGCAGGGACCTACTCAATTCCCTACTCTACTCTAGGGAGGCACCTATTCCCCCTCCCCCCCCCCCCCATCCAGCTCCTCCTACGGGCGCGTAGGGAGGCCCCTACTCCTCCCGCGCACGCTCCGCCTCCCTCCCGCGGCTCTCTCTTCCTCCCGCGCAGCTCCTCCTCCCTCCCGCACGGCGGCCTGCTCCCCTCCACCAAGCCCCACCGCAGCCAAGATCCACCGCACAATGCTCGAGCAGTTCGCCGGCAGTCCGGCATGGCCGAGCTCCATCGCGTAGAGCCTGAGCAGCTCCGCCGCCGCAGCCTCGAGCTCGAGATCTGTCGCGCCGATCCCGAGATCTGCCGCCGCTGGCTCGAGATTGCGCAGATCCACAGCCTTTCACGGGCAGGGCATGGACCGCCGTGGAGCTTCGGCCATGGAACGCTGGATGGGGATGATGGGCCTCTGCACGGCGCCCTCCGCCTGCGAGCCTCGCGCCCTCCTCATAGCGGCCTCCGCCTGCGAGCCGCGCGCCCTCCGCATGGTCTCTGCCCGCGAGCGGCCCTGCCTCGGTGCTCAGCTTCTGAACAGAGTCCTCCGTCGCCTGCGCCTGCGAGTGGAGACGGAGCACCGCGACTGGATCTTGTGGGCGGAGGGGACCTGCAACGCTGGCGGTGGAGGAGAAGCGGTGCGACGGCGGGGGAGGAGAAGCGGTTTGGCCACGGGTGAAGAAAGAGAAATCGCGAGTAGAGGGGAAGCGAACAAGAGGGGTTGCCCAAAATAAAAAAGGAAAAGAAAAAGAAAAAGTTGATGATAGATTGACAGGTGGATCCTAGAAAATTAGAGGACAGGAAGTAAGGACTGTTGTTGGAGTTGAGCATAAAAAGTAGGGTCCAATAAAGTAGGGACAACCCCTACTAGCAAAAGAGTTTTAAAGTAAAGACTATTGCTGGAGATGCTCTTACTAGATCTTAAGAACCAACCCGTAATAGAACTAGGTACATAGATAAATTTGGGCTACGCTTGTTTTGCTACTACTTAGTCGTGACATATACATCCATCTACATAATTGAATTTGGTGAAGCCGGCACGTACCTATTCTTTAGATTATCACCTTGATCATGAACACGTACGTCATACATGACGGATGACTAAACCATGGCCTGATGCTGTCAGTTTTGCATAAATGGGTACTGCTATTTGTTTTAAAACTAAGACTCTTCAAACATTCTGACACATTCCTCATTGTCTCAATGAACACGCAATACATGGAGAACATATTTACCATTTCAGTTGTATTCATTTGGGCAACCGTTGTTTGTCCTTTCATTATCTTCGGGGCTGGTAACGAACAAGTATAAGTTGAGACCAAAAAATAATTTGGTCAAGATAGATGTTACACAACTATTCTTATTCAATACCACTACTGCAGAAACCACGATACAGACCCGGCCGGCTAACACTGTTAATTCTCACAGAACCTGCACTTGCTGGTACTGATAAAAGCCAACAGTGATGGTTTACATTCCGTGGTTTTTTTTTCTTTTCAAAATTCCCTTTCGGTGTCGGTGTCTAATACTTCACCTGTTCTAAGAGAGAGAGAGAGCAGACACTGTATCAATCCACAATTAAATATGTCACGATAGCACATTTATTTAGCATTACAGATATTGATATGTTTTTTTGAAAAAAAAGTTGGTCAAAATTGGATAGGTTTAATTTAGGACAAAATTAAAAGACCGGTATTTTGTTTAGAGAGGAGTGATGTGAAATATCCTCTCTGTTTCTCTCTCCCTCTCTTGACATTTAATCTCTCTATTATCTAACAAAAATGGTTAACTTGGAGTCGTCCCTAGCAGTTTAAGCCTCATGACCATGGAGCCAAGGACGCCTCCGGCCGGTGGATCCATGCCAACTGGATCCGTCCAGCTCTAGCTCTGAAAAGGAAAGGGGAGGTTCATGGCATGTGGACTCCAGTAGTATTTTAGATGAAAGAAGCTTTATTAAACGTAATGTTCTGGCCTCTGCAACAAGGTGGTAGACACAAACAATTCAAAAGAAAAGGAAAAGAAAGAAAGAAGAAAGAGGCCCACCAGTCAGTATGTGGTAAACAATACAGGATCTCAGACCTTAACAGCATACGGCTCAAAACTACCTGTCAACCTACATTCCATCTACGGAAAATAGCTTTGGCGCGGTTGACTGCAGCAAATGGCTGGTGCCAATTTATCTGTGGGCTTTGGAAACTAGATTACTATGGGTTTTAGAACTGGCCATTATAATGCCAGATTAATTATTACTACCAATTGTCTTCTGATAGATGTTAACAAAAGAGAATTTTTGAACCAACACTGACGAGGTGTGTTGTGGTTATTAGTTCTCGCCACCCTTGTAAGTTGTAACCAATCGAACTAACTAAAACCTGTACAATTTACTGAACGACCTAATATTATACTATACGAACAATCTGTTTAAGGATTAGCATGCACGTAATAGAACATTGACAAACTTTATACAATAATATGGTATACCTTAGAGAACGCAACATGTGGCCTAGATCCACGTTCATGGGCTCTTCTTCTCCAAGGACTTTTATTTTGTGCTAGAACATTGGAGTAATGACATTGGGCTTCTTATATATGCTTGTTGGGTTTAAAGATATAAAAGATTAACCACGCACGTGTCCACGTTCCACGAGATAACGAGATAGATAGGAGCCCACGCCAAGCAATTGTTGGCCCATCTTCCGCCGCGCTGCTGTGAGTTAGCATTACGGCCCATCATATGCCGCATGCAGATCGGCCACAGGCGGCCCGTGCTTCTCCTTGTTGGGTATTTTAGCGATAGTGAATAAATCCGCAAGCGCACGGATACCGTTATAGCTTTTATCTTAAGAGTTATCGAATCCAATGGAATGTGTGTACACTAACTTCTATTCTAGTCGCTCTAAGGATAAACCAAGATAGGTAGCGAGGATAGAGAGGATCCTAAGGTAGCACTATAGGTGAGTTAAAGGTCGATCTCTCGGGTAAAATACTTGCTTCGGGCATCGGCTTACACCTGGTCTGCCAGGCAACTGCGGCCAACAGCTCTACGTTATATCCGAACGTGGAGGATTACAAAGGACCGATAGGGCTTTCACCACCTACGGTCTACCTCTAGCTATCCGTGGGATATAAGGCAAACGAAGGATAACCCCTAGCCTAGATACCACGTCTACGTATTGATTACTACTGCAGTCTAACTACGTCTGACGTCCCTCAGCAAACTACAGCACTCCGTATAAATACAGAGCGACGAACCCGCAAGTAAGAGAACTGATCTCACTTAACTACAAGAAGCGCTAAGGCCGCACGCATCCTAAGGCGTAGCAAAGGGTACGTTCTAGTCGGGGACAACCTATACAAGCGTGGATTAGCATCAGACATACTCATGAAGTGTGTCCGCATGGAGGAAGGCAGAGAAATACTCCAGGAGATTAACGAAGGCGCATGCAGAAACCATGCTGCTTCTCGCACGTTGGTCGGAAAGGTTTTCAGATCCGGGTTCTACTGGCCGACTGCTTTGGCAGACGCCGAAGAACTCGTTCGCCGGTGTACAAACTGCCAGTTCTTCAGCAAGCAGCCCCACGTCGTGGCCCACAACCTTATTACGATACCACTTTCATGGTCGTTCGCATGCTGGGACCTGGACATGATAGGGCCCTTGACAACTGCGCCAGGAGGTTTTACTCACGTGTTGGTAGCCATTGACAAGTTCACGAAGTGGATCGAGTACAAGCCAATTACAAAGCTCTCTGCGACATCTTGCACCCACTCGGCTTCCCTAACACTATCATCACGGATCTGGGATCCAATTTCCACTCGCATCAGTTTTGGGATTTCTGCGAGCGCAGCGCCATCGAGGTCAAGTATGTTTCAGTAGCTCACCCGCGGGCCAACGGTGAGGTTGAGCGCGCCAACGGCATGATCCTGGATGGTATGAAGAAAAGACTCTACGACAAGAACAACAAAAAGGGAGGCAAATGGATCAATGAAATGTCGTCATTTGTCTGGGGGCTTCGCACACAACCAAGCAAGGCCATAGGACAGCTACCTTTCTTTCTCATCTATGGGTCCAAAGTTAAACTACCGGCTGATGTCATGTGGCAATCTCCTCGACTGGAGATGTACGAAGAAGGCGAGGCTGATGACGCAAGACATCTCGAACTTGACTTGGCAGAAAAAGTCAGATGCAATATTTTGCTTCAGTCGGCCCGCTACTTACAAGGCGTTCGTCGTTACCATGACTGGAACGTTCAAGAAAGATCTTTCAACGTTGGGGATTTGGTCCTTCGCCGCATCCAGGATGAAACCGGGCTGCACAAGCTTAATTCATGATGGGAGGGACCCTTCATCGTGCTCAAGGTTACAGGACCAGAGTCGTATCGCTTACGGTACCCTAATGGCCAGGAGGTTCGGCTGAACTGGCCTTGGCTCCCACCGCCTCATCTTTTGGTAGGGTGGCTGCCTAGTGGGCCCTTACGTCGATTCTGGGTGCTACGAGCCAAGTTGAGTCGGTTTACCCCCTCTGGTGGGCCCATGGATCCTTGTGCTTGCACATGATTGGTCGGAAGGGTGTTCTCTTGGATTGAGAGGTGTGTTTCCTTGCTCTTGAGGTGTGTTTTTCCTCTAATTGACCTGCATACAAATATTCAACAACACTGGAATTTATTAGTAATAACCCCTACCACTAATGTTGATGCTTATCTTTCTGGTGTTTATGCAGGAATTGATGGCCTCAATGTGGTACTTAAGCGTCGCCAACACTCCAACCAATGGTTGGCCCTGTGAAATAAGATTGTACTCACAAGGAGAACAATGAATGGCAAAGAACCGAGAGAGACTTTTCATTGATTAGTGAATGTATATATACATGTTAGAAACAGAAACCGTCCCAAGGGCCGATTCAAACGAGCAGGGAGGGAGATGCATGGTGAACGGTTCTGGTCAACACCCGGTTGATCAGATTAAGGGATGAGATCACCCCTTAAATAAATATTTACAACACTCCCCCTTAATCTAATCCTCTTGATAGATCAATGTATTAGTATCATTCCTCCAAAACCCCTATGGGAAAAAAGAATGAATATATGTGGAATCCACTCCACGTAAACTCTTTGAGTTTAAGGAGAAAAATATGTCATTTGTATTTCCATAAAAACCCCCGTGGGGAAAACTAGAAATACGACATATATACTTATGTTAACATTGCCTCATTAAAAACCTTATATGAGAAAACCTCAAGGGAAAAACTCATAAAAGGTAAACACTACAATGTGATGCGTTTAACAAGGTATACCACTTGGGGTGTCTCCCCCTGAATCTTGCAAATCTCGAAGCCTTCTCATACCAATCCCCCGAACACATTTCTCAAATGTTGAGGCTGGTAGACTTAGTGAATAGATCAGCAAGATTATCACAAGACTTCAGTTGCAAGATGTTTATCTCACCACTCCGTTGGAGTTCGTGAGGATAAAACAACTTGGGAGCAATATGCTTAGTGATGTTGCTCTTGATGTAGCTTGTTTGCATCTGTGTAACACAACCAACATTATTCTCATAGATAATGGTAGGTGATTCCATAGAACCAATACCACACGATTGTTGTATGTGTTTAATCATTCTGCGAAGCCACACACATTCACGTGACGCCTCATAAAGTGCAATTATCTCAGAATGATTTGTGGAAGTTGCCACCAATGTCTGTTTAGACAATTTCCAAGAAATGGCAGTTCCACCATGAAAGAAAATGTATCCCGTTTCGGATCTGGCATTATGGGGATCAGATAAATAGCCAGCATCAGTGTATCCATCCAATGTAGGTTCTTGGTTTTTTTGATAGAACAAACCCAAGTCCTTTGTGCCATTAAGGTATCTGAGGATTTGCTTCCCTCCTACCCAGTGACGCTTTGTTGGAGAAGCACTATGTCTTGCAAGTAAGTTCACTGCGAAAGCAATATGAGGCTTGGTGGTAATCGCAAGATACATAAGTGGTCCAATGAGATTGAGATAGGGGAATTCAGACCCCAATATCTCCTCTCCTTCATCCTGTGGTCGAAAAACATCTTTTCCCGGATACGATTTATCCATGGGAGCCTTGCCCGGATACGATTTATCCATATTGAATTTCTCCAATATTTTCTGGATATAGGCAAACTGGTGCACTAGGATTCTTGAATGAAGGTGCTCAATTTGCAAGCCAATGCAAAATTTAGTTTTACCTAAATCCTTCATTTCAAACTCCGTCTTAAGATGATTGCGAGCTTCATCAATATTCTGTGAATTGCCAATGATGTTTATATCATCGACATACACCGATTTGATGCAAAATTCTAAAGAGGACTTCTTGATGAAGACACATGGACAATCATCGATATTAGAGTAACCCTTTTGCACAAGGTACTCACTCAGTCGGTTGTACCACATTCGTCCCGACTGCTTAAGGCCGTACAAAGACCTTTTCAGTTTCACACAATACATGTTGCGATTAGCGCCTTGATTCGGTATAGAAATCCCATCGGGAACTTTCATGTAAATGTCTGAATCAAGTGACCCATAGAGATATGCGGTCACTACGTCGATCAACTGCATAGATAGACAATTTTGCATTGCCAAATATATAAGATATCGGAACGTAATTCCACTCATAACTAGAGAATATGTCTCATTGAAATCAATGCTGGGTCTCTGCATGAACCCTTGTGCTACAAGCCTCGCCATGTATCTCACCAACTCATTGTTTTCATTCTGCTTTCTGACGAAAATAGATTTAAAACCCATAGGAAAGGTTTTAGGAGGTGTAGGTATCACTGATGAGAATACCTCTCTCTTAGCAAGTGAGGCTAACTCTGCATCAATTGTCTCCTTCCATTTATTCCAATCCGAGCGCCTCTTGCACTCTGCCATGGACTTTGGATCTGGATCTTTATGGAGATTCTCAGCAATTGATTCAGGGAAGTATATGTCAACGACTGTAGTCTTACGATCATATGTTTCTCCAGTATCAAGATAATTTATGGAAATTTCTTGTACTCCCCTTGACGATTCGTTATTTCCCAATACAATTTTGTCAAGGTGTTCCGTAGTCCCAACATCAGAAAAATGAGTGCACTGTTGATGCAGGAGGTGGATGTTCTGTATCCACTCGATTCCTCTCAACCGGTGGTTGAGTTGCATTTACTTTTTCAGAAGGAGTATCCTTCTCTATCCTATTGCGCTTACGAGAAGCCGCACCTGTAGGAATTGCTGTACTTCTTTCACTCTTGCTAGAAGAAGGAAGTTGAATAGTTTTATTTGGTACCTCCATTCTTTCTAGCACATTCCTTGCAGGTATATAGGACTTTGTAACATCTTTACTAGTCGTAAATGCATCTAGCAGATTATTTGTAATATTTTGCAAATTCAGAATCCTTAGAACTTGAATTTCATATTCCTGAGTATGAGGATCCTCTGTGGCGATGCCCTTAGCATCCCAATTTATTCCCTGGCTTTCAGCGTGGTTTTTAAATTCTCCCCTAAACCTGGGAAATGATATTCATTGAAAATACTATCAGCGAATGGGGCTCTAGGTATTTAATGATCGACGGAGATATATGTGCCACATATATCCCCAATTTCCTGTGAGGGCCCATTGATGTCTGCTTACGTGGTGAGATCGGTACGTACACAACGCAAGCAAATTTCCGCAGATGGGAAATACTTGAAGGATCACCTCGCACCATTTGCAGCGTGGAAGTTGTATGGTATGCAGTTGGGCGTAGTTGTATCAAGTTTGCAGTGTGCAAAACTGCTTGACCCCAACATGCTGTTAGAAGATTACAACCTTGCAATATTAGTCTAGCAATGAGCTTTATCCTCTTGATTAAAGCTTCTGCTAATCCATTCTGGGTGTGAACATATGGGACCGAATGCTGAAGTTCAATTCCTTGTGCCATACAATAGTCATTGAAGGCATGTGATGAGAACTCTACAGCATTATCCATTATTATGGATTTTATCGGGTGTTCAGGATAATGCGCTTTCAGTTTAATAACTTGAGTGATCAATCTAGCAAATGAATGGTTGCGTGTCGACAATAACGATACATGTGACCAACGCGTAGAAGCATCAATCAAAACCATGAAGTACCTGAAGGGTCCTGATAAAGGCTGAATTGGTCCACAAATGTCACCTTGAATGCGCTCAAGGAATTAGAGAGGCTCATCCTTAATTTTGAGTTGGTGCTAAAAAACGGTCAGGAATCGGCCGATGATCTTCAGCGTCGGACACACGACCTGGGAGAATCTGCTTAACTCCTGTTCGGGTGATTGCCCTGGTGCGGTTCAAGCGGCGTGCCAGTCAATCTGACCTGTTGATTGACAAGGAAATAAACGTATTAAATTCCGGGGTTCCGATCGGCTAAAGTTCCGATCTGTCCCGAAAAGCGTATCAGCGAATCGGCCGATTTGCTATGAAGATGATCGGCTATAGATTAGCCGATAATCACGTGACGATTGCAAAGAAAACTACTGGAGTAATTTAAACAATCGCTACGGATGCAACACTTGAAATAGATGTAATCGGCTGTATGATAATGAACAAGGGAAAGTAATGATAAAGCCGATAGTTCGATCTCAAGCTGGATAACTGTTGATAAAACTAGAACAATAGGTAAAACCTATAATTCTGGTAAATATCGATAACTAGTGAATAAATCTAAACAAAACAACGGCGATGCGCCTGAAGTTAAAGCTTAGATGTTATTCGATAAGCGGAACCTACCAATTGGCCGGAGATTGTGTCGATGCAGCCCTGTCAATCCGCACGAACTCGTGAAAGAAAAAGAAGTATTGGCAAAGTTTCCGACTTGAAAGTAAAGTACGATGAAAAAGTAGATTGTTTTTTTTATTGATGTATATCTTCTACAAAACCCTGACTGCTCCTATTTATACCCTAGGACTAAGATTCCTGATCTATCACAATCCGTTACAAAGTTGATTTAAATAGAAAACTACTATATCTATAATATTTTCCTAAAGGAAACGGGCTCCCGCAGAATCTTCTGCCGCCATCTCCTAGTCCAATCCGGACTCTTTCCATTGCTTCACGATCGAGTCGGCGTCATTCTTTGACTAACGTCAGGTCATCTTTGACTGGGATCCTCTGTTGGGATTCCATTGGCTTCATCCCTTATCTGTTGGCGCAAGCTGAATCGCCAATGGGCTGATCCCTAACTGTAGCCTCAATCGGCTGATTCCCAACTGTAGCCTTTAAATCTGACGCATCGGCCAGTCTCTTCCTTTCCTGACGTCGATTCAACACGTGTCAAAATCCGGCGTCAACAGATACGAAGGTCTCAAAATTAATTTCATAGTAGCACACGAAGTGCACATGACATCCGAATATTGTGGGAACATAGCACTCCTCAAATCATGACCAATAGAATTGCCTATGATTTTCGTCATCATCCCAACTCCAGGATGCCCAAGTCGATCATGTCAAACCTTGAATGCATCAACAATTTGGAAAATCACCGTGTATGCAACATGTGGTACGGGCTTTATGTATGTGTTGACGCCAGATTTTGACACATGTTGAATCGGCGTTAGGAGAAGAGATTGGCCGATGCGGCAGATCTAAAGGCTATAGTAAAGAATCGGCCGACTGAGGCTACAGTTGGGAATCGGCCGATTGGCGATTCAACTTGTGCCAACAGATCAGGAGAGTGAGACTATTGGAACCACAACAGAGGATCCCGGTCAAAAGTGGCCTAATGTTGGTCAACGGAGCGATGCTGATTCGGTAGAGAAGCAATGGAAAAAGTCGTGATTGGATTAGGAGACGGCAGCGGAAGATTCTGCGGGAGTCCGTTTCCTTTATAAATATATTATAGACATAGTAGTTTTTCTGTTTAAAATAAGATTGTAGCAGGTCGTGATCGATCAGGAGTCCTGGTTCTAGGGTATAAATAGGAGTCGTCAGGGCTTCGTAAAAACACACAATCAATCAACAAAACACATCTACTTTTTCATAGCACTTTACTTTCAGTCGGCGACTTCGCCAATACTTTTTCTTCTTTCACGAGTTCATACGGATTGGCAGGGTTGCATCAACTTGATCTCCGGCCAATTGGTAGGTTCCGCTTATCGAATAATATCTGATCTTTAACCTCGGGCACATCGCTGTGGTTTCGTTTAGATTTATTCACCAGTTATCGATATTTACTAGGATCATAGGTTTTACCTGTTGTTCTAGTATTATCACCAGTTATCCAGCTTGAGATTGGAACTACCGGCTCTTTCATCGCTCTTCCTCATTCATCGTCATATAGCCGATTAGATCTATTTCAAGTGTTGCATCTGTGATAATTGTTTAAGTTGCTTCAACAGTTTTCTTTGCAATTATTACGTGATTATGGGCTGATCCATAGCCGGTCATCTTCATAGCAAATCGGCCGATTCGCCGACACGCTCTTCAGGACAGATCGGAACCCCAGCCGATCGGAACGCCCGAAATTTGATACTCTTATTTCCTTGTCAATCAACAGGTCAGATTGACTGGCACGCCGCATGAACCGCACCAGGGCAATAACCTGAACAGGAGCTAAGCAGATTCTCCCGGGTTGTGTGTCCAACGCTGAAGGTCCTCGGCCGATTCCTGGCCGATTTTTAACGCCAACACACTTTTGGCACGCCCAGTGGGACCAACCTCAAGATCCAATATGTCAAAGAACGCAGAAGTCTCTGAAAACAACATCATTGAGGTCACAGAAGCAGATCTCAAGGACAACCAGAAAGAAGAACTGACAAAACATCTGGAGGATTACAAAAGGATGTATCTATAGTCTTTCAGTCGTACCAGAAGCGGGGAGGCAGTCAAGAAAGCTCCTCTTCTAGTTCCCCGCCACATCACTATTGATGAGGATTCGGACAAGATGTCCGATATGATCCAACAGTCCGTTTACCAGGCTTTCATCGATCAATCCTCGGTGATGACCAATATGGTGTATAACGCCATCATCAGTTCTCTGGTCAGCGGAGCAGCTCAAGGATATCAGGCGCCAGCATACGCCCCAGCTATTGCACCTCCAGCCAGAAGCTCACCAGGCATGTCCCACTCGGCTCCTCAGCCGATATCGATGCAACGCGAAGGATACAACACTTCGTTGCCTCCAGTGTCTCCAAGGTACAACGGTGCACCATGTTTCCCATCGCAAGCACCGCTTCAGCCTGTCCAGATTGCCTCTGTGCAATCGCTGCCCACAAACTCAGTGCCTTGGGAGGTATCGGCAACGGCGGCTTTTCCCGATCAATCAACCGGATAAAGGAACTATCTGATCCAGGCGCCGTTCCATTCGGCCGCCCGGCCGACGGTCCCCCAGTATCAACCAGTCCCGTTAGAAATCGGCAGGGGGGCAGGCGCTGTAGAAGCACTCAGAAGCACGGCGCCGATGACGATGTACGACGGGGCGGCGGATTCTCTTCTCCATCAACTGTCAACTGCTCAGACGGCCATGACGCAACAGAATTCGCCGCATGTTTCGATCCATCACCCCGCCGTACCACCGCCAATCCACCAACACATGCCGGCACCCCGATCAGCTGTTCATCAGCAGCAAGTGGATTGGACGGCAAGAATAGCGGAAGTAATTCAGGACCAATTCGGGTTGAAGCCGAAAGCGCAGACTTATACATACAAGACTCCATACCCATCGGCCTACGACCTGCTGCCGTTTCCCCACGGGTACAAGGTTCCTGACTTTACCAAGTTTTCTGGGCTGGACGATACCTCTACCGTGGAGCACATTAACAGATTCATCATCCAGTGCAGGAAAGCCGCTACGTAAGATGCTCTGAGGGTGCGCCTCTTTTCATCGTCTCTGTCTGGATCGGCCTTCCAGTGGTTCACCACTTTACCACCCAATTCCATTGTTACTTGGGCCGATCTAGAAAAGCAATTCCATAAGTACTTCTACGCAGGAGTACATGAGATGAAGCTCTCAGATTTAACCAGCCTCAGGCAGAGAAGCGACGAACCAGTAACTGGATACATACAAAGGTTCAGAGAAATCAGGAACAAATGCTATAGTCTGGCTCCGACCGATGCCCAATTGGCCGATAACGCTTTCAAAGGCCTCTTACCACATATCAAGGAAAGGTATGCCTCACAAGAATTCGAAAGCTTAAGCCAGATCGTTCACTGATTGGCAGGTCAGGAAGTCCGTCCGTTTGAGCAGCGGAGGAATTTCCAGAAAAAGGATGCATATCTGGAAGGATCTGAATCTGAGGGGGAGGAAGAAATCGGCCTAGCAGAGTGGGTGAAAGGCAAGAAGCCAATATCGTGCCCTTTCGGAAAGAAAGAACCAGAGGCATTCGGCTTTGACACATCAAAGGCCGATAAGATTTTCGACTTATTACTCCAGCAAGGCCAGATCAAGCTATCTCCATACCATACCATCCCTTCGGCCGATCAGCTTAAAAAGATGAAGTACTGCAAATGGCACAATGCTACATCTCATGACACCAATGAGTGCAAGATCTTCCGTCAGCAAATACAGTCGGCCATCGAGCAGGGAAGACTCAAGTTCGAAACCCCGGCAAAGCCGATGAAGATTGACCAGCATCCTTTCCCGGCCAACATGGTTGACACGGGAAGAAACCCACTGCAAACCAAGGTGCTGACGTCGGAATCGGCTAGAAGGAGCGGCGCCGTAGATCCCAGGAAGCAGGTCACGGTGGATGAAGTCAAAGGGAAAAGGCGGGCTGAAGACAAGGGTGAAGGATCAGAACGATCGCGCAGACCCGTCACTTCCCAATTCTTGCTCAGCAAATATCGGCGGCAGCAGGAACGGTCAAGATACCACGATGAGATGATACGCCGACATGAGGATCATTGGCAATGTCCGTTCTTCATCCATTGCTGGGAAAACGACCTCTGATTGCCATCAGCCGATAACTGTCCTGAGTGCAATAGATTAAGCCGCAACGATCGCCCGTTCAAAAGATCACGCTCCAGAGACAAAGAATCAGAGCCGATCAGCAGAAATCGGCACGAACAAGAAGGACATCGCCTTTCAGTGCATAATCGGCTGGGGGGCAGAGTTGACCGGTATCACCGGTCGAAAGGTAGGACCAACCAGCAGGAGCGACTGGGGGGCAGAACCAGCGTACATGATCGGCTGGAAGAGGTGGCTGATGACAGGGTGTCGAATGAAAACCCCCTAGGAAGGGATCCAGATTGGGAGCACGCCTAATCGTCGGCCAGACCAGTAAACTCCAGATGGTGCCCTGAAGGATTGTCTAAATCTCAGAAGTGGAGAATCCAACGCCTGCGCCAATGGGAGCAACAAGAAGAAGAGCAGAGGCAGGCGATGGAAAAGAGAAACATCAAGTCTCGGGTCTGGCGCCCCAAGAAAAACAACAGCAAGGAAGTTGGCAATCAAGAATCAGCAGCTGATGTCAATATGGTGTTCATATTGCCGATGGAGTTCATGGCGCCTGCGGATCGAGACAAGGCAACAAGGATGGAAGAGCAAATGGCGCAGTTGGTATTAGAGCCGATGACAGCAACCTTTGAGAAGCCAGAAGACGAAAAATGGCAACATCTCAAGGCATTATTTCTCAAAGGGCACGTTAACGGACGACCCGTTACTAGGCTACTAGTGGATGGAGGCGCCACAGTCAACATCATGCCATATGCCATGTTCCGGAAGTAAGGCAAAAGTGATGAAGACCTGACCAAGACGGACATGATGCTCAAGGACTTCGAAGGCAACGTGTCTCCCGCCCATGGAGCACTCTGCGTCGACCTCACCATCGGCAGTAAGACCCTTCCTACTACCTTTTTTATTATTAATGGCAAGGGGTCTTACAACATGTTGCTCGGTCGCGACTGGATACATGCGAATTACTGTGTCCCATCTACAATGCACCAATGCCTCATGCAATGGGTCGGCGACAGTACAGAGATAGTCACCGCCGATTCTGCCTACAGCGTCGCAGCGGCCGACATGCAACAATAGAGCTGTGAACACGTCAGGTGTATATCCGGCAGGACTTGGGACACTGATTTCCTGAAAGTGTCCGATTTTGGTCTACAGCTGATCCAAGCAGTCGGCTCTGAAGATTCAGAATAGATGGATCAGTTCGTCCGAGAAGACGGAAAGCTTGGGCATGGATTTACGTCGGCCGATTCATTAGAGATGGTGGATTTGGGAGATGGTAGCAAACCAAGGCCGACGTATATTAGTGCTAGCTTGGATCCTGGATATAAGTGTAAATTGATAAATTTATTAAAAGAATTCAAGGATTGCTTTGCTTGGGAATATCATGAGATGCCTGGTCTAGACCGGTCCATTGTTGAACACCGGTTACCTATAAAATCAGGATATCGGCCATATCAGCAGCCTGCACGACAGTGCAACCCCAAAAGTCTACCTGATATAAATGCCGAGATCACAAGGTTCATTGAAGCAGGATTTTTCGGCAGTGCCGTTACGCCGAATGGATTTCTAATATTGTGTCGGTGTATAAGAAGAACGGAAAATTGCGCGTATGCATCGATTTCAGGAACCTAAATCAGGCTACACCAATGGACGGATATCCAATGCCGACGGCCGATATCTTGATAGATGCTGCCGCAGGACACAAAGTCATCAGTTTCATGGATGGTAATGCTGGGTACAATCAAATATTAATGGCCGAAGAAGATATCTCGAAAACGGCTTTCAGGTGTCCGGGTCACCTTGGTCTATTCGAGTGGGTTGTAATGACCTTTGGGTTAAAGAACGCCGGTGCTACATATCAGCGGGCCATGAACTATATCTTTCACAAGCTCATTGGTGCATCAGTGGAAATTTACATCGATGATGTTGTGGTCAAGTCAAAAGGTCATCAGGAACATCTGGCCGATTTACAAGAAGTACTGGAGTGCACAAGGAAGCATGGGTTGAAAATGAACCCGAACAAGTGTGCATTCGGTGTATCGGCCGGGCAATTCTTGGGATTCATGGTCCATGAGCGCGGGATAGAGGTTAACCGGAAGACCATAGACGCCATCAACAATGTTGTAGCCCCACAGAATAAAACTGAGCTGCAATCCCTCATCGGCAAGGTCAATTTTATCTGAAGATTTATATCCAACCTGTCTGGGCGTATTCGAGCTTTCGCTCCTTTTTTGAAATTGAAGCCCGATCAGGAATTCGTATGGGGAGAAGAACAACGCAGAGCGTTAGAAGACGTCAAGCAATATCTGGTTTCACCTCTGGTTTTAGTCCCGCTACAGCCTGGTAAGCCGTTCAAATTATACTTATCGGCTGATGAACAGGCTATTGAATCGGCGTTGGTACAGGAGTTCGAAGGGAAAGAACGGGTGGTATATTATGTCAGCAGAAGACTCCTGGACGCCGAAACAAGATATTCCCCAGTAGAACGATTGTGCCTGTGTTTATACTTCTCGTGTACCAAGCTCAGGCACTATTTGTTATTGGCAGAGTGCATAGTTGTATGCAAAGATGATGTCGTGAAGTATATGCTATCACTGCCGATTTGGAAAGGACGGATTAGAAAATGGATCCTGGCTCTATCAGAGTTTGACTTAAGGTACGAATCGGCCAAAGCTGTCAAAGCTCAGGTCATGGCTGATTTCGTAGCCCAGCATTGTGGACCGGAAATTGCTATCATTGAACCGGTTCCATGGACTCCGTATTTCGATGGTTCTTCGTGTGGGGCCGGATCGGGAATCGGTATCGTTCTTGTATCGCCTCGGGGGGCAGGTTATGACTTCTCTCTGCCGATAGAAGCATCCGCAACCAATAACCAGGGGGAATACCGAGCCGTCCTAAAGGGTATCCAATTATTAAGGGAAGTCAAGGCTGATGCAGTCGAAATTTTTAGGGATTCCATGCTCATCGTGGATCAGTTAACGGGGAAATCTGAATGCAAAGATGATATCTTGAGGATTTATTATGAAGATTGCCTCCAGCTATTAAGGGAATTCAAGTCTGTAATAATTGAGCACATCCCCAGAAATTACAATGAGGAGGCCAACAGGCTGGCCCAACACGCGTCCGGATATCGGCTGATTCAAGGAGCTATGATTTTGGAGTTCGCGGCCGATGATTGGCGAAAGAAGATTGCCGATTACTTGAAGGATCCGTCCCAGAAGGTGGATCGGTGAGTGCGTTTCCAGGCCACAAAATATGTGTTACTTGAAGATGATTTATTTTACCGGACGATTGATGGGGTTCTTCTCAAATGCTTGGGAACAGAAGAAGTAAAGGTCCTGATGGGGGAAATCCATGAAGGCGTATGTGGAGCCCATCAATCGGCTCACAAAATGAAATGGATGATCAGAAACAATGGGTATTACTGGCCAACGATTCTTGAGGATTGTTTCAAAGATTATAAAGGTTGCCAAGACTGTCAGAAGTTTGGCAATGTGCAGCGCGCGCCAGCTTCGGCTATGAATCCAGTAATCAAGCCGTGGCCGTTCAGAGGTTGGGGAATAGATCTCATCGGACAGATGCACCCTCCATCGAGCAAAGGGCATAAGTTTATATTGGTAGCCACCGATTATTTCACTAAGTGGGTGGAGGCAGTTCCCTTAAGGACCGTGACATCGGCCGATATGATCGAGTTCGTTAAGAACCATATTGTTTATCGATTCGGTATTCCTTAGACTATCACAACTGATCAAGGAATGATGTTCACCTCTGGAGAATTTGGAGAATTCGCCGCCGATATGGGGATTAAATTATTAAATTCTTCTCCGTACTATGCTCAAGCTAATGGCCAGGCCAAATCGTCCAATAAGGGGATAATCAAGTTGATCAAGAGGAAGATAGAGGAACAACCCAAAAAGTGACACATGTCTTTGGCTGAATCTCTATGGGCTTATAGGATCGCTTGCCACGGAGCCACTAAGATATCTCCTTATCAGTTGGTATATGGTCATGAGGCAGTTCTGCCTTGGGAGTTAAGGATGGGGTCAAGACGTATATCGCTTCAAGATCAGTTGACGGCCGATAACTATTCCTTCCTCATGAAGGATGAGCTCGAGGATTCGGCGGGCCAGCGGTTGAGAGCCCTGATTAGCATCGAAGAAAACAAGAAAAGGGTGGCCAGGTGGTATAACAAAAAGGTCAAAGTTAAGCAATTCTCTCGAGGAGATCTGGTATGGAAGTTGGTACTGCCGATAGGGTCTAAAGATCCCAAGTTCGGTAAATGGTCGCCCACTTGGGAAGGGCCGTATAGAATCGGCCGATGTGCTCCAGGAAATGCATATATTCTAGAAACTATTGAAGGGGAAGAATTCCCAAGAGCTTTAAATGGAAGGTATCTGAAGAGGTACTATCCAAGCATTTGGGTAGATGCATAACTTGCAGTAAGATACATCAAGACAACATGGCCGACTCCTATCGGCTTTTGTCTACATAGCCGATGAAAAAATGACATCGCCTTAAGGAGGAAACATTTTGGTTTGGTATGACCAATTCATTATTCGATGAAAACAACAGAGTACATGGCCGACATGGTACAAGTCACCCTTAGAATAAAAAGTACCAATATATCTATTGATTACGCTTTCTCTTGATTTCTCTCTCGATACGGCCCAGTTTTATCAGAAGGCGGGTGGTCTTCTCCTTCAGATTCTCCATGGTGGCTTCAGTCTCGACTTGATGAGGGAGTGGATGACTCCTGTCGAGAGGTGGTTGAGGTGTTCCTACCGCGGCATCTTCAAGGGCAACTGAGCGAGGGAGTGGAGGACCCTTTTCATTTGGCAGTCGCTTGGGGCAGTGAGCGTTTATACGGTCCCAGTACTTCTGGACATCAGCAGGAACATGACCTTTAAGTTCTTCAGAGTGGGCTCTTATCAGATCTATGTCTGCCTGCGACAATGGTTCGTCTGAATGCATAACTTCAATCGCTCGTTCCAGACTGGGACTGGGACGTTTTGCCTAAAGAGAGATAAACAGCTACCCAGCATCAGAGCGATTGAGATGTCAAGGGGAGAAATAGAGGGGGTCGTACCTGGTTGACAGAGGAGGAGGAAGATGAAGAAGACATCTTGATGTCCAGCTTGGGAGGATAGAGATCCAGTTATTGGAGGGGAAGAAGATGGGTAATGCAGATGCCTCTGGAGACGGTGTGGCATCTCGTACTTATAGAGAGAAGGAGGTAAAGAGATAGTGGGACATGTCCTATCAGAGTAAAAGCGTTCATAAATGCAAAGCTGCCAAAGGAAGCGGTCCAAGTTCGAATCGGCGCATCAACATTAAGGGAGCATTAAATGTTTACAAGATTCTTTACAACCCAAGGAGGGCATCTATAGTCGCAATAGCTCGTTGCCTAATCTGATCGGCCGAGTCCAGTACTCTCTGATCGTCGTCAGCCGATCCGGGAATTTCCGGCATATGATGATGAAGTCTTATCGCTTCACAGGCCAGGTTCTGTCTTTCTTGTCTCAGCCCGGCGATGACGGTTGGAAGCTCTTGAAGTTTCTTTTCTTCAGCAGCTATGTCTTTGGTTACCTACTCCATCTCTTTGGCTAGCTCTGCTCTCCTCCGTTTGAGGCGATCTATTGTGCCGACGATATCCGGGCGGGAGCTCTCGAGGAAGTTGATCCATTGGTATACTTCTTGGGCTCGGTGTTTGTAGGAATCGGCTTCCTCCCGGGTCTTTGCTAGCTGGGCACGATCGGCCACATGACGCAGGGCCTTGAACACCGGAATCTGCATCCACTCTATGAATGCAGCAGGTTGTAGAGTCTCTATCGCTTCCTCCAGAATTCGGCCTCTGATGTCATTGAGAAGCTACCGAATCGGTGAGGCATCTCCCACTAATCGGCAGATATCATCTTGGAGGAGGATCCGCATACTCTCGAGCTTGGCGCGGACATCATCAAGAATTGAGCTCGACGGAACTTGGCGTGAAGCGACTTCTTCATCGTCAGGCAAGGAAACCGCGAAGGAGAAAAGGCTGTTATTGGGAGTGTCTTGTTCCTGCGAAAGAATAAAGACAAGGATTAGCAAGCAGTAAAGGGGAATCGGCCGATTCCGGTGATAAGTTTATTACCTCCTTGAAGCGGATCTCTCTTGCTCGCGCTGATGGGAGTGCCACCCTCGTCTCAGGAACCGGTGCAATCGGCTCATCAGAAGAAGAGGACTCAAAAACTATCAATGCTCTGCTTGGGCCAGCTTCCTGAAAAGGTATTGGAAATAGATTCTATGGGTATACTATGGATAATTGAATAGGATAATATGAGATACTTGCCATACCTCAGTGAGTCTTCCGGCCGATGTTTGTTGAGGAGGTACAGTCGACGCACCCAGATCGGTCTGCATCATAACCGGTTAGTTTTCTGAATATCGAGAAATTGAGTTAAGAGATTATCTACCTCGATGAGGAGGGTCGCTGGTGTTTCGACTTCCGCTCGGGATGTGGCCGATTGCTGTGGGGATTGCGCTGGAGCGGTCTGTGCAGCCTGGCAGAAGGGAGAAGTTAATATTGACAAGAGTACTTAAAGATATATGAAGTATGCGAGGTTACCTGAACAGCTTCCACCAGCAGTGATGCAGCGGCCGCTCCGACTTCTGCGGCAGTTTGGGGATTGACCATCTCGGTAGTCGGCAAGGCTGGAGGAGTTGGGGTTTCAGCCGATACTACCACCGATTGGTCAGTCGATCCTATGCGGGCACGTACTCGACGACTTGTGTTCTTCAAGGTTGGCCTTTTCGGCGTTTGTTTCCATCGGCCGCTAGTGATGTCCTTGATGGTCGGAGCGTGATAGCCGATAAGTGGAAATGATGTATATTGACGATCGCTCTCTATCGGCCTACCACTTCGACTCCGCATCGGAGGAACTTGGCTTTCAGACTTAAAAGATGAACACAAGTTAACGGTAAGATTGTAGCATGGAAAGAGACAATATTGAAATCGGCTGGGAGAAAGGTCATACCGCTGCACTTGAATCGATGTTTTCTGGGTCCAAACTGTTGCAATATGTTGATGGAGATAGATAGAAGAGGTATTGCTTCCATTCTGCCCACCACAGTTTGAATTGTTGGACGGCAAAAGGGGCCACCGTCCAGTTGTTCAGGTCGATGGTACTGGAGTCTGGCACTAAGTTGCACAGCCGATTGTAGTCGAGGCTCTTGGTCAGTTCATCTCGAAATTTTGCTTGGCCGGCAAAGTAAACCTGAATCGGCAGTTAACCAAAGCCCAGTTGCTTTGCTACGGCCGATGGATTATAAAACTCATAGGTGGGGGAATCCTTTCCAGAAAAGAAATTGGCCGGTAAAATCCCTTGCTTGATCAGGGTATCCATAAGATCACTATCAAAAGTATGGGAGGATGAATCGTAGCAGACGGGAAGCTCGAAAATCGGCCCTACTGTCTGATATGGATACCAACTGATAGTCTCTTCACTGAAGCCGTTGTAGAAACATCTGAAGTATTCGGCCGTTCGGGTGGCAGTGAATTGACAGCCAGGGAAGGCCGATGCCGCTTCTCCAAAAGATGTACAGCGTCATCGAATGGTGGGGTTTTCCTCTGACTCAATATTGGGAAAAGTCTTGGTCTCTATTTGTTGCTGGGAGACCTTGCTCATATATAAGTTGAGCCAGAGGGTGATAAACCACCAGGGACCACAAAGATTGCCAATCGGCTCCCCTTTTGACAGTCTGACGCCGATTTGGTGCATCATATGATAGGCCGATCCTAACAGATGCTTCCCGAGGGGGACGGGCGATCCTAGTGACAGAGCTTCTGCCAGGGCTTGGGTATTAGATGAAGGACCAACTGCTCTACCATTGAAAACATGTTTCTCTAGCCACATCATCAGAAATGCCGTATGTTCTCTCTCTGAAATCGTCCCAGTCCTCATATTCTTTCTGATATACCCCTTCCATCTGCCAATTCTTTTGGTTTCTAGCCGATGAGATGGTTTGATCAGATAATCAAAGGGGGTGTCAGGAGAGGAGATATCAAGGTCGCTCAACATCAGAACATCGGCCAAGGTTGGAGTCATGGGTCCATGCCCAAAAAGGAACGCGTTGAGCGCGTCGGACCAGAAGTAAGAGGCCGCTATTACTAAGGGCTCGTTTTTCTCCATTTGGGACAGAGAGAGATCAATGCACTGGCCGATTTTCAGTTCATCCCACTGAACTCTCTTAGACTTGGCTACTCTATGGTACCATTCTTTCCAGCCAGTGGTCTCATTCGGCCAAGATCTAAAGGCGCCTTCCCACTGACCTAAATCCATGGGCGATTGCTTGAACGGAATTCTGTGGGTTTCTAGGTTGATCAAATCGGTTGGATCTGGATTCCCCATAGGACCTAAGCAGATGAGTTCGGAGAATTCGGAAAGAGGAATAGTAATCTGGTGCCTAAATGCCTAAAAAAGAGGGGGAAAAGGGGAAAAAACTGAGAATGGGTCTAGAAAATACTTGAGCCGTAAGAGAATAAAAGAGGAAAGTTTCGGATGATTACCTCCGGGATGAAGCTCATCGTCGCCGATGGAGCCGCCAGTGGAGCCGCCGATGGGGCCGCCGTCGCTGAGGGGGTTGCCGACGGAACCTCCGTGGTTGGAGAAGTTGCCGATGGCGCCGCCATTGGAAGGGTGGAGCAGGTCGCAGCCAAGATTGCTGAAGGGAGCGGTTAGAGATCGAGAGGGCACATGAAGAAGATGAACAGTGGTTCGCTGAAGGAGATTACTAGGCTCGTGGAGAAAGGAAGGCGGAGAATGCCGGTACTTAAGGACAATCCGGGAGAGAAAGGGCAAAGGCGAGATTTTTGCCGCGCCGTCTACACGAATTTCAGGGGAACAGTTATCTCGAGCGCCCGGTCCGAGAAAATTGCAATCATTATGTAGAAGACCGCGAAACGGAAGGAGATTTTTACTGCGCCCGTTTCGGAGAAAAAGATTAAAGAAAAGAGTTTCGAAGTAAAAATTATGTTTTACTCCGAAACTGGGGGGCATGTGTTGATGCTAGATTTTGACACATGTTGAATCGGCGTCAGGAGAAGAGATTGGCCGATGCGGCAGATCTAAAGGCTACAGTAAAGAATCGGCAGATAAAGGCTACAGTTGGGAATCGGCCGATTGGCGATGCAACTTGCGCCAACAGATGAGAAGAGGTAGACTATTGGAACCACAACAGAGGATCCCGGTCAAAAGTGGCCTAATGTTGGTCAACGGAGCGATGCTGATTCGGTCGAGAAGCAATGGAAAAAGTCCTGATTGGATTAGGAGACGGCGGCGGAAGATTCTACGGGAGTCCGTTTCCTTTATAAATATATTATAGATATAGTAGTTTTTCTGTTTAAAATAAGATTGTAGCAGGTCGTGATCGATCAGGAGTCCTGGTTCTAGGGTATAAATAGGAGTCGTCAGGGCTTCGTAAAAACACACAATCAATCAACAAAACACATCTACTTTTTCATAGCACTTTACTTTCAGTCGGCGACTTCGCCAATACTTTTTCTTCTTTCACGAGTTCGTACGGATTGGCAGGGCTGCATCAACTTGATCTCCGGCCAATTGGTAGGTTCCACTTATCGAATAACATCTGAGCTTTAACCTCGGGCGCATCGCTATGGTTTCGTTTAGATTTATTCACCAGTTATCGATATTTACTAGGATCATAGGTTTTACCTATTGTTCTAGTATTATCACCAGTTATCCAGCTTGAGGTTGGAACTATCGGCTCTTTCATCGCTCTTCCTCGTTCATCGTCATATAGCCGATTAGATCTATTTCAAGTGTTGCATCTGTGATAATTGTTTAAGTTGCTTCAGCAGTTTTCTTTGCAATTATTACGTGATTATCGGCTGATCCATAGCCGGTCATCTTCATAGCAAATCGGCCGATTCGCCGACACGCTCTTCGGGAGAGATCAGAACCCCAGCCGTTCGAAACGCCCGAAATTTGATACTCTTATTTCCTTGTCAATCAACAGGTTAGATTGACTGGCACGCCGCGCGAACCGCACCAGGACAATAACCCGAACAGGAGCTAAGCAGATTCTCCCGGGTTGTGTGTCCGACGCTGAAGGTCATCGGCCGATTCCTGGCCGATTTTTAGCGCCAACAGTATGTATAGTACAATCCAGACGGAAGAGATAACACATTTTTCAAGTGTCTCTTTGCCTAATCTGTTGTCCTTGGTGAATAAGAGGAATTCCTCCATATTTTCTTCATGTGTCTTAACATGAATACCATTATGATAGATATCTTTGTAGCTTAGAAGAGTACAAGTTGCATCGGGATACAATAATGCTTCGTCGATGGTTATCTGCATACGCATAGGGAGTGTAATAGTGGCTCGACTAGAACCTACTATAATAGCATCGCGTCCAGCGATTGTTAAAACATTTCCTTCTCTCTTGGTGAGAGTCTGAAAATATTTTATTTTTCTAAGCATAGAATTGGAGGAACAACTGTCCACCAGGCACATCTCTTCCTCCATCGGATCGACTCCCGTATAAATCTATAAATTTGCAGAATTTAAACATAAAAACTCATGCAAATATATAAAACACATACGATTGTCAATGATATTATAAACAGAGTGCTTGGTACAAACAAAGTAAGGACAACATCATGTCCTAATATTACAATCCTTGCAAATATAATTATCCGAATGTCAGGTAGATAGGATAACGAGTCTAGTTAATGTCCCCAAAGATGTCGTTGGACTCGTACTCCACGACCATCTTGTCATCATCCGAAGGAGTCTCCCCCTGAGGCGGAGTCTTGGTACCACTTGGTCCCGCTCCATTGAAGCCCGGGTGTCGGTGTTTTACCGCCACGCCCACCGAGGGATACCCCCGAAGTGGTGAGTTTGTAGGTAGGGTGTCACTGAGATCAGAAACTCGAAGGTGCAAAGGAACACAAGGTTTAGACAGGTTCGGGCCGTCGAGAGCATAATACCCTACGTCCTGTGTGGTTTGTATTGCCTTTGATGATGATCCTCCCCGAGGGGGTCCCTGTCCGCCCTTATATAGTCTGGGGGGACAGGTTTACATGGAAGTCATAGTCGGGTACAAGCCCAGGAGTCCTACCCGAGTACTTCTCGGGTAGTTTCCAACCGTGTCCAACTAGTTTCACTACTGTATGAGTAGTCCTACTGCACTACGAGTAGTTAAAACAGATGTAGGGCGTGGGCATGTCCCATCCCGTATCCTAAGAGAAGTATGCCAGGTGTACAGTCCCATGTACCCGGGTCTGACAAGCCCCCGAGCTCTTCGTAGCCGAGTACTGCAGGCGTCCGAGTACTTCTGAAGGCGTTTTCGAGTTCTCTCGAACTTCATCATGAAGGTGTCCTCCGAGTACTTCCTTGGCTGCGTCGAGGCTGTGAGGTGCTCATGACCCGAGTAGTTGTCCAGTCTTCTTTATATGGGGTGCGATTAAACTCGCAGTCCATATGGAGTAGTCCCAGAGCCTTAGGTTGACTCGTAGAAATAGGCTAAGGGTCAATTTAACCTTGAGTCTTCTGTCCTTATCTTCTAGCAGATTTGGAAAATAAGTCACTAATAACACGTTTCCCGCAGCCCCCGAGCCTTGAATCCAAATCCCCAAGGTTGGAATTAAGGATCCAAAGAATCATGGCATGCAATGTATGAAAGTAACGATTTGATGGTGAAGATGGGCAAATCGGTTCAGTAAATTCGAAAACCTCTTTTTTCGGGAATCATTCCCCGAAAAAATGGTTAAACAAATAACTTCACCAAAAACACCCTAAATTACCACTCAAATCAGACCTTGTTCCCTGAGTCAATGGCTAGATAAGACCTCTGGGTAATAATCTTAAAAAAACCCTTATTTCAGAATAAAATCCCAGAAATAATGGTTAACAATTATCTCCCCGAGATAAATCTTCAAAAAGCCTCTTGAATCGGGATCTTCCGAGTAGTTTTACAGCGTCCAGCCTTAAAGCATGAGAGCTGTCGCTGAAAACACGCTGAGTGCCCTGTCGCATCCAGCCCTTGAGCCTGGGAGCTAGATGAGTCGCATAATGTACGCCTTCTAGTCGGTGGCACCATGCCCCGAGCCTAGGCATCGAGCAAGTAGCCGCTGGTGCTTGAACAGTCGATGAAGCCATCTAGTAGGAGTCGGTACCGACTAGGATTGTAATCAAGACAAGTAGTCAAAGTAGTCGATCATGTGTAGAACTTGTCGTAAACTAGTAAACTTCTTGTCATGGGAGTGAGGCCCCTTCAATAACATAGTGTACAAGTCGAAAACTAGTAATATGTTACTGGAAATAAGGGAGCGAGGCCCCTTCAACAAACTTGCGCGTAATACCAATCGTAAACCAGTAAAATGAAGTTGTATTAGAAGTATGAGCACAAGGCCCCTGCAGTAGCCCAAGAGACTAGTCGAAAACTAGTAATTAGATACTGGAACTATGGGAGCGAGACACCTTCAGCAAACTTGCGCGTGATACCAGTTGTGAACTAGTAAAACGGAGTTGTACTAGAAGTGTCAATCTCCAGGCACCAATAGAAGATGTCCCTAGTTGATCAAGGATGACAACGACGTAGATGCTCAATATTCTAAGAATTTGGTACCTCCTGGCCATCAGGGTACTGTAAGCGATAAGATCCAGGGCCTGTAACCTTGTGCACAATGAAAGGTCCTTCCCATCGTGAGTTAAGCTTGTGTAGCTCGGTATCATCCTGGATTCATCGAAGAACCATATCTCCAATGTCGAAAGAGCATCGTTGAACGTTCCTATCGTGATAACGACAAACTCGTTGTAAGTAGCGAGCCGACTGGAACAATACATTGCATCGGATTTCCTCAGCAGAGTCAAGCTCAAGATATCTTGCAGTGTCAGCCTCGCCTTCTTCAAACATCTCCAGTCGTGTAGACTTCCATATCACGTCAGCTGGTAATATAGCTTCAGACCTGTATACGAGAAAGAAAGGTGACTGTCCTGTGGCTTTGCTTGGTTGTGTGCGAAGCCCCCAGACTACTAAAGAGATCTCATCGATCCACTTGCCTCCCTTTTTGTTGTTCTCATCATAGAGTCGTTGGCGCGCTCAACCTGGCCATTGGTCCATGGATGAGCCAGTGAAACATATTTGACTTCAATGGAACTGCATTCACAGAAATCCCAGAACTGGTGCGATTGGAAATTGGATCCCAAATCTGTAATGATAGTGTTGGGGAAGCAAAAACGATGTAAGATGTCATAGATGAAAGTAACCACCCGATTCGCCGAGAGCGTTGCGATTGGCTTGTACTCGATCCACTTGGTAAACTTGTCGATGGCCACCAACACGTGTGTGAAACCTCCTAGCGCAGTTGTTAGGGGCCCTATCATGACCAGGCCCCAGCATGCAAACGGCCATGAGGGTGGTGTAGTAATAAGGTTATGAGCCAGAACATGAGACTGTTTGCCATAGAATTGGCAGTTGGTACACCGGCGAACGAGTGCTTCAACATCTGCCAAAGCAGTCGGCCAGTAGAAACCAGATTGAAATGCCTTGCCGACTAGTGTGTGAGAGGTCGCATGGTTCCCGCACACGCCTTCATGAATCTCTTGGAGTATCTCTTTGCCCTCCTCCGTGCTGACACACATCATGAGTATGCCTGACGCTGATCCACGCTTATACAAGTTACCCCCGACTAGAACATACCCTTTGCTGCGCCTTAGAATGTGAGTAGCTTCAGCGATTTTTGGGTCGACGCCAGGGTGTAGGTTGTGCTCCTGGATGTAGTCGATGAAGTCCACCCTCCAGTCGACCTCGATCATCAAGACCTCTCGGTCGGGTTCCTTGGGACCTTGAGCGATGGAACTTGAGTCTAGTTTCCTGATGGAAGGGTGATGCAGCTCGTGACTGAAAACTACCGGTGGGACATTAGCTCGATCAGAACCCAGTTTGGAGAGCACATCCGCGCCCACATTGTTGTCGTGAATCACATGGTGAATTTCTAACCTTGAGAACTTGTTCTCGAGCTTGCGTATTTCTGTAACGTAGGCATCCATGGTGTCCTTGTTGATGTCCCACTCCTTGTTGATTTGTTGAACCACCAGTAAGGAATCACCGTAGATGAGTAGTCGCTTGATGCCCTGGAAGACAGCCAGGCGTAGCCCGTGCAGTAATGCCTCGTACTCGGCTTCGTTGTTAGAGACCTCGAATAGTATTTGAAACACATACTTGAGCTTTTCTCCTCTCGGGCTGATGAAAAGTACTCCCGCACCACTGCCACCGAGCTTGAGTGAGCCGTCAAAGTACATGACCCAATGCTCTAGCTGGTTGGTTGGGGCTTCCACTTGGTTTTCTCGCCACTCCGCCATGAAATCGACTAGTGCCTGCGACTTGATGGCTGTTTAGGGCTTGAAGTCGAGTGTGAGGGCTCCCAGCTCCACAGCCCACTTGGAGATGCGCCCGGTAGCGTCCCGATTGTGGAGGAAATCCACCAATGGGAAGTCGGAGACCACTAGGATATTGTATGCATTAAAGTGGTGGCGGAGCTTCCTGGAAATATTGAGTATACCATAGAGTAGTTTCTGAATTGTCGGGTAACGAACCTTGGATTCAGAGAGGACTTCGCTGATGAAGTAAACCGGTCACTGCACCCTGAAGGCGTGGCCTTCTTCATGTCATTCAACCACGATTGCCATACTGACGACGTGAGTAGTCGCGGCGATGTAGAGTAGCAGATTCTCGCCTGGTTGGGGAGCCGTCAGGATGGGTGGCGACTGCAGATGGTGCTTGAGATCTTGCAGCGCCTGGTTGGACTCCTCGGTCCACTGGAACTTGTCGTGGAGCTTGAGCAATTTGAAGAAGGGTAGTCCATTTTCTCAAAGTCGGGAGATGAATCGATTCAAAGCTGCCATGTAGCCTGTGAGCTTCTGGACGTCCTTGATCGTCTTTGGAGCATCCATGGTTGTGATGGCGTTGATCTTCTCCGGGTTTGCTTCAATTCCTCGGTGACTAACAATGAACCCGAGTAGTTTTCCTTGTGGCACGCCAAAGACGCACTTCGTCGGGTTAAGCTTCCATCGAAACCGTCTTAAGTTGTTGAATATCTCCTCGAGATCAGTGATGAACTCATCATGGGATCTGGTCTTGATGACCACGTCATCCACGTAAGCTTCAACGTTGCGGTGTAGTTGGTCTGCGAGGCACAGTTGGATGGCTCGCTGGTAGGTAGCTCCTGCGTTCTTCAACCCAAATGACATTGTAGTGTATGCGTATGCTCCAAAGGGGGTGATGAATGCTGTTTTAATCTGATCTTCCTCCTTGAGAGCTATCTGATGGTAGCCCGAGTAGCGGTCGAGGAAGAAGAGCAAGACGCAGCCAGCCGTAGAGTTGATGACTTGGTCAATGCGTGGGAGCACGAAGGGGTCCTTCGGGCAGTGTTTATTGAGATCAGTATAATCCACACACATCCTCCATTCATTGTTATTATTTTTCAATAGTAGTACAGGGTTAACTAACCACTCGGGGTGGTACACTTCTTTGATAAAAACAGTCGCGAGTAGTTTTGCTAGCTCTTTCTTGATGGCCTCCCTCTTGTCGGGGGTGAAGCGTCATAGTCGTTGCTTCTTCGGAGTGGCTTTAGGGTCGACTTTTAGGCAGTGCTCGATTAACTCCTTGGGCACCCCTGGTATATCCGCTGGTTTCCACGCGAATATGTCCCGGTTAGCCCTAAGGAAGCTGACGAGCGCGCTTTCCTATTTGTCGCTTAAGCTGCCCCCGATCAAAGCAGTCTTGGACGGGTCACCTTCTTGCAGCTGGATGGCCTTGATGCCGGCGTCGCTGGGGTTAGGTTTAACCCTCGACTGGCTAGGCCGCTGGTTGGAGATCTCCATCTCTGAGTTGGTCAGCTTCTGCGCGGCCGCGAGTACTTTTGCAGCGGGCTCTGGCACACGTGATGTCATGGCGTACTCGATCGCCTCCTGGTCGCAGTCGTACAACTTCTTCAGGTCACCACGGAGTGTGAGTACGCCTGCCTTGCCTGGCATTTTGAGCAGCAGGTAAACGTAGTGGGGCACGGTCATGAATTTGGCTAGTGCCTGTCTGCCAAGAATAGCATGGTATGACGAGTCGAAATCCGCCACCTCGAACTTGATGTACTCGGTGCGGTAGTTGTCCTTCGTCCCAAAGGTGACTAGCAGGACCACTGACCCGAGTGGTGTAGCCGCGTTACCCGGAACGATGCCGTAGAAAGGAGCTTTGCTGGGGGTGAGCATCTTGGAGATGTCCAGGCCCATGTTCTTCAGAGTACTCACGAAAAGCAGGTTGAGGCCACTCCCGCCGTCGATGAGTAGTCGGGTTAGCTGTGAGCCCGCCACGACAGGGTCTAGGACGAGTGGGAATTTTCCCGGCTCGGAAAAGATGGTCCATTGATCGTCCCTGGAAAAGGATATCGGGACCTCGCTGTATCTCAAAGACCCTGCCGTGGCCGGCTCCACAGAGAGTATTTCGCGCAGGGTCAACTTCTGCGTGCGCTTGGAGGGGAATCTGCCGTCTCCGCCGAAGATGACGTTGACGACATTCTTTGGATCTTGGAAGTCTTGAGCCCCCGACTTGTCACCTCCGTCGTCGTCCTCCTGGTCCTTTCGCTTTCCTCCTTGAGGGAGGGGTGGTGCATTGAGTGTCTTGCGGATGGTGACGCAATCAAAGAGCGTGTGTCGCGACTTTGGATGTATCGGGCACTATTTGTGCATGACTTGCTCGTATTGCGAGTGGTTGTTCCCCGACTTCTTGCCACGTGGATTGCGCTCAACGGCCACGACTTCTTGGTCTGGCTTGCACTTTCGGGTGTTTCCCGAGTGGTTCCGCTGGCTTTTGTCGAAGTGGCCGTTGCTGTTGCCTTGTTTGTCGTGGTTACGCTTGGGGAAGCGGTCGTTCTCCTCGTCCTCCTGGTCAAACCACCGTGCCATCATGTCACGCAGCTCCACGGCAGTAGTCGGGCGTTTGCGTCCGAAGTTGTGGTATGTTTGCTTCGAGAAGAGCCCGTTCTAGAAGTAGCGGATGACGTCCTCGTCGGTGATGTTGGCGATGGTGGCGCGCGTCTCGAAGAAACACCAGGTGTAGGACCTCAGGGTCTCGTTCATCTTTTGCTTTACATGGGACAGATTGTGGTGAGTACCCGCTCTGATCATGGATCCTTAGAAGTTGTCGATGAAGGCCCGTTTGAGGTCCTCCCACAAGTCGATGGATTTTGTCTTGAGGCTTTCAAGCCACGTGAGGGGTGCGGACTCTAGAGCCACCTGGAAGTAGAGTGATTTGGTGGAGTTGGATCCCCCTGAAACTTCAATAGCAACGGAGTAGCAACGAATCCACTAGCGCGTGTTCTGCTTACCGTCGTACTTGGGGATTCCGACTGGTTTGAATTCCTTTGGATAGGACTTGTCGGTTATGTTGGAGGTGAAGGCAGGGAAGCGGTCACTGTCATCATCATCGTGGCATCTGCCGGTACGGTCCCTTCTCCTTGCTTCAATAACACGCCGTGCATCGCGGCCTTCATTAATCTTCTGCCTGAGGTCGATCGTGGGGGTGTTGTGAAGGCTGGCCTCGAGTGGATCCTGGCCTTGATGCCTAGCACCACGCTGGTTGCGAGTGGATTGTTGTACCTCTTGTTCATTGTTGCCACGCGTGGACGGGTGGCCCTTGTTGCGCTGGCGGTTGTCGTTCCTCTGGCTCCGATGGCCTCCTCCGGGGCTGCGACTGACTAGCGCGATATCGCCATGACGCTCAGACCTCGAGGGCAGATTCCGAGTGGGAGACACTGGATGTTGCCCATCGAGTTGCACGAGTGCGCTGGGTCAGATACTGCAGCCTTTGTATCTGAGGATTGGGTGGCAGTTGTTGATCTAGAACTACTGCAAAAGCGTTGTTGAGATCCCTTGGTTCGCGGGCGCGATTCTGCGCGTTGCACCTGCATTGGGCGCGCTTGGCGTTCTTTACCCGCCGGATCCTTCGGTGCTCCTCGTCTTCATCCTGGGAAGCATCAGCTGTGGGCTCGTCGGCTGAGACGTCCACGAGTTGCTCGTTGTCGTATTGGGGGTCTAGCTCGTCGTCCTCCGCGTTGCGAAGGGAAGCCATGTAGACTTAATGATCCGGCGAATTGTTAGTCCTAAGGCTGTACTCGAGTAGCTCTGGGCTACATTCTCCTTCTTCCGCGATGGGAGAAAGAGGTCTGCCCTCCTGGAAGGGCAGTTCCTGCGTGAAGGCCATAAGGCGGGACTCATAATCGAGTAATTCGGAGGGCTAAAAGCCCTTCCAGTACACGAAACGGCCTCGCGGCATTGATGTGATGGTTAAACCCAGATGGCTGCCCGAAAAAGATTCGGTGTGGCCGTCGGGTTGCAAGTGGTTTTCAAGGGCGGGGGCCGCCCGACGAGCGGTGGCTCCCTCGTCTCCGAGTCCTTCTCGGGACTGGCTTGAAGGTGTAGTACTACACGGGGAGTACTCTTCGTTGGAGTCCATGTAGATGTCGAAAACGGGGGCCCCCCAGCAAGCGGTGGCGCCTATGTCCTTGGTCTTGAGCAGCAGATCCAAATCCTCCTCCAAGTCGGAGAGGGATTTAGATCGTGTGGTCTTTTCAGATTGGTTTGAATCCGAACCGACTAGATCTAGTGTGTCACGAGTGGAAGTCGTGTTGAAAACGGACATCTTTTCGATCTGCTGGGCCAGATCGGGAAGCGACAGATCGTCGAGGTTGTCGATGAACTCGTCGAGATTGCTGCTTGGAGTTGATGAAGAGGCCTCCGGCTCCTTGGAGTTGGCTAGGTGGTTGTTGAAGCCACCCAAACCATTGGCGACGCAGATCCAAGAGCCGAAGATGAAGGATGTGCTCTCGTCGAGCACAACGCTGGTGAAGTTGAAAGATGCCATCGAATTCTCTGGTGGATGCTCGATGAACACCCCTACCTGGCGTGCCAGCTATCGGTGTTTTACCGCCACGCCCACAGAGGAATACCCTCGAGGTGGAGAGTTTGTAGGTAGGGTGTCGCCGAGATCAGGAACTCGAAGGTGCAAAGGAACACAAGGTTTAGACAGGTTCGGGCCACCGAGAGCATAATACCCTACGTCCTGTGTGGTTTGTATTGCCTTTGATGATGATCCTCCCCGATGGGGTCCCTGTTCGCCCTTATATAGTCTGGGGGGACAGGTTTACATGGAAGTCCTAGTCGGGTACAAGCCCAGGAGTCCTACCCGAGTACTTCTCGGGTAGTTTCCTACCGTGTCCGACTAGTTTCACTGCTGTACGAGTAGTCCTACTGCACTACGAGTAGTTACAATAGATGTAGGGCGTGGGACATGTCCCATCCCGTATCCTAAGAGAAGTATGCCACGTGTATAGTCCCGTGTACCCGGGCCTGACACCGGGCCTGAAGTACCCTCCTCATGCACATGAGAGACTTAGTGCACTTCACACATCTTCCCTTGAGTGTTATGTCCACACCCCGCAGACTTCAAGTATAAATCCACCAAGTGCTTAGGGATCTTGCATTTCTTAGCCAAATGAGTGTAACAACCACACTTGAAACAAGGCTTGTTGGTGTTGTTGTTTTTGGGCTTAGAAATGCCTTTCCCCTTGTTGTTGAAGTCTCCTCGAGGCTTGCGGAACTTTTTTCGCTTGCCGCCAGATGGGTTCCTAGGGTGACTGCTAGAACCATCCCTCCCAGTCTTTTGAGTGACATGTACTTCAGGTAGAGGAGCAGTATCTGGAGGGCGCTGCTGTGAGTTCCACACAGTGAGCTCATGGCTTTTCTCTGCCTGACGTAAAGTCTGAATCAAATTAGCATAGACTATGAAACCCTTCTCACAGTACTGCTGGGTGATGAGTCTCTCTGATGGAAGCATTGTAGGCAATGTCTTCTCAATTTTTTTCCAAATCAGTGGGCTCCTTCTCACAGAACTTGAGATTCTGGCTTATCTTATGAACAGCATGATTGTATGCATCCACGAATTTGAAATCCTTGATCGCAGTTGGTTCCACTCATAGGAAACCTCAAAAAAGACGATTGTCTTTTGTTGTTCATACCTTTGCTTCAAGGAGTCCCACAGCTTGAGTGGGTCCATCTCCAAACTTTAAGTCTGGGTGGATACGGTTCCTTATCATGTATAAGGCCCCATACTTGAGTGCCTCTGGTATAGGCGGATCGCCCGCAGCGGCTGGTGCCAAGCACAGGTAGAATCCACGGGTCGACAGACTCACTTTGATGTTCGTAGCCCATTGAGGAAAATTGTGCCCATCGAGTGCGAGAACCTCGAACTCTTTGGAAGCCATTTTTCCTACAAAATTGGATGCCAAATATGAATCATTTGGCAATAAACAATGTATCTCTTATGCGAATTCAATAAACTTGAATTCCAGCAATATTCTCAATGCGATTCAACAAACATGAACTCCAGCATAAATTCTCAACATAATTGGAACGATTATGAAGGAAATCATCAGCATAGAGTAGACCTTATAACTCAAAATTCAAAATTGGATACACACGTTGAGGATAGTCACTATGTATGACATAGTGTATATCCTGCAGCAGTATAGAAATACTACCTTGTGTATGACCAATTTGAAAATGAATCAAGGTAATCTCTAATTTGATGTAGCCCCATATGAATTCAAAGTTCAAATTGGATACGCATGTTGAGGATAAAATCCCACAGTGATATGGAAATATCACCTTGTTTATGACCAATATGAAGAATTGAACTCTCGGTAATCACCAAAATGGTGTAGACCTTTGTCCAAATTCTAAGTTGGAATCTCACTTAGGAATAATCACTATGTGAAACGTACTGTAGATTCTGTGGAAGTATAAAGATACTCCTCATGTATGACCAACATCCAAGAAAATGGAACAAATCATTCCAAAATAGAGAATCAATACATTACATTGTATGAAGCATATGAAATGGACCATAACAATAATTTGCAAGGTTATATCCATTGAAATGACATGAAGTAACCAAACTTGAGTACAAACACATATTTACAATCACAATGAACCATCAGAAACAACAGATGCATGAACAGTACAAAGAACATATAGCAAAGGTGCTAGAATGTAAAAACAGTAGTGCTGGAATTGAAATTGAAATAAATAAAAGATAACTTGGTTTAGGGCCGAAACCAAAGTTGTTTCGGCCCACCACCAATCAGCTGTGCCAGCCCGTAAAAGAGGCAAAACAACAGTAGGCCGCGCCGGGCCATGAAATGCGTCAGCCGTGAGCACACCGGCCCGCGAGCGCGCTCCAGCCTGCAGCCCGCCGGGCTGTGCAGGCCGTCCGCCAAGCCAGCCCATCAGCCGACTAGCAAACCACACCGGCTCGAGCCGAGCTAGCCTCGATGGGGCATGCCGGCCTGTCAGCCGTGCTTCGGCCTGCTGGAAGCACCGGCCCAGCAACTAGCCAGCCTGAGTGGGGCGGTATAAAGGCCAGGCGGTTAGGGTTCCAAACCGAACCGCTCATCTTCCCCAGCCCCCAAACCACCCGCCATCCTTCACTGCAACCGCCGCCGCCGCTCTTCTCTTCACCCCCTCCGCCGCTATTCCTCCCCGTCCACCGCTAGGTCTGCCGGTGCTCCGGCCGGATCCAGCACTCTGACGGTCGGATCTGCTGTTCCGGTGGCCGGAGCGGTCCCTCCCCCGTCCGCCCCCTTCCCAAGCCTATGCCGCCATCCCTCAAGCCCCTTCGTCGTAAGAGGAGGGCTTGTAGCCACTACCGCCGTCTCCAGTCTCAAGGGAATGGAGGCTGGGCGGCGGTTGGCCGCCGTCGTCGCGTTGCGATGCACGGAGGTCGAAGTAGGCGGTGGAGGCTGGGGGCTAGCGCGGGATCGAAGGGGGCCGCGTCGCCGGAGACTCCGGTGTCATTGTAGAAGGGAGGTTCTCCACGACGTGCGGCCATCGTGCCCCGGCGCTAAGGGCCGGTAGGCGTCGGCGATGAGAGTGGTGGCGAAGGAGCTCGAGGCGGCGACGGCGGTGGAGCCGTTGGTGCCGCAGAGGAAGGTCTGGCCTTATCAATCCGGCGATGAAGTGCGTCCACCCGTGCTGAGGGCAGTAAGAGGTCACCACTCTCGGTGCCATGGCCGGATGAGGAGGACCCTCGACCCGCAGCGTCGCCGTCCACCCGTGCGCCAGGCAGTGGCTTGGGGAGTGAATCAAGATCCTCCCCGGTGCCATGCAACTATCTAGCGGCGCGGGAGGCCTGTGGAGAGCCTCGAGGACGTCGGCTCGGTGGGTGACCAAGAGACAGCCTGCCTCAGGTGCATCGGTGTGGTCCCTGACCGCACGACGGCCCGCGGTTGTGGCTGCATCCTCCATGGGGCCCGTCTGTGGTCATGGCGAGGTAGCCGCGCCCACCAGTAAGGGTGCACTTGGCCACGAGTCCATGGTGACGGCGAACAGAAGCCCGAACTTGCCAGCGAAGGAGATGGCGAAGACGACGGGCGCGCTGGCGCCGAGGAAGGCGAAGAACAGAGCCAACCTTCGCATCAATCGACGGTGAGCATCTCGGCATTGTACCTCACGTGGAGTCGAAGCCAATTTCCCGTCGATGGAGTCTCTGTTCCTCCTTCTCTTCTTCTCCTCAGTGATAGAACAAAGTGTTGATAACGTGTGAAATAAGATTGTACTCGCAAGTAGAACAATGAATGATAAAGAACCGAGAGAGACTTTCCATTGATCGGTGAATGTATATATATATGTTACAAACAGTAACCGTCCCAAGGGACGTGCCGACTCGAACGAGCTTCGAACGAGCTGGGAGAGAGATGCGTGGTGAACTGTTCTGGTCAACACCCGGTTGACCATATTAAGGGACGAGATCACCCCTTAAATAAATATTTACAACAGGCCGAACCCACCACCAGCAAGTTTGGCAACTGGCACGGCACAAGCTCTCCACCGGCCCATTGCGGTGCCCCCTCGCTCCATCCGCACAAGTTCTCCGCCCTACCACCACACGAAGAGCTCTTAGCATCGATGAGAGAATGATATCTCGAGTAATACAGATATAGTATGTCCTTTGTTTCACCCTTACTATCAGGCTCCTCCTCATGCAGGAGCAGCATGTTTAATTTGGTTTCCATTTGTCTCGAACCATGTAGCTGCACCGGAATATGCAAGATCCTCTCTCTCTCTCTCCACACACTGGCTCGGTAGTTGAGGATACGCAGGCACGAGTTGGGCTTCCCTCGCAACCAAGGAGTACGAGGTGTGGCCATGATGATGACGGCAGGCGCATAGGCGTCGGAGATGGTCGACACGTTACTCGTAGGTCGGGCCACAGCCACACATGCCAGACAGTACTCGCAGGCGCTCAGTTATTACAATAAGGGGCGAGCTGAGCCAGATAGAGCGCGACAGGCGGGCAGGGCGAGAGAGAGAGAGAGAGAGAGAGAGAGAGAGAGAGAGATGGACGTCCCCGCCGACGACCTCCGGCAACGCTGTTTCCTCTCGCTGGCCGTCCTCGGCGCCCTCTACCTCGCCGCTGTCACGCTCCGTCTCCTGGACTGCCTCGGCCTCCCCAGCCTCCTGCGCCGGCCGACGAACCTCCGCCGCCGCTACGGCGCGTGGGCCGTGGTCACCGGCCCGACGTCCGGCATCGGCCGGTCCATGGCCCTGGAGCTCGCGCGCCGGGGCCTCAGCGTCGTCCTCGTCGGCCGCGACCCCGACAGGCTCCGCGACATCTCCGACGCCATCACTAGGAACCACGCCGTGCAGACCAAGACCGTCGTGTTCGACCTCTCCCTCGTCTCCACCACTCAAGGTGACGCGAACGCGATTCGCATGAACACGTTTTTTTCCCCTTTTTTTCGCAACAAACACCTGGCCGCACTGGAAGCTCTCACACTGATGGCGTGCTGCTAACCTTTCCGCAGGCGACGAGGCGATGCGACGGCTCCGGGAGGCCGTGGAGGGGCTGGACGTGGGGGTGCTGGTGAACAACGCCGGCGTTGCGAAGCCGTGCGTGGTGTACCTGCACGAGTTTGACGTGGAGGCCTGGATGAGGATGGTGCGGGTGAACCTGTGGGCGCTGACGGAAGTGGCGGCGGCGGTGCTGCCGGGGATGGCGGCGCGCGGGAGGGGCGCCGTCGTGAACATCGGATCCGGGTCATCGGAGGCGATCCCCTCCTTCCCCCTCTACACGGTCTATGCCGCCACCAAACGGTAATATCTCTACTGGTATGTTTGTTTGTGCGTGATTTATTTAGTTCTGGCTGCTCTGCTTTGTCTCCCAAAAGAAAAAAACAATGTTACCCAAACGGTAAATGCTGACCTTTTGATCAAGATTCTTGCCAGACTTCTTAGTTTGACTATACATAAAATTTGAAAAACGAGGTGTACGTTTTTTGAAAAATACTTTTTTTGCTTATAGATTTACTGAATTTAATAATATATTCTAACAAAAATGTTGTTTGGGATCCTCTCTCTATTTTATTTCCCTTATGTGTTAATCCTTTATGGAGTTAAAATTTTCAAGATAGCAGGTATGTTGCTCAGTTCTCCAGGAGCCTTTACGTTGAATACAGAAGCAAAGGGATTGATGTGCAATGCCAGGTAACATAGCATTTTCTAATCTTCCCTAATGTTCAATGATCAACAAAAAATAGAACAGGAAATTTACGGCATATTATTCATGCTTCAGTTTAAGGTTTGATAACATTCTTTATCCCTTTATGATCCGTTATGCGATAACATTCTTTTCTTTATCCGGTTTGTTTCAAAAAACAAAAGCTAAAACAGCTGGTAGATCAAACGTGCGTGGCCAAAATAATCTTAATTAATAACCGTTACAGTTCAGCAACTTCAGCTAGAACTAATTCTGTATAAAAAAGGCCATCATGTATCCCAAACCGGAGACAGCTAATTAACAGAATAGTTCTTTAGGCCTCAAATTCACATCTCCTTGCAAACTGATCGGTCCAGCACCAGGCCACCAGTCAGGCCTGTTCACTGACAAACGTGCAGCCTCAAGCAAGCAGACCCCATCTCCATTCTACAGAGCGCCTGGCAAAGCAGCAGGTCTTTGTCGCGACCTCATTGGCTATTTTGACTCCTGCCGCCAATAACTCGCTGCTTGACAGGTAAGTACCTGGTGCATACTACGGTGGTGCCCAACTGTTTGTGTACAAGCCATAAAAGCAAACGCTTCATTGCTTGTACATACAGTTCACCTACTAGCAGACTTGTACCATGTCTTGAATTCGATCAAAGTGAAGCCACAGGGCAGGTTAAAATTTGTACAATCCCATCGAATGTTTTCCCAGGACAGCTACTCTAGTTTAGAAATGGGAGTAGTTCCCCCGTCTGTCATTGAGGTAGTGCTGCTTTTCTTAAAAGTCCTTTTTCTACTTTTTTTCCCGCTATATTTTTTCTCAAAAAGATTCGTAGAAACACCCTTTTTTTCTAATGGCGGGTCAAATGTAACCGGCTTCTACGAATAGAGCGCAGTTACTATAGCATCTAACCCGCCCTTAGAAAAGCATTTTTAGGGACGGTGATGCTATTACCCGCCCCTACAAATGGGCATATCATCCGCCCCAAAAAATGGTATTTCTAGGGGCGGATAACGCCACCATCCGCCCTTGGAAATTATGGCATTTCTAGGGGCAGGTGATGGCGTCATCCGTCCCTAAAAATACATTTTTAGGGGCTGGTGATGGCATGACCCGCCTCTAAAAATGGTTCCACACAAAAAAATCATAAATTTTTGATATGATCTCAAATGAAGTCAAACTTTATATCAAAATTGTAGATAATGACAAGATCTAAAACTTTGTCGTTGATAAATTTTTCATTTAAGGTCATTTAATGGTTCAAAAAATTATTATGAACCTACATATAGCTATAACTGTATAGTATCTCATACAACTCAAGTCATACTTTGACATTTCAACAATCTTCACCTTTATATACATCGAAATATACTTAGCATATTTTTTTTACCTATAGTTCACAATAACCATAGTGTAGAAGTTTCACATTTTTTAATTTGTTTTGTTATATGGAAAGATTTAAATGAATTTTTAGAATAAAATTAAAAAATATTTTAGGGGCGGGTGGTGGCGTCACCGGCCCTAGAAACGGATTTCTAGGGGCGGGTGATAGGGTCACCCGCCCCTACAAATCAATTTCAGAGTTAATACAAAAGAATAGCATACCCTATAAAGTCATAAGTGATTGTGTAGCGTGGTGGAGAGGAAGGTACGCGCGAGGCTTGAGGTATGCGGCTCGAACCCCGGGTGATGCAAATGTGCATATTTCGTAAAAAAAAATTGTAACTCGATAGTAAAGGGGATTGCAGTGGTGGTCGGTTGGGTGCAATATTTTTTTTTGCTGTTTTCGATTTTCTTTTTTATTTTTTCATTTTCTGGAAATGTGACCCGCCCCTATAAATCGATTTCTAGGGGCGGGTCACTACAAATCATTTTTAGGGGCGGGCGCGTTACCTACCCCTAGAGATCGCATTTAGCTGCGAGAACTAGGGGCGGTACCGCATCCGCCTCTAAAAATATATTTCTACCCGCCTCTAAAAACCGTTTTTGTAATAGTGAAACGCTCGAGAGTGTCGTTGTCAAGATTGGTGATCAAGACTTAGACTAGTAAATTTCTTTTATGCGCGTACGGCCTCGGATGGTTGCGCGGGTGACACGGGATTTAGACTGGTTCGGGCGTGAAGGAGCCCTATGTCCAGTATGGGGAGCTGCTCGTGTTACCCACGCGGGTTCTGTAGTAGGGGTTACAGAAGGGCGAGAGAGGGAACCGTTCCCAAGTCTCTAAGGTGTGCACCCGGGCTCTAATGGTGCAGGCGTGTTCTTCTTTGCCGGGAAGAAGAAAGCCTGTGTGGGGAAGTGTGTGTGTGAGCGTGTGAGGGTCTAAAATTTCTCCCCCCCGTCTCCTGGGCCTGGCCTTCCCTTTATAGCTCCAGGGAGTTGACCAGGCATATGCGAGACGTGCGTGGGGGTACACAGAGAGAGAAAGAATGGAGGGGGAGAGGGCATGCGGAATCCAAGGAGAAGATTCGTGCTCCCCGGGCGCCGCGGTCGTCTTCTGTCTCCTTGCTTCGCCGGGCGGCCTGCACTGATCTGGTCGATGTCCTCCTCGGGAGCCAGTTACGGCGGGCGTGCGTGATGATGGTGGTGGCTTCCGTCCCGTCGGGGCTGACGGCTGCCACGACTGTCCCTGTGCTGCAGGCGGCTTGAGCGGTGCGGACGCCCTGTCCCTGTCGCCGGAATCGCGGGGAGCGAGGACGGGCAGGTGGAGCGTGGATGGTCAGGCGTGCTCCTGTGCCAGGCGACGTGGGTCATGATGGCCTGACAGCGAATCAGAGAAGACTGAGTCGCTGTACCGCGCGCGGCGCGGTCGTGGGCGGGTAGGTGTGACGGGTCACGTCAGCGGCGTGGACGCCTTTCCGCACGCCCGAGCCGTGGAGCATTTAAGGCAAAGCTGCGCTCGAGTCTGATTTCCGTCCGGCGGGCCCACGTGAGTCTGACCCTAGGACCCTGGGTCGGGCGAGGCGGATCCTTCCGGCAAGGGGTCGGGCGAGACGGACCCTTGTGGCAAGGGGTCGGGCGAGGCGGACCCTCGTGGTGAGGAGTCGGGCGAGGCGGAGCCCGCTTACCGGGGGATCGGGAGAGCCCGACCACGAGGGACGGGGTCGGGCGAAGCGGAGCGCTTCCTCCTCGTGTTGGGCTGACGATGGTCGCCGTTGCCGCGGGTCAGTCCGAGCCTCCATAATCGTTGCCAGGGCAGTCATTAGATGACCGTTTACTTTTCCCCCTGACAGTATCCCCCGAGCCTATGGTGGAGCGGGGACGCTCCTCCAGAGGCTGTTACCGTTGTTCGTCGGGAGCCCTTGCCCGCCGTGTGGGCTGCTTGGTGATTATCTCGACATGAGGGGAATCTTGCCGTTCCGGGGGACTCCCTCCGTATGGAGGCCTCATGTTGTGACCACCCGCGTGGTCACCGGTTGCGAATCTAGCCCCCGAGTCCCCGCTCGTTGCAGGGGACCGGTCGGAAGGCCAGACCGACTTTTGTACGTTACCCCTCAAGCGTCCGTTCGCTGGGACGGAGGGGGTGAGCCGTGCCGCGTTATCCTCGTTGGACGAACCGCGGTGATCGTTTGAGCTGCAATCGGGTCAATTCGAGTGGGGTCCCGGTCCCCGTTCGGGGGGATCCGGCCTGGGCCAAGCTGGTGGCGTACCCCAGATTCCGGTCGGCCAGTTCATATAGTTCCCAAGCCCGTTCGATGGGACCCGGTGGCTCGTTGCCTTTCGTCGGGGAAAAACCATGAACTTTGATACCGGCCGGGCTCGAATGTGAGGTCGGGACGCCTTGAGCAGTCGGGTGCCCGGGTGATGGCCGCTAGCGGGCCCGTCCCTTCTCACCCCTCGCTCAGGGTTATCCTGGGGCGGCTGTCGAACCCACTGTGGGCCAGCCTTCGAACCCCTGGACCGTAACGGGCCGTAGGGACGTTTTCAGTCCCGTATCCCTTCTTACCTTTCCGTCGCGCCTTGGGCCGAGTGCGGAGGGGATCGTGCGTGCGTACTTCTCGGAAGACGAAGTGGCGGTAGGTGCCGACCCGCGAAACGAGAGGGAGTAACGTTTCCCGCAGAGTCGTGCGCACGGAAGATGAAGTGGCAGTAGGTGCCGACCCGCAAAGCGAGGGGGAGCAGACGTTTCCTGCAGAGTCGTGCGCACGTCTTCTGAAAAAGGAGGGGAACGGGCGTGGTGAGGTGTACCTGACGCCGCATTAACTGCGATGGCCGCGTCCGTTCCGCTCCCCACACGTCGCTCTATAAGACGGGGGACCGCCTCGCCGGTTCCGCCCCCACCTTGTGCTGTGCCTTTCGCCTTCCTCTTTGCCTTTTGGTTTGCTGCGCCGGCCATTTGCCTTCTTCTTCCCCAGCGCTCCGGCCTTCTTCCCCCTCCACCGGCAAGCTTTCCCCCATCGCGCAATGGCGACCTGGGAGCGTTCCAGCTTCGGGACCTCGCGTGCTGAGGGCCTTGTGAAGAAGGGCCTCCTTTGCAACAGGACTGAGAGGTATGAGTGGCTATTCCCTGACTCAGAGGAGGCGCCGGCTCCGCCCAACGGGTACATCGTCTCGTTCGCCCACTTCCAGGAGCGGGGGTTCGCGGCGCCGCCGAGCCTCTTCTTCCGCGGGCTACTGCATTACTACGGGCTCGAGCTGCAGCACCTCAACCCCAACGGGATCCAGCACATCGCGGCATTCGTCACGCTGTGCGAAGGATTCCTGGGCATCGAGCCCAATTTCTCGCTGTGGAAGTACTTTTTCACAGTGAGTCTGTACCAGAAGGCCGAGAAGCGAAGCGGCCAGCCGCGGGCGACCCCGGTGGCGATTGGATGCGCCGGGATCCATCTTCGCCAATCCCGTGCCAGGGAATACATGACGATGAAGACCGCGGCGTCCCACAAGGGGTGGCATCAGCAGTGGTTCTACGTGAAGAACTACTCCGAATCCCCCTTGTCGGAGTTCACCGGCTGCGTCTTCGAGGCGGCGCCGGAGGTGTGGGCGTACGGCCCAATGGAGAAGGAGAAGAAGCGAATCTCCAGCCTCCTCCGCGCCATCGAGTACCTGAAGACGAAGGGGCTCACCGGGGCCGGAGTCATTGGGGCGTACCACTCTCGGAGGGTGGCGCCGCTGATGCTTCGGGTCCGCTCGCTCGCCGAGATGGTTCCTGACGCTCCAACCGAAGGGACCGTCCTTGCGACGGGCGCGCTCTCCACCTCCGAGATTTGCCAGCGCGTCCGGGAGGCGCTGGAGGACAAGGATGTCGTCTTCCCGGTGCCCGGCCACCCTCCGATGCGGCCGGACAGGGGCTTTGTTGATCTGGTAAGTGTTTCGTGCGCCTGTTGCTTCTCCTTGCGCCCCTTGACTCGTCGTTCTGATGTAGAATCTTGCGCGTGCAGGGCCAACTGACGAGCGTCATCGGCGCGCGCCCGCCCATCCCTGAGGACGCTGAGCAGCAGCTGCGGAACCGCCTCTTTGCTGAAAAGCAGAAGAAGCGCAAGGACGAGAAGGAGGCGAAGAAGCAGAAAAGGCTCACCAAGGAGTTCCGGCGGCGGCAGAAGGGTCCGGTCCTCTCGGACGACGATGATGAGGATGAGGATGACGATGACGAGGAGGAGGAGGAGGAGGAGGAAGAGGAGGAGGGCGTCCCGGCCCCTCAGCCGGGCGCGTTAGTTATCCGGGAGCAGCGCTCCAAGGCGGCCACGGGGGACGGCTCGAGCGGCCCGTCCGCCCGGGACCCGACCCCTCAAGACCCTGAGGCCGCGCCTCAAGGGTCGGCGCGGGGTGCGCCCAAGGAGTCGGGAGGGCCGACCCCTGCTCCGTCCGCCCGAGGCCCGACCCCACAGGGCTCCGGGGCCGCGCCTCGCGGGTCGGCGCGGGACGCGCCCCAGGAGTCGTGGGGGCCGACCCCCGCCCCTCTGCCCCAGACCCGGGAGCAGAGCAGCAGCGGCAAGCGGCCGTTGCCATATGCCCCAGGGTCGGCCTCGGGCTCAGAGGCGAAGCGCGCCCGCCGGCCTAGCGCCCGCAGAAGGTAAGTTGAAAAGTCCTTGTCCGCCTGTTTCCTTTTCCTTTATCAAGTTGCTTTTGTTGATGTCACTTGTCGCCCTGCAGCGTCCCTTCCCCAACCCGTGCTCCACCGGTGGCGGCGAAGAAAAAGCTGCGGGCGCCGTCCACCTCCGTGGGGCGGACCGCAGCCCCGTCGGCGGCGAGAGGTGATGCCAGCGGGGAGACCGCGGAGGTTGCCGTCGGGGTGGTTCCCACGACGGCGGGTCCCGCGGAGCGGGGGATCGTCCCCGCGGGCCCTCGGATCGAGGAGGTAATAAACCTCGATGACGAGGGGGAGGAGGAGCGCGCCGCTCCGGCGGTGGCGACGGGAACGGAGGAGTCCGCCCCTGCGGCTGTGGCGGGTACGGCGGCGGAGGAGGCGAGGACGCATGCCCCGACGGTCGCAGCGGAGGCATCGGCGGTGGCAACGCATGCATCCGCCCAGGGCGCCGCGGCGGGGTCGACGGTGGCGGCAGAGGCGGAGGTGCCTGCCCCGGCGGCCGTGGCGAGGGGAGAGGTGCTCGCCCCGGTGGTTGCGGCAGAGACCGCGGCAACCTTGGCAGGGACGGCAGTGCACGCGACGGAGCCGCCGTCGAGGCCAGCGGAAACCGTGGTGGCCGTGCCCACCCTTGCAGTGGCGTCGGGGACCGCGGAGCCGGGGCCCCTGCCCTCGCTGGGTGATGCCGAGGAGTGGGAGAAGTGGCGGGCCATGCAGGATGCGCTCGATAGCGCTCGCACAGCTCTGGACAGCGTCATTGCTCCCGTCGGTCAGGTATGACATTACTTGCGGTGACCATTCTCTTCTCCGCCGTTCTATTACTGACTGTGGGTTGTTTTTGCAGGCCCTCCAGGAGTGTAGCCGCGGGAAATCCAATCGCCTTCGGCTCGGGCAGGAGCGTCTCTCCGCGGAGGAGCAGCGGTCCAAGGAGCTGGCCGCGCAGGTCGCCGCCGCTCAGCAGGTCATCGATGACCTGCGGAGGCGCTAGCAGGTGGCGAAGGACGGTTTCCAGGCCGCCGTCGAGGAGGCCCGCTCTGCCCGCGCGGACCTCAAGGCCGTTGTCGACAAGGCCCAGCTTGATGCCGCGGAGCTCCTTCGGCTGAAGGAGGAGCACGAGGCGGTGAAGAAGAAGCGTGAGGCGGTGAAGAAGGAGCGCGAGGCCTTTCGGAAGACCGTTGAGCGCATCCGCCAGGAGCGACAGCAGGCCTGGCAGGACCGGGATCTTGAGGCAACCCGAAGGGTCGAGGCCGAGAAGATGGTGGCCAACCTCGGGACTGAGGTTGGTCAGCTTCAGACCGCCGCGACTGCGTTGAAGGCGCAGTCCGAGGGTAAGGCTCTTCCCATCCTTCTCCCCTTGCGATGTTGGCGAGGTCTCTGACCCGGCGTGTTTTTTCGTACAGGTCTTGCGGGCGAGGTCGTCCAGCTGAAGGGGGCTCTTGATGCAGAGCGTGCCGAGCACGGCAGCCTGCGGGACGCGGTTCACGTTGTCTGCACCGGCCTCGGCGTGGTCCAGGCTGAAGGGACGAGCTCGCTGGCGGCTCGTGTCCTCGGGGTGTACCGGCGGACCCGCGAAATTGCTCGTGAGTCGCTTCGCGTTGGCGTGAGGCGGGCTTTCGGGGTCTTCGGGTCCCATTACACTAGCCTTGATTTTGACCTGATGAGCGAAGGGTACGCCCTCGGGTACACCGACGCTGAGCTGGACGAGATCGTCGCGTCGGTGCTCGGCCCGGCGGATGCCTTGGCGGTGCAGCTGGAGGAGGAAGTCGTCCCGCCGGAGGAGCCCTGAACGATCCCGCTGGGTCGGGTTCAGATATCCGGCCATGTAAATGTGTTAGTGTATTTCGGACTTGCTTTTGTAATGGCCGCGGGGGCCGTTTTTGCAATTTATCAATGTTTACTTCCGATCCCCTTCCTTGTCCTTTTGGGTCTGGAAAGTTTAGAATACGGGTCGGATGCGTCAGTAAGCGCTGATGGTCGCCGTTGCCGCGGGTCAGTCCGAGCCTCCATAATCGTTGCCAGGGCAGTCATTAGATGACCGTTTACTTTTCCCCCTGACAGAGAGTTGCATTTCATTGTATTAAGAGGATGATGAAAAAACAGATTTTCTTACAATAACGCGGAGTGGTTAGCACTCACGCAACATACTAGAGCATGCAGTTGTGATTTACACCAAACATAAGGCAACCTAAGAGGGGTAGAGAGAGAGGAGCACAAGAACTACTACCGCTCGACCATCCCTACAAGGTGCATAGCACCAACATGCAACCAGGCATAAGCTTCCATGGAAAACCAAAAACAACCAAAGTAGGAGCAGCCGCCTCAGCAAGCTAGCTAGACAACAGGTCTGTCTACCCCCTCCTCTGTGTGCACCGCGGAAGGCTGTGCGCCAATGCATGCAAACTCACCAGCCAGTCACTACTACAAAAAGCATTTTTAGGGGTGGGTAAAAACGTATTTTTAGGGGCGGGTAGCGCACCCGTTGCTAGTTTTCGTAGCTAAAAAAAGCTGTCTGCAGGGGCGCGTGCGTTACCCGCCCCTGCAAATCCATTTCCAAGGGCGGGTCACCTCCTCACTCGCCCCTGGAAATGCATTTGTAGGGGCGGGTGACCCCCGCAGCCGCCCCTACAAATAGGCCTGTAGGGGCGGCTAGGGGGGTTCACCCGCCCCTACAAATGCATTTCCAGTGGCGGGTGAGGAGGTGACCCGCCCCTTGAAATGGGTTTCCCGCTATTTTTTACGATTTGCATTCCCGCCAATTTTGATCTCTCAATCTAGTTCGCGATCGTGATTGCGATTTGCATTCCCGCCAATTTTGATCTCTCAATCTAGTTCGCAATTGCGACGCGGAATATGTTCGGTAACTAAAAATACTTATGCATACAAAATTAAATTATATGGAAATCAAACATCATTAGAGTACATCATTAAAGTGCACATTGAATACATGTTTTTCCTCTATTCCTCCCTAGGAACGCTATTAGAGGCGGCACAGAGTCGTTGATTGTCCCACCCACAAAGTCCAATGTATTTATCTTCCGTTGCCAAATCTTGTGCTTCGTGAAAAAATTTGCCCCTCACGTTGACCACTTCATTCATAATGAAACGGCACAAATCATCGATTACATCTAGAAGTTGTTTCTCGTGGAGCCGGACACGGTGTTGCTCCAGGTGAATCTGCAATTATTGAATCCATGGTAAAATTAATTAACCAAGTGCTAGTTACAGTAAAAAAACAATGTACACATATGCATCTTTTCCTAATAAAGAGTAGCGCCTTACACGTTTGGGATCAGTGTAATATCCCCCTTGCACCCTTAGATGCTCGCACATGTAGTACCCACAGTACACGGAACCCGCGGGTTGCTTGTGGCCCGGGAACCTTGTGCGTATAGTCATTTTCTCTGGTTTGCCGGCACGATGAATTGACCCTTTATGAATGTAGAACTGGTGAGCCCTGTTTTAAAATGAAAGAAATGGAAAGTTAATTTATATATGTATACTTCTGTAGAGAAATAAGCCTGATGTGCATAGGGAAGATAAGAAATTTACTCACAATTGTAGAATTTCTATGAATTCTTGGTATCTCTGGATTGACCAATCCAAGGAGTCCAATATGAGTAATCTTCCAAGCTTTGGCTGTAATTGGAAAGCAATCCAGTGATTTCTGAAAAAAAAAATATTATGTACGATTTGTAAGCAATCCAGTGGTCCATTATATCAAATGCTTGATATTAGACTTACTGGATGTGGTATGGCGCAAATATGACATCCATATCTTTCCATCGTGTCATCATAAGCGATATGTAGGCCGCAACCCTCTTCACAGTCTCTTGGTGAAATTTATGCCGTTCCTTTTGTTTTTCCTTCTTTGTTACAAATGTCTTTAGGTAGTCATCGTCGTCCTTCATCCATTTTGACCCGGTGTGCCTGGCCTCGCAAATCGCTACAGGGTCAAGGTACCGGACCTTTTTCTTTAAAATAATGGCATCCATTGTTTGCATCCTGTAGAATATAATGTATGACAATTAAATATTTGTGCATATATAGTACTTTAGGTCATAATATAAATCAAATTAGTATCGATGAGGCACTTACATGCACTAGAGTCGAACCATTTCAATACCATGTTGTTGGAGGCGGAACATGTGTTGGATGTCTTCAAAATCGAACATGATATCAAAGATTTGTTTCCCCTTAAGTCCGAATACATCCGGATGGTGCGGACCATATATAGTTTTTAGCCCAAGTATACATGCCCTCTTGTACCAGTTATGAAACCTCCGCATAAAACTAGGACAATCCCTCAGCGCCCTGTCCGGTAGCATCATCTAAGTCTGGAAGGTCATCAACCCCAATGTCCTTTTTGTGCTCCGTGTCAGTGCGGAGCATAGAAAAGCCCGACCGTCTGCTGGCACTACAATCTACTGGATTATCCTTTGACTTAGCCTTCTTAGCCTTTTCATCAGACTTCTTGTTTGCGGCGTGCCATCTATTCACAATTTCTGACCCTTTCTTGTCGTTTTGGTAAGACCGCAACACTCGAGGCAACAGTGATCGGGCCGGTGGCGGAGCCAGTGGTGAAACCGAGGCCTGTGGAAATGGCTCTCGTGGTGGTGGTGATACCTGGGCCTGTGGGGATGGCTCTCGTGGTGGTGGTGATGTTCGAGCTGGCAGTGATCGCGAGGCCGTTGGTGATGGCTCTCGTGATACTGGAGCCGCTGGTGATGGCTCTCATGATAATGGAGCCACTGGTGATGCATCTCGTGGTTGTGGTGACGGCAGGGCCGGTAGTGAATGCTCTGGTGCTGCCCCCTGCTCTTGTTGTTGTGGTGCTGGCGAGATATGGTCCGGAGTAGCCAATGGTACCTGACCAACCAGTAAGATATCTCATTTATGCCATAGAATGGCGCTGCCGACACATTCTCCAAGGCAGCTCTTTCCATCTGCAGTGGGGATGTCTATCTCGTTATCCTCATAGCTTGATTTCAAGAGTTGCATATAGGGCCGGGATCGGTTTTCCCTCAAATAAACCCCTAGCTAGATGCACCTGGGCCTTGGCAACTTCCTTTATCTTTCCAGCTCTACCGACCGGATAGAGCAACAAGCATGGAGTAATACTCGTTATGGTATCCACCAGGTATTGTTGAGCGGTGGTCGAGGCAGCACTGCTCTGTGCACATGCCGAACTCGCTTGGCCAAGTAGCAGAGGTTGCATGCCCACCACCTGTTGCTACCCCACCTCTTGCGACGGGTTGAACATAAGTAGCCCCGACTGTTGCTGCTCCGCAAGTGTTGCCATGAACAAATCCTTGAACTTTGCTTGCATTGCATTCTCTGCTGCTGCCACGATTTCTTGTTTATAGCGGTCATGGCTCCTGTACCTAGCCTGGTCCTTCTCGAACCCATCCTTGATGCTCAACTTAGAGGACAGGCCTCTAACACGGCCTCCATGCTCTTTGGATCCAATGGTTGTACTGAGCACATCCTTCTCCCTATGGGGTTTGAACTGACCTTTTTTCTGAAGCTTGGCAAGTTGTAACATTTTTTCTACCACTGGTTCGGTCTTGGGTCGATCAAATTTTGGTTTCCATTGAACTATCTTTGGCTTCCTTGCTTCAAGCCACCACCATCCACGTTCGTCCAAGCCTTCATAAGGGTCGGGCTGCCCGGTAGCTATTGCCGCCTCTCTTTCACGCCGCCACTTCTCGACCTTCCTTTGGTACCCACCTGGCCCAAGGTGGACTCTATGTATGTTTCTCTTTGCTAGTTCACTTTGCTTCTGGCTTAGAGCTAGAGCTTCTTCAGTGGTCTTCTGTCAAACAAACTCTTCCCATTGTGCTGGTGTAATGTCTCCGTAATCTGCAAATGGCGTTCGACCCTTCTGGACATACCGGGTATTCAGTTCGCTCTTCCACCGGCGGAAAGTTTCACCCAGCATCTTCAGAGCATAATGCTTTACTTGTTCTCTACTTCCTCTGGGCAGAATAAAAGTTCTGCTCAACAATTGCCACATCGCTTCTTTCCTCCCCTCAGAAACCAGGGGCCAATTGGGGATCGTTGGATCCAAAACCATCTTTGTTCTGATTATAGCATCGATAGCATTCCAAAACTTTGCTACAACCTGCGGTGGATCTATGGGCTCTCCTGCCACGCTAATTGCATTGACAGTCCATTGCCCTTCGTGGTATTGGTTTCTTCCTCGATGACCCCGTTTCCTTTTATTTTGGCCGTCAGAGGTTGTACTTGCAGGCTCGGGACTCGAGCTATCATTGTCTTCCTCTGTGGGGCTAGGGGGTCCGCGTCGGCGCTTACTCCTTCCTGTCGGAGCCACCTACACAGATAATACACATCATACAGGTCATTACTCGTATAGTCTGCTTTGTTGTAATTAATCGTGTATTCATTACCTGACGTGCTTCCGGTTCGTAATCCGGATCGAATGCCTCCTCTGACCGTCTTTCTCTTGCCGGAACAGGGTGTGGATCAATCGGATCGTGCTACTTGTTTCCTACCCAAGCGCCTTGTCCAATTCTAGGGCCCTGCTCGTCCCCAGATTCGACACCGACGTCGTCGGACTCCATGTCCCCAGATTGGTCACCGAAGTCGTGCTCGTTGTCCCACTCCATCTAGGATGCAATTTGTTCAAGCTCATCTTGCGGTGCGGCATCATCCCTTCGTGGGGAAGATGGCGACGGAGGATCCATCTACGACTTCTATGCTACATAGCCATCGAAGATATATTTTAATAAATATTTCAATTCACAACGAAATGAGAGAGAGAAATTTCTTAAAAATAAGAAATTCCTGAACATTTCACATTTAATATTATGAGCATTTCACATTTAAATTACAATTACTTTGAATAGAAATGCTGCAAATATATACATCATTAGAGGTCAACATTTGCTCAGCACTGATTAGAGGTCAACATATTTGAATAGAAACATATTTGAATATAAAATTTTATGATTTTATGATTTCATGTGTTCACCTGAATATGAAAGTTAATAGACAGACCTCATACTTTCTTATAAAAAGGACTTTCCGATGTCCACATTATCACTCTCTCTATATATTTGTCTCTCACTCTATGTATTTGTCTCTCTCACTCTATGTATTTGTCTCATAGGAGAGAGAGAGAGAGAGAGAGAGAGAGAGAGAGAGAGAATGGGGACAAAGCAGAGTCCTTCATATAATCTAATCGAGGACTACTATTGCACTCACTAATCAGATGAATTCACGTTTACTAATTGTTCAGTTTGACACTCTTCAGTTCATTTTCAATACATCATTAGAGTACAAAATTAAATAAATAAAAATAAGGACTAACTATATTGCAATAGAAACATTCACATTTTTTTCTAATTCGCATTCTCAGTCAAATTTGACATTCACATTCACATTTTTTGCTAATTCACATTCTCAATAATTCAATATATTTCACATGAAGCAAATGATGTAGAACCTCATAATTTGGATGGTTGGTTTAACTGTAAATTTGCCAATCCTCAGTGAGCAGACGCAAGCGGGCGGCGGCAGAGAAGACGCGCGCGCGGGTGGCAGTAAGCTGTAAGCTACATTAAGGCTGAACGTATCCAAAGTTAGTTCAAGTTAATTGAGCAACATATTATTTTGACACTCAATCACTTCAATAATACAAATCAGAGTAGAGGGGTAAGTCACAGCTACAGCATTGATTGCTCCCTCACAATGATATAATCGTAACTGGGAGCCAATCATTTTTCTTTGTTTTGAGTCTTGTCTCATTTCAAGTTATGACAACTTAATAATACATCTTCCAAGTAGTTCAAGGTTGTGGCAATCAGGTTCAAGGTTGCTAGCATGAACAGCCTTGCAAGCATCTATGATTAGATAGGGTGCTAACCACATTATTATCATCACAAGGGTTTCAGTTATGCAAGCATAATTCCAATGGAGGATACAGTTCATTTGGGATAACTGCAGTGCAATGCTACTAGCTGGCACATCTATTTATTTACATAAGGAGATGACCCTGCCATTGTGGTGTCTAGAAAAAAAAGTCCTAGAAATCCTCACAAAAAAAGTAAAACATCCAGTCATCAATTTGGTGAACCCATATCACTGTTGGCAATCACAAGTGGTAGCCACCCTAATTCCCATAGCATTGGCTGCGTCTTGTTAAACGAAAAGGAAAAGAGAAATGCATGTGATCTCTATCAAATTCATATGGTAACAGAAAAGTTGTTATTATAAACATGCTTATGTGCATGAAAAAAGTTTGGTGCTCAACGAATAATTGAGACAAGAAGACAACAAGGATGATAGCTGAACCATCTAAGATCAAAGTGCTGCTAAACAGCTCAATTAGAGATCATAATATAGTGGAGGAGGCGCGGGAGAGGAGGCGCGGGGAGGGGAGGCACCGTGCGGAGGGAGTGGTTGGCCGCGGAGGGGGGGGCGTACCTGCGGCGGGAGGGAGGGCGCGGGAATGAGGAGTCTCCGAGGGAGACGAGGCGGTGGCACGGCGAACGAGACGCGAAGAGGAGGCGCGGGGAGGGGAGGCGCCGCGCAGAGGGAGCTCGAGGCCGCGTGCGGAGGGGAGGCCGGGAGCGGGTGGCGGTGGCGGCGGTGGCGGTGGAAATTTTTTGGCAGCCTAACGGCGTCTGCTCGCGCGCTCGCCCAGGATCTGAAATTTTTTTCAAGTCACAGTCTATATAGGAAAAGGATTTGTAGGAGCGGGTGGGGACGTCACCTACCCCTACAAATCGATTTTTAAGGGCGGGTGGCGCTCCGGCCCGCCCCTAAAAACTGATTTGTAGGGGCGGGTGATGCCCCCACCCGCCCCTACAAATCCTTTCCCAATTTCCACTGAAAATTGATTTAATTCAAAAGTCATAGCAAAACACATCGAAAAAACTTAAAATTTTTACCATAAGCATTATGTGATATGTAGAACTTAATAAAAATATCAAATAACTATTTTATTGTATATAATAGTTTAAAGTGTCGAGACCACAATGTGCACCTCCACAACATACCATCTCATAGCACTCAAGACTCTCTTTGTTTTTTGAACACTCTCAATCATTATATGTACTGAAACATAATTATCGTATTTTTTACTAGTTCTGTACTACACAATATGTTTCTAGTGTAAATTTGAGTTTTTTTCATATGTTTTGCTATTTCTTTTGAATTAAATGAGTTTTCGGTTGAAATTGGAAAAGGATTTGTAGAGGCGGGCCGAGTCGTCACCCGCCCCTACAAATCGATTTTTAGGGGCGGGTGGCGCCCTGGCCCGCCCCTAAAAATCAATTTGTAGGGACGGGTGATGGCCCCACCCGCCCCTACAAATCCTTTTAAAATTTTCACTGAAAATTCATTTTAATTCAAAAGTCATAGCAAAACACATCGAAAAAACTTAAAATTTTTACCATAAGCATTATGTGATATGTAGAACTTAATAAAAATATCAAATAACTATTTTATTATATATAATGGTTTAAAGTGTCGAGACCACAATGTGCACCTCCACAACGTACTATCTCATAGCACCTACAAATAGTTTTCCAATTCAAGCTAAAAATCCATTTATTTCAAAAAAAAATAACAACACACCTCTATAAAATGTTAAATTTTTACCATAAGCATATTTTGATATGTGGAACATAAGAAAAATATCAAAATCCAATTGCAGTGTATGTAATAAATAAAAGCATTGAAACACCAATGTTCAAGCGGTAACAATTCTCGATTCGCCATCTTTACGTGCCCATGGCTTGTCGTCTTTTCTTATGCTTGCTTCTAGAATCCTCATCTTTTGTGGTACGTCTGTGAAGAGGTTCATCTCATCATTCTGATTATATTCTTCCACATTGTCGATAAAATCAACTCCTATGATATCTTGTTTTCCAGCGACAGCGACGTGTTTTGTCTTCTTTGCAGGATCAGCTACATAGAGTACCTGTGCGTCCTGTGAGGCAAGTACCCATGGGTCATCTTTATAACCAACATTGTTGAGGTCGACAATCGTTAGCCCATAGCCGTCCACCTCAACACCTTTTGGGTGTTTGACCCAACGACACCGAAAGACCGGGATTTGTATATTGGAACCATAGTACACTTCCCATATGTCATCTATGACACCGAAATATGTTGTTCTTTGCCCTGTTTTCTCGTCTAAGGCCTCAATACGAGCACCACTGTTCTGAGACACGGTCTTCTTGTCCTTGGCGGCAGTATAGAATAGATATCAATTAATATCATACTCTTGCCATGATGTGACCTGGCTAGATGGACCAGCTGCCAATCTTTTGATCGTTTGCTCCTCCACGATCTCCCCATGTGGTAGATCCAGGTAGTTCAACCATGCAGTCAGCCGACGTTTGTGCTCTCTCATGATCCAATCATCCGAGCGGCCATTACTTTCTGCACGAATCATGCTCAAGTGTTCATTGACTAAAGGAGTCATTATCGTGAGGTGTTGCAAGATGCTATGATGGGCTAGTTGCACACCTTTGAAATCTTTGTCGATGAAGATTTTCCTCCCAACTGTGCCCACACCTTCCAACCTCACCAAAAATCATGGAATAGGCAAACCAAGGGACACGTTATCCTTTAGGTAACCTAGGAAAGACTCGATGACTTCCTCAGTACTGTATCCCTCTATCATGGACCCCTCAGGATGAGCACGATTCAGTACGTACCGATTGAGGATGGACATAAAACGCTTATACGTCCACATTTCGTGTAGGTAAAGTGGACCAAGTGCCCGTATCTGATCAACCATGTGAATCATTAGGTGTTCGGTTATATCAAAAAATCCCGGAGGGAAGCACATCTCGAGCTGCGCCATAGTCTCCCCAATGAATTCTTGGAGATCCTGCAACTCATCTTCGTCGATCACCTTTTGTGAAATCCTATTGAAGAAGTAACACAACCGAGTGATTACCATCTTTACATATACTGGCTTGATCGCTCTGATTGCAATCCGGAGGAACACCGTCAGCAACACATGAGAATCATGACAGTTATAGCCGCATAGTGACAGATCTTTCATCGAGACTAGTTTCCTTATGTTGGACGTGAAACAACTCGGGACTCTGATCCCTCAGCGCCCTGTCCGGTAGCATCATCTAACTCTGGAAGGTCATCAACCCCAATGTCCTTTTTGTGCTCCGTGTCAGTGCGGAGCATAGAAAAGCCCGACCGTCTGCTGGCACTACAATCTACTGGATTATCCTTTGACTTAGCCTTCTTAGCCTTTTCATCAGACTTCTTGTTTGCGGCATGCCATCTATTCACAATTTCTGACCCTTTCTTGTCGTTTTGGTAAGACCGCAACACTCGAGGCAACAGTGATCGGGCCGGTGGCGGAGCCAGTGGTGAAACCGAGGCCTGTGGAAATGGCTCTCGTGGTGGTGGTGATACCTGGGCCTGTGGGGATGGCTCTCGTGGTGGTGGTGATGTTCGAGCTGGCAGTGATCGCGAGGCCGTTGGTGATGGCTCTCGTGATACTGGAGCCGCTGGTGATGGCTCTCATGATACTGGAGCCACTGGTGATGCATCTCGTGGTTGTGGTGACGGCAGGGCCGGTAGTGAATGCTCTGGTGCTGCCCCCTGCTCTTGTTGTTGTGGTGCTGGCGAGATATGGTCCGGAGTAGCCAATGGTACCTAACCAACCAGTAAGATATCTCATTTATGCCATAGAATGGCGCTGCCGACACATTCTCCAAGGCAGCTCTTTCCATCTGCAGTGGGGATGTCTATCTCATTATCCTCATAGCTTGATTTCAAGAGTTGCATATAGGGCCGGGATCGGTTTTCCCTCAAATAAACCCCTAGCTAGATGCACCTGGGCCTTGGCAACTTCCTTTATCTTTCCAGCTCTACCGACCGGATAGAGCAACAAGCATGGAGTAATACTCGTTATGGTATCCACCAGGTATTGTTGAGCGGTGGTCGAGGCAGCACTGCTCTGTGCACATGCCGAACTCGCTTGGCCAAGTAGCAGAGGTTGCATGCCCACCACCTGTTGCTACCCCACCTCTTGCGACGGGTTGAACATAAGTAGCCCCGACTGTTGCTGCTCCACAAGTGTTGCCATGAACAAATCCTTGAACTTTGCTTGCATTGCATTCTCTGCTGCTGCCACGATTTCTTCTTTATAGCGGTCATGGCTCCTGTACCTAGCCTGGTCCTTCTCGAACCCATCCTTGATGCTCAACTTAGAGGACAGGCCTCTAACACGGCCTCCATGCTCTTTGGATCCAATGGTTGTACTGAGCACATCCTTCTCCCTATGGGGTTTGAACTGACCTTTTTTCTGAAGCTTGGCAAGTTGTAACATTTTTTCTACCACCGGTTCGGTCTTGGGTCGATCAAATTTTGGTTTCCATTGAACTATCTTTGGCTTCCTTGCTTCAAGCCACCACCATCCACGTTCGTCCAAGCCTTCATAAGGGACGGGCTGCCCGGTAGCTATTGCCGCCTCTCTTTCACGCCGCCACTTCTCGACCTTCCTTTGGTACCCACCTGGCCCAAGGTGGACTCTATGTATGTTTCTCTTTGCTAGTTCACTTTGCTTCTGGCTTAGAGCTAGAGCTTCTTCAGTGGTCTTCTGTCAAACAAACTCTTCCCATTGTGCTGGTGTAATGTCTCCGTAATCTGCAAATGGCGTTCGACCCTTCTGGACATACCGGGTATTCAGTTCGCTCTTCCACCGGCGGAAAGTTTCACCCAGCATCTTCAGAGTATAATGCTTTACTTGTTCTCTACTTCCTCTGGGCAGAATAAAAGTTCTGCTCAACAATTGCCACATCGCTTCTTTCCTCCCCTCAGAAACCAGGGGCCAATTGGGGATCGTTGGATCCAAAACCATCTTTGTTCTGATTATAGCATCGATAGCATTCCAAAACTTTGCTACAACCTGCGGTGGATCTATGGGCTCTCCTGCCGCGCTAATTGCATTGACAGTCCATTGCCCTTCGTGGTATTGGTTTCTTCCTCGATGACCCCGTTTCCTTTTATTTTGGCCGTCAGAGGTTGTACTTGCAGGCTCGGGACTCGAGCTATCATTGTCTTCCTCTGTGGGGCTAGGGGGTCCGCGTCGGCGCTTACTCCTTCCTGTCGGAGACACCTACACAGATAATACACATCATACAGGTCATTACTCGTATAGTCTGCTTCGTTGTAATTAATCGTGTATTCATTACCTGACGTGCTTCCGGTTCATAATCCGGATCGAATGCCTCCTCTGACCGTCTTTCTCTTGCCGGAACAGGGTGTGGATCAATCGGATCGTGCTACTTGTTTCCTACCCAAGCGCCTTGTCCAATTCTAGGGCCCTGCTCGTCCCCAGATTCGACACCGACGTCGTCGGACTCCTTGTCCCCAGATTGGTCACCGAAGTCGTGCTCGTTGTCCCACTCCATCTAGGATGCAATTTGTTCAAGCTCATCTTGCGGTGCGGCATCATCCATTCGTGGGGAAGATGGCGACGGAGGATCCATCTACGACTTCTATGCTACATAGCCATCGAAGATATATTTTAATAAATATTTCAATTCACAACGAAATGAGAGAGAGAAATTTCTTAAAAATAAGAAATTCCTGAAAATTTCACATTTAATATTATGAGCATTTCACATTTAAATTACAATTACTTTGAATAGAAATGCTGCAAATATATACATCATTAGAGGTCAACATTTGCTCAGCACTGATTAGAGGTCAACATATTTGAATAGAAACATATTTGAATATAAAATTTTATGATTTTATGATTTCATGTGTTCACCTGAATATGAAAGTTAATAGACAGACCTCATACTTTCTTATAAAAAGGACTTTCCGATGTCCACATTATCACTCTCTCTATATATTTGTCTCTCACTCTATGTATTTGTCTCTCTCACTCTATGTATTTGTCTCATAGGAGAGAGAGAGAGAGAGAGAGAGAGAATGGGGACAAAGCAGAGTCCTTCATATAATCTAATCGAGGACTACTATTGCACTCACTAATCAGATGAATTCACGTTTACTAATTGTTCAGTTTGACACTCTTCAGTTCATTTTCAATACATCATTAGAGTACAAAATTAAATAAATAAAAATAAGGACTAACTATATTGCAATAGAAACATTCACATTTTTTTCTAATTCGCATTCTCAGTCAAATTTGACATTCACATTCACATTTTTTGCTAATTCACATTCTCAATAATTCAATATATTTCACATGAAGCAAATGATGTAGAACCTCATAATTTGGATGGTTGGTTTAACTGTAAATTTGCCAATCCTCAGTGAGCAGACGCAAGCGGGCGGCGGCAGAGAAGACGCGCGCGCGGGTGGCAGTAAGCTGTAAGCTACATTAAGGCTGAACGTATCCAAAGTTAGTTCAAGTTAATTGAGCAACATATTATTTTGACACTCAATCACTTCAATAATACAAATCAGAGTAGAGGGGTAAGTCACAGCTACAGCATTGATTGCTCCCTCACAATGATATAATCGTAACTGGGAGCCAATCATTTTTCTTTGTTTTGAGTCTTGTCTCATTTCAAGTTATGACAACTTAATAATACATCTTCCAAGTAGTTCAAGGTTGTGGCAATCAGGTTCAAGGTTGCTAGCATGAACAGCCTTGCAAGCATCTATGATTAGATAGGGTGCTAACCACATTATTATCATCACAAGGGTTTCAGTTATGCAAGCATAATTCCAATGGAGGATACAGTTCATTTGGGATAACTGCAGTGCAATGCTACTAGCTGGCACATCTATTTATTTACATAAGGAGATGACCCTGCCATTGTGGTGTCTAGAAAAAAAAGTCCTAGAAATCCTCACAAAAAAAGTAAAACATCCAGTCATCAATTTGGTGAACCCATATCACTGTTGGCAATCACAAGTGGTAGCCACCCTAATTCCCATAGCATTGGCTGCGTCTTGTTAAACGAAAAGGAAAAGAGAAATGCATGTGATCTCTATCAAATTCATATGGTAACAGAAAAGTTGTTATTATAAACATGCTTATGTGCATGAAAAAAGTTTGGTGCTCAACGAATAATTGAGACAAGAAGACAACAAGGATGATAGCTGAACCATCTAAGATCAAAGTGCTGCTAAACAGCTCAATTAGAGATCATAATATAGTGGAGGAGGCGCGGGAGAGGAGGCGCGGGGAGGGGAGGCACCGTGCGGAGGGAGTGGTTGGCCGCGGAGGGGGGGGCGTACCTGCGGCGGGAGGGAGGGCGCGGGAATGAGGAGTCTCCGAGGGAGACGAGGCGGTGGCACGGCGAACGAGACGCGAAGAGGAGGCGCGGGGAGGGGAGGCGCCGCGCAGAGGGAGCTCGAGGCCGCGTGCGGAGGGGAGGCCGGGAGCGGGTGGCGGTGGCGGCGGTGGCGGTGGAAATTTTTTGGCAGCCTAACGGCGTCTGCTCGCGCGCTCGCCCAGGATCTGAAATTTTTTTCAAGTCACAGTCTATATAGGAAAAGGATTTGTAGGAGCGGGTGGGGACGTCACCTACCCCTACAAATCGATTTTTAAGGGCGGGTGGCGCTCCGGCCCGCCCCTAAAAACTGATTTGTAGGGGCGGGTGATGCCCCCACCCGCCCCTACAAATCCTTTCCCAATTTCCACTGAAAATTGATTTAATTCAAAAGTCATAGCAAAACACATCGAAAAAACTTAAAATTTTTACCATAAGCATTATGTGATATGTAGAACTTAATAAAAATATCAAATAACTATTTTATTGTATATAATAGTTTAAAGTGTCGAGACCACAATGTGCACCTCCACAACATACCATCTCATAGCACTCAAGACTCTCTTTGTTTTTTGAACACTCTCAATCATTATATGTACTGAAACATAATTATCGTATTTTTTACTAGTTCTGTACTACACAATATGTTTCTAGTGTAAATTTGAGTTTTTTTCATATGTTTTGCTATTTCTTTTGAATTAAATGAGTTTTCGGTTGAAATTGGAAAAGGATTTGTAGAGGCGGGCCGAGTCGTCACCCGCCCCTACAAATCCTTTTAAAATTTTCACTGAAAATTCATTTTAATTCAAAAGTCATAGCAAAACACATCGAAAAAACTTAAAATTTTTACCATAAGCATTATGTGATATGTAGAACTTAATAAAAATATCAAATAACTATTTTATTATATATAATGGTTTAAAGTGTCGAGACCACAATGTGCACCTCCACAACGTACTATCTCATAGCACCTACAAATAGTTTTCCAATTCAAGCTAAAAATCCATTTATTTCAAAAAAAAATAACAACACACCTCTATAAAATGTTAAATTTTTACCATAAGCATATTTTGATATGTGGAACATAAGAAAAATATCAAAATCCAATTGCAGTGTATGTAATAAATAAAAGCATTGAAACACCAATGTTCAAGCGGTAACAATTCTCGATTCGCCATCTTTACGTGCCCATGGCTTGTCGTCTTTTCTTATGCTTGCTTCTAGAATCCTCATCTTTTGTGGTACGTCTGTGAAGAGGTTCATCTCATCATTCTGATTATATTCTTCCACATTGTCGATAAAATCAACTCCTATGATATCTTGTTTTCCAGCGACAGCGACGTGTTTTGTCTTCTTTGCAGGATCAGCTACATAGAGTACCTGTGCGTCCTGTGAGGCAAGTACCCATGGGTCATCTTTATAACCAACATTGTTGAGGTCGACAATCGTTAGCCCATAGCCGTCCACCTCAACACCTTTTGGGTGTTTGACCCAACGACACCGAAAGACCGGGATTTGTATATTGGAACCATAGTACACTTCCCATATGTCATCTATGACACCGAAATATGTTGTTCTTTGCCCTGTTTTCTCGTCTAAGGCCTCAATACGAGCACCACTGTTCTGAGACACGGTCTTCTTGTCCTTGGCGGCAGTATAGAATAGATATCAATTAATATCATACTCTTGCCATGATGTGACCTGGCTAGATGGACCAGCTGCCAATCTTTTGATCGTTTGCTCCTCCACGATCTCCCCATGTGGTAGATCCAGGTAGTTCAACCATGCAGTCAGCCGACGTTTGTGCTCTCTCATGATCCAATCATCCGAGCGGCCATTACTTTCTGCACGAATCATGCTCAAGTGTTCATTGACTAAAGGAGTCATTATCGTGAGGTGTTGCAAGATGCTATGATGGGCTAGTTGCACACCTTTGAAATCTTTGTCGATGAAGATTTTCCTCCCAACTGTGCCCACACCTTCCAACCTCACCAAAAATCATGGAATAGGCAAACCAAGGGACACGTTATCCTTTAGGTAACCTAGGAAAGACTCGATGACTTCCTCAGTACTGTATCCCTCTATCATGGACCCCTCAGGATGAGCACGATTCAGTACGTACCGATTGAGGATGGACATAAAACGCTTATACGTCCACATTTCGTGTAGGTAAAGTGGACCAAGTGCCCGTATCTGATCAACCATGTGAATCATTAGGTGTTCGGTTATATCAAAAAATCCCGGAGGGAAGCACATCTCGAGCTGCGCCATAGTCTCCCCAATGAATTCTTGGAGATCCTGCAACTCATCTTCGTCGATCACCTTTTGTGAAATCCTATTGAAGAAGTAACACAACCGAGTGATTACCATCTTTACATATACTGGCTTGATCGCTCTGATTGCAATCCGGAGGAACACCGTCAGCAACACATGAGAATCATGACAGTTATAGCCGCATAGTGACAGATCTTTCATCGAGACTAGTTTCCTTATGTTGGACGTGAAACAACTCGAGACTCTGATCCCTCTTAAGCTCTCGCACATTGCCTTCTTCTCATCACGTGTCAAGTTGTAGCTAGCTGGGGGAAGTTCATATCGGCCATTCCCTTTATCCGCAGGGTGAAGATCTTGTCTTATCTTCATGGCTACCAAGTCCTGACGCGACTTCAAGATATCCTTTGTTTTGGCTGATGTCTCCAGGAGGAGCCCAATTGTGTTACCAAACACATTCTTCTTTAGGTGATACCATCGATTGCATGGCGGACCTCAAGATCCGCCCAATACGGCAAGTACTTCTAGAAGATGGACTGCTTCTTGAATGGTACGCCATCGATGGGTGCCTTATCTCTCTTTCTCTTCTTCCCATCTTCCTTTTTCTTCCCATAAATGACCTGGATGGTCCGAACCATATTGAAAACATAGTGCCCGTCTTGTTGTACGGGAGCAGAATGTAATTCAGGCATGCCATCAAAAAGATTATAGAACTTCTTACATCGATACCTATGTCCTTCCACCAAGAATCGTCTGTACCCAAGGTAAACTACCTTTCGAGAACTTTCAAAGAAAGATGATACGGTGCCATCCATGCACACCATGCATCCTGTCCTACCTTTGATCTGTCCTGACAGCACAAACAATGCCTGGTAATCATGGATGGTGACGAATATAATGGCTCTAAGATTAAAGAGCTGCCGTGCACAACCATCAAAGATATTGATACCCTCCTTCCATAAAGTTTCCATCTCTTGCATCAGAGGCTCAAGAAAAACATCTATATCGATGCTAGGATGCTTGGGGCCCTGTATAAGGACGGATAGCAAAAGATACTACCTCTTCTGCCACAACCATGTAGGCAGATTGTACATCGTCAGTATCACTGGCCATGTGCGGTGGGTGCTACTTCTTTCACCAAACGGATTTATTCCATCCGTACTCAACGCGAACCAAACATTATTCGGGTCATTCCCAAATTCCAGATAGTACTTCTCATCGAATTCCTTCCACTGCCGAGCATCAGCCGAATGTCGGAGCTTTCCATCACCCTTCTTACGCTTATCTAAATCCCACCATCGCATCAGTTCAGCATTCTTTGGGTTCGAGAAGAAATGCCTCGGACGATCGGAAACTGGGAGGTACCACATAACCATGATGGAAATTCTGCTCTGCTTCTCAGGAATGCCTAAAGTAGCGTCATCTGGCTCAATAGAGGCAACACTATTCTTCGCCATGTTCCTTTTATTCACATCGGTTGGACCATGATTGTCGTCACCACAGTAGCCAGCATTATTTTTGTACCGACTTGCAGAACATACAGGGTATTTCTTCAAGTCTTTGAAAGTATCCCAACGATACAAAATACAATGATTTGGACATGCATGAATTCTTTCCACACCCATCGTGAACGAGCTCACAAGCTTCTTTGCTCGGTATGTGTTGGCTGACACTTTATTTGGCTTTGAAAGCAACCAAGCCAAGATACGCAGCAAATCATCGAAACTACCATCTGACCAACCATGCTTAGCCTTCAAAGTCAAGAGTTCAAGTATGAAACGAAGCACGGTCCAGTGTTTCGGGCATCCCTTCTATCTCATATATATTTTCCTCTACTGATTTTCTCACCGTCTCGAAGTTTGCTAACCCCGTAGCACTAGCACCAATACCTCCGCTTTCGTGTGGCGCAACAACTAGCTGAGAAAATCACCATCATCAAGTTCATCGCCACTACTATCACCATCTATGGGACCGTCGACATCATCATCTTGGAATCCACCAACCCCATCATCATCAACAACCCCATCATCATGATCATCACCATCATCATCTCCACCACCATCAAAATAAGAATGAAACATTCTGTCAAACTCCTTATCTTGTATGATTTCATCCAGTGGATTATTCGTCGAAGGGGGAGCATCTGTCTCGCCATGATACTTCCAGATCTTATAGTCCTTAACAAAACCACTCACCATCACATGCGATATGATTGTAGTTGGGTCGCTGAATACTCTCAAATTCTTGCAGGCATTGCATGGGCAATGCATCAATTGTGTCTTCTCATTTCTTGTGTGGTTCTCCGCAACTTGAATGAATTTATTAAGCTCTCCATGGAAATAGGCGTTCGTCCTTTTTGCATTGTACATCCATGTCCTATCCACATCTGAAAAGATAGAAAAAAATTAAATCAAATTATTTTCTCGCAAGAAATAGAGTCCTAAATTCACATAAATATATACTTCTATATATGTATAGATGTTGGAAAAAGTCAATTACTAATACTAAATAAAAAAATCGATTTCCAACCTATTATTGTACCACTAAATATTAGGAAAAAATGTAACATGCACGTATGTAAATATAAAAAAATCAAATCTTTTTCTCAAAAGAAATGGAGCCCTAAATTGATATAAATATATACTTCTATATATGCATAGGTGTGGGAAAAAATCAATTTAGCTTGTACTAAATAAAAATAATAAAAAACTCAACATATTATTTTACCACTAAATGTTAGGAAAAATCTAACATGCATCTTTGAAAAATAGGAAAAAAACAAATCTTCTTCTCTCTCCTCCATAGATCTAGGGCATTATTTACTTAAGAATGATGCTAAAAACTATAGATCGAGTCAAAATGATTACATAATCTTGTTCTCCTATTAAAATAGCACAACTTCATCCAAACGTTTGAGGCAAGTGGTGTCTCAAATGGCTAATCCACACTATGGAGATCTAGAGCTCCATTTGAGCCATAAATCTAACAAAAGAGCTTAGAAATGACAAAGAATTAGCGTCAACTTACCTCCTAGAGCCCCCCAACTCGAAGGAAATCAAGTTGAAAAGCTCCCCTCTTTTTCTTTTTTGGCTCTTGCGGGAGCTCCTCTCCCGAGCAAACAATGGGGGGACCGGGAGGACGAAGAAGGTGCCCAGATTTTTATAGATATTTTTAGGGGCGGGTTGGGAGGTGAGCCGCCCCTACAAATGACATTTTTAGGGGCGGCTCACCCCTCCAGCCGCCACTAAAAATGACGCCCATTTGTAGGGGCGGTTGAGGGGGTGAGCCGCCCCTACAAATGGATTTTCAGGGGCGGCTCGGTTGATACAGTACCCGCGCTCCATTTGTAAGAACGGGTGGCATTTTGATCCGCCCCTAAAAAAAGTTCGGGGTGTTGCTACAAATCGTTTTTTATAGTGAGTGGGGCAACGGGTAGCTCCAGCTGGCCTTCACTTGGCTGGCACGTGGGCCGCAAACCTCCGAGAGGAGCTCCAAGCACCTTGCCCCGTTAGGGTCCTCCGTGGGGGCCTTTCCCCCTATCGTAATAAGCAAATCCCAGGGAACTAAGTTGCAATTGTTCAGCTACCCAATAGGACTATCTACGTACGTGTTGTGCGATTGGGACAATCCGACAACTTGTTTACTAACCAAAGGGTTTATAGTTTATTGATAGGAGAGCTTAGATTATTGGCAAAGACAAAGGATAAAGAGATTATTCACTTAAATAACAAATATTGAACATAGGTTGATTGATGTGATGTGGGATTATTGGGGTTGTGATTGTGTGAAAGAGCTGCCAAACCTGCTATAATTTGGTACTTAATTAGGTGTGTCGAAATTAAGATGAGTAGCCAGTTGATTAATCCGAGCAGTTCTGCAACCACTTTCATTAAGAAATTGTACTACTAGTTTTCTTTTCTCCTTTTATAAAATCAAAAGGATGGAATTGAAGTCTTTTTCTGATCATCCTCTACGTGAGCAAATCCCAAGAAAGTGAGTACACTTGTGCCCCGTCGGTGTGGTTGGCGGGTGATTGGACTCGCAGAGGGTTCCTCTTCACAATTTGTTGTCAATAACAGAATAGATAGATAAACGGGTTGGCAAATCCATTTTATGTAGTCGTTCAGACTGTGACTAATTAGCATAAAAAATCTTGGCATGCATGTCTTTGTCTCTAAAAGAAACAACTAACTGCTCATGCCGGTCGCCGCTGCTGCAGGCCCCGCTGTTCGTGGACACCAAGATGGCGTCTAGGGTCGCCCGGGCCAGACGCTTCTCGCCGTTCGTGCCGACGTCCGACGCGTACGCGCGCGCGGCGGTGCGCTGGATCGGGCACGGCGCGCTCTGCGTGCCCAACGCCGGGCACCGGGTCCAGCGGTGCCTCGCCGCCGCGGTGCCGGACCGCGTCCACGACTGGCTCCGCCTGCGCGAGCACCTCCGGCAGCGGGCGCTCTTCCAGCGGATCAGGTCCGCAAGGGCTCCACCGCGCAACGACCACAGGGAAGAATCCCCGAGACACAAGTTTTAATGGAACAATAGGCTTGGCGTGCCTGACTGTTGTTAGCTACAGTAGGTTCCACTGTTCCTGGCTAGCTTCCAGGTCATGCCGCATGCATGGATGTGCGTGGATGATGCAATGTTTTGTTGGCTCTGTACTTTCGCGGGGAGTAGTTGTATCGATTGGTGGACCGCGCAAGATGCATCCGTGTGTGATGTGTCGAATGAATGTTTCGATAAAGTTATCTTCTTCCGTGATTTTTTCATTTTTCCTTTTTATGACTTTTCAGATTTGAGAATTTTAATTGAAACATATTTTCCAGTTCAAGCTTTTCTGAAATTTGAAGCACTTTTTCTTTGGATTTGGAAAAATTCCAGTTAGAGGCAAAACGGGAAACTTGAGCATTGTGCCTGCAATCTACTTTTTTGCACCGAAGTGTGTGTTGTGAAACCATGTGTTGGCGCTAAAACCGGCCAGGAATCGGCCGATGGTCTTCAGCGTCGGACACACGACCCGGTAGAATCTGCTTAGCTTCTGTTCGGGTTATTTGCTCTGGTGCGGTTCGCGCGGCGTGCCAGTCAATCTGACCTGTTGATTGACAAGGAAATAAGAGTATTAAATTCAGGGCGTTCCGATCGGCTGGGGTTCCGATCTGTCCCTGGGAGCGCGTCGGTGAATCGGCCGATTTGCTATGAAGATGACCGGCTATGGATCAGCCGATAATCACGTAATAATTGTAAAGAAAACTACTGGAGCAACTTAAACAATTATTACAGATGCAACACTTGAAATAGATCTAATCGGCTATATGACGATGAACGAGGAAACACGATGATAAAGCCGATAATTCCAATCTCAAGCTGGATAACTGGTGATAATACTAGAACAACAGGTAAAACTTGTAATTCTAGTAAATATCGATAACTGGTGAATAAATACAAACGAAACCACAGCGATGCGCCCGTAGTTAAAGCTCAAATGTTACTCGATAAGCGGAACCTACCAATTGGCCGAAGATCAAGTTGATGCAGCCCTACCAATCCGTACGAACTCGTGAAAGAAGAAAAAGTATTGGCGAAGTCGCCGACTTGAAAGTAAAGTACTAGGAAAAAGTAGAAGTGTTTTGTTGATTGATGTGTTGATATCTTACGAAGCCCTGGCGACTCCTATTTATACCCTAAAAACCAGGACTCCTGGTCGATTACGACTTGTTACAATCTTATTAAAAAATGCTATATCTATAATATTCTTATAAAGGAAACGGACTCCCGCAAAATCTTCCGCCGCCGTCTCTTAATCCAATCAGGACTCTTTTCTTTTGCTTCTTGATCGAATCAGCATTGTTCCGTTGACCAACATTAGGCCACTTTTAATCGGGATCCTCTGTTGTGGTCCCAATCTCGTTGGCGCAAGCTGCATCGTCAATCGGCCGATACCCAACTGTAACCTCAATCGGCCAATTCTTTACTGTAGCCTTTAGATCTGCTGCATCGGCCAATCTCTTCTCCTGACGCCGATTCAACACGTGTCAAAATCTGGCGTCAACACATGCCCCCCAGTTTCGGAGTAAAACATAACTTTTGCTTCGAAACTCTTTTCTTTAATCTTTTTCTCCGAAACGGGCGCAGTAAAAATCTCCTTCCATTTCGCGGTCTTCTACATAATGATTGCAATTTCCTCGGACCGGGCGCTCGAGACAACTGTTCCCCTGGAATTCGTGTAGACGGCGCAGCAAAAATCCCGCATTTACCCTTTCTCTCTGATTATCCTTAAGTACTGGCATTCTCCACCCACTTTTCTTCACGAGCCTAGTATTTTCCTCCAACGAACCACTGTTCATCTTCTTCCCGAGCCCTCTCGATCTCCAACCGCTCCCTCCGGCGATCTCGCTTGCGACCTGCTTCAACCTCCCAATGGCGGCACCATCAGCAACCTCTCCAACCACGGAGGCTCTGTTGGCAACCCCCTCAGCGACGGCGGCCCCATCGGCGGCTCAACTGGCGGCTCCATCGGCGACGATGAGCTTCATCCCGGAGGTAATCATCCGAAATTTTCCCTTTTCGCTCTTCTACTGTTAAAGTATTTTCTAGGCCCATTCTCAGTTTTCTCCCTTTTTCCTTCTTTTTAGGCATTTAGGCACCAGATCACTATCCCTCTTTCCAAATCCTCCGAACTCGTCTGCTTAGGCCCCATGGGAAATCCAGATCCAACAGACTTGATCAACCTAGAGACTCACAGAATTCCGTTCAAGCAATCACCCATGGATTTAGGTCAGTGGGCAGGTGCCTTTAGGTCTTGGCCGAATGAGACCCCTGGATGGAGAGAATGGTACCATAGAGTATCCAGGTCTAGGAGAGTTCAGTGGGATGAACTGAAAATCGGCCAATGCATTGACCTCTCTCTGTCCTAGATGGAGAAGAACAAGCCCTTGGTAATAGCAGCTTCTTACTTCTGGTCTGACGCACTCAATGCATTCCTTTTTGGACATGGACCCATGACTCCAACTTTGGCCGATGTCCTGTTGTTGACCAGCCTTGATATCTCCTCTTCTGACACCCCCTTTGATTATCTGATCAAACCATCTCATCGGCTAGAAACCAAAGGAATCGGCGGATGGAAGGGGTATATCAGCAAGAATATGAGGACCGGGACAGTTTCAGAGAGAGAACACACGGCGTTCCTGATGATGTGGCTGGAGAAACACTTTTTCTGTGGCAGAGCAGTTGGCCCTTCTTCTAATACCCAAGCCCTGGCAGAAGCTCTGTCACTAGGATCGGTCGTTCCCCTTGGAAAGCATCTGTTGGGATCGGCCTACCACATGATGCACCAAATCGGCACTAGACTGTCAAAAGGGGAGCCGATCGGCAATCCTGGTGGCCCCTGGTGGTTTATCACACTCTGGCTTAATCTATATATGAGCAAGTTCTCCCAGCAACAAATAGAGACCAAGACTTTTCCCAACATTGAGTAAGAGGAAAACCCAACCATCCGACGACGCTGCACATCTTTTGGAGATGCGGCATCGGCCTTCCCTGGCTGTCAATTCACTGCTGCCCGAACGGCCGAATACTTCAGATGCTTCTACAACGGCTTCAGTGAAGAGACGATCAGTTGGTATCCATATCAGACAGTAGGGCCAATTTTTGAGCTTCCTGTCTGCTACGATTCATCTTCCCATACCTTTGACAGTGACCTTATGGACATCCTGATCAAGCCAGGGATTCTACCGGCCAAATTCTTCTCTGGAAAGGATTCTCCCACCTATGAGTTTTATAATCCATCGGCTGCAGCAAGGAAACTGGGCTTTGGTCAACTGCCGATTCAGGTCTACTTTGCCGGTCAAGCAAAATTTCGAGATGAGCTGACCAAGAGCCTCGATTACAATCGGCTGTGCAACTTGATGCTAGATTCTAGCACCATTGACCTGAACAACTGGACAGTGGCCCCTTTTGCCGTTCAGCAATTCAAACTATGGCGGGCATAATGGAAGCAATACCTCTTCTGCATATCCCCATCAACATATTGCAACATTCTGGACCCAGAAAACATCGACCAAAGTGCAGCGGTATGTCCTTTCTCCCAGCCGATTTCAATACTGTCTCTTTCCACACTATCCTCTTACCGTTAACTTGTATTTATCTCTTCAGTCTGAAAGCCAAGTCCCTCCGATGCGGAGCCGAAGCGGCAGGCCGATAGAGAGCGATAGTCCATATACGCCATATCCACTCATCGGCTATCACGCGCCAACCATCAAGGACATCACTACTGGCCGATTGAAACGAACACCGAAAAGGCCAACCTTCAAGACAACAAGCCGTCGAGTGCGTGCCCGCATCGGACCGACTGACCAATCGGCGGTAGTATCGGCTGAAACTCCAACTCCTCCATCCTTGCCGACTACCAAGATGGCCGATCCCCAAATTGCCACAGAAGTCGGATCGGCCGCGGCATCGCTGCTGGTGGAAGCTGTTCAGGTAACCTCGCATACCTCATATGTCTTTAAGTGCTCTTATCAATATTAACTTCCTCCTTCTGCCAGGCTGCACAAGCCGCTCCAGTGCAATCCCCACAGCAATCGGCCACATCCCAAGCGGAAGCCGAAACTCCAGCGACCCTTCTCATCGAGGTAGATAATCTCTTAACTCAATTTCTCGACATTCAGAAGACTAACTGATTCTGATGCAGGCCGATTTGGGTGCGTCGGTCGAACTTCCTCAACAAACATCGGCCGAAGGACCAACAGAAGTATGGCAAATATCTCACATCATCCTATTCAATTGTCCGTAGTATACTCACACAATCTATTTGTCATACCTTTCCAGGAAGCTGGCCCAAGCAGAGCATTAATAGTGGTCGAGTCCTCTTCTTCTGACGAGCCGATCGTACCGGTTCCTGAGACGAGGGAGGCACTCCCATCGGCACAAGCAAGAGAGATCCGCTTCAAGGAGGTAATAGACTTATCATCGGAATCGGCCGATTCCCTTTTACTGCTTGCTAATCCTTATCTTTATTCTTCCGCAGGAACAAGACACTCCAAATAACAGCCTTTTCTCCTTTGCAGTCTCCTTGCCCGACGATGAAGTCGCTTCACGCCAAGTTCCGTCGAACTCTATTTCTGATGATGTCCGCGCCAAGCTCGAGAGCATGCGGATTCTCCTCCAAGATGATATCGGCTGATTGGTGGAAGATGCTTCGCCGATTCGGCGGCTTCTTAGCGACATCAAGGGCCGAATCCCGGAAGAAGCAACAGAAACCTTCGAACCTGCTGCATATATAGAATCTATACAGACCTCAGTTTTCAGGGCCCTCCGCCATATGGCCGATCGTGCCCAGCTAGCAAAGACCCGGGAGGAAGCCGATTCCTACAAGCACCGAGCCCAAGAGGTACACCAACGGATCAACTTCCTCGAGAGCTCTCGCCCGGATATCGTCGGCACGATAGATCGCCTCAAACGGAGGAGAGCAGAGCTAGCCAAAGAGATGGAGCAAATAACCAAATACATAACTGCTGAAGAAAAGAAGCTTCAAGAGCTCCCATCCGTCATCACTGGGCTGAAACAAGAAAGACAGAACTTGGCCTGTGAAGCGATAAGACTTCGTCGCCATATGCCAGAAATTCCCGGATCGGCCGACGATGACCAAAGAGTATTAGACTCGGCCGATCAGATTAGGCAACGAGCTACTGCTACTATAGATGCCCTTCTTGGGTTGTAAAGAATCTTGTAAACATTCAATGCTCCTTAATGTTGATGCGCCGATTTGATCCTGGACCACTTCCTTTCGCAGGTTTGCATTTATGAATGCTTTTACTCCGATAGGACGTGTCCCACTATCTTTTTACCTTCTTCTCTTTATAAGTACGAGATCCCACACCGTCTCCAGAGGCATATGCATTACCCATCTTCTCTCCCTCCAACAACTGGATCTTTATTCTCCCAAACTGAACATCAAGATGTCTTCTTCATCTTGTGAGCCGATTGAAGGGCTCCACACACGCCTTCATGGATTTTCCCCATCAGGACTTTTGTCTCTTTTGTTCCCAGGCATTTGAGAAGAACCCCATCAATCGTCCGGTAAAATAAATCGTCTTCAAGTAACACATATTTTGTGGCCTGGAAACGCACTCGCCGATCCACTTTCTGGGATGGGTCCTTCAAGTAATCGGCAATCTCCTTTCGCCAATCATCGGCCGCGAGCTCCAAAATCATAGCTCCTTGAATCGGCCGATATCCTGATGCATGCTGAGCCAGCCTGTTAGCCTCCTCATTATAATTTCTGGGGATGTGCTCAATTATTGCAGACTTGAATTCCTTTAACAGCTGGAGGCAATCTTCATAATAAATCCTCAAGATATCATCTTTGCATTAAGATTTCCCCGTTATCTGATCTACGATGAGCATGGAATCTCCAAAAATCTCGACTGCATCAGCTTTGACTTCCCTTAATAATTGGATACCTTTTAGGACGGCTCGATATTCCGCCTGGTTATTGGTTGCGGATGCTTCTATCGGCAGAGAGAAATCATAACTTGCCCCCCGAGGCGATACAAGAACGATGCCGATTCCCGATCCGGCCCCACACGAAGAACCATCGAAATACAGAGTCCACGGAGCCGGTTCAACGATAGCAATTTCCGGTCCACAATGTTGGGCTACGAAATCGGCCATGACTTGCCCCTTGACAGCTTTGGCCGATTCGTACCTTAAGTCAAATTCTGACAGAGCCAGGATCTATTTTCCAATCCGTCCTTTCAAAATCGGCAGTGATAGCATATATTTCACCACATCATCTTTGCATACCACTATGCACTGTGCCGATAGCAAATAGTGCCTGAGCTTGGTACACGAGAAGTATAAACACAGGCACAGCCGTTCCACTGGGGAATATCTTGTTTCGGCGTCTAGGAGTCTTTTGCTGACATAATATACCACTCATTCTTTCCCTTCGAACTCCTGTACCAACGCCGATCCAATAGCTTGTTCGTCAGCCTATAAGTATAATTTGAACGGCTTACCGGGCTGTGGCGGGACTAACACCGGAGGTGAAACCAGATATTGCTTGACATCTTCCAACGCTTTGCGTTGTTCTTCTCCCCATACAAATTCCTGATTGGGCTTCAATTTCAACAAAGGAGTGAAAGCTCGAATACGCCCGGACAGGTTGGATATGAATCTTCTGATAAAATTAACCTTGTCGATGAGGGATTGCAGCTCAGTTTTATTCTGTGGGGCTACAATTTTGTTGATGGCGTCTATGGTCTTCCGGTTAACCTCTATCCCGCGCTGATGGACCATGAATCCTAAGAATTGCCCGGCCGATACACCGAATGCACACTTGTTCGGGTTCATTTTCAACCCATGCTTCCTTGTGCATTCCAGTACTTCTTGTAAATCGGCCAGATGTACCTGATGACCTTTTGACTTGACCACCACATCATCGATGTAAATCTCCACCGATGTACCAATGAGCTTGTGAAAGATATATGTAGCACCGACGTTCTTTAACCCAAAGGTCATTACAACCCACTCGAATAGACCAAGGTGACCTGGACACCTGAAAGCCGTTTTCGAGATATCTTCTTCGGCCATTAATATCTGATTGTACCCGGCATTACCATCCATGAAACTGATGACTTTGTGTCCTGCGGCAGCATCTATCAAGACATCGGCCATCGGCATTGGATATCCGTCCATTGGTGTAGCCTGATTCAGGTTCCTGAAGTCGATGCACACGCGCAGTTTTCCGTTTTTCTTATACACGGGCACAATATTAGAAATCCATTCGGCGTAGCGGCATTGCCGAATAAATCCTGCTTCAATCAACTTTGTGATCTCGGCTTTTATATCAGGCAGAATTTTGGGGTTGCATCGTCGTGCAGGCTGCTGATATGGCCGATATCCTGATTTTATAGGTAACCGGTGTTCAACAATGGACCGGTCTAGACCTGGCATCTCATGGTATTCCCAAGCAAAGCAATCCTTGAATTCTTTTAATAAACTTATCAATTTACACTTATATCAAGGATCCAAATTAGCACCAATATACGTCGGCCTTGATTTGCTACTATCTCCCAAATCCACCATCTCCAATGAATCGGCCGACGTAAACCCATGCCCAAGCTTTCCGTCTTCTCGGACGAGCTGATCCATCTATTCTGAATCTTCAGAGCCGACTGCTTGGATCGGCTATAGACCGAAATCAGACACCTTCAGGAAATCAGTGTCCCAAGTCCTGCCAAATATAGACCTAACGTGTTCACAGCTCCACTGTTGCGTATCGGCCGCTGCGACGCTGTAGGCGGAATCGGCGATGACTATTTCTGTACTGTCGCCGACCCATTGCACAAGGCATTGGTGCATTGTAGATGGGACACAACAATTCGCATATATCCAGTCGCGACCGAGTAGCATGTTGTAGGACCCCTTACCATTAATAACGAAAAAGGTAGTAGGAAGGGTCTTACTTCCGATGGTGAGGTCGACGCAGAGCGCTCCATGGGCGGGAGACACGTTGCCCTCGAAGTCCTTTAGCATCATGTCCGTCTTGGTCAGGTCTTCATCACTCTTGCCTAACTTGCGGAACATGGCATATGGCATGATGTTGACTGCGGCGCCTCCATCCACTAGTAGTCTGGTAACGGGTCGTCCGTTAACGTATCCTTTGAGAAACAATGCCTTGAGATGTTGCCGTTTATCGTCTTCTGGTTTCTCAAAGGTGGCCGTCATCAGCTCTAACACCAATTGCGCCATCTGCTCTTCCACCCTTGTCTCTTTGTCTCGATCGGCAGGCGCCATGAACTCCATCGGCAATATGAACACCATGTTGATATCAGCTGCCGATTCTTGATCGTCTGCTTCCTTGCTGTTGTTTTTCTTGGGATGCCAGACCCGAGACTTGACGTTTCTCTTTTCCGGCACCTGCCTCTGCTCTTCTTCCTGTTGCTCCCATTGGCGCAGGCGTTGGATCCTCCATTTCTGGGATTTGGATAATCCATCAGGGCACCACCTGGGGTTTACTGGTTTGGCCGATGATTTTGCATGCTAGCAATCTGGTTCCCTTCCTAGGGGGTTTTCATCTGACACCCTGTCATCAGCCATCTCTTCCAGCCGATCGTGTACACTGATTCTGTCCCCCAGTCGATCCGTTTGGTTGATCCTGCCTTTCGACCGGTGATACCGGTCAACTCTGCCCCCCAGCCGATCATGCACTGAAAGGCGCTGTCCTTCTTGTTCGCGCCGATTTCTGCTGATCGGCTCTGATCCTCTGTCTCTGGAGCGTGATCTTTTAAACGGGCGATCGTTGCGGCTTAATCCGTTGCACTCAAGACAGTTATCGGCTGATGGCAATCGGAGGTCGTTCTCCCAGCAATGGATGAAGAACGAACATTGCCAGTGATCCTCGTGCCAGCGTATCATCCCGTCGTGGTATCTTGACCGTTCCTGTTGCCGCCGATATTTGCTAAGCAAGAATTGGGAGGTGACGGGTCTGCGCGATCGTTCTGATCCTTCGCCCTTGTCTTCAGCCCGCCTTTTCCCTTTGACCTCATCTGTCGTGACCTGCTTCCTGGGATCTACGGCGCTGCTCCTTCTTGCCGATTCCGACGTCAGCACCTTGGTTTGAAGTGAATTTCTTCCCGTGTCAACCATGTTCGCCGGGAAAGGATGCTGGTCTATCTTCATCGGCTTTGCCGATTTGGCCGGGGTTTCAAACTTGAGCCTTCCCTGCTCGATGGCCGAATGTATCTGCTGACGAAAGATCTTGCATTCATTCGTGTCGTGAGACGTGGCGTTGTGCCACTTGCAGTACTTCATCTTTTTAAGCTGATCGGCCGAAGGGATGGTGTGGTACTGAGATAGCTTGATCTGCCCTTCCTGAAGTAGTAAGTCAAAAATCTTATCGGCCTTTGTCGTATCAAAGCCGAATGTCTCTGGTTCTTTCTTTCCGAAAGGGCACGATATTGGCTTCTTACCTTTTACCCATTCTGTTAGGCCGATTTCTTTCTCTCCCTCCAATTTAGATCCTTCTAGATATGCCACCTTTTTCTGGAAATTCCTCCGCTGCTCAAACGGACGGACTTCCTGGCCTGCCAATCGGTGAACGATCTGGCTTAAGCTTTCAAATTCCTGTGAGGCATACCTTTTCTTGATTTGTGGCAAGAGGCCTTGGAAAGCGATATCGGCCAACTGGGCATCGGTCAGAGCCAGACTGTAGCATTTGTTCCTGATTTATCTAAACCTCTGTATGTATCCAGTTACCGGTTCATCGCTCCTCTGCCTGAGGCTGGTCAAATCTGAGAGCTTCATCTCATGTACTCCTGCGTAGAACTACCTATGGAACTGCTTCTCCAGATCGGCCCAAATAACAATGGAATTAGGTGGCAAAGTGGTGAACCACTGGAAGGCCGATCCAGACAGAGACGATGAAAACAGACGCACCCTCAGAGCATCTTGCGTGGCGGCTTCCCCGTACTGGATGATGAATCTGTTAATGTGCTCCACGGTGGATGTGTCGTCCAGCGCCGAAAACTTGGTGAAATCGGGCACCTTGTACCAGTGGGGAAACGGCAGCAAGTCATAGGCAGATGGATATGGCGTCTTGTATATGTAAGTTTGTACTTTCGGCTTCAAGCCGAATTCATCCTGAATTACCTCCGCTATTCTCGCCGTCCAATCCACCTACTGCTGATGAACAACCGTTCGAGGTGCCGGCATATGTTGGAGGACTGGCAGTGGTACGACCGGGTGATGGATTGAAGCATGCGGCGAATTCTGTTGCGTCATGGCCGTCTGAGCAGTTGATAGTTGACGGCGGAGTGAATCCGCCGCCCCGTCGTACATCGTCATCGGCGTCGTGCTTTGAAGTGCCTCTACAGCGCCTGCCCCCCTGCCAATTTCTGACGGGAATGGTTGATACTGAGGGACCGTCGGTCGGACAGCCGATTGGAACGGCGCCTGGATTGGATAGCTCCCATGTCCGGTTGATAGATCAGGAAAAACCGTCATCGCCGATGCCCCCCAGGGTACTGAGTTTGTGGGCAACGATTGCACAGAAGCAATCTGGATAGGCTGAAGCGGTGCTTGCGATGGGAAACATGGTGCACCGTTGTACCTTGGAGACACTGGAGGCAACAAAGTGTTGTAGCCTTCGCGTTGCGTCGATGTTGGCTGAGGAGCCGATTGGGACGTGCCTGGTGAGCTTCTGGATGGAAGTGCAATCGGCGGGGCATACGCTGGCCCCTGATATCCTTGAACTGCTCCGCTGGCCAAAGAGCTGATGACGGCGTTATACACCGTATTGGTCATCACCGAGGATTGGTCGATGAACGCCTGGTAGACGGACTGTTGGATCATATCGGACATCTTGCCCGAATCCTCAGCAATGGTGATATGGCGGGGAACTGGAAGAGGAGCTTTCTTGATAGCCTCCCCGCTTCTGGTACGACTGAATGACTGCAGATACATCTTCTTATAATCTTCTAGATGTTTAGCCAATTCTTCCTTCTGGTCGTCCTTGAGATCCGCTTCTATGACCTCAATGATGTTCCTTTCGGAAACTTCTGCGTTCTTCGACATGTCGGATCTTGAAGTTAGTCCCACTGGGCGTGCCAAAAGTGTGTTGGCGCTAAAACCGGCCAGGAATCGGCCGATGGTCTTCAGCGTCGGACACACGACCCGGGAGAATCTGCTTAGCTCCTGTTCGGGTTATTTGCCCTGGTGCGGTTCGCGCGGCGTGCCAGTCAATCTGACCTGTTGATTGACAAGGAAATAAGAGTATTAAATTCAGGGCATTCCGATCGGCTGGGGTTCCGATCTATCCCTGGGAGCGCGTCGGCGAATCGGCCAATTTGCTATGAAGATGACCGGCTATGGATCAGCCGATAATCACGTAATAATTGTAAAGAAAACTACTGGAGCAACTTAAACAATTATTACAGATGCAACACTTGAAATAGATCTAATCGGCTATATGACGATGAACGAGGAAACACGATGATAAAGCCGATAATTCCAATCTCAAGCTGGATAACTGGTGATAATACTAGAACAACAGGTAAAACTTGTAATTCTAGTAAATATCGATAACTGGTGAATAAATCCAAATGAAACCACAGCGATGCACCCGTAGTTAAAGCTCAGATGTTACTCGATAAGCGGAACCTACCAATTGGTCGGAGATCAAGTTGATGCAGCCCTGCCAATCCGTACGAACTCGTCAAAGAAGAAAAAGTATTGGCGAAGTCGCCGACTTGAAAGTAAAGTGCTAGGAAAAAGTAGAAGTGTTTTGTTGATTGATTTGTTGATATCTTACGAAACCCTGGCGAGTCCTATTTATACCCTAAAAACCAGGACTCCTGGTCAATTACGACTTGTTATAATCTTATTAAAAACTGCTATATCTATAATATTCGAAACGGACTCCCGCAGAATCTTCTGCCGCCGTCTCTTAATCCAATCAGGACTCTTTTCTTTTGCTTCTTGACCGACTCAGCATTGTTCCGTTGACCAACATTAGGCCACTTTTAATCGGGATCCTCTGTTGTGGTCCCAATCTCGTTGGCGCAAGCTGCATCGTCAATCGGCCGATTCCCAACTGTAACCTCAATCGGTCGATTCTTTACTGTAGCCTTTACATCTGCTGCATCGGTCAATCTCTTCTCCTGACACCGATTCAACACGTGTCAAAATCTGGCGTCAACACCATGACTCTTAATTCTTGAAGAATCCTAACTGGACAATCCTTCTATGCGTAGAAGCCAAAGGGCGTAAATGACTCCGATCCTCCTAATCTGGTTATTATGGCTGTGCTTAATACAGGCCACAAATCTGCCAAGCCACATGTGTGGCGTCGCCGTAGTTATGGCGTCAAAATAGATGCCACAATTTAGTTCAGACACGATATAGCAATCAACTGAATTTAGTGTGGCACGTAGAAGATTTGCTAGGAACCAAGCACTGGTCAACTTTTGTGGCGGCATCACCGATTGGACTTGGCGCAGGGTGGCGTGCATCCAAGCACGCCCTATGCGTGCTTTTAATCAAATTTGTCTCTATTTTGAAGTATATATATATATATTAAAGAAGCATCCTATTTTGATGTTAATCTTTTTTCCATCTACGATCGTTTGATAGGTCTAATAATTCATATCAAATATTTACATATATAAATAATTTTAAATAAAAAGTTGTCTACTATAAAATTTTCGATCTCGTCGAGCTCTATAATTTTGATATAAAATTTATCTTCCCCTGACTTGGTATGAAAAAGGAATAAATATTTTTGTGCGAATGGTGGATTTTCACCGCCAGGTCTGTTTTTACCACTGGTTCATAAATAGACCCGGCAATAACATCTACACCTATCACCGTCGGTCGCTAGTATTAACCCGATAGTGATAGTTGTTTTCATCGCTGGTTCCAACTGCCAACATCCACCTACTTACAAACTGGAGGTGAAAACCTAGCACCAAATGGTGAAGGCTTATTTTCAAAGACCTATTCTGTAAAAGTGTAACTTTCTAGAAATGGAATCATGTGAAAAATTATCCCTTCGTGGTATATGCGGCCACTAGTAAGTAAAGTCCTCATGTGGTCTGTTTATCAGTAGAGAAGTTGTGTATACCATACCATACAGACATAGTAGTTGTATTGAGCTTATTAAGCGCACGAAATTGTCCCTCCTGTGTTTTTAAGTTGCGAAATGACGTTCGAGAGTACGTACACACATACATACACTACTACTTATATCATTGCAAATGCCCATCACCGCCGGTTTTAATTGAACAGACGGTGATAGTCTATCACCGCAGAGTTGTAATACGAACCGACCGTGATGCAATCACCGTCCTAGCTATTTCCCTCTCCCTCTCTCTCATACACTCTTCTCCCTCTCATTATTCTCTCCTGATCTTCTCTCTGCCCCTGCCACCTTCCCTCCCCTCCCCTCCCTTCCCTCGCCACCGCCCGTCCTCTCCAGGTCTTTTTTTTGTTTTCTTGAAACGAAATCACTGCTGGTTCTAGACCTGGAGTTGATGCCCACTTACAATTATTAAGATCCAGAAATATTTGATTCAAATATTACTTTTTCCAATTGAATAAAAAACTTCTACTTAATTGGTGAAATATACGAAGAGTTGCAACTTTTCTTGTTATTAACTTAAGATGTGCAATATTTGTTAATTTGCAGTAAATATAAAGTTTTTTATTATATTTTTGAAAGCATGTGCACGTGGCACACGTACATCTTCACAATTAATATATATAATGGTTGGTTTATTATTTGACATGGACCACGAGCGCAACTCCAACGCATACACGAGACCATAGTTGCGCGCGCTGTCAACATATGCGATATATTATACCAGAAAACCACATCGAGACTCGTCGACAAGATCGAATTCGTCCTCCATCAATCATTTGTCCTTGTTGTAGACACGACCAGGCCCGTCGATCAGGCGGCGCAACCTGCACGACATCGCCGGGCCGCCCATTTTCACGGGCCACCCAAATTAGGCCCACTAATTACTAATCACAGTAATTAACATTAGACAACTAAAGCCCAGCAAGCCAAAGGCTAGTAACGCACTTAGGAAAGGAAACGGAGGGACGCCGAAGTCAAGCACGAGTTAGGAGTCGCGACGATTTCTCTTCCCTCCATCGACGCCGCACGCCGCTCGCCTTTCATCGACGCTGGCGCCGCTGTCGCTGCTCGCCTTTCATCACGGCAGTCACTCTTCGCCTTTCATCGACGCCGCAGTCACCACTCGCCGTTCATCCGGTGACAAGTAATCACTGATCAGGAAGATCTCGATCTGCATTGATCTCAATTTGCATCTTCTATTGTCTTGGACCCCCCCCCCCCCCCCTACTGATCACCATGAACTTCATATTTATTAATTTAGATTTCTTCTATTTTGAATTATGAACAGGCCGGTCATGTCTTCTTAGAGTTAGAAATAGAAATCATGAGTCTGGTGCTCAAAAGCACAAGAGGCAAAGAAGAGTAGAACAAGTTGTTCAGAGTCAGAAGGGTGCTATTGATAGATTTGTTGTTAGAGAATCTCCAGCTAGAACAGAACATCAAACTCTCCACTCAGATGGTGATGGGAACCATAGAGATAACACAGACAATGTTGAGGTTCACACTTCAGTAGTTGATTCTGGAGATTGATGCAGACAATGTTGATGGTATTGACTCAGAACCAGTTCCTTTTCAGCCTGATATATTCGATCCGGGGTATTGGGATTCACTTGATCCGAAAATGGTTGACATTTTAGTTCAGAAAGGTCCTAGAAGAGACTTGTCTATTCAGAAAGGTCCTAAAGATAGATTATCTAGAAGGTTTTCTGCTACACTATACACTAGAGTGCTATCAAATAGAGAGAAGTGTGATAGAGAATGGCTGGTTTATTCCAAAGAGCTTGACAGAGTATTTTGTTTTTGTTGCAAATTATTGATAAAGGGTCATTCAAAGAGTCAACTAGCAAATGAGGGTTTCAGTGACTGGTCACATGTTCACCGTAGTCTTAAAGAGCATGAAACTTCTGCAGAGCATATTGCAAATATGGCCACTTGGTACGACATGCGTCTCAGGTTTGATAAGAATCAAACAATTGATAAAGTTGCTCAGCGAGAACTTGAGAAAGAAAAAGACCATTGGAGGAAGGTTTTATTCAGAATTATTTTGATTGTCAAATTCCTTGCAAAATATAATCTGGCATTTCGTGGCACTAATAGCAAGTTGTACCAAGACAATAATGGGAATTTCTTGGGCATTGTTGAGATGATGGCTGAATTTGATCCGGTTATTCAGGAGCATGTTAAACGCATAACAAATGAGGACATTCATAAACATTACCTTGGTCACGGCATCCTGAATGAGGTAATAGATTTGATTGCTGCTGCTATCAGGTGTGAAATAATTAGAAAAATAAAGGAATCAAAGTATTTCTCAGTTATACTTGATTGTATCCCTGATATAAGCCACCTAGAACATATGTCTTTGATTATAAGATATGTTGATACATCTTCAGATTCTGTTCGCATTGAGGAATCATTCTTAGGCTTTCTGGATATAAATGACACAACAGAGCAAGGATTGTTTGATATTTTATAAAATGAATTGAAGAACCTTGACCTTGATATAGACAATGTGAGAGGACAAGGATATGATAATGGATCAAATATGAAAGGAAAAAATATAGGGGTACAAAAGAAAGTTTTGGAGGTCAATTCTCGAGCCTTTTATTCTGCTTGTGGTTGTCATAGTCTTAATTTAGCACTATATGATATGGCAAAAGAATTGTGGTAAAGCAAAAGACTTTTTTGGAATAATACAACGTATCTATACAATATTTGCTAAGTCCACAAAGAGATGGCAAATTTTGAAAGATAACTTATCAGGATTGACTCTCAAGCCGTTGTCACCTACTCGTTGGGAGAGTCGTGTTGACAGTGTTAAGGCTATAAGGTTCCAACTGCAAGATATAAGAGAAGCTTTACTCGAAGTATCTAACAGTGATAATGATGCAACAATTAGCAGTGAAGCTAAATCCTTAGCGACCAATGAGCCTAGTGACTTTGAATTTATTGTGGCAATAATTATCTGGTATTAAGTATTATCTGCTGTTAACTTGGTCAGCAAACAGTTACAAGCAAAGGATATGCTAATTGATATTGCAATAATACTTATGACATCTATCATATGTGTGTGAACTTAATCCTGGCGCACATATGGGATGCATCTGGTTTGTTTCTGAAATCGGGTGCGACAGAAGTGTTATCAGAGCTGTGTTGACCGTAGGACGGTAGCCTAAATAGAAATGGTCAAAATTAAGGACTTATTTTCTAGCAAACCATGACAGCTTCCACAAATGTCTTAATTTATCATAAAAATCTAATTTATTCTTTCGTCTGTATCTTAATTTTAAAACTTGTTTTGTTTCCTCTGTCAGATGGCCAGGACCAAGCAGACTGCTCGCTAGCGCACCGGAGGCCATCAGGTTCACATCACGCCCCTCAGCCAGCCCCTCCAGCTCCCGCTCCAGCTCACCCCATGGAGGAGGTTGAGGAAGACCCGGAGGAGATATACTTCTTCGTGCAGACTCAGGATGGTCACATCATGGTGGTCGACTCGGAGGGAAATCTGAGGACTCCGACACCTTCACCAACCCCTGCCTCACCCACACCAGCAGCAGACGCCCGCTCTCACCACCAGTCGCTCCTGCTCCTGATGCTCCAGCACCTGCCGCTGCTGGTGGGGACCCGAACGACTCCGGGGATGACAGCAGCGACGACGATGAGGATAAGCATGATGAGAAGCAACCCGCAGAAGATGACGACAACAACGACAACGATGGTGGGAGCCAGGCTAATGCTCCTCGCGTGGCGGGTGCCACGTGCGAGATTATCTCCTCAGTGGAGGAGCATGGCCCCTTTTCCCACCCTGCTCCAGGACGTTCTGCTACGGCTGGGCAACACCTTGAGGCCCCTCCACGTCACCAACCACATCTCCGAGCCTGGCCGCGATGACTACTACATCACCCGGGTCCATATCCAGGAATGCTTGGGGATCGCTAAAGGCATGAGGACCATCTCGGCGCATGACTCCACCGCGCCTCACACCACCTACGCCGCCGCCATCAGCAACGTCGCAAGGAGAGCCCTCTGGTCCCTCTGCCACACTCACCGCCTGGAGCTGAGCTTCACCGACTACTGCCACCTTTCTCGGCGTACCAGTGGCACGGAGGAGACTGTGGTGGTGATAGGCGAAGATGGGGAAGACCGCATCAACATTCTTGCCCGAGTCACTGCAGCGCTCAACACCGACCTCGAGGGCGCCACTGTTGAGTTGGCCAGGGCCCAAGAGATGCTACTAGGGGCCCAAGCTAGGATCGCACAGCTCGAGGCCCAGCTTTCCGCAAAGGAGCCACCGCCTGCGCAGGATGATGAGCCCCCTGCTCTTGTTGTCTCACCACCGCGCAAGAGCCTTCGGTACAGCGCACCAGGCTCCATCACCGGTCTTATAGACTAGGCTCTTAGGCTGGTTTCTTTTAAAGTTTGTCTCGATAGAACCGTTCCTACAAAGACGTGCGGTGAAATAATGTTATTTTGTTTGAGTTGTTTTGAGGAGTTTTCAATAATTTATTTAAAGTCAGTTTAAGTTCAAATCTTGGCTCTCTTCTACTTTACCCATCCTTATCAATACATCGCTCTTATCCAAGACTCCTTTCCCTAACAATCAGATGGTAAACACCAGGTCAGGTGGAGGTCAAGACATTCCAAGTCAGAGGCGAGCCCACATCATTAATCGGCAGAACCAAGCACCACCCCGCACCACCCAACTCAACAATGGAGCAGTTACTTGCAGCCCAGATACAACTGTTGCAGAACCTCACCGCCACTGTCCAAAACATGCAAGCACAGCAGAACCAGCAACCACTCCATGCTGCCCAGGCACCTAGAGACAAGAATAGGGAGATCATGAGCCACCATCCCCCAACTTACTCTCACTCAGTGGATCCCCTAGATGCTGATGACTGGCTGAAAGTCATCAGTAAGGAGCTGGATATTACACAGTGCAGCAACTGTGAAAAGGGTCCTGTATGCTGCAGGATATTTGGAAGGATCGGCAGCCGACTAGTGGGATGCCTACACCGTTGCACATGCCAATGCTAACGCCATCACCTGGGAGGAATTCAAGACTAACTTCCACTCACACCACATCCCAGCTGGTGTGATGAAGCTCAAACAGAAGGAGTTTTTGGCTCTGAAGCAAGGCAACATGACAGTTAGCGAGTACCGAGACAAGTTCACTCAATTGTCCCATTACACGCCAAATGACGTGGACACTGATGCGAAGAGACAGGATCGCTTCCTAGAAGGTCTGATAGGGCCACTCAATTATCAGGTGCAGAGTCACACCTTCCCAAACTTCCAAACCTTGCTGGACAAAGCCATAGGCATGGAAAGAAAATGCAAGGAACTTGGCGAACAAAAGAGAAAGTTCCAATATCAAGGGCAATCTAGCAGCAACACCCGCCCCCGCTACAACACGCCACAGGGATATCCGTCCCGCTCTGGAGATCAAGGTGGAGGCCATCCATAGAACCAGCAAAATCAACATACTCCACAGCAGTCTTAGCGCTTCAATCAGCAAACACAGCGCGCCCCCAACCTACAACAAAACCGCTCAGGCAGCATAACAGGTGCACCCGTTCGAACCAACAATCCAGTTACACCAGTTCAACCTAATGGTTGTTTCAAGTGTGGTGAATTGGGGCATTATGCCAACAACTACCCAAAGCGCAACATGCAGACTCCGCAGAACTAGAAGAACGCCGGTCAGGTCTGTTCAGCAGTCGTCTCAAGCACGCAATGGGAATTCCACATCTCAAGGCAACAAGGGTCAACAGAACCACATGCGTGGTAGGGTGAACCATGTGACAGCTGAGTCAGCCCAAGAAGCACCTGATGTTGTGTTTGGTACGTTCCTCGTCAATTCTAAACCTGCATCCATTTTATTTGATTTTGGAGCATCACATTTATTTATTTCCGATCAATTCGTGATAAAGCATAATCTGCCTATGTGCCCTATGAAGCAAAGTCTTCTAGTTAGCTCCCCGGGTAAAGAGTTGAAAGCTAGTCACTTATGCCTGCGGGTCAATATGAACATCATGGGGGTAGAATTCCTAGCCAATCTAATAATCATAAAGTCCAGTGGCATTGATGTGATCCTTGGAATGGATTGGTTAGCTGGATGTGACGGAGTTATTCAATGTCGCAAGAGGTCCATGCTCTTAACCAGCCCACAAGAGGACAAGGTAGAATTTGTGGTTGTTGCTTTACCCAAGGGAGTGGGAACAGTGAATCAAGTGAAGGAAATGCTTTTAGAAGATATCAAGGTTGTATGTGAGTACCCCAACGTCTTCCCGGAAGATTTACCAGGTATGCCACCTGATCGTGAAATCGAGTTCAGTATTCATCTTTTACCTGGCACTGCACCTATTTCTAAAAGACCCTATAGAATGGATGTTAAGGATCTCAGTGAATTGAAGAAACAAATAGAAGAATATTCAGCTAAGGGATTCATTCGTCCTAGCTCGTCACCTTGGGGAGCGCCCGTTATCTTTGTCGATAAGAAGGATGGCACTAGAAGAAGGTGCGTAGATTATAGGTTACTTAATGACATAACCATCAAGAATAAATATTCATTGCCTAGAATCAAAGATCTGTTTGACCAGATGAGAGGTGCAAAAGTCTTCTCCAAAATCGATTTGAGATCAGGCTATCACCAGTTAAGAATCCGACTGGAAGATATTCCCAAAACCGCGTTCACAACCAGATACGGTCTGTATGAGTTCACAGTAATGTCGTTTGGGTTGACAAACGCACCAGCATACTTCATGTACTTGATGAACAAGGTGTTTATGGAATACCTCGATAAGTTTGTGGTGGTGTTCATAGATGATATCTTGGTATTTTCCCAAAATGAAGAAAACACGAAGAGCACCTGAGAATAGTGTTGCAGAAGCTTAGAGAAAATCAGTTGTATGCCAAGTTGAGTAAGTGTGATTTTTAGTTGAAAGAAGATTCCTTCCTTGGACATGTTATCACCGACGGAGGAATTGCAGTAGACCCAAGTAAAGTTCGAGATGTTCTGAATTGGAATCCGCCCAAGAATGTGTCAGAAATCAGAAGTTTCCTCGGACTTGCAGGCTACTACCGCATATTTATTGAAGGATTCTCAAAGATCGTAAAACCCCTTACTTCTTTATTGGAAAAAGGAAAAAGAGTTCAAATGGGATGCCGCATGGCAGACCTGTTTTGAAGAGATAAAACCAAGGCTAACTACAGCCCTAGTGCTGATAATGCCCGATATCCACAAAGAGTTCGACGTTTATTGTGATGCATCACATCTCGGTCTCGGATGTATGCTGATGCAAGAAGCCAAAGTGGTAGCTTATGCCTTGAGACAATTGAGGAAGCATGAGCAAAACTATCCTACTCATGATTTGGAATTAGCTATCGTTGTACATGCATTGAAGATTTGGAGACACTATATGATCGGGAATAGATGTCAGGTCTTCACTGACCACAAAAGTCTGAAGTACATTTTCACTCAAAGGGATCTCAACCTGAGACAGCGCAGATGGCTAGAGTTGATCAAAGATTATGATCTAGATATTCAGTATCATCCTGGCAAGGCAAACGTGGTAGCAGATGCACTAAGTCGAAAAGGTCAAGCTAATATGGCAATAGCTCGATTGATGCCCCAAGAATTGTGTTGGGAAATGGAACGACCGAATTTAGGGATCATTTATCATACTGAAGCAATGACCATGGAAATTGAACCTACAGTGGAACAAGAGATCAGAAAAGGGCAACTGACAGATATTAAGATCAAAGAAATCAAGACTATAATTGGTTTAAGGAAAGCCCCAGATTTTACTAAAGATGAACAAGGAACTGTCTGGTTTAGAAAAAGGATCTGTGTACCTGACATTGACCATCTTCGTGAACTCATTCTGAAGGAAGCACATGATTCAGCCTATTCATTTCACCCTGGTAGTACCAAAATATGGCGACCCGCTAGGGTTTGATCCCGATCTTTCGATGAGAGGCGTGGATAACTTGATTGGTCGATGGAGGCGACGTTCACGGCCCGACTACAGCCTTCCAAGCTGCGCCTTAGCAACCGATACACCCCCTCCAATGGCTGTCGCGATCTTGTGGAGCGCGGCACCCGGCCACTAGGGCACAAGTCCTGCAAGCAATCGAAGAACTAGCAAAAACAACAACTTAGTTCCCAATTTAGCCCATAAAGTCTTCCAAAAATAACTAAGAAATTTAGCATCACGATCAGAAACAATTGTGTTGGGCACACCATGCAAACGAACAATTTCCGAAAGAACAAATCAGCAATGTGAGTAGCATCATCAGTTTTATGACATGGTATGAAATGGGCCATCTTAGAAAATCTATCAACAACCACAAACACACTATCACGTCCCTTCCTAGTCCTAGGCAATCCTAACACAAAATCCATAGAAATATCTTCCCAAGGAGCACTAGGAACAGGTAGAGGCAAATACAAACCGTGTGGATTCAATCGTGATTTAGCCTTTTGACATGTCGTACAGCGAGCAACAAATCTCTCCACATCTCTTCTCATCTTTGGCCAAAAGAAATGACCAGCAAGTATATCTTCCGTTTTCTTTGCTCCAAAATGCCCCATTAAACCACCTCGATGCACTTCCTGCAACAATAACAAGCGAACGGAGCTAGCTGGAATGCATAGCTTGTTAGCTCTAAAGACAAACCCATCACTAACGATGAATTTATTCCATCCCTTCCCCTCTTTACAATGCAGCAACACATCTTTAAAATCAGCATCATTAACATATTGATCTTTAATCGTTTCCAATCCAAATATTTTGTAATCAAGTTGGTTCAGCAAGGTGTATCTCTTAGACAATGCATCAGCAATTATATTCCCTTTCCCTTTCTTGTGCTTAATAACATAAGGAAAAGATTCAATAAATTCAACCCACTTAGCATGTCTACGATTCAATTTTCCTTGACTACGAATATGTTTTAAAGATTCATGATCTGAATGAATAACAAACTCTTTGGGCCATAGATAATGCTGCCATGTTTCTAATGTGCGAACAAGAGCATACAATTCCTTATCATAAGTAGAATAATTCAGAACAGGCCCGCTCAATTTTTCACTGAAATAAGCAACAGGTTTGCCTTCTTGTAACAAAACACCACCCAAACCAATGCCACTAGCATCACATTCAAGCTCAAAGGTTTTATTAAAATCAGGGAGTTGGAGGAGAGGTGCATGTGTCAACTTATCTTTTAGCGTGTTGAAGGAGTTCTCTTGTGTTTTACCCCAACTAAAAGGCACTCCCTTCTTTGTAAGCTCATTCAAGGGCGCGGCAATGGTGCTGAAGTCCTTCACAAAACGACGATAGAAACCAGCAAGTCCTAGGAAACTCCGCACTTGCGTGATAGCCTTCGGTATAGGCCATCCCTGTATAGCTTCCACCTTGGCTTGATCAACCTCGATTTCCTGTGGAGTCACGACATAGCCAAGAAAAGACACTCGTTCGGTGCAAAAGGTGCACTTCTCAAGGTTACCAAATAAACGTGCATCTCGTAAAGCATTAAAAACAGCACGTAAGTGATCAAGATGTTCATCGAAAGATTTGCTATAAATCAATATATCATCAAAGTAGACAACAACAAATTTCCCAATGAAAGCACGCAGAACCTCGTTCATTAATCTCATGAAAGTACTAGGTGCATTAGTTAACCCAAAAGGCATGACTAACCACTCATATAACCCAAACTTAGTTTTGAAAGCAGTTTTCCATTCATCTCCCAATTTCATACGAATCTGGTGGTACCCACTACGCAAATCAACTTTGGAAAACACAACAGCACCACTCAATTCATCAAGCATATCATCCAAACGTGGGATAGGGTGTCAATATCGAATTGTGATATTATTAATAGCCCTATAATCAACACACATACACCATGTTCCATCCTTTTTGGGCACTAAAATAACCGGAACAGCACAAGGACTAAGAGACTCACGCACATAACCTTTGTCGAGTAGTTCTTGCACCTGTCGCTGAATTTCTTTAGTTTCTTCCGGATTTGTCCTGTATGGCGCACGGTTTGGCAACGATGCACCAGGAATAAGATCAATTTGGTGCTCAATCCCTCGTATTGGTGGCAGCCCCGCTGGTATCTCACTTGGGAACACATCAGAATACTCCTGCAAAAGGTTAGCAATAGCCGGGGGCAAAGAATGATGCATATCGTGAACTGAAATCAAAGCATCCTTGCACACCAAAGCATAGGCAACAGAAGTGGAAGCAATCAATTCATTAATACCAGACTTAGTAGCAAGCAAGCAATGTCCTTTCAATCTTATCTCATCTTCCCTGCTACTAACAGATTTGGCATTCTTATCGATCTCAGTTTTAGTTCTCTTAGCTTTAGCAACGTCATCATGCACAATAGATTCAGGTGACATAGGAAGCAAAACGATTTTCTTATCATGATGTATAAGAGAATATTGATTTGATCTACCATGATGCATGCTATCGGTATCAAATTGTCATGGTCTACCTAGCAGAATATGACAAGCTTGCATAGGCACAACATCGCATTCAACAACATCATGATATGAACCAATAGTGAAATTAATTCGTACCAATCTCGTTACCTTGACCTTACCACTATTGTTGAGCCACCGAATGTGATATGGATGTGGGTGCGGTTTTGTTGTAAGTGCAAGCTTCTCGACCATATCGCTGCTAGCCAAGTTGTTGCAGCTACCTCCATCAATTATCAAACGGCATGAACGCTCTTTAATAACACACTTTGTTTGGAACAGTGTATGCCGTTGATTTTGCTCCGCCTTTTCCATTTGTGCACTAAGTACACGCTGCACAATGAGGCTCTCATAATGATCTGCATCCTCTGCACCAATCTGCTCTTCTGGTTGTTTCTCAGTACCTGCATGGTCAGCAGCAAGCAAAGCAAGTGTATCTTCATCAAAATCACTAGCAGAGGAATACCCACCATCTCCTTTGACCACCAAAACGCGCTTGTTAGGGCAGTCACGTTGCACGTGTCCAAAGCCCTTGCATCGATGGCACTGAACATCTCTTGTCCTTCCCGTGGAGGCAACCGAAGATGCACTCGTGGCTGGTTTCTGGACAGTCGTGGTTGCTGAATTTGTCGGGGGAGCACGTGTCTTATCGTTGGATGGAGCGGGTATTGTCGACCGACTCAGGAATGTAAAAGGTGCAGGAGCTCGTCCGGTCAATGAGATAGATGTACGCGGCTGCCATGATGAAGGTTTTCCTGCAGAAATATTAGTTCTTGTACTAGCACGTCGTCCCAGCACTTCCCTTTCAGCTTTACAAGCAAGATGGAACGAACGGGTTACGTTAGTATAATCTTTATAAGCAAGAATGTCCTGAATTTCTCGATTCAAACCTTCTAAAAATCTAGCCATAGCAGGTTCCTCATCCTCCACTAAATTACAACGCAACACACCCATTTGTAATTCCTGATAGTATTCTTCTACACTTTTATTACCCTGTCTCAATTGTTGCAATCTATGTAACAGATCACGCGCATAGTAAGAAGGAACAAATCTAGCCCGCATGACCCGTTTCAAAGCATCCCAGGTTTGTGGAATATTATTAGGATTTTTCTTATCATGTTCTATCCACCAAACAGAAGCAAAAAACAGTAAATTCACTAGTAGCAGCCCTAACACGTATATTCTCAGGAAATTCATGACATGCAAATTTTTGATCAACAGCAATTTCCCAAGTAATGTATGCATCAGGATCGTATTTTCCATCGAAAGAAGGTATCTTAAATTTTATTTTACTGAAAGCATCATCATTATTATGTACCTCACGTCGTCGATGTCCACCCATACCTCTCCGATTAGTTCGCAGTCGTCGGCGACTAGGAGCATCTTGGTCATCTAGTTCAGTATCAGCGACATAATCATCCCAATTATCCTCGACATGCCCATCCTTCTTGTTTTCTCCCTCATGTCCATTTGCAGTTCTGGCATGCATCTCATCAAAACGCCTCAAAAGAGCAGCAAGGCTTTGGTCAATATGAGCGACCGATGTCTCCAGCCTTGTAAGCTTGGTGTTGGTGGCAAGCTGCGTGGCCTCCAACTGCCCAATCTTATCATTTGACACCAGCATATCTTCAGCAAGCCCATCTACATGCCTCCTCATCTTATTTTCAAAATGTTGTATGATTCCCTTTGTACGAGGAGAGTGACCTAAACTCCCATCACCCTCTGATCCTGTCATGGTTAGATGAACAAATCAAACACGAAAATAGGTGAAGAAATAAGATCCTACAACTAATGGGATGTAGCTACTGCAAGGCGCTCACAATCAACCTGTTACACAAGCTCTTACCAATTCTTACCTTGCTCAACAGGAGGGGACGGCAACCAACAAGTCTGCAACCGTGGGATGAAGTGTATCGGTGCCGCAACAACAGGACCTGTCAAGCTGTAGTCGGATATGTGGAGCTATAGGTGGGCTGAAGCAAGGATGAACTAGCACCACGTTAGTTACAAAAGCAAGCTGAAGAATCGTTCAACGGCGGCACTATACTGGTCCTAGCCTAGACCGTGCTAGAGACGCGAGCCTGGACACAAATGAAGTCACGAGACACCACCGAAGAACAAAAAAGATGCACAAAGAACAACCCCTTTTTCTTCCCTTCTTTTTCTTCTTCTTCTTTTTTTCTTTTTTTCCTTTCTTTTTTTTCCTTTCTTTTTTTTCTTTTTTTTCAGGGGATCCTCAAAACTGATTATATAACCTAAAAGACTTCAAAACAGCCACACAGCACACAAACTTTTCTCTCTCTCTCTGGAGTAAGCCGAGACTATATGTATTCGTGCAAAGTTGTGGTTTGAGTAAGCCGAGACTACTTCTGCCTTTCTAGAGCGTTACAAAATATGCAGTACAAGTGCGAATAGTAATGGAATTTTATAACACAGCACAATAACCAATTCGGACTAGGAAACCGATCCCTACTCGAATCACAGCACCGCGTGCGATTCGGTCACAAACCAACACAGAATCTAACTCGGACTTGAACACGAATATGGACTCGGATTCCGCCAACACGGAGTATGTATGGTAGCGCACGGTTGTGACTAGAACGTGACAAGAACTCGAAACTCTAAAGGACTAAAACTAAGACCAGCAACTCGACGCAACCGATGCAACCGAAAATTCAACAAGCCCTAACTAAGCAGTGCTAGCAAAGGCTCAAATGACTTTATAGGACTGAAGATAAACTAATCTACTATTTTTTTTTGGTATTTCTGGACTATAGGAAAAATAAAACAGCGAAGAATTAGAAGTCTCTCACCGATAAACCTTGCTCTGATTACCAACTAATGGCGACCCGCTAGGGTTTGATCCCGATCTTTCGATGAGAGGCGTGGATAACTCGATTGGTCGATGGAGGCGACGTTCACGGCCCGACTACAGCCTTCCAAGCTGCGCCTTAGCAACCGATACACCCCCTCCAATGGCTGTCGCGATCTTGTGAAGCGCGGCACCCGGCCACTAGGGCACTCGTCCTGCAAGCAATCGAAGAACTAGCAAGAACAAGTATGGTAAGTACTGAATTTACTAGATGTAAATGAAGGTTTCACACACAATCTCAATAATGGTGGGGTTGCGAAGACAAGAAGACGGGCGGCTGATCTAGCACGCGCGCTTGCAAGCAAGTAGCGAAGGCTAAACTTGATCTAAACAAAACCCAAGCATCCTTGGTGGTGGCTAAGGGGTATAAGTACGTGGGAGAACGACCACAAGGGTTCTGGGGTCGTACTCCAACCCTAGGACGCGTCCGTAATGGACTCAACTTGATACACGACCCATTGGGCCAAAACACGGTGATGCAGCACCAAGTGCAGAAAAGGACTCTGTATTAATTTTACGATTGCGGCCGACTCGTAATAGATATGGATATGAGGCCGGATCCGTTTGAAAGAAGACTTCACAAGCTTTCCACGAAGTACTTGAACGCCCCAATCCGAGTTTATATGCAATCGTGGTGTCCGTCACAAGTTGGTACTGTTCTGCACTGCAGTCCGAATCCAGCCTGCGCGAATCCGTTTCACTTTCGGTCGCCTCCTTGGTTCCTAAGCAAAACAAGAGTACACGGGTCTCCATGGTCTAAACATGATGTACATGAGCTTAGATTTGAACTCACCTGATGATTAAGTTGATGCGCACGAGCACGAGTAATAGGACCAGCAATAGGTACTTGTGTCGGAGTGGAAGTATCGTTGGTGTTGATGTCCTCATCAAAAATGTACCAAGATTTGAAAGAGAAGTACTGGTGGTATGGGTTGAAAAGAGATGTAGCAACCCACGTTGCTTTGTGTGACGTATGCCAGAAAGTAAAGGCAGAACACCAAAGGCCAGCAGGTTTACTCCAGCCACTGAAAGTACCCGAATGGAAATGGGAAGAGATTGGTATGGATTTTATCGTAGGATTGCCTCGCACTCGTGATGGCTACGATTCTATATGGGTTATTGTGGACAGACTGACGAAAGTTGCTCATTTCATACCAGTCAAAACAACTTATACCGGAGCCAAGCTAGCAGAGCTATCCATCTCACGGATTGTGTGTCTACATGGTGTTCCGAAAAAGATAGTATCTGATTGAGGCACTCAATTCACGTCGCGTTTTTGGCAGAAGCTACATGAATCGATGGATACAAAGCTAAATTTCAGTTCAGCATATCATCCATATGTTAAGGGCGTGTGCTTTAAATCATGGAGGTAGTTGGGATAACAGTCTGTCGTATGCAGAATTCTCTTACAATAACAGTTATCAAGCCAGTCTCAAGATGGACCCATTTGAAGCGTTATACGGGAGAAAGTGTAGAACGCCATTGTACTAGAGTCAGACGGGAGAAAGTCAGGTTTTTGGGCCAAAAATTCTTCAAGAAGCTGAAAGGAAGGTCCAGATAATTCGGGATAACCTCAGGACTGCACAGTCACGACAGAAAAGTTATGCTGATACTCGTAGAAGGCAGTTGACATTTGAAGTCGGGGATTATGTGTATCTCAAGGTATCACCTATAAGAGGTCTTCGCAGATCCAAGGTAAAGGGAAAGTTGTCACCTCGGTATATCGGTCCTTTTCAGATTCTAGAAAGGAAGGGTGAAGTGGCATATCAGTTGGAACTACCGGCACGATTGTCAGATGTCCATGACGTGTTTCACGTATCTCAACTAAAGAAATATTTGACAGTGCCTGAAGAACAATTACCGCTAGAAGAGCTCCATGTGCAGGATGACTTGACTTATTCAGAATGTCCTGTCAAAATAATTAGGAAAAGTTTACTCACTTCGAGTATAGTCAAAGTCTAAATAACCTCATTAACTATTTTTTATTTTATTTACCCCTAAAAATATGTCATTTGGTCCAATTTAACCCTTAATAAGATTTATTTTTTTATTTATCCATGCATAAATGAAGTCTTAAGTTAAAAATTTTGCAGATGATAGCAAATATCATACATATTTTAGAAAAACATATCATGATTTTTAAATCATTATTTTGATAGGGTATGTCATTTGATAATAGATTAACCCTTGCAACACAAATTATAGAAAAAATAATGATGAAAAAAATTATAATATATTTTTTCGACATACATTGTGATGTCCTCTCCATGCAAAATCATAAATTAAGATTCTACTAGTGTGTGGAGAAATAAAAATGATAGTGGTATCATATGGTAAATTGAAATATCATTTAGAGAGCAAATTTAATCAAGAAATAAATAGTCAAGGGGTTTATCTGGACTTTGACCATACTTAAAGGAGTAATTTGTATTTTTTTCATATAGCAAATATAACTTTGGGATTAAAAATATGCAAAATCGGTAGTTTGATTTCCCATGCGAGTTGGAAACACATACTCCCTCCGTCCTATGAAAAATAAAATTATATTTTTTTTCAAACATGTTAGTGGTGTAACAAGACTACCAAAAATCAAGGTCAAAAGCTAATTTTAGTATGCAAATCAAATCTGACCACTAAATTAGGCAGTTGATGTTGTTCAATTCCTAGGATTACACTCGTTTATGGGATTTTTTTTAAATGCTAGGATTGCACTCTTCATGAGATGGAAGGAGTATAAATTAAATTAGTAGCTTGATTAAACAATATAGGAGACAAACACATATGGAACTCTTTCTTTCAATCCTACCATATGATAATATGTATTTTCCTAGACAATCAAACTTTGATTCCATTCTTTGCCTCGAATATATAGAGGGAGTTGGTGCGAAAATAGTGTTCCAACATATTCCCTCTACATTTCATTTTTTTCTAAATAGTTATTGGACCGAGCTAATAATCCACCCTAACTCACCCTAAATAGAGGAGTTGGAACTCTCCGTATATGGTAGTTAGATTGAATAATGTTATTGTAGAACTGCAAAAGCAACTCACCCAGTATCTATGAAAGAGATATTGGGACATTCCCATTAGTTGATTATTGAGAAAGATTTATTAGAAACTAATGGAGATGCTGTTAGAGTCCAATTCCATGCAACAATCTCCTATACGGAGATACTACCCTACCACGACTGGTTATAACAGCCATCTATATAATGAAAATGTCCGGCGCCTCTATGGGTTAAGCCATTACATCAACTTCTACACAAGGAATCCTTGCTTTTTTTTCGAAACACCAAGAGAACCAAACATACATCTTCCTTGCACCGTGCAAATCTTGTTTTGTCAGGTTGAAGCAAAAAAAATCCAAACAAGACCTTATGATTTCCTTTAACCGCGCATGGTGCTAAGTGCTATTACACAACATGTAAATCTTTCCCCACGTCCGGAAGATTCCCACTGTGATTCTTTTTCCGCGATTTGAACTATAACCTCTTGACTCTACGCAATCTCGTCCAATCATCACTTAACATCCATATCCTCCTCCTTCACCTGGTGCAGGCCCCACAAGGATCGCCGCCCCCGACGTCCCCGACCTGCTCCTCCTTTCCTGAGCCGAGCTCCAGTTCCAACAACCTGCCCACTGCTCCGGCCATCATCGAGCCGTGCAAAGAACCTTTGTCCGTCCACTTCTCTACCCCAAGCCATGCCAAGATAAAGGTATGAAACCCTAGCTGTTGGTATTGATCTAAATCTGCAATGTGATGTTTTATGCAATATGCAGCCGTGTGCCATTTGTTTGAAATCTCACATGCCCTTTCCTATTGTTGGTTGCATGGTTTTGATCCAAGAACTCCATGTACAGTCAATTGTATTTTAATTTTGATGAACAATAAGCATGCCTAGCCATTGCTTTTGATACAAATCTGCACACTACATGGAATTGATGTTTGATGCGGTCCCATGCTCCTGAGACTCACTAGCAAAGCTAAAAAATGGTTTGTGTTGGAAGAGTATGAGTCAACATATGGATCAGATACAGAAAATATCTTGATTAGCATATGCTAAAATTAAAAATAGCCAGAGATATGTGATGTTTGATTAGTTGTGTTCACTTGCAAGAGATATGTGATATTTGATTAGTTGTGTGCATATTAGAGTCATATTCCATGTAACAATCTCCTATACACAACTGGTAATAAAAGCCATCTATATAATGAAAATGCTCGGCGCCTCGAGGGGTTAAGCCATTACATCAACTTCTACGCAAGGAATCCTTGCCCTTTTTTTTCGGAACACCAAGAGAACGAACGTAGTACATCTTTCCTTGCACCGTGCAAATCTTGTTTGTCAGGTTGAAGCAAAAAAAACCCAAACAAGACCTTATGATTTCCTTTAACCAGTAATCGCGCACGGGGTGCTAAGTGCTATTACACAACATGTAAATTTATCCCCTCTGTGATTCTTTTTCTGCGATTTGAACTATCAACCTCTTGGCTCTACGCAAGCTCGTCCAAAGTGTCAAACACTCTAACGACGGATTGCAACCTCAAACCAGGAATATTGTTCTCGTTCCCAAACAGGTCTCCAGTAGATGTGATACGGTCCGTATCGAGCCAACAACGTTTACTCTTTCTTTCGAACAACCTTACAAGGTGAAAGCTATGCTTGACTCCAATTCATGTTAGTTTTAAGCAAGCATGCTATTTGGCCTGTATGGTTACAGATTAAAACATCTTGCTATATTGGAAGTGACACGTGGTTGTTGTGGCTGCATCTATCTCTTCGGTACCCAGAATTAACCGACCAAGGAGGTACTCTGATCTATACCATCCCAAGGATCTCATGTAACAAGGGAGGTCATGGAGTAAACCACAGACCGATTATGCAAAGCCATGTTAAAGCTATAGCTACTGGCGTATCTCATACAAGAGAAAACGTAAACCATAGACGACTGGTAACGCGAAGACATGCAAAGTTCAGTTTTGCTGAGATCTTTTCAAAAAATATATCTAAAAGTTTAATTCTTTAGACAAGAAATACACATGCAGTTTAGAGCAAAACTGTAAATAAAAGTTTGTTTGTATAACATACACATGCTTTCTATGCAAGTATGCAGTTGCGGAGTTAACATCGTTTATTTCCATTGGACAGATTATTTCCGAACAAGTAAACTGGAATTTGTAGGGAGTGTATACAAAAGCAATAAAAAAGAAATTCTACATCCATTACAGCTAGCTTCAAAAATAAAATTTTAAATTTTGCACAGCATAACTGTAAGTGATTACATAGCTAGCAGTTCAAGGGCGGGGAACATGAGAAGCCTTTTTTTTTTGAGACCACATGAGAAGTCAACTGGAGAGCACCACATGTCAGCAAACACCTAGTGTCCATGATAAGAGGTTTGTATAGGATAACCTCTTATTATTAGCAGATTCAAGGAAATTAAAAGTAGTTATTTTCGTGACAAATGTGACCCCGTGTAAGAGATACTTATACTGTTGCGCGTGGGAGCCTAGTACTCCGATGCTTCGTCTTTCAGGTCTGTGCTTGGGAAAGATGTCAGGAGATGACTGATGAGCTTCTTGATTTCATTAATTTAAGGAGATGTGAGCACTGAAAATCTGAAATACAATGGACGTATAACCTTGCTATGTGCTAAGCATAATCTGCCATGCTATGTGCTAAGCATAACCGCAAGTACACGTGCTGCCCCTTCACGCAGCAGCAGCGCGGCGCATAACCTTGGCGTTCCGAGTGCCCACGGCGCGGTAGTGCACGCGCAGGGCGCAACCGCCGCATCCGCGGCCATCACGCCGCCCACTCCCCACTCCTATCTCCTCCCGTCTATTTACCACCGGCGCCTCCTCGTCGTCGCCGTCCCTTGCGCTACCGCGCACCCGCCCGGTTCCAGTTCGCTTTCGTACGTGTTGGCGGCAGTTGCCACACGCACAGCACGAAGCGATATCACGTACGACGGCGACAATGGAGGTGGCGGCGGCGCCCTCCCCGCACGGCGGCGCGAAGGGGTCGTCGTCGCTCGCCGGGCTCCTGGCGGGCGCGGGCGTCGAGGTCGAGGACCTCGAGCGCTGGCACGAGGAGGTGCGGGAGACGCTGTCGCGCATCGACGCGAAGCGCGGCCGGCTCCAGGGCCAGATCGCTGCGGCGTCCCGCGGCAGGCGCCGCGCTCCGCGGAGGGCGCCGACGGCCGCTGCTGCTGCTGCTGCTGCCGCTGGTGTGCATGGGCCACCACCACTACTTCCTCCGACCGATGACGACGACGACGGTGCGTTCTACGCCCGGAAGGGCGCCGCCGGCGCTGTCCGGAGGAGGCTGCGGGCCGTCGCCGGCGACGCGAAGAAGGAGCGGCAGCGGCTGGAGGCCTTGTGGGGCGACCTCGAGGAGGCGCTCGCCGACGCCAGGGAGAGGCTCGCCCTCCAGCCTGCAGGGCGAACCGCCTAGGCAGGGGCGAAGCCAGACCACAAGTTCACCGGGGTCATGTCTATCAAACGATGGGGTTATCAACCACTATTAACAAGTATAAACAGTAATTTTCATTGCATTCCACAAAATTCGTTGGGGTCAGCGGACCCCGATGAGAAGCTGCAGCCGCCCCTGCGCCTAGGCCTCTAGCTCGTTCTTCAACTGTTCCGTGTACATACTCACTCGTCTTCACTTTCCACTGTTGATTCGATGCTGCTTCTTCCTGGGCGGTACGTACGTGTACAGGATCGGAGCATGTTGTTTAGGGAGGTTCTTTCTTTTTACCGTACCACTGATTTGGCACCTGTATTATGATTGTTTTCGCCTTTGAAGAAACTTCTTCTTGCCACTGTCTTTCTCAGAGGTTTACAAGTGCTTATAATAAATCCTGTCACATCGAATATGATTGTTTTCGTCTTTGAACCACTGTCTCTCTGAGAGGCTGTTTGGGTTACATGTGCTTATAATAAACCTGTCACATCGAATATTTCAATACTAAACATAAGTTAATTATAAAACTAACTGGGCGAATCTATTAAGATTACTTAATCCATGATTAGCATATATTTACTGTAGTATCACATGGGCTAATCATGGACTAAAATTAGACTTAATAGATTCATCTCGCAAAAAAACGTAAGGGTTATGGAATTTATGTTGTCATTAATCTATGTGTGATACTTCTAATTAGCATCCAAACATCCGATGTGATGGGGCTTATAATAAATCCTGCAGTAACCAAACCTAGCCTTAGAGCATCTCCGAGAGCCTTTCTAAATTTCACTCATTTGGAAAGCTTTCTGCATAAAAATTATTTTCTATATATTTTCACTCTCTAACAGCTTTTCTATATCTTGTGTATACTCTAAAAAGCCATTTTCGTTATCTATCTTTAGCTAGCGAGAAATGCGGAATGCAGGATGGCTGCATTTGGATATTTTTCCATCAAAATTTAGAGTGTCTTGGAGTTGCTCTTACATCATTGCAACAGTTCTCTCAGTCGGGGCGGATCCGTTAAATTCAAGAGTATTCAGTTAAATACTGAATATCTATTCTTTTTACAAAAAATTTTATATGTAGCATATCCTATGTACATGATTTAAAAAATAAAAATAACACAACTCCTAAAGTTCCAATCTCTCTTTTTAGCAAAAGAAAAAAGAAAAAACTCAGCAGCCCACTCTCATCCCCACCGCCAGCCCACACAGGCACATGCGGCCCAAGATCATTCATCCAGACCGGCGGCCCCCTCTCCCGCCCTCCCGACTCCCCTGTCGCCTGCCGATCCCCTGTCTCGCCCTAGCCACCGCCCGCCCGTCTCCGCCACCCCGGCCGTCTCGCGCAGGGGCCAGGCTCCGACCGCCTACCGCGCCGTGCAGGGGCGCCGCCGCGTACGTGCACTCGCGTGGAGGCTGAGATCCTGCCTCAGTTTCACGCAACCATATTCCATCTGCAGCTCCCGTGAAGTCCAAGGTGACTAGGTGAGGATTGACAAATTTGTGGTAAATATGATGAGTGGGTAATGTGACCACCATGTAAATTGGTGGTTGACCTCCACAACGAACTCCCCATTCTTCATCCACCGCTTTAAATTAGACAGGATCTTATATTAGTTCACTACTTGAACTATGGAGCCGGCGTCTGAATCAACGAGAGTCTGATGCTTAAAACTAAAAAAGGAAATGGAAAATCTAAATGGTCAATTTCTTTCCCCTTTATGACAACCCACTTTACTTTTTGGGCCAAGAAACATTTTGAGCCTCATTTGGGCCGTCAAAAGGCCTAAACGTGCGCGTTTTCACTGTTCACGCTTTCTTGAAAGCCCATCGTACGCACCTTCCTTTCTCCTCCTCGCCGTCGCCGCAATAAACCCCAGCAAGAAACCGCACCCCGCCGCCTCGCCGCCGGCGGCTCACCGGAGACGGCACCCATGGCCTCCTGCCGGGCGCTCCACATCCTCACCCCCTACCGCGGCATCTCGTCGACCCCGCACCTCGCCTCCCTCGGCTGGTTCGACAAGATCAAGTCCACCTTCACCGGCAAGAAGCCCGAGGCCTCCGAGGCAGACTCCTTCACCCTCATCAGTAAGTCGACGATGCGCCCGAGCTCTGCTTCGTTTCCTCTCTCGCTAGGCTAACGGCGAAGCGGCGGCATGACCAACTCTGCGGATTGGGTCTGATTTACAGAGTTCGCGGACACGATGGAGACGGCGAGGAAGGTGGGGACGTTCAAGAACTTCGTCGCCGGGCGGGCCAGCGAGGCCACCGTCGTCAACGCCTTCGAGAAGCACTCCGCCGTGCTGCGCTACCTCGGCGCCATCGACCCCACTGGCGAGGTACACACTGATTTGATTTTCCTTTCTTTTCCTTTTTTTTTGAGATAGAGGGCTTGGCATTTGTGTTGGAGATTGATTGATTGTCTGAGCTGTAATTTTTCTTCAGAAACTCCAAAACAGTGACAAGATTAACGCGACCAAGCACTGCAACTGCACGATTGCTGATGTGGAGCACATACTGGCCAAATATACATGGGCGAAAGAGGCACAGAAGAAGATGGTAAAGCTCAAGGAAGAAGGAAAGCCATTGCCAAAGACATTTAATGAGGTAACTATAAGAAGACCGACAAGGATATGGAGCTTTGTGTGTTATTAAGCTTGTGTGGGATATGGCGCTATGTGTGTTATTAAGCTTGTGTGAGATGACTGCAAAATACACTCTTGAGGGGTATTGGGGATTGTTAGTTTGTTCAATTTGAATTATAGTCTATAATTCTACAATGCATTGAAGAGGCAAAAATGGACATCATAGCGAATCAAGGCTAACAAATAAAGACATACAAGAGTGAGGGGAGAAAAAAACAGAATATACTAGTAGAGTGCATATTTTGAGTAATGTAAAGCTGTAGGCACATTCAGCTGGATAAAGGAAATTATATCATACCAAAAGTGACGTGTGATGTTACAGATTTATAAAGAAGGAAATGCAGTACCCTAGTTTTTCCATATTAGCATGAAATTTTTCATCATTAAACGTCTTAATTGGTATGTCATGGTGTCGACATAATTCGGTAGCAGCAGGCTGATTAGGCTTTTTGTACCCTTTTCTCATTTTGTTTTCAGTTTTTGTGTGGTCATGTTTGATATATCTGACTTCTGATCTTGCTCCATTCACACATGCTATTTTTCGTGTCTGCTTCATTGTAAACAACTTTCTGGATTATATTTAAGGAACTTTGTAAAGCGCTCTGAGTAACCCATTTGGGTTGTGAAAAGTGTTGGATGGCATTATATAATATTCTATTTTTTTCTTCTTCTATTAACACCTGATTTTGATCTCCTTGACTGCGTTTTCATTTAGTTTTTTCTTTTTTCATTGTGCTGGATCGTTTGATATTTCTAACCATACCTTTGTTTTATTGTTTGTAGATCCAAAATCTAATGGGTTCTACACCAATGGATGTCGGCCGATCTAATCTGGCGAAGAGTGGTCAGATAAGTAGGAATGCTCTCTGCCCATGTGGTTCTAAGAAACGATATAAAAGGTTTGCTTCAAGAACTAGTTCCATTACTAAACTGCCATGCCGCTCTTTGATTGATGACATTTTCTATTGCTGCGATTCACATGTGCTGTAATGCCTGCAGTATGGTTTACTCATGGATAATGATCGGCACATTGCATAATTGTTCTTTTATATGAAAATATGAATGATTTTAGTGTAATAGTATAGCATTGTAGTATTATATGTTGTGGAATATGACTAAGTAGATATTGACAAAAGGATAACTTTTGAAGTCTAGGGATTTTGACAATAGTAGGCATTAGTTTTGAAGTCTACGGATTCTTGCTGGCGACCATAATCTAGTTTATTTTCCTCACATTATTATGACAGTTTGTTCTTTGCTGCCTCAAATGTGAAGGTGCTGTGGAGCTTCATAAGGTGAACAGCCATGCTTTCGTTTGCTTGCACGTGATGAAGGCCGGAGGCAGCATTTAGGTTTGCTGTGATCGAGAAAAGCTTTTTGGCAATTCTCAATGTGAGCATGCGGCTATTTCCTGGACAGCAAACCGTGCGAGCAGCCGAGCATGTGACTTTTAAACTTGTAAAACACCATGCATGAGCCCTGTACTTTTTTTGGGGGGTTGGGGGGGGGGGGGGGGGGGGGGGGGATCTTTGCTTGAATTGCGTGATTTCTTGGTTGATTTTATTCGTCCTTGCTGATGAATCTTAGTAACATCCATTTAGCTTGTTCAGAGTTCTCATACAGGCCTGAGTATGTTTTAGGCTTCACTGTTGCACAACATTTTCTGTTCTAGGTGGCATAAGGAGATATGATGGATGAATCTGAATAACGCAACTGCCTTTTGCTTCGCATCTTATCATTGATGAAATTTGGCTCCCACTGGGCATTATTCTGTTTCTGTTTTTCATTTCCTTTTTCTTTTTTTGAAAAACATCGTTATTCTGTTTTGTTGACTACTCAAGAAACCTGCAAATATTGTGCATCCTGTACTAGTAGAAGCGTGCAGCGCCTGGGCTTAGGGGGTGTTTGGTTACACGGATTAGAGTTCAGTCCTTGTCATATCAAATCTTCGGATGCTAATTAGGACTAATTAGGACTAAACATGAGGTATAAACATGAGGTAGTTATAAAAATAATTACATAGATGGACGCTGATTCGCGAGGCGAATTTATTAAGCCTAATTAATTCACCATTAGCATATGTTTACTGTAGCGCCACATTGTCAAATTATGGACTAATTATGTTTAATAGATTTGTCTCGCAAATTAGCCTCCATCTGTGCAATTAGTTTTATAATTAATCTATATTTTATACTCCTAATTAGTAACTAAACCTTGATGGACTATTTAGTCCGTGAACACCCCAACCCCCTTAGGAGGTTCTTGGGTGGCGGCTGCGTGACGGTGATGGCCAGTTGCGAGAGGAGCGGCGAGGTGGCGTGGCGCACAACTGGTGTGCTGATGAGGCAGAGCTGGCTTAGCGCAATAGCGGGGTGGCGGTAAGCTGTCGGAGACGGAGGAGGGCATTGAATCTCGGCGATTCCTGTGCTGGAGTTCGATCCCGTTCTGTGCTTCAACCAGGCGGAGTGGTGCAGAGTGGAGGTTGTTGGTACTGCGGATGTGTGGGGGGTGGATATTCTGCTCTTCTTCCTCGCCGGCTTCCAGCAACGAGGGTGGAGGCATGGGGTGTAGCCCCGGCCGATGTTGCTCCATGCTGTTTCAGTTCCCGTCCTCCTCCGCGGTGGGATGTTTATGCGGCTCGTTTCAAAGCCTGCGTGCGATGGTGTCTCTCCTGGCTTCGGTGTGTATCCCGCCGTCTCCCCCTTGCCACCGGTGTTGGCTTCGGTGACGGCGGAGTTGGTGGACCGGTGGAGTCACGGCGAACATGGAGGATTCAAAAGGAGCAGATTGTAATTTCTATTATGGAGTAGTTAGGATCTTCTATGCAAAGTTGGCTGGACAGCTGTCCAATCTGTATCCTTCTAGTTGGTACCTGTATTTGTATCTGACCATGTATGTTTTCCTATCATATTAATACAGTATACAGGTATGTTTTCATCAAAAAGAAAAAACTTGAGGTGTGCAAGGAACAGGCCCAAGAAAAATTTTACACGGGACCTCTTTTTTTTACAAACATTAAGCAGAGAATTTGAACTAAATTCGGACTGCGCATGCATTGCCTGCAACTCTGCCCACTGCCCAGAATTGTTCAAACTCAGTAGTAAACAATTCGTCCAAGAAGGTCCTCCGGAAGCTTTTGTGCCATCTCTCATTGAAGCTACAGGTTTAATAAAAACTTTACTTTCGTGATCATTCTCGGCAACTTTTGTTCGTTCTTTTTTAATAAATCAACAAGGAGATATCTACAACAAAAATCAGCAGCAGATTGTACAGCTGCCACTGCATGATCAAGCTAGTCCTATCTTCATTTGGTTGACCGTGCGCCTCGGTTGGAGACTACTAACCAGTCCTATCTTCTCTTCATTTCGTTGGTCGCTCCCAGGACGTCTCCGATGTGAGGCTGTTCCCGTAGTAGACCTGCTTAGTAGATTCATCCACGTAGGCCTGCATGGTGGGGTGAACGAACGTCAGTATCTTTTTTGTAACACAAATGGCATATGGGTTTTACAGCATGCTGGAGCACAGGATACACTAATGGGTAGTGGCTGATGTTGATCGCTTATTTGGATCGGATGCAATAGATATGCAAATATTGCAAGCTGCACTGGAAGCTACCACTTATGGTACTTACAACATCAAAGATAGCCTCGGTGTATCGAGCAAAAGAAAAGGCACAATGTAAAATACTAACCTGCCAACCAGAAGGAAGCCCCTTGGAGAGCTCTGCAAGATCAGGCGACCCTTTATGCTGTTCAGCACTACCTATCGATGCTGCAATAGACTCATCTTTTGGCTCCTTTTTTGCTTCAGCTCTTCTGCGTTTCACACGGTCACGCCTGCAATGAAATTCAATTGAGTCAAGACGATAACAGCCACCCCCCAGTTCAATCAATGCAAGAAACCATGTCACTATTCATAAAGTTCAGATTCAGAATACTAAGATTCTCAGCTGTGCTCATAACGGGTTGGTTATCAGAGCCTATTCTTAAATGGTAGCTAGAAAAGGGCCTCTTGCATGTAACCTGAAGAATATAAACTAATCATGGCATCGAACACTTACTGCATACAGGGGCATTTCTTTGGGGAGTTTTGGATTCTAGATCAAATTGAACTAAATCACCAAACAAGGTCCTTAGGGGAGTACCAGATGACGAAAATAAATGTTAAAACATATTCCACCAAGTTTCAAGAACCAAGCACCAAACTGATTGCCATTCAGCTATGTCAGCAGCCTAAAAGATCTCTCACAGGCAGTGGCGGAGCCAAGAATTTGCGGCTGGGTATGCCACATATAAAAAAATTTCGGAGCAAATACGTAATATAATGGACAATAAGTTATAATGGCCATAACAAATCCATAATAATAACCAAAGTACAAGTTCTAAACATGAATAATTAAAGAATATTACAAAACACTAAAGGCTACTACAATATAACCCACAATCCCTTTGTTGGAAGAGATTGATGATATCCTCATCTTTCACTTGACTGAAGAATTCTCTCTCAATAAATGTAACCAAGCAATTGTTCAAATATTCATCACCCATTTTGTTCCTTTGCTTGTTCTTCATATAATTCATTGTGGAAAACACTGTTTCAACACTAGCAGTGGCTACGGGGAAGAATTAGCACCAACTTAAGAAGCTTGTAAACAACACAATATTGTTCATCTTTTTCTGTGTCCACAAGCTTAACTGAAAGCTCACATAGGTTCTTCAAATTTTTAAACCTTTCATCTCTACGAACATGAGAAATGTACATAGTAAGCTGCCATGGAAGTTTTGATAATTCCTCGGTTGTGAAATCCTTAGGATAAAACTTTGTAGCAAGCGTACCCAACTACGCGAGTCTACGGATGGGAGGAAGTTTCTCCCTTGCTGGGCTAGTGGGCTTTGTTCTTTCGTGGTTTGAATGTATAAGATACGTATAAATATGTATACTTATTATTTTTTTCTCTCAAATCATGGGTATGCCAAGGCATACAGGGGCATACCCCTGCCGCCGCCCCTGCTCACAGGTGCTTCGGATGCACTCGAACCAATTACTATCGGTGCCAAGCAGAAAACATATAGAATAAAGATGTTGTATCAATTTCAGATGCTTACAAAGAAAAGGCAAACTGACATAAGGTATACATGTATTAACAATATTCAAGAAATTAGTAGGCACTAGGTAGGGCAACCAACAAACTAGTAAAATGAAAAAGCTAGGTACTGGAGTTAGTTTGAACATTTCCTTTTAACACAATTATAGATGCAGGATGATTGTCTCTGTTTCTAAAAATGTTCTTTCAGGCTGAAAGTAAAACATTGAAGTCTACTTATAAGCAAATAGGGCATCAGAGGCCATGAAAGGGTGAAAGGAAACAAAATTGGCCATGACCATGACAAAGGCCAGAAGAGTTGTAAACTTATACCAAGGTATTAGATACAACTATCAAAAGGTGCAGAAACAGTACCAATCACCACGAACAGGAACAAAATTGGCATTTTCCTGAGCTTCTCCACTAGCTAATTGTTGTTTCCGCCATTCCTGGATCATATGGAGCATAACTTAAATTCAGAAAACTTTGAGAAACTTTTGTGCAAGCTTGCTTCGAAGAGAGGTACCTCTATTTCCTTTTGACGCTTCCTTTCTAATGCCTCCAAAGCGCTTTCAGGTTCCTCCTCTTCATCGCGAAGTTCCTCCTTTGCAGCTTTCCACTGTTAAAAAGAACGAAATGAGCTGCTTTTGCAAAGTCATATTGCCAGGACACCAGTTATCACTACTCACCTCAGTTTAAAATGCAACTTCCAGGAAATGTTTCTTCATGACATGATATATATTGCACACAGAAAACTAATTTAAACGATGCTCCCTACTAGTTGATGAAAAAGGATAGTTGAAATTGAGAGTATATCTCTATCGGTCAAATATACGAAACTAGTACTTGCTGATCCCATGAATAGACAGGAAGAAATTCAAAATTTTGTTGTAAATTTCAGGCATCAAATTTTTGGAAGGGTGGTGCGTGCATGCTGCAGTACCAGCATAGTTAGGGGCACAAGTCACCGTTATTTGCACCCATTCTGATAATAGCATTGAGTGGTTTGTCATCAAGTGATAGAGAGCTACCTTATCCACCAGGCTCGAAACCTTCTTATTAGACCTCAGGGATGATGTACCAGCAACAGCCCGCTTCTTGCTACGAATAACTACAGAACAATGTGATGGAGTAACCATGACCAATAGGGTAAGATGAATTGCCCCAATGAAGATATTTTAAAAAAGAATCACCTTTAGTCTGATTTGTAGTACTAGTAGAAGACTGTGTAGAACTTCCAAGTACGGATGATGTTCCTGCAGCTGATGTTGCTAATGCAGCTTGAGTCAAAGGCGCAATACTTGCATCCTTAGATATAACTTTATCAGGCCCTTTGGGATCTGAATTGATATTTGCAGAAACAAGAGGAGCTGAGCTTGTTTTGATATCTGCTGCACTGCTAGGAATGACAGAGGTTGATGAAGCATAGTATCCAGAATGTTCAGCTGCTATTCCACTGGCAGCCGTACTGGCTGAAGAATAGGTATAGTAAGATTCTGGGGCAATAGATGTGCCATCAACAGGAACAGATATGCCACTTGCAGATACTGGTGCATAATAAGAATGCTGCTGTGCTTGAAGAAGATGGGGCTCAGTCACTTGCATATAGTAACTGGCATGTGTTCCTTCAGTACCAACAGTAGCATAGTACTCCATTCCTGAAAGTGTATAGCCAATATTTGCTTGAGCTATATATGGCTGAGAAATTGTATCAGCATGAATATATGATGCAGCGGGCTCTTCTGGGGGAGCTGGAGGAGCTGGTCCATTATCAGGTGGTGGAGGTGGAATCCATTCCTCCTCTGGTGGAGGCGGAGGGACATCATTATCCTCAGGAGGAGTAGGACCTTTCAATGGGGGCAAATCAGCTGAACTCACTTGTTCTGATGGAGGATGCTCCTTATCAGGTACAGAACTGCAATGCACCTGCTCTTCAACACTATCCTCATCAACTTCCATTTCCACATCCATATCTTCATCATTGTCAGATTCGACTTTTGAAGTAACTGCTGGAGCATCTTTATCTTGTGAACTCTGAGCAGATGATGTTGAAGCTGGCTTTTCAATCTTAACATTTTCATCAATAGTAATCCCAGCACTAAGCTCAGATTTCAAAGCCTCACCATTGGAGGGTGCTAGCATATCAGCTTCATTAGGTGCCTTGTGTTCAGCAACCTCTGTCTTCGAATCCCTAGGCTCTGTATCCACACGATAGCTCATTTCCAACTTGGAAACAGAAGAGTCTAGTTGCTTAAGATGCACCTCAGCATGCAACCACAAAGGCAGCAAAGAAGATCCATATGATGAGAGTGCATTGCAGTCTGATATTCGTATCTCAATTTCTCTTCTTAACAATTCAAGACCTTCATTCGAGCCATGGAGCCTACAATGATAATAACTGATTAGTTTTCTACACTCCAGGAACAAGAATGCATGAAAGTAACAAAAGATAATAACAAGCACCTTGATAGCAGGTTCAATCTTTGTAGCAATTCCTCACCATATTTTGCAAGATACAAGGGATCAATGTCCATAGACTCATGACTCGCGGCAGGTGCATAAGCATAAGCATGTTGAGTTACCTGTGCACTTCCACATGTCATTCCAAAATTAGCATAAGTTGCTGTGGCGTTACCAACAGACATGTCGCTTGGATATGCTTCCAGAGTGTTTTGGGGAAGGACATGGGCTTGAGCTTCTATTGGATAGTCCATATGAGTAGGAACAGATGCAGATGCAACTCCATCAGAAGCAACTCCTGAAGCTAATCCATTTGGTATCTCCCAAGAAGTTTCTCCAGTAACTGTGTTCCAGTAATAACACCGATTACTCTGTTCATGCATTATTGCTTTCCAATTTCCACCGATATCACCAACAATTTGCATGCCAGATGAATCAGGAACAGATTCAGCTGCTATCACACTCTCTTCTTGCAGAGTTGGCTCAGGAGCAAGAGTGTTTTCTTCAGTAACACTTTGAGTGTAGTTCTTAACATCACCAGTTTCAGGTGCTTCTTGTTGATCACCAACAGAAACTAATGGTTCAGTTTGTGCATCACCAGCTGTGTCAGCACACTCAATAGTTACCTGATGTAAGAAAACATGTATTATTACACGACCGACAAAAAAATGGCAAAGAAGTGAGCTTATACTCCCTAGATGCAATAATGTCCTCTATTTGAAAAGATAGATGCAGTTGACCAAGAAGATGAAGAAAAATCATTGTGTGAAGAAACAATTGTGGTCTGAATAATATAATAATATAAATTAACAAAAGTTACCTATTAACAGAAATAAGCTTCAGCCTATAAGCCTTCTTTACTGGCTTCAGCTATTTTGGGACCTATAGTACAAAACTAGACTAGATTTACATGTTTAACCCAAGAAGGTCCAACCTGATTGAACTACCTCAAGGCAGGCACAGTGAGGTGGAATTACCTGAGCACTTGCATCCCCTGGACTCCGCTTAGCTTCACCAGTGGGTTGATCTGCTGCCTCCTCATCCTCTTCTTCATCATCACTATATTGCCCAAGCAATGCTAGAGGATTCTCCTTTTTATCTGAAAAATAAAGTACATGCAAAAATTAGAAAAGAAAAGGAATTTATATGCCAATATACATTGCAACTCTTTTATGAAGCATACATGATAACATCAATAGTGTGTAAAATTAAATCAGAAAGATGGTTAAAATTATTAATGTGTGTCCATAAATAAGAAGACCAGGTTAGGAGCTACATACAAAGAAAGAGACATACGAACCGAGGAGGGAACAATCACATCCTGAAATCCCCACGCTTAGATACTGCCAAATGGGAAATTACCCGTAGGCATTCACTCAATTTTGACAGTGGCAGCTCGGTCTGAAGAATTTACTCAATGTTCCTTGCAGGCCGGCAACCCTACATGTATCTCAGAACCAGACATGCGGAGTGCATACATGCTTGTACAACAAATCCAAATTTCCACCATATTTATGTTCCATAATCCATAGGCATGTCTTCTTTACATATCCCTTGGAAGGAAATTGATGAAACCCACCTGAAGAAGATGGTGAAGTGGGAACCACAGTCTGTTGGTCACGGATTTCACCTCCTATACCCTCTTTCTGTGATGCCTCCCCTGCAAGTTACGGTATCAGGAGTCAGCTTATGTATAGAGATATATCACAGCCTATTGAAATGCTAACAGACCTGAGACAGATGGTACGTCTTAATAACCATATCTCACTGATATTCAGTATCTCTACTGTTACAAGAATGTGTTGAATCAGTAACATGAATAAACTATATCCAAAAACAGTTACATTATCCATCCTTCTGCAAAATCCAATATGAGTTTTCCATTACCTAACTGGCATTTGTATTAGGTTGCTTCCATTTTTATTGTTACATTGATTGACGTGACTAACCAATAACCTACCATGCACCATTAGATCAACCCACTCTCAAAGCCATTTATCACCCTTGCCGATGCCGGCAACTCCTGCCTAGGGCTTGGCAAGAAATACCCAAAAACAATTAGCCAAACCGAACCGGCTTAACCGAAAAAGACGGTTAAATCGGTTATTGGGTCGGTTAAATTTTATGTGCTATTCGGTGTTCGTTGTTCGGTGATCGGGTCAGTTCTGGGCTGCAGTTAACCGAATCACCGATTTAACCGAGATGTTTGTTCCCAGCAGAATCAGCTCCCTCCTCGCGACGTAGGCCTGGCCCAGATTGGCCGTCTCCCCGTCCGGCCCGTGGAGATGGACCCAGGTCCCACAAAGACCAAATAAAACCCCACCCCCACTCCAGAAACCCTAGCAGGCAGCCAGTCCTAGCCCCGAGCCGCCCCAAAACCATCAGCAGTCTGCGCCGAGCGCTGTCACTACCCACGCTCCCTCGCCCTCAGTCCCTCCTCTTCCCTCACCATAGGAAGCAGCAGCTGGCCGTGGTTTGGTGAGACCTGCGCTTCCGCCGCCTGCTGCTCGAGTGCACGTCCGCCGGCCACCACTCACCTTGGTTGCAGTCGCCGCATCCATTCCACTGCAGCAGCACTGCACATCTGTGTGGGGGCACGTGCAGGAGCAAATAGATTTGTCAACTCAGATCGGTACATGGCACTGTCAACCGAGCACTCATCCAACATATGTTCCCTCTTCCCTTTGATTTTTTCACTGTGATTTGCTCTCCACTTTGGGGATTTCACCATGCGCCATTTTGTTGATTCCATTTCCTTTTTCTGGATCTGTAGATGGGGGATACAGATGGTGTTGTAGACCTTGAAGTTGCGAGATCAGAAGCTGAAGACAAAGAGAAGGACGAGGAGCAGAACAGATGAGGGCCATTTGCTTATGTAACTAATCTGTATGAGATTAGAAACTGTATACCTGTTGCTGCATTTCAATAATTTGTTGCTTTGTTTCCTGTGTTATAGTATATGTATTGTGGTTAACCGATTTCACCGAAACCAAAATTCGTGGTTAATTAAATTCTGGGAGCAAGTTCGGTGACCATTCTTTGATAACCGAACTTCCTCATAACCGAGTTAACCGAACTGATTTAACCGCATTAACCGAATGCCCAGGCCTACTCCTGCCTCCCAGCCAAAATCCCCCAAAATCCATGCAAGGTAAGGTATGTCTCAGCATGCATGTTGGATCATATCTACCATCCTAGTTCCAAGATTATGTCCCTAGTAATGTAAAGTTCAAAACGAGATTGAAACTTTCAGACTAAGGCCAGTGTAGAATTACCTCAATGTGCAGTCAGGTATAGTTCTGTTACTTACGTCCGATGAAAAAGAATATTGGCATTTATAGCTGGTGGTAAGTCGAAAAGTTCAATACTAGAAATGATTTCGTTCTTTGAGTTCGGACATTTGGTAGGTTTGACCATTCACCTGACACTGCTTCGTAAAATAGTAGGCATTTCAATTATGCTTTGTAACAGATTTGTAGCAGAATGGGCTTGATACTGTGACTATAGTATTTCTCGCTATGCCACTGAAACTGCAACTGGATTGACGAATGTTGAAATGATGTATACTAACATTAGAACACTGCATGGACAGAAAACATGCTCAGCCATATTGCCTTGTGTTTGTTCCTTGCAGGAGCGTGTGTGTGTGTGTGTGTGTTTTACATTGACACCGATTTTCGTAGCAACCAACTTATACTGATAAGACCAACCAAACGGGGGAACAGATCATCATCTTGTTGCCAGATACCCGGAGCAGATCAAACAACTTAGTCTAAAATCGATCTTGCTCGAGATTAGATCACTGCGTCCACTCATGCAGGACGGGTGGATTCAGAAGACCAGACAAACCCTAATCGCCAAACACTATGAGGAGGTCGCACTAAGCTCCAGTTTTCGTACTAATCAAGCAGAAACAAGATCAAACGGTTTACAGGCTAGACAGTTAGGGCGAGGGATCCGGAGACCGATCTCAAGTCTCGAACCATGTCGAAGCTAGGTGGGACACACCCCGCGGTCAAACGCGACCAGGTCGAACCAAACGGACCGGGCGGGGGGCGGAGCTTACCCGGGGAGGGATCGAGGAAGAGGTCGAGCTTCACCCTGCGACCCGCCGCGGCCTTGGCCGCCAGGCGGCGCTCCTTCCTCCTCCCCATCGGTCGGGGAGCGAGGGGTTTCGATGCGTTGCGGGGGGTGAGAGAACCGAGCTAGGGTTAGGGTTTGCAGGTCGAGGTGGGCAACCGAGGAGGCGAGGCGAACTGGCGAAGGGAACGAAGCGGAGGGACGGACGGGGCCACGGGGGAGGCGGCGGCGGCGTGCTCGTGCCGTGCGTGGGTGGGCGCGTCGAATCGCAGGGAAACCAGGAACCTCTTGGGCTCTGCCACGACAAAACAGCACAGAAAAGCCCATTTAGCAGGTCCAGTCCACATCGAATTAGGCCGGTGTGCGTGAGAGCCATATGGTTCCAATCTCTCTTTTATTTTCCAAAAAATCCATCCCGCAACCACACCATTTCTAGGTCTTTAAGGATCATTTCCGGATACCACCCTTAATTGGTACGAAAATAAAAAGGCACGCAGCTCTAAACTCATCAGGCACTATGAGAGAAAAGCACCAAATCAGGTACGAAAATAAAAGCAGTTAGTTGGACAATATTTGTTTATTCCAATTCCCATTCAAATCGATCTTCCCGTGGGAAAACATTAAATGTTAATGTCGACTCCCAAATCTGATGCAGTAATCTTGATCGTGATATTATGTAGACAAGCTAGCTAACTGCCTAACGAAATCTTGGTGATATACTTTTCAGTTTCACCAAATTCTTACATTTTTTTTTATTTTTTAATGGATTCACGGTGTAATGATCAGGGAGCAGCGTGTATATAAGCGTGGGCGTCTACGTATTTTTGCCTTTTTTGCGACAAAGTAATAACCTAGGTGCATAAAGGTTGGGAGGAACGTTCATGAATTTTATTTGGACGCGAGCTGAAAACCGGATGCTCTTTTTTCCCCCTATTCCTTTCATCCAATAGTCTTGGTCTTCTTTTTTGTCTGTTCTTTCGTCAGTCTACTGCTGTGTGTTCCCCTTGTTTGCTCTCGGTTAGGTAGCGTTCGGCCGTTCCGCCCAGTTCGCTGGTTTTGTTTTCAGTTTCTTTTTTTGCTGGTAAGGTTTTGTAAGAAATTTGTTTTTAGAACTCTAAAAAAAGAAATTTGTTATATTTGAGCCTTTTTTTATTTTTCTGACGAACATAGCTCGGGTATGTTTTTTTTTTAAAAAAAAGGAACTTATGAGCTGTGGTTGCTGTGAGCCTGTGATACGGTGCGCTTGACGTGGACTGAAGCATACTACGCAGATAAATTTCTTCGGATGGAGACCAAATTTCAACAGTGCAGCAACGTCCATGCATGTTTATTTGTAAGCATAATTGACCTTTTCTTTTGTGGCCGGGATAGTCGTAGATTGATGCTTTGGCACGTGTGTTCAGCGGCAACGCCGGCGGCCGCGGCGCCACGATCGAGGTCGGAGAGAACGTTGGTCCCGGCCCGGCCGGCGTCCTGCAAGCCCAGGTGGCACGCACGCAGATCTCTTCTTGCCACTTTGTCGGTGCCACTGCCGGCGCCGCGCGCGTCCTCTGCTGCCGGAGCTCTCTTGCAACGAACCGCCGGCGGCCGGCACCCATGCCATTGTAGCTAGACTGCCTCAATAGAGAGAAGGCATCAACCGGCCGGGACGTCGGAGCACCGCCACGAGCCTGCTCCTCCGGCCACCACCGCCGGCCGGCCGGTCTCGCTCACGGTAGCAAACGATGGCATGCAGTAGCGCGCTGCTCCAAATCAGGCCATGCATGTCTGTCGGTTCGGCGGCATTGCTGCCGCGCTAAACGTAGTAGAGAGCACTAGAGCGTGTCTTCGGCGCTGGTGATCATCAGCTTCATTATCCTATGTGCGCTTGATGCAGGTGGTGCCTTCAATGCAGACGCTTCCACCTGACCAACCTTGTATTATATTGTCGCGGTCCCTCGTCATCGAATATGGTTCAATGCGTGCCTCCTCAATGTTTACTTGCTGCTCCGAGGAGCCTACTGCAACCGGGAGAAGCACAACTTCTTTTCTCAAAACACATACATTGATAAAGTTACGATACTTCGCGGTTGACAAACGCGTCGCCTACCATGAAAAAAATAATATTGTCCAACCCTGCATTTGAACCGTACTAAGGAGTTATTCAAACCACCGACAAAGGGTAGCTATAAAGAAGTAGAATTAAGAGTGAAATAAACTAACTTCAAATCAGCAATGTCCACAATAATGTCGAGGGTGCAAGCATACTCATCTCATTTTTCTGGACGAAAATGGTTGAGGAAATGCTGTCGTTACTCAAATCAATGAGAGAAAGAAAAAAGAGACATTCATGACTCGATGCTCGCATGACGAAATGGTCAAGCCCAACACTAATTGCCGGAACTCGGATTTAAGTGTTAAGTCCAAATCATGACTTACAATAAAGCATAGCTTAAGCTTACCCTTTTACATGCGCCGAATAGCAGCATATAGTTTCTAAAAAAAATTCTGAAAATAAATAAATTCACATTCATGATCAGTACAGGGCCAAGCACGCGACTTATTCTGGTGGCGATGTACGGAAACATCTTTTCAGTGTGGTAATAAGTTCTTTAATAACGTGTGGGAAATACATTGGAGCTGCACCGTAAGTAAGGATGGAAAACGGATAGCAAATATCCGAATTATCCGATATCCGTATCCACTTGAACATTAATATAGATATCTGTATTCGTATTCGTATTCGAATTTAATGTGGTAGCAAAGTGGATACATCCGAATCCGATTTTCATTGATTTTCTCTATCCGATTCCACATCCGTATTCGACAATATCTGGCACTATCCGTATCTGTAGCTGAAACTATTTAAAAGTCATCTTCATTTCATATAACCAATATTATATTAATTTTTATAATAAAAATATAAGAAGATTAAGTTTACTTTTAAATATTTTATTATTTTATCTATTTATATGTGAAACTACTTTTTTAATTTTTAATTATATACTAATAAAAATTGTCTATACATTTATTTACATATATTTTTATTTCTAGTTTTATTTTTTATATATTTATTTATTAAATATTGTTGATAAATATATTATTTTTAACTAGTTATCTTTGTTATGTTATTAAACTTTAGTTTCTACATGTGTAACGATTTTATATTCTAAAACTACCAATAAAGAAAATAGATAAACGTTATCTTATACGGTGAGTAAATATTTGAATGTGAATCCGTATCCGGAGTATCAGTTTTGCATTCGTATCCGAGAATATTCGAATCCGTATCCGTATTCGAACTAAAATATGGTAAAATATGGTAAATAGTGCCATCCGGATCCGATCCGTTTCATCAAAAAAACACGAGCTATACCACCTTAAAAAAACATCTCTAAAAAAACATCTCTCTCAAGAAAAGCAATTCTGAGTTAATTTCTAACCTTCTAGGCGAGGAGGGGAAGAAAATATCAGCACTGGAACGGTCAATGAACAGTACACATCGGTGGGGCCCAGCGGTTAGGAAACAGAGCCAATCGGGGAGTAGAGCCTACCGCACATGTGCCGGTTGGTAGGGTCCCGGACATGGGCCCGCGTGGCCGCAAGACGACGGGAAGCTGTGTGCGTCACGTGTGTTGAGATCCCCATCTGGATCTGGAATTCGGCGTGTTTGTCCATCTGTCCTTTGGGTTTCTTTCTTTTTGAAAAGCACCTCTGAGCAGAATCCTTTTCCCATTTGGATTTAGGCAGTACCCCAAGATATAACATTACTACAAGCAAGAATAATATAATTTATGGTAACAACTGAATAATTCAAATCCATTTTAGTCTAAAAAATTGCAGATATTGCGAATCGGACCTTATCCATATTTTAGGTAGTGTTTGGTTGGAGAGTGAGATAGGATGGAACGGTTCCAACCAAAATTGGAAGAATGGAATGGCTCTATCTCTATGTTTGGTTGAAGAGATAGAGTCGCTCCATATTTTATTTGGTTGGAGTAACAAGGATCAACCGGCTCATATTCCGTTAACGACCGTTGTAGGGCCCACCTGTCATGCACCCCCTTCTCCCTCCCCTTCCCTCCCGTTCCTCTTTCTGAGCGCATCTGCGCACCCCGCCGCATGCTCGCCGTCCCGCTGCGCTGCCTCACCGCAACTAGCCCTCTCCACCCTTCACCCCTCCAGGCCTCCACCCCCACCCCCTTCTCCCCCCACCCACCCCGAGCAGCCCTTCCACCACCGCAGCCAGCCCTCTCCAGTCTCCTCGAGCAGCAGTAGCGCGGACGCCAGGAGGTCCGCCGCTTGATTCGGCGCGTCACCGCCCAAATCGGCCCGCCATCGCCCGATTCGTCAAGCTGCCACCCAAATCGAAGTTGCGTCGCCCGATTCACAACTCTGTCGCTCAAATCGGAGCCGCGACGTCGCCCAAATAAGAGTCGACCTCGCCTGCCGCCCAAAAAAATCCGATGCAGGCAAGCTCGGAGCTTGGGCATGATTCGCCCGCTACTTTCTTCATCGCTGTGGCAGCCGGAGCTTGGGCTCTTCGCCGTCCGGCGCTTGCGCTTCCATCGGAGGTGGTGAGCCTTGGCCATTGGGTCCGGCTCCAAGCAAGCAGGGGTCGCGACGAGCAGAGGCTGGAGGCTGGAGGGAGCGCGAGACGGGAGGAGGCGGCGTTGGATTGGAGCCAACTCGTCCAATTATTTTTGTGGAATGAATCCGTCCTGAATATTGAGCGAATATTCGCTCGTCGGACGGCTCGGTTCCTACGACCGCGAACCAAACAAAGGATGGAGCCGCTCCATCCTAGTCAGCTCCCAACCAAACACAACTTTACTATCTAGTACTACTTTACCTGCACCGTTTTAAATGTATGCTTATCACGATTTTCTTTCTCAGACCACCACTGTTCGCTTAAACAGTCTTTTAATCCGTTTAAATACTGTGTAGCGTTGTGCTACACAATGGCTAGTTGTGTTTGTTTAATCTTATCTCGTTTAATAGCTATTTAATCCGTTTATATGAACGAACAGCTAAACAAGTAACCAGCGGAGAGTCCTGCCGCTAAATGCAATAGCTGGAGATTTAAAACACACTGGTTCCTGCTAAGGAAACAACCGCACTATGAAGCTAACTTTTGCACAAGTATCATTTGTTTTGACTTGCCAAGATATCTCCCCAAGTCACAAAAAAAGTCGCTACAACCATCGACTTTTTCCATTCTCGTGAACAATATGAACCATGCATGTCGCCACTGTACGTGTGAATCGACCGGCAACATTTGACGGTTTAATGGCTTATTAATATTACCTCACCCATGCCGAGCTTTTCGTCAAAAAAAACACACACATGTCGAGTACGCGTTGGTCGGCGCGAGATCGAGCACCCCCGAAAGTCGTTTACTAAAATCGTGGGCTCATAGTCTTCAAAGATACCACCATAATGCACGCGAGCTCGGCTTGCTCAAAGCGATCGCTCACGGCAGCCAAGCGGCGGCCAGGGCTCCTCCTATTCGACCGTGTCCACGTCCGCAATGATGGCCTGGCCTCTTATTGCTCCCGGAAAGGGACCCGGTCCACCCGTACAGCGCAAGACACACCATGATCCATGATCCATCCGTGACAGGTCAGCATCAAAAAGATCAAAGGGGAAAAAAAAAGGCTTGACAGGTCGACGCTGCTTGCTGCATTGGAGATCGAGTGCTTCTTATCTGCTCACGTACGCCACCAGGGTAAGGTGGGTTGAGCTGAGTTTTTGATGCCTCAGTTTTCATGTGGATGGATAAACATGCATGGTGCTAGAATTAATTGAACGTGAAATACAACTATTCTTCTTATGGCTGAATTATTACCGTGGCAATTATTCGGAAGATGGAGTACCAGAGAAGATTGAACAGCTCACGCACACACATATCTGTACATATACATATATCTATACAGATATATATATATATCTCGTGACTCTCACCATCAGTATACCACTGTGCGTATATCCGTATACTTATTTATCACTTTGAGTATGTTCGTATACTAATTATAAGATACTTCGAAAGGATATATAAAAAAATTTCAAAAGCACCCCCTATTTTTAAATATATTATAATTATACCAGTATAGTATATAAAAATTAGTATGTCCACATACTGTATGTATGTGTGTGTGTCTATATATATATATATAATCGATGACATCGCATACGCGCGTTGAACTGGTGATATTTCCGAATCAAATTTTTCATCTGACACTATAAAAAAAACCTCATAATGGTTAATGATTTCATGAACTCATGATATGCACCAAAAAGGAAGATAAGTCTAGAATAACTCTAGTATGTGGCGTAAAGCTCGAAGCAGTTGGGGGGGGGGGGGGGTGTGTGGGGGGGGGGGGGGGGGGGAATCACGCTACCAAGGTAGTTTGTTACCATCAAGAAATGATTACTTTTTCCAAGGACAACAACCAACTGTGCAGTCTTGTCAGTCTGTTTAAGAAGGACCTTGCCTTGCTTACGCACAGAACAAAGAAAAAGCACACAGACCTAATAGTAGAATGGCTGAGCAACTTTGCTTAATTTGTTTGATCTTCTTTTGAATCTTTCTGTCTCCTAAGGTATTTCTTGTAAACCTCTTTCATCGCCTCCTGTTGCCTAGAAATAAATTATATGCTAGATGAATTACCAAGAAAGACTTGCACATGATTGGTGAGATCAAATACAGGTGCCAAAACCTGCAGCACGTGAAGATCATATTCTCAAATTTATTTTGAAGATACTAGTAAAAGTCGAAGACCTCGTGATATAGAATCAAGAGCTGGTGACCTTTGATATAGTCTCACGTAACCATCGAAGTAGCTCCTTAATTTTGCCAAGAGAAGTGGTTGAGGAATTCTGTATTATCGCGCTTATAAATATTTGTCGCGCCATAAGAAAGGTATACGTGCACCTGATCCCCATCATCATTCACAGAAAAAGACCCTACTAGCCCTCTTCTAAACTTATGAGATCAGCTGCCTCTCTCCATAAAAAAGGGAATCATACAAAAGTAAGTTTCGTTCCTTAAACCTTAAAAGTTTCCCTTGGCTTAAACTAATTACTTGTACCAAACCAAACCATGCACCTAACCAACCAATCACACGTCCGAGAAGCTGGACTTTGGGCGGAATATCCCGTTTCCATCCAGCCTATTCATCACAGGGCGAGTCAAGAAAGGCAGCCGTTGGCGAACTAGGCGGGGGCGGCACGCCCGAACGGGCATGACATGTCACTGTTCGCCGGTGACGCCCGGGCCCACCACGCGCCAGAGAGGGAGGCAGCCCAGGTGTACGCCGCTGTACCACGGACAAGTCAAAACGGCAGCCGGGGGACAGCAGCGCCGCTGCACGAGCAGCCGGGATCAGTGGCTTACACGTGGTCCCACCTCACCTGGGGCCACCTGCTAGTGGAAGCAGCTGGGACGAGGGGCGTGGCCGGGGGGGGGGGCCGGGCTCCCCTCCCCCTCTTATCCTCTGTGGCGGGCGGAAATGACGCCGCTGCCCTCCGAAAAGCGCACAAAAGCGCGCGCGGCGGGCCCCGCCACCTCATCCCCTCGCTCGCGCTCGCTCTACGCTTCCTCTTTCTCTCCCCCCGACCCCCCCCCCCCTGGCATCCCCGCTCTCTCTCTTGCCGCTGCCTCTGCCTCTGCATCCCTCTCTCTCTCTTGTTCCTGCCTGCGCCCCCTTTCTCTTCTCTCTCTCTAAAAAAGGTGTTTTTAACTAGGGTTCTGACCCCTTTCTAGAAGCTCCTGGGGTTCTGTGGCTGAGCCGACCCCTGTGGAGGTCGGGGGGCGCCGAGCCGGCGCCCGCTCCGGCGGATCTGAGGAGCCGACGCCGTTGGTCTGCCTCCGGTGAGTGGTTCTCCCTCTCCCTTGTCGCGGGGTTTCGGATGTGGGATCGAGCTTGTGGCCCACAGATTCGAGGAGCTGCTTAGGCTTTTAGCAGGGAATTTCATTTCCTTTCGCCTTTCGGTGTTTCCTATGTGCCTGGCTTGGATTTTGGGTGTGATTTAGTTTGGTGCGGATTGAAGAGCCTTGGAAATGGCCGTTCTACGGTATTTTTTAATCGCTTGGGCTGTGTTTTGTTCGGGATATTCCTCAAATCACCCAAATGGCAGCTTTCCCTTTCTATCTGGGAAAGATCTTCCTTTTTCTTGGGCAACTGTGAAATAATTTCTGTTTAAGACGCGTGAACACTGTGTATTTGTTTGAGGTCGGTACGGTAAGAAAACTGTTTTTTTGTGCGGGTTTTTTTCTTGATCTAAATAATCATCATATTGCTACTTGCTTTTGCTTCTTCTAGTTTCAGCCTTGAAAGCGAGATCCTTTTTGCATCTTTATTTCCTTTTTTAAAAAATTATTTTTTCTAACTTATATGAATCGTCAAAATCTACATTTTTTTATTTATATCCGAGCCTTGTTGTCTTAGTTACAAAGATGTGAGGTTACTTACTTAAAAATGTTCATACTTAAGTCTTTTCGCTATGATCCGTATGAGCACGGTTCCTGAAAAAATTCGTTTCCTTTTTTCCGAAACCGAGTTTTCCACTAAAGTCACCTTTATTTCTTGTTTTGCACACGTAAGACTTACTTTCTGGTCTGGGATGCAACTCTTTGGTTATTTTGCTGGTGAAAAAGTAACCCTCTGCCCTTTCAGAATAGTTTAACTTAAATAAAATTATCACTGAGCTGTGTTTTTTATTTCATTGGTCCAATCATTCCTACGTCATATGTTTCGTCCCCAGCATAGTGTTGCGCATGCTGTCCTTGGTTGCTTGGAAAAGTGGAGATATTATAGAATAGGATTTTCTAATGAAAACGATGTCAGGGTTGACTGTAAATTGTGTTTGTGATGGTTGCCTTTCCCTCTTTTTTTTGCACATTATCTCTTTTAGGAATCGCAGTACCTAGTGACCTCGTGGAATATATACTTGTGTTCTTGCAAGCAGTGAGTGGGGGGCTCGAATTATAATATATGCTGAGAACACAAGATTCCAAGACTAGTTGCCTGTACTTTTGTAGTGGGACTTGCAGTTCTTTATGCCTTGGTCGGCAAATTGGGGTGGAGTCTACAAATTTATGAGTTCATTGGTACCTAGAATTGTCCCAATGCAGATGACGGCTATATGCTCTAATTAGGAAGTAAATCAATATTATCCATGATTTTATATTGCTGGCAGCTGATGTAAGATGTTTGATGGTGGAAAATGTTTTGAACGTTTCTTGTGGATTAAGTTGAAAAAAAATATTTTTAACTGCTGTGTGGGTGGGTACCAGGGTCATAGTAGCTGTCAGTAGAAAATTTCTGTCATCACGTCAGTGTCATACTATCAAATACACAGTTACACACCAAATCATGTATGTGTAGTTCATAGAATAGAAGTGCTTACAATAATATTCCTGTTCCTGTCGGAAAAAAGAGTCAGAATAGTTATTGATTTATTCTTTTTAATGGTTGCTTACCAACGCTGCAACAGGTTCCTTGTAAACTTGGTTGGTCAGGAAACACTCTGAATACTAGTTTGTTGGCAACATAACTTCTCCTGAAGCTGGCTTGAAGTTTGCTGATAGGAATGATGGGCGCTCTCTGCGATTTCTGTGGGGAGCAGAGGTCCATGGTTTACTGCCGATCAGATGCAGCATCCTTGTGTTTATCATGCGACCGTAATGTGCATTCAGCTAATGCTCTTTCTCGGCGCCATACAAGGACCCTTTTATGTGATCGGTGTGCTTCACAGCCTGCTGCTGTCCGCTGTCTAGTGGAGAATGCCTCGCTTTGCCAAAATTGTGATTGGAATGGCCACACTGCAGGATCCTCAGCTGCTGGACACAAAAGGCAGGCTATAAATTGCTACTCAGGATGTCCATCATCCGCTGAACTTTCTAGAATCTGGTCCTTTGTTTCGGATATTCCTAATGTAGCACCTGAGCCGAACTGTGAGCAAGGAATAAGCATGATGAGCATCAGTGACAGTGGTGTCAGTAATCAAGACAATGCTGCAGGGGACAATAATTTGTTTGATATAGCTAGTACAACACTTATGAGTGATCTTGATACTTGTGACAAGCCTTTGGTAGGCTCCTCTTCAGGAGCTGGAGTGAACCTGCTTCCACTTGCTACTGATCAGGCAGCTGGAACCGTGGATTCAACAACAACTAAGGTGCTTTAAGGCTATTCACATATCCCTGATACCTCATACATAGAATTAATTATTCACCACTGCTGCTGCATATTCTACTTCCATGTGCAATATATGTAAGATAACCGATGACTTTCCTCCCTACAGTTGATGATTATCATTTCACATGTCATTTAATTATTTTCTTTTGTATGATCTGTTGTCTGCTTGTATATTTCATTTTAATTACTTAGTAAAAATAAGATAAACAAAAATTATGAACAAAAGAATTGCTAATAAGCTTATGAATCTACTGTACCATGCATGAAAACACTGGTGTTGCTGAGATAGTATAAATAATTGCATATCCCTGTCTCTCTGATATGAAAAACTGGGCGCAGTATCTATCTTTTGTTATTTTCATTATATGGCATCCACATCTGAATCTTTCTCAGATCTAATTATGTTACCTAGCCACACCTTAGTAACTCCTACACTGGACAATTTGTACACTATCTATGCGCCTTTTTGCTTTCTTTGCTTGTGAGGATTTCACAGATGCGGTATGGTGAAAGGACATATTTGATCTTTTCATATGTTATTTCTCTGTATGGCATATGCAAAGTTTGTACTCCCCCCACCCCCATTGCTCTGTGCCTTTTCAAATATTAATCTGTAAGAACATCTTATATGCTTTCTATAAAAGGAGGGTTATCCTTTTTCAAAAAAAATATTAATATGTTAATAATGTGTCAGGATTGCCTTGTACAGGTGCCCTATACACCAGATAAAGATATGTTTAGCAAGGACAGCATATATGAAGATTTTTGTGTGGATGATGTTGACCTTGCTTTTGAAAATTATGAAGAATTATTTGGTACCTCACATATTCAAATGGAACAACTCTTTGACGATGCTGGAATCGGTAGTTACTTCGAAGTGAAGGAACTGCCTGCTGGGGATTCTACTGAGGTTTGTAGTTTGTTGGTTTGCCAATTAACAGAGCCAATTTCATGTTCTTCCCAATTTGTGTCACTCATAAGATGTTTAGTTTCATGTGACATCATCAAAATTCAGTGGGAGGGCCTACCACGAAATTGATCCAAGTGATAAGCTTCCATGTGTGACTATAATCTTTATTTGAAAAAAACAGCCAAGATACTAAAAAAGACTGGTAGAATGTTTGTCATTGACCTGTTACTTGTAGGCTAACCTTTTATACATTTGAACTAATAATTTTAACTTGAGTTCGCAGTCCAGAAGATATGGTATAGGGGGGTCCAAGTTTTCTTTTCTGTTTTATCCATTGGTTGTAATTGACAAACTCTTCAGACTGGGTACACGTTCTTAAGTGAATTAAAGGTCGTTTTAACTTTGTCCTAAGTCAAACTCGTCTAACTTTGACCAAGTTTATAGAAAAATATATTAACATCCGCAGCATCAAATAAATGCACTATATAAATATATTTCATGATCTATCTAGTGAAACTAGTTTGATGTTGTAGATATTTATGTATTTTTCTATAAACTTTGTCAAACCTAAAGAAGCTTGACTTACAAGCTAAAACGACTTATAATTTGGAATGGAGGGAGTAGGAGCAGTCTTTGCCTTCTTTCTGTCTGTGTTGGGTGTTGGGTTGAGCATGTGCCAAGTACTGTATTTGGTATTGTGTTCCAACCACAACTAATTGTAAATTGTAATCTATAATCACTTAAATGCTTGTCAGCGGATCTGTAATCCATTTACTGTTATCCCATAGTTTTGTCTGTGCATAATTAGACCTTTTCCTTTTGTGTTTCATTATATAATTATTATAGGGTTTGTGTCTCATGCTTTTCAGCAGCCCAAGCTGATGCAGCCTGTGAATAGTGATGCGGTATCTGCTGACTCTGGGATGTTCGTTTGCATCCCTCCAAGGCAGGCTAGGTTGAGTCTGTCTCTTTCGTTTTCTGGTTTGACTGGTGAGAGCAGTGCTGGAGATCACCAAGATTGTGTGGTATCATCACTGCTCCTTATGGGTGAGCCTCCTTGGCAGCCTCCTGGCCCTGAGGGCACAATTGCTGGAGGTAGCAGAGACAGTGCTATTACACGATACAAGGAGAAGAAGAAGAGAAGAAAGTAAGTTCATCTCTTATAAATACTTGTGTGCTTTTGTAACAATGTACTGATTTCTACCATACAACAGCCCTTTGAAGAAATTTTAGGATAATTATATTTTAAAAACTATGTAGCATTCTAAGTGGTTATTTGTTCATTCTGACAGGTTTGACAAGAAGATCAGGTATGCTTCTCGCAAGGCTAGGGCTGATGTGAGAAAGAGGGTGAAGGGGCGGTTTGTTAAGGCTGGTGAAGCATATGACTATGATCCTCTCAGCCAAACAAGGAGTTACTGAAGCATGTGACCTTTCTCTGGTGTTAGGTTAGCAAAACTTAAACCAAGGCTCATTGCAGCTGGCACAAAAGCACCGCCACTCCAAGCAATTGGGCAAGATAAGTGCCTTGAACAAAAGGGGAAAAAAAAGGTGAAAGCAGTGAGCGAGAAAAAAACAGGAAAAATATTTGGTTGTTTCAGAAGTTTTTTGGATGCAGTTCCTCCTTTTTTTTCCTCCTGTACAGTGGATGGAATTTGCACCTTTTGTTGCCTTTCGGGGAGCGATTTGAGTCACTCTTCACCTTTTGTGAATTAGCCTGAATATGACTAAACGGAATCTTGTTGCATTTTGATCTCCATTGGCTGTGGCGTTGGTCCACGTACCCTTGCTGCGGTGTTCTTCCATATTAGACAAAGATGGCTGTAGGTGTGACCTGTGAAATTTCCTGCTGTATTTTGTTCATTATCATGATGTAAACTTTGCTGGGATCTGGAGTGTTTCTGCTATTGTGAATGTGTAAAAACCAGGTAGGAGATCAAACTGGTGGTCAGTTTGATATTTTTAGGCTGGTGATGGAACCCATGTAACTGGACACAAACTTTCTGTGCTCACTCTGCCCAAGCCAACCTCCAGACTGACTCAAATGTTATTATTTGTCCTGAGCGAGTATGTGCTCAAACCTCATACATCCTTTTGTAACAAACCACAATATTTTAGAGGTTAATCTTGTCCATTTACTTTTTTGTTTTTTGTCAAAACATTTGCTACGGCACCTTATATGGGCAAAAAAAAATTATGGGCCAGAGTTCACTGGGAAAACTTAAATTATGATAAGATCGATTTTTTAGGGCTAGTTTGGTAGTGCTCTTACTTCTAGTAAAATGGTTTCGGCTTTAGTTTTGATGGTGAAGCAGCCTTTTGTTTTTAGGACTGGTTTGGTAGTGCTCTTACTTCTAGTAAAATGGTTTCGGCTTTAGTTTTGATGGTGAAGCAGGTTTTTTTTTGGAGCAGAAGCTATTTAGTAACACTTTTGGTAAAATAGCTTCTTGGTGGCAAATTAGGTAATTTTATGGATAATTAATACATGGGAGAGAAGCCAGTTTAGCCATTTCTCTCAGCTCCTTCATTTTACTGTGAGTCGTTTTGGAGCTTCGTAGGGGTTTCTTGCGTGGAGCTATTTCCTTTTTAGTGTCATATAATTATCTAACTAACCATTGTTTAGTCACGTCAAATGTTAAATCAATCGCTATAATCGTTCGGTGTGAATCAGATTTGTTATTTTTTTGGATAAATTTTGTGGATACCTAATTTAGAGGATTTACTAAATTTTTTATGGGCTTTATATTTTTAACTTAGCACATTACATTGCCGAGCAGGGTTTAGTCAGATGATTTGCGCGACATAAATCGCCATTAGATAGCACTAAACTATTGTTAAACTAAGGTGTGGATGATAAATGCACCAATTTAGTTAGTTAAGGGGTTAATTTGCACCTAATAAAATATGAGGGATGAATGTCACACTTTGTAATACTTGAAGGATCACAAATATACTTTTTTTATTAATTTATAGTTATTGATAAATGAACTTAAATTATAAACAGATGTAAAACAGTCTATTCATGGGCATATAGGTCGTTATATTTCTCACATCCACTTTAAAAAAAAGCAGGAGAAATTGTTTTGCCAAATGATTTTTAAAACGGCTTTAGATTCATCCGAGAAGCTGCTCTACCAAAGAAGCTATAGCCGGGGCCGATTCAGCTACACCGGAGCCCTACCAATTGCGTGCTCGTAATATTACATTTGTTTAGTCTTCAATGATCATTAGCACTGATGTCACATCAAAATTAGTGTGAAATTACCCTGTACCACCTGGTATTGCACTCCCATCACAAATACAGGCATATTAATCCATCTCCACCATTTCAGAAAATATAAGCCATTTTATGTTTTTGAGGTACCTTTTCACCTTTCTTTCCTGTTTTAGCCTTCTTAATTGCTAGGTTAATAAATGAGCCAAGGAAGAAAAGTAGACAATACAACTTAATTCATGCGGCACATGGCTAAAGTTATCTATATTCGTAATTGGATAAAACAAATATGATTGCATCAATAAAAGCTTACACCAACAAGCTACCATGAAAACAATATATTGATTTTATTTTTATGCGAAAAAATCTGGATGCACGAACAGCAAATATATGCATAGTAATCTCATGTGGTAGCATCAAACAGTAACATAATCTTCTAGACAGAATTCGAATCAAACCCCTTGATTGCACAATAACATCAGCTATTCTGAGTTGTTGACACATTAAGTTCCTTCATTTTGCAAACTGCCTTGTCAATATCGTTTTTCACCAAATTAACATTATAGCACCCATAAGAAAAGAGAGCAAAGGCGGTTCCTGTAGTCGTGGATCATTCAGGATTCAGTAGAGAACCCCTGCGTCTAGTTCTTGAGGGTAGGAAACTAATGAAGCCAGCCCATCATTGTGACATGAAGTGAAAACACAGTTTTTGTACTATTTTCCTTCCGATCTTGTTAGTAACAACAGATGATGCAAGGGGGTGTGGTTGGTTGGTTGGGTGGGTGGGTGGGGTATGTTTTCTGTGATTCATGACCCTATCTGTGTCTCTAATCTAACTAAAAGGATCAGGTTCAGATTCTCTAACCTTCTGTAATAGTCAGAACAACATTTGAACATTCTGTAATCATAGGCAGCTAAAACACATTCCAGGCTCTGCAGTTAGTACTCCATTGTCCAATCTAAAATCTTGTGATGAGGCCCTTGCTTTGTAAAATTTTTGCTGAGGGCTTTGCCTTATATTGAAAGTTATTCATCATGTCACTGATCTTTGCTCAGCATGGCAGCAAGCAGTCGTAAAAGACACTATATTGCCGGAACATGCTTTCTGGTGATCCGTATGTGCACTTGTGCATTAGCAAAAGTAGGACGTTGTCAAAATGGGATTCCTACTTGGCTGATATAGATTCCTTCTCGAGTTGGCTGAATATCTTCTTGAGGTGTGAAGATGCACTGGATGTTACATCCTGCGTGATCTTCTTCCGATTCTTGCAGCTCTTTAACCATACTACGCCAATGGATACTTGGACGGTACAAGTCTTCTGCTTGGATGTATTGCTCTCCAGTTGATATCGAATATGAAGCTGTTAGAGAGACAAGACCACAAAGGGCAGCACAATCAGGTGGCAAGTAAAAAGCTAACACTTTGAATGTGAAGTGATGAACAAATAGACGACTGTTTCCTAAGTGCATCTACATGAATTTCAGAATCAAGACGACCCTCTTTAACATAGTCACCGTTGTAATTTCATTGAGAAGACCACAAATGAAAAATGGCCAATATCCAAACTAGTACCTATGCATGCAGCATAAAAAAAAAGATATGTGCGTCACTGTTTTTCAGGCTGATAGTGAATTTTTTATATAAAAAGAAGAAATAATATAGAAAAGAAAGAACATTCAAGATTATCAGCTAACAAATAGTGATTTGCTTGACAACAAGGACACTGACGCTCAAAAAGGAATGTGAGAGGGAAACAACATAAGCATGTCAGAATTTCAAAAGATATATAGTAAATAACTGATATTGAAGTGTATATAATAAAACACCCAGGAATCGGCTCTTACATTGAAACATTCACCTATTGGGATACCTTCAAATGTCATCACTTCTTGAACAAGCCAGCCATTCTTATTAGGCAAAGGGGACTTCTGTTGGGTGCTCATTGCTTCTCCCTCGTGCTGTGCCGATCTCTTGTCAAACTTGTAATGCACTTGTCTCTGGTAAACATCAGCTCTGACAGATTCCCATTCTGTAACAGAGTAGTCCACACAGCCAACTTTCTCCATCACCCGACGCTCCAAAGGACCACCCTCAAAAATGCTCATGGCTGTTGATACCTAATGACACATAAAGTTGATTACAATGTAAAGTCACAATTCTTTGTGGAGCACAAAGTGGATTGCACACTGTGTCTCGATGGGAAAAAAAGGAATCTTACATCAAAAGGTTTTGTAGATGAAAACACTCCGGACATTTTGGCATCTTCTATCCCTAAGAAAGATCCACCTTCCTCATTTTGGAAGTCTTCTGTTTCTGATTCCTCCTCTACAAGCTGTACTTTTTGTTCAGGGGTCAAGGACCTTGCCTTCCACAGTGCCATTATTGTTCTGCAAAGCAGATAATTGGCATTTTGAACAAACATATTCATGAAGAAAAAATCAGATTGGTGAGGAGTAAATAGACAGAAAAGATAGGTGTCCTTTTTAAGGAATTCACTTGTGATGGCCAGTCACATATGGCAAATTAGGTCCATATGTATCATCCAAGAAAATGTACTTACTTATGTGCGGCATTGAATGAGACAAAAGACTGGAAATGAAACTTGAGTCTTCCTTCACTGTCCAGTTGCTTTGCTCCATGCTTTGCATCAATTCCTCTGCCCTTGCGAAGAATAATCACCAGAGATGGACTTCCCATTGAAGCCAGGGTTGCAGGGACCACTAGGATTTCTTCAATATCTTCCCAAAGAAAGAAGAATTTTGTTTTATGGCCAAAAAGGTTTGTGTAAAACCCAAATATTCTTGGAGACAGAAAAAGGCGACCCTGCAACACAGGCAGACATGAGTCAGCTCTCAGGGATGATGACATAAAAAGTCATGTTTAGTTTGTCATAAAGTTACAGTAACATGACAATGTTAATAAATACAGAATGGTCATAATCTCAAAGCATAGTTATTCTCTGTGTATTGGTGATCATTGATCAGAATAATTGAAACAAGACAAGCAGATGAATAGGTTAAATATATTGTTTAAACAGGATTTTGAAGCCGAATCATGTGAATACCAACAATCAGGAATAGAAGGTGAAAAGTATGACTACCATCTATAAATTTGCAAACCTCCGGTATACGATTCATGTGCCTAAATCTAATCAATTGTTTTTTTTGGATAATAAGAATACGATATTGAAGTATTACAAAATGGATGGAGGCTCAGACCTATGATAGAAAAGCAGCACAAAAAGCAATTAAGCATAAAGAATGAACATTTACCTGTGTTAGCATTTTCCTCTTTAAGTGACAAGTAAAATCATTGATAAGAAATTCTTCTGGTGGCAAAGAAAAGATTTTCTGGAATGCTAAATTTGCATGAGGAGACCTCACAGCAATCTGCAGAATGAATTTTGCACAAGTCAATAAAGCCAAGATGGGATGAATTTGCACATTTGATGACATGAGAGAAAATCCTCACCTTTTTGCCAACTTGTTTCTCCATTTTGTCCAGGTAATCCTTCACAATTTGAGTACCCCTTGTATTGTTCAAGAATATTCTCAAATGCAATTTTGACTGACATGCTTGAGCCAGCTTTCCCTTAAGAGGAATCCAAATGTCAGCAAGCTCAGATATATTATATTTCAAGAAATTCACTTCAGCATGACCAAGGGAGGCAACTTCATCGAAGGGTCCATCGAAATCATACACGTCTATTTCCATCACTGATGGAGGATCTTCCATGGCATCAAATTCAAAAATTTCTGCAAGTTTTGGTAAATCAAAATATATAAGAGAAGCTGTTTGATAATGCATGTCCAATGAATCCTGCAATGGCTGATGGATGTCAGAAAAAAAGAGGAAAAGTACAGTTTACCATTCCATTGAGGCTCAAGGGTGTGAAACTTAATAGAACTTGTCTTTGTCTTTCCATTGCATGTAAACACAACATATGGGTCAGAGAAGCCAGATGATTTGATTGCTGCCAAGTTGGTTCCCTCAATCAGAGCAACAGTCAGCAACCAGCCATCCCCTTGAGCTTTGACTCCATGATCACCTAACATACATTCCAATCCGAATGGTTTATATTAGTGGACTATAAGAGTAATCATCCGAAACAATGTCTGAATCCTGAAGGTTATGTTGAACACAAAGGAAAGGTAACAGTAACCATTTCTTCCAATTAGGAAATGCCTAAGCAAGCACTTGTTTTGAGGCCTAACAGCTACATGCTAACTTGTCACTGTTGACTGCCATGTAGAGCAGGATTTATCTGATGAAATTCCTCTACTAATAGTAATTCTGAATCTCTGATGAATAACACTTAAGGAGACATTCTATTCCCACTAAGAGAAACAATGAGAAGCAAGATATATGCTACCTCTCTGCCTCTTCGCCTGGATGAACCGTCCAATCATATTTAGGACACGCTGTCCTTGTAGAACAAGAACCCCACAAACTACAACTTCACCAGAAGAATCTGGCAAGTCCAGGCCTGGGAACTCGAGACCTTGAATTATACTAGGATTTGCAAGGATGATGTGCGCAGAAACATATACAAATGCAAAAACTGAGGATAAAAGAGTAAAATTTCCAAATATTCGAAATGCTAGCTTCCAATCAGATTCTTGCTCTGGTTGCACAGAAGACAGGACTTCATTACTGTCTGTTGTATCTTTTGCATCAACTGGCCTAAAAGTTCGAGCAAGGAGCTCAGAGAACTGAGCATAGTTATCCTTCAGGCCTTGTCGTGCCCCATTTTCAATCATGCTCTTCATCATGGTACTTTGGAGAAAATTTAAGCGCCAAGAGACTACAAGACGTGATGATTTTTCATCATCTGGCAGTTCAGGCCCTGGCATTATGCAGGTTAGAACCTCCACTCTGAAATTATTGCCAAAAGGAACTTCAGGAGTACTAGCAGATGCTAAAACTGCAAACATCTCTCCATCTGCCTTCAAGTATGTCATGTCCTCCGTCGCTTTCACAGCCTTAACTAATTTAGTAGGAGCTTTTGTGTAGCTTACGACCCTATTCAAGATTTCACCATCATTTTCAAGTCTCCATTGTTGAATTTCAAGACCAGTAGTTCCTTGAATTTCTGCTAGTGATTGCAGAAAGTCTGAACATGGAGAGAAAAGATGTGTGTTCAAGTCACTTGGTGCAACAGCATAAACTTGATCAAGGAGTACTCCACCTGACAAATTTTCAGGCGTTTCCTTCCCTTCATGCCGAGAACCAAAGGCCTTCAGTAGCTCATCAAATGTCATAGATGCACTAGCTTCCTGATCCTGCTTCTCAGGAGATTGCGAGCTGGTTGATGGTGTTTCTTCAAGAACATCTGGACTGCTATCCAGATTGGAGAGAGATGAAGCAGGAGCTTCAGTGTCTTTTGGTTTAAATATTTGATACAGCTTGTTAACAAATGACGGACCGCCATTTGATTTATCCTCCTTGATAACTTCTATCTCGTCGCTCTCTGATACTGCTGTGGATATTTCTATTGGAATATTTGGCAAAGAAGATCCTTTCACTAATTCAGCTGATTTGTCTGAATTTGATGCGAGGTCATCTGAAGCCCAATGTGCAAGCGCCGCTGTCTCTTCAGAGAGATTTTGACTTAGAGATATGGTGAGGCAAATTTCTCCTAAAAAGGGCAGAATCAGCAGACAAATACATTTCTCACGTTAAAGCTATTAACACATAAACCTCTCCTAGTACATAACGTGTCGTCATGGGAACTAACTAATAAGTAATAAGGGAGAAAAAACACAAATTGAATGAACATCAAAGAATAAAGGTCACAGATAACTTTTGCGGCATGTCCTTACCGCAATCCTTGAGCTTGGCCTTCTTGCTCTTGGGCTGCAGCTGGTACCACTGCGTCCCGAGCGTACGGTTGTCGGCGTCGAGCACGGCGGTGAGGGGCACCTTGACCTGGCCGAGGACGTCGTCGGAGAAGTAGCGGTCCTCGTGGAGCACGGAGACGAGGAGCTGCTCCCTGAGGTCCCCGACCCGGAAGGCGAACTCCTCGTCCCAGGCGGGGCTGAGCGTCTTCCGCAGCACCTTGGTCTTGGCCCGCTGCTTGCCCAGCTGCGCCCTGGCGTAGGGGTCCCGCGGTCCGTCGGCGTCCGTCGCCGGGAGGCCCCGGGCCTCGATCACGCGCACCACCAGCCTCATTTTTTTCTTGGAAAATGGGACGTTTTTTTTTTATCTTGTTCTGTTCTACTACTGTTCCCAAGAAATTCGATTTGGGCGTCCGTACGCCTCCTCCGATCGAATCGAAGCAATCCGAGTTCCGAGAAACCGCAATTCTCTCCGGTTTCCTTTCCCTTCTCCGCTTACCACTCGGGTTGGAAAGGGAACTGGAGCTGCTAAGCACTTGGGATTAACCAATGGAGGAAGAATCAGGGGAGCTATCCCCGGCTGGTGTGGGCGGGTCCAAGAAACGAAGGAAGCTCAAAACCGAAATACGAAAAATCGCCCGAACCCCGGATTAACGCGGCATGAATCGAGGAGAAGGACGCGCGACGCGCCCACGGGAGCAAGAAAGACGACGACTTTGGGAGCGAAGCAGCGCAGGCACAGAGAAGTCAGAGGGGAAAAAAAAAGAACCTCCAAGGAAATCAGAGGCTCAGAGCAGAGTCGTGGCTCGGGGGATGTCGAGGAGGAGATGCCCCGGAGGAGGTGGATGGGAGGTCAGGTTCAGGGCAATGAAGGCCGGGGATGGAGGAGGGATAGGAGAGGAGAGGAGACCTGTGGGTTGATGATGGAGGCCGCGGAGGAGTCTTCCTTCCCCGCGTCGCGTTCGTCGCTGCTGACTTTCAAACGAGCCGCCCTCGCCCGTCAGTACTCGGGTCGTGCCCTGCTCGCTCCGCCGAGGTTTACTCGTTCCACATTCAACCAGGGCCGTTTTCCCGCCTCCCCAGCACTTCCATTCCAGGGACACTTTTTTTTTTATAAAAAAGTTCTCTTTCTTTTCTGAGATGAGAAAACAAAAATCTTGAGGACGGGAACTATGACACGTGAAGTTCTTCTGGATGAATTTAATGCCAGTGGTGACGTGAAAAATTGAAAGGATACCTTTTTGAAAAATTGATGGATTGGCATGGATGAAAACGAAATAAATTGATTGGTGGTGACGTGACCAATGCAATTGGCGTCCTTTGCAAAAGGACCAAAAGTTATGAAAGTACTCTAGCTCCGAACCAATGCCGTTGCTTTCTTCTCCCATCAAGCGGCGATGAAAAAGCTAGGACAGCAAAGGTGTGCGCTGAAGGCTTGTTGGTTGATGCCAAGAATTAAAATTAAATAGGAATAGGGATTGTGCTTTGAATGCTTTTTTTCCCTTTTCTTTATGGTACCGCAAAATATTTGGTTTTAGTTAGGTGTTTTGATGATTTATAACGAAATCTTGTTATATATATTTAGTTTTTCTTCCTCCCTTTTGCTGCTTTGAGCTCGAGCTGACACTATTCACCCATGCCACAACATTGTGGTCATACTAGACCCAGCTTTGTGTCCCTAAGGTTGACGGTGGAGGTTGCCCCTGCATCCCTTACCTCCATCAAAATGCTTCTAGGATGAGAAGGTGACTGGAATTATTCTCAAAACCAAAATTTTGATTCATAATTACATGAAGCTGGAAAGCTTGCTACTTAATTTGTAACCGTTCATAAAATTTATAGGCCCACATGGAAATTTTTTAATAGGACTTTCGAGTCAAGTTTTAAATTTTGAAACAGAACTTTTACATTAAATTATTCATTTTGAATTGAGATTAACGTTCTGAATCTGAGATTAAAAGTTTCCTTTTTGAGACTAAAGAGTAATGTAGAAGACAAGAAGAAAAAGGACAATGAACAGAAGAGCGGAGGCCTGATGAGATCCCCATAATTCTTTAAACAGTGTTAGTTGTCGTCAAATCTATCAAATTTTCTTACATAAGTTGTAATTATGTCTCAAGAAATCGGTACAATATAGCACGTAGGGGAGTTATGTTTTGATATAAAAAAGTATCCAAAAGTAGACTTTATCCTTTGATTTCTCTTTAATATATTAGTGGTGGCTAAAACAATCAACATTATTACATACTAAAGTACTTTAAGAGGGAAGCGGCTCCAATATTAAAAAAGAAACTTCAAGGAAATAAAAAATGAGAAAACTAACAAGGAACACTACGAGCAGGAGAAGCCGTGGAGGAGGTGGGAGGTTGGGCTCAAGCAACGAGTGCTTCAATTTGTGGTGGAGGGAAACGGAGAAGAGGGGATGGAAGGAGAAGGGAGTCTTAGGGGCATGGGTTTTGATCCGCGTCTGTGTCATCACTGCTAACTTTTAAAGCAACTGTTCGCTGCTAACCTTTCAACTAGAATTATTTCTTCATTTCCTTTTGCTTTCCTAGCATGATTGTAACCACTCCACTTCCTGATAATCTTTTCCTTTTTCTTAAAGAAAACTTTGAGAAACCGAGGAAATGTGCAATCTTCTGTTGCATTCTATGAATATTTTTTTTGGCTTAGTACCATTGAAACCAATGCCTTTCACAAAAGGCCATAGGTACTTTGACCATGATGTGGCCTCTACCAGGGATATATTTTGATTAAAATTACTATCCTTATTTCACTTCCTTAAAACATCCTGAGAAAAAATATTATATTAATATAAAACTTTTGTGGAAAAAATTTCCATTAGGCTCAAATAAAAAGAAATACTTCTTATGACTAAATTTTTTCATCACATAAATAGAATATAATTAGAGAACTTGTCGATCAAATCTTGTCCTAATGAAACAAAACACACCTTTTAAAAAATATTAAGGAAATATGTCTCAAATGGCACTTGAAAAGTTAGGAGAATAGACACCCAAGATCGGACAATAGGACAAATAAGGCACTTTCATAAGCTTTCTTATGTGGACGAGAAATAATAATCACATTCTATAAGGGATGATACTTGGAATGGTTTTTGTTGAATTCTTTAGTGGATTCTATAAGCTGTGTATTGTGACGGGGGCAAAGGGAGACAAATTTCGTTATCGCGTCACTGGTTCTTCTTCCCCCTTTTGCCCTGATCTTGAGCATCGATGCTAGAAAGCCATGCCACCATGTCGCTACCCTAGTAGACGGAACTCTCCTCCCTACAAGACCATCATGGATGGTCTTGTGCTCATAATCATGAAACCTCCATCGAAAGGCTATGGTGACGAGAAGGTGATTGAAACTGTTCCAAATACAAAAATTTAGATTTACGTTCACATCAAAGTGGAGAATTTGCAACTAAACTTGGATTTTTTTTTAAAAAAACTAAGCTAACTTGAATTTTAGTACAAAAAAATTCAAATAGTTTTTAGATTGAGATAGGATTTAGGTACAAAGATTAGCATTATAAATCTGATATTAACATTTTTTATGTCTGAGTTGAAGAAGGGAGATGTTGTAGGTCGACTGATTTTGTGGTGGTCAGGTAGTGCTACCAAACAAATTTTATTTGTATGAAGGCAAGCTACGTGTAAAAAAAAGCAATATATTATGAACGTGTTAAACACTAAAATGTTTGATCGGGGCGAGCTGTTAGGTTGCTTGCGGTAGAGCCTGGCAACTCACTGAGACCTTGGCTTGTATGCGTACTTGTATTTTTCTAAATTAATTTTAAAAAATAACCGTGCTTTTCTTTCGGTGTTAGACGCTATGCCAATCGATAATGAGCCGTCTACGATGACTTTACCAATTTTAAGATCTACTAGAATCTTTCAGCGTGTGTGTGAGTATTTGCGTATATACTGTGTTCCATACACCAATTTTGTTGATAGAATACATGACGTTTGTATTGTTATTTTCTTTTACTTTCTAGAATAGAATTATATTCCCTATATAGAACCTGTGTATAAAATTCTATTGGCCTAAAATCATATTATTTTTCTGAAAAAAGATAGAATTTGTGTCACAAAATCAGGCACTTCCAGTCCAGGCCCCCTTTGCTGCCAACACTAGAAAGCTGCAATGCTGTCACAGAAAAGCGCAACCCAGCACCAAGAACATAATCCATGCTAGAGGCAGACCATGATTGCACAGGTCAAAGCTACCGTCAAACCGGCAGGACAATCAGGACTAGCATCACTTGATTGCTACTACGCACGAACTGAAACTTTTTGCAGTCTTCCAAGACGAAAATTACATGGCTTTTTTCATGCAGCCATGAGCCCACGATCTGACTGGGTTAATAAGAGGCAGCTTTATTATCAACAAGTAATAATACTTTTAAGCTGGCAAGGTTTGACGGCAGCACAAGTGTCAACGTCAATGGATTGTCGATGAATAGTTCAACAAACACGGAAATAATTAAAAGATACACCAGAGTCGACCACCCAGAACATCAGCAAGAAGATGGAGACTAGTCAAAAAGGCAAATATTTTCATTAATAATAATCCAGTATGGCCTCTGCCATGTAGATTGTAGAGCAGAGACTTCAGATGAACAAGTCACACAAGGTACTACTACGAAATCCTAATGAAGAAAAGTTCGGAAAGAACTTAATTACATTACATTCCCAGTTTTTTCCTTCTAAACGAATGGCAACTTTTATCCACCCAAAAAGTTGTGTGTAACCGGAAACGAAGTTAACTCCAGAATTCTAGATCACTCAAGGACAAGAAAAAGTTCATATCATAAGTAAAGTCACGAAGCTTTCTGGCTCGCAAGTTAACATTAGTACAGAACATATGATAAATCAACCCATAGGAACAAGTGAACATTCAGAACTGCTCTCAGGACTCGCAGAATTAGGGTGCCACGCAAAGAACTGAATGGAAAAGAGACGGGTAGGTGCAGACTAGTCAATTGTAAAAGCTGACCTGGTTTAGCTGTCTGAACTCTGAAGCCTTGATAGTTGCCTTTTGTAGTTCAAGTGCAGGGTACCTGGGTCTCTTTGCCTGACGGACTGGTCCTGTTATCTCTTCCAAACCGTATGCTATCAGATCCTTTAAGGAAGCACAGCAGAAAACCGCCTAACATAGTATCACTTGTACTGAAAGTTTCAAGAGTTGGATGCATGTAAGCTATATATGAACCAATATGGCAAAAAAAAAAAACTGCACAACTTCAGGTTCAACTGGACAGAGAGGTCATTCAGCACTCAGCGGATATCAAAACCAAATCTATGGACGATCCCATAGATATTAAATACAGCTACAGAGATGGCAGGTTGCAACAAGAAGGAAAAGATCACAACTGCTGCAATAGCTGTTCATATACTCTGGTATGATACAGGAGCAAAACCATCAAATATAGCAGGTAAAAAATCCTACACATGTATTTCTCTCAAACTACGAGCAATTTAGCCTTGGATCTGATGCTAGCTGCTGGTCTCCTCTGCATCAGCAAGCACAAACTCAGTGTACAAGTTCTTCAATGCTATCACAACTGTCATTATAAGGGGACCTAATATTGCTCCCTGCAGAACAGCAACAAAAAAAAACATCAGCCCAATTTGAGGTTAAGAAAAACCTCCATATCACTATGTGAGGATTATTGCTATGCTCCAGCTCCCAAGAATCAGGATGGTGTTTGAAGCAATTTAGTGAACAACCGACCACAGAAAAGAATTCTCTACTTCCTATTTATAAACAGCTGTTGCATCTTCTAACTTTCACAAACACAAATTATTTACACAATTACGTAGCTGTATGACACATAATTTATGGAAAATTGTTCAACACGACAACATTGTTGCCAATTTTTTTGCAGCCTAGAAGAATATACTTGTAGTTCAGTGCAGGTAAGTATGTAGAAATGCAATAAGCAGAAAAATATGTGGAGAAAATAATTTTTTTCTAGAGCACAACAATCTAGATCACAAAAAAAAGGGATGGAGAAATACACTATTATGTAGAACACAAAAGAAGTTTTCTATTGTATCTCAAAACGAAACAAAGAGTTGCAGAAGGGATTGTATCTCACAACATAAAAAAAAAGGTTCTTCTAATTGCATCTTGGGAAAAGATATCTTTGGTTCTAAACAGATGATGTAGCTTCTAATAGCTTTCGAAACATAATATGCAAGACAAATCGTACAAAATTTAACTTTCAATAAAAGCACTTTTCATGGCGAAATGAGTAGCATGCAACAAAATTAGTACCTCCAGAGCATTGGGAAACAGAGTCATGCCACCAATTATGCTGAGGCCGGTGAGATATCCATTGTACCCAGGTATATCCTCCAGAATGGTAGTTGTTCCATAATCCATCAGTGTGAGATGTATTACAGTTACCACCAGTGCAAGAACATATCTCCCTTCCATGAGCAGCTGCCCTGCAGCGAATATTGAAGACAGCCAAAATGGAAGTATTGGCACAAGTGCGCTGATGAATCCAAGCACAGTTGATGCATACACAAAGTGCACCTTGAAGAACTTGAACAAGAGCCATGTCAGGCCTCCTTGGAATATGGCAATCTTGGCAGTGGCCAACAAGACACTACTAATGGCATGGTCGATGACCTCAACACAGCGATCCTTTACTTGTTTTGACACTGGTAAAAGATCAATGATCTGCTCTGTAGCTCCACCTCCCTCTACTGTAATGAGGTAATACAACACCCACAAGAAGACCATCAGCTGCGATAAAAAATTGACCACCTCAGCCGCACCTGAGACAATGTGGAGAGCGATGGATAACATCAAATTAGCACTACCACCAAGCACCGATGTGCTACTCGACAACAGCCTCTTTGCGATCTCTGTTCCCTGCAAAGCCAGCTCCTTGGCCTTGATCACCAAATCCTCCCTTGTGATCAACAGCTCCCTAAAGAACGAGTCCAGCTCTCTGTAAATCTCCACCCACTCCCTTTTCTTCACACGCGCGGCAAGTGATTGCAGCTTCATTGAGTATGGGTGCGGTCTGGAACTGATGAGCGCCTTGCTCTTTGGGTCAACTGATTGGCTGATCAAGAAATGTCGGAATCCGCTGGTGAAATCGGTAAGGTTGTACTGCACTGCCAATTGGTCCACCTGCTCCCAGACTGTGTCATAAAACTTGGCGGAGTACTGATCGATCAAGCCAGGGATGTCATTGTCGTCAAGCCACTTCTTGAGCCCAATCTTCTCAGAGTAGTTGCCCTTCTCGACATGGGACTTGAGGGACATGACGGCGTCCTTGCCCTCGAGCCCAATCTTGTAGGAGAAGAAGATGCTGCCGGTTATGAACCCGGCGATCATGCCGAGCATGAGGCCGACAGCGACGAGCGTCTTGAGGTGGCGCAGGATGCCTCCAGTTAAGAGGAGGCCGCGGGAGGAGGGGCGGCGACCGGAGATGCGCGAGGAGGCGGCGCGGGTGAGCTTGGGGGTCGCGGCGAAGAAGGCGAGCGCGAGCACAAGGAGCAGCAGCGCGGCGGCGGGACCGAGGCGCTCGAAGAGGACGAGGAAGAAGAAGGAGGAGACGAGCCAGCGGAGGAGGCGCGGGAAGGCGGGGGAGTGCGGGAGCGGGCGGCGCAGGAGCGCGGCGCGCGCGTCGGCGAGCGTGGCGCCGGAGGAGCGGAGCGCGGCGAGCGGGAGCGCGAGCACGGCGGCGCTGAGCCCGCCCCGGAGCGGGGGCTCCCAGAAGGCGACGAGCGCGCGCTGCGTCTCCCGGAGCGGGACGGAGCAGAGCAGCGCCCACTGCAGCGGTCGGAGGAAGTCTGCGAGCAGCATGTAGAGGCCGTAGAGCACGAGCAGCGCCGTGGCGAGCCCCGCGTGCGCCATGGCGATGTAGAGCGCCAGGCGCGCGTCGGGCTCCAGCGACAGCCCCCCGATGTCGCCCCCCGCCGCCGCAGCCGCCTTGGGCTTCCCCTCCTTCAGGGCCGGCTTCAGCGCTCGAGGCGGCGGCTTCTTGGCCGGCGCGTCGTCGGGCTCCTGCTTGGGCCGGAGCCGCGAGGCGGAGCGGAACATCTCGGACCACGGCAGGCCGAAGGCGGCCTCGTCCTTGCCCTTGCCCGCGCCCGCACCGCCGCGGGGCACGAGCGCCATGTGCTCGAGGAAATGCCGCTGCCGCTGCTGCGGCGGCGGCGGCGGGCGGTGGCTGGGGCGGGGGCAGCGTCGCCTGCCCTGCGCCTCTCGCGCTGTCGGGAATCCGATGGGATGGGTGGTGGATTTGGGGGGTGATTAGTGAGGGTGGGCCAGCCATGGTGGCGATTAATCACGGGGGAAGATTAACCGGGAAGGGGATGAATTAACCGGTGCCCAGCCACCGACATGTGGGCCCACGTGCGGCGACGGCGACACGTGGCGACCTTTGTGACAGCCTGAGCGAGCGCGATATGGTTCGACAATGACAGCTATGGCGTGTCCCGGCTGTCTGAAGACGACTGGCCTGGGAAAAAAAGACCAAAAAGGCCTTACTGTTTGGGCTTCTACTCACGAAAAGATGAAGCTCAAAAACAGACAGTTATTGTTTGTACAAAATTAGCTTTTTCAAAAGCCATCTCCTCCTCCTTGTAACTGAAGCTACAAGCCCGCAAGCTATGCTTCAAAAGCCACAGAAACAAGGTTGCAAAACCGTTACAACTTGAAGGGAGAAAAGTGGCTTTTTACAAAGAAAAGCAACATCTCTTTGTACTTGTTTTGTTTTACTTCTACACAATAATCTAAATCATTAAAATATATGATGGGTGCTAATACGTGATACGAATTTAATGAGCCTAATTAATCCATAATTTGTAATAGTGATATTATAGTAACGATCCACTAATTATAGATTAACATACCTCATTAAATTTGTCTCGCGAATTAGCTCAGAAATTCTGCAATTAGCTTTATAATTAAACTTTATTCAATATTTCTAAATGGCAAGATTCTTTTAATGTGATAGGTAATGTGATAGGGCTAAAGTTTAGTCCTCCGGAACCAAACACCCCCTGAAACTAGAAGCCCGCAAGCTATGCTTCAAAAACCACAAAATAGGGTTGCACAGCCGTTACAACTTGAAGGGAGAAATATGGCTTTTTGCAAACATCTCGGGGTCTAAATCAGTTGTACTTGTTTTGTTTTACTTCTACACAATAATATAAATTATAAAAATATATGAGAATTAGACAAGTTTGTCCCGAAAGTAATATATTTAAAAGTGAAGGTAGTATATACGAGCGCTTTGTGAAACCCTAAGTAATATACACTAGCATTTGAGAAATGCTCTAGATACAACTATGTGAGTATAATCATACATTAAACTAAATGATTGTTTGGCTTTTTACTATTGCAATGTGGGACATATCAGCTCAAGAAGATGGCAAAACCTACTTTCGATTGTTATAAAAAAAACTACTTTCGATTGGCAATTTACAGTACATAGTTACAAAAATCCGAAAGATGAATGCAGGAAATGTTACCTAACGATCCAAATTTCGCAAGAAAAAAAACTATAGTTATCAATGTTCACAGTCACAACCCTGAAACTATCTACCATCAACACTAAACAAAATGGGACATCTGCACACCAAGAAACCGAAGTTACATTCACACGGCATAAAAAAAATGTTTTCTTTGTTGAAGTCGGCTTAGTAGCTTCTCCAGCGCCGGATTTGGGAACGAGCCACACGACACGACGTTGTAAGTATTTTGTGAACAAATAAAAGCAATAGGCTAGGCCCCATGGAAAGCTTACAGACACTATTTGGGCAATTAAGCTATTGCATATCTTTCTATTTTTTCATGGAACACATCATCCACAGAGCATAAAAAAAACACATATATACATGCAGTGGCATCTTAATTTGCTCACTGACGTCTTTTCATTTAGCTAATGATTATCGTTATGTGTTTATTTTGTGTCGGTAGGGTGGATGTGAAGTCATTTTCGGGCAGATGAGATATGATGGAGCGGGAGCACCTTGTATGGGGTATGATTTAATTACTTACAATCGTGTCATTTTCTCACTATAATTGCCATGCATGCATGCACTTGGAACCATCAACTGATTTAAAACTGAAGTGCATGCTCTCGAAGTACTATTGACACGCCGTTTTTTCTTGGAAAAGGAAAATTTTATATCAAGTAGCGTTACATCAAGATAATACAACAATGTTTGAAAAAATTTTCAGCCTCTGCTAGAAAAGCACATAACCTTTTATTTGAAGAGAAGAAACAAGCACTGTAATGACTATCAATCTGTAGACTAGACCGTTACCCATGTGTATGGGTAAAAAAATCTCTGACCATTTGTGCCAACACATGCCGGTTTCTAGCTGTTTATAATATGGATGCTCTTGAAGAACTATTGACACGTCGGTTTCTAGTGATTTATAATACGGTACAGAAGCAATGATTCAAAATTAATATCGAATTCTTATATACTTCCTCCTTTCAAATTATAGATCGTTTTGGTATTTCTATTTGCATAGTTTTTCTATATATAGACATGGTGTATATATAAGTGCATAGTAAAAAATTATACACTTATAAATACCAAAACGACCTATAATTTAGAACGGAGGGAGTATTTTCAAGCAGAATGGAGCCAGCCATGGAGCCTACGGATCGCAGGGATCCTACATCTCAACCAGAAAAGTGTCAATTAATCTGTATATTTCTCTTTAGCACCTCTAGGCTAGCTGGACCCATGCAATAAGAGTGCATCTAAATATTATGTGATCCACATCTTCCTCTTTATCGCAGAGCTTACACTGTTTGAGCTACTGCATATCTTTCAGTTTTTCATGGAACATCAACCACAGAAAGAAAAATGCATAGGTGCAGTCGCATCTTTGTTTGCCGATGTCTTTTCACTTAGCTAATGATTATCTTTAATGTGTTTATTTTGTGTCGATAGGTGGATGCGAAGTCATTTTCGGACAGATGGGATATGATTGCGCGGGAGCATGATCCGGTTTACAATCGTGTCATTTTTCTCGCTATAATTGCCATGAATGCACTTGAAAGTTGGAACCTAAGTGAACTTAACGCTCTCGAAGCGAATTGGTGAAACTCGGTGGAATTGCTATTTTTTTTATCTTTGAAGAATATTTAAGTCCGTGTGCGCTATACTTTCAAGAACGCTCAAAAGTGTCCCGGAGTATGTTTAAGTGGCCCTTGAGATAAAAAAATTAGCTGGATGGTCAAGCTAAAAATTTGCATACATACGGTGTCATTTTCTTGGATTTTGGGCTGAAATTATGGGGCCCGGTCCAGCCCAATAATAAAAATCTCATCCCGATTTCTCAAAAAAAAAAAAATCTCATCGCGAGCCTGCTCGATGCACTGGTAAGATCGAGCTAGTTTTTAGCGGGTTGGATTGGGTAGCCCGAGTTGCTCCGCATCGGCCTTTTGCTTCACCAAACTATTCCTAAAATTGTTGGAAGTATCTGTGTTATTCTAATTCTAAATTTTATTTGAAGACATAGTTCGTGGGGAAAATATATGTAGTGGAAACCTCAAAGTTCATGAAAAATCACAAACGCTCCATAAATCAAAACTCAAGCCTTAGTGTGTCCAAAAAACGAAACTCAGGTCTTAGTGGATCAGCCCTTGATTACGTATCCTATTGAAACTGAGTGTTCTATGTCAGTTACTTTGACAACGCAATCAATGACCGGACTTCAAAAATCCAAACTTATGAATATCTAATCTTTTGCAAAAAAAATACACGTGAAACAAAATTTACTGTGCCTTACTTTCCAAGTACTCTCCATTTTTAATCTACTGAACTTTTCGAAATCACGGCAACGTTAGTTGATTTCTTAGAGACACACATAATACCAGGTGTTAGCATACACGGGCTACACTACCGTGTACATGCCGGTGTAAACGTTACACGATGGGTAGGTGTGCAATTTAGGCTGCTACAAACGATATAATATTACATGTTATACGGTATTACATGGGTTACACGGCATGTACATGGATGAAACAGGCTACACGGAATGAAAAAACAACCTAAACGGGTGAGTAACATGTCGTTTAGGATGAGTAGCATACCGTTTAGGAGGAAGAACATATCATTTGTAGGTATCATTTAGGGATTCGATTGTAATTCATGCGATGTGTATGCAAAACTCTCCAACAATCATTCTCACGTGTTTTTAAAACATCTAATAAATAAAAATTTTATATTAATAGAGATCTAGTAAATAATAATGTTATATTTATAGGAAAGTTGTACATGCAGCAACAATGTGTTTTCAAAATACCTAGTAAACCATTTTAGATTTAGTAACCAATAATTTAGCATCATGTAGGTTAAAATTATTTAGTAGTTAAAAAACTTAACCTATCCTACAATTACTTTCATCCACTTCAAACAATAATAAACTGACAACATTTATAATATATATGTATATATAGAAAAAAATCCGTTGCTTTGGTTTTGTTTCTTCCCATTGCTTATAGTCATGTCTACGCAGGCGGAGTTTTTTTTAATCTTCTGGTCTAAAGGAAGTTTGTAAAACCTAGCCTTAGATGATACGGAATTTAACAAAGATAGTCTCCCTGCCATACTGATTGACTATTCTCTTGAAATGTCATCTCATATTTCAGCTCAGCGTAAAGAAACAAAAAGAGAGTAAATATTATAGGGAGATGACTCACTGGCAAAGATGCTCTCCTTAGTTTCAGAAGACCATCTTGCATGTTTCCTTGGTCATCTAATGCTTTCAAGAGTCTTTTATGTGGATATTTGCATTTTCCAAGCATACAGGCTAGACATTGATGGAGCACAACCTGGCCATATCATAAATGAGAAAGTGTAAGAAATCAAGCCTAAGAAAGAAAATGTATCATACAGAAGAAATGGAGCAAAGCATGTTTCTTTGTTTAGTGCAATCTATGCTCTTTTTTTTCATGTTTGCATCCGATTAATATAATCAGATTAACATCTATATTGCTATGGAAAACACATTATTTGAAACCCGTCAGGAAAACAAAGGAAACATGCACCACATGTATGCTCTTCTTTTTGTAGGAAAATGGTACCTCAGGCACTACAGATGTTGCCCCATCTATATTGTCTCATATAAAATGGAAAAACAAAACTTAAGTGATTTAAGCAATTAACTAAATCGTATGGCGATCTGAATATGGAACGAGTAGATGGACTGAACAGGAGGAAAATGCAGATCAGGCTTACAAAAGAACCCATCATAAGACTCTAATTTCAATTCGTTTTCAGGATTTGTGGCTTGCTTTTTTTTTCTCAACATGCTTGCAAGAGATCGTCAATCATTGCTACCAACCTTAGCTATCCATAATGGGACAAATAGATTCAGTCTATCAAACAAATCTGATGAAAAGAGAACTTTCACAAAAATGATAATGAAGAGTGGAAAAATATATGAAATAGATTATGAAGCCATCAAGGTGTTCACAATCTCTTGGGATTCCTCCCTACCACTAATCAGAAAAATCCTTTTTTCTAAAACAAATAAAGGCTTACGATAAGCATACAATACTTGTACACCATACTAATTATGGCTTCTCTTATTGAATTAAATTCTGAAAATTAAACCAACCCCTGAATTATATAAAATAATGATCAGTGACTCCACGGTAAGCAAGAAATTCGACAACCCTATATTGGTCCAAGTTGCTACACATGGGTCACAGCACATCCTAGCATGCATCAGATCAATATGGACTGGCTCTGAAACTATTTTTATTTCCAATCAATATCTATATAGACTAGGATTTGATTAAAAGATTGCACTGGCTAGCTAACTACCACTAGTAGCAGTATCTGTGAAATGAGATGAAAAAAGAAGCAAGACTGCGAAACATTTCGGAATGTTCGAAACATTTTAGGATGTTCCAAATATTCAAAAAAGTAAGTTATGCAACATTTCATAGTGTTTGGATACATTTATAAATATTCTAAAATAATTAAAAAAGTCCTGTGCCATTTTAAAATGTTTGAAACATTTCAGGATGTTCCAAATATTCAAAAAATAAGTTACCCTGACCTGGGAATCGGGAAATGGAAATAGAAGGCGGAGGAATAGAAAGAGAAACAGATCAACCGGCTTAATATGGGCCGTCCGGCTTAATAGGCCTCAGAAAAGTTAAACGAACCGAACAGCGGGTGCGCACGGAAAAAAATAAAAATTCTGCGACGGAAGGGCGCGCGCAATGAACAGACTCGGCGGGTTGCTACGGGGGAAATCCCGCCGATTCTGCGGAGTTGATTACGAAAGTACCCTTCAACTTCACTAAAATTACAACGAATCTGCCACCCATCTTGGCCATAATGCTTACTCACAAACAATACCATAATGGGCGTACATTTTTTTCTTTTCATGAATTAAACTAAACAAAGTAATCAACAATAGGCATTAGGCTCGTTGATTAGAGGATCATCACTGCTAATTGCTTTCAGAACCACATAAGGAAATTTTTTCTATATTAGTTTTGACTGATGTGCTGCAGAGGTTATCCGTTGTGGTATATATTAATTACTAGTAGTCTAGTAGTAGCTACTGTTAAAGACGCTTCAGCCTTCAAGGGGTTTAGCTGTCAATAGTCCAGTAAAGCAAGGAACCCCTCGCACAGGACCGCGATAATCCCCCATCTCCATACCCGTCGCCATCTGCTGAGGAGTAAGGAGCTCGAGCTCGAAGTAACCGGCGGCCCGGCCCAAGGACCTCCCCGTGCTCCATAGGGGGGATCCGGCTGATGCGGCGGCAATGGGCGTCTGGGATTCCATCCTCCCCGGCGGCGGCCGGCGCTTCATCAAGCGAAAGGACAGCGACGCCGGCGAGGCAGGTCAGGGACTCCGACCTCCCCGCCCCCCCGGTCCGCACCCATTTCTCGTTCTCGTGCCCGTCATGAGGGAGCACCTATGGCATGGATTGGTACGAAATGGGTTGTCCTTGGAGATGCTGCGCCGACGTGGTTTCCTGATCCACTTGGTCCTCTTTCTTTTACTTCTTGTAAACTTGTAAAGATCCCGGCTTTGAGTGCTTCAATGGTGGAATGGTGTGTGCGCGCGTGAGGAAGAGAGAGCTTGAACTGCTTCATTTTGGCTGTTGCTCCATGGGATGAGCTACATTGTGACTTAGATCGTTCATAGTTTTCCCCTGCTCACTAGGCATTATGGTTTGGAGATCGGTTCTATCGCTTCTTCTTTCAGGATAAAGTTACCACATTGTGATGATTTTGTTCCTGGTGCAAGGTAGTGGCAGCCTTTGCATTTTAAAGGCGGGGGCTTACACAATTGATGGTGATATGTTTTAGTCTCCATGGCAAGTTCACTTGGTTTGATTATACAAGTTCACTTAGTTTGATTATACATAATGTTCTCTTCCTGTTCAAGTCAACATTTTTGAAGCTTGATTGCACATGATAGCTGTTTCAACACCTCATTAACCACTTCAGGAAATGAGTTGAGCTTGTTAATATGGCACAATTAATGTTGACTATTATTTGAATCACGAGAATTTATAAGTGATATTAGTTAAGAAGCAAGTAATTTTTAGCAACAAATATAGTTATTGTGATGCCATTGAATATGTTCAATATCATGATGTGTGTTAGCCTCGACTTTATTTACTACTCCCTCTGTTTCACAGTAGTTCTAGTTTTAGCTTCTTCTACTATTTTCAAAATATTTGTTGTTATACAGCTCCAAGGCAACTTTGACCCATATTTTCCAATCCTGTTCCTACTTAATAAATACACACTTCAGAGTGAGTTTGTATTTTTGAAATCATAAATGCACTCTTTAGAGAGGATTAACTAAGTGTAGGATTGTCCTTTCATTGCCCTCTTTAATTCTTGTGCCTATGGCTAAAACAAGTATTGTGAACTGAGGTAGTATTTTTCCATTGACCTAGCTCTTGTAGTTACATTTTGGGTTATTTTAAAGATGTCTTGAATGGTGTTAAATGGTGGTATGTATAACTGTCTGATTGGAAAAAGCTAGCGCATTAGGTCTTGTCTCACACTCTCGCACTCATAAATATTAGGTAGGGCACTAGAGGAACTGAGGGGCTCACTGTATAATGACTTCCATACTTTGGAAGGGGCCAAGCGCCAGCAGCAAAGGTTTTGTGGCCCTATCGTTGCGCTGACGTTCAACTTTGTGGTTGCCGTTGGGATCATCATGGCAAACAAAATGGTATGGCTATCTTTCCAATCATTTTAGTTCTCATTGTCTGTTCTGTTTGTATTTTGTTCTTAGTTGTATATCTTTTCTTGTAGGTGATGGGCACTGTTGGATTTAACTTCCCAGTTGCACTGTCATTAATTCATTACCTTTTTGCTTGGGCTCTAATGGCTGTTCTCAAGGCATTATACTTGCTGCCAATTGCTCCTCCTTCTAAATCCACTCCTTTCTCCTCATTATTTGCTTTGGGTGCTGTCATGTCTTTCTCCACTGGGCTTGCCAATATCAGCTTAAAGCATAATAGGTGAGATGAACAGTTAGGTCTTTGTTTAATGGATACAAGTGTCCTGCATTAAAGTTTTGCTCTACGAGGTTGTCTCATAATGTACTCATTGTTTTTTTGTCTTCAGTGTAGGTTTCTATCAGATGGCTAAGATAGCTGTAACTCCAACAATAGTTGTATCAGAATTTTTTCTTTTCCAGAAAAAGGTTTCTATTCGGAAGGTAAATACCTTAGGAGCTTCATGCTTCTAAACTGTCCCATTCTTCAGTTGATTTGATTGTTAGCACAGCATTTTAAATTGATCACAATATTAAACAATTCAAGAAAGATGTTCCTTTTTGGATTGTAGGTTATCACGCTGGTTGTTGTCTCATTTGGTGTGGCTGTTGCAACTGTTACTGATTTGGAGTTCAATTTTTTTGGTGCTTGTGTAGCACTGGCTTGGATTATTCCTAGCGCTGTGAACAAAATCCTGTGGTCAAATTTACAACAGAGTGGAAATTGGACAGCTCTTGCGTAAGCTTTTATTTTCTCTCTTTTGAGACAGCTCATATTTCCTATGTTTTCTCCTAATTTTCATGTTATCTGATCAGGTTAATGTGGAAGACGACCCCAATTACCATATTTTTCTTTATTGTTTTGATGCCAATGCTGGATCCTCCAGGCCTTTTGTCTTTCAAATGGGAATTCAAGAATAGCAGTGCAATTATTATATCTGCTTTGTTTGGTTTTCTTCTTCAGTGGTCTGGTGCTTTGGCACTCGGGTGAGTCATAAACTTTATATTATATAATTTTGTGTTTCATGGCAAGTCACATTTCTATGCAAGCTTGTTACTAGTTTAATGCTTGTGTACTTAAATTCCATATAGTTGCAGATATCTATTATCTTAAAAAAAAACCTGTAATGCATGCTGACTTTGATACACATGGAAATATGAGCACATATGAAGCTATTTCTTTTTAAACATAGAGAAGAAAAATCTTATTGATATTGAAGTTAGTACTGATTTTAGTATTGTATAGTCATGAAATGATTCAAATAGGACTATCCTTCTTGAAAAATGAAATGCCATATATATATATATATATATTAGGTTGTATGAAAATTATATTTATGTCACATTTCCATGTTCCGACATTAATGTGATGAAATTTATCTGCTATGACCTAGAATGAAAATGAACTTTATGCTGACAAAACCTATAGAATTTCAGCTAACAAGAAAAATCCTATCTATTAGGTAAAATATGGAAGTTTGCAAAAGCTTTTGTCTGTGTAATTCTGTTATCTCTCTTGAAAACAAAATATTTCACATATTTGGGTACTGGAAAGGGTAGTCTAAAATGTCTTGGTCAGCCATTTTCTTACGTGGTTACCAAATTTGCAAAATTTCTGGAAATGAACATAACCCTCACTGTCTTTTTGGATGATGCAGTGCAACCTCGGCTCTCGCTCATGTTGTGCTAGGTCAATTCAAGACAATTGTTATTATGCTATCTGGTTATCTGGTATTTAACTCTGATCCTGGCCTCACCAGCCTCTGTGGAGCTGTCATTGCCCTTGCTGGGATGTCAGTATATACTTACCTAGGGATGAAAGAGTCAGCCACCAGTGGTAGGAGAAATTCCTTAAATTCAAGGCAAAGTTCTCATTTGCTGAAGTCCAAGGTTACTACAGATGGAGAAAAGCAGGAAACAAGGACTGTCGATTCTGTATAAGTTGTAGAATTGCTGTCCTCCAGTTGTAAGAATCCATTGGAAACAGCACTGAGGCAGTAGGAGAACGAAAGCTTAGCACTTCGAGTAGCAGTACTTTGAGTCTGTGTTCTAGTACATGCTTAGAGTGCTATTATTCTTAAGGCAATATTGGTCAACTTCATTTGTCGGTGACCAGATCCGTAGTATGTAGGATTGGTTCTAGTTTTAGGAAATTTTGATCAATGTTCTACCCTTGTGTCGGCATGTTACATGTCTTGTGGATTCTATTTATTAGAAAATGGATGAACAATGGCTGACAGTGGGACCTGGTTGAATTTGATCTTATGCAAGGCTGACCTGGTCAGATGCTAGTTTAGTTTGTACACTGAAGTTTTTGGACTCAACATTGTTCTTCTGGTAAAAAAGTCTCATGCTTACTTAAGACTAGTAATTAGTATCGACATTTGTTCATTCAACTCGTGCGCATACGCTTGGAAATGTGGCGGTTTAAGAAAACAAGAAGATATGTGGCCAAAGAACGTGTACAACCAGCAAGGCAAAGAAAGCACAGACTCAGACAGTGAGATATCTCACATCTGCAGCAGTCTCTAAAGTTACTGAATTGCATGAATTGGGCAATGGGGTAAGCAGCAAAGCACCATGTTGAAGTATGCCAATTTATTCTATAACCAATAGTCCATGAAAAGACCACAAGTTTACAACACCTCAACCTTAACATAAGTAGACATAAAAAAAATAACCTTAACACAAGCAGTAAAGGCGAAACTTTTTTGGAATACAAATGCATAGTCACTTAGTCAGAGACACCTCTCATGGTTCCTCCTCAGAAGACGGATGATGGTTGGGAGTTTCAGTTTCAATGAGTGCCCACATCTTCTTCAGACATGGAATCCACTGTTCTCCAGTCTTCTTCACCAACCGTGCCATTTTATCGAAGGACAGCAAGATGTGAATGACTATGTACATAAAAACAGCAATGACGAGTGCGAAAACGTATATAGAAGTCTTCAGTTTCCTGCAGCTGCCTGCAGCATACGCCCCAAGCAGAGCAAGCAGGTCCAGCACCATTGCTGTTTTCATGGGAAGGAGAGACCTCCTGTACTTGCTTATCGTGCGATTCAGCAGCAGGATGACTATGACCACCGATGCCATGAATGCTGTGGCGTTGCAGTAGAAGAATGCCTTGTACCGTGGTGGATCAGTGTCATGGAGGATCGGGTCGCTGATGAAATGCCCGTCCCGGTCATCAGGCCAAAGCCCTCCTGGTGGGAGCAGCCCAGCTTGGTATGTGACGCTCACTGCGAGGGTTCCAATCAGAATTAGATCTTTTCGCCATTTATGCTCAGGTTTCGGCTGACCATGATGCTTCGCTTGCAATTCTCGGATGGATGTAGACTCTTGAAAGGAGCGGCAGAGAGCACCCACTCGAAGAAGGAACTCACTTTATCTTTTGCAAAGGTTAGCACCAGAACTTGAACCATGACATAGGCACATACAATTGAAACAACTAGAATAGCATACACTGATGTTGATACTTTCCGGCAGCTTCCTGCCGCAAAAGCACCCATGAGACTGACCAGATCAAGTAGCATGCACCCACGCAACAAGTAGCCATTGATTCCCCTTTGGCATAACCTTTTGCTAACAAGCAACATGATCACAGCCAAGGAAGACATAAAAGCAGTGGAGTTGAGGTAGAAGAATACCATGTAACGGTGCGGAAACTCATCATGGAACATTGGATAACCTGCACGGTGACCATCGTTGTTGTCAGTCCAGAAACCACCTGGTGGGTTTATGCCAGCTTGATATGTGCATGATGCTGCCAGAACTGCAAGCAACACTAGAAACTTGCGCCGCTTCTCCAAATCTTTCGGTTCGGGGTTATCATCCATTTGCTGAGCTGATTCGTCAGAGTTTCTTGTGCACACAAAGAGCACAATATGAACCATAACATAAGAAAAGGCAAGAATGACCAAGATTATCACATACAAAGATGTGGAGAAAGTCCGGCTGCTGCCAGCAGCATAAGCTCCCATCATACCAAACATATCAAAGATCATGGCTGTTTGCAGCACATATCGTTTCAAGGCACCAACTGAGATCAAGTTGCTCTGGAGTAGGGTGATTATGACCAAAGACGACACAAATGCAGTGGCATTGCAATAGAAGAATGTGTTGTACCGCTTCGGACTGATGGCCTCCAATATTGGGTCTCCAGCAAGATGGCCATCCTCATTGTCTAACCAAAACCCGCCGGGTGGATTTAACCCAGCTTAGTATGTAATGGTGGCTGCTAGGATGCCAAGCAATAGAAGGTATGTGCGCAACTTTCTGATATCATCCTTAACATCACTGACAGTGCTTGTTATATCATGATCGGATGGCTGCTGTTGATCTAATGCTAACGGCATCTCCTGCTCGCTGGATGTGCTTGTATTATCTGGAAGGAAAGATTTTAGCTTCAGAATCAGCTTATTTTTTTCTGCTTTTGCCCATTTTATGCACTTGCTGACAAACTCTGGCCTGGGCACAATAGTTGCAATCCATTGGATGATAAGGTATAGTAGGACTGCACCAACAAGGGTGAACACATATATAGATGTATGGACTTCCCTGCAGCTCCCTGCAGCATAAGCAGCCATAAGACCGAATAGGCTTATCAGAACACACAATCGAAGTGCATTCGACTCGACAACATGATCCGCTGCTGTGTTGCTGAGAAGCATGACGATAATGAAAAGGGATCCAGCAAAAGCAGTGTCATTGCATGCCATGAATGCCTTGAAGCGACGGGGGTAGTAGTCTCTGAGCGCCGGATCACCAGCGAGGTGGCTAGCACTGCTGTCAGGCCAGAATCCACCTGGGGGGTTTAGCCCTGCAGCATATGTCACTGTCGTTGACAATGTGGCAAGAACCAGCAACAAGCTGCGTTTCTGCTCCATTTCATCCTCTTTTTCTTTGATATAAGCAATTGACTCCTCTGTTGTGCTCTTATTTCTGCCGAACATGCGTGCCAGATAATCTGTTGTCCTCTGTTGCGGTGGTTTTGCGGGCACATACGAAGGGATAGTGTCCGGAACGAAGTTATTCGGGATAGAGTCGGGGTGGCACCAATTGAGGAGAAACTTACCCAACATCGATTGAGATGGTTTGGACATGTCCAACGGAGATCCCTTGAGGCGCCGGTGCGTAGTAGGGTTCTAAAGCAGGCCGAAAATGTAAAGAGAAGTAGAGGTAGACCTAAACTGACCTGGGACGAGTCGGTTAAGAGAGACCTTAAGAAGTGGAATATCTCCAGAGAGGTAGCTTTGGATAAGAGCGCTTGGAGACTCGCCATCCACGTACCTGAAGATCTGTGATCTTTGTTTCTTTTATGGGTTTCATCTCTAGCCTATCCCAACTTGCTTAGGTTTCATCTCTAGCCTATCCCAACTTGCTTGGGACAAAAAGGCTATGTTGTTGTTGTTGTTATGCGCGCCAGATAATCCTTCCGTGATCTCTGAACATCCGTCAAAGTTTGTCGAAGCCATTCAGATGCTAGATGCTGGAAGAAAACAACATGAAGCGCAATGTATGTGAAGATGCCAACAAGCAACACCCAAGTACACAAGGATGTTCTGATTTCCCTGCAGCTGCCTGCAGCATAGGCTCCCATAAGCCCGAGCAGGTTGAGCAACATTGCAAAATGCAGCGAGCGGAGCCAAATTGCAATTCGGCTGAGCTCCCTTACTAGAAGCAAGATCAGAACAATGAGTGATGCCATGAATGCAGTTGAGTTGCAGTAGAAGAATACATTATACTCTGCTTCTTCACGAGGGCTTGGGATTTAGGCACCTTGTTGCTGTGGTTCTTTCTGACCTGTGGTGCTTTCAACCGCATGATCGTTTCCAGGCTGCAGTTCAACCTCCATGACCATATGCTCAACAAACCAAAGAAAATCTCTGTTAGCACAGAAGATTTCAACATTTGCTCTATTTGTAGGACTGCAACAATCTCAGTATATGCTAAGATTCTGGTCCTTGTATGTATCAGTGAAAGTTAGACAGGTGTGTAGAAAAAACCAATGTCATCAAATCCAAATGCCGAATTTAAAAATGATAACAACTTTGGTTTAGCCACCAAGAAAGGAAGAGTTCTTGTAAGTCGGTACCCACCTTTGTTGAACATTGAAAGTATCTCTTGAAGTGGCAGAAAATACACAAGTCAAAATCCAGTGTGTGTGCCTTAGGTTCATATTGTAGTATTATGATATATAAGCTCCTATTACAGTATTACCTGACAGTAAACCTTCAGTTGTCCTTGCAAATAATTAATACTGATCTGCATAGGATTCTCAGATCAATATCTATTTCATCACAGTAGGGAAGAATAATAAGGGCTTGATTTGAATGCAGCTTATACAGTGTCTGCAGGATACCAAACTCTTTTCCTTTTGTCATTTCTTCCTTGATATTATTTTTCTCCCGAGCACGCAAGAGAGCTGCGAGTAATATCATTAAGGGTAGCAAATGTGCATAACACACCACCCAACAAACAACTTTAACATTTGTGCCACACTCTAATTACAAGATGACCACAATTGCCAGGGCAGCAGGACCTTAAAAGGGCACCGAAGGCCCTAAGCCCCGACACACCATAGGGCTCATTGCTCCTCTCTTGTCTGCACGACCAATTTCCCTTGTCTCGAGTTATTTGTTTTATTCTGTTGTATATTTTGAAAAGCATTGATTTTAACAACTACAGTTTGATTAAATATCTTAGAAAACAAGAATGTGAGAAATTAAAAGCTAAGGACAACAAGCTATTGCCATTGTAACCGGTTGGTTTTAATTTTTTTCACAAAAACTTTTTTTTTACCATCTACCACTTGGGACTCGGAGTCCCACAACCAACAACACGTCCTATTTCCTCGCCAAAAAAAAAACAACACATCCTATTTATTCTTTAGTGCCAATCTCCTCTTAAAGTACAATAATCTGCTTTCAAATTACATACAGTGTCTAACAGGATGAATCAAATCTAGGTGTATTGTGTTGAACTGTAAACAAAATAATTATACCCAATCCTGCGTTAAATGATAGTAAGTATGGAAGGTATCCAAGTACCCCCTCTGCTATGAAATACAAGACATTTTGGTTTGTCCTAAGTCAAATTGCTCTAAGTTTGACCAAATTTAAAGAAAAAAGTAAGGATATTTTGAATGCCAAATGAGAATAATTAGATCCATTATGAAATATATTTACATAATTTACTTATTTGATGTGTTAGATGTTAATATTTTTCTCTATAAATTTGGTCAAACTTAGACTACTTTGACTTAGGATAAACTAAAATGTCTTATATTTTAAGATGGAGGGAGTACACTTCAATAGGAGGATACACATTAACTTCAATTAGCATTGATCTAAGCATTGCCCTTTAATTGGTATTCATATAGTCATTGTCAAAAGTTGGTCATATTTGGCCAATGTAATAAAAAACTGTATGCCCTATTGACTCATCTGTTTGCTTCAGGACCTGCTGCAGATAGGTCAGGAAAATCCAGTTCCTAACATATTGGCACTCCTACAACCATATTTTATTAACAGCCAGGCCATTTTATCAAACCTCAATGGGGTATTACATCACCAATTTCTCTATTTGCACCTGTTATCCTATTAATAAGTTGGCTGTGTGGTTGTTTTGCCCCAACCCAATAGGTGGGCTACTGCCAATTAGCATCCTCCACATTACATTACCCTAGGCCTCTGATCCGGCACCCATTCAATGATTTTGTCTGGGCAGATTCTTTACTGAGAAAGAACTACATTCACAGCTCGCAGTGCAGATTTGTGCAAATGTAAAAAAACACATGGCTGAAGGAATAGCTACACCACGACTCTATGAAAATTGAAAAACAGAGATCCAAACTTTTTAATTTGTATATATCAGGCACATCAATTTAATAAATGCTACATCAAGACTATAACTACACACCTGGAGGTGCCTCTCCCAGTCGCCCAGCAGATGGCTGAAGGTTTGAAGGATCAGTTTCAATAAGTGCCCACACATTTTTCAGGCAAGGCATCCACTTCTCTCCCTTCTTTCTAACTAACAAAGCCACCTCATCGAATGACAGCAACACATGTATTACAATGTAAATGAACATGGCAATGAAGTGTGCAAAAATGTATGCAGATGTCTTTAACTTTCTGCAGCTGCCTGCGGCATATGCTCCAAGCAGACCAAGCAAGTCCAATACCATTGCTGTCTTCATAGCAAGAAGGGATCTTCTATACTTGCTTATTGTGTTGTTCAACAGTAGGATGACCATGACCATCGATGCCATGAATGCCGTCGCATTACAATAGAAGAATACTTTAAACCGTGTTGGATGGGTATCATGAAGGATTGGGTCACCAGAAAAATGGCGGCCTACCTGGTCATCAGGCCAAAATCCGCCTGGTGGGAGCAACCCAGCTTGGTATGTGTTGGCGCTAAAATCGGCCGGATAGGAATCGGCCGATGGTCTTCAGCGTCGGACACACGACCCGGGAGAATCTGCTTAGCTCCTGTTCGGGTTATCGCCCTGGTGCGGTTCGCGCGGCGTGCCAGTCAATCTGACCTGTTGATTGACAAGGAAATAGAGTATTAAATTCCAGGCGCGTCGATCGGCTGGGATTCCGATCTGTCCTGAGGAACGCGTCGGCAGCGAATCGGCCGATTTGCTGTAGAGATGATCGGCTATGGATCAGCCGATGATCGTGTAGTAATCGTAAAGAAAACTGCTGGAGCGATCTAGACGATTACTGCAAGGACAACACTTGAAATAGATCTAATCGGCTATGTGATGATAAATCGAAGAAAAACAATGACGAAGCCGATTACTCTGATCTCAAGCTGGATAACTGGTGATAATAATAGAATAACAGATGAAACTTGCAATTCTAGTAAATATCGATAACTGGTGAATAAACCCAAACAAAACCACAGCGATGCGCCCGTAGTTAAAGCTCGGATATTACTCGGTAAGCGGAACCTACCAATTGGCCGGAGATCAAGTTGATGCAGCCCTGCCAATCCGTACGAACTCGTGAAAGAAGAAAAGTATTGGCGAAGTCGCCGACTTGAAAGTAAATTGCTAGAAAAGAAGAAGTACTGTTGTTGATTGATGTGTTGATATCTTTTCAATACCCTGACGACTCCTATTTATACCCTAAAGCTAGGACTCCTGGTCGATCACGACTTGTTACAACCTTATTTAAATTACTATATCTATACGGACTTTAAAAAGGAAACGGACTCCCGCAGAATCTTCCGCCGCCGCTCCCTAATCCAATCAAGATTTCCTTCAATTGGTCCCCGACCGACTTAGCGTGCCCCCTTTGACCAGCTTTTGACCAGGATCCTCTGAAATAATTCCATCCTGTTGGCGCAGGCTGTGCCACCAATCGGCCGATTTCCAACTGTTACCTCAATCGGCCGATTCCTTTCTGTAGCCTTCAGATCTGCCGCATCGGCCAATTTTCTCCTCTTGACGCCGATTCAACACGTGTCAAAATCTGGCGTCAACACATTTCCCCCAGTTTCGGAGTAAAATATAACTTTTCCTTCGAAACTCTTTTCTTTATTTTTTTCCTTCGAAACGGGCGCAGTAAAAATCTCCTTCCGTTCCGCGGCACAATGATTGCAATTCCCTCGAACCGGGCGCGCGAAACGACCGCTCCCCTGCAACTCGTGTAGACGGCGCGGTAAAAATACCATCTTTGCCCTCGCTTCCCTGATCTCTCTTAAGTACTGGCTTTCTCCGCCTCTCCTTCCCCACGAATCTAGCATTCTTCTCCGTCGCACCACTGTTCGTCTTCCTCCAAGCTCTTTCGATTTTCAAGTGCTTCCCCCTTTCCGGCGATCTCATCCGCGGCCTGCCCCGACCCCCAATGGCGTCTCCATCGGCGACCACTCCATCTACAGAGGTTCCATCGGCTACTCCTTCGGTGGCGGCGACCCAATCGGCGGCTTCCCCAGCGGTGTCATCGGTGACAATGGCTTCCATCGTAGAGGTAAATGCTCGAAATTTTTTCCTTTTCGCCTTTTTACTGCTTCAGCATTTTTCCGGACCCTCTCTCAATTTCTTCCCTTTTCCCTTTTTTTTAGGCACTTAGGCACCGAATCACTATTCCTCTCTCAGAATCCCCTGACCTCATCTGTTTGGGCCCTATGGGGAGCCCTGACCCAACGGATCTGATCAGTTTAGAAACCCATAGGATCCCTTTTAAGCAGTCATCTATGGATTTAGATCATTGTGTAGGTACTTTCAGATCCTGGCCGAACGAAACACCCGGATGGAGAGAATGGTACTAGAGGGTAGCCGGATCTTGGAGGGTCCAGTGGGAAGAACTCAAAATCGGCCAGTGCATAGACTTATCCCTATCTCAGATGGAAAGGAACGAACCTCTGGTTATGGCAGCCTCTTATTTTTGGTCCGATGCACTTAACGCATTTCTTTTCGGACATGGACCCATGACCCCGACCTTGGCCGATGTTCTGCTGCTGACCGGCCTCGATGTTTCCTCCGCCGATACCCCCTTCAATTATCTGTTCAAGCCGTCTCATCGGCTGGAGACCAAAGGAATCGGCGGGTGGAAAGGATACATTAGTAAAAACATGAAGACCGGGACAGTTTCGCAGATGGAGCACACTGCCTTCTTGATGATGTGGTTGGAGAAACATTTCTTCTGTGGCAGAGCAGTCGGCCCCTCTTCCAACACTCAAGCTTTGGCAGAAGCTCTTTCACAAGGATCGGCCATCCCCCTCGGAAAACACTTGCTAGGATCGGCGTACCATCTGATGCACCAAATCGGCGTCAAGCTGTCGAAGGGGGAGCCGATAGGGAACCCAGGTGGTCCTTGGTGGTTCATCACCCTCTGGCTCAATTTACACATGAGCAAGGTCTCTCAGCAGCGGATAGAAACAAAGACCTTCCCCAACATCGAGTCAGAGGAGAATCCATCGGTCCGTCGCCGCTGCAGATCTTTTGGAGAAGCGGTATCGGCCTTTCCCGGCTGCCAATTCACTGCCACCCGCACAGCTGAATACTTCAGATGTTTCTACAATGGCCTTAGTGAAGAGATGATCAGCTGGCATCCATATCAGGCCGTACAGCCGATTTTCGAATTGCCCGTATGCTTTGATTTCTCCACTCATACCTTTGACAGAGAGCTAATGGACGTCTTGATCAAGCCGGGGATTCTGCCGGCCAACTTCTTTTCAGGAAAGGACTCACCCACCTATGAGTTTTACTGTCCATCGGCTGCGGCAAGGCAACTGGGTTTTGGCCAACTGCCGATTCGAGTCTATTTCGCCGGCCAGGCAAAATTCAGAGATGGACTAACTTCAAGTCTTGATTATAGTCGGCTGTGCGATCTAGTACCCGACTCCAGCACCAGCACCATTGACTTGAATGGTTGGTCAGTTGCCTCTTTCGTCACCCAGCAGTTTAAATTATGGTGGGCAGAATGGAAACAACACCTTTTCTATAAATCTCCATCATCTTACTGCAACATTCTGGACCCAGAGAACATCGACCCAAATGCATCGGTATGTCCTTTTTCCTTAGCTGATTCCAATGTTATATTATCATCTTGTTGTTAACTCATGTTTATCCCTTCAGTCTGAAAGCCATGTTCCCCTGACGCGGAGCCGAAGCGGCCGGCCGATTGATAGGCATCACCAATACACGCCGTATCCACTCATCGGCTTCCATGCTCCAACTGTCAGAGATATCTCCACCGGCCGATCAAGGCGAGCACCAAAAAGGCCAACATCAAAGATAACCAGCCGTCGGGTGCGAGCTCGCATGGGATCGGCCGATCAAACGGCAATAGCATCGGCTGAAGTCTCCCGCATCAGATCGGCCAGCCAGATGGCAGTGGTATCGGCCGAGACTCCCCGCGTTGGATCGGCCGACCAAGTAGAGGTGACACCCGCCGAGACTCCAGGTCCTTTACCCCTGCCGGTTGTCGAGATGGCCGATCCCCAAGTCACCGCCGAAGTCGGGGCTGCTGCAGCATCACTATTAGTAGAAGCTGTTCAGGTAATCTTATTTATCTCATATATTCTCCAAATCTTCTACTGACATCAATTCTATTCCTCTGCCAGGCTGCACAAGTTATCCCACCGCAGTCTCCGCAACTATCGGCTACGTCTCAAGTGGGGACCGAGATTCTAGCAGCTCCTGTCGCCGAGGTACACGATCTCTTACCTTGAATCCTTAATATTTAGAAAACTTAAGCAATTTTGATGCAGGCCGATTTGGGTACGCCGATTATAACTCCACAACAGGCATCGGCCGGGAGGCGCACAGAGGCATGGCAAATTTCTGTTACTATCTTATTCCAATTTCCCATAGCATTTTCACGGGAATTTTCTTTCATGTCTTTTTCAGGAAGCTGGTCCAAGCGGAGCGCTAATAACCATCGAATCTTCTTCTTCCGACGAACCAAATGTACCAGTCCCTGAGACAAGGGAAACACTTCCACCGGCGCAGGCAAGAGAGATTCGCTTCAAAGAGGTAACAGTCTTACCATTAGAATTGGCCGATTTCCTTTCACCGCTTGCTTACCCTTTACTTCGTTTCCTTACAGGAGCAAGATACCCCCAACAATAGCATCTTTTCTTTTGCTGTCTCCTTGGTCGATGAAGACGAAATCGCCTCACGCCCAATTCCATCGAGCTCCACCTCCGACGATGTCCGTTCCAAGCTCGAAAGCATTCGTACTCTCCTCCAAGATGACATCGGCCGATTGGTGGAAGATGCATCGCCGATTCGACGACTTTTCAATGAGGTCAAAGATCGCATCCCGGATGAAGTGTCAAAAAATTTGGGGTATGCCGCCTATATAGAGGGCATGCAGATTCCGGTTTCCAGGGCGCTGCAACGTATGGCCGATCGTGCTCAGATGGCCAAAACTCAGGAGGAGGTCGACTCGTACAAGCACCGGACTCAGGAAGTACACCACAGGATCAACTTCCTCGAGAACTGCCGTCCGGACATCGTTGGCGCAATAGATCGGCTGAAACGGAGGAGAGCAGAACTGGCCAAGGAGATGGAACAGATAACCAAAGAGATAGCCGCTGAAGAGAAGAAGCTCCAAGAACTCCCAACCATCATCAGCGAGCTGAAGCAAGAAAGACAACATCTGGCCCGTGAAACAATAAGGCTCCATCGCCGCGTGTCAGAAGTACCAGGATCGGCCGATAATGATCAGAGAATAGTAGACTCGGCCGATCAAATTAGACGACGAGCGATTGTAGCCATAGATGCTTTTCTTGGGTTGTAAAAAATATGTTAAACATTATTGCTCCTTTAATGTCACTGCGCCGATTTGGTCTTGAACTGCTCCTTCAGTCTGCTTTGCATTTATGTATGTATTTACTCCGATAGGACGTGTCTCACCATCCATCTACCTCCTCTTCATTTATACGCAGACCGTTCACCATCTCTAGAGGCACACGCATTACTTATCTCCTCACCTTCTTTTACTGTCCCAAACTGAACGGCAAGATGTCTTGTTCGTCCTCCTCATCCTCTTCCTCTGTCAACCAGGTATGAACTCCTCCTCTGCCTTTCTCTTAAGCATCTTAATCACTCCGATACTGGGTAACTCCATTTATCTCTGTTTAGCCGAAACGTCTCAGCCCTGATCTAGAACGAGCGATAGAAATCATGCATTCAGAAGAGCCATTATCACAGGTAGACAGAAATCTGATAAGAACTCATGCTGAGGAACTCAGAGATCATGTCCCTGCCGCTGTCCAGGAATACTCGGACCTCATAAATGCTCATCTTTCGGTCCGCAAGCGACCATCTTCCGAAAAAAGTTCTTCACTTCCTTGTAAAGCCAAAACTGAAGTCGCCATGGAAGATCTGGAAGAGGAGAAGACCCGCCTGCTGAAAGAACTCTGCAACCAAGCTGAAACTGGAGCTACTGCAGAGGACCCGAAAGAGAAAAGGCTCACCCTTATGATAAAACTGGGTCGCATCGAGAGAGAAATCCAGCGTAGGCGTAATCAGTAGACACACCAGTATTTTTATTCTAAGGGCGACTTGTACCATGTCGGCCATGTAATCTGTAACTTCCATTCAATAATGAATCCCAATGTTTCTTCACCAGATGTGTAGACAGAAACCGATGAGAAATCGGCCATGTTATCTTGACATATTTTGCTGCAAGTTATGTATCTACCAAAATGCTTGGATAGTACCTCTTCAGATATCGCCCGTTTAAAGCTCTTGGGAACCCCTCCCCTTCGATTGTCTCCAGAACATATGCATTCCCAGGGGCACATCGGCCGATTCTATACGGCCCTTCCCAAGTGGGTGACCATTTACTGAATTTGGGATCTTTAGATCCTATCGCCAGCACCAACTTCCATACCAAATCTCCTTGAGAGAACTGTTTAACCTTGATCTTTTTATCATACCATCTGGCCACCCTTTTCTTGTTTTCTTCTATACTAATCAGGGCTCTCAACCGTAAACCCGCCGAATCGTCAAGTTCATCTTTCATGAGAAAGGAATAGTCATCGGCCGTTAACTGATCTTGTAACGATGTGCGTCTTGACCCCGTCCTTATCTCCCATGGCAAGACCGCCTCATGGCCATAAACCAACTGATAAGGGGATATTTTAGTGGCTCCATGACAAGCCATCCTGTATGCCCATAAAGATTCAGCCAAAGACATATGCCACTTCTTGGGTTGCTCTTCTATCTTCCTCTTGATTAGCTTGATTATCCCTTTGTTAGACGATTCTGCTTGGCCTTTGGCTTGAGCATAGTATGGAGAAGAATTCAATAATTTAATCCCCATATCGGCGGCGAACTCTCCGAATTCTCCAGAAGTGAACATTGTCCCTTGATCAGTTGTGATGGTTTGAGGAATACCAAATAGATATATAATATGGCTTTTAACAAATTCAATTATATCGGCCGATGTCACGTTCCTCAAAGGAACTGCCTCCACCCACTTAGTAAAATAATCTGTAGCCACCAATATGAACTTATGCCCTTTGCTAGATGGAGGATGAATCTGTCCGATGAGATCTATTCCCCAACCTCTGAACGGCCACGGCTTAATTATTGGATTCACAGCCGATGCTGGCGCGCGCTGCACATTGCCAAACCTCTGATAGTCTTGGCATCCTTTGTAGTACCTGAAACAATCCTCGAGGATGGTCGGCCAGTAATATCCATTGTTCCTGATGATCCATTTAATTTTGTGAGCCGATTGATGAGCTCCACACACGCCTTCATGGATTTCTCCCATCAGAACCTTTGCCTCTTCTGTTCCCAGGCATTTGAGAAGAACTCCATCAATCGTCCGATAAAATAAATCACCCTCAAGCAACACATATTTTGTAGCCTGAAAACGTGTTCGTCGATCCACCTTTTGGGATGGATTTCTCAAGTAATCGGCGATATCCTTTCGCCAGTCATCGGCCGCGAGTTCTAGCGTCATCGCTCCCTGAATCGGCCGATACCCAGAAGCATGTTGGGCCAGTCTGTTGGCTTCTTCATTATAATCCTGGGGATATGCTCAATTATTGCAGACTTGAACTCTTTTAAAAGTTGAAGACAATCCTCATAATAAATTCTCAAGATATCATCCTTACACTCAGATCGCCCCGTCAACTGATTCACAATGAGCATGGAATCCCCAAAGATTTCGACTGCATCAGCTCTGACTTCCCTTAATAATTGGATGCCTTTTAGAACAGCTCGATATTCCGCCTGGTTATTAGTTGCAGAGGCTTCTATCGGCAGAGAGAAATCATAAGTTGCCCCCCGAGGCGACACAAGAACAATGCCGATTCCTGATCCGACCCCACACGAAGAACCATCAAAATATAGAGTCCATGGAACTGGTTCAACGGTGGCAATTTCTGGTCCACAATGCTGAACTACGAAATCGGCCATCACTTGACCTTTGACGGCTTTGGCCGATTCGTACCTTAAATCGAATTCTGACAAAGCCAGGATCCATTTTCCAATCCGCCCTTTCAAAATCGGCAATGATAGCATATACTTCACCACATCATCCTTGCACACGACTGTGCATTCTGCCGACAGCAAATAGTGCCTGAGCTTAGTACATGAAAAGTACAAGCACAAGCATAGTCGCTCCACCGAGGAATATCTTGTTTCGGCGTCTAAAAGTCTTCTGCTGACGTAGTATACCACTCGTTCTTTCCCCTCAAACTCCTGTACCAACGCCGATCCAATAGCCTGTTCATCAGCCGATAAATATAACTTGAACGGCTTAGCAGGCTGTGGTGGAACTAGTACTGGAGGTGAAACCAGATACTGCTTGATACTCTCCAGTGCCTTGCACTGTCCTTCTCCCCATATGAATTCCTGGTCGGGCTTTAATTTAACAGAGGGGTAAAAGCTTGAATACGTCATGACAGATTGGATATGAATCTTCTGATGAAATTGATCTTGCCGATGAGGGACTGCAGTTCAGTTTTATTTCGTGGGGCCACCACTTTGTTGATGGCGTCTATGGTCTTGCGGTTGACTTCTATCCCGCACTCATGGACCATAAATCCTAAGAATTGCCCGGCCGATACACTAAATGCACACTTGTTTGGGTTCATCTTCAGCCCATGTTTCCTTGTGCACTCCAGCACTTCCTGCAAATCGGCCAGATGATCTTGGTGACCTTTTGACTTGACCACGACGTCATCTATATAAATTTCCACCGATGAACCAATGAGCTTGTGGAAGATGTAGTTCATGGCCCGTTGATATGTGGCGCCGGCGTTCTTCAAGCCGAAAGTCATAACCACCCATTCAAATAAACCAAGATGGCCTGGGCACCTAAAAGCCGTTTTCGAGATATCTTCCTTGGCCATTAATATCTGATTGTACCCGACATTCCCATCCATGAAACTTATGACTTTGTGGCCTGCGGCAGCATCCACCAAGATATCGGCCGTCAGCATCGGATATCCATCCATCGGTGTAGCCTGATTTAAGTTCCTGAAATCGATGCACACACGCAATTTTCCATTCTTTTTGTATACAGGCACAATGTTAAAAATCCATTCGGCGTAGCGGCACTGCCGAATAAATCCTGCCTCAATCAACTTTGTAATCTCGGCCTTTATGTCAGGTAGAATCTTGGGGTTACACCGTCGTGCAGGTTGCTGATATGGCCGATATCCTGATTTTATAGGTAACCGGTGTTCAACAATAGACCGGTCTAGTCCTGGCATCTCATGGTATTCCCAAGCAAAGCAATCCTTGAACTCTTTTAATAAACTTATCAATTTACATTTGTACTCAGAATCCAAATTGGCACTAATGTACGTCGGCCTTGATTTGCTGCTATCTCCCAAATCTACCATCTCTAATAAATCGGCCGACGCAAACCCATGCCCAAGCTTCCCATCTTCTCGGACGAGCTGATCCATTTATTTTGAATCTTCAGAGCCGACTGCTTGGATCGGCTGTAGACCGAAATCGGACACTCTCAGGAAGTCAGTGTCCCAAGTCCTGCCAGATATACATTTGACGTGCTCGCAGCTCCACTGTTGCGTGTCGGCCGCTGCAACGCTGTAGACGGAATCGGCAGCGACTATCTCTGTACTGTCGCCGACCCATTGCACAAGGCATTGATGCATTGTAGATGGGACACAGCAGTTTGCGTGTATCCAGTCGCGACCAAGCAGCATATTATAGGACCCCTTGCCATTAATAACGAAGAAAGTGGTAGGGAGGGTCTTACTGCCGATGGTGAGGTCGATGCAGAGCGCTCCGCGAGCGGTTGACACGTTGCCTTCGAAATCCTTCAGCATCATGTCCGTCTTGGTGAGGTCATCATCGCCCTTGCCCAGCTTCCGGAACATGGCATACAGCATGATGTTAACTGCCGCGCCTCCATCTACCAGTAATCTGGTGACGGGTCTTCCGTTGACATAGCCTTTGAGAAACAGCGCTTTAAGATGCTGTCGTTTTTCCTCTTCTGGTTTCTCAAACGTAGCCGTCATCGGCTGTAACACTAGTTGTGCCATTTGTTCCTCCTCTGTTCTTATTATTTTATCTCGATCGTTTGGCGCCATGAACTCCATCGGCAGTATGAATACCATATCAATTTCGACTGCCGATTCTTGGTTGCTTGTTTCTTGATCGTTTTTCTTTGGGCGCCAAACTCGAGATTTAACATTCCTTCTCTCTGGCACCTGTCTCTGTTCTTCTTCTTGATGCTCCCACTGGCGTAGGCGTTGGATCCTTCGCTTCTGGGATCTGGATAGGCCATCGGGACACCACCTGGGATTTGCTGGTTTGGCCGATGATCTTGCGTGGTCCCAATCTGGTTCCCTTCCTAGGGGATCCTCGTCTGATACCCTATCATCAGCCATCTCTTCCAGCCGGTCGTGCGCGCTGATCCTGCCCCCCAGTCCATCTCGCTGGCCGATTTTGCTTTTTGACCTGTTGTACTTGTCAACTCTGCCCCCCAGCCTATCATGCACCGAAACGCGCCATTCCTTGCGCCGATTTCTGCTGATCGGCTCTGATCCTCTGTCCCTAGAGTGTGGCCTCGGTCGATCGTTGCAGCTCAATCCGTTACACTCCGGACAGTTATCGGCAGACGGCAATCTGATATCGTTCTCCCAGCAGTGGATGAAGAACGGATATTGCCAGTGATGTTCATGCCGGCGTATCGTCTCTTCCTGGTATCTTGCTTGTTCTTGCTGCTGCCGATATTTACTGAGTAAGAATTGGGAGGTGACGGGCTTGGGTGGTCGTTCTGGCCCTCGCCTGTTCCTTCTGATTTCTTCCGTCGTGATCTGCCTCCTGGGGTCGACGGCGCCGCCTCTTCCCGCCGATTCTGACGTCAGCACCTTGGTTTGACTTGAGTCTCCTCCAGCGTTAACCATGTTGGCCGGGAAGGGATGCTGATCTATCTTCATCGGCTTTGCCGATTTGGTTGGAGTTTCAAATTTAAGTCGCCCCTGCTCGATGGCCGATTGTATCCGCTGGCGGAAGACTTTACATTCATTTGTATCATGAGAAGTAGCGTTGTGCCACTTGCAGTATTTCATCTTCTTAAGTTGATCGGCCGTAGGGATGGTGTGATGTTGAGACAGCTTAATCTGCCCTTCCTGAATTAGTAGATCAAAAATTTTATCGGCCTTTGACGTGTCAAAGCCGAATGTCTCTGGCTCCTTCTTGCCAAAGGGGCAAGATATTGGTTTTTTCCCTTTGACCCACTCTGCCAGGCCGATTTTCTCTTCCGCATCGGATTCAGATCCCTCCAAGTATGCCACCTTCTTTTGGAAGTTCCTCCGCTGTTCAAACGGTCGGACCTCTTGTCCTGATAATCGGTGGACGATTTGGCTCAGGCTTTCAAACTCTTGGGCAGCATATCTTTCTCTGATTTGTGGCAAGAGGCCTTGGAAAGCGATATCGGCCAACTGTGCGTCGGTCAGAACCAGACTGTAGCATTTGTTTCTGATTTCTCTGAACCTCTGTATATACCCCGTTACTGGTTCATCGCTCCTCTGTCTGAGACTGGTCAAATCCGAGATTTTCATCTCGTGTACTCCTGCGTAGAAGTACTTGTGGAATTGTTTCTCCAGATCGGCCCAAGTAACGATAGAATTTGGCGGTAAGGTGGTGAACCACTGGAAGGCCGATCCGGACAGAGACGATGAAAATAAACGCACCCTCAGAGCATCTTGCGTGGCAGCTTATCCGCACTGGATGATGAATCGGTTGATATGCTCCACAGTGGATGTATCGTCCGTCCCTGAGAACTTGGTGAAATCAGGAACTTTGTAGCGGTGTGGGAACGACAGCGAGTCATAGGCCGATGGATATGGCGTCTTGTAGGTATAAGTTTGAACTCTCGGCTTCAATCCAAACTGATCCTGAATTACTTCTGCTATTCTTGCCGTCCAGTCCACCTGCTGCTGATGAACAGCTGTTCGCGGCGCGGGCATGTGCTGAAGGGCTGGTACGGCCGGGTGATGAATCGGCGAATTTTGCTGAACGGCCGATAGTTGATGGCGAAACGAGTCCGCACCCCCTTCGTACGTCACTGCTGGCGCCGTGCCTCTGAATGCTTCTACATTGTTTGCCCCCCTGCCGATTTCTGATAAGATCGGCTGATATTGAGGAACCGTCGGCCGGGCGGCCGATTGGTATGGCACCTGGGTTGAACAACTTCCATACCCGTTCGCTGGTTCGGGAAAATGCGCTGTCGCTGATGTTCCCCAAGGCGCTAAGCTTGTAGACAATGACTGCACAGAAGCAATCTGAACGGGTTGAAGCGGTATCTGTGGTGGGAGACATGGTCCACCGTTGTATCTTGGAGACGCCGGGGGCAATGGAGAGTTGTACCCCTCGCGTTGCGTCAATATCGGCTGAGGAGCCGATTGGGACGTGTATGGTAGGCTTCTGGCTGGCAGAGTGGTTGGAGGGGCATATGCCGGTCCCTGATAGCCTTGGACTGCTCCGCTGGCCAGAGAGTTGACGACGGCGTTATACACCGTGTTGGTCATCACTGAGGATTGGTCGATGAACGCCTGATACACGGACTGTTGAATCATCTCTGACATCTTGCCCGAGTCCTCAGCAATGGTGATGTGGCGAGGCGCTAGAATAGGAGTCTTCTTGACTGCCTCCCCGCTTCAGGTACGACTGAACGACTGGAGGTACATCTTCTTGTAATCTTCGAGATGCTTGGCCAACTCTTCCCTCTGGTCGTCCTTGAGATCTGCTTGTGTGACCTCAATGATGTTGCTGTCGGAGATTTCTGCGTTTTTCGACATATCAGATCTTGGATTGTCCCACCGGGCGTGCCAAAAGTGTGTTGGCGCTAAAATCGGCCGGATAGGAATCGGCCGATGGTCTTCAGCGTCGGACACACGACCCGGGAGAATCTGCTTAGCTCCTGTTCGGGTTATCGCCCTGGTGCGGTTCGCGCGGCGTGCCAGTCAATCTGACCTGTTGATTGACAAGGAAATAGAGTATTAAATTCCAGGCGCGTCGATCGGCTGGGATTCCGATCTGTCCTGAGGAACGCGTCGGCAGCGAATCGGCCGATTTGCTGTAGAGATGATCGGCTATGGATCAGCCGATGATCGTGTAGTAATCGTAAAGAAAACTACTGGAGCGATCTAGACGATTACTGCAAGGACAACACTTGAAATAGATCTAATCGGCTATGTGATGATAAATCGAAGAAAAACAATGACGAAGCCGATTACTCTGATCTCAAGCTGGATAACTAGTGATAATAATAGAATAACAGATGAAACTTGCAATTCTAGTAAATATCGATAACTGGTGAATAAACCCAAACGAAACCACAGCGATGCGCCCGTAGTTAAAGCTCGGATATTACTCGGTAAGCGGAACCTACCAATTGGCCAGAGATCAAGTTGATGCAGCCCTGCCAATCCGTACGAACTCGTGAAAGAAGAAATGTATTGGCGAAGTCGCCGACTTGAAAGTAAATTGCTAGAAAAGAAGAAGTACTGTTGTTGATTGATGTGTTGATATCTTTTCAAGACCCAGACGACTCCTATTTATACCCTAAAGTTAGGACTCCTGGTCGATCACGACTTGTTACAACCTTATTTAAATTACTATATCTATACGGACTTTAAAAAGGAAACGGACTCCCGCAGAATCTTCCGCCGCCGCTCCCTAATCCAATCAAGATTTCCTTCAATTGGTCCCCGACCGACTTAGCGTGCCCCCTTTGACCAGCTTTTGACCAGGATCCTCTGAAATAATTCCATCCTGTTGGCGCAGGCTGTGCCACCAATCGGCCGATTTCCAACTGTTAGCTCAATCGGCCGATTCCTTTCTGTAGCCTTCAGATCTGCCGCATCGGCCAATCTTCTCCTCGTGACGCCGATTCAACACGTGTCAAAATCTGGCGTCAACAGTATGTGACAGTGACTGCAAGAGTCCCGATCAGCATCAAATCTTTGCGCCATTTGTGCTCAGTTCTCTTTTTAAATTGGATGCTTCTCTTGTGATTCATGGATGGATGTTGGCGCTCAGAAAGCCCAAAGGTGTACATTCTTTCCAGGATATTGTTCACCTTGTCTTTTGCAAATGTCAAAACCACAACCTGAATCATGACATAAACAGACACTGCAGCAACGACTAGAATGACGTACACAGATGTCGAAACTTTCCTGCAGCTTCCAGCAGCAAAAGCACCCATGAGGCTGATCAGATCAATCAAAACACATGTGTGAAGTGCATAGCCCTCAAGACCCTTGCTGCATAGCCTTTTACTAACAAGCAACATAATCACAACCAAGGACGACACAAAAGCTGTTGCATTGAAGTAGAAGAAAACTCTGTAGCGGCGTGGGAACTCATCACGGAATACTGGATCACCTGCTCGGTGGCCATTATTGTCGCTCCAAAAGCCGTCTGGTGGGCTTATACCAGCTTGATATGTGATGGAAGCAGCTAGAATTGCAAGCAACATCAGAAACTTGTGCCGCTTCTCCAAATCACTCCCTTCATCTTCATTATCCATTGCATCATTTCTTTTGAAACGATCTATTATCCTCTTCAGTCGTGTCTTGAGAGCCACAGATCAGAACATGAAGTACAACATACGTGAAAACAAGGAGGACCAAGACAAAAACATACACGGATGTTGAGAACTTTCTGCTGCTTCCGGCAGCATAGGCCCCCATAAGACTAAAGAGATCCAGAGTCATGGCTGTTTGCAATATGTGACGCTTCATGGCACCAACAGTAATCAGCTTGCTCTGAAGTAATGTTATGATCACCAAAGATGCTACAAATGCTGTAGCATTGCAATAGAAGAATGCCTTGTAACGCCTGGGGTGCATGGCCTCCAAGATTGGGTCCCCTGCAATATGTCCATCAGCAGTGTCTCCCCAAAAGCCACCAGGTGGATTCAGCCCAGCTTGATATGTGACAGCGGCAGAAAGGATGCCGAGCAATAGGAGATATGTGCTCAGTTTCTGTAGATCCACCTTAGCATCACTGAAATTGCTTGAATTGCTATTGTTGGATAGATGTTGTGTATTGGGCCTTGACAGGGTAGTAGTATGCTTGTCATCATCTGGATTCCCACTCCCCTTCATAATGAAAGAGCTCAGTTTCTGGAGCAGCTCGGTCTTCTGCTTTCTGATCCATCCAATGGACTTTTCTACACACTCAGGCTTTGTCACAATAGGTTCAATCCACTGAAGGACTAGGTAGAGCAAAACTCCACCAACGAGGGAGAAGACATAGATAGATGTACGGACCTCCCTGCAACTCCCAGCAGCATAAGCCCCCATAAGCCCGAAGAGGCTGACTAGCACGCACAACCGCAGAGCATTTGACTTGACAACATGATCCACTGCTGTATTACTGAGGAGCATGATGACGATCACAAGCGATCCAGCAAAAGAAGTTGCATTGCAGACCAGAAACGCCTTGAATCGACGGGGGTAATGATCTTCCAGCACTGGGTCACCGGCAAGGTGGTTAGGCTTGTCATCAGGCCAAAAGCCACCTGGTGGGCTTAACCCCGCAGTATATGTCACTGTTGCTGCTAATGTAGCAAGAACCAGCAAGAAACTGTGATTCCTCTCCAGTTCTTCCATCTTGTTAGAATGCTCTTGCTCATCTGTTGTGCTCTGTGCATTCTTGAAAATGTTGTTCAGGAAATCCTTCCAGTATCTCCTTATATTCATGAATGTATCACACAACCATTCAGGCGCCAGATGCTGAAAGAATATGACATGAAGTGTGATATATGCGAATATGCCAACAAGTAATACCCAAATGTAAACTGAGGTCCTCACGTCCCTGCAGCTCCCTGCGGCATAGGCCCCCATGAGCCCTAGCAGGCTCAATACCATCGCAAATTGAAGTGCCCGAAGCCAAACTACATTGCGGCTCAGCTTCCTGACCAGAAGCAGTATCAGGACAATGAGTGATGCCCCGAAAGCTGTTGTGTTGCAGTAGAAGAAAACATGGTAATGCCTGGGGTAGCTAACTCTCAGCACAATATCACCAGCGATGTGGCCGTTCTGGTTGTCTTGCCAGAACCCGCCCGGCGGAGCTAGCCCTGCTTGGTAGGTGATGGCCGCAGCTAGGATAGCCAACAGCATCAAGTACTTCCTCAGCTTCCACAGGAGCTCAACCTCATCGGCTCCAGGATTTTTGTCAGCTTGGCCTTGCTGCAGCGCATGTTGCTCATCAGGAGAGTTGCAAGCCATATGGCGATTTCCAGGCTGCTCTTCAGACTCCATAGGCTTGATCTCAGATCAAAACAAATCTCTATTTTGTTTGGGAAGGTTGTAACATTTGGAAAAGGTGTATGAGAATGAGCTATATGCAAAGCTTGCTGCCTTTGGATACCTCCACTAGATAGAAGGAGAAGGCACAGAAGACAAAAAAAAAAAGAGAGAGAATGGCAACTCTGCAGTCGTATAAAGAGTCCAAAGTCCAAGTCATAGATGATGGACCGCTTCAAACAGAGAGAAGTTTCAGCCGTGAAAAAAAAGTGAGATGCAGTGGACCACACAAATAGCCTTGACTCTAATCAATTCTGTTAGGTTCACATCACAAATATCTACATTTCCATTTAACTGTGAGGGGGAATTGTCTCATTATGACATAACAACCTACACAAACATCTAAAAAATGTTCTGTATAGATCACAGAATACGCGTTTCACTGTAGGATTTCAAGTCTGGTTCTTTTCTGCCCCTCTTTCTTCTATTTCTCAGTTCATCTTTAACTGAACTTTTCCTCCAAAATGTTCTTTAATGAACTTTGAGAATATTCTAAGACGTTCTTTTCCTCCATGATTTCCACTTCTCAATTAACAAATGTGAAAGCTGATCACCAGTCTTCAATAATGCATGAGGTAGCTGAACGTGCAGACTTGTCTTTGTCCTTTTAGTTGACCTGACTTGGGAGACATGGCCTTGTTCTTATTGTACCACCAAGGTCCTTGTCTTAAAACCATGAGTTGCCCTTTCTGACAGCCTTTTAAAATTGCCAGTACGCAATAATCATGACAGAGTTTGAGGTTCAGTTGGCTAGTTGGCTGTTTATGATGATTGATAGATCAACTTGCTGCCATGAAACTCCCCAGGTAAGGAAATGCATGCTCATATTATAACAAGAGTAAAATGCACCAGAGGTCCACCAACTTGTAAGGGTGTGTCATTTAGATCCACAAACTCCAAAAGTGCATTTTTAGGTCCATCAACTTGTAATTTGTGTCACTTAGGTCCATAAACTTTGAAAACATAGGTCCATAAACTCTAAAAGTGTATTTTTGGTCCATAAACTTATAATTTGTGTCACTTAGGTCCATAAACTTCGAAAGTGCAGTTTTAGGTCATGAACTTCATCCATGAGCAGTCGTGTGGCTACAGAAGCGCCCACAAAGGTCGACCCGATATCGCTGTCCATGAATATCTTTCAACCCCTCACCGAGAACCACTCTGGGTTGACCCAAGTCTAACGTCGTCACGAGATTTTTCGCCACAACACCTGGCGCCACCATATCCAGCCACCCGCGCCACGGAGGACATAATATCCCCTACCACGGTACACATGTTGTGGAGTCCCTCTGTGACCTCCACCTTTCACAAGCCATCACCCCCTCCTCTCCACCCATATTACGAGGTCGTATCTAGATCTAAGCTCCAGAACTCACCAATGGCAGTCCATAAGCCCCCCTTTGAATCCTAATACATGTCAATAACCTCCAAGATAAGTCTTTCATTCCTCCTCTCTCCTCTCCCTATGCACTTGATTTGAAGTTGGGAACTCAAATTTGACCCTTCTGGCGAAACTCGAGCAGCGTGCGGGCACCGTGTAGATTCATATTGGTGCAATATCAGTGCATGAAGGCTAGGTGGAGGGGTATGGACCTAGGTGACACAAATTACAAATTTATGGACCTAGGAATGGACTTTCAGAGTTTGTAGACCTAAGTGACATAAATTACAAGTTTATGGACCAGAAATGCAATTTGGAAGTTGATGGGCCTAGGTGAAACCCTCTTAAAAGTTGATGGACCTCTGGTGCATTTTAACCTTATAACAAAGCCTGACGAACTATTCAAGTAAAGCCTGAACAGGTGTCAGCTTAGGACAAAAATTTATGGAGTAGTTAACTATATCAGATGGGTTTGGGTACGTAATTAGTTTATAACCCTCTTACTAGAATATGGCACAACCATGCCTCTCTGGCATGTTCTTCAATCGTGATCCTCCAGCTATTTTAGCACTGTACATAGGTCGTTGGAGAAGTTGGTGGATCTCGCTGGCGAGACTCAAACTGATATTTTTCAAAGTCCACGTGTATTTTGTGCAAGTTGGCCCGGTGTCAACATCACAAGTAGCCCAAGCTACGTTATTTCATAGTAAGTTAATGCCGTTTGGAGCACCATATGGAAGAAGACTGGATTAGTGAATTGTTTTATAGTGATAGTGGAACTGAAGTGGTGACCGATGATATCTTTGCGTTTTTTAAAAGATCAAAGATAGCTTTGGGTTCACAGACTTTCTAATCAGACTCTTCCTTTGTATCCCTGAAATTCTAACAAGAAATCCATGCCTAATTCTAACGGAAATAGGAAGCTTCCAACTCGGTAACGTCCACGTCGAAGCACCACCATCAGAAGCATGTGCAGAAAAATGGCAAGGCAAGGTGGCAGCTGGGCAGCGAGCACACACCTGGTACAGTGGCAGGCCCGCGCGCAGCTCCGTCGGTCCAACATGTCGGCATGTGCCTCCTGCCCTCCTCCAGCATTGCGCCGCGCCCGCTGCGGGCGTGCACGGCCCGTGGCCTCCGCCAGTCGCCGCGCGTCGTGAGTTGGGGTCTCGAGCAGGACGGGCACGCCATCTCCGTCCCCAGGATGGCCCAACCTGAGCCGCGCGCGCGTTTCGTCGAACACCGGTCGGGCAAGGCAAGCCAAGAGCCAACTTGCACGGGCATCCGCCGTGCAGCAGCTCTCCTTCCTCCCCCAAGGGGGGCGGCGCGAACCTTCGCTGAGCCCACCGAGCACCTCTGCCAGTCCGAGACGGGCAGGCAAGGCGTCGAGGTCTCTCCCGTCGGCAAAGCTGCCCTTGCACATTGCATAGACCATAGAGCTTAGTCGCGGCGGAGGCAGCGAGGAGAACGTTTCCTTTCTTTTCAAGGAGGATGACGTTTTCAACGGGTGCGCATCAGAGTGTAAGGCCGATGTCCAACAGTTGTAATTCAACTCGATCGAATCATCGATCAATCTTACGCTTACACTTGTGGATCATTTTAAGATTTCAATTGCAATAAAACCACAGGAATACAATTATTATCTTAATTTTTGTGCGCGCGCATATAGAGGTGTTTGTCTGTAGCCGGGTCAATCCTAGGTGCCCGGTTCTATTCCCCTGCCACAGCTCCCGGCCTCGCGCAAATCGGCTCGGCTCTTGAGTACTAGGCTCCGGCCTCCATTACGCACACCATAAAATCAATCCTCAAAATTGCTCCCGTAGCTATGCCAAACGCAGAAATTAACACCGCCAAATCCCTAATTCAATCGCCGAGGAGGAAGAGATGCTCAAATTCACCGGCGATGACGCCGTTCTCGCATCGGGGGAAGAGATCCCCCTTGAATGCTGCAGCCTCTTCGTACCCTGATCAAAATCACCAGACCCAAGCCTCGTCCCACAGCACAGACCTTCACAGGAACGCCGCTGGCGCCGGAGAGAGCCCAATCCTCATCCGCAAAGTTGGATTGGTGTCCACCGGCCGACCTGTGGAATCCGTGCTGAGATTTCCTCCGGCGTGCCTGCAGGAGTTCCTGTTGATTTGGTGAATCGACCTCTTATCCAATCCAGCGGAGGTAAGCACATGTTCAATCTAGCGATGATTTTTAGTCTATTTTTAATTGTTTGCTTATCCGTGTTGCATTGGGAATTTCTCTTGTAGCAAAATCTTTTGAATGATGCCTTCACGGAAATCTCGTAGCCTTGTTTGATTCATTCGAAGTTAGGTAGCCGCAGGTTGCAGACGGTCCACGTTTTAATATATTTTTTTCCTAAAAGGAGGTCACTACCGCAGCTTGCAAGTGGTCCATGTTTTCATATATTTTTCTAGAGGGAGGTCACTCCTTAGGTGCTTTGGCTGCATTGAGTTTTGTACCAAATACTTTTCTAGATTGATTGATCGCAGTTATAGTAAATCACCAGGCTGCATAGTTCTTGTAATTACGATAAATCTTCATTGACCCTGGACAGTAAACTGATGGGTTCGTTTTGATTATTTCTGAAGAATTTTCTTTCTTGTAAAAATCATATTCAGAAACACACTTCAGAAACTCACATCTGTCATTGACGTGTTACTATGAAAATTTGTTTGATAAATCATGTTGTAAATTAACCATATAATTTGTTAAATTTTTAACCTTAGGTTGATTCCACCATGTTATAGTTAGCAAGTTATGTCAATCGTCATTTTTGTGGTTGTAGTTCTTGACAGATAAATTATGTTGTGCATTTATGCCTGGGAACTTATTTCAGTCAGTTATATACCAGTTTTCAGAGTAAAAATATAATTAACTGCATTTTAACCAGGAGATGAGGCAAGTTCAGGGGAGATTAACATCATTTGGGTTCCGCACCACACAAGGCCAATGGACCATTGATGTTAGTGCGATCACTAGGGCCCCTGCTGCACAGCCACAACCATAAGTTCCGCCTCAACCACCCAGTGCCCGTGATGCTAATCTGGTTAAGAATAATAGCACAGCACCATCCACGAGTGTGCAACAAACTCATGCCGAATCAAGCCGTGGTAGAGATCTGCATCAGACTGATGATGATGATGCATTCGTGGAACCCCCGCTATGGCGACCTGTTGCTAAGAAACAGTGCATTGATGCAAGTGTAGCAGCCAATGCAACTACAAAGGTAAGATAGTGCATCGATGTGGTACTATACGTTTTGACTGGTCATTTTTATGGTAAATTAATCATATAATTTACTATTTTCATTTTTTTGATAGGTGCCTTGTTTCCTTCTTTCGCAGCTCATTATTACTGCACTATCTTCATTTTGCAGGCTGCCAAGATTCCAGTCAAGTATGCTCATGCACCTACAGCTCGATGCGCCCCGTCGACACTAAACTCGTTTGTCGACCACCTAACCTTTGAGCAGCGTAGAAGAATCAATGGTATGGGTTTTGGTGGCCTCCTCCGCGTTTCAGCAGATCGGTTAGAGAGTAGAGAACTTTTAAAGTTCTTGTTTGACAGGATAGACCCTACGAATATGGTAATCAATGTTACCAAAGACAAGGCAATACATGTCACCCCCTTTGCTGTCAAGCAAGTGCTTGGCTTACCGGATAGTGGTGAAGACCTACATTTCCATACACACAACCAAGCATCGAAGGCGCTGTCTGCTTTTAAGACTTTAGTCGGTCTAGAACAATCCCAGGACCTGCATGCCAGCCATCTCCAGAAGATCTTGGAGGATGATTTTGAGATGGGGTCTGCCATGATTGGGGATGACATGGCAATAAGATTTTTCTTCATCATTGCTTGTAACAAATTGCTATGCTCAAGCACAGATAACAACATTAGGTGCAGAGATGTTTACCTCACTAGTGACCTTTTTTGCTTATCGGGTTTGAACTGGTGCAAGGCTGTTGTGGATGACCTCCGAGATGCTACAGTCAGTTGGCAGGTTGACAAAACCAAGAAGTCACTCTCAGAATTTGCAATATTACTGATAGTGAGTATACATTGTTGTCATCCATATGCACACAGTGACTAGAGTAAATTAGTTACTAAAATTGATCTATACTTTTGAATTTTTGTGTAGATACTGTATTTGGACAACCTACAATGCAAATATCAGATTGCACACACCGACACTCCCCGTGCAAAGTACTTTGATCAGAATGTGATAAAAAAAGTTAATTAGTGCCGACAGGACTAAAGACAAACAAGGCAAGGCCACATTTGGGGTGTTACCGGTGAGGTCTTTTAACACGGGTTCCCTGGTGTTACGTACATATTTATCTGGCATTTTCGATCTGTATTAACACTTTTTTCTATTATCATTTCCTTTGTGCAGCTTAGGATCAGCACTAGTACTTGCTACCATGAGACTCAGCATCCATCTTCAAATGTCCCACCAAGCATTGAACTGTTGGTTGCAACACATTTTCCCAGTATGCAAGTAGAACTGCATGGATTAGTTGCTCAGATTGGTTGCAGGTCCAGGAAAACACAGGCAATACTAGCGCTGGCAAATTTTGATGCCAAAGCTTGGAAAGCATTGTGTTATATGAACATGGGACACCAGATGCTACAGGATGCACGTCAGGCAGCCATTCGCACTCTGCGGACAATTTTGTATGACGAGGTGCATGGCAACAATACTGAAGATTATCATGATCATCCCCCTGCTTGTGATGCTGGTAGTGACACGAATACTGCCCACTGCCATCATAGTGATTTATCAATATTTTTATATTTTTCATACTCTACATTAAATCATTTTTGCAGCTCAAGCCACTGATGTCGACATGTATGATGTCAACAGTGTGCATAATGTAGGATCTGAAAATGTGTTTGTGCCAATCATCCGATCTGCAACAGTGGAAAATGATATGCCTTATGGTAATTCACATGGTCTGATCTACAAACATGCATCTGAGAAGTTACGTTACCCCTCATTTCTTCCCTGTGTTTCAGGTGGTCACACAAATCAGAGGCTTAACCAGGGTGTGCATGTCGAATTGCAACAAAAAAATATACAAGATCAAGCATTACCAGCCTCCGACACACTACGCAGCGCCGTTAATGATAGTTTCACTTATCCCAATGTAATTCACTAGCCACAACTAGTTGTTTACTACCCGAACCTTTATTTATGGTAACTCATTCCCATCCATCTTCAGGACAATGTTGAGATGGACAAGGAAATAGAAGGCGCACTTTCACCCATTTGTAGCCAGGTTACACTTACTGTTTTTAGTAAACATCATTAATATTTTAGCATCACCCTTGAACACTCTTATGCACACACAGTTGCTTCTTCATATGCAGGTTCACACAGATGTGACGATTGATCATGTCGTGCCTCCTTTCGCCGCTAAAGGAGACATTGGTCCATCATCCCCAATCGGCGGTATGCATCTTTTTTAATTGTTTTGTCCAACATTTCACCTGCAACTTATTCCATATGAGTTGCAGGCACCCATGACACTGGTGACGAAGCTACCTGACACCTGGATTCCCTAGTTGACCTCATAGGTGCATCTACTATAGGTACTAGCCACCCACAAGCTGCAATCGCTGGCATGACTATATCAGCAGATAATATTGTTTCACTGACCGACAAACAAGCACCAGATGAGGTGCCACAACAGCACGCCCCCATGGTTACCACCATGCAACCGGTCCTTATCTATCACCTTTGTTTCACACTAACATCTTCCATCTGTCGTAAATTTCTGTCAAGCCACTGACTACACTGTTTTTTCCTGCATACGAGTGCAGTTTGCAAAAACCGAGAGTACCACAGATGATGCCCTCGGCCCTATTCTTTTCTAGCATTGCACTCAAGATGAGACCATCCACCGTCCAACCGTTTATCATTTGCTGCAGCGGCTTACTAAAAGACCTGCCATGTATGTGTCACCATTTAAAGGCGATCCACAACGAGCAAGAGCTCTAAAAAAAAAGTGCATGCTGTGAGGAAGAAGTTCCACACTGCCATGAAGAGCAAAAGGTACCGTTTCAACCCTTTTCTGGAATATTCAATTCTTTAAGCACACACTTACAAGTCATTCCTTACATAACAGTGATGTTTTCATTTGCACTGGTGTGAGAGAATTCAGTGGATCAGAAATATTAGAATCATTCCTTGATGGCGAGATGCTTTCAAGCAAGTTCATATCCTACTTTGTTGCCTGCATGAGCCATGATGAATGCCACATGGCTGATGGTGGTGGGTACAGGATCTTCCTGTCTCAAGAGCTAGGGGTGAGTTCAGCCCAACGTCATTCACTACTACCTAGTTCTATCAAGTTTTTTTTACATGCTATGATGTCATTCAATTGCACATCCAGGAATATATCAATATAGAGGAAGATGAAGACTTCTCTCAGTGGGAATCACCACAGGCCTTAGCTATTTTACAGCGTGATATTGGGGATGTTGACCCAACCAAAGTGAAACTAGTAAGTAGTAACCACTCCCACCGTCTCATGAATTAGAGCTGACAGTACGCTCTCTTACATCTTTTTTTTTCATGTCTAGTTCCTTTGACCGGTTTTGGAGAAGGAGCACTATAGCGTATATTGTATCAACTTCATACACAACCGTCCAGATGACCACACAGATTACCATCAAGTCCTGGGTGACAGAATTATTCGAAGGCTGAATCTTCTGTTCCAGTTGGACACGGATTTTACAATTAAGCAAATTACTAGATTCAAGCGACCGATCATTGATGTATGTATGCAGTCGCATGACAACGACAGCAGATTCTACGCAATCAAATTCATGGAGCTTTGGAATGGTGACTCACTCCATGTCCCAATCCTCGCAGTAAGCGTTACCACTTTTACCGACTTTTATGTGTTTAATTTTCCTTCACCGACTACAGTCCTAATTTCCTTCCACTACAAAATGCAGGAAAACATACGGCAGTACAGGTCGCAGCTCCTCTTCTACGGCCTCTACCACACAACCAACGATATCAACAAGCTCCCTGCTGGACTAGAAGCACACAGGCCTCACCAGTGATCCTCATCCCTGTTCTTTCAAGCAAAAAAGTTGCCTCACGCTGTGTTTAATGTGTTACTGTCGCAATAACTATGGGCTCAAGGAAACAAGTTTACTACTTTCATTTGTGATAAAAGCCATCCTTTTACTGGTGCTGTTTGGTTATCAGGGATTCCAAATAAGGTTTTATGAAACATGATTTTTTCTTCTGTTATTTCATTTCAATTGAGTACACATTACATTCTTGTGCTATCTTCTGGCTTCTGCTAGCTCCAATAATAAACAATTACCTTCATGCCGTTTGTCCCCTCTGTTACTAGAATGCTGTATTTGAACTTACCTTCAGTTACGAGAACTCAACTACATTAATACAATAATACATAATTACGCTTCCTCTATGTCCAGCCATGAGATTACTATGGTGACCATCCACCAACCAATAGTAAAGACCCTCACTCCGCACAACAGAGGGACACATTATTGGTCTACCTCTACCTCACATTCCTCTAAGTTGTAATTGCTGTAGTTCTATCATGCTTCAACGACCATGTAAATAAAAAACTACTTCAGCATATACAAGAATAATGCATTGGAATTAATCGGTGTGTTACGATAATCATAATATAGTAATCGATATCTTTTTCCATCAGTTACAATACTTCATACGTGACATGAGTTGAGAGAATCCAACTAAAATAGCTTAATGAAATCAAAACAATCCACAGAATTTGTCACTGTGAAATTGCATCACCCATTACAGAGTTTCAAACACAACACCATTAAAAATTATGGTAAACATAATAAATAGTGCCAGCACTAGAGAATTGTTCCCACTATGATTATTTTATCCAGCTAAAGGCAAGTGGCTCATGCAACATCATCAAATTCATCCTCCAATTGCCTTTTTGTGGGTGGTCTCCCCCTCTTCTGCCCCATCTTGCCCTGCAAACTTGCACCGCCACCTTTTTTCTTGCTTGCATTTTCTGGATTAATATCACACCCTGTACTATAATGTCCCAAAGATCCACAATATCCACATGTCCTTTTGCCATCTGCCTTATTAGTGATTGCAAGATCAATTACAACCTGTTTCCCTCCACGCTTTCTGCCCTTTGTCCTTGCCTCCTTTGGCGCACGCTCTGAAATTTGTATTTCAGATGGAGCTTCTGGAGCATGGGGCTCATCTCCACTTTGATTTGCCACATCTTGTTCAGCCCAACTAGGCTGAGGGTCATCTCCAATTTTATCCATCACATCATTTTGTTCATTTGAACAATCCCCCATATGTGTTGGTCTAGTATCCCTTACAATACTTTCACCCCATTCAGCTAATGCGGTCATCTGCTCACAGCCCCTCTCAACCCCAAGATTTGTCTTGCGGCATGCCCTGATAGCCGCCATTGCACTATCAACTAGTTTCTTTGTTTTGTATTGGTCGCTTTCACACCCCGGCCCCATACTCATTATGTCGTGCCTGTCCCATGTTATCACCATCCTCGCACTCCTGGTATATCTCTTCATTATGTATTGTGAGGGTATATTCGTAATCTGCAGGTATGTGAAGGCTCTAATAAGATCGGCACAGAACAAGCCTAAAACAATCAAGATGACCATAATCAGTGATACTTTTTTCCAAACCACCTTAAACTAGCAACTGCAACATTGCATCATTTTTGCAAGGCCATGATCCCTTACCTGTATGCTCCCATGTCTTGCACTCACATGTATATCTACCTAATCTTACATTAGCCTCCACTCTAAAGGAATGTTGAAACCACACATATTTCCATGACTGATTCGTACGCGTCACTAGGTAAACATCATCCTTGTTAGGATGAGGATCAATACGGAATGCAGTACTGTACATATAAGTTTCCCTGTATTTTTTGTACACAGCTCGAGTGTACACCCTGCTCAAATGGCCATCAAACGGTTGCAAAGTCAGCCGCAGGTTACCAGCCTGTTTCATGTACAACAAAAAAAAACCATTCACTTCCTGGTAAACGATAAGTATATAATTTTTAAGAAATTACACTATAATTGTTACATGAGACCAATGTGTTTCTCCAGCAGCCATGTGATTTGTGTGCTGAATGAAGTCAAGCATCCTTCGTGCAAATTTACTCATGCATGTCATATGTCCTGTGAAGCCACTGCTCTTGAGCATCTTATTGACGCTTTCATTCCTTTGTGTAGAGGTCATCCTCCAACAGTACAAGTGTTTGAAGTATGCATCAACCCTCAATTCCCTACTATCCCAAATGCCCTTAATAGTATCATCCTCTCCTATGTGGTACTCACCCACCAGCTCTTTCCATGCAGCCTCAAACTTTGTGGGTGTAAGTGGGTGATTGAATACAGTGAGGAGCTTTTATTTTTAGACCATCATGTTTCTTGTACAATTCTTTCAGCTCTGCTCTATACTTCTTCAGCATGTGCCAACGGCACAACCTGTGCTGTGTTTGTTGGAACACCGTTTTGATCGCTGCCGCCATCGCACTATCCTGACCTGTACCATGATAAACATGACAAAGTTAATTACCAAGCAATATACATGATGCATCACTAATGAAATTACAGTAACAACCTTCCTCACCTGTTAGGATACACCTTGGGTCACGACTTTCAGACATACAGTTCTTGAATGCCCCAAACAACCACTCAAATGTGCTAGCTTGCTCGTCCTGCAATAGTGCTTGCCCAAACATGACGTTCTGCAGTTGATGGTTCGACCCGACAAACATAGCTAAAGGCATGCTATACATGTTTGTTTTGTATGTGGTGTCGAATGTTACCACGTCTCCGAAATCTCTATATTCTTCTCGCTGGCTTGCGTGACTCCAAAACACGTTCTTGATCACGTTCTGATTATCCACCTGCACCTCGTAGTACAAATAATCATTCTGGGCCTTCATCTCATTCAAGAACTCAAGCAGCTTCGGTATATCATTTTCCCTCTCCTCCCTTGCAGCTGCAGCTTTCCTGAACCATGAAAACATGTACAGATTACAATGATTTCCATGTATCGAACTATATCATGCGCATTTAACAATCTGTACAGATTACCTGTTTTTCAAGTCCATTTTAGTGAATGTGAAGTTTTGTCGACCACCATATAATTCCGACAGCACATTTACTGTGGTGTTGTGGGAAGCGTCACACCTATGCATCTGATCAACAATACCCATGATTACAGGGTCCTTACTCTTGAGAGACTCCATAAATTGTGCTAAGCTCGGTGACGGATGTAGTGGGTGATTGTGCTCCAACCGTATCCTCTCA